>OW388292.1:18124071-19416571 GCA_936450465.1 Gibbula magus
ATCAACAAACAACGTTGGTTTTATCTTGACCAAGTGCCCTGCTACACATGTATCATACAGCTGTAATAGTGTTTGTGGCTCGAGTGCAGATGGGAATATTTGTCCTTTTGTTCTTTCTGCCAATGGATTTGATGCACAACCATGTAAAGGCACCGTATGGAATTAAAATGTGTCGACAGTTTTGTCAGCTTGCCGACTGTTCACAGAACTTCACAGTTGAGGATCTCTCCTGTCATTTGGTGTTCAACAAAACCAGTTCGAAAAGTAAAAAATATGAAGTCATCTGGAGAGAATCAGAAAGTTTCATGGCGGTAAGTGTGTAAGTGTGGGGATGGGGATTGTGGACATTTATTTTTATGTCAAATAATTTCAGAATACGAAACATACTGATGTGCAGAGAAGACGAAATCATTAACAATAGGGAACTTGGTTGACTTCATAAGAGGAAATCGGAGACAAATGCCAACGTTTTGTTGTTCAAGCATATACGTGTTTATGCTGAAACCATTCATACATGCAATGCAGAGTCTATAACACATGCTTTTCTTTTCATAAATATAGCAGACAATTTCCCGTCTCGCGAAGGTTCTACCGAACAGCACGAGTTCACGAAGCAAACGTCCTTCTCCAAGTAATTTCACAATCTTTTTCTTTCTTTTTCAAAGCTTTGAGCATTTTTTGCAATTTAGGCCTGAAAGGCCAGATGCGCTTATGTCATGAGTCAGTCCGTAGGGCGTCGTCAGTAAACTTCTCGTAATTTTCACATTTCAAGCTTCAGAACTGCTACACCGCAAGCAATTGTGCCGAGATATCTTACACCTAGGGTATAACATTTTAAGAATAACAGTTTTGTCTCATGACGATTACGATTGGTACATTTGGTCTTGATCCCTTCGCAAATACAGTAGAGGTAACATCTCTAAAATGTACATGTCCTTCTTCCAAAGAACGCAAAGGTCTATAATATTTATAATGATTGTGGATTAATGTGTAACAATAAAGATTATAAATTTTAGATTTGGTGACTGAGCTATACCTTATTATTTGATATACTGCTCTTTTCCTGAGAGATAATTAACACAATTCCTGACGAGCATACATATCTAATAGCTCTATTTTTTGTGGTATACATTGATGCGTGAAGTCCATCCAATTTGGCAGTGTACGAACATGAAACTGAACTAAGCCTATGCAGTTTTAATTGTATACATTAAGATAACAGATGTTTAACTATCTTTACGTTATAGGTTTAAATCAACTCAAATTTGAAATAGTAAAATTCGATATTTATAAAGAGTTAGACATGGAACCTGAAGAAGTAATTTTGACAATTATTTTGTACTCAAAAAAACATAATCATTAATTTAACTTTAATTTTAACTAAATGTTCTTGTTTCATGATTTTATCATTTACATTAACTTTTAATTTAAACATCGAATTTTAATTTTAACATCGAATTTTCTCTTTTCCCCTCAAGTGTGGAAGGTGGCTACAGTGTCGGTGCTCCTTGCTTTTGACAAAAAGGTTTACGAGACTCCTGTTGTTCCGGTGATGGCCGAACGCTTCCTGTTTCGTGTTCAAGGGGATATCATGGCACTTGTGTACTCCCAGACAATCAAAAAGATAATACTGGGCACACAGAAACCAGACATGATGTTAGCATTTAAGGAAAATGCCCAGGGAAGCAAACCTGAAATCATGGTCCCCAAGTACAAACTATTTTGTATGGCGATTGACAATAACATAGAGACTGTGTTCATTGGTAAAAATAACGGTATCTTCAAATTTACTTTGACCAACAAAAAAAGAGGTAGAGTGGTCATGCACTCTACAGTTCATACTATAACTCTCGATACCAAGAATCAAATGATATACTTTGCAAGTTCGTTTGATTTAGTGTGTATAACTTATGATGGTACCAAACACTCAAACGTAAAACCAATGGTGAAAGCGATCTCTGTGGGGTATATTCAGAGCATCCACGTTCTGTATTATTTGACAAAAGGTAAATTACTCTCACTTAAATCAAAGCCAATTAAGGGCTTTTCTCCGGTAAAAGTATCCAGTTTTCTATCCGACAGGAACCTGATAATTTATACTACATTTAAACCAAAGGGTCAACTAATTATTTTCAACACAACAAGTTACACACCAACACATAAGAAAATCAAAAATAATATTATTCCTATCCTGGCTGTCATACATCAAGGCTGACTAAACATAAACTTTGAATTGTTTCAATCTCTCAATGGTGTTAGTGCACTACACAACAGGGCAATTGTAGTTTAATTTTTTATTAAGTGATTATGTATAAATTAAGATGCTCACTGCTGCGGGCTTGATATCAAGCCCAATGGGTGTTGACGTATTGATACGTCATTGACGTTTGACCCCTTGACATGCATACGACAAATGTCTGTGACAAAGTTCCCTGATTCATGAAAACGTTCACTTTTTCCGAATGAGAAATCAATGGGCTTTCACATGATGTAATTAGTATCCATATACATTTTATTTTATTGAGAAATGATGAATTAAAAATATTGAACGTATTTTCAATCACAAAACTGCCTGCAGGTGCGTGTTTGACGTCATAATAAAAATGTTACCTACTCGATTCAATTGGTTGAAATTCTTTAGTAAGTGCATATAAAATGCATAACTTTAACATGATTATGTGCAGAATATCCTAATATAGCTTATTTACAAATTTGGACATTGAATGTATTTCTGTTAGAAAATAATCTGAAATTTGCGAAAATGTCAGCCAATTACTTTTTAAAAAAACTTGAAAATAAACAAAGAATTTCACTTACATAATTTAGAATCTCAAAATCTTCCACAAATAAATAAAAACATATCTGTGCAATGTTTGTCAATTCTTGTTTCTAAATATAGTAATATATCCAACGTGTCGACAACAGCAGTGCCAAATCGGCCGTTTCTGCAAATCACCCCATGGAAATCTTGCCGCTATTTCTCATGTTACGAGACTCAATGCAATATTCAAAGGGTGCGCTAGCTGTATCTATTTTTAGAATGGTCGTCGATCTAACCATACAGTGTTATTAATTGTTAAAATTAAACAAATTGACACTAAAAACGATGTAGTTTTAAAAGAATCGAACAAAAAACGAAATAATGTGGTTGTAATAATTATTTCACTAGTTCGTAGAGTCTCTGTTCATGACCCGATAAATTTGCATAAGTTCACCAAACCCCCGGATGTTACGATGTTTTTACGATTAAAATCACTGTGAGTAAATTTGCATTTTGATTATAATTTATACATATATGAAAAATAAATGTCATATCCTACCATTATCACAAAATATTATCATGTATGAGTTTACATTCGAAGTACGAAATGTGTTTGACATGACATGGACCAACTTTCCGATCTGCGATTTCACAAGTTGAAATTCAGCCGTGAAACAGTAGCAGTAACCCTATCTCGCTAAAAAGTAAATTACGAATTAACAAGTCTCGTCTTTGTGAAATAATTGTATGAATACAATTGCTAAATGATTCATGTTAATTTTTTTAAGTTTTCATTTGGAATTTGATAGAAATTATACCCGTTTGCAAACGAAATCATAGATAGACATGTCAGTTCGAATTCATTGCAAATGGAGGCCATTGTGTCGTCTCGGCTTTTTCACACAATATTTTTTTCTGATAAGAATTAAATGAATGCACATGTTATAACATCCATGAAATTAACAAGAATGACAAACAAATACATTTCAAAGAATACATGTGAAGAACTGAAGTGTTTGAATCGGCGAATTTACAGTGAAGTGACAAACGAAACATAGATAGTCACATGATCAACTTTGTACAACCAAGCTAATCACGTGACATTGTTTACAAATACGACAACGCTACCCGAACGAAATTTTGATTGTATTTTTCAACTTTTCAAGACCATGTTTACATTAAATATTCAACAGACATTTGGAAAAATGTGTTCTAACTTTGGTTTTAAACGGAATATTTACAAAATGATTTAGATTATTAGGTTTGTTGATTTGAACAAATCTGTAATCGGCGAAGGAAATGCATAACAATGGCGAGCGCCGAGTGTTTGTTGACTGTCATGTTTCGAGATATCGATGACTGATTGACGTTGGAATATATAAAAACTGTAATGTCATATATTATTCACAGAACAGTGAATAGATGTCTTAACCTTTTGTGTAAATTTGATTACGATTGATGCATTATTTTACAAATATTTCTCACGGAAGTAAATGCATTGTTCATTGAAGAATATCCATTGTTACTAATTACGTCGAAATTTTATAAATACAACAGAGATAGTTTATGACAGGCTCTTGTTTTCTGAAAGAAAAGCACATATCATCAACATAATTTTTTCTGGTATAAAATTTAATTCTGAACAAAATGGTGTAAAAACTGGGCTGCATAAATAATTATTGACAAAATATTCGAGTTTGAAAATGTAGTACAATTTTAGAACTACTGTATTATTTCATTTTTTCCATAGACAAGTGTAAAAATAATTGATATTTGAAAAATATTACATTAATTAATAATTGTTTATGACACTAAGAAGATATTTATTTTAATTATTTTAACATTATGTTAATTACTTAGGCGAGAAAAACTTTAAATGAAGGATATCCATGTGACGTAATTGTTACAAATTTACAAATCTGACGCTCTCTGCAAAAACCTGAAAACTATCCAGCAAGCTAAAGGTTAAATTATACAAACTATGAAAACAGTATGTATTGTATACAATACGAAAGTCCTGCAACAGTTCTCTTTTTCACATGTTAACAGTACTAGTTTAGGACTGTAGATTATTTTCGACTTTAGGTTATTAAGGATTTTAGTCAAACCTTTCCATTATATTGGAAGGTTTGTTACTAAGATTCATCAGACAATATACAAAGTGTTTCAAACAACGTCATTTCAAAAGTTTAGGAATTGTTTAAATGGGATGAATTTATCAACTATAATATTTTATCATCCAAAACTGTGTTCCACAGGAGATATCGCTTGTATGAGATCAAGCGATATCTCCTAGTAGATATAGTTTTGACAGTAGATTTTGAACAATGACCTGTTGGCGTCAGCTTCATGACATCACAATGATTTTGCATCATCAAGTAATGACATCACAATGCTATGACGTCATAATCACGATGACGTCACAATGCTCTGACATCACAGCACTGGAAGCCAAATGGCAGTTTTGTGTTCAGATATTTTCATTTTTCCATTAAAAACTAATGAAGAATGATTTTGGATGATAAATAGAATCACACCCTCGTGTCTTCTGATATCAAATATATCAACACTCGTTGATAAAAGTCAAAATATCCTCGGCAAGCCTCGGATATTTGTAACTTTTATCAACCTGTGTTGATATATTTGATATCAGAAGACACTTGGGTGAGATTCTCTATATAGTTACATAAGATAACCATTATTAAGAATTTATCAGTTAAAATAACTAGGGCCATTTAGAAGTTTGTATAAACTTTCACATGAAATAGTTTACAATGTCTTCATCAACCATTTGTCACATTTGGACATTGCTGAAATTTTTATCTTGAACGTAAAGTAGACTTCGTCTTATTTCCAAGAGATAAACTTACTGTAATTAAGCTCAGTTAGAGGAACGAGGCATTGCCATACTTTTTTCTTGTTATGTTCTGAATCTTCGTTATTGATACAAACATTTCGTTGAAAGAGAAATTCACACCCTTTTTATGATGCCTACGTCTTATAATATAATTTGAAATCTGCTTGCTTGAAATCGCCAACAGAGGTGATGATAATATTTCATAAGGTGAATTGACATTAGCATACACCTTAGAATATATAATTTTTCATATTGTTTTTCAATTATTGTAAACGATCTACAGGGTACTATTTAAATCAGGGCAATTTCAAGTGAGTAAAGTTTTTAAAACATATTTTCAAAATAGGTATTAATCAACAAGACAATAGAGTCTTCAGACGCAAACTCAACTAACTTTAAACACACGTTTGAAGAAATAATCTCTTGAGATCGGAGAGTCAAAATCATCCTAAATCTTTCCATAATTAAAGACAAACATTATGTCCAGAAAATCCCTTTGAAATAGCAAGTGTATTTGAACTGATATAAACTTTTAGGTATCATACTCTCATGAATGAAACTGATATATATATATATCTCTTTACGAGATATATCCTCATCAGAGACATTCAATCGTCTTTATCCGGCAGAATTATTTTGTTATATTGACTGTTGAAAAGTTGGTATCGTTTATTTTGCCCGATATGTATGGTGTAGCCTAGCAGAGAAAGAACGCAAATGCTGGGCACTGAATGTGAAAGGTCATCTAAAGGGTAACGGATTTTGACATGTTGGGTTCTACCCGAACGTCAGTTATATTATATTGAAATATAAATTTAAAGTATCTATATCTTTACTTTATCAAATATGCATTGAAAACGATAACCAGTCATGGAAAGGAGGGTATTTAATGTTTCTCAAAACTTGACTGTCGCATGAACATTAGACAACGTCTCGTTTGAATTATACATCAATCATATCAGGTGTAAAGTATGTTGTATCTCTATAAGTAAATTCCGAAGTTCCACGCATACCAATCCAGTCAAATGATTGAAAAGGTAGACGCCTAGGTCTTGAGCTAAATGATCTTCTTTGCATTATCCATAATTGAAAGCGATTATGAAATCTGTCTTGAATGCTCATTTTACACCGATCTTTGAACAAACACCATTCCTAAATACTATTTTCAATTTCCATCACATGAGAAGCTATTCCAATTATCCATGTAAAAGAAGCCATTAGTCATCAATAATTTTGGTAGATATTTGTTTTAACTTTCGAGAAACGTGAGGGTAGTTGGGTCCTCCTCATATCCTATCCTCATAGGTCCAGAATAATCCTCTCTATCATAGAAAAGTTTACGAATACGTGGTACTACTCACACAAGGTTTAACAAACTTATATCTTGGAAAAATCTCTGTGTGTTGCAATAGCGAATGTTATCATTTAATATTTCGAGTATTTTGTAATATTGTAAATTTAGTTGTTGATTTATTTTTTTAAAGTATGATATATGATAGAAAGGTTACCATATGTCATTTGTCATGTCATACCCTATCAGACCAAGATCCCATATCCGCCCGAAGGTCGGATATAACCTCCGAGAATTTAATACTTTACTGAGTTCTTACTTTACTTACAAAAATATGGATAACATTAGTTGAAAGACAAGGAATTTATGGATGTTCAACTTCTTTAGTTCACAATGGCGACGCCATTGTGATAGAAACGTCACCATTGTGAAATAAAGAAGTTGAACATCCATAAATTCCTTGTCTTTCTATTACACCAACTTCTAGAATGCCTCTCAAACAGTTGATTACATTAGTTGTTGCATTCAATCGATCTTCCACAATAAATTAATCATGGATTGCCAGTATGTTGATGATATAACCTGTGTGTATTATTTCAGATATGTTTCAAAAGCTAGTTGCACTGTATTCAGTTAAACGACAGTCCTATACTCCCTCATCCTATCCCGACAGGGCGACTATGATTAAGTCTGTAAAAATTGTATGCACAATTCACATAGTTTACATATACCGTCTTAAGCATACACATATAACTTTTTTTAAATTCCATTGACAGATATACAGAGATGTATCTTGTGGTATAAGCTGAAGAATGTGTTACAAATTCAACTCTTAGTGATTTCAATTTCACACATTGCTGATTTCTATGACCTTATAGAAGCATAAAATATATGACATTTTGAATCATAAAGTAGTTCCTAGTTACAGTTATGCTTTCGGTGAGTCCTTCCTCCAGTTTCATGTTATCGTAGTTTTTCCTTTTGTCAAGATAAATCACACTTTAGAATGTCTGAAATTATTATCGAAAAACTATTTAAGCATATACATGTTTGACGGGTCAGAAGAAAACGACCTGATATTTAGCTCATTTTCACTAAAACTTAAAAAAAAACCTCATAAATATTCAATGACAAAATAACTTTCATATTGATTTAGCGGTATATACCTTGTGTTAATGTGTATAATACATATACACTTCTATATTACTTCCTTCATGCTATATATTAATGTCATTAAAACATTAATAACATGAACCCATTCTAAAGCATCAGCATTTTCATGCAGTTGTTTCTCCCGCTCTGAGGTTGTTTTATTATAGACAATGCATGAATGGTAACAACGTATTACTTAATTAAAGAATATTACCCAATAACTATATTTTGATTAAGTTTTTAAGTGTCTCGTAGGCCTTTAGCCCTGATGCTACTTTTTAACAATGTTCCATATTGGCAACCTTTTGATTTGTTACATGTGACGCTATAATAACATTATTTTCTTATCTTCTTCTTCATATTCAAATGTTCATGTTATTGTAACAATAGATAATGACGATAAATAATGATGATGACTTTTCTAAACATATGTGTGAACAACGTGGAAATAAAAGTATAAGTCTAAAAGCATAGCTCTTGCATGAACAGAGAATGCCGCGTGGAATAGCTTTTAGAATGAAATCTGGAATTGACACTTACAAAGTAATAAGAAAACGTAATTGGAAGTTACCGGTAAGACATAACATGAATCGATTACAATTGGGCTGAAATTGCTGCATCATTAAATGGATTCTCTCTCGAAGTCTATGTGATTTTTCTTTGACATTTGTTTTTTGTGATATTATTTTGAAAACATTCCTGAAAAAGTTCCTTAGTTTTGAAATGCAATCTGCTTAACTATGTAACATAACCTCAGTGGCATACATTAAAAATCTTAAATTAGGAAAACAGCATTTGTCTCAATGTCACATACAGAAGGTTGAAAGTAATTAAATCAGCAAAAAATGTGTAATCCCGGTGAATGGCAAACCAATCTCACTTTGAGATATTAGATACCAGATAATAGAAATGAATATCTACAGAATATTTTAAAGTGTTTTCACATATTTGTGATGTGGTTAACGAAAAGATGATCTGAGGCCGCTGGGACATCAACGTAATAAGCAGGTTTGTAGCAGTTTCAAACTATGACACATTAAGAAAATGAAAAACATTGATACACAAATCACAATAGGTTTTATGTCTAAAATAGTTTGTCTCTTTAAGTTGCAATTAGGGTCAACCGGTCTGTTCATATCAGTTCAACATAGCATTATAATGTATGTGTGGAAAAAAAATAATATAATGTCATTTCAGTGTTTTAATTGCATATATCATTGTATAAATGTACCTTTTCATTTCCGGTGTTTATTGTAGCAACTCAGCATTGTTTATCATCCAAAACTGGTTCCCACAGTAAATATAGCTTTCGTGAGATCTAGCAATATCTACAAACGATATCTACAATGCAGATATCGCTGCAATAAAAAAAACATCACAATCCGTTTACATCAACAGTTAATGACATCACATGACATAAGTTAGAACACTGCTGACAATGCTATGACGTCAGAAAGTTGATGACGCAACAAGGCTATGATGCCATAATGCTAATGACGTCACGATACTACAAGCTCATTGAGATCACAGATACAGAATCTAGATGCTAATGGCAGTTCAGATATGTTCATGTTCATTCTTTTGTCAATATTTGTTGAAGAATGATTTTGAATGATAAAGACAATTTTATCCTCTTATCTTCTTATATGAAATATACCGACTCTTGTTGATTAAAGTATAAATATCCTCGGCAAGGCACCAGTATTTATAACTTTAATAATTAATCTTATGTTGATATATCTGATATCAGATATTTGGTAAGGTTCTCTCTTAATGCATTGATTATTCCATATCATGCATAGGAGATAGGGTTAGAAACAGATAAACATATAATATCTAACGTAAATATTTTGTGTTGCTTTTGCAGTCGTTGTATTTAATTCGAAAAATATGTTCGTTGTTAAATCACTTCACTTGCTAAGCACTTAGCTCATCTTATATGTTAATAATATGCTGTGAAAATTATATTTTCAAGGGTATGGATCCTATATCAAGGTTGTGAAAGGTGAAATCTGGTTATATATTAGTTACTTTAGGCATTTAGTTAGCATAAATTAGTTCGTTTGCATAGTATAACAGAGAGATTATTTACGGTTTATGTGGATAGGTTGACTTATAGGCATGCCCTCCTTATAAACTAACTGTTTATCCAAATATAATTTTTGGTTGGTAATTACCTTTTGATTTAGTTATTATCCACGTGCATCAAGTAATCATATTGTGTAATCATGTTGATGTATTGAAATCAAGATATTATAATCATAATTACAAAGTATGTTACTAGTATGTCATAATACCTATCTGTTTTCCTAGTGTTCCATTGCAATCAAGTCAGAGACTTCATCCTTATTCAACGTTCGTGCCCTCCTACACATGTGTCATACAGCTTTGAAGTTGGTTTGTAGAATACAGAGGGGAATTGCCCTTTTGTTCTTTATACCAATGGTTTTGATGACAAATCATGTGAAGACACCCTATGGAATTAAACTGTGTCAACAGTTTTGTCAGCTTGCCGACTGTTCACAGAACTTCACAGTTGAGGATCTCTCCTGTCATGTGGTGTTCAACAAGACCAGTTCAAGAAGTAAAAAATATGAAGTAATCTGGAGAGAAGTAGAAGCAGAAAAGAAAATGACGGTAAGTGGCGGAGAATTAAAATATGGTGCATGTTGTTCATATAAACTCATAATTGAGTCCTGTTTGAGTTCAACACAAACTCTAAGTCTCTGTGTTTTAGAAGAAAACCACGAGGACAAATGGAAGCCTACCTCGAACAATATATTTGATCTTCATTATCATGAAATATCAATAACTACCGTTAACAGTATTGTTGGTTTTTGGTTAAAACGAGATAGATACTCAATATACAGATTTGGTTAACTTGAAAAATGCATAAGCTGGCACTTAGAAGTATAAACATTTCAACATTATATTGGAAAATAAGCATTGCAGCCATATTCAATATGAGTTCATAGTCGTCGGAGATCATAGACAAATAATCAACTTTTGGTTGTTGAAGTATGTTAATGATGTAACCTTTTTTTTCCCATACATCCCATAGTCTATAACCCATAAGTTTCTTTTCCTATACAACAGAAAATTACCCGTCCCAGGAAGATCCTACCGAACAACACGAGTCCTCAAAACAAAGGTCCTTCCCTCTGTACGTTGACAATCATGTTTCTCAAAGATCGCGTGAATTGCTTTCGACATATGGAAAATTTAAGTTGTTTGATTGAAGATTTGTTAGTGAAATTAACAATCAAAATGTTGCAAAATTAGATTGAATTATGACTATCGCCGATAATGAGATTACTCCAGTGACATCACAGAAGTAACCGTTTCAGGGGCAACCCGCCGCAGACTTTCATTCTGGTCGCCGGGGCTAAATTAGGCGTTTTTAAAAAAAAGCCATATAAAAAGAATATATGGACCGATTTCAGAAATTTAAAATCGGGCAATTGTCAAATTGACATCCCGTTTTAATGAATCCGATTTTGACCATATGTCATTGCATCTATCCTTTAAGAAAAATGCTTTGAGCACATCAATGAATACCTTATACCCATTCTATCGGGCAGTGTACGATATTGAATTAATCTTGCAGTTTCAATGTACAACCATTTATGATCAGATTTTCATTCTTTTACTTCATGAATTTGATTTAAACAAAATGAACTATAAAGATCGAATCTTAAGGTACAATGCCTTCAAAACGTGCGACAAGAGACCAGAAGACGAAATTTAAAAAAAATCGTAACACACACATATGAGCAAGCATATTTTACATGTTAACAACATTTCTATAAGATATTCGTTTTAAATTTTCTCTTTTTCTACAGTGTCGGTGCTCCTTGCCTTTGACAAAGAGGTCTACGAGGCTCCTGTTGTCCCGATGATGAAGGAACGCTTCCTGTTTCGTGTTGAAGGGGAGATCAAGGCACTTGTGTACTCCCAGACATTCGAGAACATAATACTGGGCACAAGGAAACCAGACATGATGTTAACATTTCAGATGGGCAGCAAACCTGAAACCCTGGTGCCCATGCACACAATTCTTTGCTTAGCGATTGATAATAACATTGATACTGTCTTTATTGGTACAAAACGCGGAATCTACAAATTTATTTTGACGAGCAAAGTAAAGGCTCCGGTGCTCACTTATGCTCCAGTTCTTTCAATAACTCTGGATACAAAAAAACAAATCATATATTATGCACTTTCTAATCATGTATTCTACATAAATTATAATGTTGTCAAAATAACAGCAGTAAAACGACAGCTGACAGTGATTTCTTTGGGGTACATTGAGAGCAGCCAGACTCTTTATTACTTGAAAAATGATAAATTACTCTCACTTCTGTCAAAGCCAACTAAGGAATTTTCTCCGACAAAAGTTTCCAGTTTTGTGTCTGATAAAACTTTGATAATTTATACTACGTTTAAATCAAATGGTCTTCTAACTATTCTCAACACAACAAGTTTCGAACCAACACTAAGACAAACCAGAAAGAATATAATTCCTGTTATTGCTGTCATGCATCATCATTGATAAACACAATTTTAAATCGTAAACATACCAAGATTATGTTGGTAAACCTGGTTTAGACGAACACATGCTGATTGTTATGGTTGATTAGGTCATCAGGAGTGATACAGTGATACAGTGAGTGCATGCATGCCACCCATTATGCCTGTCACAGACCTCTGCCTAACCAAGTTTTTCTTGCGTAAAAGAAACCAATATTATATTATTTTTATGTCGACTATGATATTAACACTACATATGAAAAAATGTCATTGACTGAAAACAGCGCAACAAGTCGTTCATTGTAAGACTTGGCACAAGAAAGGTAATCATTTTACAAAGGGAGATAACCATGAAAAGTAAAATTCCGGCATACACGTTTGTCTACTGCTTTTGTGCAAATACAAATATATGTTTTATTATATTATAAAATAGTTCATAACCAATGATATAATAAATCGTTTTGAAAACTAAGTGTAATGTTCTAAATCTTCATTATTTATACAACAATTTGTTTAAGAAGAAATACTCTTTCTCTCTTATGATGCTTCATATACTGCGAAATCGGATTCACAGTTATATCTTGTAATTAAGTAATGTTCCTCATACACCCTGTTCCGTTTTGATATTAAATTATGAAAGAAGTAAACTCACAACGAAGTGATGTACAGCCTGTTGTTCAAATCTCTCTATTTGACATCTGACAGATTGCATGTAACATACTAACTTTATGGATTAACAAAACACATCCCCAAAAGCCTCCTTCGTGACAAGTATGTCTTTGACAGGATAAAAATACCTACCCGAAATTGGTTTCAGTGTTCAGTATTTAGAAACAGATGGAACTCAGACATAGCTAAATCAGGCGATTAGGTGGGTGGTTTTAATTTTATATGAATCACTGATCAGGGGAATTGGATGGGTGGCTACAGTCTTAATCGATGACATGCTGCCTCCTAATTCCTGTTTTAAGACCTAGTTTGGTGATATGTAAATACCATCTCATTGAGCAAAGTAGTTCGCTGGTGATTCATTTTCAGATTATGGATTTTTTTTAACTTTCTCGTACTTTTTTGGGAACAAGCATGTTTTATTAATCAAACTGTCATACTTTATCATAGAATGTACATTCTTGACGATATAATCGAAGCGTATCGTTCAAATTGTTTCATAATTAGATACAGTTCACTCTTTCAAATCGAACCCCATACAATCCAAGCCTCCCTGACCCTCTCCCAACAGAGCGACATTGATTCACATACAGATATCGCATTTGCCTGGGAAGATTAGCTCACTTGAAACGACATATTAATTTTTTCCTCCTCTATGTCACCCGAAAAGTTCTCACTGATGCGCATCCCACAGAACCTGAACCAGAACTATTTCCAACACGACACACATGCTTGCAAAATGCGAGAGATATACCCATACTTTTCCGAGTGTATCCAATGATACCGTAAACTGTTTACCGTGGGGCCCTTACGAGGCGCAAGCCGAATAAGGCTCCACGGGGAAAAGTGTAGGATATCATTTGCTACGCGAGGAAAAGTATGGGTATATCTGGCTTATACCCCTCTTGCAGTCGAGTGTAAACATATACTATTTCATAATATTTCTAAACAAATACAGCTGTAAACAACATTGTGTATGAAATGCACAACCCAAATGGGGCCTCATCTGTGACAACTCTCCAGTACGCTCAGCCCGTTCTGCGTAGTACGGTTACCAATGTTTGGGACTCGAAATCTAATTGATGTGGCCCAAAGACGGAATTGTCAACGCAGACGCACGTGCATCTTGCTGAAATGTACAGCTAACGCAATAAACTGCATTGCTAATGTCAACATGGCCAAAGTTTTGAGAAAACAGAAGCAACTTTCAGTATATTAAGACATTTCGCACCCAAACTTAAAAACATTCTTATATAAATATAAATACAGAAGTTTATGATATTATATCACGCAGTATAAGAATCTTATTCATTTGGTCATGAACAAATGTACAAAGTCTCAACTGGCCTCGTGGTCTAAAGGTTAGTTCGTTCGGCCAGAAAGCAACAGGACACACGTTCGATCCCAGGTGTCTTATATGTTCATATATAACATTTTATAAAGTATCATCACTTAGATTTGGAAATTTTAAAAATTGACTCCATTGATTTCTCAGTTGTTAAAAAGTTTAGGTTTATCAGAAAAGTGTATGTATATCAGAAAAAGTGTAGGTGCATCGGCTAATACACCTTCACTTGTAACAAAAGAAACGAGACGGGAAGTGGGATATAATGATTATCTCTTGTTTCTTGTCCATCAAAATGGTCACGTTGCAATATATAGACTTCATGAAACACCACTGGAAACTTAAATTATAAAGAAGTTTTTTCTTTCTTCCAATCACTGCACAGCTGACCATTTGTTGGAAGTTATAATGTATTAAGTTCCATTCTTTTGCAATACGGAACAATGCGGAAAAGTTTGTGTATGCATCACATACATTTGTCAGTTAACTTTGCCATTCTATTTCTATGTATGAACCGATAAAACATGCCTCTTGTAATTTCTGTTTGATATTATTTCATATAAAGTAATAGAGACAAGCGGTAGGTTTGTTTGTCACATTCAAGCACATCGGCCATTTAAATTCAGAAGACAGTGTTATCTATTTTGACTACTATGTCTTTATAACATTGACGTTTACCTGTTGATCACTATATTACTTTTAATCTGTGGTTATGTTAATCAACATCCAGTACCGTTGCACACATGTGATCTTAAGACAATTACATTTATAGGGGCTGTAGCACGCCATCCTTACCGAAATAAAGTGATCTCACGAAAATACAGACAAGTGTTACCAATGGCTAAAATACACATGTATCTCTTAAAAGACTTCTCGAACGAATGTACATGGTTCGATTAAGCGCTGCAAGTCCATTTGCCTTCAAGCAGTAATGTTAATGTGTTCACATTCAAGTGGCCACTCGAAGTTAGTTCAAGTGATCCGACTGGTGTAGCGATACCTAAACACTTAGAGAAGATTAAAAAAATGGCACAATGATTGAATGGTCAACCTTCTTGTTTGAATTCTCAAACTCGCATTTGACCTACAGATCTACCCCTTACACTGAAGAGCTCCACAAAATTGTGAACCATTTTAAAAAATGAAATGAACGTACTTTATATAAAAGAAATTCAACAAACGTAAACTTGTATAGGTCATTTTTATCCATTATGAAATACCGTTTTCAAAGATTTAAGTCATTTCTCTTGTTCTGAGTGTGTTAGTGATATAAAGTGAGGAAACAACTCAACGTAACTTAACGTAACAATGACAGATACTACTGGTTGAGCAAAACATGAATTGTTCACCATTTGGTTGTCGTTATTGCATTGATAAATGAATTCCCCCAAACAGCTTATTTGTTTTTTCTTGAAATCTTGCCTAAAGCGCCTCTTTCATGAAAATTCTTCAGTTTTGATATGCAATCTGCTTAACAATGTGACACCATCTCAATGACGAATAGTTTAAATCTCGAATTACGAAGGGAGCATTTGTCATCTGTCACATTCAAAAGGTTGAAAGTGATTAAATCGGCAAGGAAACATATATTCTCAGGGGATGGCAACCATAGTAAATTCCAAAAGATTCCAGTAGAAAAAACATGAAACATGAGACAAGTGTACATTTTGCTTCACATTATTATTATCGGGTTCAGAAAAAGAGAATCTACGATCGAGAACATCAACAGAGTAAGCAGGTTTGTAGTATTTTCCTCATTATGGCACATTGAGAAAATGTAAAACATTGACGAAAAGTTGATAAAAATACTGGTTTATGTTGTTCTCGTTAGTTAACACTAGGGGTCAACCCTTCATTAGGCGTGTGTGTGTGTGTGTGTGTGTGTGTGTGTGTGTGTGTGTGTGTGTGTGTTCTGATTTTGCAAAGTGTCTGCCTTCCTTGTGTTCGATTATAATCGAGACAACAAGTAATCGACTTCCTCCCCAAACAACGATGATGCTTTTTCCCTAATACACATGTACAATGCATTTTCAGTGTCGATGTGTCTAATACAGATGGGAATTGTTGTCTTGTTCTTCATACCAATGGTTTTGATGATAAACCATGTGATGCCACCCTATGGAATCAAAACGTGTCAACAGTTTTGTAAGGTTGTTGACTGTTCAAAAAGTGAAAAATATGAAATCATCTGGAGAAAAGCAGAAACCTACATGGCGGTAAGTTGGGGATAATGAAATGGTGGTATTGCTATGGTGTCTGTTCTTCATAAAACTTTATAATTGAGGACCTTTCAGAACTGCATGCATCATCGGTTACCCATGGTTTTATATTTGCTCCGTTACTCTCAAATATATCACCCATGGGAAACCTTATCAGGGGAACCTGTATTTAAATTACCCGCCCTTGGCCGGCGTGAGCCAATCAAACTGCTACGCAGCTTGGACCTGCGAGCCTATGACAATTCATATCACTTCGTTTCAAAGCAAGCGAGGTCATTGTGTTAGCCATCCGTCGCCGGCTATCTTTCTGGACCATTTCCGTCTTATCCCATTGAGCATTGTCTTTGCCTACTCACTTCGTCACGTTGGCCAAGGGCGGGTAATTTGATAACATATTCCCCTGATAAGGTTTCCCATTGGGTGATATAGTGAGAGCAACGGAGCATATATACAATCTGCATGTAGATAGATACTGTGTGTAAAAGGAATTTGTTTGCTTTTAGGAATGAAATAATACACACGTAAGCACTGACAATTAATAACTTTATAAATTTCATTGGAAACAAAGCATTGTACCGTACCCATATAAATGTTGAATATATAACAAGAGAAACGTGAAGAAAACCAACCATTCCGTTGTGTTTCAGGTATATAAATGTTCATGATGTAACCTTTAGTACATACAACCCATAGTGTGTATAACCCATTCGTCTCGTTTCTTATGTAGCAGAAGTTTACTCATCCCACCAATGTGCTACCCAGCAGGATCAGTCCACGAAGTAAAAGTCCTCTCTCAAGTAAGTTCACAATAACTATTCTTTTGTCAAAGGCTTTGAGTATTTTTACGTGCATAGAACGCATCTAATCTGGCAGTGTGTGAACACTGGCTTGAACGTCGCCTATGTAGTTTTATGGTAAACCATTTATGCTTATCCATTTATGAGGTTCAACAGACTTTATAGTTTATCAATTTACATGAGTAAGAATTTTCGTAGTAAATTCGACTCATATTAGAGGGTGCTTACAAAACGCGTACGTTCACAGATAGAGAAGGATTGCTTTAGTTTTTCAAGAACACCGAATTATTAATCAAACTCTCTAACCGGCATAATTAAACGTTTTTTTTTTTATCATTAAACAGGTTTTTCTCTTTTATTCCTTGAAGGTTGGATAGCGACTGTGTCCGTGCTCCTAGCTTTTGACAAAGACGTCTACGAGATTCCTGTTGTCCCAATGATGGAGGAACGCTTCCTGTTTCATGTTGAAGGGGAGATCGTGGCACTTGTGTACTCCCGTACATTCCAAAAGATAATACTGGGCACAAGGGGACCTAACATGATGTTAGCATTTAAAGAATATACTCAGGGCAGCAAACCTGAAATCCTGGTCCGTAGGTTTACAATATTGTGTATGGCGATTGACAATAACATAGATACTGTTTTCATTGGACGACAAACCGGAATCTACAAACTTACTTTGATGGACCAAAAAAGAGCGGGAGTGATAATCTACTCTGCAGTTTTTACTATAACTCTCGATACAAACAAGAAAATTATATATTTTGGAAATTCTGTTGATGTAATGTACATATATTACAATGTTGTCAAGGTAACCGCAGTAAAACGACGACTGATGGTGACATCTTTGGGGTACATTGAGAGCACCGAGGTTCTGTATTACTTGACAAAAGGTAAATTACTCTCGCTTCTGTCAAACCCAATTAAGGGATTCTCTCCCACAAGAGTTTCCAGTTTTGTATCTGACGAAAATCTGATAGTTTATACAACATATAAACCAAATGGTTGTCTAACTATTTTCAACACAACAAGTCGCAAACGAGCATATAAGGACATCAGAAAGAATACTGTTCCTATCCTGGCTGTCAAGCAACGTCGTTGATCAAACACAAATTTAAAGTTATTCAAATATCAAGATGATGCTGGTACAGCTAGGCACATGTTGTAACTTAATCATCAGGAAGTATTAAAATCATACGGACCATGATAGCAAAATATATGGTATACTACATGAACATGCAGTTGTGTATAAGTTTTCATAATTTTAGATGAGTTTGCGTCAGTAGATAAGTTCGAATTTAAGTATGCTTTCACACATAATAATTAAGATGTTTAATTTTGTTTTTTACTGGAGATGATTTAAAATATAAGATAAAACGATAATTTCGAAAGGCTTCAAGAAAAAGCAAGATAATTTAGATTTTTTTATAACCTGTCAAAGGGGTTGAATTTATCAAGAGATTCAATAACTTTCCACATAAAAGTATGCAAACTGACAAACAAAACAACAAATTAGATAAAAGTAGAACATTTTACACATTATGCCATTTAGATTTTTTTAATGAACTTGCAGGTGAGATCATTCAAAATCAGGGACTTCATAAATTATCGCTGGCAATGAGCATTCATTGCATTTCATATAAAGTGTACATATTTTTTTAAGTGGTTGATACTCTGTTGTTTTGGTCATATTACTGTAAAATATAAATATAATCTCTCTGCTGTTCGAAAACTCTTTAATTCGAACAAATAGGACATTCTGTTGCGAAACCCATACTGTACCATAAAGTACAACTTTGGACGAACATACACTATTTGGTTGTCATCTTCTTTTTGAAGTATTTACTTATGGTTGTGGGTTGATTGTCCAGATTTTATTAATATTCTGAGAAGCTTCTTTGTGTTGGCCATTTTTTTGTTGGAGCCAGCACTCTCTGATTTCTTACAACCAAGCATTCCCAGTATGCTTTGTCATCAACACTCCGAAAAATAATCTTCTTAATCATGTTGTCTTTTCATAGAATAAAAATCGTTTTACATTGTTAACGTTGGCTCGTTAGTCATTTGTACATTCATTATATTTTTCCTCTGTCTGTGGTGGCTTTCCTGTACATCACAGGCTTTTACCAAAATGTGTTGTTTACTGAATGCTACCATACCGTCTTGGTTGGGAACGATATCAGTTTCATACGAATTTATTGATGTCTGTAGTTCAAAATATTAACCAAGTCCCTGGATTTCACACGACGATGTGTACACAAGACAGTATCATGGCGTCTCCCATGGTACATTGCCTTATCTTCTATCATTTTAGCAATAAAACCCTCGTCACCATCCATGCACTGTGAGGTCGGTTTTCTTTTTTAAAACCATAATTCTATAATTTGAAAACAAATGACATTCTAAAAGGAAAGAAAATTAAATTAAGCTCTTTTTAAATATAAATGGCAATTTTATAATCGCAAAGGATTTTTCACACACACACATATTTTAGATATTGCTAAACTTGTGGTATGATGTGCGCAGTTGAATAAACGAACGAATACAGAAATAATAATAGGGGGTCACCCAACGTTTTTCATCACTTTAACATCATTTTTTGTACATACATAAAGGTAAATACAAATAGTGTCACGGCAGTTATGATCAATTCAACTGGGAATGTGATCATTATTTAATAAACTATTAATCTAAGAGTGCTTTATGGAATAATAATTATCAGTTGATCATACAATGTGATTTATATTCATCACTTACTTGAGATATGCATGTAATTGACATAACACACATAGTAACATATTTATCAAAAATAGGTGGCAATAACGTGATGTGGCATTTGGTAAAATTACTAAAAAAGATGTTGCGGTAAATGTAACGCTTTCCGTTAGTTTATTGATAAAACTATGCTTATAATTAAGAAATAGAAGACGAATGGCGTGTTTTATCGTTAAATAAAACATGGCCCTGGGTGGTTTATGCTCCCTGCTATGTTCTTTTCTATGATGAAGAACAACAAGGAGTCTTCTATTTCTCATATGAGATGCCCTTAAACACTTACTCACTTTTATATAACATCTGTTGAGATATAATGTTACTTGTATAAACTTTATTTTGAAAATATTAATGCCTCCTGTCATAGAACACATTCACTAGGACTTGAACAATCAAAGTGACGTAAAATATGACATCATTTGCTAAGCATGTTTTATTGTCTCATAAAGCACGCTGTCGGTCCCATTGTTTGCCATTGTTTATGTTGAAAATCAAAATAAATTGTTCTCAATGTAATGCATAATCCCTAGCCATGAAAAAGCTTGAAGTCTTCAAATGTCAGTGCGAAGCAAAAATCTAACTTGACACTAAATTTGGATGAAATTAGTTCTCAAAGATTCACAAATCCTGAAATCTAACTTAACACTAAATTTGGATGAAATTAGTTCTATAAGATTCACAAATCGTGAAAAGATATTGAAGAAACAAGTTTTTAGGGCATGGCTTCGGGAGCCTGTATTAGGGGCCACAGGGCTACTAAATCTACATTATAAAATCGGCATTGTCTAAGGGATGTGTATCGAAGATTTAAACTTTCAGGTTCTTTTCGTTCTGGAAGAGAAGACGAAAATGGCTTTTTAGGCAATCTAATTAAATCCACAATTTTTCATCAGCATTGTCTAAGATGTCTGTACACAAGAATTCTATCTAATGTGCCTTTTCATTCTGGAGATAAATATAGTGAATATAGTGAAGGCGCCTCCGGGGCCTCGGCTTCATTATTTTTAAAGGTACATCCATTGTGTTGATTGGGGTCACGTATGCTAAACGTTATAAATTGTGTAATGTTATCGGGAAGTACTGACTGTTTCCGAAAATTGTCATTATGATCTTAATCGACTTAGTATATTGACGATATGAAGGTAAAAGTAGTGATTCTGATCGAAAACCGGACAATGTACCGAGTGTGGCGCGCGCCAATGAGTCGAACGTCATTTTGGAATCTTATTTATAACAGACAAACTGATAAATTTGGGTTGATCATGTTTAATAGGTCATATAGCTGCTGTGCATGTAAATTGGACGTGTAGTTTCGGTTTCTGCACATGCATAATGATGTTACTCTATTTTAATTTGAAACTAGTACTTATGATATATTTGGTGATTCCGAATGAATATGCAAGCCGAGTGAATTTATTTGCACTGTAAACAGCACATATGGTGAGTCGGAACGTATTAAAGCCTAATAAAATTTGATGAAACACAAAGGATGCATATTTAAGGAATGGAGAGTCACTCGGACATTACCCTCTACAAAATGATCCAGCCTGTATCCCGAGGCTTTGTGCTTTCAGTTTAGACATAACTATTGCTCTATCCAATATTTGTTTACACATGTACATGATTCACTGTCATCTCAGTTATATATCTTTATTCAGGTGTACGTAGGCCATCGGCCCATTATACATATTACATCATACAGTCAACAAGTCAACAAGTTCGTTGCTTATTCGCATAGAATATGCACATAGCCAGGTTTCGCAAAACACTGGGGTTATCAACAGACATCAAGGCATTAAATTTATGCAATGATGGATAAGACTAATAGTTTGCAGGGATATATAACTTACGAATATGATTATAGGCAGAACATATTAGGATAAAATGAAACTCGTTCTCAATGTGACCATCATTACACATATCACAAAATCTAAGGTTCCTGGCGTATTGGTAAATCTGATGTGAGCTGCAACCGAACTGAGCAAGAGCAGCACGGAAACGTTTGATATTTATACAACTTAGTTATAATCCAGCAGAAATGAATGTTTATATAATGAATACGAATACGCCCTGTATATACATATTCTGAGCCCTGATCATGAATTAAGACAGAACAGAATAAAAATGGGAAATGTACTGATTCTCCCATATGTAACAAAACCCCATACTATTCAATAGAAATCGAAGTTTGGAGGCCCAGTTGAATTTACCATATGAAAGATACAGCAATATTAAATTGTAACACTTTCTTGGGAAACGACATACTGGCATATTTAACATATTATACCAATATTTAATGCAACGTTCGTAGGCATAACTAGATATAGTAAATCTGCCACCTTCTCCGCGAACAACCTGGTTAGAAGTAGACGCCTTAACACCAAGAAAATGTTTACACGCCAAGGTCTGTACCTTTTCCACATTAGAACTAATATTACAATCCAATCCCCACACTTCAGCTCCATAGAGTAAGATGGACGTTAGCTTCGAATCAAATCTTTGGAAAAATACATTATGTTGTAGGGGTGGTAACTTGGATAGAGATCTAATAATGTTAAACAGAGCCTTTTTTGATTGCAAAATGGCGTTATCAAAATGTTTATACCAAGTTAATGGAATTGCACACCCAAGTATTTAAATGAAGCGACACAATCAATGAGAGAACCACCAAGGTACCATTTTTCTTTCTTAGAAAGATTGCCACCCTTCCTAAATACTACAATTTGAGAATTATCAATATCAACTGTGAGATTATAGTCAATACAATGCTGTTCCATGAAAACATTATCAGTACATTGAGTTGCTTGCGTTGCGCGTATAACATTTGCGTGTGAAGTTTCGTGGATGTTCCGAAACAGCAGTGGAAAGTTATGCACTTGAATTGGTAAATGTCTGCTCATTCAGGTGTAAAATGGTTTTGAATTGAAAAATCTTATGTTTACTTACTTTCAGATTCAAAATAACACAACAGTCGTTTTAATTTGAGATGTTGACAAAATCTCTTTTCGCAGCATTTTCTTCCCACAGAGGTTACTCCCTCCAGATTTCCGATCCTAGCCTGTTCTTTTTCGCTTGAAATCGAAGGCAGAAAGGGAGTTTTTTGATTGGTTGCAATTGAATCTAGTTGTGAAACCAACGACGCCATTGTTTAAGTGACATGTTGAGGACACGTCATTATGATAAAATAAACGTCATAATGATAAAATAAATGTAAGATTACGATTTCTCGTTTAAAGTGTTTTCCTCGAAATATGCAATTTGATTTTGTGAAAACTATTGATCATAAACATGCTTATGAATAATAGTTTTCCACTCAAAGACAAATACCAAAATATTTCATTTGTGTTATTTACATCAGACATATTCGAAGGACATATATGCTAATGAGCAAGACTCTTAAGAGTGAAAAGCCTAGATCTTCGAAGTCACTCGGTCGACGAGGCTGCTGAAAGATGAGTTTTCATTGGTTAAGAAGCAGTGATAGAGTATGAGCTTCCGCTTTCATTTGCTAGGGGAGTTTACTTCTGCTCTCGATTTCAAGCGAAAAAGAATAGAGGTTAGGATCGAAAATCTGTAGGGAGTAACCTCTGTGGGAAGAGAACGTTTTCGCAGTAAAAGCGGATAATTATTTCGGATAACAAGTGGTTAAAAAATTGCTACAGCTGTGTTCATTGGTCATATGTTTTTTCCAAAAAAATGAAGAGGCCAAGCATGATTGGTTGAAAGTTTGTTTTGAATATTCCAACTGTAATATAGAGTGAAATGTCTTCAGTGTACACAGTAATGAAGGATAAACCAAAATCATGTTACAATGTTGCATTAATAAGTGGATTCAAGTATATTTGGTTCTTGCTTGAAACTTGTTTTGAGATGTTGTTTTGTAAAAATGCCTTAGTTTTTAAATGCAAACTTCTTATAAACGTTAAAACTTCTCAGTGGCATATCTAAAATCTTGAATTACGATGATACATTTGTCTCATTGTCACATTGAGAAGGTTAAAACTAACTAATCCAGCAAGGAAACGGATATTTTCCGTGGATGTCAAACCAGTTTAAACTATTTAGAGAACATTTTACAGTGTCTTCACATTTTTGTGATAGTTTTAAGTAAAGACGATCTAAGACCGAGGGGAAATCAACAAATAAACAAGTTTGTGATAGTTTTCTCACTACATTTGAACATAATTTTGATCCTTTAATATAATGTAATTATGCTTTTTGTAAATTACAGTTTGAGGTCAAATCATTTACAATATATCCGTGGACGAATCAATAAAATCCAATTGTCAGTCTTTAATTGTATATATTCACGAATGTAGCTCTGGCAGCTCAACAAAATATCTCTCGTCTTGCATATAATGCAACATGGTTTTAGTATATAAATGGTGTAACTGCTTATGCATTGAAATCAATATTGATATATGCATTAATACTGATATTCTGCAGTTATATGTATGTATAGTTTGTTGTAATAGTTTCCACAGTCACTGAGTGTTTGTTTGTATGTATTGTTGCAGGCTGTCTGTTTTCCGAGTGTCGCATTCAATCGATTCACCGACTTCATCCTACAGCATCGTTGGTTCTATTTTGTACAAGCGTCCTGCTTCACTTATACAGCTTTCGTATCGGTTTGGCGATTACAGATGGGAATATTTGTCCTTTTGTTCTTTCTACCAATGGTGTTGACGACCAACTATGTAAAGACACCCTATGGAATTAAAATGTGTCAACACTTTTGTCAGAATGCCGACTGTTCACAGAACTTCACAGTTAAGGATCTCTCCTGTCATGTGGTGTTCACCAAAACCAGTTCAAGAAGTAGAAAATATGAAGTCATCCGGAGAGAAGCAGAAAAGTACATGGCCGTAAGTTGGGTAGATAGAAATTACATTACTGCTATTGCGTCTATTGTTCATTAAACTTCATAATTGATGACCTTTTAAAATTGTCAGAAGACAAAAATAGTAATTTAGGAGAGGACAAGTTTCAGCCAACTAGGAACAATAAATTTGATGTCCATTATTGTCAGTTATCAATAACGATCACTGACAATATTGTTGGTTGGGGTTTGGACTCAATACAACATAAATGTGTGGCTTGGAGTTCTGAAATAATGCTTTAGTTAATACAAAAATATTTAGAAATAATTTTGCAAAGGAATCATTGCAGCCATAGCAATGTTCACTCCAGAGCAAGGGAAGATCACACAAAAGTAATCAACGTTTTGTTGTTCAAGCGTATAGTTATTCATGTTGCAACCATGTGTACATACAACCCATAGTCTATAACCCATACGTTTCCTTTCATATACATCAGACAACTACCGGTCTCACACAGGTTCTACCGAACAATACCAGTCCAAAAAGCAAAGGTCATTCTTCCTGTAAGTTAACAATTATTCATTCTTATAAAAAAGAATTGTTGTCATGGTTCACATCACAGCACCATGCTCATTCAGTCTAACAGTGTAAGGACGTTGAATTGAACTGAGACTATGTAGTTTTAATGTTACACCAACTATTTGGACACTTTTTCAACTGTCTCTTTAAGTTCACAAGTTTATATACTTTATATTTAGTTCACCTTTATATAGAAAATAGATTAATAATCTTGGTTTTGAACTGGCATATTCAAATGTTTTCTTTTTATCGATTTTTATTAAAACCTTCATTAAAGATGCATCCAGTGTGTTTCATAATGGATGTCTAGATGTCTTTAATACGTGCCAACATGCAACATGCACTGATTTAAGTTCAACATGCATTACCAGCCCCAGTCGCCAAATATATCACAATTACTAGTTTCGAAGTAAAATCAAACACAATAATTATACATGTGAGGAATCCGTAGCTACACGTCCCATTTACATGCATAGTAGTTAAATTACCTTTAAAACATTATCAATCGTGGTACATTGTTAGGCTTTCGATCAGAAATCACTACGTTTATCCTTATATAACCACTACACTGAGTAGCTGACACTCAGAACACCTTTGGCATAAGTAACCCCAAAAATACACGGAGGCACCTTTGTTTTAAACATTGATTTTTCTCCTTTTTCTCCTCAAGTTTGGAAAGCGACTGAAGTCTCCATGCTCTTTGCTTTTGACAAAAAGGTCTACAATATTCCTGTAGTCCCGTTGATGGATGAACGCTTCCTGTTTCCTACTAAAGGGGACATCATTGCACTGCTATACTCTCGGACATTCCACAAGATTATACTGGGCACAAGGAAACCAGACATGATGTTAGCATTTAAGGAAAATACTCAGGACAACAAATTTGAAATCCTGGTCCCCAAGTTCACAATAAATTGTATGGCGATTGACAATAACATAGATACTGTCTTTATCTGTGTAAAACTCGGAATCTCCAAACTTACTTTGACGACAAAGACAAAAGCCAGAGTGATAGTACACCTTGGAGTTTTTACGATAACGCTCGATACAAACGGACGAATTATATATTTTGCAAGTCATAATCATGTAAAGTATGTAAATTATAATGCGGACACGATAACCTCAGTAAAGCGACGGGTTGAAGTGACTTTTTTGGGGTACGTTGAGAGCACCCGGTCTCTGTATTACTTGAACAAAGGTAAATTACTCTCACTTCTGTCAAAGTCGATTGAAGGATTTTCTCCGATAAGTGTTTCCAGTTTTATGTCTCACGAAGATCTGATAATTTACACTACATTTAAACCAAGAGGTCGTCTAACTATTTTCAACACAACAAGTAATAAATCAACACATACAAAAGTCAGAAAGGATATATTTCATATCCTAGCTATTATGCAACATGACTCGCAACAGAGATGAACGACCAGTTTTCCTATGAGCGAACGAAAGGTTGGCAACGTCTTTCTTTCGACTCAAATCGAAATGATTTTGTATCATCAAAGTTCAATGCAATGTAAATTCAAACTCGACACCCATTTGAACACAGGGTCGTGCTCTCTTAATCCCAACCCCATATGTTACATTTACACACGTAAAATATATACAATTAATTATTTTAAGTGCTCAGAGCGTCTTTTCGAGATGTTTTTCCATTCCCAGTCACAGACTTCCACTGGTCGTTCATCTCATATCTCAAGATAGTGTTTGTTACACTTTGCTTAGGAAGGTTTAATGTTGGATTTTGATTGTTGATGAGGTATTTATAAAGTAGAAACTATAATAACAGTACATTGCTATAGAACATGAAAATGCACTGGTTGATGAGCTAATTTGTAAAGGTGACACATAAGATGCTTTGATCTTTTTAAAAACTATTTTTTATCAGATACTTTCAATTTTTAAAACAAATTTTTTTATCAGATACTTTCAATTTTTAAAACAATTTTTTTAAAACTTTTTCACAATTTATTAAATTTAATCAGTTGTCGCATATTTAAAATTTTACAAACACTTTTTTTTTACTCAAGATAAGATTATAAAGGCTGTACGATACGATACTTTAGAATTCTTATAAAAACTGTCAGGTGAGACAGCTTTAAATTTGTTATGCCCCCGAATCTGAAAGGGATATTGAGGAATGCATACCTTGATACTGAGTGTACTGTTTTAAATTATTTTATTATTTCAAGCCCCAGTGACACTTAGGTTAGTTAACGTAGTGATGCAGAACGTATCTTAACGTAGTTAACTGTACTTAAGCCTAGTAATCCGTACTTAACCTTGGTAATCCGTATTCAAAACGTAGACATAGACGTGAGAAAAACGTAGTTTGTGATTGAACTTCGTATTCAAAACGTAGACATAGACGTGAGAAAAACGTAGTTTGTGATTGAACTTTTGAATATGTTCAAAGTTTAGCTTTTTTGAACTACGTTTTAAGAAACGTAGTAAAATGTACTTGGACGTAATGCATTAAAAATGTCAACTTAGTTCATTGTAGTTAAACCTAGTTAAGAATGTACTTAAAAGTATTACAACTTATCCCCGAATAATTACACTCTACAAGGTATTTAAGTCCGTTTTACTACGTTTAAATACATTCTAGTACGTCGTACTACGTTTGACTACGTTATACTACATTAAACTACACTAGTATCATTTAAGTTGAAGAACGTTTCAGAACAGAAAACTAGGTGTTAGTACGACTGTCTACGTTATCAAAACATTTAAATTAGGTTTTTATTGACGCATTGACGTTAAAGTAAGTTCCTATACGTATAACTACTCTTAAGTAAGTATAATTATGCTGAACTACGATAAACCACGCCTAACTAGGTACACGTACTGAACCATGTTGTAATGAAACGTTAACGTAGTTGCGAAAAATGCACATCAAGTTCCATCAAGTTAGAGGTTTTGTGGCTACGTTCTATGAACTAGGTTAAACTACTTAAATTAACGTTAGTGTGACTGGGACTTTAAACAACCCGGGTTAATTACGTCACTAGTCCTCCGGGGTGATTTCAAACTCTTCAGCTTCAGAATAGTACTTTCTCAACGTCCTCAATGGGAATGATCTTTCGACCACATGGTATGCTCGTCTTCAAGCGTAGACGTCTTTGACCGTCCATACTATGCTTCCTTCGTGATCTTCTTTGCTGTAAAAGTAAAACGAACATAAGAAATGACCAACATAAATCGCAATTGATGCAACATCAACTTTACTTGTTTGAAGTGTAAGATAGACGTACATTTTGATTTGCCAGACAGTATGATTGTGTAAACTGCAATTATGACATTAGTTCTTAGGTTAAGCTTTGAAACAAATTTACCTGTTGTAGGCTAATGTGAGAGGGTTATCTATCGCTTTTTCGAGTTTTCCATAAATGCAGGGATGCTGAATACATGTATGTTGTAAAAGTATCAAATTAATAAAAGAAACATGAATATTCAAAAGGGTATTTCATATTCTAAATAAAGGTCATAATATGATATTCAACAAGATGTGTTTGTTAAACACTGATGCCCCCGGATATACTACAGTTATGGCCATGGTAAAAGTTTTCTGAAGATGGCCAATGCGGAAAGGTCAAGGTCACAAGGTCAAATATGATGACCTCATCTGAAAGGTCTCATCACAAGGTATGCACATGCCAAGTATGAAAGCCCTAGCTCTGAGCAATCCAAAGTTATGGCCAAGGTTAAAGTTTTGTGGACAAACACCCAGACAGACGGACATGTGAAAAACAATTTACTCCTGGAATCTCCGATTCGGTGGCATAAAAATATACATCAGCACAACAACTCTTACTTGTCGGTTTTGAAAAATGGAACATTTTCTCATATATAATGTATTTGAAGTCTGCTAATTCTGAACGTTGTATGGTGTTTAGATTTTAAAATATCCCCTTCTTCCTATATTTGTTAGCAATTTTGAAGATAGGTGTTGTTGTAGTTTTTAATAATAAATTTGTCATAGATAATGACCAAAGTAATTATGCGTGAAGTTTAGTTTCAAATCTTTAAAAAAATCCATTGTCCAAAATCAACGAGGTTATCTATAGTTATATGAGTTATGACTTTTGTGTATTACTATTGATTTTTCTTCACATGGTTAACGTTTTAAAATGATGATGAGAAAGTATTCGATCAACTTTATTTAATTAGATTGTTCAATTATTAAAGAGCCATCACGGATGTTGATGAAAATATAAAAAAAATTCCAAAAATCTATCTCCGTGAAATAAATACACTTCATTTTCCCCTAATTTTTCCAACTTAAAATCAGCCGAGAAATTGCATTAATTAGTAAAGGTGTTTTCCAGTCTAAATATAGATCCAGTCTATTATTTTCAAGCGCAAAGCATTATGGTCTAGCTCACACACAGTAAACAAAGACACGAAAGAATAAAAAAAAATATGAGCAATGAAAGAAATCGAAATATATACTTTTTTGACGGTTATTCATTTAATATTTCATTTAATTATGTATTTGCTACAGATATTGGAATAATTGTTTTACCTTACTAGGTATTTTTCTTGAATTTTATAATGAGAGTAAAAACTTGTCGTATTTTGCTGGTCTTATCTCAATAAAAATAACATTAAACGGGAAATAATTTGTATATTCTCAGGACATTTAGAAACATAGTTTGTAAAGCAATCGTCACATTCAGTAATGTGTGACAAGGGTACTTTGCAAGAGAGACACGTGCAGCACGTGCAGCACATGGGTTGTTATGGCGACTTGCGCTAGAGACGAGCCTTCACGCTTCGGAAGCGCTTGCTGTTTGTGTAGTACGTATTACGCAAAAAGGGGACTCTGTTTATATACGTCAGATACCCGTAGCGCGCGCTAGTCGAAGTGATACTTCTCTTTGAAACCAAATTGCAATACATTGTCGTGATATGAACATTATTTAACATATGCCATGTTGTAGATAAAATATTTCTCTGGCGAATGACGTTATAAGTATATTTTCCCAAAATTTGAAACACTAACATCCGTGATTGCTCTTTAACATATTAGAAAAACAATAAGAAAAACCTGAGTGTGTGAAAACTGTGAGTGTTACATGCAATGTGCACTTTACCTGCATGCATGGTTGTACACATCTCATTTTGGTTCGCCCTCCGTGAATGACAACAGTTGATGTCAGTGAAGTTCACGTATACCCAGCAGACAATATTCTGTTGTACATCTTGCAATTTGCTTCATTGAGTCACATTGAGACCTGCACTGGTCTGGCTATTATACAACCCGATAGGGCTGACCGTCAGCTACATCTATCTAATAAGATAATTATAATGTAATGTATAAAATAATGTTCTTAATTTATTATTATTTTTCCTTTTAAGGATATACTAAAAACATCAGAATTCAGAATTAATCCCAGTTTGAAACCAGGTCACCAAGTTTCAGTGAACGGATACCAATTGGATGCCAGTTACTAACATATGTTATCTTCATTGTTTGGCCCATAGAGGTTAGTAAGGGTGAATCTTTTATCTTCTACAGATATATCAGAAATTATATAATTACCATTTTCATCCTCCAATGTTCTGTGAATAGTAAAATCAAAATCATTATTAAAAAGTATGGCCACTCCTCTAGAGTTAGATTTAAATGGTGCAATTATACTTTGTAGACCCCATTCATTTTTCATTCTGTTAACATTTATTTTATCCACATGAATATCTTGCAAGCATATTATTGAGTATTTTTTCCTGTATAGGTTCATAACTTCCTTTCTTTTATTTTTATCTGCTAAGCCTCTACAGTTAGCTGAAATCATTCTTATTTTTTTGATATTATCCATAATCAGATGCTAAAACCTTAAAGTTGTTAAGACTGTAGTGAATTAAAGTAGACATAGTCAATACAATATAATATGTTAAAGTGACAAAAGCAGGTTCTGAGTCTGGTATTTGGTAGATTTCAAACAATGGGAACAGGGTTTTTCTTTTTGTACCACAATTAAGTGATTACAAACATAAGGGTAATGAAAGATAAAGTAGGGAAAAAACAGGAATTGTACCTGTTTGGGGAGAAATCAATGAAATAAAAGAAAAAGCTATGTACAAATATAAAAACAAATATTGAGGCATTGAAGCTCTATCCTCTGAACCCATTAGATAAATATAAGGAAACTAAGTGCCAGCTAATATTATAACATGTAAATAACTTCAATTCAAGGTCAAGGTCGGATATGAATAAGGTCAAACCGTGATCTTGTGTCCAAGTAGATGGAGATGATTAACATTATCAATAGTTACAAAATAACACAAACACAAACTTGAACTGAGGTGTTCAGAAACAGTCATAAGTTATGAACAACTCACGTGCGGTCAGCATATCGTTTTGTGAACACAATGCATCGTTTCCGTTTTGTTATCCCGCAGTGAATTAGTCCTAAAAATAGAATAACACGTGGCGATTTTTACACACATTGAAGTGTGGGTCCATAGACATTGAATACCCTGTTAGAAAATTAAACCAGTTCGCACTTGAGTTAGATGGGATGTTATAAGACTAACTTTATCAAATCGTTCCAGATCTGTTAGTTAATCCAAAGAAAAATGTCAATATAAATATAGATAAATAAAGATCAGCAGTGTCACATCACCACTGGTGGGTGATCAAGGGGTCTCTTCGATTTCGATTCTTCTCCATGGGTCACTTGGATTTTTCCGGATCTGTAGGAATATGTCAAGTCCCTGTTCTTGGATCCTGGTCTGGATTTTATGTGTTTTCCGTAGTTGAAAGGCCCGATTAGCAAGGCGTCCCCTCTGTTTTTTCAATACAACCGGAAGATCGGTGCGTATGGTAATTCTTGTTCCCTTGAGGGAAGCCCATCCTCTGATAGAAGCGTTGAAGACTTTCTGTCTATCTTCTGCCCTCACAAATTTCACCAAGATTGGTTTGGGCATCGTTGCCAGAAAATAAGCTGGGTCCGTGCTCTTGCGTGGTAATCGGTGAATGTTGACAAACAGCATGTGGTCTGCCCCCTCCACATCAAGTCGTCGAATTATGTCCCTCACAGCTGAGCCTGGGTCCTTATCATCGGGCACCCCGTAGATAAGGAGGTTACACTTCCCAATTGGTATGTACAACTTTTTGTAAATATCTGCAACTTTGAAAATGAAGCCATAGCTATTGTTGGAGATTGAAATTTGGTGATTGATCCTACATTAGATTTGGAAAATTACAAAAATACTAACAATCCTCAGGCGAGAAATATTGTCTTAGACAGAATTGAATCCCTTGATTTGATAGATATTTGGAGAGAACTAAATCCTGATCTTAGAAAATATACCTGGTGGAAGAAAAAGCCCAGACAACAAGCAAGACTTGACTTTTTCTTAATCACACAGGACTTACTGAACATTTCACTTGATTCTGATATTATACCTGGCTATAAAACAGACCACTCAGCTATTTGCTTAACGTTCTCAAACTCTATTAGCCAGGAAAGGGGTAGAGGTTATTGGAAATTCAATACTTCCTTACTTCTACATCCTGAATATGCAGATCTTGTTAGATCCATTCTAAGAGATACAATTGAGGAATACTCTGATGCTGGGACCACTGGTAATGATAATGACTATGCTGATGTCAAACTGAAAATTGATGACAGCTTATTCTTAGAAACCTTTTTGATGAAAGTCAGAATAAAATCAATTTCTTTTTCATCATTTCTATAGATTTTTTTTATAAAAGACTATACTCTTCAAAAACAAATTATGAGAATGATGATCACCTAAATAAAGTTTTAACTCCTATCTTGAGTCACCAACTGAGAGACAAATTGGAGAAAGAAATTACCATGAATGAAGTTTCACATGCAGTAAAAAGTATGAAGAAGTCCTGGCATTGATGGATTTCCTATAGATTTCTTCAAGTTCTTTTGGAAGGAACTAAAGGTTTGGATTTTTAGATTCATCAAAGATGTTTCTAAAAGTAATAAAATGTCTCTTACTATGAAGAGAGGAGTTATCACTTGCATCCCTAAAGCTAATAAAAATAGGACTTTTTTGAAAAATTGGAGACCAATTACCTTATTAAATGCTTTGTATAGGATAATTAGCACATGTATATCTAACCGGTTGAAAATCACCCTAGAGACTTTAATTCATAATAACCAGACTGGATTTATCCCTGGTAGAACACTAAGTGAAAACACAAGACTAGTATATGATCTTATGTTTGAAACTAAGAAAAGAGATATCCCAGGTTTGCTGATTTTAATTGACTTCGAAAAAGCCTTTGACGCAGTTTCCAAAGATTTTATCAATTCTGTCTTACTCAAATTCGGTTTTGGCCCTGAGTTTATACGCTGGATTAATATATTAACTTATGACACATCTTCATGTGTCATTCAGAATGGACATCTCTCTGATTTCTTTCCAAATGAGCGGGGTTGCAGGCAAGGTGATCCAATATCCCCTTATCTCTTCCTCTTTGTGGCTGAAATCCTGGGTTGTATGATAAGACAAAATGATAATATAACAGGTATTGTGATTGATGACAAAGAATAGAAACTAGATTAGCGTTTGCGGGACACCGCAAAAGCAGAGCAGCTCCGAAACTTAGGGTCTCGCCTTTTCCTGTTCCGCCTTCTCGTCAGCATCAATAAAATGGGAATTCTTTTTAACAAAATTTTTTTCATTATTCGAGTTATTACTAATCATCACTGGGGTCACTTTTCACAAGTTTGTTCTTAAAACCTTTTTCTTCTTTCAAAATGTTATCCAAGGATTAACGTGGCTTTAACCAATATCTCATGACCTTGACCTTGACCATCAACTTTTCATCGCGTATAACAATCTTGCAATGACTCCAAGTGTTCATAGTTAAAATATGGCATATTCACAAAAGCACGCTTAAGTTTTGACCTCACTGTGACATTGACCTTTGACAGATTTTAGCGAAAACGTTTACAAATCTTGGTCTTTCTCCATAGTTCATATATACCAAATAAGAGCCTAAAAGCACAAAAAAAGTTTGAAGTTATCATGTATACAAGGATTGTTGTAGTGATTTCAGAACTCATGACCTTGACCTTGAATGTGAACATGTCGAAATCATTCACCAGGTGTATAAGAAAGAAATTAAGCCATCTATATGAGATGTTAATATCTTCATGGGAAAAAGTTACTATCTCGTGACCTTGACCTTTAAAATTCAAGGTCACACAATCAGTGATCACTTTTCATTGTGTATCACAATCATGTAATGATTCAAAGTGTTAATAGTTGAAATAAGACATTTTCGCAAAAGCATGCTTAGGTTGTCACCTCGCTATGACTTTGACCTTTGACAAATGTTAGCGAAAACCTTTTCAAATCTTAGCCTTTCTCCATAGTTGATATACACCAAATATGAGCCTGATAGCACAAATATTTTTCAAGTTATCGTGTTTACAAGGATTGTTTTGGGCAATTTCAGAACTTGTGACCTTGACCTTGAATATGAACATGTCAAAATAATTCCCCAGGGGCATAAGTAAGAAGTTATGTATATGAGGTGTTGATACCTCATTGGAAAGAAGTTATTTAGTGATTTCAGAACTGGTGACCATGACCCTATGTCGTGACCGTGACCTTAAAAATTCAAGGTCACACAATCAGTGATCACTTTTCATTGTGTATCACAATCATGTAATGATTCAAAGTGTTAATAGTTGAAATAAGACATTTTCGCAAAAGCATGCTTAGGTTGTGACCTCGCTTTGACCTTGATCTTTGACGGATGTTAGTGAAAACCTTTTTCAAATCTTGGCATTTCTCCATAGTTGATATACACCAAATAACAGCCTGATAGCACAAATATTTTTCAAGTTATCGTGTTTACAAGGATTTTTTTTTAGCGATTTCAGAACTCGTGACCTTTGACCATGAATGTGAACATGTCAAAAAAATTCCCCAGGGGTATAAGTAAGAAGTTATGTATATGAGTTCTCAAAACCTTATAGGAAAAAAGTTATAGCCAATACAAAACGCGGCGGCGGCGGCGGCGATGGAAACTGCACAAAAACTGATAGCAGCTCCGACTTAGTCGGAGGTGCTAATTAGGTCAATATGCGGATGATACTGAATTATTCCTAGATGGATCAGATGATAGTGTATATGCTGCTATTGATACCATTAATACTTTCTACAATATGTCAGGTTTAAAGATAAATATAGAGAAGACTAAGGCAATTTGGATTGGTTCAAAAACAGGCAGCACAGATTATATATGTCAAGATTTAGATATAAAATGGCAACAGAATGAATTTGAAGTTTTAGGAATTAAATTTGCCTCAGACTTAAAAGATTTGTGGGTAATCAACACCAAAAAAGACTTGAAGAAATTAGAAGGTTACTAGCAACATGGAGAAAAAGACATCTAACATTGATAGGCAAAATTACAGTTATCAAAACATTGGCTCTTTCAAAATTGGTTCACATTTTTAATTCTTTACCTAACCCACCTGATGAATGTATCACTTCCCTTGAGAGGATATTTTTCAGATGTATTTGGAATGACAAAAATGACAAAATTAAACGGACCATATTGAAAAGAGATTATGCAGAAGGAGGTTTACGTATTATTGATATTAAGACCTTTGTTAATACCATGAAGTTGTCTACACTAAAACGGTATTTGAGAAAAAAGGATGTAAATAACCCATGTAACTTTCCCTTCAGTGAAATTGTAAGATATGGGGCGAATTTTCAGAATATTGTTAAAATTGACAATCCGTTTTGGAAGGATGTCTTAAAAGCATGGAAATTATATTGTATCAAAGATACCATAGAAGATGATAACATCAACAGAATTTTAGCACAGCCATTATGGCTGAATACACATTTTTAAAACCCAAATCATTGTATTAAACACTGGGCTAATAATGGAATATTGACCATTAAGGATCTTTGTAATGAACATGGGTTTATGTCCTTTGAAGATTTGAAGCTTAAGTTTGATGTAAGAGGTACATATATGGATCTTAGATATGTTAAATATATTTTACCTGAAACTTGGAAGATACAACAACAAATGTATATCAATGATTTGGATGTAAACCTTTTTCCTGAAGATTTTAGGAATTCAAAAAAAGGTTCAAGATTTTTCTACGATAAACTATTTTCTGACAAGGTTAAACCTCATATCTGCCAAAAATGGGAAATTTATTTCATGACACGGATTTCAATTGGCATATGATTTTTAACACTTACAGAAGGAGTTTAAAAGATGTAAAACTCTTAGACTTTCATTTAAAATTTTTGCACAGAATTATTTATACAAAAAAAGAGCTATTAATAATGAAACTTGTTGATAATGACATTTGTAACTTCTGTAATGTGAATAATGAAACTTTGTGTCATGTATACTGGGAATGTGATGTAACCCAAACATTCTGGAAAGAACTTGAAACCTGGATAAGCAAAACCAAAAAGACTTTTGAAATAACAAAAAACATAGTTTGGTTTGGAATGTTAAAAAGCAACTCACTGCTAATTCATATACTATTTTCTGCTAAAAGATATATTTATACATGTTCCATAAAGAAAATAATTCCGAAAATGTCTAACTTCTTAAACATTTTGCAAGATATTTTTACTGTTGAAAAATTCATTTCCAGAAGAAACGATAATTTTGAATTTTTTTCAAGATAAATGGTTTCCATTATTCCCATTATTTAACCTTTAAGGGTTTTTTTGTTTTGTTGTTATTATAGATATTTGACAATGACCTTGACATTCACCACCTAATGTAACCATTCTGTTGAACCATCTGACTGTTGAACCATTCATTGATATATGCTGATTGTAACAAATTTATGGGAAGAATAAAAAAAACAAAAACAAAAAAAACATATGTTATCTTTTTGGCACGAAATAACATTTGATAGTTCAAAACAATAAATATGAAAGCAGCATGATAAGTTCACTTTATAGTTTCATGTTGGTTTCCATTTAATGGAATCTTTAAATTCAAATTTCAGGAATGGAAACCAACATGAAACAACACTTGATAGTTTCATGTTGTTTTTCATTTTCGGAAACAATAATTATAATTTCCAGGAATGGGAACCAATATGAAACTTCACATTATAGATTCATGTCCATTTCCATTTCATGGAAACATCATTTGCAATGTCCAGGAATGGAAACCAACAGGAAACACATAATCAGAGTTTCATGTTGTTTCCATATCGGAAATATTAACTATTATAGAATTCAAAAATGGATTCTAGTTTGAAACCAGGTTGTCTAGTTTCAGTTGATGGATTTCAAGTGGAATACCCTATTACCCAGTTTACAGTTGGTTTTGAGATTCCAGGATACTCGGTCATTTTTGCTGTGAAATATTGAGTAGAAGCCAGAGAGAATGATTTACAGTTTTTATACAGTAGATGAGGTTGATTTACATTATGTCGAAACGTCGCCTACACGGAATAAAGAAGTTGTGTATCAATAAAATTGTTCTTCATTCTTAATCACCTCAACTTCTAGAATGCCAATCAAAGAGGTTACTAATTTTATTGTTTTAAGTCATTTTTCATATAATGATTTGTGTAAGAATAAATTATATCCTTTTTCCACGGAGATGCACATTGTGACAGTATATAATTTCGAAATAAATTGGAGTTATCTATAATTTTGAAATCTGCTTGCTTAAAAGCATCGTCTACAGAGCTGATGATCATCCTTCATTAGGAGAATAGACGTTAATGTCTACCTTAGAATTTGTGGACAGATATAAAATATCTAAGGAAATAAATATATAAACCTTAAATTTCAAGAAGCATTCATTAGTCGTTCCACAAATCTACAGTCATATACCAAATATACAAGGAATCTGTACACATAATTTAGCTTTGTATGGCTAATAAACTAAGCGTTCTGGTGTTACACATGTGACCCTAGTGCAGAGAGTCCAAAACACCTTCAATTTATGATTCCAAGTGTCCACACAATCAAGAGTCAACAGTTATGAAGTCACTTAACCTTTTAAATCTGCAATTTATAAGCACCACTTATTCAAATTGTAATGAATAAAACACACAATAAGTCAGATAAACAATACAATATTTCAAGTTAGATGCAATAGAAAAACTAAAGGGCCACAAATAAATTCTTAAAGCACTACAAATGTTTATATAGTTACAAAAGGTCTTGAATCAATAATGTCGTTGCTGAATGAGCATATATCCGATGAGCTTGTTGACAGTTGACATGGTACAAAAGAAAAATCCAATAGAAACTGTCCTCCCAGTCTAATATATAAGTCCTTCCTAAAGCAGCACTATTTATACCCAGACTGCCTCTAGAAGACACAGAAGTTTTCATAAGGTTCCATAACACTGTGAACAATCTTGATAAGGCCGGAAACAGAAAACCGGAAACGGGAAGGAAAGGGAGCTTAATCCATGGAGCTAATAGTTGCAAGTCCTTTCACAATCAGAGTGAGGAAAACAGAATAAATCGACTTGACCTTCACTAAAACTTGTGTGACTATTAAAAAACAAGTTATTTAATAGTAATTAAGGAAAAATACATTCACATAGGCTGTTTTAAGCACTAGGAAACATAACAAAAATTAAGTGACATAAGTGTTCTTGATTATATTAATTATATAATATGTGGGAAATTACCACATGTGCTGATTTAGTTCAAATTATATCAGTCGGGATGCATACTCATATCCAATCGGACAGGACCCGTTTTTATTTAAATTAAGCCATAAATAAACTTTATACAAGTGTGGAAACCTAAATTACACATCCCATTTACAAGCACAGAGAGATGTTTTGTGTTTTTTCCCCCTGTAGTGTAGCTCTTCACTGCTGCGGGGTTATCTAGGTCACCTTGCCTGGCTTGGTTGACCGGGGCCGTGTCAATATCACTGCATGCTGCACATGCTTGCTTGTTAGTGGGCACAAAGACAGCTTGAGAATGGATTGGGAGATCAACAAGCAGGGGTCAACAAGGCGGAGGCAAAAATGTCCTTGTGGACGCACTGTCTTGGCCTGATACTGAGTTGATGTTGCACCGGAGAGTGTCCGAAAGGCTATGCCTCCAGTTCGGCAGGACTCACATAGACCTCTTAGCGACACGGCTAAATCCCCAGCTGCCAACATATATGTGTCTCCAGTCCCCGGATCCCGGCATCTGGAGTATAGACATGCTTTTTGTTAGGAAGGGAGGGGATGGAGGCTCCAGGAGGAAGGGATTATGTCATCAGGCTTCACCACCTCGCGGGGAGCTAGGGCAGGTCCAGGTAACGCGGTTTATACTTTCAATGTTATAAATTTATATGGTCAAGTGATTAATTGAAAGGTAATTAATGGGCTACAATGAGTTATCAACGGTGATTGAAAATAATGACATTTACTCAAAAACGTATTATCATTCCAAATTTGTCCTTTTCTAATTAACGATAAGTTTCCAAAGTTATGTTTGACTAATTGGCATGCACCAACCCGTGACTCGCACCATTACATTGTCACTGATTGAAATAGCTTTCTTTAAAATGTTAAAATTTAGCGACAGTACACCTAGATAATAATACAGAAAAAATAACATTTTATTTCATGTGATTCTAAATCTCTTTTCGTCATACAAAAATGTTTTAAAATGTTTTATACATATAATTCTCGGAGACGTCTGCTTCTGATGCATGCACACTACCCTGACATTTTACATGTAAATGAAAAGAAGGTGCCAAGAAAATCTAATTCATAAATCTTTAAAATACTGTCTGTATTATAATGTTATTAATTATGAATTTCCCTATTGGCTCAGTTACACGTCCGAGGATCGTCTTATTGGCACGAGACAAAGTATATATATCATTCGAATGATAGTTAATGAATAATATCCTATACCTTAAAATGGGTGGTATGACACAAATGGTATGACTAGAATCCGGAACTTCCAGATTAAGATCAGACAATCCACCAAAAGAATATAACATTTACTGAACTTAAAATATGACCGATGAATTTAAACTTATCAATGATATGGGTATTTTGCATATGTGATACATGGATGGTTACTCCATATTGCTGTCCAGTCCGAAAACACATATTAACCATTTCTGCCATACGAGTCCAGTCCGCTAATCCATATCAATATCAATTAGACAAGAGTGATCTCCTTAGCATAGGGTAATTGTGAGTCAAAGTAGTCATTCCGATGATTTTAAGAAACTTAATAACATGATTAAATATGGTTTAACAATACAGGTAATTTCTACCAATACGTGTTATGACTCAAGTAAATATTCACAGGTTATGTTTTGCATATCTACATCTTTTACATAATTGAATGTTCGCATTTAAACTCGTTTAATGTTATATTTCAGTCATATTATACCCATCAGATAGTTAGAGGTTACAACATGTCGTTGTTCATACCATACCCCATATCAACCTGAGAGCCGCAGACCAGAGGGCTGATATGGGTCGAGGGCTGATATTGGGTATGATATGAAAAATGACATGTTGTAACCTTTTTATCATATATCACATTTTTCTTCTCAAGAAAGACAAAAAGTTTAAAGAATATGATGTTTCCATGCTATAATTTACCTTTAGGAGACAACATGAATAAACTCTCTACTATATAAGTTTCTTTTTATAATGTGAAAGCCGTGCCTCTTATTCAATGTTACAATTAATAGTATATTTGATTATATGTTGATAAAAAAAAATAAGTTAAACGCATCAACAACATACTTGTTTGGAGATTTCTATGAAACGAACAATTCTAACAACGCTTCGCTTGTGGCGTTTGTAAGTTACCCAACCTCGTCTCCAGGGTTGACGTAGGAGAGACGTAACAGCACCGTGAGGAGTTTATACGTTACCCCTAGTTTGCAAAGGAAGATCACTCTAACCTAACGTCACCCGGGCTGATATTGATATGGATTTGCGGACCGGGATGATATGGCTGATATGAATTTTCGGACGGGGCAGCGATATGGGATTGGGCTGACCTCCATCACGTATATGATAAAGATCGCTATAGGCTGCATATAACCTTAACAATTTCAACGATTTCATTATATTATAGAATTGTTAATGAATACTTTCAATCGATCTGCCATGTTAACTATATCATGGAAAGTCAACTAGTTGATGGTATTCTGAGTGTATTGTTTAGGATGTACATGTATTTGCTACAGAAACTAGTTGCATTGCAGTCATTTAGACGACATCATTCTAATCCAGCACTCCATCATCCTCTCCCGACAGGTTTGATAGCAGACTATGTTTCTAAATGGTTTGAACGACTTTGACTCCGTGTCACCTTTAACTTTGTGATAGGGACATACCTTTAAATCTAAAGTCGTCAGGGCTGATATTGGTATGGGCTTTGCAGAGCTTGCCTTATATGGCTGATATGTTTAATATGATTTTTTGGAACGAGCAGCAGTATGTCCGATGTGCACTTACCTCTTTTCCGTATGTAAAACACCAAATATCATTGATAGGCATGTGATAAATTGACATTTATAACTAAACAGGGATGTCATTTTGATTGACTGTAAAATTATATTTCCCGAGAGAGAGCACAATCACAATTGTTTTTAAAAACAATGACATCCCCTGAAGTGTTTAATTCCTTAATTATCCATACCACAGGAGGGCAGAATAATAATTAATAACAATGTATCGGAGTGGCATTGAAGTCATTTAATTCTTCGAGGATATATGCAGCCCTTGGCTGAATATCGAGGTTCTATATTTCTTGACAAAAGGTAAATTTACACTTCATTTAAAGGCGCTGTAGCACGTTTTTTGCAAATTTTATTTTTTCAAATTTCCCATTTATAATGATAGTTTATGTCATTTATATTTACTTTAGAGGGTAAAACATCTTATTACACAAACCAATTATCCGTAGTGGTAATAACGGTGTTGCGTATAAAGCAAAAATTGCATGGCGGCCATTTTATTGTGAACACATTTTATTATTTCGAATGACAAAAACGATAGCCGTTGCTTTACGGAACCATGTACACTCATTTGTAACTTGACTTTCCAAAGAGAGAAGGGTGTTTTACTATTGGTGACATTATTTTTCAAATACATTTCATCGACTTATTTGAGCGAAAAAAACGTGCTACAGTGCCTTTCAATCAAAGAGTCGTCTGACTATTATTTTCAACACAACAAGTTACAAACAAACACATGAGAAAATCAGAAATAATATTATTCCTATCCTGACTGTCATGCAAAATCGTTGACTAAAAACAAATTAAAAATTGCTTTGCATATATAATCATATAGAACTTTCCGGTGAAATATTTTAAAATATTTTCATCAATTTTCAATATCATACTATGACATTGCTAATAATTATATTTTAAAAGTCGAAGTCAGAAACGAGGCTGTCTTGTGTATGTTTATCTTTTTAGAATAAACGATTTGAAAACTAAGTGTAATGTTCTACTCACTTTGTTGAAGAAGAAAATTACACCCTTACACGTGAATGATGCCAATGTCATATACTTTGGAATAGGGTTCGCACTTGTCTTAGTATGATTGATGTTCAGGTATAATTTTGAAATCTTGAGCTGATGATCATCCTTCCTCAGAATATTTCCTACACTGTGATTAATATTGATATTAAATCATGAAAGAAAGGCAAACTTACCAGGTAATCATGTACAGGTTGTTGTACAAATCTAGACAATTGTGAGTGAATAAAGTATTTAAAACATACTTTTGAAATAAGTAGTAGGTAAAGACACAATTAAATCCTATTCGACATCCAATAAATGCGTTGTATTTGTCTTCCCATCTTATGATCCTAAAACGTCTGTCTTGGGCTTAAAATCACGAATCAACAGCAATGACCCCATTGTCAGAATGAAAATAAACTCATCGTAAAATCGAAATGCAAAACAAAACTTGATTTTTTTACTATTGAAAACAAAACGCTAAGCATAATACAGACGGACAAATTAAAATGTGAATGGACATAGTCTGATGCATTGCCGATGGTGCCGATTTCTATGACCTCCAGAGAAATATTAACTCAATGCCATTTTGAATTTCAATTTTTACTACGAAACTAGTGACAGTTACTCTATGCTTTCTGTGAGTTCTTTAAAAGTTTCATATCACATTAGTTAACTTGATGTGTGTTTCATCTCAAAGAATTAATCACACTGTATAATGTCTGAAATTATCATATTCAAACACAATTTAAATACATACATTTTAACGTGTCAGAAGAAAGCAATCTGAGATCATACACTTCTTATGTTCACTATAACTTTTCTTTTTAAAAACTCCATAATTATTCATAAGCAAAATATTTTTTGGGCGTTTAGAGCACAAGTATTAAATACATACATGTATAGACTATGTATATATAACTAGAGCAATTCCTTCATGAAAAACATGCTATTTTTGTATGGGTCATTTCCCAAATTTTCTTAATATAAAACTTATACGGGCCATTTTTATTTTTTAGTCATTCCAAGCCAACAATATTAAGTTTTGAGAACGTTGTCACAACGTTACTTTTATTTCCCAAAAATGTCAAAATAAAATTACAAAATTGTGTAGGTCATTTTTTTATCCGAATAACATCAATTTAAAGACGCTGTAGCAGGTTTTTTACATATTATGTTTTGTCAAATTTGCCATTTATTATTGAAGTTTATGCAATATAATGTAACGTTCGCGGGTAAAAAAATCTCATTACACCACCAAATAAGTTAGTTTGAAGAAAATGGTGAGACTTGTACAGCAACAGTTTTGTTGAACTCTTCAGAGTGAGACATAGATGTGTAGATCTTAAGTAATTTTGAGACTTCAGAGCGCACAATTGTTGACAATTTCATCATGAAACTCTACCCTGAGTGTTTAGGTATCGCTACATCAGTCAGATCACTTGACCTGCCTTTAAGTGGTCATTTTGATGTGAACACAAGGTGAACAGAAACCGAACAATTTATATTCATCTTTTGATTGATTCAGGAGTGTTGTTCAGCCATTGGTTACACTTATTTACAATTTTGTGAGAACACCTTATTTCAGAAAAAACAACGTGATACATCGCGTTTTGAAATAACAATGAATGAAGTAACAATGAATATGAATAACAGGATATTTTACAAACGTAACTATTTATCGATATTGTATCATGACTGTTACTCACCAGACGTGTTTTTGTGTACCTACGTCTGAGTTGAGGTGACTTTTGAACAATTCAATTTTTGTAAGAAGTGTGGTTACGTCAAAATAAATGCAAATGAAACATTTATCTTTTACAATGTACAAGCAGCCCCAAATAATGTCCCTCATAACTATAGCCATTAACAATATTCACCATATACTTTAAATGGTGATAAACATTTATCCAAGTCAACAACAAATACGTGAACGTCAACATTAATATGATACTTGGCGTAGGTCATTGTGACAGTGACGCTTACATCGTGACATTAAAACTGTGATAATTATGATGTTGTACCATGTCAATGCCGTTCATAAAATTGACTGCATAGAAATAGGCAGCAAACCTGGAAAAATTTAGCTGGTTTAAAGCAAATGTCACCCACACAAGTTAGAAAATGTTGACACCTGTCAAATTAACAAATATAAAAAAATCACCATCAACTAAATCTTGAGACGTGCCGAATTGAGTAAACTTCATGTACCAATTCTAAGTGAGTCGTTCAAGCGAGGTTATAGGTATTCATTGTCAATCGACATAGGGAAATAAACCAATCAGAATCAAGGATACACCGAAATCATGTTACAATGTTGCATTGATAACTGGATTCCCTCTTACAGTCTATGTAATCTTTCTTTGAAACATGTTTTGAGATGGTGTTTTGTAAAAATTCCTCAGTTTTTAAATGCCATCTATACTACCTATACTCCATCTCCGAAATATTCAGTCATTGAATTACGAAGACATTTGTCTCATTGTCAAATAGAGAAGGTTGAAAGTCAAGTATTTCCCGTGGATGGTTACTGAGTCAGCTATTCGATCCTGATTCTGTAATTCTGTTTAATGAATCATTTGTTCAAATATTATTTACATAAACTGATTGTCTGTATGTACTGGTGCAGGGTATCTGTAAGATTTCAAAGTGTTGCATTGAAAGCAAGTAACGAAGGTACCGACTTCATTCTCAACCAACGTTGGTTCTATTTGACAAAGTGCCCTGCTGCATATGGATTATACAGCTTTAATATTGTTACTGTGTCGATTCTCAATTGAAATTGCCCTTGTGTTCTTTCTACCAATGGTTTTGATGACCAACCATGTAAAGAAACCCTATGGAATTAAAATATGTCAACAGTTTTGTCAGCTTGCTGACTGTTCACAGAACTTCACAGTTCAGGATCTCTCCTGTCATGTGGTTTTCAACAAAACCAGTTCAAGAAGTAAAAGATATCAAGTCATCTGGAGAGAGGCAGAAAAGTACATGACGGTAAGTGGGGTAGAATGAAAATAGCATTATTGCTGTCATTTGTTGCGTCTGTTGTTCATAATACATCATGAAAGAGGACCTCTCCTCTAAAATTTCAATTTCAATATGTCCCAGGAGAAAATCAGTATAATAACGAGAGGACGAAACCACGAAGACAAGTGTGGGCCACCTGCTATCAATATGTATATATGATGTGGATTTTATTATCAATTATCAATCACTGCACTATTGTTATATTGATTAACTTAGATAGGTACTCTCTATAAAATAAATCGGATGGGTATAAGTCATGAAATGAATAGCTGAAGTAATGAGAATTTAAAATTATTTTTGAAAGAAAGCATCACTGCCACTCACTGTTCACTCGATTGCAGGTAGGACGGAAGGGAATCCAGCAAATATAATCAACGTTTTTATGTTAAAGCATATACATATTCATGTTGTTACAATGTGTACATTTGTACACTACATGCAACCAATAGTCTGTAACCCATACGTTTCCTCTCATATGCGCAGACAACTATCCGTCCCAGGAAGGTTCTACCAAATAACACAAGCCCAAGTAGCAAAACTCGTTCCTCCTGTAAGTTTATAAGTTATTCTTATTAAAAGAACTCGTAAGAGTTGTGTCGTGGTTCACACCACAGTATAATACCAATTCAATCTACCAGTGTACAAGCATTAAATTGAATTGTTCCTACGCAGTTTCAGTGTTACAACAACTATTTTGACAATTTTTTAATTGTCTTTTCACTTTATTAATTTATATAGAAATAGAAAATAGATTATTGATCTAGCTTTATATAGCCACATGCAAATATTTTATTTATTTTCTTATTAAAACGTTCATTAAAGATTTGTTTTTAACATTGATTTTTCTCCTTTACCCCCTGAAGTTTCGGAGGCGACAGAAGTGTCTGTGCTCTTTGCTTTTGAGAAAAAAGTCTACGAGATTCCTGTAGTCCCGATGATGGAGGAACGCTTCCTGTTTCATACTAAAGGGGGCATCATTGCACTGCTATACTCTCGGACATTCCACAAGATTATACTGGGCACAAGGAAACCAGACATGATGTTAGCATTCAAGGAAATTACTCAGGACAACAAACTTGAAATCCTGGTCCCCAGATACACAATAGTTTGTATGGCTATTGATAATGATATAGATACTGTATTCTTTGCCAGAAAACTTGGAATCTACAAACTTATTTTGACGAACAAGGACAGACCTAGAGTGATAATTTATAATGGAGTTATTGCTTTAACTCTCGATACAATACAACAAATTATATATTTTGCAAGTCGTTATAATGTAATGTTCGTAAATTACGATGGTGACAGGATATATCAAGTAAAAAGAAGGCTGAGAGTGATTTTCTTGGGGTACTTTGAGAGCAGCCGGATTCTGTATTACCTGAAAAAAGGTGAATTACTCTCACTACTGTCTAAGCCAATTAAGGGATTTTCTCCGATTAATGTTTCCAGTTTTGTACCTCACGAAAATCTTATAATTTACACTACATTCAAACCAAAAGGTCTTCTAACTATTTTCAACACAACAAGTAGTAGATCAAGACATACGAAAATCAGAAGGGATAAAATAAATATACTAGCTATAATGCAACATCGTTGACTAAAAAAAGTTTTCAATTGTTCAAATCTCAAGATAGTGTTGTTCCACTTTGCTTAGGAAGGTTTATGTTGTATTTTGATTGTTGATTAAGTGTTTATAAAGTACAAACTATGATAACAGTATATTGGTATAGTACATGAAAATGCACTGGTTGATGAGATAATTTGTAAAGGTTTCAAATGAGATTCTTTAAACTTTTTAAAAACTCTTTCACATAAGATATATCCCAAAAAATGTTGACCGAATTTTAAAAAGGATGGAAGTATTTAGAATTTAGAAATTTAAATCAGTTTTCGCATATGATCATTAAAACTTTACAAATAAAACACTTAAAGTAAGATTATAAAGGCTGTATAAATTAGGACAATTTTCCAAATACGATAATTTAGAATTCTGAAAAAAAAACCTGTAAGGTTAAATACATTTGTTCATCATCACAAAGGGATATTAAAGGAATGTATACCTTGATACTAAGCGTTAACTTACTAAGTGTTTTTGAACAAGATAAAGTTAAAGTATTTCAGATTTTTTAATTAGAAGAATAAGGAATTGTTATATTGTACATGTTGTTCAATACTAATTTTATTGTTCTACACCTTCATTTTTCATTAAGCAATTTGTGAAAGAATAAAGTATATCTTTGTTTATCCGGTGATGCACATTGTATATACTTTTGAAATGAATTGGAGTTATCTTAGTGTATGTTTTGTTTTTGTTTTGGTTATATTTTGAAATCTGCTTGCTTAAAAGCATCGTCTACAGAGCTGATGACCATCCTTCATTAGGAGAATTGACGTTAATGTATACCTTAGAATATATGGATCCATATAATATATCCAAGGAAGTAAATATATAAACCTTAAATTCTGAGATAGGCCTTCGTGTAACCATGTCACTTCTTGTGGTGAGAAAATGGTGATTTTTGAAGATTTTTTGGGTATTTTTTTAAAAACACATTTTACCATTTTTATTTTGTATTGAAATGATGTTTTTATTCACCAAGCAACACATTTATCAAAAAGAATTAATTTGCAAAAGACAAAAACCTGAAATAGTCAATAGTCAAGTTCAGACCCAAGATTCGAACACGAAGCAGGCCCTGAAATTGGGCAATTTGGAGGTGAAGTTATTGGTTGACAATAGTAGTCTAACTAGAAGAAAAAGCCAGAATGTTTCTTAAACGTTAAACGTATAACTGCAATGACCTGAAAAGTGACATTAAAAAGTGTGGGCGTGCACATATCCAAACCCTCATTCACATAACACTAGGTGTAGCCGAGACGTTGCAACACATTTTTGAATCAGGAATATCAAACACCTTGTTATTTCATAGGTCATGTGTATCTATTTATACGTAAAAACAATACAGCAAAGACAAGGATAACAGAGTCAACAAAAACAACAAACTAAAACAGTTGCTCGGCTTCTCCAAAGAAATTGTGCAGTTGTACAGACAATAATGTGTTTCATTTTAAAACACTGCACTGTCTTTCTGTCGAATCAACGGAGCATTGAATGATTTACATTGCTGCAGATACAAGATATCACATTGATTGCAAGTATGAATTAATGTCTAAAGGGTCCATGTTTGCAGCTCGGTTGGCACAAGATGGTGAGTCGATGATGTTGAACTTGTCTCACAGACACCATGGTCAGCTACAATGTTGTCGATTTCTTCACCAACATATATCTCAACAGAAAACCATAGAAGCCACCAAGCTCCACATCCGCATTGAACAGCTTGACACCAAGATAACCATCAGCTGCTTCGAAATGGTCTACTTCTATTTTGACTTCACTGACAAGATCCATGGACTTGGGCTCACAACTATCTTTCCTAATAACAGAGATTTTCATGACATCCTTCATGAACCAAGCACTCTCTAATGCTTCTTTTTAGTCGCTTTGCTGGTTCCACAAGGTTGGTGACCTTCACCACCTTAGCCATCATCTATAACATCTCAACGCCCAGCATCCAATGATCAGGTTGGCCATGGAAACAGAGCTGACCACCATCTCCCCTTCGCATATGTCTCCTTGCATGCTACTGGGCATGGACTGAGAACATCTGTCTATCGCCAACACACACACTGACCAGTACACTCAATACAATTTCTTTTATCATCCACTAATCAAGCAAAGCCACACTCACAAGACGTGATAAAATCAAACTGTTAACCTGGTGACCTCAATAAAGAACCAAACCATCGAAAGGACACATTTACCCCACTCAATTGAATTCCAACAAGCCTAGTCCAAGACTATCATGAAAACACTCATAATAAGAGATTCTACCCACAAGCCTGAACCGAGAAATTAGAGTAACAATATCCTAAATATATTGGCTATCTCAGCTACAAGATCGCTCATATTTTAAAGGAGTTGCTCTTATGTCAAGTAATCATAACAATTTTTTACTGCAAGAAAACCAAATTTGCTCAGAAACCTCATTTATCTAGACACATTATCAACCTTGTGGCCTTTCGGTATTTTTCCACAAAAAAGTGTACTTATTTTCATAATACTAATAGACAATTGACATATAACTGCCTACAGCACTAAAATATAATTACTTGATTTGTCTGGATAACTGAAATCACGAGTTTACTCTATCTAATTAAAACATTAATTTTTCAAAATGCTCAATGATGACAAAGTGTCATCATTCAGTTTCCTATAGTACATGTATATACCCATAGAGTTCACCATGAACAAAAATAACACCTGGCTGCCGGACTATTGGTCAAGAGCAGAGGAGGTAACTCTTCCCATTAAGGGGGGATTGGCGACTGGTCCACTAGGACTAGCCGGACCGCAAGGCACAGTGTCAGGAGCCTCCTACAACCCTAAAGGTTCCACTCCCCCCGTTCCTGAGTCGTCGGCGGAACAGACCATAGGGGTAGCCAATTAATAACTAAAAAACTCAACACATCAAAGAAGAAAAATGTGATGCGAAGTTTATTAACCCCTTATCGTGACGATGGAAAACCCCTAGATGGATGTCCTGAGGAGGCCCGTTCCTGGGCGAACACCTGAGGCCCCAGCCTCGCCACGCCTTTCATATATTCGGTAGGCAAGTCACCATACCAGATTTCCAGAAACAGCCTGCCATGATGCCCGCTACAGGTATGAGGAGGAGGGAGGTCCGCCGCCTTAGGCGTCCAGGACCGCTGATCTCAGTTCACCCCCAACTGCCTCTTATCGATTTACTTGACACTCGTTTGTGAGTGAGGTAAGACAGAAGAAACGGCACCAGACAGAAGAAACGATTCTCCTCGTCCGAGGGGTCTATCATGGAGGATAAAGCAGGGATGCTAAACGTCCTGCCGCGCTTGTCTGCAGCCTGGTTATTGCAGATGAAATCTGGGGCTAGGCCTAGCGTGGCCACAGCGTGGCTTGCATCGCGTGGAGTTCCGATATCCTGGCAGCCGACGTCACACGATAGGTCTTGATGATCTCCTTGAGCACGAATATATTGATACACGGCTCCTGCTTGCGGAGAATGGGTACAATTGCGGCCAAGTAGGTGTAAATGGAGGAGGCCTTAAGACCTCCCCGCGTCCGGAGGTGAACCAAGTACTCAGCGACTTGGGGAACCGCTACTGATAGAATGCCAAACCCTTCTCCTCGCAAAAGGTTGTGAAGGAGTTCCACTGGAAGTCGTAGAGCTTCCTAGTTGATTCCCTTTGAGAGGTAGCAACGGTATGGGCCAGCGTCCCCGAAAAGCCGGTGTGTCTCAGTCCCTCGAGACAAGGTTGCAGAAGCAGAACCTGAGGGTTTTCGTGTACACATCCGCCTGGCTAGCTCCTTAGAAGGTCCCCCCTGAGCGGTAGGGGGACCGGTTCCTGTCCGCATAGGCTCCTGAGGGGAAGGTACCACAGTCTTGCAGGCCACTCCAGGGCTATGAGGAGAAGGCGTAGTGTCTGAGTGGTCTGGATCTCGGCCACTACCTGAGTCAGTATTGCCGGAGGGGGAAAAGCGTAGACATCCATCCCCTCTCACTCTAACGAAAGAGCATCTAGGCTCCAGGCCCCCGGGTTGGGCACTGGAGACATGTACGTCAGCAGCTGGTGATTTAGCCGAGTCGCAAAGAGGTCTACATGCGGCCTTCCGAACTGAAGGCATATACTCTCAACACTCTAGGGTGCAACATCCACTCCTTTGCCGGAGAGACAGAGCGTCCGTCCGTTCTTGGCTTCTGGGTATAATCCTGAGCCGAGGTTTGAAGCTCGTTACCACATGCTAAGTGTCCGTTCCCGCGTGAATAGAGCCTTGCACTGGATCCAAAAGGTCTAGAGAGCTGAACAGCTGTGTGCAGACTCTTTAGTTAATGGAGATTTTAAATTGTAGATTTGGTGACCCTGTGGCCCCAAATAAGGGTCGCAGAGGCCATGAACTAAAAACCTTTTTTCATCTTCGTCTCCAGAAAGAAAAGATCTAGAAGACTGTAATATTGTTTACAGACTCTTTAGCCAATTGAGATTCTAAATTGTAGATTTGGTGACCTGTGGCCCCAAATATGGGCCTCACGGGCCATGATCTAAAAATCTATTTCAGTCTTCGTCATTAAACAATATAAACCCCGATGAGCTACAGAGCCCATATCCCTCACTGTGCCTCGGGGGTGTGCTTTCATGTACCTGTTGTTTTAAGTCACTCGAATGAATCATTATGATGGATTAATTTTCAAAATAAAGTTGAAATCAGTGGTAATGGCAGTAGTGTATTATGTTACCCCTACCTTTTCCAGTTACTATTATTCCTACTTTTACTTAAACCACCTTTTTTACATGAAGAGACTTGTCCTATCCTTTTCACAAACAGTTTAATCTCAGCAATTACATTTCATAGCTTATCAATCCTTAGGTGTGCAGACACCTCTCTCTTTAAGTAAAATAAAAATCAAACTTTAACAGTCGGGGGTATTAGTGAGCCACGCTCACTTTTTTGCATGTTTATACTGCATCATTGTTCTCATCGACATCGGTATTTATGCAAACATTTCACAAGTACAGAATGAGAAATCCAGATTATTCTGTTTTTCGCCTTTAAATGATTGCACGAAATTTACCAAAAATCATGGAATAAATAGAGAATACCAAACAAGTTCTCTATGGATACCGTATTTATTACAACGAGTTACTTGAAAACGTATTTAAATACGTTTGACAAGTGACGAGTTATAATAGTGTAAAGGTAAAGAGTGTCTAATGCCGCACACAAACATAATCTTTGAATAAGCGCTAATTGGTGTGCTAAGTTATGAATCAATTGAATCTTAAGTTTTGAATAACGTGTTCCCGAGTATAAAGGAAAACTTATCACTGATCAAAGCGTTCTTTTCACTCACTCAAATCTTGAACACTGTCAGTTCGCCATTTTCCGAACAGGAGCTCATAAACTAGGCAACGACAATCCCATGTCAGTTCTTTTTTTCGGTTCTCACCGTCGGTAAAACGAAGTCGCTTTTCATCGGGATCATTATAACCAAATACGTTTGTGTGATTGTTTCCCGTATACATGTATTGGAGCATCTCGAAATGGAGTGAGTAGCGAGTAACACAGCGAGGCGAGCTTGACCCGGTCGACGTTGTAACGCCACTGACGGTTGATGGGAGACAACTCACATGCGCAGCTGATATGTGTGACGGCACTGGTTACGATAGGACGAGCGCATTCGGCTTTGTCGTTGTTTCATATATAATATTCCAGATTGTGCTTTGTTTGTGATTCCTACGAATTTTAGTAATTTCTTTACTTATGAATGGCAAATGTAGTCCCGCCCTCGTGACCTCGGGTCATCACCATGGAGCGACCAATCAGATGCGTCTTTCGCAGTATCTAACATACGTTGGATACCAAAAAATATCTCGAAGTGTTCTCAGTCACATGTGTGTAATATTGACTACTACTAATGCTACTAATCCACATAATGCGTTTTGGTATTTTTTTCTGTATATTTGAACATTTATAGCAGTCTCTATATATCGCAAATCTTATTTTAAAAGTGATAAGTTTAAATTTCTTTTGCCGATGAGTTTTATCTCATACATACAGATTGACTGGTCAAATAACATCCACATGTATCATACATACATATTAACTAGTCAAACACCATTTATGTATCTCATACATATAGATTGACTGGTCAAATAACATCCACATGTATCATACATACATATTAACTAGTCAAACACCATTCCTATATTCCGTTCTAACATTTACACACAAAGTAACAATGTATAACCTTAACATGCCTTATATCAATAAAGTATCGCAAACTATTATTGTCACCATGCACATGAAGGGTATGTGAATTAAGAAGGAAAATTTACAGAAATCCATGTGCTTATTATAGAGTGGGTTAGCTGTTTTGACAGTCAGTGCTGACGTTTGTTGCCTGGCTCTGAGGGTGGGGGTTTTAATCCCGTAAAGGTCTCGAGTTATTTTGTCACCCTGTATTTTGCGATTAAACAGAAAAACAATTATCTCATTATTTAAATCAAATGTCTCTCATTATTTAGTAAGAGGTGAACTTCTTCAATTCAAAGAATATAAAAAGTCATTCTTTCGTCTTACAAAGACTGTGCTGTTCATTCTTATGGTGAGACATGTATACACGACTTAGGCTTTATTGTGTTCTCAGTTGCAGGTTTAAATAAACCTGACTGTAATAACAGAAAAAAATCATTGTAAATGTGAATGTGAATGTGAATTGTGCAAGAACACGTTTGTGAGAGAGCATATGTACACATGTTGATATCCGTTGTGCAGTTTTCAATTGCCATCTTCTGAACATGTTGTTTAGCTCTATTGAAAGCGACAAGGATACAGGTTTATCATAACAGGTCACCAATACACGTTGCGTTATAAGGAAGTAACGTTTGTAAAGAATCTATAGTTTCCCTCGATGTTTTGACAACAGGTCGTCCTATTCGATGAAGTACAAATACAAAATGTAGTACAAACAAACCAGCTCATAAGTAAATGAATTCAATACTTATAAAACACGTTTCCTTTCATTTTTGTTTACAGTACAAAACATTTTCCTTCCTGGATGCGGACCCAGGACAAGTCCACCTAGTTCACTTCTTCAATTGGGCCCCTTTGAAAATTTTACTCACATTGCTTAGACTTCCTTTTCCATGAATTACGGATTTTTTAAATAACACATGTATCTGCTGTGATGTAGTTTGATATTCGTTTCATTACAAACACTATCCAAGTGCGCCATACTTTTCACCGTTATAGTGTTTTTAAAATATAACTGAAAAAAGTATGTTATTGTTATAAAATAATTTGTATTGTCGGAAATTATTTTACATTACAAGATATCATTTGCTGACTACTTTAAGCTTATTATGCTGACGAATGTACTAACCTTCTGAGCGAGGTTGTGGAATCAATTCCAATCAATTTTTTAAAAAGTTGAGTTTGCTATTATATGAAATTGTGTTTGTTCAATAACTTATATAATCAATATTTGTTCCTGTATCTTCATTACATGTTGTTCCGAAGTATAACAATTAAAAATGTTATAAGAAACCAACTGGTCTGCACTGTACATAACTATAACTCTCATTGTGCTATGAATATTTCTAACGTCTAACTCGTGAATGGCATCGGTATTTAACTCGCTTTCGCTCGTTAAAATACCAAACCATCCACTCGTCACAATGTTAGCCACGCGACTGCAATAGCGGGTGACCTATTTGCAAGTGAGCGTCGCTAAAAACGATTTTTTGCAATTCAGCGCTATTTACATCATTGAGTAATAAATAAAATACTGAACACTGTCCCGTTTGAAAAGATGTTTATGAAACTCGTGAATGGCATCGGTATTTAACTCGCTTTCGCTCGTTGAAATACCAAACCATCCACTCGTTTAATAAACATGTTTTCAAACGGGACATCGTTTAGTATTCTATATTTCACCCGTCACTTGAACATTGGCAACGTGGCATTGCTTAAATAAGTTAGATTAACTGAGTATTTAATAGATTTGGTTTCAAACAGAACGCAATTTTACATCACTGTGTAAATATTTTTAAAAACTTCGATTGAATTGGTGTAATTGTAATAATAGGTACTGAACATACAATGACTTGCATGCTGCAGACAATATATCAATATAAATTTCATAAGGCTTTTTATATTTATTTTACAAGTTTCGGGAAGTATTGTCTAGTCAACTGTATCTATGATGAACGATGTTGATAAGGACGCCGGAGCCTGAGAAGAACTACCTGAATACTTCAGATCTGATTGTAAACATTGATATCACTACACATACTTAATGACTTATCCAAACTGATCAAACTGTAAACACAATATTGATGCAATAATATGTTTATTTGAGTTATGCTCTTGTTGTAATACAAACATTTGACGAGATAATGAAACTATCGGAATCGTATAAAAAGTAGTTCGGCCGTCGTCTAACGGAAATTCACGTTGATTATACCACGGCTCATAGCAGATATGGTCTAAAGACAAATAAGACATGTCACATGTTCAGAGATAAGAACAACTTCATCAGTGTTTCAACTAGTCTCTGTGTTTTCATAAATGTTCCTGTTACTCTGTTGTACGTTCAGACTATCATAGGGTGAAGGTGGTGTGATCTCCATCAGGACAGGGGATGAATACAAGTTGTTTTCATCTGTGCTGTCGTGGGGTATCGAGGCTTCTTCTATTGTTGATCTCATTGAGTTCATGTGCGAGGGTTTGCCTTGTTCCTTCATTCTGAATCAAATCACCAGAAATATACAATGAGAACAATGTCTTGGTCATCATAACTTGTCAATACTAGTGTTTTAACGTTTCATCATACATCTGTTAAGAAACATACTTACAGCAGACACATGTTACTCAAGAGAATATTTTCTTAAAATCGGGGCAAATATGCTCATTGTAATCATTTCATTCGAAATTGCAACTTATCACATGCTTTTTTCCCGACGAAATAAACACTTTTCTCTTTCCTTTACCGCCTTTATACCTAGTGTTATTGTTTTAAGTGTTGTTATTATTGTTTACTTGTTTGAATATGAATATGATATTTGCATATATACCTGTTATTCAACCAGAAGACACAAATGATAAGTATGACAATGATGATCACACCAACTGCAGTCAAGGATGTTGCTGAGAGAATGATTGCGGTCTTTGAGGATGCTGCAATTTCGTCTTGGGGGGTCTAGTGTATAGTGATGAAATTGAAATATTGATAAAACAGCTATAACCACATTCCCTTCCCACAGAGGTTACTCCCTTTAGATTTCCGATCTTAACCTCTGTTAGTTTTCGCCTGAAACCGAGAGCAGTAGCAAACTCCCCTAGCGGAGGATAGCGGAACCTCATACTCTATCACTGCTTCGTAACCAATGAAAACTCACCTTTCAGCGGCCCCGTCGACCGAGTGACTTCAAAGATCTAGGCATTTTAGTCTTAAGGGTCTTGCTCATTAGCATGTATGTACTTCGAATATGTCTGATGTAAATAACACAAATGACATATTTTTGGTATCTGTCTCTGATTTGGTCTTCTTTATTGATAAGCATGTTTATGGTCAATACTTTTCACAAAGTCACATAGCATATTTCGAGGGAAACTCATTAAACGAGGAATCGTTTATCTTAGGTTTATTTTATCATAATGACGTGTCATTAGCAAATGTCGCTTTTACAACGGCGTCGCTGATTGCACAACTAGATTTAATTGCAACCAATCAGGACACCCCCTTTCTGCCCTCGATTTCAAGCGAAAAAGAACAGAGGTTAGGATCAGAGGTCTGTAGGGAGTAACCTCTGTGGGAAGAGAATGCTCAACCCATAGCATCAGAAATAATATTGTGATAAAAAAGAATCTATAAATCTACCAACTTTTGTAGTAACCATCACAGAAGGTTAACTCTTACGTCTTACAATATATATATGTCACTAAACCGTTTTGGCAATGAAATTCAACAGTTACTTTAGAATAGTTCTGAAAAAATAGAGCAAGTTGCAAACTGTTTAGATGTCCGCATTTTGAAGGTGTGAAAGAGTTTATGAATGGCGTATGACTACAATTTGTATTTAACAGTCTAATCAAAGATCGTGAATTGGGGACTTGATTTTTCGATTTTTACGCATTAAAATGATCTTGGGTAAGAAAAAGGATAACCAACTTGGTACTCGGAAATACGAATTATCTGTCCCTCGTGAATTATTATGTCAAACTCCTCGCTAAAGCTCGGAGTTTATCACAATACTTAACTCGGCACAGATAATCCGTAATTCCTCGCAACTCGTTGATTATTCTTATAGTCCTCAATATAATGTAATCATACACTATAACAATACTCACATCCCTCCCTGATGTATACACTGATACTATACAGCTGATACTCCTGTCGCAGATCCACTGTCCAGTCGGCTGGTGATGTATCGGAGTGGAAACAGGAGGAGGGAGAGTTCAGTTCATCATGGTCACCGTCCACAGCTCCTGATGGGTACCAATTGTTGTGTATCCCAGACGTTGTTGAAGCATTATTGTTGAGAGCAACATTCACTGCAAAAAATAGTTTTGTCATGTTCATTGTTGTGTATACATAAATTATGCCATATCAATACAAATGGGAATACAATACACGGTCCCCATTTTTTTCAATTTAAAATTCAAAATTAGGTCTTTGGGAATGTGGACATTAGTTTATATATCTTCAACTTCCTTTCCTCCGTTTTAGACACTTTTTCTGTTTTGACCTATTATTTAGTTTTCTGACACAATGTCGTCATGGATATCAGACAACGGATAACAAATATTATCTCCCGCTGCGCGTTTAGCTTCCGTACGTCCGTACGAAATGGAATAACTCAAATACTATTCACTGGTCTCTTTTAATATTTTGCATATGGGTTCATCATAGGGAGAGTAATGTTCCTACACAGATTTGTGACCTTGACCTTTATTTCAAGGCCACAACGAGACAATGTCATTTTACCCTTGTCAGCGGGATATCTCAAGAACCATTCACCGGAATTTCATCACATCTTACACAGAGCACCTCCTAGGGGAGACAAAGGGTTGATTAGATATTTGTGACCTTGACATTATTTTCAATTATATCAGTCAAAGCTATAGACATATATGCATATGAATTTCGACAATGTAATTTATCAGGGTTCAACATTTATTGCCCCGTGGGGTGCCCGGGTTAGAATAGGCCCTCAGTTCCTCCTGCTTGTCGTAAGAGGCGACTTAAAGGGGGCAGTCTGTTTGCCGTGGGCTGCGACCTGTAAGGGTGGAGGAAGGATGCCTGGTGGTTGAGGGATGTGTTTAGCTTAAAGCTAACACTGAACAATACACTGCTTCGGCCCCAACTTCATCTAGACAGGTGGCCAGATGGGCCCGGTCTGGTCAATCGGCTGGTCATGCCAAGCACTTGGTTGCGCACATCTTTTCTATCCTTCTTCTTACGCTGCTACCTTTCTCTTTACAATTAGTTTCTCTACTTTCTCGGTGCTCTCTTGCATACCTTCACCACCTTTCCACAATTCTTTCCTTCCTGATGATGTACTATCCCTACTCTCGGCACTCTCTCTCAGTGCTCTCTTACACACATTCATCAACTTTACTCAGCTTCCAAGATAGCGGTGGCCAATGGGCCAATCCAGTGAAACATTGGCAACGTTTTAGTGGAGTATATCATCCTGGTATCCCCGGTGCTGTCAGCAGGAGACCCGCTGACACAGCATTGCCCTTGTTGGTGCTCCGTGGTGGGTGGGGATCCAGTTTGACGAAATGCTTACCAACCGAACATGAATCGTTCAGTTAAAAACAAGCGAAATTTGTCAACAGATGATTGTCCCTCTTCTGAGGAAGAGGCAACATCATCAAAATCATCTAAAATTTCAAAATCATCCAAATCAAAGCCTTCAACTTCAATTTTTACTTCTAATCCAACTTCAAGCACCTTTCCGCGATTTCTGGTCATTTCATCCACTGATGATAAACCTCTCCGTCTCAATCCTTTCGCCACCGCCAAGACCATTCAAGGTCTGGCCGGTGATGTAAAGGAAGTAAAGAAGATAAGGAATGGGTACCTTCTTGTGGAAGTTAAATCAAAACAACAAGCAGCATCTCTACTAACCTTGCAGGCCATTATTGATAAACCTGTTAAGGTTACTCCTCATACATCGCTAAACAGCAGCAAAGCCATCATCCGGGATAAGGATCGCTGTCTTGATGATTCATCCGAACAGGAGCTTCTTGACAACCTGAAGAGCCAGGGAGTGACTGCTGTTAAGCGGTTCACTATCAAGAAGGAGGATAACATCATCAAGACGCGAACTTATCTCCTAACATTTTCAACTCCACAGGCTCCAAAAACTGTGTATGCAGGATATTACAAACTCCCAACAGAACTGTATATCCCTAACCCACTCCGTTGCTACCGGTGCCAGAAGTTTGGCCATGGAAGCAATTCCTGCAAGGCGGATGAGCGTGTTTGTCCACAGTGTGGCAAACCCGACGATGAAAGCCATCCAGAGAAGTGCAAGGAGTTGCCGAAATGCGCCAACTGTGCTGGTGAACATCTGGCTTCCTCCAAGGAGTGCCCTCGGTGGCAACAGGAATCCAAAATACTCAAACTTAAATTTACCCAGAATATATCTTTCCCCGAAGCTAAACGGCTGGTTCTTGAGGGTCCTAAACCCTCATACTCAACCATAGTATCATCAGCAGCTGCCACTAAATGCTCTGTATCAACCCAGACAGACATTCAGTGGGTGAGTGATCCCCCAACTCAATACAAACTCCGCAATTCAACCTCTTCCACAATAGGTACCATGACATTCCCTCTTCTGTCCCTTACAGAGCCTGTCAAACCGACAGGATCTAAAATACCTCCAACTACAAACATAAATCCAAAACCATCATCCTCAAAACAAAATTCTAAAAATTCAAAATCCAAATCCAAATCAGCAAACCGCACTCCCAAAGGCCAGAGGAGTGCGGTTGAGGTCTACAACAAATATGGATCTCTTGACCATGAGTCTGATGACATACTTATGGACGCATCAGACACAGCCTCTCTTAACAACTCCCCCAAAAAGGGGCACAGGGCTCGGTCCAAGGACCGTCGACTTTCTCCTGTAAAACCTCCATCATGAGGCTTTTAATATTTTATTTTATCCTAGCATCCATGGCGATTCTCCAGTGGAATTGTCGAGGCTTTAAGGTTAATTTTAATGAATTGGGCTTGTTGGCCCAACAATACAATCCCCAAGCTATTTGCCTTCAGGAAACTCATCTTAAACAATCTGATACAGTTGCAATAAGACCATTCACTTTTTATAACTCTTTCTCCCCTTCTGCTGGTAGGGCAAAAGGGGGTGCATCAATTTTAGTACGTGATGGAATTATCCACAGAGAAATTCCATTAAAAACACAATTACAAGCTGTAGCTGTCAGCTTATCATTATTTAAAACTTTAACTCTCTGCTCATTATATATTCCACCATCTCAAGATCTTACTATAAAAGATCTTGATCAACTTATTACCCAATTACCTAAACCTTATATCATCATGGGTGACTTCAACGGTCACAATCCCCTCTGGGGTAGTAATACCCTAGACTCTAGGGGTAAAATACTCGAAAGTTTCCTTACCCAAAATGATTTATGTCTATTCAATGATGGTTCAAACACATATCTACATCCTGCTACAGGATCATATACAGCTATAGATTTATCAGTAACTGATGCATCCCTTTTACATGACTTTTCATGGTCAGTCCATGAGAATACATGTGGAAGTGACCACTTCCCCATTGTATTAGAACCCTCATCACCTATTCCCGAGGAGCACAATCCTCGTTGGAAATTTTCCAAGGCTGATTGGGGTACATTTTCTACCCTCTGCCGTGAACATATTATATATGATGAAATAATCAATGCAACTGATCCTGTTGAGGCCTTTTCTAAAGGTCTCATTGATATAGCAACTGAAACTATCCCTAAAACCTCGGCAAATCCACGCATTCACAAGCCATGGTTTAATGAAACCTGCGATACTGCCATAAAGGCACGTAAAAAAGCTGAACGCAAGCTCAGTAAACGACCTACAAGAATTAATTTAGATAACTGTCGCAAGGCTCGAGCTAAAGCTCGACGCACAGTCAACCAACAAAAACGTGAATCTTGGAGAGGTTATGTCTCTAAGATCAATTCCAGAACACCTATCAGCAAAGTCTGGAATATGATTAGTAGAATTAAAGGCAAAGGTTCCAAATCTACAATAAAACATCTTAAGGTCAATGATGACCTTCTCACCTCAAAATCTGACATTGCCAATAAGTTGGCTGAAACAATCTCTAAAAATTCTTCATCTGCAAATTATGTCCCTGCTTTCCAAAAGTACCAAAAGGTACAGGAAAAACGACCACTTAATTTCAAATCTGACAATGGAGAAGATTATAATGAACACTTCTCCTTGTCAGAGCTGAAAACTGCACTTTCTAAAGCTCATGATACAGCAACTGGCCCTGATGAAATCCATTATCAGCTTTTAAAACATTTACCGGAACCTTACCTTGAGGTTCTACTTCAGGTATTTAATCATATATGGGAAACAGGTGAATTTCCATCTTGTTGGCACAATGCTACTATTGTGCCAATCCCAAAACCTGGGAAGGATCATACAGACCCTTCCAACTACCGTCCTATAGCCTTAACAAGTTGCGTATGTAAAACTATGGAACGGATGATCAATGATCGTCTAGTTTGGTACTTGGAAACTAATAAATTACTAACTGATATTCAATGTGGTTTCCGCAAACAACGTAGTACCACTGATCATCTTGTTCGTTTAGAATCATTTATTCGTGATGCATTTATTAACAAACAACATGCTGTGTCTATCTTTTTCGACTTAGAAAAAGCTTACGACACTACATGGAAGCATGGCATCCTAAAAGATTTATTTGAATTTGGCTTGCGAGGTCGTATGCCTCATTTTATTTCCAATTTTTTACATGATCGCCAATTTAAAGTGCGCGTGGGCTCCACCCTTTCTGATTTCTTTGATCAAGAAATGGGTGTCCCACAAGGTAGCATTTTATCTGTCACATTATTTAGCATTAAAATCAACAGCTTGGCTAAAGTCTTAAATGACCATACAGATGGTTCACTATTTGTGGACGATTTTGGAGTTTCCTGCAGAGGCAAAAATATGCCATCAATCGAGCGCCAATTGCAACTCTGCCTCAATAAAATCCATCAATGGTCGTTGGAAAACGGCTTCAAATTTTCCAAAGCTAAAACATCTTGTGTGCATTTTTGCAATATGCGCAAAATGCACCCAGATCCAGAACTATTTCTGGATAAAATTCCAATCAAAGTCGTTCCTGAGGCCAAGTTTCTTGGTCTCACATTTGATAGTAAATTATCATTTATCCCACATATTAAAAACCTAAAAGCTAAATGCTTGAAGGCATTAGACCTTTAAAGGTTGTATCAAATAATAAATGGGGTGGAGATGAAGAAACTCTTCTTCATCTCTATCGATCACTCATCCGCTCCAAACTGGATTATGGATCCATAATATATGGATCTGCCCGCCCCTCATATATCAAAATGCTAGATACAATTCACCACCAGGGTCTCAGACTTTGTCTTGGGGCCTTCAGAACTTCACCTGTTGAAAGCCTTTACGTTGAAGCTGATGAACCATCTCTTGAAGATCGGCGCATCAAGCTAGCACTTCAATATATAACCAAATTAAAATCCAACCCTTCAAATCCTGCATACAACTGCGTATTCAATCCTGAATACCAGCAGTTGTATAACTCAAAACCTAAAGCAATTCCACCACTCGGTATCAGACTTCAACAACATGTTGAAGATTGTGATATTGACCTAACAACAATAGCAGAGCACGGTTTGCTTGCCGCTCCGCCATGGCAGCTGGTCAGGCCCCGTGTCAACCTCTCTTTATCTACTCATAAAAAATCAAATACAGACCAATTAATATTTCGACAGGCATTTTTTGAACTTCGTAATTTTTTCGCAGATTATAAACCAATTTACACTGACGGTTCTAAAGATGGACCCACAGTTGCAGCAGCAACTGTGACTCCTTCAACAACATATGCTACAAGGCTGCATGATGGCAGCAGCATCTTTACTGCAGAAGCTAAGGCCATCCTTAAGGCCGTCCATCACATTAAAAACTCAACCCCTAATAATTACATTATTTTTTCCGATTCACTTTCTTGCCTACAAGCAATTAAAAACTGTAAGAGTGATCACCCAATTATCAGGGATATTTTATTACTTCATAATTCTTGTCTCCAATGCGACATCGTCTTCTGCTGGCTTCCTAGCCATATGGGTATTAGAGGTAATAACAAAGCTGACTCAGCTGCTAAATCTGCATTAAACCTCAAACATATTTCTCCTACCAAAGTTCCATATACGGATTCCAAACCTGCTATTAAATCTTACATTAAACAACGTTGGAAGTCCCAATGGGACCAACAACATCATAACAAACTTCACACTATTCAACCTCATTTAGGTTACAAATCTCTATCCTCTTTTACCCGGCAGGAAGCTTGTGTCCTACGACGATGTCGTATTGGACACTCTCATCTTACTCACTCATATCTTTTAAAGGGGGAAGATCCCCCAGTATGTATACCCTGTCAGTGCCCTCTCACAATCAAACACATTCTATGTGAGTGTTGGGACACTGCACATATCAGGGAAACTTTTTATCCTTCTATTTCAATCAATCAAGTTTTTACTCATTTCGGTGAGCATCGTGTTTTAGATTTCTTGAAGGCTATACACCTTATTGACAAATTGTAAATTTTAACTTTTCATTATCAGCTTTTATTCAACTTGTGATAATTTGCTGATGTTTTTGCGGCCTTCGTGCCGTGTTCCGTTTTTCAATTGCAATTTTCTTTTTTCAAATTAGGCAAATAAATTAAATATCTCGCCGCTAATGGCTGCAATACTGCCGAAGCGGCGTTAAACAATAACTCACTCACTCACTCAACATTTATTGATCTATCTTATTTGTCTTCTTAAGACATGTTGTAACTAAATAATATTAAATCGTGTTTTGACCTCTCTTTTGCACAGCAGAAGAACATGTGTGTACGATAGTATGACTCGGAGTTTCCTGTTTTAAACGAACGTTGGTTAACAATATCATATAATGTAAATAGTATGTATAGTCTTTATTAAATGCATATATTACCTTGTGTGCAAGAAACTAGCATGGTGCAAATCCACATCCAAAATGTGCATCTTGATAGATCCAACATTCTGATTGAGAAAGCTAATCCGTTATTGATAGATCTTTGATATATCAAAACACGATTACGTCAGATGCAGTTCAGCTGATGTGTTTTATATATAAAATATAAAAAATATTATATGCGCTGTTATAAGAGAGGAAGAAAACTGCACAGTATGTGGTATGTGGTATGTGTACACAGGATCCATTAATGTATTTATCGTGTTTGAAGTGATAAAACAGAGTAAACAAGTCACTGAAAGGAAAGATCTTGTTGTACGCACATGCTCTGGCTGTTTTCTAAAGATGTCTTTTATAAATAATGCTTTCATTTCAATAACAGGGAAGTCTTCTTTTTGTAAAGATATGTTTTCTTATAAGACAACCCGATTTTATTATGAAAACCCGAGATTCCATAAACGACCTACATGAAATACTTTAGTGAGAGTTTGCAAAATCCAACGGGAAATCCAATGGGATTGTACACTTCAGGGTTCCCATTAAAACACTGACACATTCCAACTGATGAATGAGTGAGTATTTTCACATTAAAGAAATTGTTATCCAGAAAATCTTCCCGTTCTTACAGATAAACTTTATAAACGAATATGTTTAATTCTACAGCATTTCACATAGATTTAAATTTAGCAAAATTGATGTATTTACGTTGTTAATTTCCACTGTGTCAGTTGGTTGGGAGCACGATTATTTGATCTACATATCAAAGTTAATAAACTTTGAACTCCTGGAAAATCGTTCATAAGCGCATGAACGCTTTCGAGGTCGTGAGGACTTTCGCCGGTACATGTACTACTTTCCTGATTGATTGAGAAACTCTTCAAAATTGTCAAAGGTTAGCTGAATTTATTTTAAAGAGGTATCGAAACTCCAGTGAACGGAACGAGCTTGAATATTTATCGTGTTACCTGTTTCATGAAACCTATGGCACTCATCATGCTGAATGAAGCGTAATAAAATCTCAACTTGACATGAGATCAGAGTTATCCGTCGTTTAAATAACGTCATGACGTGGAGGCCGCCACTTTTATGTAAACAACAGTCGAACATTAAATATATCATTACCAATACTGCTCAAATTCGAATCCCCGTTGTGCATAATAGTTAGCTAGTGAGTATTAACTTGCTTCCGTTAGGTGATGGTACAGTGCCTTATAGATTGCATAATTTGTATTTGTTTTTTGTAAAATGTTTGGTATATTTTAGCAATTGAGAAGGTAGTTTAACATGAAATAAGTATTTGCATACTCTAGTTGATAACTCACCGTATCCAATTGAGTCCCTCTCAATTAAACACTCGACCAGATATAACACTGAAGAATAAAGAGAGTTACTTCCCCCACACTATGTCCCCGCTAGGTGGCTTACCCAGTGACGTCATTCCTTCCGCTTTCGAGCTACTGCATGGACGTGTGTATGCAGCTCTCAGAGTGTGTGTATAATTAAATACTACCCTCGACCGAGGTTTTTATATTCTCTTTTGATTGTATTACTTTTGTGTAGGATCTATCACCCTCGGTTGGGTTTTTGAAAGAGTTTTTGTTCTTTATGCAGTGTAGTAGTTTCACTGCAGTCGGGTTATCTAGGTCAACTCAGTTGGCTGTGTTGACTGGGACCATGTAAATTTCAGCTCGTGCTGCACATGCGTTTCTCGTGCACGGACTGCTGTTAGTGTCTTGGAGGGCTGGCGCTACCAAATGGTAGCGTCATTTCGTCTGGCGTGTCATATGACTGCCTCTCCTTCACCTATCAGACGCTCTGTCGCTCGCCTTCCCCAGACGTCATTTCGAGACGACGCCTTCTTGTTGGTGTTAGGCCTTCGCCAGCCTCGTTTCGAAATGATACCGTTTCAAAACGATGGCTTCTTGAGACGACGCTGTCTGATTGGTGCTTTTGTCAATTTGGCGGACAGGTGCGTTGTAGGCTTTCAGCCTTTAGGGTTGCCTTCTCAACTAAGCTATCCGTCGTTTTACCTTAGGTGACTACGTCGTTCTGACTTTGACTCCCCCCTGCCGTTGGGGCACGAGCCGCATTACGTGACGGAGGATAGAGACCTGACGCCATGTTAGGCCGCGAGTTCTTGCCTGTTCGCTCTCCGCCTGATGACGGCCACCGTCAGGACGCAAGAAGAAAAAGAAGAAGCGCATTTCTTCTCCTTCGTCCTGGTTTAATGCGAAGGTTCTGACGGATTCCATTCTGGACTCCTTCAAGGAGATGGTGTCTTCTTCAATTGATGCCAGACTGGGTGGCACACCAGGCCACGAGGTTCTTGAGTTTGATTTCATGCTCAACTCACGTTTCGTGCTCAACTCAAAACTCATACTCAGAGTATGGAGGTTATCAAATTTCTTGAGTTCGATATCGAACTCAGCTTGAGTCTGAAAACGTACTCAACTCAAGTAAGGTCCGACCCTTACTTAACACCGTACTCAGCTACAATAATGACAACACACATACGATATATCTTTCGATCTACGCCCTGTATGCGTGTGGGAATAAATTTCGGAGACAGAAACAACATGTTATTAGGAAAAGGAGCATTTTGAGACCCAACACGATATTTCTACTTGTTATAATTAGTCTCCTGTCCCTGGGTGCCTGTCTCTCCCTACACAAACCTCTTCGTCAATCCCTGCAGGTGCTTGTCTTTTAATTAATTTTTATTTTAAAGAAAAAAACAACACATTTTTACATCAGGCTTTAGATAAATAGTAAATACTATTCTGTGTATCTCCCTTCATTTCTATTTTTCCATTCCATTTGAACAGGCTTGCCATTAAATGGGATACCCCGATCTACTTTATAGGATAGTTTTTCACTTGGATAGCATAGGCCTACTCTTCAGTTGAGGAGATAGACCCTTATTAAACACAGAAATAAGGGAATCAGTATGCAATATAACTTGATAGACTAGAAAATAATGGGAAAGCTTTAAAATATGTAAAATAACTATTTCGCTGGACTTAGTACCTATAGGAAATGTGGATTATAAATTGATATTTTATAAAAGAAAACACTGTATTTAATTGAATTATGTACATACTTTTAAAAAATCCAAATATTATTCTTTTAAAAAAGCATAATTTATTTTATCATTTGGTTATATTTGTGCATTGACATAACACTATTTTATTCTGGGAGATTGTTTTTGTAAATCAGAGTAAGTGTAAATGTGTCAAAAAAAAAGCAAAATGTACGTGTAAAAAATAGAATCAGTTTATTTTATAAATGAAATTGAATTGGTGACTAGAACTCCCATTATGTGTCATCTAACTAAGTGAAAATTTACAATAGAAATAAACAGGAGTTACTTCCCTTATCAAGTTGGCCTTGGCATTAATGTGCAATGTGACAGAGGGGAGCAATGTTGTGATTTAAAAGGGATATAAAATCCAAGAATAGGTAAGAATTTGAACCATTCATTTTTGTAGATCTCAACAGCATATGTTTTGCAACATACATAACATGTCTAAAATTCATTCATTTCTGATAAAAAGATTGTAGAAACTGTGAAACCTCTTTTCAGATCATAAAAAGTGTCTTATACTGCAGACACACATGTTATTTTGCTTGACAGGGTCTATTGTGTTGTTTTTCAACAAAACAAAATGTCGCTGAGTATACTCAGCTGAGTTTGATTTCGAACTCAGTTGAGCACAGACTCAAGACGTATTATAACCTCAAAATTTGAGTCGATCTCAACTGAGTCTAAACTCACTAAGTTGAGCACAGAGTTGAGTTGAGTACGGAGTTTGTTTTATAACCTCGGGGCCAGGGTACACAGTGGGAGTCAGCCTCGCTCCCAGCTCGACAGGGCAGCGCAAGGAGGGCTCAAGTTCATCAACCACTCTAGGCCTTCGCCAATTTTGCTCATTGCGAACGGCACTGCGGACGAGCCGTTATCAGACATGCTGGAACAAATGACTATCGCGGAATGGTCTAGGTCCACACTCCAGGAGGTCGAAGGTTCCCCTTCACTGGCCAAGAGGGCGAGGATGGAGACCTTCTGTGAGGAGGACGTGCCTCGCGTCAGCTGGATGATACTTTAGATGAACCAACTGTTTCAGAACGCGTCTAAAGATAATACCTGGACAATTACCTCTACCGCGCCCGGTCTTCTAATGCCACCCTTAGTTTTAACAGACCGCCGGAATTACTCCCTGCCAGTCGCCAAACATATGTATCATTGACGCCTCCTGTCCTGGATGACGAGATTAGTCGGGCCGACTCCATAGCCCACGACTGTCAAGCAATGACGGGGTTCTCCAAGCAGGCGGGGATGGAGGACGGGGCCAAAGAAGATGTAGGGCTTACCTCTGCTGCTCTCGGATTTCCTCCCAGCCCGCCTCATCTCAATTAAATAACACAAATTATAACATTGGACATATAATTCATGTGACTTCACCAACATGATTATGTCCCTTTAACTGTCCACCTTCAGGTTCTTCTTTTATTAATGTGACCACCCATGCAAAATACCCCCTTTTGAATCCATATTTAATTTTGATGCAAATTCAGAGACTTTTGTTAAAACTGAAAATTCTGTTTGGCAAGATGTGCTTAAACCATGGAAACTATTCAATACACGACATTTTATTGACCCAAATAGCTTTGATGAAATTATATGCCAACCCTCATGGTTATTATTATAACCATCAGGGACATATGCACTGGAATTGAAATACACTTAAATAAAATTTGAATATCAACAAATGCCAGATACATTTTGTAAAGAAAAACAACAAAAGGCTACAGGGCTTTTTATGATAAATATATTTCCAGTGATAAAAATCAAAACATTTGTATTTAATGGCAAGATATATATTCCTGATATTGACTTTGTTTTGAAATATATATGTATATGTTCTATACGACAGTATATGAAATGTGCTTACAATATAAAAATCCTATAATTTTCAAAACAGATTTCTACATGAGATTATTTGTACAAAAAGAGGATTGCGTTTGTAATAAGGTAAATAAGAGTGTTTGTCTTGTATACTGGAAATGTTGGATTACCCAAAACCGTTTGGGATAACCTACACATTTGACTGAACAATATATGTCCTCATCTATTGCTTTTATCAAAATATATGGTTTGGTTTGGTACTCTAGATCAAAACAGATTACTAATATATATATTCAACTTCAGGAAAATATCTCTCAATCTCAATTTGTAACTGAAAACTCTAGAGTTATCCGAGTTTGAATCCTTTGCCATAGCGGCAGGTTTTAAGCGTATATTTCTGAGGTATAATCCATCTTAAACTTATTGCGGTTCATCAGAACAATGGGATCAGTCATTCTGGGGCTTGTGAGTACCAGATAGGGGTTTCAAGGGTATATTAAGTGTTCCAGGGGCCATTGGGGTGGCTTTGGTATCGGTTACCAGCAACATGAATCAACCCTTGGCTGACTTTGGTAAGGAAGACCCAAGCTGGCCACACCCACCGGAGACTGGTTTTACAGTGTGTGCTGCTTACGTCAGAGCTTCGGGGGATCTGTGGGTAGGATATCAGAACACTCTAAGACTGTTCACCATGCTCTGATCCAGTCTTTTGGATCTTGATGCCAGAAAAACATTGTTGCTAACGAAGGTCACAAACATATTGACTATTTTGGCCTTTCGACTTTTGTCATTTCAGGGTCAAGCTTCTACTCCCGTTGTACCCATTCCACAAGGTTTCCTTTTCTCTACCCCCCATCCCTCAAACCTTTATGTATTTTCTATGTTGTATGGAAAATTCCAATCACAAATGTGACCTTCTCCTCACCCTACTTACACTGACGGGCAAAAGAAACTATATCGCTCAGTTGTATTTATAATATGTATAATTTTCAAAGTCAAATATCTCGAGTTTTCGACGTCGTATTCAAAAACGGAATAGTTTGTGAAATTAGTCAAAAACCTTAAATCAGTCAAAGAATACCTCTAATCGGTTTTTAAATTTTTTAAATTAAGATTTTGTATTAAAATTTGAAATTTGAAATTTGAAATTTGCCCAAATTAATTTTGATAAAACACAACTGTTCATCGACATATAACACATACGCTGTATGAAAATCAATAAATGTGCTTCGTCCTGCACACATTTACAACATTTTGAACATGTTTGTGTAAATTTCATTTCTTAAATAATGACATTTTAGTTAAAAATCACCAATTAAGTCATTCAAACTACTGCCGAAAGGTGTTATTGTATCGTGCCATAATCAAATGCATCTCATTTCTTTAAAATATTGAATCAATCGAAAACATTTGAGTGTTATACTTTCTTTTCTCCGTCAGTTTAGTTGACGTCAAAGTGCATTCTCCTTTACCTAGTCTACTTTGTAACTTTGGTATATTATTTATATGCTTGATATCTATATAATGTACGTTTCGTTATAATACCTCTCCATCGTAAAACAGTTTGCATCTTGACCTTGTATATAGAATTAATATATGAAATCCTTAGAACCGAAAAATAAATAAATAAAACGAATGACTGACAAAAAAGGCAGTGCTTGAGGTATTATGTAACACTAATCCTGGTGACAGATACTGGTGGTGATAATAATGTGGCAGTACCCTGTCGGTTCCATTAAAAATGCTAAGATACATGGAGCAATAACTGATTTTGTGATGTCAATCTCGTTCATGGTGTAAACGCTTTGTTTTCCCTCCGTAGAATTCGAACCCCTACCACCAACTTGGACACATTGATCCACACTATAACAGCGAACCTGCATACACGGTCGTAACCCATTACTGCATCAACGAGCAGGTAACCTATTCTCTCAAGACGATATTTTAAATCTCTTCTTTTATCGCGTCATTCAACTTTGCTACATAACACCAAAGGCGTGTAAAAAGCTTATAACTATGTAAGTTCATTGAGAGCTTCGTAAACCTAGACCTGTGATTTGTTAGAATACCTTTTTTTAGTTTCCAGAGGATATATTTACAACATGTCAATGTTATATGAGTTCATCTTTTCGTATAGCCTATTTATGAACCTACCTCCGTACATATAATCGTTCATTTCAGACAGTCGTTTCAAGATCGTATCATATGGTTAGCATTGGTATTACGTTGTAAGTCTCTTCAGGAGGGTTTACAAAGACAATTGTAAAGCCTGTTTGGAGGAATTACAATGATTGTAAACCCTAAGAGGATGATGTGAAAACATAGATCTGATGAAACTATATAAAACTGATTTTGAAAAATGTCTCAAATATATAATACATTATAAACCGCAAATGTTTTGACGAAAGTGGGTCTCGAACCGGTAACCAGTAAGATTTGTGGTTCGTGAGTTAAAGGCCTTACCTTTTGCCCCACGTAGGCACGGATGGAAGACAATAGTATTTAAGCAGCTAACAAAGATAACTTGGCCGAACCAGGATTTCAGGGATTTTACGAGCGACTCTTATATTTATCAGGTATCTTCTATAACGTGATAACAAAGCATCTTTTAAACATTGAAACGTTGGGACTCAGGATGTAACCTTCTCTCAGGGATCCACAATCTCTGGTAAGCCTTCGAAATGAGGTTTCTCCATTACATAGATCTGGCCCGGAGCTAATCTATCGCTTGTCCTACACATTGTTCAGTGCCATGGCCATTTGTTCTGTATGTGCTGTAGGCACCGTCACCAGTCTTCTCGTGGGTAGAGTTCAATCGTCTCTATAACTTCAGTTACCATACACTATTCCAGCAACACAGTCAACTATCACATATCGGCAACTAGATAGGCTACTATAAAAGAGCGGCTTCAAAGACATTTTAGAAGTTTGTAAAGAAAGGGAAGCAAGGATTTATGGACAACCGAGAACACTTTTTTCACAATTGATTTAGCTTTCTTATCGCTTTCAAGCACTCTTGGAAATGATGAGGTAGAACAATTGATATGCAAAATACATTATAGAATAAAACATGTTATGTTAAGATAGTATTGATGTAAGATACCTTGAATGGCATTAAGTTTGTTCCCCTATTGTTCCTACTATCGTGTAGATAATCGAATGTTTCATTACCAGCAAAGACTGAGTCCTACACTACGTATCGCTTCTGTGAGATTAAGTGATATCAAGAAGTGATACAATGTAGATATTGCTATCATCAAATCGTCATGAAGCATTTACCACATCACTTAATGTCCTGACAATGCTATGAACAGGTAAGCAAAACCGTTTGAGAAGCCTGATTGTAGTTTTGTGTTAAGATACATTCAGTCTTGTACAGATAAATATTTTGTAATTCGAAAGTATTTCGGTTGATAAATTGAATTTAATCTGCGTGTCTTCTAAAATCAAATTTATCAACACTAGTTGATTAAAACTGTTACTTTAATCATCTACCAAAACAATAGTTATTCTCATAGTGTTTATGATTTTAATTAATTCGCTTTTATCCCCAATTTAAAATGACACAACTTCTTGATATAAGATTCCATTAGGTTCCACAACATGCAAGAAACTCATAGATCAGCGGTAGGCCTACCGAAAGGGAGGACATTTTTTATTAGCTATTCCTGTCACTGAAGTTCAGATCAAGGTGGCCCTAAAACATGTTTAAACCCAACATCTATGCATAATTATATGATAACTGTTTAGACAAAAGTGCATTCTCAACACTGTTTTGTAAGAACCGATATTCATATAATTATGAAACAATCTCAACTCAGCCAAAAAATAGCTCAGGTACAGCTCATGGCGGCATGTTGTGTCCATGACGATCTTCCCGTGTATGTGATCGTGCAGCGTTTGATATGCTCTCATGATGTTGAGATGAACCCGGGAACCTGTAATTGATATTCGTGGATTCATCGATATCAATTTACTTCACCAATAGCTGTTCTTGTATTATTAAAGTCACTGTTCAGTGATTTGTTTGTTTAGGGAAAATAAATGCAAGGGTCGTAACTATTCCTAACTTTACTGGTTACCAGGCTTTTCATCGTTATGTGATGATACCACCATATATGATTAGGTCAATTAATGAATGGTTCACAAAATGTAGCATATTGGTATGTTTATATTTTACTTTGATAGAATATTTCGGTGTGTATCTCAATGTGTATAGCTTCTCAGTGTAACAGCTAGTACGGTTGCAATGTAATCCAGTTGAACTAATTTCATCTTACCTTAGGCTAATGATAGCAATGTTTTAAATTTTCACAGTTTGAGATTCAATTTATAGGATAAAAAGTGTTTACTTGTTTTTAAAATCATGTTTAATCAAGCATTTCTCAAATAGATATTTTCAGACCATCATTTGATTTCATGATATGTTTACAGCAAAGTCACCTGAACTCAATCTGTTCAAGAAAAGATGTCAATTATCAATGCTTCCAAAGATCAAAATAGGTCACTCGTATTGGGGCACTCACTGCAATGGTAGATTGGATTTTGGTTTTTCTTTGTCATATCAAGTTGTCTTTTCCCCAATATTCATTTGAATGTATCGTGCACGTTGATTTAAATATCATTAATGTTATATGAATTGACATATAGTAAATTTATCCTTAGTTCATGTGATTGGCATATCAATGACATTAGTAATTTTTAAGCCCCTCTCGGTACTAAAAAGACATACATGTATGTTGGCAAATAATTAAGAGGACTTATTTTACCATACTGTGGTCATATATCACATAATGAGTGAAAGGTAATTTCTGGTATGTTTTAGTTTCTGTATTATCAAATGAATTATTTTTATATTTATTTTTTTATTTTTTAATGTCTCTCTTAATTGAGTCATGAATACCTCAAGATATGTTTTGTTAACGAACAATATTTTCTTCTTTTCTACAATTAAATATACAGTTATTTTAGAATGTGAACTTCACTAGAACATGATAGTTGCCATGGTTACATCTAAACGTGTTAATAATCTCTATGAACAATCTCTCTCTGACCCTTGAGAAACTGTACACATCTCAATTAGGATCTCAAGTGCTCATAGGAAGTAAGTACTTGAGTGCTCATCTCCGAAGTGGACATTGTACGATCCAGAGTGCACACACTCAGATATTTCCATAAACACTTTTTATTCGTCTGGTATTTTCATTGTGTGTACAGAGCTTACATCTTCAACGTTTACAGATTGACTGAAAATAGAAGAAAATATCTTATTCACTAATATGTGAAGATAGCTTTTAACTTAATGAAAAGTAATGTACGTAAGCTTGAAACTGCAGTACACAGTGATAATTAATAATCCCCACAATTGCCTTATGCAATGACACAAGATTGACTTATACAATCATATATATTACTTACACAAGATATACTATGAACATTACCTTTTGCAATAAGTAATATTGATAAAGCTAGTTCATGATATATAAATTAAAGATTACTTTACGGGGTAAGCTATAAGCGTATTTTTTAAGCATGATTTTGGCCGTTACAGTCATGATGACAAAACAACCACTTTTCTATTATAAAACAAATTATCTATCTTTAAAAAAAATTCTTTTCCATTATTCCATTAATTTTCCATTATTGAGGCCGATATGCTTCTATGTCTATTTGTTGGTGCAATACTTATATAATCAATATTTGTTCTTGTATATTCACTACATGACATGTTATAACCTCTAATCAATTCCATAAAAACAATATTTTCCTTTTGCATTTTGTAAATCCAAAAAGATAGGGAAATAACCTAAAATAGCTTTTACGCATGCTTCCGCTGGAAGGGTATATGATGAACAAAACCATATCATATAAAACGAACGTGTTTAGATGCTGGAATAAAAATCACATGGCACATTTTCAGTTGTTCAACCAGACGTCAATGAAGTAGTCAATGTGTATTCCTATGTGTCCTGTTATTGTGCTGTAGTTAGCATGCAGGTGCTGGGATCTCCACTGAACCAGGGAGAGCTTTCATCTGCGCTGTCGTTAGATTTCTCGACTTCTATGGTTGTTAAACTTACTGAGTCTCTGTACGAGGGTTTACCTTGATTCTTCATTCTGAATAAAATCATCAGAAATATCAACTACTATCAGAACTATGTCTAGGTCAAAACAAGCTGCAATTAACAGTGTATTAACATGACATGGTATATCTGCTAAACATAGTAACAGTTGACCCGGATGTAGTTCGAGGAGAATAGTTCCATTAAAACAGATTTTATGGAGTTTTCGGTGCAGAAAGCCAAGGTACCAAGTGCATATTTCCTCATTTTGAAAAAATCACATTTTAAATGTTGATATCTCTTGAGCTGTATGTGTTAACGTTATCATTTCAGGGTTTCAAATGAAGGTGTTTTTCAAGTAAAAATTGTATATATTGTCCCTGACAGGTAAAATCAAAAGTTCTTAATTATGTTAATTACTGCAGATGGTACTGCAGTTTTGTTCTATCCAGCACTTAGTCCCATTCTGCACTGACATTTCACCAATGTTCAGCTTGAACCGCAGTGACGTAATGGACCAAGTGGCACTTTATGCACAAATGATTTATGAGTTATTCACTTGCTACTTTTTGACATAGTTGAAAACTTCAGTGATTAATACAGATGCAGTTTCCAAATGTTTAGACAGCACGCAGAACATTGATGCAATCAATAATTTGTTGAAAAAAAGGGAAAATGTTACAAAAATGCATTTTGTACCTTTCTGTAAACATGCAGTTGAGAGCGTAACATGATGAATGCAATTTTCTTGCCGAAAAGAACCCTATCCTTCAGTCCTTAATGGTTTCGACATGGATAGTTATTATTTAAATTTATTGTAAGTGTGAACATTATTTGCATATATACCTGTTATTCCACCAGAGGACACCAATGATAAGTATGGCAATGATGATCACACCAACTGCAGTCAAGGATGTTGCTGAGAGAATGATTGCGGTCTTTGAGGATACTGCCATTAATTCTTGAAGGCCTAGTGTTTAGTGATGAAATTGAAATACTGATATAAGGTTAACACAATATAATCCGAAATAACAATGTAATAATTAAAACTATATGTAATCCGTTTATGAAATATCCAATGAATCGGTGGAAAATGTACCGAAAACTATTGCAGTCATACTTAATTGACAATGGTTCAGGAAAATTAAAACATAACAAACCATTACAAATTTGTTCACCTATAAATATAAATCTATCGAATAAGTATGTACCAGTACAATCTACTCCTGTCCAACCAGTCTGACATCCGTCACCACATCGTCCTGTGCTAGAGTCACATGATGAGTCCCCTCTACAATGTCTTGCACCACATTCTCTAGCACAGTCCTCTCCATAGTGGGTCGGAGCACAGGCTGAAAATATATATGAACAATTAAGTCAGGATTTGATGCATTTATAGACCTCGCCGTAGTGGGTCGGAGAACAGGCTGAATGTTTATTAGAAACAATGATTACATGATTTGATTTCGATAAAGATAAAATGTGGACAAATGATCACTGACCCGAACAATCTACCCCATCCTCGATAATCCAGCGCTTTTGTTCCGATAAATCTACACACAAGCGCTGGAAAACTTTAAGGGTATTTATCTCGAACTTAGTTACCTCCCTTTGCAATGACTCAGCGAAACAATTGCTTTCTAACAACCAATGGGATCACTTAGTGTCGCGAACGGAAATTGTGTAAGGAGCGTAACTCTTGTGTCAGGATCTTGGCTTTCGCAGATGATTGGGAACGCCTGGTAGCACAGGGATTTACCTCCACCAGTTTTGATGGACATGAATACATCCTTTCTTATTCTTATAACTTTCTTTTGAGTTTCTGTCAGGTTTTCTACGCTGAATGTTGGTACAAACTTTATCGTAGTCGAGTGAGTCGACCGCCGACATGTTTGTTTTTCTAAACAACGGTAGTGATAAAAGATGCGTTTTGATTGGTCGAGTTGTTTACGCAGAAAGTGTCTGCGTTTCATTTGTGATTGGATAACAATGACCCAAGATGAGGTAACTAGGTTCAATATAAATACACTTAAAATTGTCCAGGGCTTGTGTGTAGATTTATCGTCAGTCAAAAAGTACAGAGTGAAATAATATATATTAGTTGATTATATAACTCAATTTAGATTCATCGTTAACTTGAGATATGTATGTAATTGAATAACAAACATAATTTCATATCTACCGAATAGAATTGACGATGACATCATGTGGCATGTCGTAAAATGACCATTGAAAAAACTATACTGTAAATTAAAGAGATTCCCTTTAATGTACAGATAAGCCGATACACCAACAGAATTATTGCATTTATTTTCAGACTTATTCACAAGAAGAACATTTTGCCGCAAAATGTTATCCGAAGTGAGTTCGATTGTTGGGTACCATCTCTCCTTAATAATAACTTACCCAAACAATCTTCTCGAGTCCACCCAAGCTGACAACCACTATCACATCGTCCTGTTCTTGAATCACATGAGGAGTCCCCTCGACAATGTCTTGTAGCACATTCACTAGCACAGCCCCTTCCATAGTGTGTCGCAGCACAGGCTAAAATATATATATGAACATTTAAGTCAGTATTTGATGACTTTATGATTCTCTCCGTAGTGGGTAGGAGCACAGACTAAATGTTTAGAACCAATTATTACATGATTTTATTTCGTAAGAGATTAAACAGGTCTTGGTGAGTTGACTTGGGACAATTGGAAAATGGAAATACTTACTACCTGAAATGTTTACGTACCCGTACATTCTGGCCCTATCCACCCAGTCTGACATCCGTCATCACATCGTCCGTTTGTAGAGTTACATGAGGAGTTCCCTTCACAATGTCTCGCAGCGCATTCTCTATCACAGTCCTCACCGTAGTAGTTCGTAGCACAGACTGAATGTATAGAAACATTGACAACATAATTGTATTTCATTAGAGATTAAACAGGTCTTAGTGAGTTGACTTGGACAATTGGAAAATGGAAATACTTACTACCTGAAATGTTTACGTACCCGTACATTCTGGCCCTATCCACCCAGTCTGACATCCGCCATCGCATCGTCCTGTTCTAGAGTCACAGGAGGAGTCTCCTTTACAATGTCTTGATCCACATTCTCTAGCACAGTCCTCTCCATAGTGGGTCGGAGCACAGGCTGAGTTATGGAAATATTGACAACATAATTGGTTACACTAAGAGATCAAACAATTCACAGTGAGTTGAATTAAGGTTAAGGGGAGATTGGACAATGTCATACATTATTTTAGAATATTTTCTTTTTTTAAAGAAAGCAAGTTTATTAATTCTTATGTCCAATAGTGTTAGGAAATGTGGGGGTCACCGAACAATTAAAGGAGTTATCGGTATTAATAAGAATCATCCTGTCGGCCAATTATGTAATTTTTTACCATTTTGGTCTATTTAAATTAATCACATACAGGGGTGTTATGCAAGTCTGTATTTTTTCAAAATCGATACAATGTTGGAAGAAATGAAGTTAAAGTAGCACTTTCTGAAGAGAAAAGGCATTTTTATCATCGTGTTTTTGCATATTCAACCGGAGTTTTCACTGACACACATATTTTAGATATTGCTAACACTGTAACATGAAGTGCACATTTGAAAAAGCAACGAATTAGGAAATAATAATATGGGGGTACCAAACGTTTTTCACCACCTTAACGTCATTTTCTAAATTGCCTACATAAACATTAGAACTAAACGTCAAGGCAGGTTTGGTCAATTCAAGTGTATCTTTGACGACCTATCATGTAATTATTTTTTAATACACCGTCAGTCAAAAAGTACACAGTGAAATAATATATATTAGTTGATTATATAACTCAATTTAGATTCATCGTTAACTTGAGATATGTATGTAATTGAATAACAAACATAATTTCATATCTACCAAATATAATTGACGATGATGTCATGTGGCATGTGGTAAAAATACCATTGAAAAGGCGGTACTGTAAATTAGAGAGATTCCCTTTAATGTACAGATAAGCCAATACACCAAAAGAATTATTGCAATTATTTTCAGACTTATTCACAAGAAGAACATAGTGCCGCAAAATGTTATCCAAAGTGAGTTCGATTGTTGGGTACCATCTCTCCTTAATAATAACTTACCCAAACAATCTTCTCGAGTCCACCCAAGCTGACAACCACTATCACATCGTCCTGTTCTTGAATCACATGAGGAGTCCCCTCGACAATGTCTTGTAGCACATTCACTAGCACAGCCCCTTCCATAGTGTGTCGCAGCACAGGCTAAAATATATATATGAACATTTAAGTCAGTATTTGATGACTTTATGATTCTCTCCGTAGTGGGTAGGAGCACAGACTAAATGTTTAGAACCAATTATTACATGATTTTATTTCGTAAGAGATTAAACAGGTCTTGGTGAGTTGACTTGGGACAATTGGAAAATGGAAATACTTACTACCTGAAATGTTTACGTACCCGTACATTCTGGCCCTATCCACCCAGTCTGACATCCGTCATCACATCGTCCATTTGTAGAGTTACATGAGGAGTTCCCTTCACAATGTCTCGCAGCGCATTCTCTATCACAGTCCTCACCGTAGTGGGTCGCAGCACAGACTGAATGTATAGAAACATTGACAACATAATTGTATTTCATTAGAGATTAAACAGGTCTTAGTGAGTTGACTTGGGACAATTGGAAAATGGAAATACTTACTACCTGAAATGTTTACGTACCCGTACATTCTGGCCCTATCCACCCAGTCTGACATCCGCCATCGCATCGTCCTGTTCTAGAGTCACAGGAGGAGTCTCCTTTACAATGTCTTGATCCACATTCTCTAGCACAGTCCTCTCCATAGTGGGTCGGAGCACAGACTGAGTTATGGAAATATTGACAACATAATTGGTTACACTAAAAGATCAAACAATTCACAGTGAGTTTAATTAAGGTTAAGGGGGGATTGGACAATGTCATACATTATTTAAGAATATTTTCTTTTTTTAAAGAAAGCAAGTTTATTAATTATTATGTCCAATAGTGTTTGGAAATGTGAGGGTCACCGAACAATTAAAGGAGTTATTGGCATTAATAAGAATAATCCTGTCGGCCAATTATGTTATTTTTCACCGTTTTGGTCTATTTAAATTAATCACATACAGGGGTGTGATGCAAGTCTATATTTTCAAAACCGATACGATGTTGGAAGAAATGAATCAAAAGTAGCACTTTCTGAAGAGAAAAGGCATATTTATCATCGTTTGTTTTGGATATTCAACCGGAGTTTTCACTGACACACATATTTTAGATATTGCAAAAACTGTAACATGAAGTGCACATTTGAAAAAGGATAACGAATTAGGAAATACTAATGTGGGGCTGCCAAACGTTTTTCACCAACTTAACGTCATTTCTTAATTTCCTACATAAACATTAGAACCAAACGTCAAGGCAGTTTTGGTCAGTTCAAATGTATCTTCGACGGCATATCGTGTAATTATTTGTTAATACACCGTCAGTCAAAAAGTACACAGTAAAATAATATATATAAGCCGATGCACAAACAGAATTAATGCATTTATTTTCAGACTTATTCACAAGAAGAACATATTGCCGCAAAATGTTATCCGAAGTGAGTTCGATTATTGGGTACCATCTCTCCTTAATAATAACTTACACAAACAATCTTCTCCGGTCCACCCAAGCTGACAACCGCTATCACATCGTCCTGTTCTAGAATCACATGAGGAGTCCCCTCGACAATGTCTTGTAGCACATTCACTAGCACAGCCCCTTCCATAGTGTGTCGCAGCACAGGCTAAAATATATATATGAACATTTAAGTCAGTATTTGATGACTTTATGATTCTCTCCGTAGTGGGTAGGAGCACAGACTAAATGTTTAGAACCAATAAGTACATGATTTTATTTCGTAAGAGATTAAACAGGTCTTGGTGAGTTGACTTGGGACAATTGGAAAATGGAAATACTTACTACCTGAAATGTTTACGTACCCGTACATTCTGGCCCTATCCACCCAGTCTGACATCCGTCATCACATCGTCCTGTTGTAGAGTTACATGAGGAGTTCCCTTCACAATGTCTCGCAGCGCATTCTCTATCACAGTCCTCACCGTAGTGGGTCGTAGCACAGACTGAATGTATAGAAACATTGACAACATAATTTTATTTCATTAGAGATTAATCAGGTCTTAGTGAGTTGACTTGGGACAATTTGAAAATGGAAATACTTACTACCTGAAATGTTTACGTACCCGTACATTCTGGCCCTATCCACCCAGTCTGACATCCGCCATCACATCGTCCTGTTCTAGAGTCACAGGAGGAGTCTCCTTTACAAATTCTTGATTCACATTCTCTAGCACAGTCCTCTCCATAGTGGGTCGGAGCACAGACTGAATTATGGAAATATTGACAACATAATTGGTTACAATAATAGATAAAACAATTCACAGTGAGTTTGATTAAGGTTAATGGGGGATTGGACAATGTCATACATTATTTTAGAATATTTTCTTTTTTTAAAGAAAGCAAGTTTATTAATTCTTATGTCCAATAGTGTTTGGAAATGTGAGGGTCACCGAACAATTAAAGGAGTTATTGGCATTAATAAGAATAATCGTGTCGGCCAATTATGTTATTTTTCACCGTTTTGGTCTAATTAAATTAATCACATACAGGGGTGTATTGCAAGTCTATATTTTCAAAAACGATACAATGTTGAAAGAAATGAATTAAAAGTAGCACTTTCTGTAGAGAAAAGGCATTTTTATCATCGTGTATTTGCATATTCAACCGGAGTTTTCACTGACACACATATTTTAGATATTGCTAAAACTGTAACATGAAGTGCACATTTGAAAAAGATAACGAATTAAGAAATAATAATGTGGGGCTGCCAAACGTTTTTCACCACCTTAACGTCATTTCTTAATTTCCTACATAAAAATTAGAACCAAATGTCAAGGCAGTTTTGGTCAGTTCAAGTGTATCTTCGACGGCATATCGTGTAATTATTTGTTAATACACCGTCAGTCAAAAAGTACACAGTGAAATAATATATATAAGCCGATGCACAAACAGAATTAATGCATTTATTTTCAGACTTATTCACAAGAAGAACATATTGCCGCAAAATGTTATCCGAAGTGAGTTCGATTGTTGGGTACCATCTCTCCTTAATAGTAACTTACCCAAACAATCTTCTCCGGTCCACCCAAGCTGACAACTGCTATCACATCGTCCTGTTCTAGAATCACATGAGGATTCCCCTCGACAATGTCTTGTAGCACATTCACTAGCACAGTCCCTTCCATAGTGGGTCGGAGCACAGGCTAAAATATATATGAACATTTAAGTCAGTATTTGATGACTTTATGATTCTCTCCGTAGTGGGTAGGAGCACCGACTAAATGTTTAGAACCAAAAAGTAAATGATTTTATTTCGTAAGAGATTAAACAGGTCTCGGTGAGTTGACTTGGGACAATTGGAAAATGGAAATACTTACTACCTGAAATGTTTACGTACCCGTACATTCTGGCCCTATCCACCCAGTCTGACATCCGTCATCACATCGTCCTGTTGTAGAGTTACATGAGGAGTTCCCTTCACAATGTCTCGCAGCGCATTCTCTATCACAGTCCTCCCCGTAGTTGGTCGTAGCACAGACTGAATGTATAGAAACATTGACAACATAATTTGATTTCATTAGAGATTAAACAGGTCTTAGTGAGTTGACTTGGGACAATTGGAAAATGGAAATACTTACTACCTGAAATGTTTACGTACCCGTACATTCTGGCCCTATCCACCCAGTCTGACATCCGCCATCACATCGTCCTGTTCTAGAGTCACAGGAGGAGTCTCCTTTACAATGTCTTGATTCACATTCTCTAGCACAGTCCTCTCCATAGTGGGTCGGAGCACAGACTGAATTATGGAAATATTGACAACATAATTGGTTACAATAAGAGATAAAACAATTCACAGTGAGTTTAATTAAGGTTAAGGGGGGATTGGACAATGTCATACATTATTTTAGAATATTTTTTTTTTAAAGAAAGCAAGTTTATTAATTCTTATGTCCAATAGTGTTTGGAAATGTGAGGGTCACCGAACAATTAAAGGAGTTTTCGGCATTAATAAGAATAATCCTATCGGCCAATTATGTTATTTTTCATCGTTTTGGTCTAATTAAATTAATCACATACAGGGTAGTGATGCAAGTCTATATTTTCAAAATCGATACAATGTTGGAAGAAATGAATTAAAAGTAGCACTTTCTGAAGAGAAAAGGCATTTTTATCATTGTGTTTTTGCATATTCAACCGGAGTTTTCACTGACACACATATTTTAGATATTGCTAAAACTGTAACATGAAGTGCACATTTGAAAAAGATAACGAATCAGGAAATAATAATGTGGGGCTGCCAAACGTTTTTCACCAACTTAACGTCATTTCTTAATTTCCTACATAAACATTAGAACCAAACATCAAGGCAGTTTTGGTCAGTTCAAGTGTATCTTCGACGGCATATCGTGTAATTAGTTGTTAATACACCGTCAGTCAAAAAGTACACTGTTAAATAATATATATAAGCCGATGCACAAAGAGAATTCATGCATTTATTTTCAGACTTATTCACAAGAAGAACACATTGCCGCAAAATGTTATCCGAAGTGAGTTCGATTGTTGGGTACCATCTCTCCTTAATAGTAACTTACCCAAACAGTCTTCTCCGGTCCATCCAAGCTGACAACTGCTATCACATCGTCCTGTTCTAGAATCACATGAGGAGTCCCCTCGACAATGTCTTGTAGCACATTCACTAGCACAGTCCCTTCCATAGTGGGTCGCAGCACAGACTAAAATATATATGAACATTTAAGTCAGTATTTGATGACTTTATGATTCTCTCCGTAGTGGGTAGGAGCACCGACTAAATGTTTAGAACCAATAAGTACATGATTTTATTTCGTAAGAGATTAAACAGGTCTTGGTGAGTTGACTTGGGACAATTGTTAAATGGAAATACTTACTACCTGAAATGTTTACGTACCCGTACATTCTGGCCCTATCCACCCAGTCTGACATCCGTCATCACATCGTCCTGTTGTAGAGTTACATGAGGAGTTCCCTTCACAATGTCTCGCAGCGCATTCTCTATCACAGTCCTCACCGTAGTGGGTCGTAGCACAGACTGAATGTATAGAAACATTGACAACATAGTACAATTAGAGATCATACAAGTCTTAGTAAATTGACTTGGGACAATTGGAAAATGGAAATACTTACTACCTGAAATGTTTACGTACCCGTACATTCTGGCCCTATCCACCCAGTCTGACATCCGCCATCACATCGTCCTGTTCTAGAGTCACAGGAGGAGTCTCCTTTACAATGTCTTGATTCACATTCTCTAGCACAGTCCTCTCCATAGTGGGTCGGAGCACAGACTGAATTATGGAAATATTGACAACATAATTGGTTACAATAAGAGATAAAACAATTCACAGTGAGTTTAATTAAGGTTAAGGGGGGATTGGACAATGTCATACATTATTTTAGAATATTTTTTTTTTAAAGAAAGCAAGTTTATTAATTCTTATGTCCAATAGTGTTTGGAAATGTGAGGGTCACCGAACAATTAAAGGAGTTTTCGGCATTAATAAGAATAATCCTATCGGCTAATTATGTTATTTTTCATCGTTTTGGTCTATTCAAATTAATCACATACAGGGGTGTGATGCAAGTCTATATTTTCAAAATCGATACAATGTTGGAAGAAATGAATAAAAAGTAGCACTTTCTGAAGAGAAAAGGCATATTTATCATCGTTCGTTTTGCATATTTAACCGGAGTTTTCACTGACACACATATTTTAGATATTGCTAAAACTGTAACATGAAGTGCACATTTGAAAAAGGATAACGAATTAGGAAATACTAATGTGGGGCTGCCAAACGTTTTTCACCAACTTAACGTCATTTCTTAATTTCCTACATAAACATTAGAACCAAACGTCAAGGCAGTTTTGGTCAGTTCAAATGTATCTTCGACGTCATATCGTGTAATTATTTGTTAATACACCGTCAGTCAAAAAGTACACAGTAAAATAATATATATAAGCGGATGCACAAACAGAATTAATGCATTTATTTTCAGACTTATTCACAAGAAGAACATATTGCCGCAAAATGTTATCCGAAGTGAGTTCGATTGTTGGGTACCATCTCTCCTTAATAGTAACTTACCCAAACAATCTTCTCCGGTCCATCCAAGCTGACAACTGCTATCACATCGTCCTGTTCTAGAATCACATGAGGAGTCCCCTCGACAATGTCTTGTAGCACATTCACTAGCACAGCCCCTTCCATAGTGGGTCGCAGCACAGGCTAAAATATATATGAACATTTAAGTCAGTATTTGATGACTTTATGATTCTCTCCGTAGTGGGTAGGAGCACCGACTAAATGTTTAGAACCAATAAGTACATGATTTTATTTCGTAAGAGATTAAACAGGTCTTGGTGAGTTGACTTGGGACAATTGTTAAATGGAAATACTTACTACCTGAAATGTTTACGTACCCGTACATTCTGGCCCTATCCACCCAGTCTGACATCCGTCATCACATCGTCCTGTTGTAGAGTTACATGAGGAGTTCCCTTCACAATGTCTCGCAGCGCATTCTCTATCACAGTCCTCACCGTAGTGGGTCGTAGCACAGACTGAATGTATAGAAACATTGACAACATAGTACAATTAGAGATCATACAAGTCTTAGTAAATTGACTTGGGACAATTGGAAAATGGAAATACTTACTACTTGAAATGTTTACGTACCCGTACATTCTGGCCCTATCCACCCAGTCTGACATCCGCCATCACATCGTCCTGTTCTAGAGTCACAGGAGGAGTCTCCTTTACAATGTCTTGATTCACATTCTCTAGCACAGTCCTCTCCATAGTGGGTCGGAGCACAGACTGAATTATGGAAATATTGACAACATAATTGGTTACAATAAGAGATAAAACAATTCACAGTGAGTTTAATTAAGGTTAATGGGGGATTGGACAATGTCATACATTATTTTAGAATATTTTTTTTTTAAAGAAAGCAAGTTTATTAATTCTTATGTCCAATAGTGTTTGGAAATGTGAGGGTCACCGAACAATTAAAGGAGTTTTCGGCATTAATAAGAATAATCCTATCGGCTAATTATGTTATTTTTCATCGTTTTGGTCTATTCAAATTAATCACATACAGGGGTGTGATGCAAGTCTATATTTTCAAAATCGATACAATGTTGGAAGAAATGAATAAAAAGTAGCACTTTCTGAAGAGAAAAGGCATATTTATCATCGTTCGTTTTGCATATTCAACCGGAGTTTTCACTGACACACATATTTTAGATATTGCTAAAACTGTAACATGAAGTGCACATTTGAAAAAGATAACGAATTAGGAAATAATAATGTGGGGCTGCCAAACGTTTTTCACCAACTTAACGTCATTTCTTAATTTCCTAAATAAACATTAGAACCAAACGTCAAGGCAGTTTTGGTTAGTTCAAATGTATCTTCGACAGCATATCGTGTATTTATTTTTAAATACACCGTCAGTCAAAAAGTACACAGTAAAATAATATATAAAAGCGGATGCACAAACAGAATTAATGCATTTATTTTCAGACTTATTCACAAGAAGAACATATTGCCGCAAATTGTTATCCGAAGTGAGTTCGATTGTTGGGTACCATCTCTCCTTAATAGTAACTTACCCAAACAATCTTCTCCGGTCCATCCAAGCTGACAACTGCTATCACATCGTCCTGTTCTAGAATCACATGAGGAGTCCCCTCGACAATGTCTTGTAGCACATTCACTAGCACAGCCCCTTCCATAGTGGGTCGCAGCACAGGCTAAAATATATATGAACATTTAAGTCAGTATTTGATGACTTTATGATTCTCTCCGTAGTGGGTAGGAGCACAGACTAAATGTTTAGAACCAATAAGTACATGATTTTATTTCGTAAGAGATTAAACAGGTCTTGGTGAGTTGACTTGGGACAATTGGAAAATGGAAATACTTACTACCTGAAATGTTAACGTACCCGTACATTCTGGCCCTATCCACCCAGTCTGACATCCGTCATCACATCGTCCTGTTGTAGAGTTACATGAGGAGTTCCCTTCACAATGTCTCTCAGCGCATTCTCTATCACAGTCCTCACCGTAGTGGGTCGTAGCACAGACTGAATGTATAGAAACATTGACAACATAGTACAATTAGAGATCATACAAGTCTTAGTAAATTGACTTGGGACAATTGGAAAATGGAAATACTTACTACCTGAAATGTTTACGTACCCGTACATTCTGGCCCTATCCACCCAGTCTGACATCCGCCATCACATCGTCCTGTTCTAGAGTCACAGGAGGAGTCTCCTTTACAATGTCTTGATCCACATTCTCTAGCACAGTCCTCTCCATAGTGGGTCGGAGCACAGGCTGAATTATGGAAATATTGACAACAGAATTTGTTTCAAGAAGAGATCAAACAATTCACAGTGAGTTGAATTATGTTTAAGGGGAGATTGGACAATGTAATACATTAATTTAGAGTATTTTCTATTTTAAAGAAAGCAAGTTTATTAATTCTTATGTCCAATAGTGTTAGGAAATGTGGGGGTCACCGAACAATTAAAGGAGTTATCGGTATTAATAAGAATCATCCTGTCGGCCAATTATGTAATTTTTTACCATTTTGGTCTATTTATATCAAGTGTTGTCTTTCAATGAATAAGCTTAAAATCCCTTCACATACATTTTAATCACATACATGGGTGTATCGCAAGTATATATTTTCAAAATTGATGACAATGTTTGACGAAATGAATTAAAAGTAGCACTTTCTGAAGAAAAAAAGACATTTTTATCATCGTTTTTTTGCATATTCATCCGGAGTTTTCACTGACACAGATATTTTAGATATTGCTAAAACTGTATCATGAAGTGCACATTTGAAATAGCAAACGAATTAGGAAAAAATAATAGGGGGCCACCAAACGTTTTTTTACCACCTTAACATCATTTTCTAAATTGCCTACATAAACATTAGAACATAACGTTAAGGCAGTTTTGGTCAATTCAATTGTATCTTTGATGGCCTATCATGTAATTATTTGTTAATACACCGTCAGTCAAAAAGTACACACTGAAAGAACATATATTAGTTGATTATATAATTCAATTTAGATTCATCGTTAACTTGAAATATGTATGTAATTGAATAACAAACATAATTTCATATCTACCGAATATAACTGACGATGACGTCATGTGGCATGCCGTAAAATGACCATTGAAAAGGTGTTACTGTAAATTAAAGAGATTCCCTTTAATGTACATATAAGCCGATACACCAACAAAATTAATGCATTTATTTTCAAACTTATTCACAAGAAGAACATATTGCCGCAAAATTTACCCGAAGTGAGTTCAATTGTTGGGTACCATCTCTCCTTAATAATAACTTACCCAAACAATCTTCTCCGGTCCACCCAAGCTGACAACCGCTATCACATCGTCCTGTTCTAGAATCACATGAGGAGTCCCCTCGACAATGTCTTGTAGCACATTCACTAGCACAGCCCCTTCCATAGTGGGTCGCAGCACAGGCTAAAATATATATGAAAATTTAAGTCAGTATTTGATGACTTTATGGTTCTCTCCGTAGTGGGTCAGAGCACAGACTAAATGTTTAGAACCAATAAGTACATGATTTTATTTCGTTAGAGATCAAACAAGTCACAATATGTTAATTTAATACAAATGATAACTTACCCGAACAATTTACCCCGGTCCACCCAGTCTGACATCCGCCATCACATCGTCCTGTTGTAGAGTTACATGAGGAGTTTCCTTCACAATGTCTCGCAGCGCATTCTCTAGCACAGTCCTTACCGTAGTGGGTCGTAGCACAGACTGAATGTATAGAAACATTGACAACATAGTACAATTAGAGATCATACAAGTCTTAGTGAATTGACTTGGGACAATTGGAAAATGGAAATACTTACTACCTGAAATGTTTACGTACCCGTACATTCTGGCCCTATCCACCCAGTCTGACATCCACCATCACATCGTCCTGTTCTAGAGTCACAGGAGGAGTCTCCTTTACAATGTCTTGATTCACATTCTCTAGCACAGCCCTCTCCGTAGTGGGTCGGAGCACATACTGAATTATAGTAACATTGACAACATAATTTGTTTCAATTAAAGATCAAACAATTCACAGAGACTTGATTTCAGGTAATACTGTTTAATGATAAGTTACCCAAACAATCTTCTCCAGTCCACCAAATCTGACATCCGCTATCACACCGTCCTGTTCTGGAATCACATGAGGAGTCCCCTCGACAATGTCTTGCACCACATTCTCTAGCACAGCCCCTTCCATAGTGGGTCGGAGCACAGGCTGAAAATGTATATGACAAATTAAGACAGTATGTGATGAGATTGTGATCATTTCCGTAGTTGGTTGGAGCACAGACTTAATAATAAGGAACAATGCTTACATGCTTTAATTTCGTTAGAGATCAAACACGTCACAATAACTCATGTTTAGGACAAATGACTTACCCGAACAATCTATCCCGGTCCACCCACTCTGACATACACCATCACATCGTCCTGTTCTAGAGTCACAGGAGGAGTCTCCTTCACAATGTCTTGATCCACATTCTCTAGCACAGTCCTCTCCGTAGTGGGTCGCAGCACAAGCTGAATGTATAGAAACACTGACGACACAATTTCATTTTATTAGAGATCAAACCGGTCTTAGTGAATTGACTTGAGATAATTTGAAAATTGAAATACTTACTACCGGAAATGTTTACGTACTTGTACAATCTGATCCTGCCCATCCAGTCTGACATCCACCATCACATCGTCCTGTTCTAGAGTCACAGGAGGAGTCTCCTTTACAATGTCTTGATTCACATTCTCTAGCACAGTCCTCTCCGTAGTGGGTCGGAGCACATACTGAATTATAGAAACACTGACAACATTATTTGTTTCAATTAGAGTTTAAACAATTCACAGTGAGTTGATTTTATATAGGTAATTTGGAAAATGATAATTTACCGAAACAATCTACCCCGGTCCACCCAAGCTGACAACTGCTATCACATCGCCCTGAGCTAGAGTCACATGGGGAGTCCCCTCTACAATGCCTTGCAGCACATTTTCTGGCACAGTCCTTTCCATAGTGGGTCGCAGCACAGGCTAAAATATATATGAGTAGGGTCAGTATTTGATTACAAAACAGATTAAACAAATAACATGTCCTAGACATAGTAAAGTTGACATATAATCAACAACATATACAATATTATATACATATACTGAACAGCAAAAGAAACGCGAGTTTTAATGATTATAGTTTCTGTTTGCATATCAGCCCATGGTTTGTCATATCATTAGTAAATGACAGAGAACATGTTGAGCTATTGGTACTGTAGAGTACAGATGGTTACCATTGCAAAGTCAAAGGGTATCAGTTCACGAACATGCACGTACCATGTTGTCATAGTAACATGATCTGCATGAACCTGGTAAAATTCAAATTACTCGTGCTGTAATCTGAGACTTGCTGAATGGAATTATAAATGACGTCATAACGTTAAAACAATATCAGCAAAGACAGGGGTTTTGCATCAAACAACTTCATGTGAGTGTTTGCACAAGTTTCAATTTAAAAGCACATTCGGCCCTTCATCATATGAACAGGAATGTGGCTGTTTTCCAAGGACTATGGCACAAGATAATGCTCTGCAGACGTTCTACACAAGTATTGACTTCTCGTTATGTCTGCATGTTGTTCAACACGTTATTAACATTATGCCAAAAACAACTGAATGCTCTGATGTTATCAATTTGCTCAATACAGTGTTATCAGTAATAACGAAATTGTTACAGTGGATTCGCGTTTCTTTTGCTGTTCAGTATATTTAAGTTAAGAAAGAAACTTTGATTTATTTTTCACTGATGGCTTAATCTCACTTACCACCTACTACAACTGTTACGTACAATATTATTGTTTTTAGAAACTGACTGTCCTTGAGAGTGAAACCATCTATCTCGTTGATTGGAATTTAAAGGAATTTATTATTCCTGTTCAGGATCAAGATTATCAAGGTAGGCAAAAGGCATTATATCTTCGATAGACAAATTCTGAATTTAAAACTAAACAAAGGTCCTTTTTCTGCTATTATTAGAATATCATGTATTACCAATGTCGCATCGTAGTCCCTGCCAGCCAGCATGACAGTCCCAAGAGCAGATGCCAGTCCACCGATCACAGGAGGAGCAGAGACAGTTCATTTCACAGTTAGTTCCATAGGATCCGTCAGTACAGGCTAGAATATACATTACCGTGCATTATACAGTCACTAGGCTTGTTTAAAGATGGAAAATAGCTGAAATGCATGTACAAATGTGTGTTATTTTATTGTTCTTCCCATATATCTACCGTTCCATACAATCCGTTGCTGTTAACCAGAAGAAGTGTTAAGTACAATCACATTGATTACTCATCCGTTGAATATTTTCTTTAACATGAATCAAAACTCCGTCGGACTGGTTTTAAAATAAACATGTTAATGTTCTGACCGTATATCTCAACCTCACAGATGTTGAGTGAATCTGACGATATCCCTCCTTCCCCAGGGTTCCTGATGGTAACGTATCTGGCCGTCTCATTACACGTGAGTCGTGTCGGGTTGTCAGAGATGGTAGACGGGAAGGTGAAACAGACTCTGGACGAGTTGTTGTCTACGTAGATGACGGAGTCAGCTGTTCTGAAGAGCCCTGTATAAGTAAAGAGAAGCGATATTTTAGCTGAAAAATACTTGAGTAAATTCATGTAGGTGAACTACGGGTTGTCTCTAAAACTCGTATCTACTCACCATTGTGACATGTTACGGTTGATTAAAACATATACATATGGAAAAGGTTAAGCACCGCCAAGTTGTTTGACCAGGAAAGATTGTCTGATAAGAAAGACAACGATGTATCAGTAAAGGTAACCATTTGGAATACTTGGATATTTGCATTTATAAAATGTGGATATTTTGGTCAACAGAAGCCTAACCTTACCTTACCTTATACAGAGAAATGAAAGTGAATATTGGGTTGGTGTAATGTGAGTAATTTCATTCTCTGTGGTCAAACTTTAGTATCTGTCTTTTGGACAATTTCAATAAAAGTGGCATACTGATGAAATTTGGTCAGTGTTAACTGTAATGATGTTTCTAAAACAAAGAGAATGGTTTCATTTATAGTTTGAATTGGAAAAAATAAAACAAATTCGCACACAAAATCGAATGCCCTTTTACCAATAGTTGTCAATAAGTGTTGAAAAACGGATGACATTTCACCAACCAGTTATTATTTATTGTGCAACATAAAAGATGTTTTGATGTGTAAGAGTCAACTTGGTAACAAAAATTATGTTGTTGACATCTGAAACCTAAATTGTACGTAGTTTAGGCACAATATTACAATTTCAGTCTTATATTTTAAAAATGTCAGGTTGAGCCATTGTTCTTTGAAGAACTCGGTTATAAAAGCTACATATCTAAAGTCGAGAGCAATTAATTCAGTCACATTATCGAAACGTTCCCACAACATCGCATTTCAGTTTTTAATATTGAGGGTGCATAATGTTTTTACATGTATATAATTTCACCAATTTCTTCTGTGAATATGGCACAAACAGCAATGTACTGTGCAAGTCTAAGTAGATAAGCACTGCGATAAGAAATGCCAAAACCGTGCATATGTCTCTCCTCATCAGTCAGATGAAGAGAAGACCGGATATATCAGATCTCCAAATCATACCAAACTATAGCTGCTTTGTCAACACTTCGAATGTAGATTTTAACACCTGCAACTGACTCGTGTTGCATCAAGATATTTCCATCGAAAGCATGTTGCTCATAACATTGTTAAACATGTTTTTATGTCTCGCGCCATGGATATGCAAAACATATGTGAAATGTATGAAATATTCTTGATATACTCGATATCGATTGCTTTATCAACTATTTTGTAAATTCTGATGCAAAGTTCACAACAAGCAGCAGTTTAACGCAGGGTACTATATATATTATATATAAGCAAATTACAAAAAACAAACTGGTTTTGTTTATTTTGGCCTTGTTAGAGAATGGCAGAGTGCTCAACATTTGAAAAAATGGAGCTAAATATAATGCAGAAAATAAAATCAGATTATTCTACAAAATCATCATTTGTCACAATATGTATATATATATATATATATATATATATATATATATATATATATATATATATATATATAATATATAAAAAATTATCTATACAGCGAGGTTCGCGGAGCACGTTCCCCGTCGTTTATAAAGCAATGTTATAGCTCACATGAACTCTTTAGTTAGACTTAACATTTACTTATTGTATTCAAATCTCTATATTCTGACATGGAAGCTATCTTTCATTTGCTGTGCATAGCCACAGATTGAAACGAAGCCATTTTGAATCGGTTGCTGTACATGCTATTTAAAGCTCGTGATTGAAGCGCTCGGTTCAGCTCCAACGCTGTGGGCTTTCTGCTGTGAATATACCCGTACACAAGAGAGGAACTTTATTGTCGTTTACGGTCTTAAATATTGAACAATGAACTAAGAACAAGTGTAAGTTGCTGAAAGATTGAATAAGGAATAAGGAACTGGGAATAGTTCGCTGGGTTCACACTTTGAATAAGGAATATGGAACTGTGGAATATCGAACTGTGGAAAATTGGCTAGGGTAACACTTTGAATAAGGAACTGGGAAATATTCGCTAACTTCACGTTTTGAATGATGATTAAGGAACTGGAATATATTCGCTAATTTCACATTTTGAATAAGGATTAAGGAAGTAGGAAGAATTCGCTTACTTCACAGACCCTAAACATAACATGACAATTTCTTTCTGATATATGAACTGTTATCATCATTCCAACAGAGCAATTGTTTCTTAATGAATAGAGGATATTATGTGAGTGGATATGTCATACTATGTTTACCACACGATTGCCTCAATGTTAGTATTCCCGGGCGAGAAAGAGGGATATAACGATCTTCAGGCACGAGTGTCGCGAAAACTTAGCCTGACACAGACACGAATATAATGTTTTATCAACTATTGAAGTCACGAAATTGAGGAGAATACGCTAAATATTATTAAACCCTAGCTGCTGCTCGCCATCGCCGCATTTAGAACGCATAGAAGAAGTGTGACATCATTACATTGCTTATGGCATCACGTCACCATGACAAAGTGATATTTTGCCCTATAGAATCATATGATTGCCCTCGTAGGTAATAAGATAATATATGCTATATAATGCTATACTCACATGTCTTCCTGATGTAAACACTGATACTATACAACTGATACTCCTGTCCCAGATCCACTGTCCAGTCGGCTGGTGATGTAGGGGAGTGGAAACAGGAGGAGCCAGAGTTCAGTGTATCATGGTCACCGTCCACAGCTCCTGATGGGTACCAATTGTCGTATAACCCAGACGTTGTTGATGTTTTCTTGTTGAGAGCAATATTCACTGCAAACATAGTTTTGTCATGTTCATTATTGTGTATACATTAATTATGACATACAAATACATGTGAGAATACAATACACGTCAATGTTTTATGTGTTCTCATGTGAAATAATTTTAAGAAAAGTGTGCCCACATGTTAGTGTACATTAAAGATGAGGTTTTGAGGAATATTGATATCCAACTTCTTGTTCTGTCTTTTAGACAAGTATTCTGTCATATCATACTGTTTATTTATCTGACACATTGTCTTTATTAATTTCAGACAACTGGAACTAATTGTTCTGCGATATTTTTTCACTTGTATTATTCCAGTTTAATATGTGCAAAACTTTACCCATGCATTCCGTGTTTATAACTTATACGAACCGGCTCCGAGTGTTGCGAACACTTGTTGTAAAGGTTAACCATTTGAACTTGACCTTATATTCAATATTCTTATGTCTAAAGGTGTATATTTTTCAGAATTTGGTTACTTGATCAGGGTGTCAAAATATTTTTATTTATGTTTCAGCCGTGTGTTGCTCTTCAGCTCAGCAGGAGTACATGCATGTAGCATTTGTAGAAAGTACACAGTGGCTCTGTATGGTTTCTTTTTTAAGCTAAATTGGCAAAAAGTATCTCTCAAAAAGCAATATAAAATGGATAATTTTAAATATATTACCTTGTGTGCAAGAAACTAGTTTGCTACAAATCCACATCCAAAAAGTGCATCTCAATAGTTCCAGCATTGTGATTGAGATATATAATCCGTCACTTCCACAACATGGACGTATCACATCACATTTTACTGGCATACTTCATATGCACTTGTATTAACAAGCAGAGTAAGTATCTCCTAAATAGTGGATAGCGTCATGTTGGACTTTAAACACTGTGTGTCTATAAGTACATGCTATAGTATCAAGAGAGGGTGATAATCACACAGTATATGGCTCCTCCTCGTCTGTATGTATACACACGAGACCAGTGTATGTAAAGATCTCAACATACATGATGTTCATGCTGTTCTATGAAAATGTGTTTTCTGAAGATTTTCATATCATCCATGCCTATATTCATTTCTGCAAATGTATTCCCCACCCTCCCCACATCCCCAACGCGAGTGTTTGGTAGTTTAAAAGCTATCACATGTAAATTAACGTATGTCGAATGTGTTGACAGTCTCGTAAGAAGATACCACTACCTTTTGCGTTGACAGGAAATACTTTCTACACACGCAGTCGTGATATCAACTCATCCTAATCAAATTGCAAACGAACCTACTCACGCGTAACTTCTGCAGACCATTATCTGGTGACATAGTCATTCTCTGGGAAAACAGCCACATTCCTGTTCAGATGATGAAGTGCCCAATGTGCTTTAAAATGCAATTGGATAGTTTGCAAACACTTCCATGAAGTTGTTTGATACATACAAAATCCCTGTCTTTGATGATGTTGATTTGACGTTATGAATTTTGAATTTCATTCATTCTATGGATCTCTTTTTGGTAAAACGTCAAGGTATTGAATTCTTTTTCTTCATTCTTTTCGCCACTCAAGTTTAATCCCAGACTTTCTTTAGCATGTCATCAATCATGCAATCAAAGTCAGTGTGCATTTGTGCACAGAGCAACGATGGTATGACGTCGCCAGAGTATTCTTAAGTATCATGACCACCGAATAATATTATTGACATGATTAATTATTATGTTTTTACCATTCAACATTTACCCTATATCGGTTATGACTCAATTCATTTAGTTTGTATTATACTTGTATCTCACCTCAGAGTATGATATTACATGTAAACAACTGAAATCGATCAACTCTCCAGTCAGCTGGGGATGTACAAGAGTTGAGAAGATCATGGTCCTTGTCTAGTAGTGTCTACATCTCCTCGTGGGTGACGAACATCCCCAATATTCCATTTATAGTCGTTGCATTCTGGTTGAAAGAAACATTTAGTGAAATATAATCTGGTCAGTGTGATAGTGTCTTTGCAATGTATGCTGTCTGTAGTGAATACTTGACATTTCTTTTTTTCACTAAGTGCGAGACATGTGAAACAAACGTGTTGGTTAACTTGGTTATTGATTTATCTTAATAAATTGAATGACTGTGGTGATGTTTACCGCGAATAGGATACATGTAGGATACGTTAGTTTATGCAGCTCTCTGAGTTTTGATAATTATGAATACTATTAAAGCTTACCCTCGCCCGGGGTTTATATCTTTCTTTTTTTTATTATTACTCGTGTGTAGGTTCTCTCTGCCGAAATGGTCTGGCTTAGAGCGTCGTTGCTACGCCGTCGTCTGGTTGGGACCGTCTTTCCGACGTTGTTGATTGGGTCCGTTGTGTGGACTGCTGTCTTGTTACATCGTTTCCGTACGACGTCGTCTCCCTAGATAGACTTGACATTGGGTCTTGTCTCTTAATGGCTTCACTGTCTCCATCTTCTGCGGGCGTTGTGGGAAGCGAAATTCTTCTCTTTATGACCCCTACTCCTGTTGTTGTCACTGCCGAGCGACGTGTGCGGAGAATGGCCACTGCCTGGAGTGTCTGTCCCTCTCCTTGGGTCAGCACAAAGCATACCGAGTGGTCATCAGGAAATCGGAGCGGGAGGCAACTCGCAAGTTGCAACTCACGCAAGGGCGGGCTGACCGCTCCATCTGCCTCTCCTGCTTCCTCCTTCATCATCTCCTCAGGGTCGAACCCGTTACAGTGGAGGACGCAACAGAATTTGACTCCCTCGCTCGCCATTGAGGCAAGAGGCGACGTACTTAGCGGAGGACGGGGAAGTGATGCTGGTGTCAGGTGTCCACGATACCTCCTCATACTCGCCTACCGCTCTCCTCCAGCTGACGGCGGAAGAAGAAGAAGAAGAAATGTGTCCGCTATCCTTCAGATGGCACTAGGGTGCCTGCAGCCATGGATTCTCACGCAATGTCCGACAGCCACCTGATTCACTTCGAAAAGAGGCCAGTTCCATCTTGGGCTTGGCCGACTCCATTGCCCACGCCTGTCATGACCGCTTTTACCAAGCAGGCTGGGATGGAGGACCGGCCCAAAGGCCTTTACCACGGTTTTGGCTAAGTGGCAGGGAGAGCGGCGCAGGTGATGCTCTGCGCCGCGCATTTGTCCACGCTTATGGGGGCACTCCTAGGAAATATTGACTTGTGGCTCCCTCCGGATCTTCCATCACCGACTGTAAACACTGGTGATGGTCCCGTAGGGGGCTGGCTCCGGGTTCGTCCCAAGATTGTTCGAGAGTCTTTGCCTCTAGTTCAGCAGACCTCACATGGACCTCTTTGCGACACAGCTAAATCACTAGCTGTCGTACATGTTTTCAGTTTCCGACCTGAGGGCCTGGAATCTAGACGCACTATCGTTAGGATCAGATGGGATGGACACATCCCCCTCCGACAATACTGACGCAAGTAGTTGCCAAAATTCAGATGACTCGGTCTCTACACCTTCTCCTTACAGCCTCAGAGTGGCCAGCGAGGACGTGGTACGTTCCGCTCTTGAGGCTATCGGTCAGGAACCAGTTCCCCTTCCGCTCAGGTGACTTCCTAAACAGCAAGCCAAGCGGCCAAGTACACAAAAACCCTCACGTTATTCATCTACATGCTTGGCTTGTCTCAAAATAGGATTGAAACGTGCTGGCCACTCAAAAGGAAACGACTAGGAGGCTCTATGACTTTCAGTGGAACTCCTTCGCAGCCTTTTGCGAAGAGATGGGGATTGATATTCTGACAGTCACGGTTCCCAGGGTCACCGAATACCTGGTCCATCTCAGCACGCAGGAGGTCTTAAGGCCTGCTCTATTTACACCTATTTGGCGAGGATCCGTGCTCAAGGACATTATTAAGACTTTCCGGCAGGTTGACAAGCTCGAAAAATCCAGACCTCCTGAGTGGGATTTGCCGGTGGTGATGAATCACCTTAAGTCCAATTTGTACGAGCGGGCTTAGCCCCGGACTTCTTATGTAAGAACCAGGATGCCGACGAGCGTGACAGGATGTTCAACATTCCCTCTATCACCTCCACGATCAACCTCATGGATGAGGAGAATCGCCTCCACTGTCCAGTTTGTGCTCTACGTATACGCATCCATGTGGAGCAAACTCGGACCCAACGCCAGGGGAGGCACAGGCTCTCTTTACCTAATTCCCAAACAAGTGTTAAGGAGAATAACTTGGTGGTTTTCCAGGTTTTTTTTGGTTCGTCAGTTGGCGTCCCCTATGGTCTGTTGGCGTTGGCCCCAGAGGGGCTGGAGTAGACGGACCATTAAGGTAAGTGTCAGACTCTAGCCTCTGATCTTACGTATCCCTAGCTAGCCGTAGCTTGCGGACCTATTCGATCCTTCCAGTCGCCAACACCCCCTTTTTGAGGAGCGAGTTACATATTCTGCTGTCGGATTGCCTGGGATATGTAAATAATAGTGCGTTTTTGAGTAAATGTCATTTATACTCACCGTTGATAACTCACTGGTCTCAAAACCAAACATTAGAGAGGGTAAAGGCGTAAGGGGTAAGAGTCCCAGGATTTACCATAGACGGGAACTGAGAAGTGTAAGATTGATGGATGTATGGCATGTATGTGCGATTGATGGTTGCCTGGTTGTGTATGTCTGCCTAAATTTGTCTCCGACCGGAAGAAAAATATCTCGTAATAAAGGAATTTACCTGCCATTTTCAATAGTTTAACCTATATACATCACTGTCTCCTGTCGGAGGCAAATACGGGGAGCCAAACAGTAATTTAGTTTCCTTTACTTCATAGTTAGATTGAAATGATGGAATTACAGGGTACTGTGTTATAACAATTAAAAATGTATTCTTACTTTCGTCAACTTCCCTACACAAAGCATAACTCTTGCCAGTCTCCATTACTGGCTGATTTAAGCCTTGCATTATGTCACACACTTCGTAGCGGGGTATATAGGTTTCGGCTTCGTTTGTCCGTCCGTGTGTCAGTCCGTCCGTGCGGTCGTCCGACCGCAACACTAGTTGTTCAAATTTTTCGAAACTTGATATCTACAATTACCATGATGTGTACATCTGCCTATTGCATGTTTCATACCCTCATTTGCATGATTTATGCAAATTTTCTCGATTTTTCAACTTTTACTTCTAAAGCACTCTTACAAGTGTACCTATGAATACGTTACTATGAAAACACACATACTCTGCTTTCATAGTACTGCTGTGGTTTGTTTGTACAGGAGACTAAACATTGATGTCTATCTGTTATTTTGAAACTTTTCTTCTTTGATCAATGTTAAAAGCGGGGGTATATGAGTGAGCTGTGCTCACTAATTCTCTTGTTCTCAAATCAACATATACCTGTCCTAAACGTCGACGTCGCCTTTGCCTGTTATGTCTTTCTTATAAAGGGAGAACCATTTACTGTACCCCCTCAGAGAATCCGTCTATAAGTTTCCAAAATTACGTTTGACTAATTGGCATGCACCAAGCGTGGTATGTTATCCAGGTTTTTTTTTTATCCAGAGTGGTGACATTACATTGTCACTGATTGAAATAGCTTTCTTTATAATGGTAAAATTCAGCAACATTACACCTAGAAAAAAATCCAAAACATTTATAACATTTTATTTCATGTGATTCAAGGATGTTTGCCAACTTTTAAAAATCTCTTTAGTACAACATTTTTTTTTATCCATATACATAATTGTCTGAAAAAATTTCACCGACGGCTCCTTCTGACTTTATTTCAATGTAATTAAGAAACTTTAAAAAAGAATTAAGTCTGTTCAACATTTTTTACCAACACGTTGTATGACTCTTGTAAGTATTTACAACTTATGTCTTGGTATATCTTCATCTGTTGCATTTGTGAATGTTTGCATTTTCATATGTTACCCCATCAGATTGAGATCCCCATAGGCCGCATATAACCTTGAAGAATTCAATGACTACAATATATGATAGAATTGTTGAATACTTTCAATCGATCTGCCATGTTAACTATATTATGGAAAGTCAACTAGTTGATGGTATTCTGAGTGTACTGTTTAGGATGTGCATGTATTTGCTACAAAAACTAGTTGCATTGCAGTCATTTAGACGACATCATTCAAATCAAGCACTCCATTATCCTCTCACGACAGGTTTGATATCAGACTTAATTATGTTTCTAAATTGTTTTAAATCAGCGATTGATGAAGAAACCTGATGACTGTGATAGGGACATACCTAAAATCCAAAGTCGTCAGGGCTGATATTGGTATGGGTTTTGCAGAGTTGGCCTTATATGGCTGATATGTTTTATATGAATATTTTGAACGTGCAGCAGTATGTACGATGTGCACTAACGTCCATTACATGTGTAAACACCAAATATCATCGATTAGCATCTGATAAATGTCATAATGTTTTAACATCATGAGTGACTGTAAAAATGATATGTCCATGCTAGGTAGTTATATGACATGTTTAACATTATCAACCCAATTTGTCTTTTTATCTGTTGTAAATAATGTTCAAAAATTATGTTTGACTGTTGTCGCGGTGCATTGTCCGTTTTTCGATCAGAAATCACTACATTAACAATCACATCGTCACTATACAGAGTCGACCAACATAAACATTTTAATTTTCGGCAACATTCAGTACTTCTCGATAAAATATTGTCATTCATAACGTTTGGTATATTTGACCTTGAATTAAATTCTGTTTGCTGCTATTGTGACTTTCAAACAGGGAATAAGAAAGTCTGTGCTTCCACACAAATGATTTCAAAATCATCATTTGCCATTGGACTTCTAGAACAGATATTAGGATCTGAAGGGAGTAACCTCTATGGGAAGAGAATGACGAATCAGAGACTTCCCTGACAATTGTGATCCCTTTGTGAGAGCTTATATTAAACTCACGGGCAAAAGAAACGCTACCACTTGAGATTTGAAATAACGAAACAAATCAAACTCAGATTAAAACCCAACCACATGAAAACACATCGCCCAAACACAACAATGATTGTTTCATATTGAACTGTGGTATCAAAAGCATTATTTTCCCAAATTTTCCCAAATTGTGTTTTTCGCCTTTTTCATGCAAAGCAAACAAGACCCATGCCTGACGGGTATTAAACCAATGCGAATTGGTTGTTAGACACCCACTTTGTAAAAAAAACAATTTTGAAGAATGGCAAGATTAACTTTACAAGAACGTGAGCGAGCAATCGGGATGATTGAAATGGGAGCCACCCACACCAATGTTGCAAGAACGTTTGGCTTTCACTGCACAACTTTCACAAGACTAGTGCAGCGTTATCGTCATTCCGTACAGACCTCAGACAAGCCAAGATCAGGCCGACCAAGAGTCACAACCCACCAGGAGGAACGATACCTGCGCACGTTACACCTCAGGAACCGCTGCTGACCTGGGCCACCGGGTAAGCAGTCGCACAGTGTCCAGACATCTAAGGTCCAATGGCATCAGGGCATACAGACCGTTCCGAGGACAGCGGTTGACAGCCGAACATCGCCAACGAGGACTGAGATGGGCAAGGACAGTATTACTTTGGCAGCGACGTCAGTGGCAGAAGGTGCTTTTCTCTGACGAAAGTCGGTTCTTTCTCTTTAAAGCAGATGGAAGAGTACGTGTTTATCGACGTTGGGGTGAGAGAACAGCTGCATGTTGCGTTCAGGAAGTGGTGCCCTACGGGGGAGGAAGTGTCATGGTTTGGGGAGGCATACTTGGTGAGTAGAGACGCCACTGGTTATAGTGAATGAAAATTTAAAGGCTCAGAGTTATGACTATGACTTGGTCCCGTCGTCTGTCCCAGGCGGCGCATTTCACGTAATGACGTCAGGCGTTTGATTTTCTCCATGCGTCGGAGGGTCACTGCGTGTATCATGGCAAGGTGGGGCCATACACGTAATTACTGTGAACTGTTTTCGTTAAATTTGAGCCTGGATTTCCCTGCATCGGGATCAGTCATAACTGTGAACTTGGACTTTTTAACCCCCGGACGAATATCGGAGACTGTGATGTTGATACCGGAAGCTGATTGGTTGCATTTTTTATGAATATGATATCGGCACATGTTCTTTTGAAATAAACATTTTGTTTTTTTAATCTGACTTCTTTATTTATTCTTCAATCTAGATTAAAATACCTGGTAGCGTTTCCCCTTTTTTTTTTTAGATAGGGGTACCATGACAGAATTGATGCTTCCAGATGTTTTACATAACTTAAACAAGTCGGGCAGGATATATTTCTGAAAATGTTCAAGACTGATCGCTTTCATTGGATTCCCTTAGACAATATTGCTTACATGCTGTTTTCAAAAGTCGTATCTTGTTTTTCGAGCCACAAATGCATCGTCCAGATGACAAACAGTGATATTACCAAACGTTTTCGGAGAGTTGATTTTTTCAAATTCATCTCGGGCACGAAAAACACTGCATCAGTGTCAGAGGGAAACTATCAAAGGTGAATGTACCTTCCAACTGATTCTCAAATAAATTTTCTAAATTCTGTGAATTCTGTAAGTATAAGGATAATCAAAGAGTTACGAGGAATTACGGTTTATCTGCCTCGTGCTAAATATTCTGATAAACTCCAGAGTTTTAGCGTGGAGTTTGACATAATAATTCACGAGGTAAAATAATTCGTAATTCCGAGCATCGAGTTGGTTATTTTTTTTCTTAGCCAAGATCATTTAATGACTAAAAATGGAAAAACTAGACGCAAATTCACGATCTTATAGATTAGACTGTAAAATACAAATTGTACTCCTACGCCATTCATGAACTTTTCACACCTCTTACGCTCTTTTTGTTTTAGCAAGATTTTTGTATAATTAATTAACTTTAAATGTAACTACGTTATAATTAACGGCGACACAAATTAATGATGTCACGGCAGGTCAGCGGGCAACATAAGTACTGTAAATACGGTCTCGGAAACATAGATTGGACATGGTTATCTATTTATTATGTGTTACTGACTTCTGACTAAAATAGTACAGCTAAGCAATTGATGAATTGGTGTAAAATAGTTCCGTCAATCAAAGTGCAAGTTAATTGTTATATTTAGAAAAACTGTAATTCCAATGACCATTATGACAACTTTAATATATTTCATATCTTTGCCCACTTGATGTAATTCGTAATGATGTGTGATACCTTTTGAACATATACTGGGACAACATATTAACACGTTGATTGTTGTTTAATATGTCATTAAAGATACATCCATTGTGTTTCATAAAATTTTATTAGGCTGAAATACATGCCAACATACGATATGTGCGGATTTTAGTTCAAATAATTTCACTCACCTTGCATATTCATCCCCAATAGCCAATTATATCATAATTACTACTTTTTTAATTAAAATTTAGCAACATCATTATACATGTACAGAAACCGACACTACACGTCCAACTTACATGCACAGTATTTATAAGACCTATTAAACACTATGAACCCAAAGATATCTGCTTGTATGGTGAAAATAAGTTTCCAAAATTACGTTTGACCGTGTTGCATTGAAAAAAAATCGACACCTTTATATCGTCATTTTGACCATCATCAAAATGGCAATTTTCCGTAACAGTCAGTACTTCTCGAAAGATTAACATCATTTATAACGTTTCGCATATGTGACCCACAACAACACAATGGGTGTACCTTTAAAGATACCTTTTAAAAACAAATCAGAGTTCATGACGTTATTGAATTACGCGCTACATTCCATACAGGGATACACTACGCTTCGGCTATGAACCAGTACAGTGATGCTGCATTGTTGCTGTTAAACTATTTGATATCTTCATATCTAGAAAACTTTGAAACATGAATGTCTACACATACATGGTTCAATATATTAGGAAGTGAATAATTAGATACATTTTGAGCAGCATGATTGTATATGTGAATAAAATCGAAAACGCACGGGCTTGTCAAATTTGGTTCGATATGTTCGTAATGAAAATAATCTGTTTTCATCAACATACAACTATTTCTCACTAAGTTATTCACTGTACTTGTATGCATGTCACAAATTGATGAACCGTAGCCTTTTTGCGCACGCTGAAATGCTGTATAATGACTTAAAATTACCTATTTGATCCAACGAACAGCAACCAGTTGACAGAGCTATGAACCGCTGAACGAGCGTACAGCGAACTATATCCGGTTTGCACTGTATCGGATTATACACCATGTAAAAGTAGTCTTCGCGTTGTTTTCTCAACCAATTCACCCGATGAAGCATGATCATCAGCAGGGTGACGAAGCTCTATGGACGATTTTAAGCATATGTATTCAGTGTCACTTATACACAATATATTAAATTCATCAAAACGTATAGTGTGCTTTTGTTCTTCAACAAATTGCTGTACCAATAACCAAGATTTAGAACATGACACTTCGTTTTAAAAACTTTTATTTTAAAATGGAGACCAATTTTACACAATATTTCAACTGGACGAGCTCATTTACAATAACTTTACATGTGTACCTCTTGCAAAATTCACTGTACTTAAATTTACTTTCTTTACATTTCAGCAATGTGATAAATAGTTGATGAAGATTTTTTAAATTATTCCCCTGAGAACATTTAAAATGATAGTACATGTACACTTTATGTTAATTACATAGTTTCATTTGTTAATTCTAAAATATCTTGTATCGAAAGTCATTTAAACTTCAAAATTGTATTAAGTTCATCTGATTTGAAACATTTAAAAAAAAGAAAGAAATTATCTTTGTGAAACATTTTCTTTTAAAACTCTTATTAATCTTTTTAAATTAATGTCTTAAAATATGAACAAATGTTTCAATATTTTTAAATGATTTAATTAACACCTAAATTTTAATTAATCACATTAATTACCTTGTCAACAATCAAACTGCAGCATGTGTGTACAAAGTCTAGTGTAGTGTAAGAACATAATCTTGTGATTTGAACAATTGTATTTAATCAATGATTTTGCATGACAGCAAGGATAGGAATTATATCCTTTCTTATTTCCCTTTGTGTTTTTTTGTTACTTGTTGTGTTGAAAACAGTTAGACGACCTTTTGGTTCAAATGTAGTGTAAAATATCAGAGTTTCGTCAGATACAAAACTCGAAACCTTTTTCGGAGAAAACCCCTTAAATGGCTTTGACAGAAGTGAAAGTAATTTACCTTTTGTCAAACAGTACAATTTGCTATCAATGTACCCCAAGGTTATCACTTGTATAGATTTTAGGTTGCGTAACTTGCCAAGATTATAAATTACATACAATACATCATCAGATTTTGAAAAATATATAATTGTCTTTTTTGTATCGAGGGTAAGAGTAATAATTCGATAGTAAACCATCAATCTCTCTGCTTTTTTGTTCCTCAGAATAAGTTTGTAAATGCCTGTATCTCTACCAATGAAGACAGTATCTATATTATTATCAATCGCCATACAATATAGTGTGTAGTTGTGGACAAGGATTTCATGTTTGCTGTCCTGAGTATTTTCCTGAAATGCTAACATCATATCTGGTCCCCTTGTGCCCAGTATTATTTGTTGGATTGTCTGGTAGTAAACAAGTGCCTTGATGTCCCCTTCAACACGAAACAGGAAGCGTTCCCCCATCATCGGGACTACAGGTAATTCATAGACTGTTTTTTCAAAAGCAAGGAGAGCGGACCCTGTAGGGAAAAATCAATTATTTAAACATATATTTCGTGAAAGTTAAACATTAAACAAAACATTAAAATATTCCGTTTCAAAAGTTATCTTAATAAGTTTAGTGTTTTCGATTATTCAAAAAGACAACATTTGTCAAAATTACTTCTTCTGGTTCCATTTTTATTTTATAATTCTAATTATGTATTATATCTAGTACAATTTGATTCGATGTTTCTGTTCTGAATTGTTTATATGTATTTATAAACTGTAAAGATAGTTGTAAATCTTTCATCATTAATGGTGTAAAATTGAAAACACATAGACTCAGTTCAATGTTCGTACACTACCAGATTGGATGGGTTTCATGTATTGATGTGAACCACACCACTCTACATGCTCAAAGATTGAAGTATTGTGAACTTACATGTACTGAGGGAAGGACGTTTGCTTCGTTGATTGGTGTTCAATGGGCGGGTAATTGTCTGCTATATATGAAAGGAAAGGTGCATAAAATATATTATTATATTAATATATAAGTGTTTACATTTATTTATGAAAGCTTAAAGGTTACATGTCAAACCCATGGTCACTTTCGGGGTCCGATGAAAAGGGGTTTCAATTTGACAACTACTCGACATTAAATTTCTAAAATCAGCACGTAAATTATTAATATACAACTTTATAAAAAGTGGCTAATTAAGCCCCGGCGACTAAAATGAAAGTGGGTGGGCGGTGGTCACTGAAGCGTATCCTGCTGTGACGTACGTGGAGGCATCTCATTATGGCCGCTTATCTTAAGTTAACGCGTTTTCACAACTGTTCATATACGAAATCTTCAGCAAGACAATCCAAATTTTCGATAAACTGATTACTTAACTATTCCACTAGCGATTTCATATGGTTACAACGGCCGGGCCCTGCTTAACTGGAGTGCATTTTGCGCTTGTAGCAAATAACCGCGGGACTGCTGTCATAACACATAGACTTAGGCCGCCACGGAAGTCCAAAGATCCAAATATCACCATTCATGGGACGTCAATTAGATGCTATCAAAATAAATTTCACTTAAGACATGTTTTTACTTGTCTGTGTTTTAGCTTTTATCCTGGAGACAAAGCAATTAAGCCACTGTCTGACCGTTACCAGATAGGTCAGCGTCAAAACACCTGTATAAACATATGCAGGTGGTCGGTCGAACACAGTCTGCCTATCTGTCTCGGTGTGATTGGATTGGCGCCATCCAGTTCCTGTCTTGTAACAACAGGGACGCTATTTTTGCTCTTTCAAGTTATCCAATGAAAGCTAAATAATGAACCAATGAAATCAATGTAAGTGTAATATCTCCATAACCCTTTGGACCTTGTCAGTCGCGAAAGACATATGTTTGACCATTCTATCAATGGTGGATTTTTAAGTTTACAATTTGTGTTCTTGGATATTCATATTGTTCGCTTGGATACATTTATAAAGTAAGTTTCTGACGTTAATTGACACGCTTGGCGAAATGTCAAAGTGCATAAAGTCTATAATAGCTAAAAGATCGGTTTTAATAGGATGTTTTGATTTGATTAAACACACATTTGATTGAAAACATTATTTAATTATTTTTTAGATTCTGAATGTAATCTAAAGCCGTAAATAACGAACCCTATTGAACTTGATGTAATTGACGATTGTTATTTGGGAGTCATTAACTTTAACTTGTTTGGTCATCGATTTTGTTTCCTCAAACAAATATTATTAAACCTTAAATTTTTTTACTGACAATTAAAATTTGTGACATGTTGCTAATTAATCACGATCTAAGATATGCTACCATCTAATGAGATAAAAGTGAGTTAATGTTATTGTTAATAAGTGATAACTCAACCGTAAAATGTAACATTTGGATGCAGTGTTTTCGTAGGTGAATGTAAACAGTGAATTCATAGACGGAGTATCATCGTTGATAACCTAGTACTTTTGATGTTTTAAAATATATGGTGAGTTGCTTTGATTGTTGTAATATACTGTTAGTAAATTAGGTTGTTGGTAGATTAACGACGTTACAAAAACAGGAAGTTGTGATGTGCTTTGATTGTCAATGGCTTACTGTAGGGCCTACTTCGCCGGCGCCTGCTAATCTCACGTTTGTTGTTTTATTTTAAACTTTAACTTTTTCGTTTGTCCCTGGCCGGTGAAAAGCAAACGATTTTTATGCAAAGTTTAACTCGCTGTATTTTAAATAGGAACAACATATTACTTTTTTGGGTCTCATTTTTCACAAAATAGTCTTATGAACTAATTGCAGATAAGAATTCAATAGAAAATAATATATTTCGGCCATCCTTTAAAACATGAACATGAACATGTACATTTCTGAACTTCAAAACTTTACTTGTTACTTATTTCGAGTTCCTCTTGTTCCTTGAAGCCAACATTAATATTGATGCAATTTTTTTTCCAAAATAATTTTATCTCAAAGGCAGTGTTATCCCAAATGACATATTGTTATATGTGTTCATTATCTAAATGGCATGTGTTTCTAATGCATTCAGCCTTGGGAGCTGAGCCAATTTACGTCTATCAGACTGAATGTAAAAATAGCCTTACTAATGATTGTTGTACCCTGATTTTTGTCGAAGCTTGGTGGTCGTGTGGTAAGCTGTTGGAACGGTCAGGCGATAGTTGCCTTACTCTGAGGGTTGGAATCCCGCAAGTGACTCGGTCCAAAAAAGTACAATAATTTGTACTATTTAAGGTAGTGTTATTCCAAATGTAACAATGTAATATTTGTTCACTATCTGAATGGCAAGTATTTCTAAAGACGCAATACTGTTATCATTTAATTCTCCACCACTTACTGCCATGTAACTTTCTGATTCTCTCCCGATGACTTCATATGTTTTACTTCTTGAACTGTTTTTGTTGAACACCACATGACAGGAGAGATCCTCAACTGTGAAGTTCTGTGAACAGTCGGCAACCTTACAGAACTGTTCACACATTTTTATTCCATAGGGTGTCTGTACATTATTGGCCATCAGAACTCTTGGTAGAAAAAACGAAACGACAATTACGACTTGTAATCGACACACCAACACTAAAGCTGTATGATCCATTTTTAGCGGGGCACTTGGACAAAATAGAACTGACGTTGCTTGTGGATGCATCTGGTGACGTGTCGACTCAATGTCAAGCCAACACAAAGAATCAGATACCCTGCAACACTACATCAAACAATCAGGTAAAGTGAATAATAATACAACAATTGATACATGAAATTTGATAGCGGGATAACAGTATCAATGAATATATAGATAGTGATTGTATCGTATAAGCAGGTACACTCAATGTATGATAAAGCAATGTCATGTTATATTTGTGATAGGAGATATGATGCAATACATCATATGCATTATGCTATGTAGGCATGTTTAAAATATCATGATTTGATTACACATTATGACTAGTTACATAATACACATATGATACAACGTTGCTTAAGTATGTCGTCCCGCAAGGATCACTTCTGGGACCAGTCCACTTCGCACTTTATATACTTTACTTTTCAGAGAATCACTAATTGTTTAGTTGATATCAGAACTTAACTATTGCAAAACAGTTTTGCTCATTATCTCATGAAAACGAGGGGCATTCGACGACTCCTTGTCAAATAGAACTCTGGTCGGCTGTACAACATAACCAACTGAAGGACGCAATTTAGGCATTCCTTTTGACGATCAATTGATAATGAATAGACAGGTCAATTTTCTTTTTTTTAAAAGTCATACTATAACATTAGGAGCATCGGAGCTACCCGGCAATCCGTGCATAAAGACGCTACTGACACTTTGAGCAAGTTATCACAAAATCTCCTCGGTCGACTTAAAAATCTCAGAACTGAGCAGCAAAGCTTGTCTCAAAAAAGGAAGTTCGAAAGGATTTTACCTATTCCCAGAAGTTTCGCGGGCTACCTGTTCCACACCTGTTCCACACCGGATACAGTTTAAGATCATTCTGCTGACATTCAAGGTACTTAACAATCAAGCACCTGGATACCTGACATAGCTTCGTCATCCTTACAGAACAAAAACGCAACAACTCTTCTTCAAATACCTAGGTCAAAAACCTCAATCAGCATCACAGCTTTGGAATGCCCTTCCCAGAATGCTACAACTTTAAAAATCAGGTGAAAACTCATTTTCGGCTGGCACATGGTGAATAGGCCATCAGAACTCTGTGACATTGACTTGGAGTAGTTACTGTGATTCGTTTAGGCGCTATACAAATGCCATATATTTATACAGTTATAAGTGAGGGTTATCTGAACTCAACTAAAAAATAGCTGAAGACCAACTTTTGTACAAGTCAAGTAATATTAATAAAACCTGAATTGTGTTTATCGATAATAATAGGTACACATTTACACAGAATTGTAATTTTGTTCAGATGTAATGGACATAACTATCAAAAGCTGCACGATTTTCTAAACAGCCACATAATGAAATTACCACATGGAGCTATTGCACCCTCACAGACAATGAATACCATGTACTTTAAGAATGTCAAACAAGTTTCTGTTTGAGATATTCATATTTACCTCTATATCTATGTAAACATGCAACGAAAGAAACGTGTTGTGCCTTTTTAAGAAATAGATAATATAGCGTGTTTGTTCACTGGCTTAAAGACGGTTTGAATGTGCAAGTTGAACTGTTATTAATGTCGGAGCTTGTCATCCACAAAATACCACATCACTTATGTGTCAACACGCGCAAAACGTAGTTCACAGGAAACATGATTAAAGTAGTTCGTTCTTGGTTTTAACAAACGATATTAATCTAACTCTCAATCAAACTATAGTTAGAATTCACGTTCTAAGGTTTTCAAAAGATTTAATCACGAAAAGTGATAGCAGTGTCATTATAGCAGAATAATACAGTGTTAAAGTAGTCCTGCAGTGTTAAAGTATTTTGTATTAACGTCAGAGTATGAAGGTTATCTTTTTCGGCTGTCAATCTCGTGTTTATGAGAATGTATACCGATCACACGATCAACAGAGAGCATATTGCTTAGTCTGAATTTATTTAAGAATTGAATGTCAGTTTGTGTGTTTGCATTGGAAAATGAACGATGTCAAAGCGGGATTCAAACTCCAGTGACAAGGCGAGCTTGCGAGCAAGTTCACGTGTGAGTTTGAATACCGCTTCTTATAATTTCTTACGTTATTTTTCGTCATTACCTGTTTGATGAAACCTGTGGCACTCATCATGCTTAGTGAAGCGTAATAAAATCTAATCTTTCACGGACACAGGATCAGAGTTATCCGTCCTTTAAATAACATCATCTCTCTGTCTGTAAAAATGATATGGTATGTCACCTAATAAATCGGATATAATGTGCTTATTTATAAACTATTGTTTGATATTCTGTCACATGATGCACTTTTACTTGCAAAGAAGGCAATACAGAGCACCAAGGAAGGGGTACGTGATCAAAACCTGCAATAAGGTATCTTGCTAAGCTGCTAAAATCAGCACACCTGAAATAAAGTTATACAATTAACACACTGATAATGGCACTATATCACATTACAATACATTATATATAATGCTCAATTGATTTGAATACAAACTGCAATCGAAGGCATGATTAAAGATTGACCATTAATTGTAACTTTAGACACACACGTGAAACATTATTTTATCCGTTATAGTTATTGACATTTTAAGCTCATCAGGCCTGAAAGGCCCGATGGGCTTATGGCATGGCATGGCGTCCGGCGTCCGGCCATCCGTCCGTCCATCCGTCCATCCGTCCATCCGTCCATCCGTCTGTAAACTTTTCACTTTTTCGACTTCTTCTCCAGAACCAATAAATCCACAGAGCTGAAAATTTATGTGCAGACTCCTTGGCCAATGGGGATTCTAAATTGTAGATTTCGTGACCCCATGACCCCAAATGGGGTCACAGGGGTCACACTCTTAAAAACCTATTTTCATCTTCTTCTCCAGTTCCAACAGGTCTAGAGAGCTGAAAAGTTGTGTGCAGACTCCTTGGCCAATGGGGATTCTAAATTGTAGATTTCGTGACCCAATGACCCCAAAGGGGGTCACAGGGGTCACATGTTTAAAAACCTATTTTCATCTTCTTCTCCAGTTCCAAAAGGTCTAGAGAGCTGAAAAGTTGTGTGCAGACTCCTTGGCAAATGGGGCTTCTAAATTGTAGATTTCGTGACCCCATGACCCCAAATGGGTTCACAGGGGTCACATGTTTAAAAACTTATTTTCATCTTCTTCTCCAGTTCCAAAAGGTCTAGAGAGCTGAAGAGTTGTGTGCAGACTCCTTGGCCAATGGGGATTCTAAATTGTAGATTTCGTGACCCCATGACCCCAAATGGGGTCACAGGGGTCACATGTTTAAAAACCTATTTTCATCTTCTTCTCCAGTTCCAAAAGGTCTAGAGAGCTGAAAAGTTGTGTGCAGACTCCTTGGCCAATGGGGATTCTAAATTGTAGATTTCGTGACCCCATGACCCCAAATGGGGTCACAGGGGTCACATGTTTAAAAACCTATTTTCATCTTCTTCTCCCCTTCAAAAAGGTCTAGAGAGCTGAAAAGTTGTGTGCAGACTCCTTGGCCAATGGGGATTCTAAATTGTAGATTTTGTGACCCTGTGACCCCAATCTAGGTCACGGGTCATGACCAAAAACGTATTTTCATCTTCTCCAGTTTATATGTAAAGCTCTAGAAAGGTGAAATGTTGTGTAGAACTTCTTTGGTCAAAGGTGATTCTTAATTGTAGGATTGGTGACCCTGTGACTCCAAATGTGGGTCACAGGGGTCATGATCTAAAACCCATATTATTTTACCTGTTAACAATGTATTACTTGAGATAACTTAGATATTCAACCTTAGATAATAAATCAATGAAATTCTGATGAGCTACAGAGCCCATGGCTCTATTTTTTTCAAAGTTTTTACGTTTTATTAATGTGTCATAGTATTGAAACCACTACAAACCTGATAATTTTGTTGATGTTCAAGCGGTATTAGGTCGTCTTTTTCTCAATCTGATCACACACAAAAAGAGAAGAAACTGTAAATATTTCAGTAGATATTCATTTCTTTCTTTAAAATAATGTTTTTAAAATTAAGAGGGGTTTGCCATCCACCAGAATTATTGATTTCATTGCTGTATTGATTACTTTCTACCTTCTCTATGTGATATTTACACAAATGCTTTTTTTTGTAAGTTAAGATTTAAAATATTCGTCATTGAGGTGATGTTAAATAGTTAAATAGACTGCCTTTCAAACTAAGGAATTTTACAGCAATGACATCGCAAGAATGTTTCCAGAAAAAAATAATATTGAATTGTTTCTTCACCATTTATCAATACACACACGTCGTTCTCTTTAAAGGATTTACAGAAAGCATGAAGTTATTGCTGCTGTAACCGGGATTTCATGAGAAATTCAAAATGTATTATACTCTCTGTATGGCCATAGACATCAGCATAATTGAATCCTTTAAGGTTTGAAAGTAGTTATGAATATAAGGGTCCTGGCCCACGCATACCCATGTATCTTCAGTAGGGCTTTCTTTTGAATTCATATTGTAAAGTATACACCTATTTTAAAAATTCGATTGAGAGAAAGCTGAATCTCGAAATAAAGGCTGAAGAATGTGTTGAAACTTCAACTCTAAGATAATTCTAATTTCACATGGTGCTGATTTCAATGACTTTCAGGGTGTATAAAATATTTGCCATTTTGAATTTCCGAAGAAACCTTAAACCAAGTGACAGTAAGGTTATACACTCTATTTTTCCTTTAAGAGTTTCATTTCATGTTAGTATATTTTATACTTGTTTCATCTTGATAGACCACACTGGAATGTCTGGAATTATAGTAATGGGCAAAAAAATGAGACAACTTTGGATTCAACTCTTTTTTGTTCAACAGTTTTTGACATAGATTTATGGAAATTGACACATATGAAGATTGAATAGAAAAGCCAGTCAGACCGCCGTTTGTCTACAAACACTATTTTATCTGACGAGACATTGAATATAGCAGATCGCCTTCCTCAGATAGCTTGAACTAATTTTCATGACTCACTCATTTCCAATCTGCAATATATTTTGGTTCTAACTATTCAATGTGTCCTCGAAGATTTGCCAAACATATTCAATGGGGTTCAGGTCTGGTGAAACAAAAAGTAAATTATACTTTGCATGTCATTTCACGAAATTCATGTTTTGGTGTGCGTGTATGCGCAAACACAGTCATAGTCTTGTTGTATAACACTTTATCCAGTATTTGAATCCAGCACAACCACTTGTAAAAGTTTATTGTTTGTCCTCTAATCAATGCGACCTGTATTTTTTTAAACTGCATTAAACCTTATTTTCCAATCTCATCCACGCCATCAGAGACAGCAAAAAATTTGATTCCGGCTTGCACTGGAAACTTACTGCAACTTGAAATCTGACAAAAAGTGTATATGATGATTCCCCTAAGTAACCCCGATGTTTTGTTCAACTTCTTAACTAATTTCAACCCTGTTCCATAAAAAGCGTGAAGTCCATATTTTGCTTCTTTTCAACATCACATCGGTAACTAGGAAATCTTCTGCTACAGCGTCGTCACGTGACCCTACCACACGACAGGGGAGATAATGCTGAGAACATCATACTTATGTCAGAAATGCAGAGTAAAAAAACTATGTTCGAATACACAGAGTGGCAACCCAAAAACTGATTTTGAAATTTGTCTCATTTTTTTGCTCGTTACTAAATTATCTTGAAAACGATTTTCACATATACCTCTTTAAGATGTTCAAAGAAAGCGATCTTAGATTGTACACTACTTGTGTTCACTAACTTGTATTAACGACCATAAATATTCAACAAAAATATACCTTTCATTTGGTTTTGTGATTTTAACAAAAGATTCTTAAAGCTTAAAATTTTGTATATGCCATGTTTATCCATAATGAGAAATGAATCATAAATACAAAACATGTAACACCTCAATGTTCTATTATAGCTACTACTGTCAAGGGATAACAGAATTAATATCCATTTATTTGTCATTATTGCATTGATAAGTGGATTTAATCCCACAGTTTATGTGCTTTTTCTTGTTTTAAAATGTTAGTTTCTGAGAATTGCTCAGTTCTGAAATGGATCCTGCTTAACTATGTAACATCATGTCAATGACAAATATTTTAAATCTTACATTACGAAATCAACATTTGTCTCGATATCACATTTAGAAGGTTGAAAGTGATGGATGTAGGAAACATAGTCCTCCTTGATGGCAAACCCATCTCAATTTGATAAAGATTTGTTAACGAAGATAAATGAATATATAGAACTTTTACAATTTCCTCACATTTTTGTGATAGGTTTACGAAAAGACGATTTCAGACAGAGAGATCATCCACCATATATGCAAGTTTGAAGTAGTTTTATTGCTTCTATTGTATTACTATAACTATTGTGTTCAACTGTTGGCTAGTTCAGTTTTATCCTTTTCTATTTACTATTCGATTGTTTGTCCTGTTTTATGTTACGTAAGCACATTTTCTCACTTTATATGCTCTCTACAGACATTTATTTAACTTTCTCTACATTGCTATAGCTCACTTTTAAAAGAGCTCAGTTAGAGAAACATTTGATTCACTTCAACATACAATTCACTTTCTTTACCTCTATTAATATTGTTACCTTGGAATTGTGATTTATGAATGAAATGTTGTGTACTTCACATATACTAAGTCACAGAAGAAAGATTTACTTTATGCCAGCGTATCGTGAGTGTCCTTATGGTTTGGATGTATGGTTGCAGGGTGTCTTCTTCCCTCGTGTTGGATTGCAATCAAGTCTCCAAGTCACCGGCTTCATCCCCTAACAACGTTGGTTGCCCCGATACATATGTATCATACATTTTTAATGTCGATTTGTCCAATACAGATTGGACTTGTTGTCTTGTTATCTCTACCAATGGCTTTGCTGACCAGCCATGTGAAGTCATCGCATGGAATAGAAATGTGTCAACAGCGTTGTAAGGTTGTCGACTGTTCAAGAAGTAAAACATATGAACTCATCTGGAGAAAAGCAGAACAATATATGGCGGTAGGTAGGGAGATTGAAATATTGCTATGTTGTCTGTTGTTCATAAACCCTCATAACTAAGGACCTTTCTAGTATTTGTTTCAACAAAAACTGTCCCAGATGAAGAAAAGTGGCAATATAGATAGAATACAAAAAACTTGACGACAAATGTGTAAAAATGGACAATAAATTTTATGTCCACTGTTGTCAATTATCAGTTACTACCATTGACAGTATCGGTGGTTAATGGGTTGAACTAGATATTTACTTTGTATAAAAGGTTGAGGTTGACTTTAAATACTGAAATAAAACATTTTATTTAACATTTTGTGTTTCAGGAATATAAATGTTCATGATGTAAATTGCATACATACAATCCATAGTGTATAACACATACTTTTCCTTTCATATGAAGCATAAATTTACTCATCCAACAAAGGTTCTACCAAGCAGCATCAGTGCACGAATCAAAAGTCCTCCCTCAAGTAAGTTCACAATAATCTCTTCTTTTAAAAATGTGTTGACGGTTTTACGTGTTCACATCCATGCATGAAACCCATTCAATCTTCAGTTTCAGTGGTAAACCAAAATGCTCTCAGAGTCTCACCTCACTTAACAGTTTACTAAAGTACAACTTTCGACTCTATTTATATAATATTTACAAAAAGGTTGACACCGACCATGGAAAAGTTATTTTATGTTAATTTCTTGACGAATTAATTAATCTATCGTTTGAACTAGTTTTTATTTAATGTTAGTAAATTTTACAGTGTCAGTGCTCCTTGCTTTTGACAAAGAGGTCTACGAGGCTCCTGTTGTCCCGGCAATGGAGGAACGCTTTCTGTTTCGTGTTGAAGGGAACATCGTGGCAATTGTGTACTCCCGGACATTCCAACAAATAATATTGGGAACAAGGGGACCAGACACGATGTTAGCATTTAAGGAAAATACTCTGGGCAACAAACCTGAAATATTGGTCCCAAAGTACACAATATGTTGTATGGCAATTGACAATAACATAGATACTGTTTTCATTGGAAGAATGAACGGAATCTGCAAACTTAAATTGACAAGCAAACATAAAGAAAGAATAGTCATGTTCTCTCGAATTACTGCTATAACTCTCGACACGGAAAAACAAGTCATATACTATGCAAGTTCTTATAACATATTGTCTACAGATTATAGTAACGATTTCGGAATCTCAAAGGTGAAGGGACGGGTTAGGGCGACCTCGTTAGGGTACATTGAGAGCATCCAGACTCTTTATTACTTGACTGAAGGTAAAGTACTCTCACTTCGACCTAAGCAAACTAAGGGATTTTCTCCAATAAAAGTTTCAAGTTTTGTTTCTGACAAAAATCTGATAATATATACTACATTAAAACCAAAGGGTCGTCTTACTATTTACAACACAACAAGTTACAAATTAACTCAAAAGGAAATCAGAAAGGATATAATTCCTGTCCTGTCTGTCATGCAACATCCTTGATTAAACACAACCTTTTGATTGTTTAAATCTTAAGATAGTGTCGGCATACTAGACTAAGCATATCAAGAGTGATGACCACCAGAATGTATGAAAGCTGGCATATTGACATTCTGAAAATTTGATATTTGTCAATATCTTATATTTTTTGCTGTAATGGTTTAAAGAGGCTGTAACACGTTTTGTGCGCTAAAACCAGTTGATTAAATGTATTTGAAATAAAAGGTTACTCAAAGTAAAACATCCTACACTCTTCGGAAATTCAAGTTAAAAATGAGTAAACATGGTTCGGTTAAGCCATGGGAATCCTTTAATAATCAAATGTGTTCACATTGAAATGGCCGCCATGTAATTGTTGCTTTATACACAACACCGTTATTACTGCTACGGATATTTGGTTTGTGTAATAAGATCGTATACCCTATTTAGTAAATATAAATGACTATCATTATAAAAGGGGGAAAAAAATCAAATTTTACCAAAAAAGTGCTACATCCCCTTTAAAGTTTGATTTAACTTATTATATAATGCACCTGTACAGCATTGATTTTGCAGTAAGAACAATCACGTTCAAAGGGTTGGGTTTTTTACCCTCAAATTCAAAATATATATTCTCTTATCAGAGATCAATAGTTCCTTCTATAATCTGCAAGGCATTCTGAACATTGCCTCCATATGATTTGGGCACATTGACAAGCAGACAACAAATGTGAGAGGGCTTCAAGTTAGTCATTATTTGACGAAGAAGCTGTACATTCTACATATACCATCTTGAACAATAGTTTTTTTTATACTTTATATGTTGTGAATGATCTTGAATTGAAACCATTTTGGACTTTGTGTACATCTTTTGGTCATTTGATCGCTATGTTTCGACTTTGTTTCTGTGTATTCTTTTTGTAAATGTTCTTCCTATTTTAAAATCTTTTGAATTATGTAAATGTTTTATTCAATAAAGTACAATAAAATGTTGATCAAACTTGTTGATTATTTATTTTAGAAATAGCTTAAGGAGAAAGGGCCTAAAGAGTTATGTGTTAAAGGCGCTGTAGCACGTTTTTTTGCAAAATTTATTTTTTCAAATTTCCCATTTATAATGATAGTTTATGTCATTTAAATTAACTTTACAGAGTAAAACATGTTATTACACAAACCAATTATCTGTAGTGGTAAAAACTATGTTTCGTATAAAGCAAAAATTGCATGGCGGCCATTTTATTGTGAACACAATTTATTATTTTGTATTACAAAAACGATTCCCATGGCTTTACCGAAACATGTACACTAAACTTTATTTTCCGAAGAGAGAATGATGTTTTACTATTGGTGAAATTATTTTTCAAATACATCTCATCAACTTTTTTGAGCGAAAAAACGTGCTACTGCCCCTTTAAGCACAATAATTGATATTGCTGGAATTAGGAATTTGTAAGCTCAGTTGTATTAATTGTTATTCAGGTACTTAAAAACACGATGTCAGCTTGTTTTAATATTGTATACAGTACAGCTTCGTACTTAAACTTACTCATCTTCAAAAGGTACTTTGGGTAAACGTCTACGCAGTATGCGTTATTATACTCAAACATCCACTTGCACTATCAGAATTTTCCAAAAATAAACATCCTATCTTCACTTCTTACAGAGTATATAGAGCCAGTTGTGTTTATTGTGATTGTCAATTTAGATACGTCAGACACGATACTTGTGACCTAAATGCAAAACGTTACGTACATCACCAGCATTTTCTCTCACGAAGTTATTTGCAATGTATTTCAGGTTGAAAAACACTTTGGAATAGAGAGCCAAAAAAAAAACAATTTCTCCCTAAAATTTGTTTTGTTTTTTAGTGAAAACAATATTTACACATCTGTACAATGCATGTAACAGCACATACATCTTGTATAATATCTGTCATATAATTTCACATCTAATCAAGTCACATATTATATTGTCATATCATACACATCACATCACATCACATCACAACATATGATTTATAGAAATTATTACCCGAGGAAGGGTGTAATGTGAAATTTATGAAACGAGTGTTATTTTTTGTATTGCGCGAGCGAGAGCGAGGGTTGTACATATATTTGCACGAGTTTTGTAAAAATTCATATGACACACTTTCGAGTATAATGATTTCTTTATAACCCATTCTATTCCATTTGATTCGCGTAAAATCAGTCAAGAAACGACCCACTTCTCTGGCAACAGGAAGCTACAGTGACGTCATGAGCAATCGTTTTATGGCGTCACAAACGACAAAACAAAAATGATATGTGCACATGTGCTCATATCAATAATATTAAATCGGTCATTTATAATCCTATGGGTTATAAATCACATTATTCCAGTATATGCTGTCTGTACAAGGCAACATAGAGTATGTAAACATTTCTTGTAGCTATTTGTGTTTGATAGACAGGCAGAACATTTCATAATATTAGGATATTTATAATATGATGTTAGCAGATATCTTTCTCTAAGGTGTGGGTAAACAGGACATAAAAGTAAGAAACTTTCAAAAACTTTGACATATACTTTTATCTCATTTATTGAAACATAATGACTGTACCAACAGCTTACCTCGAGGCCTGGTGGTCGTGTGGTAAGCTGTTGCTACGGTAAGTTTTGGCGATAGTTGTCTTACTCTGAGGGTCTTGGTTCGAATCCAACAATTGACTCAGTCTGAAAAAGTACACGAATATGTTCTATTGACGGTAATGTTATCACATGTTATAAGTTAAATGTTGTTCTCCCCGATTCCGACTCATACAGACATTTTGAATATAATACAGTCTCCCCTAAGACTTGAATGATTGAATGTACATAGGTATGAAATAAGTATTCAACACCAGTTTGTTTTTTTGGCTGTCAATATGGAGATTCAATTCACGATTCCTCTTCATTTCCTCTATTCAGTGATATAAGAGCCTTTCCTACAACAGATCTGAAAAGAGGTTATATTTCGAAATCCAGATTGTTCCCCTTCTCTAAAGATGAACGTTTTATTTCACTACACTCTATTATAATTGTAACAGGCAGATTTAATCACTAATTATTTAGATAAAGTATGTGATATATAGTGATGTTGCTTGTCGATTTCGTCGTTAGAAATATTATACTCTTATTTATAATTGAATTTGTCCTTATCTGTATTGTGGCTTTTGTAAATTGTAAATTCACCATGACACACATTGTTCTGTAATCTGGACGGCTTTTCAGCCTCTTACCAACCATATTTTGTAATGCAATACATTTGCTTCAATTCAACCGTTTTACCTAGTCCCACGTGATGAGGTTGTGCACTATATATTAGTATTATATTAGTGAACAGCAAAAGAAAACGCGAATTTAAATGTATCATGTTATGTCTGCAAATATTTTGTGACTATCTTTGATTTATAACTCAGTACATTTATGATATATTTTATTATAAAAATACACCAATTACATTAGTATTTTTTAAAAATAATTGCGAGAATGTTGAATGTCAAAGTATAAGCTAAAGAATGTGTTGAAACTTAGATTATTCCAATTTCACATGATACTGATTCCGAAGAACTTCAGAGAAGTATAAATATATGACATTTTAAAATTTCTTAAAAATTCGTGAAATTCTTTCAATATATTTTAAACCCTTTTCTTACCTTTTTTTTATTTGTTCCCATAGGTTACAAGTTATATTTACATTGAACAGTGCAATACAAGATAAGGTAAGGAAGTATATAAACTGCTGAAGGATATATATCATATAATATAATCATTGTCAGTTGCTGAATAGTGGGATGAGTGAGCCATTTATTTTGGAATTTTTCAATTTCATTATTTCGTTTTGAAATGAATCTTTCTACCAGAAATATCTCTTTTAATACTTTTTATCCCATCGTTATGTAATACCGTGGGATATAGTCATCGCCCCGCCCGTCTGTCTGTCTGTCCGTCCGTCTGTAATCATTTCGTTTCCGGAGCAGAACTCGAAAACCGTTCATGATATCTTTCTGAAACTTTCCATGTGTATTACCCACTAACTGAAGTGGTGCCTTTTGATATTTTCAGATTTCTGAATTTTTCAGATTTTTTCTGAAAATTTTTTTTTTTCTGTTTCCATAGAAACAAGAGAGGGATGTTGGTTGTTGTTGATTTTGACTGCTTCTGGAGCAAAAGTCTAAAACCTTTAACATACCTGAAACTTAACATCTGTAATACCCACTAACTGAAGTACGGTAGTAGATACACAAGTATCTGTCAAAGATGTATTTTACAAATTTTGTGGAAGCGGTGGGATATGTCATCTTCTGAAGACTCTTGTTTATAATACTGAATTTTGGAATTATATTTTTCATGTTACATAGATGTATATATTTCTTGGCTGAAATAATGATTTGATTCATCAAGATATTTCTATGTAATGGGACAAACCAAATCAGGTATTTGGTGAAGGTAATATTTTGTGGAAGGTATCTATTAATCCAAAATTCAAGTTCATTCCAGAATTTTTTGGTTTCACAACATTCCCAGTAAATATGACAGATGTTCTCAGAAAACTCAAAGCAAAAAGTACATGAATCATTGTCAACGACATTCATTCTTAACAATTCTGTTTTAGTATAAACAATTCTTTGCAAATTTTTTTATTGAAAATCAAGAAGTTTAACATCTTTCAAGTTATGTCTATAAAAGTTCAAAATGATTTGCCAATCGAGTTCACAATCCTTAAAACTCATATCCCATTTATTACAAATCTCAAGTTTGTCATTTCTAGAAACCAGCTTGTCATAAAATAATCTTGAACCCTTTGTGGGCTTCATTATATTTTGTTGGTAAACATTAGTATACAAATTGTAAATAGGAATGGTTCTTGTCCTTCTAATAGCCTTTTTCCAAAAATCAGGCAAAATGTGTAGTAGATAATTGAAATCTAGAACTGTCCCTATTATTCCATATCTTGATTTCATTAGCTCAAAAGTCATAAATCCATGTTTTATGGTCAATAACCCCTTATCAGCCCAATGGTTAATAACCTAACATGGATTCTTGTAATTATGATTTAGCTATAAAGGCTCTGCAAGAATGTGATCAATATTGTCTGATTCAAGATTAAAATGTTTACAATAATTATTCCAAGCATTTAAAACATCTTTCCAAAAAGGGTTTTTAATAATTAATTTCTTTTCTATGTTTGCTCCATATTTGAAAATATTATTAAATGGTATGTTACAGGGATTATTGTCAAGTGTTTTTATGCAGTATAATCGAAGAGTGGATAATTTCAGTGCTTCAATAAATGCCTTAATATCAACCATACCCAACCCTCCTTCAGTCTTTAATCTTTTCATTATGGTTCTCTTTATCTTATCCTTTTTACCATTTCCAATGAATTTGAAAAATATTTGCTCAAGGGAGTTAATAAAGCCTTTCGGGGGATTCGGCAATGAGCTGAAAATATGAACTAACTTTGAAAGGGCTAATGTCTTTATAACAGTAATTTTACCAATAGGGTCAAATTTCTTTTTCTTTTCATTTTAAACTTATCAGAAGAAAACAATATGACTTTATACAATGCTGATGTTCACTAAAAGCTTTTTTAAATTATAAATGAATAATGAAAAAATATCTTTCCTCTTGGCTGAGTCATTAAGAATGTGTTTATAATGTCTACACACTATGAATATTACTGAAGTAATTCCTTTGTGAAGAAAATTATGTTTTTAGATATTTTAAAATCCAAATGTGAAAACTCAAAATTGTATTTTAATCCGTGATGAGAAATCTTAATAGTGTGTTAATGATACAAAGAGAACAGACGAATGTGATTTTCATGCTAGCTACCATCGCTAAGGCATAACATGATAATTGATCATAACGTGGCTGTCATTATTGCATTAATGAGAAGATTAATTCCGACAGTCTGTACGATGTGTCTTGACAACTTGTTTGAAGGTATTATTTTGTGAAAATTCTTTAGTATTGAAATGCGGTCTGCTTAACATTCCGTTAATGTTACGTAACCTCAATGATGAACATTTTAAATCTTTAATTACATTTAATTTACTTTAATTTAAAAAATTGTCCCAATGCAGAGAAGGCTAAAAGTGACTACTTAAGCAAGAAAAGATATTCCCCGTGGATTGCAAACCAACCTCATTTTGAAAATGACACTTAAAGATAAAAATAAATGTATGTTTATATTCCGAAAGTTTTAGAGTATCTGCACATTTTTGTGATTTTAAGAAGAGGATGATCTAAGATCGCTGACACATCAACAAATAAGCAAGGTTCGTTTTCATACTATGATACATTACGAAATGTTTCACGTTTCTCTCGATAATTAGCATATGACGTCAATCCTTCATCTTGCTTTTGATACCAGTTTGTGTTCATATCAATTGAACATTGCATTTCCATTGTAGAATTTAATAAGGTCAATTATTTAGTATACATCGATATGGGAGATGTATCATTTTATTTCAGGTGTTTTAATGTTTTAATTGTACATGAAGCAGCTTGGCAAAATGCATTGCAAGCCTTTTATCAGTACCCCTTCTATTATATTGTGTGTTAACCACTTCGTTAATTTAGATTGTCTCTCATTAAGCAATTCTCACTTCGCAGCTCTCTAAATCTATGACGACTACCTATATTTAAGTTTCTCTAAATTGCTATAAGTCACTTTCTGAAGTTTGAGAAAAACAGTATTTTACAGAATCGCCAATAAACAGGTAAGTTTAATAATTATAACTTGATATCTTATCTTTCATTGTGTATGTATTACTTATTCTAAATCATGCATAGGAAATAGGCTAAAGCTATAGTATGTGTGTGTGCTTTGTAGTTAACACATATATATATATATATATATATATATATATTTATATATATATTTATATATATATTTATATATATATATAGAGAATATAGAATATATATTGTAGTTAATATATATATATATATATATATAAATATATATATATATATATATATATATATATATATATATATATATATATATAATCGTGGTCATTAAGATTGTTATCCCTAGCTATGCCATAAACATTGTTCAATAAATCACAAAGTTCGTTATTTTGGCACTGTTTTATTGACTAATATGTCGATTTAAATGGCTTGTACTGAACATAAATTGTGAACAAGGTCAACGTTAGGTCTTTTAAGGGTCAATTAAGAGAATAACCTGAATATTGCAAATCTGCATGCTACAAAAGCCCATTCTGTTCAAATGTCAGGAGACCACAGACAGGGTTGCTTATTGTTGATATCAAGTGATTATTTATATTAATATCGCATGGGGACATGTCATATGCGGAACGTCAATAATTATTTGCAGTAGGAAATCGTTGATTGATCTTGCACGATGGGGTCAGTCATTTAGAAAAGTGTTGCCATAATGGGGAATGGGGAATCGACGATTGATTGACATTTCCTTAAGCCAGTAAAAGTTGTTGTTGTTTTTTTTATTGAAATGTAGGCCACTACAAAACAAAACCGAACTACATCCACCGGCAACAACACCTTCTGCTCTGTCATCTCTGAACCTTTCTCTTTCCTATTTGCGCACACACACATATTTATCATCTTAATGAAGGAAACAATACTCGTTAGTAAAAATGATGTGACATTATTGTTTGACTGTAATGTTTCTGTTGGCCCACTGATTACGTAGAGTATTGTGGATGTGTCAACACTGGTCGTTTGAGAGTTCTATTTGCCACGTTGTCAAACCCTTCTGTTGACCGTTTTCCGAAAAAGTCTTGGTTTATCATTTTCCTGACAAACGTTGATAGTGTTGAATCAAACGTCAGACGACTTATAGCAAATTGGTTACCATTAACGTCATTTGTGGCCCGCATCAAAATCTTTCTTACTCTGATATTGAATTGATATTGGTGTTAGTTTAGGTATTCTTTGTTAATTGTAAATGTCGCATTTGCTTTTCGGTGATAATGAGTAAAGTCATCTACTGAGTATTGCATAACTTCTGATACAGATTTCGTTCCTGTTAATTTTAAGAAGTGTAATTTTCATGAAGGTCGTAGAATATGTAAATATCACAAGCAAATATCGTAATTCACAAGATGTGATTTGACGTATGTGGCAATTGTTTACAACTTTTTATAAAGATTATCATTTCTGTGAAATGTAGACTGGTTAAACAATTCTGCATTAATTGTTTGTTTGTTATGTATTGTTGCAGTACCCTGGTAAACATGTATAATACATCCTTAGTGTTGGTATGTCGACTACAGATGGGAATTGTCCTTTTGTTCTCTCTCCCAATGGTGTTGATGAACAACCATGTAAAGACCCCATATGGCATCAACATGTGTCGACAGTTTTGTCAGCGTGCCGACTGTTCACAGAACTTCACAGTTGAGGATCTCTCCTGTCATATGGTGTTCAACAAAACCAGTTCAAGAAGTAAAAAATATGAAGTCATCTGGAGAGAAACAGAACAGGACAAAGTGGTAAGTGGGGGAGATTCGAATAACAACATTCTGTTGCGGTTGCTGTTCATAAGACTTCATAATTTATATTTTTAGTTCTATGTTTCAACACAATCAGTCCCAAAAGAAGAGAATCTGTGATGTTGATAGAACAAACAAACAATACGAATAAACAATGACAGGTGTGAGCCAGCTGGCAATAATATATTTTATGTTCATTATTATCAATTATTATCAATGACAACAATATTTATTTAAGGGTTAAACTAAATAGATCCTCTGTATAATAGGAATAGGTTGGGATGAGAATATGTCCTGAAGTAATACACAAACTGACAGTGAAAATTGTATGACATTTTAAATTTCTCTTGAAATAAAGGATTAATCCGTATTATGTTAAATGTATAATAAAAAGAATGTGTGGAAATGTAACTAACGTTTTGTGGTTCAGGAAAGTTTATGTTGTAACCTTTCATACATACAACCGGTATACAACCCACACTATTCCTTTCATATACAACAGTCATTTACCCGTCCCGTGAAGATACTATCAAACAGCACCAGTCCACAAAGCAAAAGTCATTCCCTCGGTAAGTTCACAATATATATCTTATACAAGGAAGTCAATCTGGCAGGTTACAATCATTGAATTTAACTATGCAGCTTCAATGTAACATTATTTATGATGACAAATTGTCATCTACCATTACAGTTATAAATTCACATCAACATAAATTTGAAATGGGATTTCGATTCCAATGATACAGTGTTTACAAATGTGGAACCAGAAACATAATTTTGACAACTATTTTTGTTGATCAATCGAAAAAACGCGAATTATTACTCAAGCTTTTGGACTGGTATAATTAATTGATTTAATTTAACGAAATAGATCTTCTATGAAAGATTTGTTTTAAAACATTGATTTTTCTCTTTTTCTTTGAAGGTTGGATAGCAACTGTGTCAGTGCTCCTTGCTTTTGACAAAGAGGTCTACGAGATTCCTGTTGTCCCGATGATGGGGCAGCGCTTCCTGTTTCATGCTGAAGGGGAGATCGTGGCACTTGTGTACTCCCGGACATTCCAACAAATAATACTGGGCACAAGGGGGCCATATATGATGTTAGCATTTAAGAACAATACTCTGGGAAACAAACCTGAAATATTGGTCCCAAAGTACACACTATATTGTATGGCGATTGACAATACCATAGATAATGTGTTCATTGGAAGAATGAACGGAATCTACAAACTTAATTTGACAACCAAATATAGAAAAAGAATAGTCATGTACTCTCGAATTGTTGCTATAACTCTCGATACGATAAAACAACTCGTATACTTTGCAAGTTATTTTGACATAGTGTCTGCAGATTATTATGGTCTTTTAAGTCTAAAGAGGGTGAAGGGACGGGTGAATGCGACCTCGTTAGGGTACATTGAGAGCACCCAGACTCTATATTACTTGACTGAAGGTAAAGTACTCTCACTTAGACCTAAGCAAACTAAGGGATTTTCTCCAATAAAAGTTTCCAATTTTGTATCTGATAAAAATTTGGTAACTTATACCACATTAAAACCAAAAAGTCGTCTAACTATGTACAACATAACAAGTTACAAATCAACTCATAAGGAAATCAGAAAGGATAAAATTCCTGTCCTGGCTCTTATAATTTACTAATTACCCATTTTGAATTGTTCAAATCTCAAGATAGTGTCGGTACATTTTCGATAATTTTGGTCATAATTTATTCCAACAAAGAAACAAGCACAGTTGTCTGGGCATGGATGGTGAATGGTAAAATATTGATTCTTTATGATATAATTAAATCGCTGAAACGGGTAATCAAGGTCAGATCTAATTACCTGATTACATTTCATAACCTTTGAGAGTGGAGATAACAACATGTTTTATAAATCCCATATATTATAGCAATAAACTTTCAATTCCCAAAGACTTGTCTGAAATTATTAACAACCTTTTCCAAACGATAATGCTTGACCTTTAAGGTTACTTAGAAAGGTACCACTTTTGCTCAAGAAGATTAAGTGGTTGAATAACTTAAATTGAGCAGTAAAGCCAAACGGCTTTCCACACTCAACCAGAATGTTTTTACATGATCACAGTCTTTAAAAAAACAGACAAGTTCTCGTTCTCTGTATTACAGCGTTATTGTCATTAACTGAATTATACCTTTAATTCCTTCTTGGTTGAAATTATGTGATGAAGGAATTTGAATTGATGAATTCTGATAACCTGACATCTTTTGTACAGGATCTGTCACCTCACTCTCATTTAGAATTTTACACAGAGTAACAATTCTGTCTCTAGGATATATGTTCAACCAATTTGACTGTGGCCCGCTCAGCCCTTGTGGTTTCTGAGTCTGAGTGGTTTCTGGTTGTATCTGTTGCAATAAATTTTGGATGTTCCCTAAATGATCAAGAATAGTGTCAAATTCTTTAAGGTCACGAGAAATTTGCACAGAAAGTTATCCCTGCTCTTAACAAATTCCTCTTTGGCAGCTTTAACAATGTTCAACACTAGAACTGTTTGAGACGGGGATTCATACACTGTAAGATGTTGTATCTCTGGCCTTGGTATGGGACATGTCAATAACCTGTTGTTAGTAACTCTTCCCTGATTTAGCTGTTTCAATAGCTGCTTTAAATACCAGCAATAGTTGGGTCCACTGTTGTCTTGTTTTTGGAACACCATGCTGAGGGCTGCTAGTTGTGGAATGATGTCAATCATCATGTAAAATGTGGCAATACGTGTGAAGTCTGTCAACCTTAAGTAGAGACACTCTGTTCTTGAACTGTCGTTTCTGTATTTGGGTGACAAGTGCTCCAAGAGCCTTCTACTCTACACTTAAAGAGTTATAAAGAGATATCTATCGAATTTCATTAACCTCCATCATTGTCACCGCAAGAGAATCCAAAATACAGTTTTGTCCACTCTAGGTATCCAACTCGATTTTAAAGAAAATAAGATTTACATTCATCAATGAATTAGACGCAATAGTTCCTCAGATCCCTAGCATGTAAAATGCCATGCTCACATTGATCTAGTCGTCGTAGTACAGAACCATAATTACAGGTTGTGGTGCATTGAGTTTTGTCTCTCTCAGACATTGATTGATAGTTTAGTCTGATAATATGTATAACTTGGTTACATTTGGGATAATCTCATGGTGAAGCCGCATGTGAACGATCCTTGGCAGGGGTGGTAACTCTAGGCCTTTCTTCGATCCTGTTGGACAATAGTGACTAAGTAAAGATCCTATAAATGACATATGGCGCACCGTTGAAATTGAAACTGTCGTGCTATGGCAGTGCTACAGCAGTCTGGGATTCTTCAGCTTCCAGACATCCTATAACGCTATTCAATAGTCGCACATACTGCACTAACTTTTATATTGTTTTATAGTATTGACACATGACTTTGGAATTTGGAAACAGGTGCTGTCCATTACGACAATCCACATTAGTCATATTAGTCATATCTGACCAGTCTACATATCAAAACAGCCTCAGATTAGAGTTATCTCCCTATCACAGGGTCTCTCGTACAGCCATTTCTTCATTTCATTTTTATCACTAATCAATGATTTTTAAAACCTTAATAAGATAGTTAAGTCTGGTGTACATAGGTAAATGTAAAAATAACATGGTACGACTCACCTTAGTTTTCGTAAACCTTTATCTACTCAAATGTATATGTTTTGTTTCAGAAACTAGTTGAATTTCAGTCATTTAGAATGAGATCCTTCCAATCAAAAACTCTATTATCCTCTCCCGACAGGGCGACTATGAGTCAGTCTATAATATATATAACAAACTATACATAATTCATTCAATCAATACTGTTTATGCATTGAGAACATTAGCCTCCCTTGAAACAGACATACTTACTTTTGACAGATATAAGTCTCTTTTAATGAAGTTTTGGTATAGTTTAAGTATCATCTTTTTTCTGCAAATATATGCAATGCTTTATACATTGATAGCTTTTGAATTTAAGCGATGAATATACACCATTTACGGTTTTCTTTTCAAAATTTGATTGAAAATTTTTTAATCTCGAAGTATAAGTTGAAGAATTCATTGACATTGAAAATCTTAGATGATTGCATTTCCACATGGTGCTTATTTCAATGAACTTAAAATTTCTCGCCGCTTATGGCTGCGATACTGCCGATACTGCGGCGTTAATCAATAACTCACTCACTCACTCACTCACTTAATGACCTTAAGAAAAGTATAAACTATATAACATTTTGTATTTCTGATGCAAACACAACCCTAGTTCATATGTGTTTCATTTCAAGGTTGCAAATTTGATACTTATTTCATCTCGATATATCGATACCACCTTACATTTTTAAGATGTCTAAAGAAAACAATCTGAGATTATACACTACTTATGTTCACTCACTTGTTTTCACAATCATAAATATTCAACAACTTTGGTTAAATGATTATGAATTTGAGTAGAATATGTATATTACTGCAGTAATTCCTTCATGTAGAACATGCGTTTTTTTGTCTGAGCCATTTTAAAAGTTAGACATACATTTTATAACATTAAAACATCAAAATAGTATTTGCCACTTTTATCCATAATGAGAAATCAATCATAAATATAAAACTTAGTGTGTTATGACTTATGATGTATGGTGAAGTAACAACTGAATATTCTTTTTTATGATAGCTACTACCGACAAGGCATAACTGAATTAATTACCATTTGGTTGTCATTATTGCATTAATAAGTAGATTCATTTCAACAGTGCTTTTTCTTGTTCTGAAATGTATCCTGCTTAACTATGTAGCATCATCTCAATGACAAATATGTTAAATCTTAAATTACGAAAACAACATTTTCCTCAATGTCACATAGAGAAGGTTAAAAGTACTGAATGCGGGAACAATAGTCTCTGGTGATGGCAAACCCATCTCAATTTTTTAAATATTCTTAAACGAAGATAAATGAATATATATAGATAATTTTACAATTTCTTTGTGACAGGTTTAAGAAAAAGACGACCTGAGATCATCCACCATATATGCAAGTTTGTTGTAGTTTTATTGCTTCTATTGTACTCACAATTACTATTGAGTTTGGCTAGTACAGATTTTAGCCTTTGTCTATTTACTTTTCTATTGTTGGTCCTCCAATATCTATTGTTAAGTAAGCACACTTATCACTTTGTATGCTCCATCTGTATACAGACCACCTGAATTTAACTTCTCTACAATGCCATTACTCACTTTTCAAAGAGCTCCGTTTGAGAAGCACACTATTTGATTCAATTCAACATGCAATTCAATCAATATATGTGTGTGTATTATTATTGCTACGCTGCAATTAAGATTTATGAATCAAATGTTGTATAATTAACATATACTATGTTATAGAAGAAAGACTAGTATTATGCCACTGTGTCCTGATGGTTTGTATGTATTGTGCAGGGTGTCTTCCTCCCTAGTGTTGGATTGCAATCGAGTCTGCAAGTCACAGCTTCAACAATGTTGATTGGCCTGATACATATGTACTATGCATATTTAATGTTGATATGTCCAACACAGATGAAGATTGCAGTGCTGTTCTTTCTAACGCTGGTTTTGATGACAAACCATGTGAAGTCATCGCATGGAATAAAAATGTGTCAACAGCGTTGTAAGGTTGTCGACTGTTCAAGAAGTAAAACATATGAACTCATCTGGAGAAAAGCAGAACAATATATGGCGGTAAGTAGGGAGAGAATGATATTGCTATAGTATCTGTTGTTAACAAATATTCAAATTTGAAGACCTTTTTAGATGTTGATGTCAACATGTCTCAGAAGAAGAAAATACGTCATACAGACAGAAAACTTTGTGTTTCAGGAATATGAATGTTCATGATGTTACAGTGTATATGCATACTTTTCCTTTTATATATACCAGAAATTTACTCATCCCAAAAAGGTTCTACCAAGCAGAACCAAAAGCAAAAGTCCTTCCTCGAGTAAGTTCACATTATTTTACATTGTTGACCGTTTTATGTGATCACATCAATGCATGAAACTCATTTTATTTTGTAGTGCACAATGTTTGCAGTGCTTAACCATTTATGCTGTTTGGGGTTTTCATCTCTTTACAGTTAAAGAACTAAAGGAGATTATTCGACCCTATTTATACAATATTTACAAAAAGGTAAACACAGATCCAGGAACACAGAACCTATTTATCTATATTTTGAACTGACATATCTAAATGTTTGTATTTAATGTTATTAAAACGTTCAATAAGCTTTGTTTTTAACATTGATTTTTCTTGTGTTTCCCCCTCAAGTGTGGAAAGCAGCTACACTGTCAGTGCTCCTTGCTTTTGAGAAAGAGGTCTACGAGGTTCCTGTTGTCCCGATGATGAAGGAACGCTTTCTGTTTCGTGTTGAAGGGGAGATCGTGGCACTTGGGTACTCTCGGACATTCCAACAAATAATACTGGGCACAAGAGGACCAAACATGATGCTAGCATTTAAGGAAAGTCATCAGAGCAACGAACCTGAAATCCTGGTCCCCAAGTTTACAGTATTTTGCATGGCCATTGACAATAGGATAGATAGTGTCTTCGTTGGTAGAAAACAGGGAATCTACAAACTTACTTTGATGAACAATAACATAACCGGAGTGGTCATTTACGATGTAGTTCTTACTATAACTCTTGATACAAAAAATCAAATAATATATTTTGCAAGTTTTTTTGAGGTGAAGTATGTAAATTATAAGGTTACAAAGATACTCACAGTAAGACCGCGACTGAACGTGATTTCTGTGGGGTACATTGACAGCATCCAGGTGCTCTATTACTTGAAAAAAGGTAAATTACTCTCCCACCAGTCAAAGCCAATGGGATTTACTCCAACCGGAGTTTCAAGTTTCGCATCTGACGAAAATCTGATAGTTTACACTTCATTTAAACCAAATGGTTGTCTGACTATGTTTAACACGACAAGTTCCAAACAAACATATAAGAAAATAAGAAAGGAAATAATTTCGATCCTGGCTGTCAAGCAACATCTTTGATTGAAGACAATCTTAAATTGTTCAAATCTCAAGATGATGTTGGTCATCCAGGATAACTTAGTTTTTTATTACACAAACAAAATAGTGTGCATAGTGTACATGTGAAGTCATGTAGGTCATTTATGATTTCACAGCAGTCGTTAATATATAATAATAAATTATATTAATAAAATATATTGAGTGATAACAAAAGTGTATCAAAGCTTGCATATTTACATTCTGAAAATGGAATCATTTTTCTTATTTTTTAATATCTCAAATTGTTTTCTGTAATGGTTTGAAGTTGTATTTAACTTCTTTTATATTGCATTTCTACCGCATTGATTTTAAATAAGACATTTAAATAGATAAAAACAAATACGTTAAAAGGGGTTTGTTACCCTAAAATCCAAAACATGAGAGCAAAACTTCCTTCTGTATAACGTGCAAGCCAATCTGAAACCCTCATTATACATATCCCATCTTGAACAAAAGTTTATCTATATTTATAATAATGAGGATACTTATATCGCGCTGAACTCCACAACACAAAGGGCCATGCTCAAAGCGCTACACACATTATTACCCTGGTGTAAGGACCAACATCGTTCCTTTTTCATTCTCAACTCCCTTTGGAGTATGCAACTCCCTGTGGAGTATCTATACTTATACTATATGTTGTGAATAGTCTTGAATTGGAACCAGTTCACGACTTTGTGTTCATCTTTGTGGACTTTTGATTGATATTTTCCCTCATTGTGTATCATTTGTGTAAATGTTCTCCCTATTCTAAAAATGTTTTGAATTTTGTAAATTTTTTATTCAATAAAGTGTTAAATAAATTGCTGAACAACATTGTTGATTATTCATTTCGAAAATATTTTCTGTAAATTTAGAAAAGGCCTAAAGATGTATGTGTTAAGCACAGGAATTGATATTGCGTAGAAAAGATGACACATGTTTCTTAACTGCTTTAAATTTCAATATTGCTGTGTACCAAATTATTTTGACATTTATTAAACAACAACAAAAGGGGGTTATTGTCGTGGCGCAGCCCGTCTGACCGTCCCGAGCACGGTAAGTGTGTTCCTCCGACAGTTTTTATCAATCTTTTTGAAACTTTACACATGCTTTGGGTGATACGGATGTGGTTTCTTTGAACGGATCAGATAAATATTTTCAGAGTTTTGGCCCTTGACTTTTCAATTTCAGACTGACAGTAACTTTAATTCATCAGCATTTGAAAATGTTATGTTTCCTATGTCACACACTGTTATAACGTTTGACCTTGTTCCCTTGACCTTGATGTAGTATCCATTTTCTGAGAATCTTAACCATGACCATAATTTGTTATTGATTGGTGATAGGCCTTCGATATTTCACAAGCTTATTTATTTTAATAAGTAATTCACACAATGTCATAATTTTCAAGCTGATTAAAGACCTTCTCACGTTAAATGCAGATCTTTTTTTGATCAAATATTTCTTAAATGACCCTTAAATATAAACTGCTTATTTTGAGGATAAGGAACCCGGGGGTTCTTGTGCTCTCAGAGCACTTTTGTTCCTCATAGCTTCTGGTTTCATTATCAAAACACAAACATTTCGACCACAAGAATAGAACCTCCTTGCAAAAACTATTTGAGATGCTAAGGACAATCTTCTTGATTAAGTGCTAGATAATAATAATGGGCATTTATAAAGCATTATATCCATATACACAGTGTATTTATGTCTACAATTTGTTCTTTCAGTTTAAACCCCATAAATTGCTACAAAAGGTTTCTCAACTGATTTTGGTAAGGTGTAATGTACTTCATAACATACTATAAGTTTACCAAAGTTGGACCCCCTGCGTCCAAGATGGCTGCCGAAACCTCTTAATGATCATAACTACGTAACCATCAAATTCAAATGTGATGATCTTTATGTCTATCTCTATGTTTTTTGGGACAAGAAACACATTAACCCTTAACTTGCGAACCCCGGCATGGTCCGGGATGGCCATAAATAATTCCTAGGGGCCTCATACCGGGTCACGGACACTAACCTTAGAATTATTGTAGGATGTCTACCATTGAGCTAGTACTCAAATAGCCCTGTTCGCGATCTGCGAGTCGAGTTGTCTCCGGGAGTCGGTCCATAAAAACGTTTGTTTTATGCCTCGCAGTTCGCCACGATAACGAGTCTTTGTCAATGTCCGGTCAAAATGTCCAGCAAAAATCACACCAAATTGCGTGTGCATTGTTGACCCGTAACGCATCGATAATTAGCTTTACAAAAAGCCAATTTTCTCGGGCTTTGCCCCGAAGCCATATCACAATAAACCAAAAAGAATAAACTTTTATTCTATATAAATGCGCATATTTACTCACAGAAAAAAAGATACAATTTTACCTTTCTGAGAGGCATGTAAAACCAAACAACACACAAATTAATCAACATATTTTCATCAGTTATGGTTCGAGGTTAGCATTGATTGAAAAGGTCAAACAACATTACCATATTTTGGTTGACATTTGCTTATTTGTCAACTGGTTCGAGATTATGATTTCTTGGAATAGTGCGATGAACGCCCGTTTGCAATGCCGCATCCATGTAAGTATTTACGATTTTATGGTGAAAAAAACCCCAACTTTACATAGCAATAGAATTATAACCAAAGGTCGCTGGATGAAATCCATAAAGGAAGGAACAACGCAGGGAGGGTTTCTCGTAAACTTGTATTGTAAATACAGCCACGTTCTGTAACAAACAGAAACAACACTTGTAACTAACAGCTCTGTTCTCAAGAACATTCCATATCATGCAGTTACAAATAATCATTATAACAGTATAAACACTACTAGCAAACTATCTCTGAATATAAGTTAACTCTCAGTAATATATAGTTGCATAGTAAAGTTATTTTACACTTGGTTACTTTGAATTACTCACTCTGAAATGATCTACTCAATATATTATGAATAATATCATGATACATGTAATTCAATTTAAATGGAAAAATATAAGTAGCAAACATGAATATTACTTGAACAAATGCTACTTGCAAGGAAAACATTGAAATATAACTAATAAACTTGTGATAAACATCAGGAATATTTACTACATGAAAGTTGAGCACAATTACATCTCTGCTCATTTTACACATCAAATGAAAATATGCCAGTAGTTTGCTTATAAAACATATTACATAGGCTGAAGATAAGAGTAAAGCATTAAAAACATCACTATACCTGAGAGTGGACCCTCCCTGGCCCTAGAAATAGCTAAAATGCCCATAATTTGTCGCTGAAAATTTTAGGCTATCTTTGTTTATATTCCCGCCTCAATGATGTTGACGTCTGCTAAATACAGAAGCTCCAGACATCGCTGTACTATAAGAAAAACTGCAATAAACCCTGCAAGGAGTTAGATAACTAGACTCCTTGCACTGACCCTAGCAATGATGAGCTAAAGGGAAAATGCTACACGCACTGCTGTAGAGCTTGAAAGTTAGGGAAGCACTCATGAAATGAATTAAAACTACCTTATTTTAGGAAGAAATATTATTAGAAAATACAACTGGTGGAAATTACCTTGTGAAATGAAAGTAAATAATTAATTTGAAAGATATTACATAAACAGATAATTTAGAGGCAAGTATTTTAACCAAACCCTCCCGGCCCCAAAATATGAGCGAGGATAATTATTGAGGCATACAAATAGTGGAAAACATCACCACTCAAACAATGGCAAACAGCAAAATACAATATGCAAACTTGAAATATATCTACACAATTTTTTTTTTCAGTCACAGTGTCAATAGAATTGCATAATACTCTGCAACATTACAATTAGATTGCATAGTAAAATATTAACAATAGATGATGATGAAATCACTGAAACATTGCAATCTTAGTAAAGATGTTTATGAAATATATGGTCCTTTTGAACTTGTCAGGAAGTTGAGTAATAGCAAATGTCCATATCACTCTATGGTAAACTCTTTCACTCCATGGATAATTATTCAATTCACTTCACCATGGAAAGTCAGTCAATTCACAGTAACTTTATCACGGAAAGTTAGTTAACTCACTTCATCGCTGAAATTTAATCAGTTCATTTCATCACGGAAAGTCATAATCAATTCAAATCATCACAGAAAGTTAGTCATTTCACTTCATCACAGAAAGTTAGTCAGTTCTGCAATGAAAATCAGTTCACAGTCAATTGTATTAATCGAGTGATACACTGGAATTACTTTTGCTACAGTCCCTGAAAAATAACCTTATTTAGGCCAATTTGAATATTTTATACACTCACTCTGATTTCATTCTAGAATCAGAACATATATCTACACTGAGCACTGATAATCACTGGATTTTCACTATTACACTTCTCACAACACCATATGAACCAGGATAATACGGCTCTACAACTCTGGCCAGCTGCCATTTACCCCTATTCGATACACATGTAAATATGACACTTCTATATTTGAACTTCAATGGTTGGAACAGGCCTAGTCTACACCTGTCATAGAAAACGATGGGTAGATTGGTCCCATCTGATCAACCATGAATGTTGAGCATACAGGTTGGCGATAATCACAACATTCACCTTCACACAATATTATCCCTGCCCCAACATGACACATCTTGTTGAAATCTCTCTTCGAATCTGGATAAGGGTTATGAGCACCCATCAGGTACTCCTCTGACGCAATAATTTTATCTTTTCGCGACATCCCTCCAAGATTTTCTTTGACTCCCTTCAAGATACATGTGATCATAATGACGAACATGTGTTACACATGTGATACACGAGTATGCGGTGACATAACTCAAACTTGAAGGTCTCTCTGAGGTCACGGGTTTCACTTTCTTCAATTCACTCTGCACTTCATCATCGCCAGTACACTGCTTCAATGAAATGGACTCTACTTTCTTCTCATCACTATCAAGACTCTTCCCTGATGAATTTAATATTTATTTCAGTCAACAGATTACTGGGTTTCAATGATAAGTCAATCACATGTTGATCTCTGACTTCCTCATATGATGTCTCCAGGTTCTTCATAGAACTGCCACAAGTTGAGTTTTCCGTTACAGTCTGATCACTTCTTCTCTGAGCGTCCGCTCTCTGAAGTACTTGAACTCCACCCACTGGTGATAGTTGCTGTACATTATCTGCACCGATAACATACCATCCTAACTTGGACTTGTTTGCTACAGGCTCAAATGCTAAACCTTCACGAATTTCCTCCTCGGAGTGTAGATGACTGTACTGCACCCCCAAGATGAGATCGATCTGTCCAGCTTTACATGAGAAGTCTAAGTCGCTGAGATGTTGTAAGGTTTTCAGCCATGGTTTGTCCAGTGATTGTATGTCTCCAATCGTATGCTCCAACTCAAAAGCATCGATTGTAAATTCTTCTCCTCCCGATAATGGACTAATGTAAAATTCAACTCTTCTGCTCTGTCGTTGTTGCACCGTACCTCCTCCAACCACACATAGGTCAAGGTTCTCAGATTTGCCCTGTAATCCAAGAGCTCTGGCAAACTGTTTCCTGATGACCGTGGTTCCAGCTCCACCATCTATCAAAATTTTCCCTTCGAGAATTCTTCCATTTGGGGCTCTGAAGGCACATCTCACAACAGGTAGCATGCTTGAGTAGTCTAACACGGATTTCACTGAACTGGTGTTTGGCGGCACAGTGTGTAGAAGTTTATTATGGGTTCTCAGACAGCCATTCTCTCCACACACTCTCTTGAATCTGCAGTCCCTGGATATGTGACCAGTCATTGTCTCTGCTGGTGCTGACACAGTCTCTTCAAACTCTCTTAGCTTTGTTATCCAAGAGTCAAAGGAATCGTTTTCACTAACTGGCCTAGCATTGCTATTCTTGTTTTCTTCTTTGCTTAATGGCTGTTCACTAAGTGCATCGCTGAAGTTATCCTCTAACTCCACATCTCCATTCTCTGCCGTCTTCCTCTTAGAATTATGAGTCTCTAAATTGATTTCTGACTGTGAGGTACGAAGGTATGTGTCCAGTTGATCTTCTATATTATGTATTTCTTCCACTAGCTCTTCTTCCCAGTCGTCCAGTTTGGGGTGGTCATCGATGAGGGTGTGTTCATATAGTTCACTGTGAAGAAGTCTGATATGGTTAAAGTCTACTCTTATGTCTTTGATCTCTCTCTCTCTAATCTACTGGTTCTTTCTGTTTTCTTGTAGATTAAATCTTTTATCCGTTTAACAGTTCTCGTTAATTTACCCCTTAAAATTCTCCTCTCTTTCCTTAGAAACTGGGCTCTCTCTTCTCCTACGGAAGAATCAAGTTGATCTGCAAAACTCATGGTTAATATCTTCAATGTTCAAAAACTAGCACTTGTAGGATTAATTCACCACTTCTGAAAGTTATTTTATGATTTATCTTCAGAAAATATGAGTTTCTCTCTCTGAAGCATAACTCTGGTGACAGTCTGTCATCTCTCTTCAGAAATGTATTTTAACCAGTCGCATTCTAATAATTTGTATGTCATAGTGAAGCCAAACATCTCGTCTTCAATTCCGTATATAAATCTTTCGAAAGTAATAGAAAAAACGTATCAATCGTAGAAAATTCATTCATGGATATGAATTTACCATTTGTGTACGGTTGCCGCGACTTGAATTTGTATTGAACGCCCGTATATAGTCCGTTTACGCGATGTAGATGCGATATATTTCATAAAAACGGTACTGGAATCGCCGCCTGGAGTATTCTGCCAGGAGAGCTAATTAGTACCTAAGCCAAAATACTGCTGCGAGCTGGAGGGTCTGTAAATTCCACCACAGGAACAAAAATTGGAAAAAATAGAAATATGCAACGTAAGGGTTAAGACAATAAAAATGGTATTTGTCTATCATGGAACACAAAACTCCAAAACGGCGTCGAAAATGGCTGCCACCACCTCCTAATGAACGCAAGTCCATAACTAATCACACAAATTTGATGATCTAGGTGACCATCGTCAGTTTTAGGGGGCAAAGAAAACATTAAGATAACTTTGAATATCACTGAGCTTGGAATACAACACTCCAATGGCGTCAAAAACGGCCACCGACACCTCCAAATGACCGCAAATCCATGACCCATTCACTGAAAATTTATTATCTAGATGTCTATTTCAACTTTTTAGGGGACAAGAACACTCAATTACCATTAAGATGAAATTGGGCCATTTTATTACAAGTAAATCGAACTTTGTTCAATATGGCACTACCATTTGACCTACATTTCAGTCTAATTTGATTAAATTTGGTTCTAGATCTATCCCCTCGTTTCGGGGGACAAGAAACATATTCTAACCATTTGCAACTGTGAATGCCTACAAATGCATTTCCTGAGCACACAGGTTGTACTTTGCACCCACATTCAACCAGTTCTCTGCACGACCTGGACACTTCTGGAACATTCAGCCATAGTGGATACCAATCTTCTTCATTTTGGTACCATCCAAAATCCCCAGGGCTAGGAGGATTTTTCTCGTCAAATATATTTGTATAAACACTTGTTTGGAAGATGGTTCTATTTTGTTGGTGGAAACAAATGCTTGAGTATCGTGTGCTCTCCTTGGCAGAAAAGTCTTGTTTAACAACATTCACTCGGGTAAGTGAGTGAGGTGATGTGGTCATACCTGATACACACAAATCGTTCTATGAGAGCCAACTGTTCCACATCTGTCAATCAACTGGTAGGGAATCCTGCTTTGGAAAATAAAAGCTTCGGTTACTTATAGGCTTTACGTTTTCTTTGCTGGAAGTTATGTCACGTCCTGTAAATGCATGGAGAAAAGTAAGAGCTAATGCACAAATTGTCTCCAAACTCTTGATGATTCACATTATATATGTATAGTTCTTGCCTTTACCAATGGACAACCAAAAGTGTTATCTTTGGTTGATTTGTTTCAGCTCAGATAATACACCAAGAAGAACCATGAACACATCTGTATCCACTTTGCTAACAAGAATGCGCCTTGATAAAAGCATCTTTTACATGGAGAAGCTATTTATCTGACAATTCAAAGTTGATTCACAGCCATTGTTCTTAGGACACCGGACATTTTGGACCCCTAACACCACCTCTTTCAAAATTCCTGGATCCGTTCTTGACACATCTTGTTCTGCATTTCTGAACGACAATTCACATAAGTTATTACAGCTTGTTAAATACCATATTTTTTAATGTAATACATTTGTTTCAATTCAACCGTTTCTCCTAGTCCCACGTGATGTCAGCTGAGAGGGTGTGTACTGTCTTGTCTATTTGTATTATATTAGTGAACAGCCTCGAATGCAGTGACCTAAAGCACATAGGTATGAAAGATTTATTCAACACCTGTCTGTGGCTATCAATATGGACATTAAATTCACGATTCCTCTTCATATCCTCTATTCAGTAATATAAGAGAAACTATGTTTCCTACAACAGAGCAATTAACCTGAAACCGGTTTTATTTCGAAATCAAGATTGTTCACCTTTAATTCATGTTCACTGTTATAGTTTAACAGGCAGATGTCATCACTAAAATATTAAGATAATGTATGTGGTATATCGTGATGTCGCTGCTCGATGTTTTCATCAGAAATTTTGATTAAATATTTTAAATTTGTCATTACCTGTATAGCTTTTGTAAATCAATTCACAATGACACATCGTGTTCTGTATTCTGGACGGCTATTCAGATAGCTTGTGTACCAACCTCATTCCATTATGCAATAAATATGTTTCAATTCAGCCATTTTACCTAGTCCCACGTGATCTGTACTCTCTATTGGTATTATATTAGTGAACAGCTACCGAAATAAAACTCGCATTTAAATGTATCATGTTATGTCTGCAAATATTTTGTTACTATCTTTGCTTTATAACTAAGTACATTTATTACATATATTTTTTTTAAAAACACCAATTACGTTGGTTTAAAAAAAATCAATGCGAAAATTTGATCCTCGGGGTATAAGCTGAAGAATGTTTTGAAACTTCGAAATTTAGATAATTCCAATTTCACATGATACTGATTTGAAGACTTTCAGAGAAGTATAAATGTTTGACATTTTGAATTTCTGAAAAAAATCATGAAATTCTTTCAATACATTTTCAGCTATTCAGTAGAAAACAATATGAGATTATACAATTCTTATGTTCACTAAAACTGTTTTTAAAAATATAAATAATAGACGTCAAAATATCTTTCCTCTTTGCTGAGTGATTAAGATTGTGTTTATAATACCTACATGTACCCCTGTGAATATTACTGAAGTAATTCCTGTGAACAACATTATTTTTTAAAAAGAATATTTTTTTAAAAATCAAAATGTGAAACATCAAAATTGTATTGAAATCAGTGATGAGAAATCTTAATAGTGGCCTAACTAATAGATAGATAACACATGAATGTGATTCCATGTTACATGTACCTACCACCGCTAAGGCATAACATGATAATTGATCATAATGTGGCTGTCATTATTGCATTAATGAGAAGATTAAGTCCTACAGTCTACGTGATGTGTCTTAAAAACTTGTTTGAAGGTATTATTTTGTGAAATTCTTTAGTTTTGAAATGCGATCTGCTTAACAATCTGTTAATGTTACGTAACCTCAATGATGAATATTTTAAATCTTTAATTACATAAAAAAAAAAACATGTCTCAATGTAGAGAAGGCTGAAAATACCTACTTAAGCAAGAAAAGATATTCCCCGTGGATTGCAAGCCAACCTCATTTTGAAAAGAATACTTAAAGATAAAAATAAATGTAGTTTATATTCCGAAATTTTTAGAGTGTCTGCACATTTTTGTGATTGATTTAAGAAGAAGATGATCTAAGACCGCTGAGACATCAACAAATAAGCAAGTTTGTATTAGTTAATACTAAGAGACATTAACAAATGTAAAAAACATTCACTGAAATAAGTATTGTTTCACGTTTATCTCATAAATTACCATATATGACGTCAATCCTTCATTTTACTTTTGATTCCAGTTTGTGTTCATATTAATATAAGATTTGTGTGTGACAAAAGTCAATATAGGTCAATTATTCAGTATATATCCTTTTAACAAATGTATCATTTTATTTCAGGCGTTTTAATGTTTTAATTGTACATGTAGCAGCTTGGTAAAATACCATTGCAAGTCTTTTATCACCTTCTATTGTACTCTGTGTTGACCTCTTCGTTAACATTTGGCTGATCCTTATTGATATTGGCGTGTTTATTATTATTCCCACCGATCTTGTTACCACGATTCAGCAAAAACCGCTGCAGTTAATGCAACCAAACTCGACAAGCTGAAAGATCTTAACGGTGACACACAACCAAAAACTTTTAGGCCCGATCATTCCAGCCATTAAAGGCCCAGGTCAAATCTCAATTTCGATTTTTTTTTAATACAGGGAAAAATTCAATATGCAGCTACAGACTTGCAATGTTTTAAAAAGATGTGCACTAACCGTGTAAAGATAAGAGTCAATCATGACGAATTCGTTGATCACTTGGTTTAGCCGCCATTTTGATTTTTTTTTTATAAATTGATCAATTATGACATGTGTCATTTGAGTCTCAATGATCCTAGAGACATGCTAGAGACTTGAAACTTATTTTTTTTAAATGTAATAATCATGCAAATAAAAAAGTAATAGAAGTCGTGAGGAATTCGTAGGTCACGTGGTTAAGCCGCCATTTTGATTTTGGACACTTTTTACAACTTTTATACCCCATGTACCTTTGACAATCTTCTCCTCTCAATATATAATTCTTAGAGATATCATATTTGCACATTATGCAACTGCAGCATTGGATATGCTAGGGTACTCTTTGTTCTTGTTAATTCGCAATACTTTTTTGACAGTGAGAACACAGAAAATGGTGATTTTTTTTAAAATTCCAGGGAAGAAAACTAAAAAATCTATCCATTCGTTTTTAAGACAATAATGTTATCTTTATGAGTCAGCAATAAGATCGAATCTGAACAATCAGTTCCGGTCACAATAATTAATTATATTTATTCAATTTGATCTTTGTAATTTCATAAATCAGTAACAACAAACTGTAGAGCGTTGTACCTCATCAGACAGGCAAATCATTATATATAGTACAATAGTACTTATAACCGATAACAGAGAGGTCTTTCAATGTCTAGTGTTTGTAGTGTGTTTTTGTAATGTCATAACTTAAATATAGAGGATCATAGCATGCACAGTGTTAAATACTTCGTCAGAAACGAAATGCATCACTCCAAATGGGAAACTAATTAGTTCGATAACATTGATGAGCAATGAGCTACAAGTATTTTAATTTTATAAATTTCTGCAAGATTTGACTAAGCTTCACCGGGTAGTTGTTTAATGCAGATGCTTACCTTGGACCACTGACAATGTTAATCAAATATATTTACTTTAAAAGATGCGCAATAACAATGTAACAATCATGGCTTAATTCATTTGTTTGCAAATAATTGAAACAGTTATGCTCAGAAACCGTTTTTCGTAGCTTGCGACTATATTAAAGGATTCAGCCATTTGGCTGAATCCTATTTGTTATGCGTTATTATTTTTTGTGGAAACGACTTTGGCAAGAAAAATTGCAGCTATTGCAACCATACTTTACAGGTTGATAGCCCTATGTAGTTGTGTAGCGAAGCTTTTGGGTCGAATTGGCCCAGTCATTTGAGTTTCAGTTCGAATCTAAATGTCCATTTTAACAAGGGACATTTTTTTAATGCAGCTAGAGACTTGCAAGATGCGCAATAACCATCCGAGCAGGAAAGTGAAACATGACGAATTTTAAGGTCACATGGTTTCGCCGCCATCTTGAATTTTGTGAACTTTCAATGTTTTGAGGTTATGCGTCTTCAAAAGTCTTCTTCTGAATAACAGCAACACATACTGACACATAGTGTAGCTCACTCGGTTTATATGAATCTATCAAAAGAAGTTCTACATCTAACCGTTTTCAGGTAACAGCATTTTAAAATTTGAAATTTTTGAAAATTTGTTTTTTCAGTCTTTGAATCTGAAGAGACATAACTCTGTCAGAAATAGTTTGATTTGTAATCTATTTCTAACAATCTGTTTTACATTGTTGTCTTTACAAATTCACTACAGAATATTATCATATTAAAGTTGATAGTTTTGGCACAATTTAAGCATTTAAGCATTGAAATGTTATGATTTTCCGACTTTTTGAGGGGCTTTTTCATAAAAAAATTATTGTTCTTCAATCAATAAAGATACAAACATGATTGATATATAATTTTAAAGCGAAAAGATGTTACACTTACCAATATGTTTTTCAAGCATGGATCCATAACGGTTTACACGTGACATTCCAATGAATATTGCTTTTTTTAAAAATAGTCATTTTCAACAAACTTGAAACGTACATAAGTGCTTAACTAAATAAGCAATTGACACATAATTTACACACGCGTATGCACAATTTCAAGAGCAGAAACTTTTATGTTGAACCCTTTCATTAAAAAAATTATAGTTAAGTTTCAAACATCGCACACGTCGTATAGGGGTCCGAAAATAAGGATTTCTTAGTATTTTCTTGAATATTCAAAAGAACATAACTCATTAATTATGTATGCAATCTAAATGATGATTACATCTATTTAAGGGAACATTAAAACATAACATTTTCTATGTTACACCGTAGTATGAAAATTTGATGAGAAACATAATGTAAGGGTTCATTAAACTGTTTGAGAGGCATTCTATAAGTTGGTGTGATGAAGAAGGCTGTAGGAAACACTCAACAGATAAACAACAGCCTAAAGGCGTAGTTTACAACATCAGCTGCAACTGTGGCAGCAACAACATTGGGGAAACATCCAGACCACTCAACATACGCATCAAAGAACACAAAACATCCACAATCAAGGCAGACAACAAATCAGCCATTTCGGAACACATCACCAAATTTCCAGTACATAACATGAAATGGGACACTATCAAAACAACAAACATGATTACACTCACCGCCGTTTATCTGAAGCTTTACAAATGTTGAGACATAGAGATCAAGGCTATTTCATCCCATCAGCGTACAACCACTTAATCCACAAATAATTAATCCACTCTACTCACTCTGGCTTCCATCATTACCCCCTACTGATTGGTCACCCACACCGCTGCATTGTATCCCCATCCCAACTTAATTAACTTACCTTCCACTGGTATCCATGTTATCACACCTGCTTGTTACACCTTTCATCTCATTGTTATCTCATCGTGTTGTCGTTGTTATCTCATTATCATACCAAAATGTATCATGTATATAACCTCTGTTTTTTTCATCTCTCCCGGGGGTTGACTGTTGACACTGCCAGACGCATTTCAAAGTGCTGAGGATGTAAACAAAGGCGGCCATCTTGTTTCTTACCAGAAGCTACGGACATTTCATGGAGTGACAGTTTGAACTATTTCTACTGATTCATGGAGTGAATTGTTAAACTTTTTGAAGAGGAATACTAACGGACATTACATTGAGTGATTCAAAAGGGAATTTCTCGGATTATCATCTCGGACATTTCATGAAGTGTACTTAGTGAACTTTTCTAAGAGGAGGACACACACACCGACACAGTGGAGCTGTAGGAGAGGATATCACTGCAAGAGGAGGACTACGTTCATTTGTAATTCTTAGTATTCCCATTATGGGGAGTAAATCTAAGAACATGAACTTCAGCAAAGCAGACGAGATGACCTTCACAGCGACACAAGGAACAAAGACTACTACCAAAGCCCCTTCCAAGGCGATGGTAAGTAAGACAAAAGTAAAGGAGGTAATTCAGGTTTCCGGTTTACTTAAGGGGAAACCCATTGTAAATCGGGATGTGGAAACGAAAGTGACCACAACCGTGGGGAAGTCAGGGCCAAACCTACGGGACCTGAAACCAAATAATACCTGTATTAATAGGAAAACTCAACATAAGGGGCTACCCACCCCGAGTTTTTCTTCAGTTCGGGGTTCTGTCTTAGAGGAATTGCCGCCCTCTAGACAGAATTCAGGTACTAAGGTACCTGAAACTGACAGAAAGCCCAACTCTCAGGTCCCGAACTTTAGTATTAGAGTACCTGTTCAAACTCAAAATAAGGGACTGCCCATCCCGAGTTTGACTAAAGTTCGGGGTTCTGACACTGAGGATTTGCCGCCCTCTAGTCTGGATTCAGTTACTATGGTATCTGAGACTGAGAGACAGTCACACTCTCAGGCCCTGAACTATAATGCAGATATAGCTGCAACTGAGCCCACAGTTGACAGCCAAATGGACCACGAGTCCATGTCAGATTATGAACTCACCCCCCAAGAGAGTCAGCCCAGGTCTCAGGGGGGTACCCCGAGCTCGCCTAGCTCATCTGGAGAACTGACCACTCTCCAGAGCGGAAAGAATAGACCTGGACCTAGCCCTGTCTCCAACATTTCCAAGAGAAGGAAATTGGTTGCATCTCAACCCTTCAGCAGTTACGCTGAAAAGGTTAAGCAAAAACCAATGGAAACTAAGAGACAGTCAGCTAGTTCTAGTCAATCTGACCGCCAAACTTGCTCGGATCTGTGGACAGGCAACGTGAAGGCGACAGACAATGCTAAAAAGGTTGAAGCAAAAACCTCTCTTCCTAAAGGGTCGGGATGTGAACGTTTAGTCTACTCCATGGACTACAATCGGACCCTACCCAACCGGGTCACGGCCCAAACCCTGAAGGAGGAATTAGCAAAGTCTATCCGAGTGAGTCAGGTCAGGAGGGTAAATAGAGGGTATTTTGTCAGCGGAGACGAAATATCGGACTCCATGGCACTCCCCTCCGAAATAAAAAATGAGATGTTGACATGGATAGTGCCAGGTTGGGTCAATCAGGTCAGATGTGTTATTCATTTGGACCTGAGTATCACCGATGGTGATCTTCAGACCCTCCCAAAACAAAACCCTATTGTAACATCTCTCTTCCACATCAAAAGTCAGGGCAAAAACACTAGAGTCGTGGTGCTCTCAGTGCTGGGGAACACGGCCCCAGAGGCTGTAAAATTTAATGATAGGGAAGTTAAAACCCTCCCATATCAGAGACGCCCGAGACAATGTGTGAACTGTCTCAGTTATGGGCAAGTGCGCGCATCTTGCACAGGGCAAGCAAAGTGCCGCACTTGTGCAAAACTGCTGTCCCAGTGCACAGGGGCCTGCTCACCTTACTGTACTCACTGTAAGAAACGAGATCATTCGTCTCTCTACAGTTTTTGAAGGAGTAGGCTTAATAAAAAAACGTAACCTCAATAAAGAAGTTACAGGCACGGGTGACAAAGGTGAACAGTCACACTCAGATGAATCTGACGGGTTCGAACTGGTGGTCCGTAAAAAGACAAAAAAACGTACCACTAAAGGACAGGGCAAGGTCACTGCTGCAGCCAAACCCAACCCAAGTGCTAATGCGACCAGCACAAGTCAGAACAAAGGGGGTTTAAAACGGGCAATGAACACTCCAAAACAAAATAAGGGTCCACAAAGGGCAGTGGAACCCAATACTAGTGCTAAGGCTAAAAGCACAAGTAAAAAAACAAAATAAGGGAGCTCCTAAGGCTAAGGATATCCCCAGCAGTGCTAAGGCGAACAGCACAGGCGTACCTTCTAGCAAAGGTAACGCAGGCAAAGGTCAGTGCAAGCCTAAGCCTAAACAAAATAGGGAAACAGTCCAAAGGCAGGCTGTTAAAAATGACTCTGATAGCAATAGGTCTGATTGACAAGACACTCCTACTTATGTGGGAACTTGCCACAAATTTCCTATCATACCCGCGCTCAATCATTGATATGAGGAAAGCTCTCAAGCTTAAATAAGCAATTATTAAGCTGTCAATTTAAGCTCAAATAAGTCATCATGGCACTGCAAATGATACAATGTATCTTTTAACTACAGCTTCACGGTAGAAGAGTTCAAAGATGCCATTCATAACAGAAAAGCAACTTGCCCAGGTGAAGATATGGTCAGCTATGAGATGCTTAAGAGGTTACCAGATGGTATCATCGGCGTCCTCATCAAACTGTACAATAAGATTTGGGATATAGGAGAGGTACCTGTTGCATGGAAACATGCCTCAGTAATACCACTCCTTAAACCGGGCAAGGAGGCGGCCTCGGCCAACTCCTACCGTCCGATTTCCCTTACATCTAACTTGTGCAAAGCGATGTAGGCAACGTTCTTGTCTTGACCATATTCTGCGCCTGGAAAATGACATAAAGACTGCGCAACTAAGAAAAGAATATATAGCTGCTGTCTTTATTGATTTTAGCAAGGCTTTTGACATGGTATGGCATGACGGACTCCTCTCCAAACTTGAGAATGTTGGTATAAAAGGGAAAATGGAAAATTATGTTCAAAGTTTCCTTGAGAATCGATCAATATCAGTATTGGTTGGGGACCAACTGTCAGAGCGACACAGTTTAGATAATGGCACTCCTCAGGGAAGCATTATCAGCCCAACACTTTTCAACATCATGATAGACGATCTCTTTGAACATGTACATGAACGCAAATATATCAACACCTCAAAGTTTGCTGATGATGGGGCAGTTTGGGTGAGACACCGAGAGATTTCCAAAATTAGAACATTGCTGCAGGAATCACTCGATGGTGTCGAAAAATGGTGTGACAAATGGGGGTTCATTTTCTCTCCTGAGAAAACAGTGGGGGTTGTATTCAGACGGAAAGGCAACCAGGTAAGCTGCACACCCAGGCTTCAACTTAAGGGCAAGACTGTCGCATTCGAGAAAGAAGCGAAATTTCTCGGTGTCGTCTTTGACCAACATCTTACGTGGTCAAAACATATTGACCACGTGGCAGTAAGATGTCAAGGCGACCTGAACGTAATGCGAGCAGTGTCAGGGACTTCATGGGGAGCAAACAGTGACATGGTAATCACGTTATAAAATCCTTCTGTTGACCGTTTTCCGAAAAAGTCTTGGTTTATCATTTCCTGACAAACTTTGATAGTGTTGAAGCAAATGTCAGACGACTTACAGCAAATTGGTTAGCATTAACGTCATTTATGGCCCACATCAAAGTCTTTCTGACTCTGATGTTAAATTGATATTAGTGTTAGTTTAGGTATTCTTTGTTAGTTGTAAATGTCGCATTTGCTTTTCGGTGATAATGATTAATGGGGTGTCATTTAGAAAATTGTTGCCATAATTGAAATTTATGCCACTACAAAACAAAACCGAACCACATCCACCGGCAACAACACCTTCTGCTCTGTCATCTCTGAACCTTTCTCTTTCCGATTTGCGCACACGCACATATTTATCATCTTAATGAAGGCAACAATACTCTATAGTAAAAATTATGTGACATTATTGTTTGACTATCATGTTTCTGTAGACCCACTGATTACGTAGAGTATTGTGGATGTGTCAACACTGGTCGTTTGAGAGTTCTATTTGCCACGTTGTCAAACCCTTCTGTTTACCGTTTTCCGAAAAAGTCTTGGTTTATCATTTCCCTGACAAACGTTGATAGTGTTGAACCAAACGTCAGACGACTTATAGCAAATTGGTTAGCATTAACGTCATTTGTGGCCCGCATCAAAATCTTTCTTACTCTGATATTAAATTGATATAAGTGTTAGTTAAGGTATTCTTTGTTAGTTGTAAATGTTTAAGCATTATCCCAATGTTTTTTTGTATCGGTAATTTTAAATTTTCACCTAAAATTGGTTTTTGTAAGAATTTTGTTATTCTCATGCATAGCGTTCATGTCAATAATCGCAAATTGAACCGTTCGTAAAATATCTACTGAACTTGTGTTTTAGATTCATATGTATAGTTGCTAGTGTGTAACTTAGCATTAACAGCATAAGTTTTTAAGATTGCATTTTCTGGAAACATGTTATTAGACATTATTCTGACTGGAACTTTTTGTTTGGTTCAGTCTTTTACGTAATTCCACGGAGAGGAATAAAGTTTATTTAAACATAAACCTATTTCGTCTGGACACTGATTAAACAGTTTGTGCATTAAAGGTACATCCATTGTGTTGTTGGGGTTCAAATATGCCAAACGTTATACATGGTGTTATTTTATCGAGAAGTACCAACTGTTACCGAAAACTACCATTTTAATGATACTCGACATAGTATATTGACGATATGAAGGTAAAAGTATCGATTTCTGATCGAAAACCGGACAATGCACCGCGTGTGGCGCGCGCCAATGAGTCAAACGTAATTTTGGAATCTTATTTAAACCAGACAACATAACACATTTGGGTTGATAATGTTCAATAGGTCATATAACCACTGTGCATGTAAATAGGGCATGCACTTTCGGTTTCTGCACATGCATAATGATGTTACTTGATTTTAATTGGAAACTAGTAATTATGATATGTTTAGCAGTTGGGGATGAATATGCAAGCTGAATTAATTTGTTGTAGTGTAAACAGCACATATGGTGTGTTGGAACGTATTAAAGCCAAATATAATTTTATGAAACACAATGGATGCACCTTTAATTGTTTGTTTGTTATGTATTGTTGCAGTGCCCTGGTAAACATGTATAATACATCCTTAGTGTTGGTATGTCGACCACAGATGGGAATTGTCCTTTTGTTCTCTCTCCCAATGGTGTTGATGAACAACCATGTAAAGACGCCATATGGAATGAAAATGTGTCACCAGTTTTGTCAGCTTGCCGACTGTTCACATAACTTTACAGTTAAGGATCTCTCCTGTCATGTGGTGTTCAATAAAACCAGTTCAAGAAGTAAAAAATACGATGTCGTCTGGAAAGAAGCAGAAAAGTACATGACGGTAAGTTGGGGAGATTGAAATAACAGAGTTATGGCGGTTGCTGTTCATGAGACTTCATAATTTATATTTCTAGTTGTATGTTTCAACAAAATCTGCCCCAGAAGAAGAAAATTGGTGATTTTGATAGAAGACAAAAACAATGGAGACAAGTTTGAGCCAACTGGGAACAATATATTTGATGTTCATTATTATCAATTATTATCATTGACAGCATTGTTGATTTTTGGAGTAGAACTAAATAGATACTCTGTATAAAAGGAATAGGTTGGGATGAAAATATGTACTGAAGTATTATACAGGCTGACGGTGAAAATGTATGACATTTTAAAACATTTTATGACATTCTCTTGAAAGAAAGGATTAAATATGTTTTATGTTAAATGTATAAAAAGAAGAACACGTGGAAACAAAACTAACGTTTTGTGGTTCAGGAAAGTTCATGTTGTAACCTTTCATACATACAACCAGAATACAACCCATAGTTTTCCTTTCATATACAACAGTCATTTACCCATCCCGTGAAGGTTTTATCGAACAGCACCAGGCCACAAAGCAAAAATCATTCCCTCAGTAAGTTCACAATGGTACATCTTATAAAAAGGTTTTAGAATTCAATCTGCCAGGTTACAATAATTGAATTTAACGATGTTGTTTCAATGTTACATTATTTATGATGACAAATTGTCATCTGCCTTTACAGTTATAAATTCACATCAACAAAAGTTTAAACTGGAATTTCGAATCCAATTTTATACATTGTTACACATGTGGAACCAGAAACATTATTTTGACAATTATCATTGTTAATATATCGTAAAAGCGCAAGTTATTACTCAAGCTTTTCTACTGGTATAATTAATTGATATAATTTAACGAAATAGATCTTCTATGAAAGATTTGTTTTAAACATTGATTTTTCTCTTTTGTCCTTGAAGGTTGGATAGCGACTGTGTCCGTGCTCATTGCTTTTGACAAAGAGGTTTACAAGATTCCTGTTGTCCCAATGATGGGGGAGCGCTTCCTGTTTCGAGTTGAAGGGAATATCAAGGCACTTGTGTACTCCCGGACATTCCAACAAATAATACTTGGCACAAGAGGACCAAACATGATAATAGCATTTAAGAACAATACTCTTGGCAACAAACCTGAAATCTTGGTCCCAAAGTACACAATAAATTGTATGGCGATTGACAATAACATAGATACTGTGTTCATTGGAAGAATAAAAGGAATCTACAAACTTAAATTGACAAGCAAATATAAAAAATCAATAGTCAGGTTCTGTCGAATTACTGCTATAACTCTCGATACGGAAAAACAAGTCGTATACTATAATACTGGTGCTCAAAACATAATTTCTACAGATTATAATCATGATTTCGGAATCTCAAAAGTGAAGGGAGGTGTGAAGGCGACCTCGTTAGGGTACATTGAGAGCACCCAGACTCTATATTACTTGACTAAAGGTAAAGTACGCTCACTTCCGTCAAAGCCAATTAAGGAATTTTCTCAAACAAAAGTTTCCAATTTTGTATCTGATCAAATGTTTATAATTTATGCTACATTAAAACCAAAATGTCGTCTAACTTTTTACAACACAACAAGTTACAAATCAACTCATAAGGAAATCAGAAAGGATAAAACTCCTGTCCTGGCTGTCATGCAACACAATTGACTGAATACCCATTTTGAATTGTTCAAATCTCAAGATAGTGTCGGTACATTTTTGATAATTTTGATCATAGTTTTGTTTATATATGTTTTATTCCAACATAGAAACATGGGCATGGATGGTGAAACAAGGTTCAGGAATGGTAAAATATTGATTCTGTATGTTATAATTAAATGGTTGAAACGGGTAATGAAGATCAGATCTAATTAGCTGATTACATTTCATTTCCTTTGAGAGAGGAGACACTTTTTTTTATTAAATGTATTTGTTGATCTTTTATTATTATTATTATTATTATTATTATTATTATTATTATAGCAATAAACTTTCAAATCGCATAGACTTGTCTGAAATTATTAACAACCTTTCCAAACGATAAAGCTTGACGTTTAAGGCTACTTAAAAAGAAAAGTATCCGTTTTGCTCAGTAAGATAAAGTTGTTTAACCACTTTAATTGAGCAGTTAAGCTAAATGGCTTTCCACACTCAACCATAATGTGTTTACATGTTCACAGTCTAAAAAAATTAGACAAGTTCTTATTCTCTGTATTACACCGTTATCATGATTAACTGAATTATACTTTTTAATTCCTTCTTGGTTTAGGTTATCAGTCAGGGACATGTCGGCTTTCCGTCTCGTTACAATGGGACGGTATGCCGTCTAAAAATTATTGTCTTATAAAGATGATATGCCGTCTATAAAACGTATTAGACGGTATCCCGTCTTAATGATTCAGGGAGAGTTCATTGTGTCAAATGTTAAGACGGCATGCCATCTTCATATTTCACAAGACGGCATGTTGTCTCATATTTAGAAATATAACAGCATGGCTGTATTGAGCATACTTGGGAGTTACCGACTGAGACGGAGGTGATCCAGTTAAGAGTCCTCGCGCACGTGAATCACGAGGCCGAGATGTTCATGTTTCACGTGCTCGATGGTTTGTCTAACTTGAACCCAATCTCAACACTACATCAAACCACAAACATAATTGACAACGTTTTAGTTTTATTTTCAATTCTCGTTTGTTTGACATATTAGGGTAAAAGAGACGTGTCCTTGTAAAAAAAAAGTGTCTATATTAGGCAGCTCACAGAAAGCATGAACTAATCGTGATGCACGTGGAATTGTACAAGTTGGTTCTGTCAATGTCAAAATCGCCAGCTTACATAAAATATAAAAACACAATACAACATGTTGTGTTTATAAAAATGTGCACTTCCATTTAAAGTTACTGCAGCGCGCTTATTTGCATACATCTTTTGCCTCATTGTGTCATTTTTTTTTTAAATTTTAATTTTTTTATTATCGTTTAAACAATATATTACGTTTAAAGGGTAAAACATCTCATTACCCGACCCAATAAGCCGTATCAGTAGAAAAATGTTTATCCGTATTGGTTTAAAATGGTGCGATCTGAAAAGCGACAATTTTGTGGAACTCTTCAGTGTGAGTAGTAGTTTGCAATTGCTTGGTTTCATGCAATTTGGAGAGGTTGACAACAAGATGGTTGGCCATTCCATCATGCCATATTTTAACTCCACTCTGAGTGTTAAAGAGCCATTGAGTATGTTAGTGTTTTAACTACAACATTATGTTTATGTATATCAATCGCTAGGGAAATCTATGACACATAATTTTCATATCACGACAATCCGATGAAATTTGGTTTTAAAGACAAGTAGGCCTTAGATTAACGCGCGTCAATGGAATTTAACGTCATATTAACAGCTTTTCCTTTTCTGTATAAAAACAGTACCACCCAGCAACATTTCCGAGGCGTGTTGGCTTATCAATTTTACAAGTCGCCACAATGTCAACCCATGTGAAGCTGGTTTTTCTCAAGTGTGTTCACCTGAATGTGATAATTGTTATATTATCATGTTTCAAAAGATCCTGTTAATATACAAATTATTGACAGTTTACCTGTTAAATGTAATTTATTGTGATTATACCAGCAAACTATGACAGATATAGTATCTGTAAAAACTACATAATTGAAATAAATGGTAAATAAATAAACGCCAAAAAAGTATATTTATATATTTTTAAATACTCATAAACTGTCTCTTGTATTTGTTTGTTTATTTTTATGTTTATTTGGGAGTAAACCACAATGTTTCGCGCTTGAAAATAATAGACTTGATCTATATGTAAACTGGAAACGTATCATACTTATTTTGGGTCGAAAAAAGTAAATTTGCGAAAAACTAAGAGTATTTATTTCAATACGAAAATATGAAATGTCTATTAACATACACAATGGCTCTTATAGGTATAGCTTAATCAGTCAGAATGCTTTCACTACTTTCGAGCAGGCAATTTAGTGTGAACACCTTAAAATGACAGGGCCGGAAAACATTCGTTATAGAATTCTTTAATTGTTTCAGGGGTCTTATTTAGCCATTGGTTACACTGTTTATGTTTCTTTTCGTGAGAGTAATGAAATTTTAGTTAGAACGGCGTGCTATAGTTCCTTTAAAGTGACACAAATAGGACTACTATGCAAACTTATAACAATTTCGTCAAATAAAATCTAAGAACTCTAATCAATTGCTCAATCAATTGCATAGAAATGTCATTCTCAATTCATCTGGTTGTAGTGTTAGTTCACTCGACCAGAAACCATCAGGTTGCAGGTTCGATCCCACAGTTCCTCGAAAGTATTTGTGATCAGTACAGTGTGAAAGTGCCAATTCATCTGCCATCTTATACAAACGTTTGATGTAAAATGAGAAAGATTGTCACAGCATTAACATTTTACATCGAAATATGTAATATTTTTGTGTGTGGAACAGTGTAAGAGATGTTTCTTTGTGTGTTGACACGATTAAATTCACAATTGATGATGCTGATACCTTAAAAAAATTATATTATTTGTAATAAATGCCTTCAGTGGTATCGATGATTAACATATATAGTTAAAGACATTAACACACTCTCATGGATGTCATGTTGTTTACTCGTGCCAGTAAAATTATGTTTCCCTTGCTCTTCCTCGGGACAAGATAATTTTACAGCCTTTCGTGTTGTAAAAACATTATGACAACCCACTTGGATATGAATCTCTATTTATTCGATTGTGGAGAACTTGTTTCACCACACCATAAAACAAGGTTAAGATAATTTACAATTACTAAAACTAAAATACCATAAAGACTTATAGCTGTTTGCTGACATACTGTCCAAACATACTTGCCTCTATAACTGATCAGACCTTAGATAAAACAGTATATGAGGTTAAAACCTTACATTTTCTAAATCGACAATTTATAACCCCTATTTGCCAAGACGACTGTACACATATTTTGGGGCCACACCAGGTCTACAATTTATAATCCCCATCTGCCAAGCTGTCGACGAAGAAAACGACACATGCTGATTTTTTTACCTGTGGTCCTTGGTTGAGATCACAGATTCCAATGGGAAAACACACGATAAGACAATAGTTTTAGACGGCATGCCATCTTTATAAGACAATATGTTTTAGACTGCATGCCATCTTTATAAGACAATATTTTAGACGGAATACTGTCTTTTTGTAAAGAGACGGAAAGCCGTCATTTATTCATAAAAATATATTTATAATTTAAATTTCAAATAATGATGTCTCCCTTCTGACAATAAAGACGGCATGCCGTCCAAATTAGTTAAAGATGGCGTGCCGTCCAGAAGTATGTTTTTATTAGACGGCATGCCGTCTGATATCACAAAATATGCCCAAATATGCCCATTTACTTAAAGAAATGATTCTCTTAATAAAAGAAATGATAAACATGTTTTTGCAAATCCCTGTGCTGTAATATCTTATCTTTGAGTATGCACTCTTTGAGTTAAATCCTAGGCAGAGATATTGAGATATATCGATAAAATCACTAACACTCCTCACTCTGCTTTTCCATGTTTTTCGTCATTTCCTCTGGTCTGAAAGAGAGTATCCGTATTTTTGTAGTTCAGAACATCAGAGGGAAGGGGGCATTTATTGTTTCCAAAATATTATGGCTTTGTCTGATCCTGTGTTTTCTATATGCTTGAATGAATGGTTAAGCTATGTTATAGTGTATTAGACGACATGCCGTCTAAAATCAAGGACGGAAAGCCGACGTGTCCCTGACTTGTTATGTGATGAGGGAATTTGAATTGAAATGCTGATAATCTGACATGTTTGTATAGGAACCGTACTAAATTAAACACTCTTCCCATGTTGAAGAAGAGAGATTATACTGTGATACCAATTCCCACATATTTTGTACAATTATAGCAAGTGATAACACGATTGTAAAGCCATTACCAGGTATATGCAAGTCGAGTACATTATTATTACCAGGTCAGACTTTACTGTAATAATTTGCAATATTGCACTTAGAAGGAAGAGAACAAAGTAATTTGTGATAATCTAAGAATGTACTTCAAGTATTGTATACAGTTTTTTTTATTTATCATAAATCATTAACCCTCAGGAATTACAGATGTCCTTGACACGATGAAGACCGTTACTCCTTAGATTAACCTAGGATAAATATTGGATTAACTAGAAAGGTCAACTGGAAAAGGGGGAGGGGTGATCAACGATCCTTGGTGGGGGTGGTAACTCTAGGGCTTTCTGCGATCCTGTGGGACAATAGTGAGCAAGTAAAGATCCTATAAATGACATATGATGCTCAGTTGAACCTGGAAACATCGTGCTGTGGGACAATAGTGAGCAAGTTAAGATCCTATAAATGACATGTGATGCTCAGTTGAACCTGGAAACATCGTGCTGTGACAGTGCTACAGCAGTCTGTGATCCTTGAGCTTCAAGACACGTCAGTCACACGTTGTGGTCTGGTTAGCCACTTCTTACAACTGAGCGAAACATGCTTATGGAAAATGAGAACAAATACGTCATATCGTCTTCACATGATCTACGTCGATAACTGAAATATGTACATTTCTTTTCCGAATGATACAATTAACTTCACCGGGAACACGTCATTTTAATAGATACAGGTCCTCAAGCTTGTTCACTCATAGCGCTTCACTAACAGTAGCCATGTTTGAACGTCTCGTGATATGCTAATGAGGGTTAATCTTAAATTGCGGAATGCGCTACGCTACACGATTTTATACAATTTAGTGCTGTTATACTTCGATAGAGGCACAAAACATGTTAAACCAATCCTTAATTGACGCATGACTTTGGAACTTGGAAACAGATGGAAGATTTACAGAGCTAGATCCGGTGTTTAGGTGGGTAGAGTATGGATTGCTGATCAGGTGCTTTCCATTACGAACATTCATATTATCTGACATAAAACACCGGTCTGCAAATCATCAACATCAGCCTCGACGACTTCTGATCAGATTATCTCACTATCATAGTGTAACATCATCTCGCGTACAACCATTTCTTCATTTCATTTTCATTATTAGTCGATGGTGTTAAAAACCTATTAATATATAAAATGTAAATGTAAAAAGACGTGGTACAACGTGATTTGATCTTAGTGAAAAGGTTTGTGAATTTAAGGGATTAAATCATGCATAAAAATATCATGTTTTCAAATCTTTAGTTAATATCTCTTCTTTATACATAAATACATAAATTCAGAGTAAAGTACGCACCATTTACGGATTCCTTTCTAAAATTACATTGAAAGAAAGCTGAATCTCGAAGTATCAGATGAAGAATTAGTTGAATGTATGTCATTTTGAATTTCTGATGTAAATTCAACATCAGTGACAGTAAATTTATACTCTCTATAAGTCCCTTAAGAGTTTCATATCATGTTAGTAAACTTGACCTGTGTTTCATCTCCATATATTAACCACAATGCAAAATATCTGAAAATATCATCATGCAAACATTCAAACATTTGACATTTTTTAACATGTCTGAGATTTTACACATTTTACGTTAACTTTTAAAAGTACAAGTTAACCATTTATATTCACCGATAATTATTTTTCGTTTTGTTTAGTCATAAGTTACTTTTTAATGAGACATTTGAAAAATTGGATTTACATTTATTTAAAAAAATATTTTTAAAACGTTGTATAGACCATTTAGGTCTATAATGAGAAATCTATTCTAAAATGCAAATCATTTCTGCCGCCCTAGTTGTCTTTAATGTAACAAGGCATGCTACTAATGATAAGGTCTAACATGAATTAATCACCATGAATGAGATTTCCTTTCACAATACATGCAGTTTTTCTTTGAAATTTGTTTTCATATACTATTTTGTGAAAATTTCCCAGTTTTAAAATGCACTCTGTCGAACTATTTAACATGGGCTCAATGACAAATATTTTTAAATCTTAAATTCCAAAGAAAACAAAATGCGTCTCAATGTCACATAGAAAAGGTTGAAAGTAACTAATGCAGCATGGACATTTGTATTCCCTGTGGAGGCAAATTTTAGATAGATATTTCAAGAAATAGAAATGAATTTCTTCAGTTTCCTAACAATTATGTGATTAGTTAAAGAATAAGACGACCCAAGGCCGCTGGAACATCAACAACAAAGGCAAGTTTGTAGGAATGCTCACACTATGACACATGAGGATAATATTTATAAAAACATAGACTAAAATATTCTAAATAATTTTAATGATTAAAATATTCCAGCTTTTGAAGACTACCGTTTGTGTTCACACATTGTGTGTACCTTCTCATACACTTAAATCCATATATATATATACATTAGTATTGCTATTCTAAAACAATACGTTTCGTATCAACTGTTGTATTATTATTCACATTAAGTGAATCTGTGTATGCTTTGTTGCAGGGTGTCTTCTTCCCTAGTGTTTCACTGCAATCAAGTCTCCAAGTCACGAGTCGCCAAGTCACGAGTCCCAAGTCACGAGTCTCAAAATCACCGGCTTCATCTCAAAGAAAAGTTAGTTCCTTGTTTTAAACATCTTTAAAGTCAATGTGTCGAATACAGATATGGATAGTCCTTTTGTTCCTTCTACCAATAAAGTTGATGGCCAATCATGTGAAGACGCCTTATGGAATTAAAATGTGTGAACAGTTCTGTAAGGTTGCCGACTGTGCACATAACTTCACAGGTGAGGATCTCTCCTGCCATGTGGTGTTCACCAAAACCAGTTTAATGAGTAAAAAATATGAAGTCATCTGGAGAGAGGCAGAAAATTATATGATGGTAAGTGGAGGAGATTGTTATAACAACATATTGCTAATGGTATCGTAGAGTCAAGTGTCAGTCTACTTGGAACAATATCATAAATTATCAACAATTATCATTGATAAACATGTTGTTTTGTGGGAAGAACTAGATAGACACTTTGTCTGCAATTAATTACTACTGAAATGATACATACATTGACACTTAGAAGTAATGACATTACATTTGAAAACAGCATTTCATCGATATGACTGTTGACATCACAACAGCAGGCAGTCATAGAAATGTAACCCTTGTTGAAGTGTATACATGTTCATGTTGTAACATGTTGTGTCATATTCCTATCATATTTCCTTCCATATGTACCAGAAATGCAGTACCAGCAGTATCAGTCTACGAAGCAAAAGTCCTTCTTCAAGTATGTTCACGATCATATGTACTTATAATCACAGGGGCGTGTATCGCTTAGAAACAGTGTTTGGAAGACATACCTATATAGACCCAACCTATTACTATTTAAAAGGAAAGGGATGTAACGACCAAACCATCCCATGCTCATTTAAACTCACATCTCGTGTTTCTAAGCGATACACGCCTCTGTGCTTATAAAGAGCTCTGACCGTTTTACGTGGTTCACATCAATACATTAAACTCATTCAATCATGAAACATCGACTCAAATTATAAAATATTCACAAAACGTATGACATTGACTTAGAGGAAGTAATTTTTACAACAATTTTCTTTTTTTTTAGAGAAAACACAGAAATTATATAACTATATAATAAAATTGTTATAAAACTTTCATTTAAGGCGCTGTAGCACTTTTTCTGCATATTATTTTTTCTCAGATTTGTCATTAGTAGTATATAGGGGTCATTTTCATAGGGTGTTTGGTTAAGGGTTAAGGGTTAAGGGTTAAGGGATAATCTCATAGGGTGTATGCAATGTGCAATGTTGCAATGTGCAATCCCACCTCTCTTGAGAGTAAAGAGGTGGGAGGTGGGAGGTGGGAGCCGGGAGGTGGGAGGTGGGAGATTGTAGAGGTATTAATTAGAAAGGTATATAAATTTTTTTTCTTCTTTTCATTGAAATGTATATAAATGCATGACGTCACAGATCAAAATTTACATAAATGCATGACGTGACAGGTTAAATTTAGTATTAGATTGGTAATCTATTATAGATAATATTCATATGGATATTACAGCAGAAGATAATATGATTGTGTGATATAAAATAATAAAAAATTAATCTGAACTGAATGAAAACCATTAGATGAATTAAATCTAGCATTCAACATTAAACTGAAACAGTACAAAGGGTTAAGGGTTAAGGGATAAGGATTATTAAATAAATATTAAATACATCATAATTCATTAAAATATAATTGTAATAAATATATATATATAATTATATTTATAAATATTATTTCATTATTAATATATTATTGATAATATTTAAAACTAATGGAAATGAAGTAAACATTATGAAAGGAACTTAATCAGTATTTATATGTGATCACAATGTAATAACGTGAATGAAATGTGTGAGCTAAACTAGTGATAAAAATAATTCATGCATACAGAATATAACATGTAATCGAGAAGAAGTACATTTAAATATATACAAATAAATCATAGGAAAGTCAAATGCAGTTAACCTCAACCTGAAACATTCCACAAGGTAGCAGTAACAAACTAACATTGTCATGACATGGCTTTGCACTTGACCCCTCCCTGACCCGAAAGTGACCATTGACAAAGAAGGTTTGCTTCAGGCAACACTCCATTGGGAAAAGTCACGCACTGCAGCCCTCTGACTTGTAGGTGTGTCTTATAAACATTACAAAAAGAGATACCTCACTATGCGAATTATAATACTGTATACCTAATGATACCTATTATTTTCGTATATGAATATGAATTAGTAAATACGCACCTATAAAAAGGCGCGAACAGCATTGTCCACTTGACTATTCATCTTTCTGGTGTAACAGAATGATATTTGTGTGTGTTGAAAAACAAGATTTAATGTGTTTACAATATAAAACTGAACCAAACTCCTCCTTGAATTAGTGACGTATAAGATATACATATAATTATGAAGTGTACTGTCTTTAACTGTTGTTTACATAACTTGTAGCCAGTGAGTGAATACAAAGTTACTCCCGCTGTATTTATTTAAAGGTTATAAATAAGTTGTATATTGAAGTGATGCTGACTTTGATAAGAAGTATAACTGTAAATGTGTAAGTGTACAGAGTTATAATGGACTTGTCAAGAAGTCTATGTTTTTTAATGCCTGTTTACTTTTAAATATGAACAGGTAATCGTGTGCTGTCAAGATATCTTTCACTGTAAGGTAGTCCTTAATCAAGGATCCAGACGATTTGGTCTCCACTAGCTAGGGCCTCGTGATGCAGATACAAGCATTATCCCGAAGCGATTGTTGCCGGTAGATGTATGATAAATCTTCATTGCTATGCATTATGATATATATCTTGTTATACTATTTTTATATTTAATTGTCTTTTCTTGGATTCTAACACATGAAAAGTGTCAAACAAAAGAAAACAAAACAAGGCAGCAGTTTCAGAAATTTATTCATTCTCAATATCTGCTTGTCAAATGGGATACAAAACCAAGTCAACAGAGTCATATGTCAAGTCACCATTTAGAGTTTTAGGTATTTGTCTTTTTCAATTTTCTTCGCCCAGGAGGTCCAAGTTTTATTACACCTTTGACAAACAGGGAAATAGTCTTTTTCTTGTCATTCTTTCTCTTGAGTGGACGTGGTGTTTTCACGATGTGAAGCAAGTTAGGTAGACTCATCCTGTCTCAGTGAGGACTGGGAGTCAACTGATGCTGGGTTGGCTCACAACAGATGTTTTAAATCAGTCCTGATCACTCTGTTCGTCATCGGCAGTACTCTCATCAGGAGCCATGTCTGATTCCATGTCACTTTCCAATTCAGGTCGATCTAGACGAGTTGAAATGTCCTTCATTTTAGGATTAATGAAGCGCCTTATCTTTCCCTTTATCACAGTTCGATCTGAGGCTGGGTCAATGTCATCCAGACTCATTAGGATTGGTGTAAAGAAAGGCGCATCTTTAAAATAGTGAGTAAACTCGAGTACGCTGTTGAGACTTTCCAACAATTTAGCATCCCACAGCTGTTTCATTTTTCTCTCAATCCATTCGTCTGTTCTGCCACGCTGCTTGTACTTTTTCCTGGTGAGTTTCATATCATTTTGATAAAGGTCATAAACCCGCCTCCAGATACGTTGTAAACCAACATTTTGCCATTCCTCGGCTGTCATGTCATTGATGGGCTTCCAGTGACGAGAGAGTGCTCTTGAATCTTTGCTACCAGCGCCTTTCTGAACAGCCTGCTGTATCTCTTCATCCTCACTGTCGGTCTCATAGATGACCCGTTTACGCTTCTTGGTTTTCAAGCCATTGTCATTGGCTGGACACCACGATTTGATGTGTTTTTGGAGATCATGCATATTGTCTATCAACACACCACAATCAGCACAAGCTGTAGCCATGGTGAAAGGACCAGACTCCTCAGTGGAACAGGATGCTGTTTCAATGTTTTCGTCAGGAGACGTGTTTCCAGCTACAATGTCCTGAGTCGACTGATGGCCTGAGGCGACAGAGACGTCTTTTATCTCTGCCTTTGGTAGATGTAGAGGTCCACCCTGCTGACTATAGGTTGTAGTAGTAGAGGACAAGATGTTGGGATGGAGTCTGTTCTTCTCGCTCGTACCAGGTTTAAGGTCCACGGTTAAGTTTCCATAAGGTGTTTCAATGGCTTTTTCGTATAGGGTCATGAACTTAGTGACATCATCAGGGAATATTCTCCTAGCAAATATCTTAACTTGCTGTCTGTCCACGGGTGAATTGAAAAGGGTCACGTAATGTGAATTAAGAGCAATGTCGCGAGATTCCTTGCCTCTGGGGAATAGGTTTTGCAGGAGTAAAAAGATCAGTACATTTTTGTGGTGCGAAGTTTGAGTAAACAGACGAGAGATTCGCTTGTCATTCTTGGCTTCAGCCAGAAAATCGTCTAGAACCAACACGTTCTGCTTATGGGCATCGAAGTAATTGTCCTCCTCCAGGTTATAGGGTATTCCTTTCACAAACTGGACCTGGGGTAGGGTTTGACGAATGCTCTCGTATAGAGGTTGCCACACGGAATAGCACCAAACGATCGAATCTGGTAATGGTTGAATCAAGCCGTATCGTAATAGGTTGAAGACGAATACACTCTTCCCCGAACCGCTTGGCCCGACCACGAGAGCGTTGGAGGGAATCTCGAGCTGGAATCACTGCTCATGAGGAGGCGGAGGAGGAGGAGGAGGAGGAGGAGGCTGACACTGGTCACTCTGAGGCAGAGGAGGAGGAGGCGGAGACTGACCGCTCCACTGGCCACTCTGAGGAGGAGGAGGAGTAGGAGGTGGAGACTGACCACTCCACTGCCCACTCTGAGGAGGAGGCGGAGGAGGAGGCGGAGGTGTGTAAGGAGTCCACCCATGCCTCTGCTTCTGATGTCTCAGTAGGTTGTCCTTACGTGTAAAACTCTTCCCACAATCCGGACAGGCGACCAGCTCCATTACGATCTAATACAGATATGTGAGGAGAGGTTGAGAAGAAGTCTTTTTATACTTTTCTAGCCTCTGTCTCTTTAGCGCAGCCAGAGCCCTGTCCACAACGCCTTGTGTCGTCGAGATGTGTTGTATGTTCACTGCAGGTGGTGAGGTCTTTTGCTTGCAAAGTGTCCTTTTAGATTTTATTCGCTGCGTCTTGACTTGTTTCTTTGCTGAAGTTTTTGATTTCCTGGACTTTATTACTTTATCTTGGGTACTGAAAATGTCTTTAGGTTTATTCACCGAAGGTCTCTTCATGGTTATGTGTCTTCTCTCTCCAACGTCCAGAGGGAAAATGAATGCTGAGCCCTTTCACTTAACGGTTTTATAGCAAAATGTATTACCATGCATTTTGGACAGTGAAAAGATAATTTCTACTGACGGTTTTCTTAGTAATATACTACTATGCAAAGAAATCTCTGGAAGGAGGAGCATGATTGCTATTACATCCTCCTCCAATATCTTCTGTTTCGCCTTGGATAGTCTTCGGAGAGGTCTTGGACCTATGCACTCCCGTGGCTTCCTCAGTCTTGTTGGGTACAGGGGTTATGCATGAATAAGGTCGACTTTGGTTTCCTCTGGATTCCTCACGTCGACGTTCAAAAAAGTCTATAAACTTTTGTGTATCAGGAATGTATAATCTTCTTTGCATGATGTTCACCGGAGTATTCCTCTGACTGATCTGTCCTTGTTTTCTCTCGCAAATGAAGACAGAATGCCTTATGTCTTATTTATATACATCTACCGGCAACAATCGCTTCGGGATAATGCTTGTATCTGCATCACGAGGCCCTAGCTAGTGGAGACCAAATCGTCTGGATCCTTGATTAAGGACTACCTTACAGTGAAAGACATCTTGACAGCACACGATTACCTGTTCATATTTAAAAGTAAACAGGCATTAAAAAACATAGACTTCTTGACAAGTCCATTATAACTCTGTACACTTACACATTTACAGTTATACTTCTTATCAAAGTCAGCATCACTTCAATATACAACTTATTTATAACCTTTAAATAAATACAGCGGGAGTAACTTTGTATTCACTCACTGGCTACAAGTTATGTAAACAACAGTTAAAGACAGTACACTTCATAATTATATGTATATCTTATACGTCACTAATTCAAGGAGGAGTTTGGTTCAGTTTTATATTGTAAACACATTAAATCTTGTTTTTCAACACACACAAATATCATTCTGTTACACCAGAAAGATGAATAGTCAAGTGGACAATGCTGTTCGCGCCTTTTTATAGGTGCGTATTTACTAATTCATATTCATATACGAAAATAATAGGTATCATTAGGTATACAGTATTATAATTCGCATAGTGAGGTATCTCTTTTTGTAATGTTTATAAGACACACCTACAAGTCAGAGGGCTGCAGTGCGTGACTTTTCCCAATGGAGTGTTGCCTGAAGCAAACCTTCTTTGTCAATGGTCACTTTCGGGTCAGGGAGGGGTCAAGTGCAAAGCCATGTCATGACAATGTTAGTTTGTTACTGCTACCTTGTGGAATGTTTCAGGTTGAGGTTAACTGCATTTGACTTTCCTATGATTTATTTGTATATATTTAAATGTACTTCTTCTCGATTACATGTTATATTCTGTATGCATGAATTATTTTTATCACTAGTTTAGCTCACACATTTCATTCACGTTATTACATTGTGATCACATATAAATACTGATTAAGTTCCTTTCATAATGTTTACTTCATTTCCATTAGTTTTAAATATTATCAATAATATATTAATAATGAAATAATATTTATAAATATAATTATATATATATATTTATTACAATTATATTTTAATGAATTATGATGTATTTAATATTTATTTAATAATCCTTATCCCTTAACCCTTAACCCTTTGTACTGTTTCAGTTTAATGTTGAATGCTAGATTTAATTCATCTAATGGTTTTCATTCAGTTCAGATTAATTTTTTATTATTTTATATCACACAATCATATTATCTTCTGTTGTAATATCCATATGAATATTATCTATAATAGATTACCAATCTAATACTAAATTTAACCTGTCACGTCATGCATTTATGTAAATTTTGATCTGTGACGTCATGCATTTATATACATTTCAATGAAAAGAAGAAAAAAAATTTATATACCTTTCTAATTAATACCTCTACAATCTCCCACCTCCCACCTCCCACCTCCCGGCTCCCACCTCCCACCTCCCACCTCCCACCTCTTTACTCTCAAGAGAGGTGGGATTGCACATTGCAACATTGCACATTGCATACACCTATTTAATAATCCTTATCCCTTAACCCTTCTTTTCATTTATGAATATTTAATACCTCTACAATCTCCCACCTCCCACCTCCCACCTCTCTACAATCCTCACACCTCCCACCTCCCACCTCTCTAGAATCTATCCCACCTCCCACCTCCCAACCTATCTAGAATCTATCCCACCTCCCACCTCCCACCTCCCAACCTCTCTAGAATCTATCCCACCTCCCACCTCCCACCTCTTTACTCTCTAGAGAGGTGGGATTGCTGAATTATTATTTAATATTTTATTTAATTATCCTTAACCCTTAACCCTTAACCCTTATCCCTTAACCCTTACCCAAATCTACCATGAAAATGACCCCTCTATACTACTGTCATTTAATATTGAAGTTTACACATTATATTGTTATGTTAGACGATTAATCATCCAATTACGCAACCTGATAATCAGTATCCATAGAAACAGTTATCCGTATGGTAGAAAATGGTGCGACAAAATGGAACTCGTTGATGTGAGAGGTAGATTTGTAGGTCTAATGCGATTTTAAGAATTCAGACAGCAAGATGGTTGACCATTCCATCGTTGTACTATAACTCTTTGAGTGTCAAAGTATAGCTTCACCAGTGGGATCACTTGAACTACCTGCGAGCGGCCATGTTAATGTGAACACTATGTACTACAACGCCTTTATTTCAAACATTGATTTTTCTCTTTTTTCCCTGAAGTGCGGAAGGCGGCTACAGTGTCAGTGCTCCTTGCTATTGACAAAGACGTATACCAGATACCTGCTATCCCCGTGATGGAGGAACGTATCCTATTTTGTGTTGAAGGGGACATCAAGGCACTTGTGTACTCCCAGACATTCCAACAAATAATACTTGGCACAAGGGGACCAGACATGATGCTAGCATTTAAGGAAAATACTCAGGGCAGCAAACCTGAAATCCTAGTCCCTATGTACAGAATAGTTTGTATGGCGATTGACAATAATATAGATACTGTTTTCATCGGTAGACAAGACGGAGTTTACAGACTTAATTTGACGAGCAAAGTAAGAACCAGAGTAGCCCTTCACTCCCTTGTTCATACAGTAACCCTCGATACAAAAAATCAAATTATATACTTTGGAAGTTGGTTTAAAGTAGTGTATATACATTATAATGGAGACAAGCAAATCGATGTAAAACCTAAGTTAGCGAAAGTGATGTCTTTGGGGTACATTGAGAGCACCCAGGTTCTGTATTATTTGACAAAAGGTAAATTACTCTCGCTTCCGTCAAACCCAATTAAGGGATCTTCTCCAATGAAAGTTTCAAATTTCGTATCTGGCGGAAATCTGATAATTTATACTACACATAAACCAAATGGTCGACTAACTATTTTCAACACAACAAGTTACAAACAAACATATAAGGAAATCAGGAAAGGTATAACTCCTATCCTGGCTGTCATGCAACATCGTTGACTAAACTCAAATTTAAATTAAATCTTTTGTTAAGTGTTTGACCAATGGACGTTGCAGGAAACATGTGTAGTGTTGATTAAATAAATAATAACATTCAGTGGAGGTTGACGTTGTGTATTATGTTACCCTTGGATTAAACCGAACAAGGATCAAATAATTACTAAGCCAACCGACACCGGATGTTATAACGTATCCTACAAATTATTTTCGGGAAAACAAACAGAAATACAAATCTTTTATTCAAAGTATCAACAAATCTGAGTCAACGCCCAAACAAACTGGTTCAGGAGTTATGTCAGGCAGGGGAAAATCATCATATAACGCCTCCAAAATGATTCCACACAACTCTGAATGAATTTTATAATTATGAAATGCGTTGTCACCTATCCGGAACATCTCCCTATTTCACTTTTTTTGACATGGGTGGAGGTCTCATGCGCCGGCCGATATATGGCTGATTGACACAAATAATTCTGATTAAGATCTTCTTCTTCTTCTTCTTCTTCTTCTACTGTGTGGATAACGATGGTACACGTTAAGCGAATTACACTTTTATGTAACACTCATAAATAGTGCACTTACAAAATTATGTATTGGCAATAATGTTGCTCTTGTTGCACCATACAGTGGCTTGTTTAAACCATCGACAGTTCGGCATTACTACTCAAAACAGTCATAAAGCACAATAGCGTGTTTTGCTAATAGTTTTATTTGTTAACCATATTCGGTCATCTCTTGTAAAGCAATGTTTCTGATTCTGCCACAATTTGTCATTCTTTCAGTTGAGTTTCTCATTATATGTGATCACTGGCAGTCACGTGGATCGATTGGAGATTGTGATTTTTACATGAGGTAATAATAATAATAATAATAATAACTAGGATTGACGCGTCAATACTTAGGTCTTCAAGACTTCTGCTTGACCTTGAACTCCATGTTGGACTCATGGTTATTCGTCTGTTTCTCCGCTTTAAAATGAGCTATCAAACATGTCTCTATCTTCAGTAGTTTTTTTTACAAAAATTATCCAAAGAAGGTACCCCTCTGAAAACGGAAAAATCACATATTAATGGACCCCTACATTACATTTCTCACGATTAAGACAAAATGGTTAATATTTCCATACTAAGGTGTAACATAGAAAATGTTGTGCTTTAATTTCCACTTAAAAAGATGTAATCATCAGTTAGATTGTATACATAATGAATGCGTTATGCCGTTCTGAATATTCAAGAAAATACTCAAAAATGCTTAAATATGGACCCCTAGACATCGCTTGCGATGTTCGAGCCTTAACTATCAACTTTTTGATGAAAGCGGTCAACATAAAAGTTGTTCTTCTTGAAATTGTGCATACGTTTGTGTATGCAAAATTTCAATAGCGTAAGAAGTTAAGCAGTAATGATCCTTTAAACATGGCTGAAAATGGCGACTTCTGAAAAATGGCAATCTTCTATGACTTGTCACACATAAACTATGACAGAAAACTGTTTGAAATTTATTTACCTAAATAAAGGACATCTCTACTTCACGATGATATATTAAACATAATTGTATCTTCAGTGGTTTACAATGGCAAATTCTACAAAGAAAGTACCCCTCGAAAAGTCTCAAAATCCCAAAAATATATATTTTTGGAAATACGTACAAATTGTGTCGATACTATCAACTTTTACATGACAATGATATGTTGTGGAATTGTTTAACTAGTTACATGGAAGAGATAGCAATAATTAACTTTGACATAAGTTCATTTGTAACAGAGTTATGCCCCTTTGAACATATAGCCTAGAAACGCTCTTTTAAAAAAAGGTCCATATTCAAGGGCATATTCCTGAAATTCGTGGACGAAATTTAAAATTCTTTCATGATCACTTTTTTCTACTTTTAATTAGCTTTAAGATGAGCTATCACACATAGCTGTTTGTATTGCCGTGATTTAGGAGAAGATTTTTAAAGACGCGTACCCTGAAAACCGCGAAAGTTCGAAATAGAAAAAAATCTATTATTACGGCCGAAAACCACTATAGGCCAAATCGATGGGGAATGTTGATGCCCACATTTTGGTGAAAGTTTTATGAAAATATCTTACTTAGTATTCGAGCTATTGAGGTTTGTAATTTCAACTTCAAGGGGAGATAACTCAAGAAAGAAGTCGAAAATCCAAAATCGGCGAACGTACAGGGCTAGTTTTTGTAGCAAGCTATAATCCCTGAAAATTTCGTGCAAATCGGTTCAGTCGTTACGTCACAGTGAGGCGCACCAAATCGTACAAATAATAATAAGAAGAAACTAGGATTGACGCGTCAATACTTAGGTCTTCAAGACTTCTGCTTGATCTTGAACTCCATGTTGGACTCAGGGTTATACATCTGTTTCTCTGCTTTAAAATGAGCTATCAAACATGTCTCTATCTTCAGTAGTTTTTTTACAAAAAATCTTCAAAGAAGGTACCCCTCTGAAAACGGAAAAATCACATATTAATGGACCCCTACATTACATTTCTCACGATTAAGACAAAATGGTTAATATTTCCATACTAAGGTGTAACATAGAAAATGTTGTGCTTTAATTTCCACTTAAGAAGATGTAATCATCAGTTAGATTGCATACATAATAAATGCGTTATGCTGTTCTGAATATTCAAGAAAATACTCAAAAATGCTTAAATTTGGACCCCTAGACATCGCTTGCGATGTTCGAGCCTTAACTATCAACTTTTTGATGAAAGCGGTCAACATAAAAGTTGTTCTTCTTGAAATTGTGCATACGTAGGTGTATGCAAAATTTCAATAGCGTAAGAAGTTAAGCAGTAATGATCCTTTAAACATGGCTGAAAATGGCGAGTTCTGAAAAATGGCAATCTTCTATGACTTGTCACACATAAACTATGACAGAAAAATGTTTGAAATTTATTCCCCTTAATAAAGGACATCTCTACTTTACGGTGATATATTAAACATAAGTGTATCTTCACTGGTTTACAATGGAAAATTCTACAAAGAAAGTACCCCTCGAAAAGTCTGAAAATCCCAAAATTTTACATTTTTGGGAATATGTCCAAATTGTGCCTAAACTATCAAATTTTACATAATAATGATATGTTATGGAAGTGTTGAGCTGGTTATTATGAAGAGATTGCAATATATAACTTTGACATAACTACATTTATAACAGAGTTATGCCCCTTTGAACATGCAGTAGAAAAATGAACATTTAAAAAAAGACCATTTTCAAGGGCAGATAATACGAATACTAAGTGGAAATTAAAAATTCGAGTGCCAACGATCTTTTAGGAATTCATTTTGCTTTTAAATGAGATATCATATATAGCTGTATGTATTGCCCTGATTTAGGAGAAGATTTTTGAAGACGCGTACCCTCAAAACCGCGAAATTGCACAACATTTTCAGTTTTTTCGAAATAGCACAAAATCTATATATACGGCCGAAAAAATGGTATTAACCTTTTTGATACGGAATGTTGTTGCGCACATTTTGGTGAAAGTTTTGAGAAAATATATTGATTAGTATTCGAGCTATGAAGGTTTAAAGTTTTGACTTCAAGGGGAGATAACTCGAGAAAGAAGTCGAAAATCCAAAAAGTGGCTCGTTAAAATCTAAGTTGGGTCACAGGCTATCATCCCTGAAAATTTCATGCGAATCAGCCCAGTGGTTACTTCAAAAAGCTCTGGACAAAAAAAGTACAAATAATAATAATAATAGAGAAACAGGATAATAACAATAGGTCTTCCAGACGTAGTCTTGAAGACCTAAAAAGGCCATACAAATAACAATAGGTCTTCAGACATTCGTCTTGAAGACCTAATAACTAGGATTGCCACAGGCAATACTTAGGTCTTCAAGACTTCTGCTTGACCTAGAACTCCATGTTGGACTCTCGGTTATTCATCAGTTTCTCTGCTTTAAAATGAGCTATCAAACATGTCTCTATCTTTAGTAGTTTTTTTTAAAAAATTCTCCAAAGAAGGTACCCCTCTGAAAATGGAAAAATCATGTATTAATGTATAAACGTATTTACATGATCTTTCTCACGATTAAGACAAAACAGTCAACAATTTCATAATAAGGTGTAACATAGGAGATGTTATACTTTGATTTCCACATAAGTAGATGATATCATCATTAAGATTGCATACATATTTAATACGTTATGCAGTTCTGAATATTAAGAAAAAAATTCAAAAATGCTCATTTTCGTACTCCTAGACATCACTCGCGATGTTTGAGGCTTAACTATCAACTTTTTGATGAAAGCGGTCAACATAAAAGTTTTTCTTCTTGAATTTGTGCATACGTAGGTGTATCTACAATGTCAATAGCATAAGAAGTCAAGCAGTTATGAACCTTTCAACTTTGTTGAAAATGGCGATTTTCGAAAAATGACAATCTTCTATGACTTGTCACACGTAAACTATGACAGAAACATGCTTGAAAGTTATTGTTCTTAATAAAATGATATCTCTCCTTCATCATGAGCTATTAAACATGTTTGTATCTTCAGTGGTTTGCGATCGAAAATTCTTCTAAGAATATGCCCCTCAAAAGTTCTCAAAATCACGAAATTTCACATCTTTGGGCAAATGATGATTTTGTGATTAAACTATCAATTTTTACATGATAAAGATCTCAAACAGAAATGTTAGGTAATGTATCTGCATCCGATTGCAATAAGTAAATTTGACGTATCTTTATTTGTAACAGAGTTACGTCCCTTTGAACATGATGCCGAAATTCGAACTTTTAAAATAGGACCATGTTCAAGGGGAGATAACTGAAATTCCAAGATGAAATTCAAAATTCGGCCACAAGAGCCCTCTTGACAATTCATTTATCTTCATAATAAGCTATCATACATAGCTGTAAACATAAAACTGAAGGAGGAGTACATTTTCAAAGACGCATACCCTAAAAACCGCGAAATTTCACAAAAAATTCAGTTTTTTCGAAATAGCAAAAAATCTATATATACGGCCGAAAAAATGACATTAACCTTTTTGATAGGGAATGTTGTTGCGCACATTTTGGTGCAAGTTTTGAGAAAATATATTGATTAGTATTCGAGCTATGAAGGTTCAAAGTTTTGACTTCAAGGGGAGATAACTCAAGAAAGAAGTCGAAAATCCAAAATCGCCCTCGTTATTTTTGAGAGAATGTCATGGGCTATCATCCCTGAAAATTTCATGCAAAACAGTCCAACCGTTACTTCAGCATTTTCCGTACAAGAAAAGTACAAATAATAATAATAATGAAAAAGAAACACGATAATAACAATAGGTCTTCTGACATTCGTCTTGAAGACCTAATAATAATGGATAAGGTCTTTGAAGGGCATTTAGAAGTGGTATACACTAGAACAGAAAGGTTTTCTGGATAACAACTTCTTTAATGTGAAAATACACATTAATTTGGATTCAGTAGAATATTTTTTTCAAATGCATATTTTACTTATTTATTATAACCGAAATGAGAACACTCAAACATTGCAACAATGTACCAATGCCAAGATCTCAAGACACAAGGAATGAATTTTTTTACTAACTTTCATTTTTTATGATATTTCCCTTTCTTTGGTATTTTTAATTACAAGTGGAGAAATAGCAAATGCTCAAGGACACTATTCACAAAAAGACATCATGTAGTTACATGTTTTACCAAAAAATAATCGAAACTGACACGTTACGTTGTTTATATAACATTCCATTGCTATAACTACACTGAACACCAAAAGAAACGTCGCACGCATACGATATTGAGAATGCTTTATTTATACATGTCAACCATTATGATAGAAGAAGCCTTATGAAGGAATCATATTCTGTTGTGATGAAAAACGTCTTTTCCTGGAACATGTATGCCATTAAATGGTGACATGTGATGGTTACATGTCCTTGATAAAGAGAAGTGAACTCAATACCTCGTGTGGCCACCATTTGAGTTGATCACTGCCATGCATCGTCGGTACATCGAATGCACCAAACGGTTGATGAAGGCCATTGGGATAGCAGCCCACACTCTGTGGAAACTTGCAGTTAGTTCGGCAGCAGTTGTCGGCCTTGGTCGAATGTCATTCAGCCTTCTTTGGATTTCGTCCCAAACGTGCTCAATGGGATTCAGATCCGGGCTAAGGGCAGGCCATGGCAGTGTGCGGATGTTGTGCTGCTGTAGGAAGTTTGTTGTTAATCTGGCCGTATGGGGACGGGCGTTGTCATGTTGGAACAGATTATTCGGATGTCGGACGAAGTGAGGCAAAACATGGGGTCTTAAAGCTTGATCGATGTAGCGGGCAGCAGTTACTCCATTGCCGCGACCTGGACCGATGTTCTGGAAAACCAAGGGTCCCAGTTTCTGATTCAGTGCTATTCCTCCCCATACCATGATACTCTGTCCTCCCCATGGGTCTCTCTCCACAACACACCCGTCACGAAAGCGTTCACCGCTTCTTCTCCACACCCTTGCTCTGCCATCTGCCACAGATATGCAATACCGACTTTCGTCGGAGAAGACAACACCCCTCCACTGTTGGTAGCGCCAGTGTTGTCGTTGTTTTGCCCACTGCAGACGTTGCCGTCGATGTCGAACTGTTAGAATAGCACCCCGAGCCGGACGCCGACAAGTCAGGTTGAAATTTCTCAGTCAGCGGCGAACTGTCTGTGCACTAACGGGTCGTTGGTGAGTGCCTATGGTCTGGCGAGCCGATTCCGTTGCCCTGCGAAAGCGATCCAACAAGTGGTCCCGACGTAGGTGTCGATCTTGGCGGGGTGTTGTCACTGTCGGTCTACCACTGCGGGACGGTCATCTGTGGTGTTTGTGGCATTGTACCGCTCCCTCAACCGCCCAATAGTCCGCATACTGCAGTGGAAGTCATTAGCAATCACCCTTGGACGTTGACTAGCTTGAAGACGTCCGATGGCTTGTTCTCGTTGGTTTCGTGTAAGTCTTGGCATGCTCGTTACGTTCATGAAATGATTGACAGACTATACTTTTTGGGTGCCTTTATACCCAATGTGAGAAGGCTTTGCACGTGCATCATGCTTTTGAAAAAGGTGCGTTCGCGAGCATCACCATCGTCAACAGAAGATGAAAATTTCATACTATCGATTTAATTCAATGATATCAAAATTTTGTTGTTAAGCCTGTTTACTACACCTCCCGAACGCCACATTATCTTGAAAATGAGTGAAAAACACATGATATTAATATCGTGTGTAAAAAAATAATTTTTATGAAAATACGACGTTTCTTTTGTTGTTCAGTGTATTAGGGGTGTCAACCATTTTTACCATGAGTATATCTTCATCAACTATTTATCATACTAATAAGTTGCTGAAATGTAGAGAAAGTGAAATTCAGCCAAGCATTTTTGCAAGAGACATTATTATAATTAAGCTCGGTCAGTTACAGGAATAAGGCGGTGTTATATTGTGTCAATTTTTGTTTCCTTTCTGAAATAAACATTTTAAACTAAGTGTTAATTCTAAATCTTCGTTATTTATACAACAATTTGGTGAAGATCAAAATCACAACCTTTCTGTTTGATGATGCTAATTCATTCAACAATGGAATCGACAGACAGCTATCTTAGAGTAGGTGATGATTTGCTATGACACTGAAACATGCTTGACATCGCCTGTTGAGCTTCGTCACCCTGCTCCAGTCATGATCATCCTTCACTAGGTATAGTGACCTTAATGTTCACCTCAGAATATATATATATCATCTACATCTTTTTTCATACTGATATTTAATAATGAAAGAGCAAAGAAGAGTCGGCATTATGTATGGCTGCATACTTTTTATGAAGATATGTCTCGGGCACCTTGTGACGAGGACCTTAGGAAAACATGAAAACATAATGATGCAGGAGGATTACATGTTTTCCAACTAAATACAAGTTTGATGTGGTTAAAGTTTACAAAACGAAAGTACATCTGTTCCTGCAGACCAATATGTTTGATGGACAGATGGATTTAGGAGTTAAGCAAAAATATGAGGCATATTCCGAATTTATTATTCTTATATGTCAATAAAAAAAAACCGGCACAAATACAAGGGATGCACCGATGGCAATGAAACATTTATTTTTTCTATTAGCCTAATGATGTTAAGGCTGTTAATCAAAGCTGGGCAATTGTTGGTGAATAGGTATTCAAAACAGGTAGTAGTTCTCAACACATTAACAACCAAACTAAGTTTCACTATTTGTAATCCAGCAGACGATAAGTCACTATGTGTAGTGTATATCGAACAAACAAATGTCTTCCCATTTCATAGCTCCCGTCTTGGTCATCTAAAAGTCAATGGCAGTCAGTCAGTTTATCGTCTTTGGGCCCTGCTCAGTGGTTGTGGGGTATGCAACCCAAACTTTTACACTTCCTCCGCCGAAGCTGTCGACCAGGGTGCAAAACGATCGTTTTGGAGTGTGGTATCTTTGTGTTTGAATTATGTTGTATCAATTGGTAAATGTGAACAACCACTTATATATAATGATATATTTGTTGTTTAATGTAATATTTTTGTGATGACTCAATCTATCTATATAATATTAAAGCATTGCTCATGATTGATTGAACTTTATCTGCAAAGTCAGTGAGATACTATGAATAGATTAGCTTTTAGTTTTTTTTTTAAATAATCTATTAATACACATCCATGCAAGGGGGATATGGAGCTACATGGGCTGAACTGGGTCTGTACTAATTCTAACCCTTATTTCAATCCTTACAACATTTCATTTTCACATGGTGCTGATTTCTATGGACGAATAAATATAAGACATTTTGAATTAAGACTGACATACATTTAGAACCTAATATAACACATATAATGTTGGGATACAAGGAAAAGCGAAATGATGTTCTAAATTTGATCTTTACTGTTACCAAACATTACATCTATACATGCAAATGTCACAACAGAAAGCTGCACATAAACGGTCTTAAATCAGTCATTCGAGACACTTACGACGTTAGTAAGCAGATGCTTTTTACAGAATGTAGATATCAAACATTCGTGTCATTTTGGTCTTTCAGCCACAGTCTTTTTGCATAATCTCTTCTCATTTTCTGCTAGGTTGAAATGAACATGTTTACCATGTAAACCCAAATGCCGACTGTTATGGTAGATACTATGCAATGTTATATATGTTGAAAATGTTTGATTATGTATATATATATATGGTACTTTCAAAAAGAAATAAAGTGGGGAAAAAAGACATTTTGAATTTCTGATGTAAAGTCAACCCTTGTTACAGTAAGTTTATGTTCTCTCTGTGAATATTTTAAGATTATGCCTTTAAGTGTGAAATATTTTGCAACTTGAAAAATAAACCGCTGCGTAAAATGTCTGAAAATATTATCTTGAAAACTATTTGGTTATATTAATTGTTAATTTGTAAACATAAAGCAATTGGCTTAGGTTCATGACTATTTTTAAACCAATAAATATTCAATCATAAAATATATTTCCTCTTGGTTTAATGATAAGAACTAATATGTATACTATTACAGTAATTTACTAATTTAATTTCTTCATGAAGTACATGCTATTTTTGAATGAGCACTCTTAAAAATTGGATAAACATATTTAAACATTGTATTTATCCATTTTTATCCAAAATGAGAAATCTATTGGAAATACAAGTCATTTCTCTAACTCTAAGTGTATTTAACGATAAATCCTCAAGTAACAACTCAATGTAATTTGAATTTTCTAGAAAACTTCTTGAGATTCCTTTTTTTTTTTTTTACAAAATTCCTTTGTTTTGAAATGCAGTCTACTTAACTATGTAACATTACCTAAATGACGAATATTTTAAATCTTAAATTACTAGACGTATATGTCACAATGGGCAGATAGAGAAGGTTGAATGTAATTAGAGCAGCAAGGAAACTAGTATTCACGGTGTATGGCAAACCTACCTCCATTTGAAAAAAAATACTTTTAAGAATAGAAATAAATATCTACAGAAAAATTTTCTTCACGTTTTTGTGACCAGATTTAGAAAAAGATGCTCTAAGACCGCTGGGACATCAACAAACTAAGCGAGTTTGTAGTAGTTTTCATACTATGAAACATTTAGAAAAATGTTTAAAAAAAACATTGAAAAGTATAAAATGTAAATATTTATAAGGTTAAAATAATGTTTTGCGTCTGTGTCTTAAATACGGGATCGATCCTTAATCACGCCTTTGATTGCATATAGTGTTCATGGCAAATGAGCATTGCATTTATAGATATGAATTGCAGAATGTAATATGTAAAATGTTTTTTTAGTGTTCTTATTGTGCATATGATTGTTCTTATGTGTTATTTTTTCCCAGGTGTTTTAATTTGAGCGGGTCAGCAAAATACCTAATTGCAAGTCTTTGATCACGTACCCCTTCTTTCGTATTATTTGTTGACGTTTTGGCTAGTTAAGGATTCATCCCTTTGGGGCAGAATCCTTATGGTATTGGCGTGTTTATTATTATTCCATAGATTTTAAAACTGCAGCTAGATGTGGAATAGAACAACGAAGCTTTTGGGCCCAATCGACCTAGTCATTAGAGGTCCAGTTCGAATCTCCCAATACGTTTTTCACAGTCTTGCGACTTTGAACGTTTTATCTACTTTAAAGGCAAATTATCCTAAAACTAGTTTTGTGTAAAAGAATCAACAATAAAATCGATCGTGAACAGTCATTTCCGGTCTTAAGAAAGGGTACAAAAAGACCGGAAATAAGGCTTCCAATATTAAACATTGGGACATTTTTCAAAATCCACATAGAGTCTTGAAACTTTTTTCAAAAGATACATAATAACAATACAAGCAAAAAAGTAACCATGACGAACTCGTAGGTCACGTGGTTTAGTCGCAATTTTTATTTTCTTCTGATTAAGGGGACATAACTAAAAAACTTGAATCGATGACTGCATGATTTTCTAGGACTAATAGATAATATGACAGCGAACAGGGATCAACGACTAAAAGGAGGCAGAAAAAAATCATCTTGAAAAAAAATATTTAAACAAAACTATAAAAAAAAACAACTAAAAAAAACAAACTCCAAACGATATTTCATGCAACTTGATTCAAAAGATGTGCAATCTCAATGCAAGTAAAATACACAACAACGTCGAATACGTAGGTCTAGCCGTTTAGGCGAAATATTGGTCTGTTTGCACTTTCTAAATTTTGGTTTGTTTGTTTACAAATATCCTCGCCCAATGCACCTTTAAGACGCATCACAAAGTTGAGGATATTGCTGGCAATAATTTTGGCTGAATCATTTTATTGTCGCTTGCGATTGTATTCAGATTACTATTATGTGTTATCTCTATTGTTATGAAAGAGAAATTCCCCCTTTCTAAGTCAATAACGACTGTCTGGATTTAAGGTTCTCTACACGACTATAACACGCTTTTCTCTTTTTGAGAAGCACATGGTTAAACCAGACAACTACTCCCCTGTCTATCATCATCAACAATCTATCAAACACAGTTTAATTTATTAATTAGCACTTTATATATGATTCCTATCTGATGTCCTCCTTATCATCAATTGTAGATCCATGTATCATATTTGGTCTGTAACTTCCTCTTACTTGAATCTAGTTGCTAATCAATCATGAAATAATATTACATTAGTTTTATCATACACTGAGTGTATCTGCTTTTACAAGTTGAGCAATATCTAGACGGCCAGACCCTGTTTATCTGAATAATTTCGATACAGTTGAAAATCGAAGCGAGTCGTAGGGTTAATAGAATCATCATTTTTATAGCAATGCTAAGAAAAGATTTGAATGCTACGTAGTATATTGTGCAGAAGGTCGATCCGATGTCTGTATATACAGGGTTCGGGTTAACAGGTCTCGCTGTTATCTGTTATACTGTTATCCTGCAATCATTTGGTAGGTTTCAATTGTCTTATTATCATTATGATTCAAACTGACTGATTGTGTATGCATTGTTGCAGGGTGTCTGTTTTCCTAGTGCTGCATTGCAATCGAGTCATCAAGTTATCGACTTCATCTCAAAGACTTCATCTCAAAGACAACGTGGTTTTATTTTGAGCAAGTGCTTTGCTACTCATGTATCTTACATCTGTTATGTCAGTGTGTCGAATACAGATGGGAATTGTCCTTTCGTACTTTACATCAATGGTGTTGATGAACAACCATGTAAAGACACCCTTTGAAATTAAAATGTGTCAACAGTTTTGTCAGCTTGCCGACTGTTCACAGAACTTCACAGTTGAGGATCTCTCCTGTCATGTGATGTTCAACAAAACCAGTTCAAAAAGTAAAAAATACGACGTCATCTTGAGAAAGGCAGTAAAGTACGTGACGGTAAGTGGGGGGTAATGAAAAAACAAGTGTTGCTATGGTGTATTTTGCTCATACAAATTAATAACTGAGGACCTGTCTAGTTTGAATTTAACCAAAATATTCCTAATAGAAGAAAATGATTGATATACTGTAGAGAGAAGACAAAAACCATGAAGACAAGTGGGAGCCTACCTGGAACAATATATTTGATCTTCATTATTGTCAATGATTATTATTGATAAGGGTTGAACTAGATAGATCCTCTGTATGAAAGCAACTGGTTAACTTTCAATACTGATATTATAAGCTGACACTTAGGAGACAAACATACTGTGTTAAAAAAATCAGTATCTTTCTGCAGTATTTTCAAATTGCAATCGCTACTATTGCGTCGATTTTGTAAATGAAGCTTTCGTCTATTCTGTGTCCTGACAGTTTTCGGATCATATCCTGCCCGGCTTTAAGTTTCGTGTCACCTGAATGAACGTAGCCAAATTATACTGTCTCTAATTTTGCACAGTGGCCAGTCATATACGAATATTTCACAAAGTTATGGTAGAATGAGAATTAATGACATGTTGAATTCTGTCGGAAAATTCGCATTTTTTAGTCCATTGTAATTCTGAATTGAAATGCCTGAAAACATAAACAAACATAGGCGTAGGAACAGGGGGGGCCCGGGGGGTCCGCGCCCCCCCCACTTCTGAAACTGGGAGGGCACGGCCCCCCCACTTTTCACCCACGAAAAAAAAATTCAATAGCGCTTTCTAGGATCAAATAGTACGTGTCAATTTTGAAGAAAATTTCTATTCTCATACTAGTTTTTTAGAAACAGATAATATGACGAGTTCTCACCCTATTTTTATCACTAATATGGATGAAAATTTGATCCTACATCATCTTCCAGTGAAAATACGACATGGCAACCCCAATTTTCAGACGAAATTGAAAAGAATGTTGTTCCCATAGCTGTGTTTGGTGGGAGGGGGGTGCTTTGATACGTTTTTAATACGTTTCAAAATTCGGAAAGTGTGAACCCCCCCCCCCCCAAGGTTTTTTTAAAATTTAAAGCGTTTTCTGGGAGCACCACACCAAATTTGGAAAGAAGAACAGGCTTGAATGGCATGGCATTGCGTCAGGCGTCAGGCGTCCGTCCGTCCGTCTATAAACTTTTCACTTCTTCGACTGAAATTGTAGGTACAGGCACCATCGTCATTAGGGGTCTTAAATCATAGATTTGGTGACCCCGTGGCCCCTTAAAATCTCTTTTCATCTTCTCAAGAACGAAAAGGCCAAGAAAGCTGAAATCTTGTGTACATACTCCTTAGCAAATGGGGATCTTAACTTGCAGAGTTTGTGACCCTGCTAGTCCTCAGATGCCCTGGCCCAAAAACCTATTTTAGGATTTTTCTCCAGAAGTAAGAGCTAGAAAGCTCAAATATCGACTCCTAAGACATTTGGCATTAAAATTGTACATTTGGTGACCATGTGACCCCTAGTAAGGGCAACATTGGCCACTCCTGAAAACGGTTTTAGCTCATCAGACCTGACCTCAAAAACCTATTTCGTCTTTCTTCTCTAGAACCGGCTCTGTAGTGACTACAGACAGTTGGCATCTCGTGTACATACTCCTACTGTCACTCCTTAGATCATGGATATCTTGATTAATAAGGGCCCAAGGAACCACAGCATTAAAACCTATTTTCGTCTTATTCTCCAGAACCACTGATTCCAGAGAACTGGAATCATTAGTACAGTTAACTTGGCAAGCGGAGATTCTGATTCATATATTTGGTGACCATTTGATCCCTAATAAGGTTCTCAGGGACCACAAACTCAAGGACTATATTTGTCTTTTTCTCCAGAACCAGTAACTCTAGAGAGTTGAAGTTCTGTGTACAGGCACCTTGGCAAGTGGGGATTATAATTTATAGATTTGGTTACTTTTGGGTGTCATGGTTTTATGATCTTCTACAGAATGAAAAGTCTTTGTATTGGTCTCTTGGATTATGAATTGTAATTTTTCAAACAATATGTCTAGTGTTTATTTAAAACCTGATTTTCGACATCATTTTCGATGCTATTTCAGGATTAATTCTGATCGAACTGAGATATGAATGTTCTTTCTCAGGCACTGGAACAAGTCAAACTTGTCGACTTTATTTCAATCCTATTTTATTTCCATTTTATCGTGACTTCCGTTGTCTTGTCTGCAAATATTGAAGCTCATACAGGTCCTGAGTACCCTAACACAAGCACTCAAAAATTCCAAATTGTTGCCATTATGGACTAATCGTTGCCTAGTGTAAACGCAGCATATGCAGATTAAACATTTGTAATGATTATTATCCGAAATATTAAGAACAAACGCACTAGGAATATGATACATGCTAACTTTCAACTTTCTCGCGAGTATAGGCCTCTGTCCCTTTTTACAGCTAGGACATACTGTCCTTTCTCTCAAAATGAATGATTTCTATTATAATTTTTTTAAATTTCCGCCTTTAAAAATATGTTAACGGTGCTTATTCTATTCAGGTGCATGTTTCAGTTCAAACACATTTTCAAATGTTCATTTCTGATTTCATCTAGGTACAATTTGGTGTATTTTCTTGACATAAAATCGATTTTTTACAGGCACACCTGTGTCAAGTGACTTTTTTTGGCCTCAAAAGCAAGGTCACGTGACTTTTGTTTTCCCCAAAGTAAGGTCACGTGACTTTTTTTGCCCCAAAGTAAGGTCACGTGACTTGTTTTTGCCCCAAAGTAAGGTCACGTGACTTTTACAGGAATAAGGCGGTGTTATATTGTGTCAATTTTTGTTTCCTTTCTGAAATAAACATTTAAACTAAGTGTTAATTCTAAATCTTCGTTATTTATACAACAATTTGGTGAAGATCAAAATCACAACCTTTCTGTTTGATGATGCTAATTCATTCAACAATGGAATCGACAGACAGCTATCTTAGAGTAGGTGATGATTTGCTATGACACTGAAACATGCCTGACATCGCCTGTTGAGCTTCGTCACCCTGCTCAGTCATGATAATCCATCACTAGGTGACCTTAATGTTTACCTCAGAATATATATATATATATATATATATATATATATATATATATATATATATATATATATATATATATATATCATCCACATCTTTTTTCATACTGATATTTAATTATGAAAGAGCAAAGAAGAGTCGGCATCATGTATGGCGACATACTTTTTATGAAGATATGTCTCGGGCACCTTGTGACGAGGACCTTAGGACCCTCTTAATATGTTGTGTTGGAAAACATAATGATGCTGGACGATTACATGTTTTCAAACTAAATATAAGTTTGATGTGGTTAAAGTTTACAAAAGGAAAGTACATCTGTTCCTGCAGACCAATATGTTTGATGGACAGATGGATTTAGGAGTTAAGCAAAAATATGAGGCATATTCCGAATTAATTATTCTTATATGTCAATAAAAAAACCTGCACAAATACAAGGGATGCACCGATGGCAAAGAAACATTTATTTTTTCTATTAGCCTAATGATGTTCAGGCTGTTAATCAAAGCTGGGCAATTGTTGGTGAATACGTATTCAAAACAGGTAGTAGTTCTCAACACATTAACAACCAAACTAAGTTTCACTATTTGTCATCCAGCAGACGATAAGTCACTATGTGTAGTGTCTATCGAACAAACAAATGTCTTCCCATTTCATAGCTCCCGTCTTGGTCATCTAAAAGTCAATGGCAGTCAGTCAGTTTATCGTCTTTGGGCCCTGCTCTGTGGTTGTGGGGTATGCAACACAAACTTTTACGCTTCCTCCGCCGAAGCTGTCGACCAGGGTGCAAAACGTTCGTTTTGGAGTGTGGTACCTTTGTGTTTGAATTATGTTGTATCAATTGGTAAATGTGAATGTTACGAGTGGATTTCAATGGTTAAATAAACCCGCTCATTAACAAACATGAAAAGACCAGCAGTAAGTAATAATAATATTTAATACAGATAATATATGGCAGAGTAACAATACCAAGCAAGCACAGGTTCAAGTTACCTTTGTAGTCCTTAAGTCACTTTGTTCCAAGAACACACAAAGAATATCCAAAGTCCAATATTCAAGAATAGCACAATGTCACATACATATCCATAGGTACATGCAGGTCCACAAACGAAGTAAGTCTCCCTGATGTGATATCTTACAAGATATTTTATAAGATAGATAAATACCTGGCTGGTAGTGTAATTAGGGCTTGGGGCTTGGTGCTAGAGTAACAAGCCCAAGCTGATTAGACAGCAAGCTGGACACTGGCGACAGACAAGTTACACAGCTCTTAGGCTTACATGTAGCTGATAAATTATATTATTTTTGGTATTTGTAAATGGGTAAAATATATGGTTAATGGTTATTAAAAACACGATATCATAACACGCCCCCATTAAAAGAAAGAAAGTTATGGACTCAGAACTTTCTGCAAATATCTTAATGTTCTCCAATACGCATGATTTCTCATTCATCAACAGTTCATCAACTTCTACACTCTTGACAGAGCGTCAGCCATGATATTGTCTCGACCTTTGATGTGATGAATGTCAAGGTCAAAGTTCTCAAGGTAGAGACTCCACCGTATCAGTCTCTGGTTCTTGTTCTTCATCTTCTTGATGAACACCAGGGGGTTGTGGTCAGTGTAGACTTCAATCGGCTCCACAGTAGTTGCCAGGTAGATCTCAAGATGTTGCAGCGCAAGGACAAGTGCTAAAGCCTCTTTCTCAACTGTAGAATAGTTACGTTGATGGGCGTTGAATTTCCGAGAGAAGTAGCAGATTGGATGGTCCACGTCGCGGTCATCTTCCTGCTGAAGAACTGCTCCTGCTCCGATATCACTGGCATCAACACAAAGCTTGAACTTCTTGTAGAAGTCTGGAGCTTGCAACACTGGGGAATGGACAAGAAGCGCTTTGCACTTCTCGAAAGCACTCTTCTGCACATCACTCCACACAAACCGACTGTTCTTCTTCAAAAGATTGGTTAAGGGAGCAACAACATCGGAGAAGTTTCTACAGAACCGGCGGTAATACCCCGCCATCCCAAGGAATCGCATCAACTCCTTCCGTGTCTGAGGAGCTGGAAAGTTGATGATGCACTCAACCTTCGCCTGAACTGGTCGAACTTTGCCTTGACCTACAACATGGCCAAGGTAGGTAACTGTCGCTTGGGCTACTTCACTTTTAGTCAGATTAATGGTGAGTTTAGCGTCAGTCATTTTCTCAAAGAATGCACGTGTGACCTCAATATGCTCATCCCATGTCATTGTAGCCTCAATGACGTCATCGATGTACGCCTCACAGTGTGGAATGTTCGAGATGAGATGGTTGATCAAGCGCTGGAAGGTCGCAGGCGCATTTTTCATACCAAAAGGCATGACCTTGTAGTGGTACAAACCACTAGGAGTAACAAGAGCTGAAACTTGCTTGGCCCTATCAGTAAGAGGGATCTGCCAGTATCCCTTTAAAAGATCATATTTGCTCACAAACCTAGCAGTTCCTACTCTATCGATGCAATCATCAATCCTAGGTATGGGATAAGAGTCTGATTGACTAAGGGAGTTAATCTTACGAAAATCTGTACACAGACGCCAAGACTTATCAGGTTTTGGCACTAGGATACAAGGGGAACTCCATGGACTAAAGCTAGGCTCTATAATGTCATGATCTAGCATGTACTGTATCTCCTTCTGAAGTATCTCTAACTTGAGAGGATTCATGCGGTAAGGTGGCTGCTTTATGGGCTTAGCATCCCCTACATCAACATCATGGTACACCATATCAGTTCTACTAGGACTATCCTGGAACAAATGCTTGTACTCTAAGATAAGGTTAGTCATATCCTGTCTCTGAGGTTCAGTCAGGTGGCTAAGTTTAGAGTCAATATTGGCAAGGACTTCTGAATTGGATAGCTTCACATCTGGTACCTTGTCATCAACTTCATCATGTCTGGAAATAACACTCAGAGCTTCTTGAGTGTCAGGAACATCAGAAGCAGCAGGGGTAGCGGCTTGAACTGCACAGACAGTAATGGGTTCACCTCTGGCATGGTATGCCTTCAGCATGTTGATGTGGCAGAGACGTTTCACCTTTCCTCGATCTGGAGTTGCTACCAAATAATCAGTCTCTCCAACCTTCTTCAGGATGGAGTATGGTCCAAAGTATCTTGCCTTCAAGGGTTCACCTTGCACTGGAAGCAGTAGGAGGACTTTATCACCGGATCTGAACTCCCGTTTCAGAGATTTCTTGTCATACCACGTCTTCATCTTTGTCTGTGTATCCTCAAGGTTCTTCTTTGCCATCTCAGCTGCTCGTGAAAACTTCTCCTTGAACCCAACAACATAGTCCAAGAGATTCATAGTTTGATCTTCAGACATCCAAGATTCCTTCAACAATTTCAGGGGTCCTCTCACTTTTCTGCCGAATACAAGTTCATATGGGCTGAATCCAAGAGATGCTTGTATAGTTTCTCTAGCTGCAAACATAAGGTAATGGACACCTTCATCCCAATCCTTTTCGTAGTCGAAGCAGTAGGACCTTATCATGTTTTTCAGAGTTTGATGGAATCTTTCAAGAGCACCCTGAGATTCTGGATGGTAGGCGGAAGATCTGTACTGTTTGATGCCTAACTGATACATGACCTGTTGGAATATCCGAGACATAAAATTTGACCCTTGATCAGATTGTATAGATGTTGGCAAACCAACTAAGGTGAAGAACTTTATGAGCGCCTTGCAAATAACAGGAGCTGTAATCTTCCTCAATGGAATAACTTCAGGAAATCTGGTTGATGCACACATGAGAGTTAATAGATACTGGTTGCCAGATTTCGTCTTTGGCAGTGGACCTACACAGTCAACAATGATTCTGCTGAAAGGTTCTTCAAAGGCTGGAATAGGATGTAGAGGCGCAACAGGAATCTTCTGGTTTGGCTTTCCTACCAACTGGCAAGTGTGACAAGTACGGCAGAAGTTCCTAACATCTTGTTGTAATCCAGGCCAATAGAAATGTTCCAGAATCTTGTTGTATGTCTTTGTGACGCCAAGATGTCCTGCCAGGAGACTGTCATGTGCCAACTTCAAGATCTCATGTCTGTACACACTGGGTACCACTATCTGAAAAACTGTTCTCCATTCCTCATTAGCGGGACAGTCTAATGGCCTCCACTTCCTCATAAGCATGTTAGACTTAATAAAGTAACATCCAGGAACAGAACTTGATTCAGCTTCAGTAACTGCCTGGTTTGCAATCGGCTTCAGACTTGGGTCCTTCTTCTGTTCCTCGATCAGAGACTCTCTGGAGAAAGATTCTAACTCACTGCATCCTAGCTGTAAGTCCTCATGCGAGGTGAGACTTGTATCATCTATGTGACTAAAGAATGAGTCTGACAAATCTGTTACATACAATTCAGTTGCATCACATTCTGTTGCATTGTCAGAGCCTAACCTCGACATGGATCTAGTAACTGCACAAGAAGGATATATTTCAGGGACATCATCTGCTCCAACTGGTATATCTCGACATGGGACATCAATAACCTGTGGGTCGGGAACAATGTCTGTACATTTCTTCTTGCAGTGATCACATCCAACTCCAACTAATCCACCTGCTATATCATTTCCCAAAAGAAATGATACACCTTCCACTGGTAGTTCTGGTCTAATTCCAACTGTGACAGGTCCTGACACCAAAGGAGAGTTCAAGTTAATGGCATGTAATGGAGCCTTAACAAAACCACATTCTACACCCTTAATGAGGACACTGGAGCCAACCGCAGTCTTTTCTGACAACGGTAATATGCCTTCTAGCATTAGGGATTGGAAACATCCGGTATCTCTCAAAATTGTAATGGGCTTAAGATTGGCTTCATCTCCTGCAAGTGACACAGTTCCTTTTGACATAAAAGGTTCACAACTGTCATCAATAATTGGCGCCGAATAGGAGTCCTGAACACACGAATCCTTCAAAAATGAGTCTTGTTCATTGGGAAATTGAACTGAAGCAAGTGCATTTGGAGAGGATTTACTGTTCTTCTTTGCTAAGATTGGACATTCACTTATCATATGTCCTTTCTTCTTACAATAAGCACAAGATGGACAAGGAAAGTTTCCTGAAACCTTATCAGTATTACTTGATTCCGACTTAGAATCCCACTGAGTTCGGTTGAAATCAGACTTTACATCTGACATGTAAGGGTTACGACCTGTAACATCTGGTTGTGGAGAACTTCGCTGTGGTATATCTGACCTTTGACCTGACCTGCCTTGACTTCCTTTGTAGAATGTCTTCTGTAGTAAACCCTTGTGAGTAAGTGCATAGTCGTCTGCTACAACTGCTGCCTGGTCCAATGTTTCAGCTTTTTGTTCATCAAGATGAGTCTTTATGTCCACATGGATACATCTTTTGAATTCCTCAATTAACATCAACTCTCTCAGTTTATCAAAATCTTGATCAACAGCTTTAGATGCACACCATCTGTCAAATTGAGTTGATTTCTGTCTTGCAAATTCAACATATGTTTGAGAGTCTTGTTTTCGGAGGTTTCTGAAATGTTGGCGATAAGCTTCTGGCACAAGTTCATATGCTTTAAGAATGGTGTTTTTCACAAAGTCATAGTCATTGCTCTGGGAATAAGAAAGTGAAGCATACACATCATGAGCTTTACCGATCAAAACACTTTGTAGGAGGACAGTCCATGATTCTTTAGGCCACTTTAGACGTTTAGCGATTTTCTCAAAGTGCATGAAGTAATTGTCAACGTCAGATTCTTGGAAACGAGGAACAAACTTGACATATCTGGTAACATCAAAGTCGTGAGATTCTGAAGAATGAATTTTCATAGACAAAAGTTTCATTTCATGTTCACGCTGTTTCTCACGCTCTTGAGCCTCAAACTGTTCATATTCACGCTGCTTCTCACGCTCTTGAGCTTCGAACTTCAATTCCCGTTCTCTGGCTTCTATTTCCTTCATACGGACTTCTAACTCCAACCTCCGTATCTGAACCTCATCTGACTGACCTAACTTACTAAGAGCCTCCTCATCTAGTATCTCATCCCTAACAAGTGCCTCTACTATAGCCTTCTGTATATCTCCTTTTCTTGAAGATGTCTTAACAGATATTTTGTACTGATTAGCTAATTCAATAAGCTCTGCTTTCCTAAGCTTAAGGATACTCTCAAAGCTAATACTTGATACAAAACTCTCTAACTTGAAAGACATTGTGAAAGATAGTTGCTGGTTTCTTCAATGTATGAATATGATAGCAAGGTTTTAAACATTCACAAAAATTTAAGCCTTAAAATTACATGGTTACCTCCCGGACGAGCCCCGAATTGTTACGAGTGGATTTCAATGGTTAAATAAACCCGCTCATTAACAAACATGAAAAGACCAGCAGTAAGTAATAATAATATTTAATACAGATAATATATGGCAGAGTAACAATACCAAGCAAGCACAGGTTCAAGTTACCTTTGTAGTCCTTAAGTCACTTTGTTCCAAGAACACACAAAGAATATCCAAAGTCCAATATTCAAGAATAGCACAATGTCACATACATATCCATAGGTACATGCAGGTCCACAAACGAAGTAAGTCTCCCTGATGTGATATCTTACAAGATATTTTATAAGATAGATAAATACCTGGCTGGTAGTGTAATTAGGGCTTGGGGCTTGGTGCTAGAGTAACAAGCCCAAGCTGATTAGACAGCAAGCTGGACACTGGCGACAGACAAGTTACACAGCTCTTAGGCTTACATGTAGCTGATAAATTATATTATTTTTGGTATTTGTAAATGGGTAAAATATATGGTTAATGGTTATTAAAAACACGATATCATAACAGTGAACAACCACTTATATATAATGATATATTTGTTGTTTAATGTAATATTTTTTGTGATGACTCAATCTATCTATATAATATTAAAGCATTGCTCATGATTGATTGAACTTTATCTGCAAAGTCAGTGAGATACTATGAATAGATTAGCGTTTAGTTCTTTTTTAAATAATCTATTAATACACATCCATGCAAGGGGGATATGGAGATACATGGGCTGAACTGGGTCTGTACTAATTCTAACCCTTATTTCAATCCTTACAACATTTCATTTTCACATGGTGCTGATTTCTATGGACTCTGAGAAGAATAAATATAAGACATTTTGAATTTAGACTGACATACATTTAGAACCTAATATAACACATATTATGTTGGGATACAAGGAAAAGCGAAATGATGTTTTAAATTTGATCTTTACTGTTACCAAACATTACATCTATACATGCAAATGTCACAACAGAAAGCTGCACATAAACGGTCTTAAATCAGTCATTCGAGACACTTACGACGTTAGTAAGCAGATGCTTTTTACAGAATGTAGATATCAAACATTCATATCATTTTGGTCTTTCAGCCACAGTCTTTTTGCATAATCTCTTCTCATTTTCTGCTAGGTTGAAATGAACATGTTTACCATGTAAACCCAAATGCCGACTGTTATGGTAGATACTATGCAATGTTATATATTTTGAAAATGTTTGATTATGTATATATATATGGTACTTTCAAAAAGAAATAAAGTGGGAAAAAAAGACATTTTGAATTTCTGATGTAAAGTCAACCTTTGTTACAGTAAGTTTATGTTCTCTCTGTGAATATTTTAAGATTATGCCTTTAAGTGTGAAATATTTTGCAACTTGAAAAATAAACCGCTGCGTAAAATGTCTGAAAATATTATCTTGAAAACTATTTGGTTATATGAATTGTTAATTTGTAAACATAAAGCAATTGGCTTAGGTTCATGACTATTTTTAAACCAATAAATATTCAATCATAAAATATATTTCCTCTTGGTTTAATGATAAGAACTAATATGTATACTATTACAGTAATTTACTAATTTAAATTCTTCATGAAGTACATGCTATTTTTGAATGAGCACTCTTAAAAATTGGATAAACATATTTAAACATTCTTAAACATAATAAGTGTATTTATCCATTTTTATCCAAAATGAGAAATCTATTGGAAATACAAGTCATTTCTCTAACTCTAAGTGTATTTAACGATAAATCCTCAAGTAACAACTCAATGTTATTTGAATTTTCTAGAAAACTTCTTGAGATTCCTTTTTTTTTTTTTTACAAAATTCCTTAGTTTTGAAATGCAATCTACTTAACTATGTAACACTACCTAAATGACGAATATTTTAAATCTTAAATTACTAGACGTATATGTCACAATGGGCAGATAGAGAAGGTTGAAAGTAATTAAAGCAGCAAGGAAATTAGTATTCACGGTGTATGGCAAACCTACCTCCATTTGAAAAAAATACTTTTAAGAATAGAAATAAATATCTACAGAAAAATTTTCTTCACGTTTTTGTGACCAGATTTAGAAAAAGATGCTCTAAGACCGCTGGGACATCAACAAACTAAGCGAGTTTGTAGTAGTTTTCATACTATGAAACATTTAGAAAAATGTTTTAAAAAAACATTGAAAAGTATAAAATGTAAATATTTATAAGGTTAAAATAATGTTTTGCGTCTGTGTCTTAAATACGGGATCGATCCTTAATCACGCCTTTGATTGCATATAGTGTTCATGGCAAATGAGCATTGCATTTATAGATATGAATTGCAGAATGTAATATGTAAAATGTTTTTTTAGTGTTCTTATTGTGCATATCATTGTTCTTATGTGTTATTTTTTCCCAGGTGTTTTAATTTGAGCGGGTCAGCAAAATACCTAATTGCAAGTCTTTGATCACGTACCCCTTCTTTCGTATTATTTGTTGACGTTTTGGCTAGTTAAGGATTCATCCCTTTGGGGCAGAATCCTTATGGTATTGGCGTGTTTATTATTATTCCATAGATTTTAAAACTGCAGCTAGATGTGGAATAGAACAACGAAGCTTTTGGGCCCAATCGACCTAGTCATTAGAGGTCCAGTTCGAATCTCCCAATACGTTTTTCACAGTCTTGCGACTTTGAACGTTTTATCTACTTTAAAGGCAAATTATCCTAAAACTAGTTTTGTGTAAAAGAATCAACAATAAAATCGATCGTGAACAGTCATTTCCGGTCTTAAGAAAGGGTACAAAAAGACCGGAAATAAGGCTTCCAATATTAAACATTGGGACATTTTTCAAAATCCACATAGAGTCTTGAAACTTTTTTCAAAAGATACATAATAACAATACAAGCAAAAAAGTAACCATGACGAACTCGTAGATCACTCGGTTTAGTCGCAATTTTTATTTTCTTGTGATTAAGGGGACATAACTAAAAAACTTGAATCGATGACTGCATGATTTTCTAGGACTAATAGATAATATGACAGCGAACAGGGATCAACGACTAAAGGAGGCAGAACAAAAATCATCTTGAAAAAAAATATTTAAACAAAACTATAAAAAAAAAACAAAAAAAAAACAACTCCAAACGATATTTCATGCAACTTGATTCAAAAGATGTGCAATCTCAATGCAAGCAAAATACACAACAACGTCGAATACGTAGGTCTAGCCGTTTAGGCGAAATATTGGTCTGTTTGCACTTTCTAAATTTTGGTTTGTTTGTTTACAAATATCCTCGCCCAATGCACCTTTAAGACGCATCACAAAGTTGAGGATATTGCTGGCAATAATTTTGGCTGAATCATTTCATTGTCGCTTGCGATTGTATTCAGATTACTATTATGTGTTATCTCTATTGTTATGAAAGAGAAATTCCCCCTTTCTAAGTCAATAACGACTGTCTGGATTTAAGGTTCTCTACACGACTATAACACGCTTTTCTCTTTTTGAGAAGCACATGGTTAAACCAGACAACTACTCCCCTGTCTATCATCATCTACAATCTATCAAACACAGTTTAATTTATTAATTAGCACTTTATATATGATTCCTATCTGATGTCCTCCTTGTCATCCATTGTAGATCCATGTATCATATTTGGTCTGTAACTTCCTCTTACTTGAATCTAGTTGCTAATCAATCATAAAATAATATTACATTAGTTTTATCATACACTGAGTGTATCTGCTTTTTCAAGTTGATCAATATCTAGACGGCCAGACCCTGTTTATCTGAATGATTTCGATACAGTTGAAAATCGAAGCGAGTCGTAGGGTTAATAGAATCATCATTTTTATAGCAATGCTAAGAGAAGATTTGAATGCTACGTAGTATATTGTGCAGAAGGTCGATCCGATGTCTGTATATACAGGGTTCGGGTTAACAGGTCTCGCTGTTATCTGTTATACTGTTATCCTGCAATTGTCTTATTAGGTTTCAATTGTCTTATTATCATTATGATTCAAACTGACTGATTGTGTATGCATTGTTGCAGGGTGTCTGTTTTCCTAGTGCTGCATTGCAATCGAGTCATCAAGTTATCGACTTCATCTCAAAGACAACGTGGTTTTAGTTTGAGCAAGTGCTTTGCTACTCATGTATCTTACATCTGTTATGTCGGTGTGTCGAATACAGATGGGAATTGTCCTTTCGTACTTTACATCAATGGTGTTGATGAACAACCATGTAAAGACACCCTTTGGAATTAACATGTGTCGACAGTTTTGTCAGAATGCCGACTGTTCACAGAACTTCACAGCTGAGGATCTCTCCTGTCATGTGATGTTCAACAAAACCAGTTCAAAAAGTAAAAAATACGACGTCATCTTGAGAGAGGCAGTAAAGTACGTGACGGTAAGTGGGGGGTAATGAAAAAACAAGTGTTGCTATGGTGTATTTTGTTCATACAAATTAATAACTGATGACCCGTCTAGTTTGAATTTAACCAAAATATTCCTAATAGAAGAAAATGATTGATATACTGTAGAGAGAAGACGAAAACCATGAAGACAAGTGGGAGCCTACCTGGAACAATATATTTGATCTTCATTATTGTCAATGATTATTATTGATAAGGGTTGAACTAGATAGATCCTCTGTATAAAAGCAACTGGTTAACTTTCAATACTGATATTATAAGCTGACACTTAGGAGACAAACATACTGTGTTAAAAAAATCAGTATCTTTCTGCAGTATTTTCAAATTGCAATCGCTACTATTGCGTCGATTTTGTAAATGAAGCTTTCGTCTATTCTGTGTCCTGACAGTTTTCGTATCATATCCTGCCCGGCTTTAAGTTTCGTGTCACCTGAATGAACGTAGCCAAATTATACTGTCTCTAATTTTGCACAGTGGCCAGTCATATACGAATATTTCACAAAGTTATGGTAGAATGAGAATTAATGACATGTTGAATTCTGTCGGAAAATTCGCATTTTTTAGTCCATTGTAATTCTGAATTGAAATGCCTGAAAACATAAACAAAGGTTTGTAGTTCTGAATTACAAATGTTCATGTTATACCCTTTAATACATACAACCCACAGTGTATAGCCTACAATAATCCGTTCACATATTAGCAGACAATTACCCGTCCAACGAAGGTTCGACCCATCGACACCAGTCAACGAAGCAAAAGTCTTTCCTCCAGTAAGTTCGCAATAATGTGGCCTTATGAAAAAGCTCTGAATTTTTAGCTCATCTGGCCTGAAAGGCCCGATGGACTTATGGCATGGCATGGTGTCCGGCGTCCGTCCGTCCGTCCGTAAACTTTTCGCATTTTCATCTTCTTCTCCAGAACCACTTGGTCTTGGGAGCTGAAATTTTATGTGCAGACTCCTTGGCTAATGGGGATTCTAAATTGTAGATTTGGTGACCCCGTGACCTCGAATGGGGTCACAGGGGTCACAACCTTAAAAACCTATTTTCATCTCCTTCTCCAGTGTCAAAAGGTCAAGAGAGCTGAAAAGTTGTGTGCAGACTCCGTGGCTAATGGGGATTCTTAATTGTAGATTTCGTGACCTTGTGACCCCAAATATAGGTCACAGACATCATGACCTGAAAAGCTATTTCATCTAGAGATTTTATGTGCTCTTTAAAGGGAGGTAATTTAAAGGAAACAACAGTAATGAATTAATCTTCAAGTGTGACTTTTCAGAGGGGTAAGGACCTTAAGACCTATTTCATCTTCTCCATTTAAAATGCTTTCTATGTGTTATACCTCTTACCTAGAAGTTGACATTTTGAATAAGTTAATGTATATAAAGCCTGATGAGCTATAGAGCCCATGTCTCTATTTTTTTTAACTTGGTTCACATCAATGCACGAAACCTATCCGACTGACATAGTACGAACATTGAATTGAACTGCAGTTTCAGGGTCGCACCATTTATCCTTATCCTATCATCCTCGATAATCCAGAGCTATTGTTCCGATAACTCTATACACAAGCGCTGGAAAACAGTAAGGGTATTTATCCTTAACCTAGTTACCTCCCTTCGCAATGACTCAGCGAAACGCTTGCTTTCTAACAACCAATGAGATCACTTGAAATCAAGGGTGAAATAACAAGTACTCTCGTGTCAGGATCTTGGCTTTCGCAGATGATTGGGAACGCCTGGTAGCACAGGGATTTTAATCATTTACCTCCACCCGTTTTGATGGACATGAATGCACCCTTCTTCTCGTACAGACTTCTTAAAATTTTCTTTTGAGTTTCTGTCAGGTTGTCTATGCTGAATATGTTACAAACTTTATCGTAATCGAGTGAGTCGGCCGCCGGTAGTGATGCGTTTTGATTGGTCGAGTTGTTTACGCAGATAGTGTCTGCGTTTCGTTTCTGATTGGATAACATGGACCCAAGAGGAGGTAACTAGGTTAGGGATAAATACCCTTACTGTTTTCCAGCGCTTGTGTGTAGATTTATCCGAAAAATAGCGCTGGATTATCGAGGATGTCCTTACATATGTTAAAATTTTATTAAAACGTTCATTAAAGATTTGTTTTGACCATTAATCTTTCTCCCCCTTTCCCTTTTCCTCTATTCTAACATATATTCAATTTTCCCAACAGTTTATAATTTACGCCCAAAATAAATAAAAGAGAAAAATCGACTCGAATTATAAAATGTTTACAAAACGTTGGACATGCAACTGGAAGAAGTAATTTTGACACAGAAATTCTTTTAATTAATCGATAACACAGAAATTGTTAATCTATTTTTTTTAACTGGCATATTTAAATATTGTTATTTAATGTTATAAAAACGCTCATACACAATTGGTTTTGACCATTAATTGTTCTCCTTTTCCCCTTAAGTTTGGAAGACGACTCCAGTATCAGTGCTCCTTGCTTTTGACAAAAAGGTCTACGAGGTTCCTGTTGTCCCGGCGATGGAGGAACGCTTTCTGTTTCGTGTTGAAGGGGATATTTTGGCGCTTGTGTACTCCCGGACATTCCAAAAAATAATACTTGGCACAAGGAAACCAGACATGATGCTAGCATTTAAGGAAAATGCTCAAGGCAACAAACCCGAAATCCTGCTCGCCAATTGCTCAATGTTTTGTATTGCGATTGACAATAACATTAACACTGTCTTCATTGGTGGAAAAATGGGACTGCACAAATTTACTTTGACGAGCAAAAAATTTGAAAGAATGGCCATTTGTAAAACTCGGGTTTTTTCTGTAACTCTCGATACAAACAATCAAATTATGTATTATGCCGGTCCTTTCGAAGTAGTGTTTGCAAAATATGACGTTGTGAAGCCACTCGCAGGAAGACAACGATTGAAAGTGATTTCTTTGGGGTACACTCAGAGTAGGAGAGTTCTGTATTATTTGACAAGAGGTAAATTACTCTCACTTCGGTCAAAGCCAATTAAGGGATTTTCTCCCACAAGTGTTTCCAGTTTTGTATGTGGCGAAAATCTGGTATTTTATACTACACTTCCGCCAAACGGTCCTCTAATGATTTTCAACACAACAAGTTACAAAACAAGACATAAGGAAATCAGAACAAGTAGATCGGCAATTCCTATCCTGGCTGTCATGCAACAACGTTGACTTAACACAAATCTAGTTTTCAAAACACACTCACGAGGACGTTGGTACACTTGGATTACCAGGACCATGGTTGATTTTTATTAGGAACATTATAAGGTATTTAAATAATATTTAAATATTTAAATATTTAAATTTGTTTCTCTTGATATATTTGTATTCGTTCAGTTCAAAAAAAGGAATTCGTTTATGATCAACAACACGAGGAAGAAAATTATGATGCTAATGGCATAGACATTATCATCATCATGGAAACATTTGTTTAGCGCTGGGCTTGCTTTCACAAAGCACTAGGGTGACAGTAAGTCTCTACGGTACATCTGGTGCAAAGAGATTTTAAACCTTAATAAAAGTTGCTTCTTGAAAGCAGCCCTGATCTCCAGACAAATATTCCCGCATCCTGCCTCATATTGATATTAAGTTATGAAAGTAGCATTAAAGGGGCAGTAGCAGGTTTTTTCGCTGATATAAGTCGATGAAATGTATTTGAAAAATAATGTCACCAATGGTAAAACACCCTTCTCTCTTAGGAAAATCAAGTTTAAAATGAGTGTACGTGGCTCAGTTAAGCCATGGGAATCGTTTTTGTCATTCGAAATAATAAAATGTGTTCACAATAAAATGGCCGCCATGCAATTTTTGCTTTATACACATCACTGTTATTACTTCTACGGATAATTGGTTTATGTAATAAGATGTTTTACCCTCTAAAGTAAATTTAGATGACACAAACTATCATTATAAATAGGAAATTTGGGAAAATGAATTTTGCAAAAAACGTGCTTCAGCCCCTTTAAGTGATGTACACAAATCTATTTAACATTCAACAGATTATATGTAAGCTCAAGTGTTGCTTATCTGAAAACAGAAAGTCCTAATCAGTGGCAATGACGTTTTTGTCAGAATCGAATTACCTAACCGAAATATGTTTCAGTGTTGGAGTACTTCTTCAATGCTGTATCTGCCAAGATATAATTCAGGTGATCATTCAGCTGATAATGATCATCCGTCCCTAATGACTCAACCATCTATCATGGTTCGGTAACACCATGCCTTTTGATCAAAATACTTGATCGCTGCTCATCAGCCGATATTATACAATTACAGACTCTTGTAGAGGTGGATATCGGTTTTTATTGACCCGAGTAAATTAATATCGACCGAGATTTCGAGTCAGTGATGTTCGTGTGCCACGAATGGTCGAAGACAAAACACGTGATAGACAAGACACGATATTGACTTCAGTTGTCTGATATTTTACGATAAAGCTGAACGACAAAAAAATAGCTCGGGAAGTGATAACGTTAAAACAAGCGTTCCAATTGCCTTAAAAGCAGAGGAAGTTTATTCTAACGGAATTCCGTGACTAAATATCGTAACTCAAGTCGATATAGTGTCTTGTAGACTATCCTATGATGTGATGTAAACCAATCGTGGTACATGAAAAAAATACCAAATGTGATGGAAACGAATTGTCACATCGGTTTGCTGTTATCAAATGACTCGGACTAAGTCACTTTGGTGAAACGAGAGAAACCAAGAATGAAAAGAACGCACCTGCATTTAGGTGTATAATTGAGTTGATTCGATGATCATTACTCTTCACTCACCCTTCTTTGCCAGTTTTATCTGTCAATACACACAGTCACACAATAAAAGACGGATCCATTGTTTTCAAACTCACGTGAATGTTTCAATTAATTGAAGGTATCAATGCAAACGTTTGTTGAATTTTGAATAACAAAACATAGAGTCATGGGCTCTGTAGCTTATCAAGGTTTATATTGTTTAATGATGAAGACTGAAATAGATGGTTAGGCCATGGCCCGTGAGGCCCTTATTTAGGGCCAGAGGTCACCAATTCTACAATTGAGAATCTCCAAAGGATAAAGAGTCTAAACACACTAATACAGCCTTCTAGGTCTCTTCTTTCTGGAGAAAAAGATGAAAATAGGTTTTTAGGTTATGGCATGTGAGGCCCTTATTTGGAGCCACTGGATCACCAAATCTACGATTTAGAATCCGCATTGGCCAAGGAGGCTGTACAAACAAATTCAGCTCCCTAGACCCAATGGTTTTGGAGAAGAAGACGAAAATGCGAAAAGTTTACAGACGGATGGACAGACAGGACAGGTTTATGTGAAAGGTTTGAACTAGGGTGTGGTGATGGATAGCTGTCGTGGTGACAACCGGTATTTGGAATAATCCACCATTCTGTGCACCATTCTGAAGACATTGTCTTTAAATTGTCGTTGTAGAATTTATATACACTGGCACTATCTTCAGTTTTATACATGTTTTCTGCGTACACGTTTGTTATACGCTTATTTGCAAATTTAAATATACCTGTCTATGCCTATGCATATCTTTTAAGTTGTGTTTTTCAAAGTAGAGCTGTAATCAGTAGATAAATATTTCAATATGAGCAGAAAAGAGTAGTTATTTTATACTGATAGGCAGGCACTCTATTCAGCAAAATGCCTCCGGCCCAAAATACTTCGCATAATAAAAAAAAACCCATTACAATGCATTTTCATTTTGGCTTAGAAAGATGAGATGTTTTACTTTCCAACGTAATAATATATTGTATACCTTTTTTGATAAATAAATAAATTTAAGAATACATAATATGCAAAAACGTGCTACAGCGCCTTTAAATGGATTTAAATTCGAATTTATCGGGGAGTGGTAATATGATTTTGACTGTCGCAAAATTGGTATTGCTTCGATCTTCGGCTCGGTATTATAAAATGAATAAATTAGAACTCTGCAGTCAGTAAAAACATCCTGGAAAATTTTATTTCAGACACCCAAAAAACCATATTTAAACAGTATCCAATGAAAACTGTTTCAGAATTTCCCGAAGGCAATATGGATTTCTTCAGAGAGTAGAGGCACTAATGAGACAAACGTGATTTTACAATTAGTGTTGGATTTGTCCAAATAACATATTGACATATTAGATCTATTCTTCAGTTCCCGGTACATGAACTATCATTAGTTACAATGAATGCACATGTCATGAGACCAGGGATTGTGAATTAGCCAAGTTTAACATAACGTTGAATCTCACCTGAAAACAAAATTGAGATTAATTGATAAGGCCACGCATTATTTCCTTTATAGCTCCTCCACATCACGATATAAGCAATATCTAATAATGCTTTAGAAATTAGAGTTGTGGGTATGATGATACAAAACATTAATATCAACTGTGGTATACAGCATACACTTATACGTATACATAATGCAAGAATATAAACAATATCACATTACTCTTGTATCAATACAGTACATTTACCGGTTGTCACCTACACAGAAGTTATAAACAATTTGATATTTAACAATTGTGTTCATTAGTCATCCTGAATGACATACATACATACATACATACATACATACACACACATACATAGATACATACATACATATATACATACATACATACATACATACATACACACATACATACATACATACATACACAAACATACATAGATACATACATACAATACATACATACATACATACATACATACATACATACATACAGTATCTCGCCAACTCCTCTACTCAAAGGCGCTCATGAGTTTGTTCTTTCAATTGATTTTTAAACAAAAGGTCAAACTTACTAAATACATTAATTTTCTAAGATTGATAAGATTTCGTGTTTATTTTCGTTCACGGACTCTTCGGAGTATTTTAGAATTGCATGCAGCTAAGAATTAAGGGAGATAGGGTGAGATAAATGACGCGTCACGTCCCCGAGATCTGGCAATTTCTAATCCAGTTACCCGTTTCCTTCTCCTTTGAATAAATCCGGTGTTTTGTCATTATATATTATTTACGTTATATGTAACAATTTCAGTAATAACTGTTTACGGTAATTCGTTATAAAGCGGTATAAAATGGGAAGAACATGTGTGATGTTGGTCTCTGTTAACTTGACGCACTCTCATAATGGTAAGTTCGTCTTCGTTCTTTTATTTCCCAATTTTTGTTTCATCTAATAATTCGACCTTCGACCTAATTGTATTGCATATCCCCATTAAAATACACATTATAATTTATATGAGGAAATATAGTTCAATTCATTAGTTATTGTTTTCAAGGCCAGTTAATCCATAAGGCGATAGATTAAATATTGATCATAAATGAATACCACACGTGCCTATCTCCACATATAGAAAACGCTTTGTATAATAATGTTGCTGGTATGAAATTATAACCATTAGATTTCATTAAATATTCAATAATGTCTGTTCTGAGTGAACAGTAATAGTACATCATCACGAGGAGTTTAACACATTGACGATCATATAATATGGATTTCATCTTCGCTTACTTTCCATAAAGTACATTTAGAATCAAGGATTCCTTAATCATAGAAACCTGTTCTAATTCATTGTATTCCTTGGCGGTTTTGTCAGCTTCTGAATATAAGTAGTGCTTTTCCATATGTTGTGCTATTAAGAACATATATGTACATTTCTTTTGGTTGGATAGTGGGTTACAATATGTAATGACATTTTGTCTGTAACTATGCATGCCAATCTTGTTTGGCTGAGTCTTTCCTTAAGTACCTTCAGAAATAAATGTTTATCCCCCAACTCCCTACCAGACATGACCAAAACTATAAGTTAATAATAACTGCTAAATATACAGTATATACTCCGAAACGTCGTGTATTTTCCCATTAAAGAAGTTGTTCTCCACGAGATCTTCCTGTTCTTATATGTATGCCTTTTCTGAATGCCCTTCAGTACGTACTCACTAAGTGAACTCTCTCTTCATGATACTGTAAAAAAATACTTCACAAGACACTTGTTGTCGATATCATGTTAATAATGACTGGATATGTCGTTTTTTGGCTAGTCTTTTCAACTATGTGAAACATGACGAATAAATAAGTAGCGTGCTAAAATGAATAAGTTTCATTCACGTTTTCTGGGCACAGGTCCAAAGTACATACAATTGCATACAATTCCATGACATAAAATAGATATTAAGATAAATTTTAAGAAGGAAGTTGGTAATTTAAAGAAAAATATTTCAAATGAGGGGTAACTGTAGATTTAAATTTACGCTCTATATATTTCGGAAAATATAAGTCGGAAAAGGCACAGCAGACAAGGCTAAATTATATTCATTTTCAAAAGGATGGATATTATATGGAAGGCAGTATCTTTAAAAGCGGTTCTCGATCGACGTCTATGCCCATTCGTCGCCCCATTCAAGGTACATCCATTGTGTTGTTGGGGGTCACATATTCCAAACGATATAAATGGTGTTACCTTATCGAGAAGTACCGACTGTTACCGAAAACAACCATTTTGATGATATTCGACTTAGTATATTGACGATATGAAGGAAAAAGTAGTGATTTCTGATCGAAAACCGGACAATGCATTGTGATTGACGCGCGCCAGTGAATCAAAAGTAATTTTGGAATCTTGTTTATTTTAGACAAAATGACAAATTTGAGTTGATAATGTTTTATAGGTCATAACTACTGTGCACGTAAATGGGACGTGCAGTTTCGGTTTTGTACATGCATAATGACTTTACTCAATTTTAATTGGAAACTAGTAATTATGATATATTTGGCGATGGGGATGAATGTGCAAACTGAGTTAATTTATTTGCACTGTAAACAGCATATATGGTGAGTCGGGACGTATTTAAGCCCAATATATTTTGTTTATGAAACACAATGGATGCATCTTTAACTGATTGCAGCAGCGACATCATGAGTGTAACACTGTTTTAAAAGCTGAATAAGCTGCCAACTTTGAATTTATAACGAAAATATAAATATGCCCATAGTCTTGCATAATCCAGCCGTAACTAAATCCGAATATACCATGTTTGATTTGTTGGACAATGAATCTATACAGCATAAATGAGGTTTTATTCGGCAGTCTGTTAAAATTCATATTGTACCAGTTCTCATATGAGCGAAAAATATCCACATATAATCTTGAATTGCTTAACAATGTACAAGTAACTTGTCGGGTAAGTGACAAGACTCAGTGGTTAGCTTGATTATGGCAAAACGCAATATATACGTGGGATTAACATGGGTATCAAATATGCAACCAAACTAGAGGGATAACTGTTTTGGAAAATAAGGAATGACTTGGAACACGATTTCACAAAATTGGATGAAACCGACCTTCTCAAACAGATGTACTACATTCATTTTCCCAACTTTCAACATCATTCTAATACCCTGACTTGTCTCGGCGAGGGTTCAGTTCAGCTTTATAGGTCAAATCTGCAGTCGGTACTCTTCAGATGCAGTCTTCCTGACAAATCATATTTTACAGATTCTACATCTGCTGGTGTGTTGGCTGCTCCCAGCTACGGCCTGGTCTGAGTTCACGAGTCCCATGTGCGGCACACAGGACAGCTGGAACACCATAGAAGAGGCGGAGGACATCGCGGGCACTGTGGTCAAGGTCTCCCCCGTCCTCTATATCGGCAAACTGACCATCGCCCAGAACTTCTATACGTCCAGTTGCACGGACGTCAGTGGCCAGTGCAGGGACCTCAGAGGCGATCAGAACACAGGGTATAAGTGAGTGTCTACAAATAAGTATCTACTTGTTTAAACCTCATATATCTTTTTTCTTCACAATTACCTGTCAGACTCAATTACCCATGGTCTAGACTAGCAGTGATACCGTAGCCGAGATACAGGGGTACGGGCTATTGGATTCTATAAAGCGTTATGGAAGTAACTGCTTCGTTGGTTCTCGAATAGTTCTGTTTATTTCACATGTATATGACAACTTTGATTAGTTGTTCCTTGAATGATTGTGTTTATTTCCGGCAAAGGACGTCTCATCATGGGATTTTTATTTTCCGATTCTTACATTTTTATTTCACTATTAGTAGGTCTAGAATGCAAGAAAACGCAATTGATAAATCAGTGATAAACAGCTCTTTCCATCATTGCAGCGAGTATTAAAAGTTACATAAAATAATCATTCTCATCATGCCTGAGTCATCCTGTTCTAATCACAATGTGGCTGTTGCTGGCGTCTACGCGAGCACACTATGTTGGTGTGAATATTATCAATGTTATTTAATGTTCATAAACGTACAGTTGTCTTTCTTAAAAGTGCGTTTACCTAATTGGACTGTATGTAAATATATATTCAGATACAAACCATGCAGCAATTGTCGGAGAAACTACAAATAAGGAAATCTTTAATTGATTTTTATATGTTCAAACTTGTTTTTCTTTTTTTATGTTTTTATTCCCAAGTCACATTATATGGCATATGGATATTAAATTGACCATGTTTAGGTCTTTGAAGGGCATTTAGAAGTGGTAATCATAAGAACAGGAATATTTTCTGGATAACAACTTCTTTAATGTGAAAATACACGACGTTTCGGAGTACATATGCACTCCTTCATCAGGTGGAACGTAAGGAAATAACAACATATGATACATTCATATAGCAAACAAAACAATGGTGAGGAAATTCAATCAGGGATATTAACATGCAGGAGAATGGTATACAATGGGGATTTGTAATACAAACATGAGAGGGGTAAAGCATGAGCATGGTATACAATGAGGATTTGCAATACAAACATGAGGGGAGTAAGTACATGAGTGGTAGATAAGCAATGGCCTGTCGGCTTTATTGAAGATGTAAATAAACACACATGATGAAACGACGGAGGCCAATTGGCTTTATTGACATTGTAAAACAAACAATAATTACAGCTTGATTAGTGGGGATAAGTGAATCCCAAGCACATAGTAGGAAGATGCCTTGATCGCGGTTTATTGCAGGTTGTTCCCTTCGAATGTCAATCGCTTCTTGGAGTTTTCTTCTGGAGCGCCAGTTGTTGTTGTTGGATGACAGGACTTTGGTAGCTTCCCAATCGATGATGTGATCCTTGTTTTTCAGATAGGGTGGATTTCTGATCAAGTTTGTTGACGGACGCTTGGTATTCCTTGATCCTTATGTTTCTCCGATGACCATGTTTGCAAATATTGGTATAAGCAGAGTAAAAATACATTCTTTGTTCATTTACATGTCATGAAACAATGTGGACATACGCAATAAGGTGGCCTACTCATTGTAAACAATAATTTCTTCCAGTACAGAAAAAGATTGGGTGGAGGATCAAGATGATCAAGATAGGATTATGTAAAAAGTTTTAAAGTTATTAATAGAGTGTGGAGTGATGACCAAAATGCAATTTTGTTCGTTCATTGTTTGAATAACAAATGTTTCTACATAACTTATAGGATCTTCTTATTTCATTTTTAGAATGACTGATATTTGGCTTTGAATCTTTTATGCTTATATAGTAAATGTTTTTTGTTCAAACTTTCTCAAAACATCTTGACTAATCTTTGTATGAGGCACCCATCCAATCATGTCAATAGAGTTCAGAGTTCTCCTGCCACCATGTTACTGAGTGCACGTCTCTGCTGCAGGTGCGAGACAACCTACGGGTACACGTACGCCTACGTGAAGAGAGACGTCGTAGCCTGGAGTATGATCAAGATCCCTGCCGGGTGTCGATGTGTCTACTGTAACCTGCAAGGGGAGAAGAAGCAGAGAGAGGTATCCAAGATATTCTGGTAGCTCAACATCAGAGACTGTCGACGAGAAGGCCACCAACAGAGGTAAAGACTCACCCTGCTGGATACCCAACTCAACATGCGGGAGGTGTTGTGAAGATATCTAGATATTAAACTATCGATTAGTTTTGGGATTGCTTAAGTTCTGAGCAAGGCTCATATGTACCTCCTTTTTTACAAATCCTCTTAAACTCAGGTTACCCTTAGCCAATAGATGACAAAGGGTACGGTCACCACGGTGTTACGGAGCTTTCAACAAGCAGCCCTGGTCCCATTTGAGACCACGTCATTCTTTAAGAATGCAACACATGATAAACCTGTGCAAAAAAGAACTGACTGTTATGAAATGTGTGTATGGTTCCTGCACTGACCTTAAGAACAGGAACACATATCTTCAAGCCACGAGACGTTTGTAGGCTGGCAGCACATGGAGATGGATTTGGTTAGTTGGTCTTAGAAGAGAGCTGCCTTTTAGGCAATATCAAAATAAAACTCTTATCCTCATTGTATTTCTGTTGGAAGTACCATACAAGTAATTGATACCTGTGATATTTAAAATTTATCTTACCCTGATATCGGTGGATCTAGGAAGATATATATATTTACCTTGAAATAAAAATATCAGTTCGACAATTTCTTTCTTTGTCAGTACTTTGAAAGGAAAAAGACTTATATGTTGAGGTTTTCCTGTGGTATCCTGGGATTATGAATCTTAATGAAAATAATTATCATGTGGATAGTTACGAAAGTAATAGGAAATCTAAAAGGACATTGATCATTTTCTTTCCACAACTTGCTTATGATCACTCAAATTAAGTTTATTTAAGACAAGTAGTTTTCACTAAGGTGACAAGACCCCCCTACGCAAATTAATACTTCAAAATTAAAAAATAATGTAAAGATCAGCAAAATCGACTGTCAAACATGTCGAAAAATACAAAGTTCCGCTGTGGCCTTGAAAATAATGTCACGGTCACCAAAATCTTATCAGTCCTTTGTCTTCTCCTGAAGAAGCTGTATGTAACATATGAAGAGAATCCAGTGAATGGTTCTTGAGATATCCCGCTGACAAGGGTAAAATGATAGTCTCGTTGTGACCTTGAAATGAATGATGAACCCATATGCAAAATATGAAAAGAATCCAGTGAATAGTATTTGAGTTATTCCATTTCGTACAGACGGACACAGCCAAATATTATATCCCCAGCTTCGCGCTAAACGCGCGGTGGGGGATACAAAGGAACTATAACATGAAGCTGAATACTATATTATATAAGAACTGATTTGTGATTTGACACTTTCTGACCAACAGCAACTTTAAGCTCAACATGCCCATGTTTGGATTGGATTTGAGTTTCTCTTCATGCTACAGTTTTGCATTGCTTCAATTAATTATCCCTTGCATCAATTAAACTATACATCAAAGGCTGAGGAGTCCATTAAAAACACAATGCATCAGATAGGAAATGAGGACAACAATGGATATATTCAATGTATTTATTCATATATGATGTCAATCTCAGTATGATACACCACTGTAGATTAGTAAAGAGTGGACTGAAACATCCAACTTCTAGTTAATGAAAGCAAATTGATGAACAAATTTGATGTCTTGTTTGAGACTAGGCATACATGATGAACATAGCACGCATACAAAAATACAACACCCGAAGTTCCTCTTTGCTTCGACACAATCCTTCTTTTTGCAAACAGAGAAGGTATAAAAATAGTCTCCTGTCAGACTGCAGAGCGTGTCACTGATTACACTTCACACTACTGGGGCAACTTCTTTAGCCTTTATGCTCACCAAATACTGAAATCAAGTTGGCTCTAACTTGTATATTAACAGAACATGCGGGGGAACAGAACGACACTATTTTTGTCACATAAAATGCATCTTTCATGGAAATACACTATTTTTTGCAATGAAAGGAATATCTTTCCAAAGACCAAGGTTAAAGTTCGAAAGTCCAGCTTTGAGACCTATAAAGAAAATGAATTCAAACTAACCGAAAGTGGTGGAAATCAGTTTATCCGATTGCAATTACAGATTCGTTTTAAAAAAAGTGTGGTGGTTAAATATTGGTTCAAGTCCAGATATATATCTTTTAAAAAATTTCGTAAAAAGAATGGAGCAGAAAAAGCGCAAAGGACCTTGGCCTATTATTTTGAAGAAATTGAAAGTTACTAGGATATTTACCTACTCAAGTTAAACTCAAACTATTGTTGATTTTGCAAATTTAAACAATTTAAACAATTCTGTCATGTGAACTGATCTATTACTGGGACTAGAGAACAATTGGATGATGTCAAAAGAGTTATTTAAAGTTTCATATTAATTGGAATGATTGATTGGATAAAGTTTGGTTTGAATATGTGTTGCTTAGATTCAATTAGACAAGAATAATGAAAACATTGAATTAAATTTTAACACGATTAATTAGGGTTGACAGTAACTTGTAATTAATAATAAAACAAGAACATAATTGTTGAATATATTGACAAACCAACACAATATGTAAACAAATAAATAATATAACCCATCAAGCAAGGAAGACAACATTATTTCAAAATAATTCATTCACCTTAACAACATTTCTAAAAAGAAAAGAAAAAATTTGCTTTTTCATGAAATGATTTGGAACATTGCAATATTAAAATGTGACGTATGAAGTACTTCATAGAATTCATTCTTAGGAACTATAACAATTTGCACCAATTAACAAGTAGGCACATTGAAAAGGATACTTCAAAAATTATTTTTATGTTTACGCCCCTATTTCACTACGACCCGAATTGCCACAAATCGCCACGAATTGGAAAATTTGCACTTTCGTGAACAATCGTAGATAATTCGTAATTGATTCGTGATATTCGTAAATGATTCCTAGTTGATTCGGCAGCATTCTTGTAATTCGTGGCATTCGTGGAAAATTTTTTGTTTGTCAAAAGATTTTCACGAATCATCTACGAATTTCAGATTTGTAGTTGCTTCGTAAACTGTTCGTATATAATTTGGGACGTTCGTAACAACTTCGTAAACAATTCTTGGAAATTCGTGGTTGATAATTTTGATGTTGTCCACCATCTTTTGGCTCGTCTCTTATTTACCAACAACTGTCTCCTCATGTTCAGAGCTAATTCAATTTGATGTTGATATTGAAGTTGAAATTCGAGTGCCAGAGCAACACGTGCTCTCCATTGCGCCTCCATAATGATTTGATGACTTGCAATCGCCGAATAGTCACGAACTATCGCAAACTATTCGTACTTGATTCGTGATATCGTATCTTATTCGTGGAAATTCGTAGTACATTCGTGACTGTGTCTTAATCATTTCTTACAATTCGTAGACAATTCGTAAAGAATTCGTACATGTTTCGTAGGTTTTTAAGCATGAAAAGCTACGAATGTTCGTAAACAATTCGTACAAGTGTAAATGCTGTTCACGAATTTTGCCGAATGCTCACGAATATTCACGAATTTATGCAGCCGCCTATTCGTGGTGATTCGTGGCAATTCGGGTCGTAGTGAAATAGGGGCATTAGTTAAATGAATAATTTTTTTTATGGATCCAAAGTATATGAATAGTTCACTAAGTAACACAATAAATGAACATAAATGACTCAGTCACTATGCAAAATGTGCATAAAGTACATTTTTCACATGGTTCACTCACTTATCACCTCAAGTGACTTAACATATTAATTTTATTAAAATATACATGACAAGAAATAGGCTAGTCAACAATTTCCGGGGGATCCTATATGAAGACCCAATAATCCAGAGTGAAATTGAAACAACTTTTGTTGGCTGGTCAGCCATAAATAGCAATATTTTCACATTCTGCAAAAGTGAACATTAAACAGTAATACTCCTGCTGGAGGGAGCAATGTGAAGGTTTTTGTGAATAAGTAAACATCAAAGCATTACGTAACAACCAATGTGAACTATATTTTGATGAATCCAATCAGTTGCCCTTTGAATCATTTTAGAACGAGTCAAGAATAAAATTAGCGAATAGATAAAGAAGGTCAGGCCATACACAGTGACATCAAGTGCAAAGCATACAAGAAATTTTGGGTGGGGTGGGAGGTGAAAGGGGTGAGAGTATGGGTTGGACAGCAAGATTTGCAGGGAGAATGCCTGCACGTCCCCTTGAAACCTCCAAGCTTCGGCATACCAGGGAACTAATGGTGAAGAGAATCAATGTCATTGTAGCATTGCCTTCCAACTTTACTGCATACTGTAGAACTGGCAGCTGGATCATGTAACCAAACATTTTGCTTAGCCTCTATCAATTTTATGTGAACTAAAATTCAACAGCAGGCTCAGGAAAATGTCAATGACATTTACGTATAAAGAATGTATCAACGGTACATCCATTGTGTTGTTAGGGGTCACATATTCCAAATGTTTTAAATGGTGTTACTTTATTGTGAAATACTGACTGCCAAAAACTGCCATATTAATGATAGTGGACTGAGTATATTGACCATATGAAGGTAAAAGTAGTGATTTCTGATAGAAAACCGGACAATGCGTTGAGATTGACGCGCGCTGATGAGTCAAACATAATTTGGGAATCTTATTTGTAACAAACAAAATGCCAAATTTGAGTTGATTATGTATTATGTTTAATAGGTCATATAACTACTATGCTTGTAAATGGGACGTGTAGTTTCGGTTTCAACACATGCATAATGATGTTACTCGATTTTAATTGGAAACTAGTAATTATGATATATATTTGGCGATTAGGGATGAATATGCAAGCTGAGTGAATTTATTTGTACTGTAAACAGCATGTTGGAACGTGAAAAGCCAAATAAAATTTAATGAAACACAATGGATGCACCTTTAAAATCCTTACAATTAGCAAAATACAGACTAACATAAGACCAAAATAAGATGTTTCCTGGCCTGTCCTCGACAGAAGAAATAGTTGTCCAGCCCCTGGTGGGGATTCAAACCCTAGAAATCTTGATCCAAAGTTTATCCCAGTAACCACTGAGCTATGCAAGAGCAATACATACTATATTAATCCTTTCTATACCACGGGCAGGATCCACCCAGAAACATTTTCAAGTCATATCTCAATGGCTATTTTGCATTAACATTAACACTGCAGGGACAATCAGCAAGTGAAGCTTTACCATATGAAAGCCTACAAGGGTTATTGCAATGAGTATTGCATAGATAAGATTCAAGTCATTCATGTAGAGTTCATGAAATCAGGTTTTAAAAGCATTATCAATTAATTTTCTTGCAAGCAAAATTCATTCAAATGAAATGCCTTTGCTCATTGATTTAATAACAATAACTCAAAGACAAATTTAATACAGCAATTAGACATACACTTAGATACTGCTTTTTGGAAATGGCAATGGTAACAGCCATGTAAGACTTGTCAAGGAATGTTCTAATGTTCATTCAAAGAAACCAGGAATACAAAATATGCAAAAGCAACTTTTATCATCTAGTTAACATCTTCTGAGAACATTTCTGGATTAGAACGTTGTTCGATGACACTGATTAAATCAAAACGCTTTATGAACATGAACCCAGCAGGAAACAAATCCTTGCTTCAAAGCATATGCAAATGTTCACAATCAACAAAATCACAAAACTGAAAGTACAAGTTAAATTTCCAACATTTTGCAATTATCTTTAGAAGCTACAAATCAAATGTACTTGAAATTCCCAACAATAGATGGAGATATTATTTAATCTTGGATGATAATTCTTTAAAATACACAAGACCTTTTTTTACTTGTTGGGGCATTTCAGAAATTGATATCATGAAGGAGATGTGATATTTGGATGCAGATATTGACACTGTAATGAAGCAAGTGATAAACCAGCTAACTTGACTATCACTCAACTCTACATAGAACTTGTTATCCTTCAACAACTTGGTGTTTTATATTTTCTTGTAATACATAAAGTGCCCTTTCAGTCAAACATGTGTATTAAGAAATAGATATATTGTGTTATTATATTTTCATAGGACAATGTTGTTCTTCAAAACAACAACTGTTGCCTGTGAATACATTTGAGTGAAGATGGTTACAATGGTGTTCAGCTCTGAAGAGCAAATGTTACTTGAATGAGACAGGAAACGTTACACAGTAATATATTATGCTGAATGTTTGCTTTCATTAAACAATGTTGAATACTGCTGGGTGTAACAGGCAATAATGGACACAAAGTAAATAAGAACAAAACAGTTGCAAAATAAAAGCTGCTCTTAATAGTGAATTTCTTGCAAATCATTTATAGATCATTATCAACAGACTTCATTCTATATTACTATATATCATAAAAAGTTGTATTTAAATACTACATTGGTACCATACCCGACACTAGGTTGAAGTAAATGATTGATGTAATGCATGGAAAGGCTGAGGTTACAATTATGTTAAATTATGCTAAATAGACAAACAAATACTGTTATGTTAAAATTGACGCAGACGTCTAAATGCCAAGTAGTAACTAACATTTCATCACAGTAAATATTTTAAAATATACATGTTAAAGTTTATCAACTTCATGTCTGTTTCATATTATCAAACCAAGACACAAATTGCTTACCGAAATAAAAATAAGTGAGAGATTTTAGTTAGTTAAATAACATATTCAGTCTTGCACAAACAGACCATAATTACAGAATACACAAACTCAAACATCAAGCACTCTGATCTAAACCACACTGATTCATAATGATCGGTTGAAAGAGTAATGCAAAGGGGGCTAACTCTTAACGTGGCATCCTAAAGGACATCATGAGCTAACCAAACAAACTTGTTCTCTGTGCAACAATGACTATACACAACAGAACCTAAACAACTTTTTTTTCAAATTTCGAAAAACATCTTAAAACTTATAGCAAACATATTACAGAAAAGAAAATGTCTGAAACCTGAGAAAACATTTGCAGAAACTAGAGCTTTTCAGTTTTGTTATTATATTAAAATAAAATAAACAAAAAGACATCACAAAAGTATCCCTTTTTGGAAGATTTATCATGATCATTTTACGTAGAAAACAATTGTTATAGTGCATTTGTAGTCTGACTGCACAAATAAGGTTTATTTTTTTTAAAAGGATAAGGTGCTAGATAGCAAACCAACGCATGATTATGAACATCTTAAAAATATACTTGTAGATTTACTAAATTGAAATTTGGATAAAAATTTCCCATAGCCTGTAGAACTTCTTGTCCAAAACTGTTGAAACATTCAGCAGAATTGTTCAACTCATCAATGGACATTTTCATATGCCCTTAGTTCCAATCCCATACCAGGACACCTCTCAATGGAGGTTCCACGGCATGGATATACCTCCTACTCAACACAACAATGTAACGGCAGTTCAGCGCTAATCTCCACACAAGGCCACAGTCTTTATCAATGGCGCTTCTTCTTCCGGCGATTACGTTTTCCGCCAGTCGAAGGTCCACCAGAACTCCACGTAGACGATGTTTGAGACTGAGGGTTAGACTGTTGCTGTTGTTGTTGTTGCTGTTGTTGTTGCCATGGAGACGATCCGTCTGGTGACATTGACGCCTTGTGGAAAAGGTGGTTGATAAAATCTTCTAAATCTTGTTCACTGAAAATGAGTTTTGTATTAATTGTGAGGTCAAAAATACTTTACCATGTATCTATTCAATATCTTAACTCCCATGATAAAGTGTTAACAACAAGTACTAGTCCAAAGCCATTTCAGACAGCTGTTAGCCAATGCTATAGTTGTTATCAATTAATCACTTAACAATATTCATATCCAAATCTTTAGGAATAGACTATATCAACCAGATTTGTTAATGATTTTAATCCTATATTATCCTATCAGAATACTCAAAAGTATAAATATGTACAGAAAATTTCAAAACATTAACAAATCTTGTTATTCATAGATGTATTGTTAACACAAGTTTAAAAAAACCATTGACAAATAAGAAAGTAAAATCTAATTTAAAACAAACGTGTATGAATAAAGTACATAGGTTATGTAAATTACAACATTATTTCAAAACTTTCTAAATCAGATATAGAAGTGAAGGCAATGCCTACCCCGATTTCCCGTGCCGATGTCCCTTGTTGCCGTCTGTTGCTATCCTATACAGGACATGGTGTGAGTTGGCTTGCATCTGTTTGAAAAAATCCTTCTGAAAAACAAAACAATTCACATTTTCAAAGAAAAGACATTAATTGTAAACTGTCATAAAGGTACCAAAATAAATCCAAACTGACCCTTTGTGCTAACCACGAAAGTTAATGAAATTGACTGTATTCCATTAAATACAAACACCCCAGGCCTCCATTAAAACCTGGAGAAAATGGGTGTTTAGATAAATATAACCTGTGAGACCCAACCTTGAATAGGGTAAGGCAATAGAACAATGTGGTTTTATTGTAGGAAATATGGTGTACTCACATGACATGCGACCCATTCAGTAATTTCAAAGACGTGTTGATCCATACATGCGTAGTAGTGCCAGAGGAAGCCTAACATAGCCGTCTCCGCCCATACATCCCCCTGTAACACAAACAGGACAATCATGAACATAAGCTGGAAGTGAAATATCTCTTCTCTCTATGACAGAGTTGGTGTGCCATACAGCATTACAAGACAAAAGTGAGCATGGCTCAAATACCACATCTGCTATCGGTTCATTTCAGCATTATAGTTGTTGCACTAATTTTCAATACAGAGTCAAGTGCTACATTTTTTCTAATGATTTTTTAAACTTGATTAATTGATGTGTCACTTTCATTCATCTAAATATAATATCTTCTGAAAAGACATGTCCTGTTTAACAAGAAAGAGACCCCTTGAATACAAAATCACACAAAGATGCAATCAGCCAGAACTCTTGAAAAGGACATGTTTAACAACCATACAAAATATGATCAATGGACATGTATACCTACTTTGTACCAGGAGTATAATTATTCATTTCAAACTGAAATCACATCACACAACTCATAAACCAGCCCAATAATGTTAACCGCTCAAGATTGCAGACAATTAAAAGTTTCTGGGAGATCGTACCTCTTTGGCGGAGTGGAAGATGTTACATTTATCACAGAATCTAGCGCTGTACCACGGCCGGTTGATGGGAATACGCTTGTGCTTCCCACCACAGTTGTCACATCGCATCATGTTGGCAGCCTGAATGAAAACATAAACCAAACGATAACAATCATCAATATTCACATTCTTTCTGAAATCCTTGAAAGAAATGTTTCTTCTTATGCTACAATATTGCTAGGAATACTGATTCATGTTAAAATGTTTTCCTCCAAGTTCTAACCTTCTTCTTGTGGTAGGGCTAAGTTTTTTTTAAAATGCTCATTAAAGGGGTGCACAAATTGTCAGTCATAGAAAGTTATATTGCTTTTATTAATACCGTGTCAACCTAAACCCTAGATGATTAGGTAAAAAGCAATCATTTGAAAGGTATCTCTTAAGAATATTGTAAATTGGATCTGTAATCCAACTTGTTAGAGCCTGTGTATCAGTGTTTCCGCTGGCATTTTTAACAGCCAGTCCAAGGGACCGACAGTCATTAAAAATACCGGTCCCCTGCAATATTAACCAGTCCTAAAATGTTCATGTTTGAAAGACTAAGCATATGTTTTTATAAAAACAATAATAAATGTGTGCACTTGTGAACGAACTTCATATTGTTGATAAATATCAGTGAAATGCTTGTCACATTACACTAACACAGCGAGTGACGTAAACAGGTACTAAAAGTTTTCCGACAGTCAAAAGTAAAATCATGCATATCAATACAAATACTACAAATCAAATGGTTAGATTGTCAAAGTTTTTGATAAAAAGTAATGTAATATTTAATGTAATTTGATTTTAATTTTATGCTCATAATTTCTCAATTGCAATCGTAGTATCCAGGTATCAACAGTGCTATTTTTAGCCGTCACACGTTTGCAGGATTTGTACATAACATACAATAACTACCAAACCAAGAACTTGTAATGCTTTTCAAATGTTTTACACCTGCAAACATTTCATCAGTGATATTTTGAAACATACCTCAATATATAGTTTTTGGTAACATTGAGCTGTATGGCTGTCTAAAACTACGACAATGAAAACAGAAAAATCTGCAGACCTCCCGGATAATCCATGTTCAACACAGGGGTGGCAATTGACAAAACTTCAAACAAATTTGATTATTGTTTCTTGGTTTGACAAATCTATAATCTAATTATGTAATTTAAATTTAGACTAAAATCAATCTTTATTTCATATCATTAATAATCGTTCAATAAGTGATTGTGCTCTATCCTATTTGAACTATGCAACTCCTGTCACCCCTATACAAAAATTAACCAGTCCCTCTTGGGGAATTGCATGGAATTAGGTCAACACCTTGATTGACGTTTCCTGTCTGAAGTTGCCATGCAGCACTGATAAGCATTTGTTTTGATCAATTTATGATTTGTTTTGGGTGTAATTATAAGATTGAAAAATGCTTATTTAGCATAAATACAAAATTTAAGGACTTATTATTTATATATATGCTTATTTAGGATCATTTCTGCACAAATACACAATTTTGAAATTGCCGGTCCTTGAGACCGACCGTAATGAGAAATACCGGTCCAGCTTAAAAAATTCCGGTAAAATACCTATATATACCGGTAAACGGAAACACTGGTGTATATCAGGGTCATGTTTGCTATGATGTACAGCATCCCCACGCTGTAACACTGGCTTCACACGTACACCACGTACAACAGTGCACATGGCTTTATTATTTACTGTTAGTGTTTTTGTTTGTTTGAGGAAGGGGGTGCACTGAATTACTTATTAGGGCAGGGTCGCATCATAATGTCAATTTTATTCTGAAACAGATGTCTCACCTCGTGTATCTTTTCTTGAAGTTTTGTCAGAAGGTCGTTAAATTCTCTCTGAAAGGTAATCATAAAATAAATATTGTCAAAGAAGTCAAATTTTAGAGGCTATTTCCATTAAAACATGTACTGCTATTTTAACAACTACTTAAAGCCCAACAAACCTTAAAGGTGAGATGAAAAGGCGGCGCTTAACGACCTGTGAAAATTGTGGTTTGTTATGGGATAATAAACATGAGGATCCACTTAAGGATACTGAGGCGGTACCAACAGAAGTTGGGTATAAATTAAAGGGAGGAGAGAGCCGCCATCAACCCAGGCAGATATCCGCAAAACAGCCAGAAAAGTAATGTTACATGTTTCGGAGTCGGTTGACTCCTTCATCAGACGATTTTTATCAGGGTTCTGGGTCCCTGAGGTACAACTCGGCGGCGCGAGTATGTGACGTTGTCTGTGACGTCATACAATTGTCTTCAATACTTTGGTTTATTATGCTTATGTTTACTAAGTAAAAAACATGGACGAAATTTTAAATTCAACATTCGTATAAAAAACATAACATTGTACATTGTGATAGAGTATTTAATAATTATGATATAATTTACAATGATTGTATAAAATGTGAACAAATGTAAAAAGAAAATAAAAAATGAAAAAATAAAAATATGGAGAATTTAAAATAAAAATATATGTATAACATCAAGTGTTTTGTTTTTTGTAAAAAGGTAAGTATTTTGCACAATACATACAGGCATAAATAATAATGTAAAAATTTATATAACTATATACAAGTTTGGCATAAGTACATGGTATGGGGTGAAGTGTATTTTAATAAGGAAGGTTAGGGTCATATTCTGGCCATTGGTCAAGAATTATGTATCTACCTTCGATTCCATGGAACCTTAGTGTTGTAGTTTCAGGCCATTCAAAAGGATGAATTCTGAGATGGCTAGGCGGGGTTGGTAGAAGGGGTGAAAGTGGGTGCGGTTTTGGGGGGTTGTATTCGTTCGGCATGACTTTTTTGGCGGGAAAGAATGAAAGATTTTTGGGCTTAATTGTGTTGGTGGTAGGTTTAGTGGGGGTACTGTTTTGGAGAAGGAAAGCTTTTGTGCGGGGTTGGATACACGTGGGGGTAGAAGTATGTACTTCATACTTCTACCCCCACGTGTATCCAACCCCGCACAAAAGCTTTCCTTCTCCAAAACAGTACCCCCACTAAACCTACCACCAACACAATTAAGCCCAAAAATCTTTCATTCTTTCCCGCCAAAAAAGTCATGCCGAACGAATACAACCCCCCAAAACCGCACCCACTTTCACCCCTTCTACCAACCCCGCCTAGCCATCTCAGAATTCATCCTTTTGAATGGCCTGAAACTACAACACTAAGGTTCCATGGAATCGAAGGTAGATACATAATTCTTGACCAATGGCCAGAATATGACCCTAACCTTCCTTATTAAAATACACTTCACCCCATACCATGTACTTATGCCAAACTTGTATATAGTTATATAAATTTTTACATTATTATTTATGCCTGTATGTATTGTGCAAAATACTTACCTTTTTACAAAAAACAAAACACTTGATGTTATACATATATTTTTATTTTAAATTCTCCATATTTTTATTTTTTCATTTTTTATTTTCTTTTTACATTTGTTCACATTTTATACAATCATTGTAAATTATATCATAATTATTAAATACTCTATCACAATGTACAATGTTATGTTTTTTATACGAATGTTGAATTTAAAATTTCGTCCATGTTTTTTACTTAGTAAACATAAGCATAATAAACCAAAGTATTGAAGACAATTGTATGACGTCACAGACAACGTCACATACTCGCGCCGCCGAGTTGTACCTCAGGGACCCAGAACCCTGATAAAAATCGTCTGATGAAGGAGTCAACCGACTCCGAAACATGTAACATTACTTTTCTGGCTGTTTTGCGGATATCTGCCTGGGTTGATGGCGGCTCTCTCCTCCCTTTAAACCTTAAAGGTATTCACATTTATATTTGCACTTGCATATATCAGGAGACATAAAATAGCTTGGCCAGAAGGCCATAGATCATGACCTTTCATTTGGGTTACTTACTGTTTTGTAAAAAGACTGTTTGATTTCAAACTAGAAAAACCTTTATGTATCTGGCTGTCTTAATTACAGAATCACAAATCATAAAATATAGATTTATTCGAGGAAAGGCTTAGTAGAGATTTTACTTTATAAGCAAGTACTATATTAATGAAAGCACAATCTTCAATATACTATCATTGACTACTGTGCAGATCATTGACGAAAGATTTATCTAAATTCAGTCACTTAAATCCTATTAAATCATCAGTACAAGCCAGTGTTGAGTAGACACGTACCATGGCCGCCTCAGCTTCATGGGCCTCCTGCATTTGAGCATCATATACCTTTCTTTTAGCCTGAAAACACAATCATTCATTTCAAGTACAGCAACAATATATTCCTGACACAAACTCAATCTTATGGACCATAATTTACATCTTTATGTCAATAAATGACATTATTATATAACTAGCAATGAAATATGTGATTATACGATGAAAATATAATCCATATTTTCACATAAGCAGTAAAAAGTCATATTTTCACTGCAGTGAAAATATAACTCATATTTTCACTGCAGTGACTAACGTGAAATGAAATTATCTCCCTTTGTAAAGTGATTACCTCCCTTGCTTTCCACGTCTTACGGTGAACGCCAATGTTGTGATGTTTCAGTCAATGACTGTTGACCTTTTGTGGTGTTAATATCATATTCAACATTCCTTTACACTCTGAACTTGATTTATTGTTGATATGTTGCATAGTAGTTATTTTACTCATGAAAAACTTGTTGAGGCAAGAGGTATGTGACAGACAATAACGAACGTCCCTCGCTGTATGATATGTATCACTTCACGTTTGAAATAACGACACAATTTGCGTTTTTCAATGTCTTAGGCATCTCACTTGACTAGATGGTACCTTAAATAAACATTCACAACAGATTTATTTTTGTAAAACATTGTCCTGTTTTAAATATTGACTTATTTCAGTCGAATTATTTTCTCACTGCATTTAACGTGAATGTATAACGGGGAGTTGTTAGGATTATGACAATCAAGACCGCTCTAACCTTTCAATGACAAGTTTTAATTGTTTTTATGCAGATTAAAGTTCTATAATAAATAGACTATCTCATTGTTTTGGCCGAATATCATTTCTATCTCATCTCGTGGAGTGAGAAAGTGACATTTTCACTCGTGGCTGCGCTACTCGTGAAAATATCATTTTCTCACTCCACTTGATGAGATAGAAATGATATTCGGCAAAAACAATGAAATAGTCTCTATTTTCTCATGTACATGACAAAAGGTTACAATATTTTTGATGTTTCAACATATTTAATTTATAATAATGACATAACCTTGTGCAATGGGTGAGGTGAGGTGAGTTGGGGTTTAACGCCGCTTTCAAGAGTATTTCATCTTGCGGCTGCTAGTATTATTGCAGGAAGAAAGCCTGCAACACCATGTGGCTATGCATTGCGGTGAAACCTGCGAGCATCTGCTGGAACTAGCGAACAATGGGTGGTACTACGCTGAAATTCAGTGTAGCATTGCACCCAAACCTTACTGCATGTAGAACAGTTCTCTACTGCAGACAAAGTTGCCGTGCCCCTGGCGGAATTCGAACCCCGGACCTCTTGATCCGAAGCTGAACACGCTAACCACTGCGCTTTCCCGCCCCCTTGTGCAATGGGAATTTCACTGAACAAAACCCTGCTAAAAAGTACAGACAGAAGTGTTCACTCAGAAATGATTTCAAACTGTTGATTAGGTACTCACAGGTTCTCGTATCATTTCGAAAGCGTGACCTAAAATCTTGAAGGCTTCCTCTGCACCCGGTTCCTGGTTCTGCAAAGCAAACAAAATTAAATTCTTACTTATTCTTCTGTACATCAGATTCATACACTGTATATTTAAATAACAGCTAAAAATTAAAATATTTGATACTAGGGGTGCAACGATTCGGTTCGATTCATCGAAAACCGAACCGGAAGACATACAATTCGATTCGATTATTTATGCCTTTTATTTCGATTCGATTCATGAACTACTTACTTGCTTACACATGGAGTTTATTTCACCTAAATCATAAGAAATTCACTGTTTTCTCACTCATGGAAGCAGGGATCCAGATTGGCTTCATTCAAAAATGATCGATAGATATTATGCTAGCTGGGTCAATGGACCGATACAGTTCATGGTACTTCTGTCAACTGAAATTGCCTTTCAATTGTCAATGACTTATTCATTCACGTATCTAAATATATGTTCAAATGTTAATTGCCAAAACTGCCGATAAAACAATGACTGTCCATCAAAATTCTCGGAAACACTAGCCAAAACAAAAGGGAGGCTACTCCCTCTAAACTAGGCGCTGTCTAATATATGTTTATCATATAGCGCAAACTTGCGCTTATCTGTAACCAGTTATCGGCATTTGTGTACAAATGACAGGCTCTTCAGTCGGTTTCTCGCGGTCTGTGTTTACTTTGACATCTGTATAAACTTATTTTAGTGTTGATAACCAGGGAAATTGTTATTAAGATATATAAAGGTGGGAATTGTCAGTGAATATTTTGACAAAAGTCCTTGAGCGACATATGATACAGACCATGTGCTTATTCAATTAATCACAATTAAAATAAAAACAAAGCTTTCTTGTTAAGAAAAAACTTCAAACATTAAATGTACTATTAAAAAAATAGAGCCATGGGCTCTGTAGCTCATCAGGATTTCATTGATTTACTATCTAAAGTTGAATATTTAAGTTATTTAAGTTATTGTTTACAAGCAAAAGATGGGTTCTTAGATCATGATCACTGTGACCCCATTTGGGGTCATGGGGTCACGAAAACTACAATTTAGAATCCCCATTGGCCAAGGAATCTGCACACAACTTTTCAGCTCTCTAGACCTTTTTGAACTGGAGAAGAAGATGACAAAAAGTTTTTAAGGATGTGACCCCTGTGACCCCATTTGGGGTCATGGGGTCATGGGGTCAAGAAATCTACAATTTAGAATCCCCATTGGCCAAGGAGTCTGCACACAACTTTTCAGCTCTCTAGACCTTTTGGAACTGGAGAAGAAGATGAAAATAGGTTTTTAAGGATGTGACCTGGGGGTCACGAAATCTACAATTTAGTATCCCCATTGGCCAAGGAGTCTGCACATAAAATTTCAGCTCTCTAGAGTCATTGGTTCTGGAGAAGAAGTCGAAAAAGCGAAAAGTTTACAGACGGATGGACGGACGAACGGACGCCATGCCATAAGCCCATCGGGCCTTTCAGGCCTGATGAGCTAAATATATCAAATCATATTGATTGAACTAATTATTCAAGATTGAAATTGTCAGTCTAATTATGTTTATATAATTAATTAATACTTAATATTACGCATAATGGGGTTTTCTTTTAACATTTTGTAGTGACTGAAACACAAATTTGATTCATTCAATATTAGAAGAATATTTTTAAAATGTACAAAGCACATGATGTGATTTGAGATGGTACTAAAAATATATATATATATATATTGAATATAATTTGGTACATGTTTTTTAATGGGTTTTTTTATATAGTTTTAAAAATAAAACATTATATTATATTGGTACATGTACCGTATATTACCGGGTATAAGTCGAGAATTTGATACCAAAAATTAGGGGGTCAAGGAGGGGGGGTCGACTTATACACGGGGTCTATGTTTCAGCCCCAAAAATCTAGAGGCCAGGTAAGTATCTGCCAGCCCAGCAAGTCGAACGGACGATGTTTACACCGGAAACAATTCACAAACATGTCCAATCAATATTAAAATCATTGAATAAAAAACATATGCTTTATTGTTGTCTTTTTAAAATACAAATATAGCGTGATATATGAATAAAAAATAACATTTCAATCACGAAAGTTCATTAAAGTTTATATTATAATCTTCACTATTACCTGACAAACATCGATCGATATCTAGCTTTGATGCAAGTCGTGTGACCCGATAAGGTCACTTGGACCAATGAGATTCTACATAGAAGCCGGTGACATGCGAGATAGATACTCATGAAAAAATAATCAAGTGTTTACGCAGTGAGAAGTGCAAATTACTGGTACGAGTAGACGTATAATTTCTGAGATGTTCTAACATAATAGCATATATTCAAAAATATTTAGAGAAATGTTAATTGCCGATTGTCATTGTATTGTTACTGAGATGTTCACCATTCATTTTGTATAATAGTGTATATTCAATACTTGTTAACTTAATAGACAGACGTACGTGTGATTAAGGTTGTGAATAGATTTGTTAATTGCCAGTCAGGGCAGTGATTCATTAGCGCATCGGGTAATTATCTAAGCTTTGGTGTTTAATTAACATTAATTGATAGTAATTAACAGTAATTAAAGCCTGTCACTTCTCATCTCAAAAGTAAAAGCAATGTCTTTTTACGTCTTTTTCTACTAGGTAACAATTTAACTATTCACCGGTTATCTAATAAAGTTTTTTCAACATGTTGGTCGTAGTTTATTCGGCTTGATGAGAGGAAAATGTAATTTGATTGAAACAAATAATAACAGACACCGTGAGTCACAAGTTGTATTTTTTATTGGTTGTTTACAACGTCTGAAAAATAAATTATCCTTTAATAATATTTAGGGCAAAACAATTGATAAGTCGATCGACATCACTGCTTACCAATCGCCGCTGTGTTGACTCTTGTGCATGTCGACTTGTCACTCGGTGTCAGTCAGCAAGTGGTAAAAGGGGGGTCGACTTATACATGAGATATAGGGTTTTGACCAGTATTTGGGCAGTTGAGAAAGGGGGTCGACTTATACGCGGGGTCGACCTATACCCGGTAATATACGGTATTTAGTGAAATAAATAAAATAAAAATAATGTTTGGAATGAAAAGTTTCCTTTCTGGTAAAAGCTAGTTTTTTAAAAAATTTCCCAGTCTTTAGCTGAATGTAATGTCACTGAGTTGTAGAGTGTGACTTATACTATACTTTGGTGAATCAAATCGAAATGAATCGAATCGAACACTCTGAATCGATAATCGTATCGAATCAAAGTGTGGGTGAATGGTTTCACCCCTATTTGATACAATGATATATGATTTCTGAAATGAATACAGAGTAGGACTTCAAAGAGCAATTATGACAAGGAGACTTTAGTCACTTGTCTGTATTTGCAGATCTATGCTTATTCACATAGCTGACTCTCAAACCAGGCACTTACTGGAAACCTGGCCGTGAATGTTTCAGCAGAAATGAAATGACATCCTCTATTGGAGGATAAAACCAGCATTTATTAGAGGCCTGAGTTTATTTACTTTAGTTGCTTCAATTGGAGACCCGGTGCTTATCTTTTTAACAGCATGGCAGTTATTGGAGGCCATTCAAGAAAACATGATTATAGGCTCTCACTTAAAAGAAAAGATGACTGAATAATATGTTGGTAGTATTCAACTGACCTTATCTGGATGCACCAAAACCGCCTGGCGCCTGTAGTACTTCTTAATGTCTTCATCCGAGCTATCAGAATGTAATCCTAGAATACTGCAAACAGAGGAAGGTGAATGGTCATATTTGTCACATGACAGACACAATTTTATCAACTCTAGAAATATTTTCAGTACTTTATCAATTAGTTTTAATTCCTGTAATTTACATCAGGATCACACAGGAATGATTTCACACTAATTAATTCAGTAAAACGTTGGGTTCATTTTAGTGTAAGATTGGAGGGTAAGGTGAAGTGATTTCAGTTTTTTTTTATGTTTTCAAGTGTATTCACTAATATCATGGTGGCTTGAATTAGTATTATTAGGAGAAAGCAATACAATTTTCGCCAAGCATTGTAGAGAAACCTGCAAGCATCAGGTGAGGTGAGTTGGGGTTTAACGCCGCTTTCAAGAGTATTTCACTTATACTGCTAGTATTATGGCAGGGAGAAAGCCTGGAACGTCATGTGGCTATGCATTGCGGTAGTGTAGCATTGCACCCAAACCTTACTGCGTGTACAAAGTTGCTGTGCCCCTGGCGGGATTCGAACCCCGGACCTCTTGATCCAAAGTCGAACGTGCTTACCACTGCACTATCCCGCCCCCTGCAAGCATCAGCTCAGTGTTGTTTACAGGTAATCAACTTAGGGGGTTGCTCAATTCTGAACAGATGGGACCCTTTGCAATGGTAAAAGTATCTTAATGTTAAGGAAAAGGGGTGAACACTATTCTTATGACCACCTCTAGGAACAGCATGAACTGAAGAATCACCAAAGGTACTGTACTTAATTTTTGTAGAGCAAGAACCCCACGATATTAGGGCTGAGTATTGCTATAGGAAACACAATGCAAATAAGACACAATATTGGAGAGAATGTTAGTGTGTATCACGATAACATTGTCCTTAATAATTCATTGAGATAACATGTGTCATCAGTTTGAACACAAAGTTGTCTATCATTCATCATGTTAACGCGATGGAGAAATGGATTCAACATCAGATTTATTCATTTTCTGATTAAAAAACGATTTTATTTATTGAAACCAGTGTAATAAAATCAATGACTTTACTTGATGAAATACACAGTCTTTAAAATAAAATTCAATATATTGTTAAATGGTAAATCTTATTGCACTTACTGTCTACTGCATGGTGTTTACTGACTGTATGTATTAATGAAACAATTATAATGCCTAGGCAAGCGTGATACCAGTTTGGCCATGCATTGCAGTGAGCCTGCAAGCATTGATTGGAACTACTTCAACTAGCAAATTAGGGTCAGTGACCGATTACTATTTAGATTCAAAGATTATGTTAAGCAATAAATACTGTATCAGTTTACCTATAGGGGTCCTTTCCTCGACAGGCAAGTAGCCTTCTCATGGCTTCTTCTCCTAAAAAACAGATCACATCAAATTTCATGCTTTAGCAAAATTATTACAATGAACAGTGAACATGAATTAACAATGCGAACGCTACCTCTCCAACATTTAATCTATTATCCTGTGTGCTTGGCCTCAACAATTACATGTAAATGTAAGTGACATACAATGTTTCACCCTCCACCCTTTTAATTTCTCAGATTTAGTTCCATCATTATTAGTAAGATGCACACAAAAACAGGCCAGCAATCAATCTAAATCAGTGGACAGACGGTCACCATTGATCTCAGCATTGTGAATAATCTTTATACTGGACAATTCTCCAAACCATACCTGTGCTTGGCAGTGCTATATTTTCTTCCAGTCCAACTCGGCGCTTTCCTTCAGTGGGTCCAGGCTTAGATCCGGGTGAAAAACTACTTTTGAAGACTTTGGTTTTCAGGAAAGACCATCCCTTGCCCCATGCAACAGTGATTAGGTGAACAAAGCCGGACGCTCTGCACAGAGAGAAACAATGCTCTAACTTGAGTAACTAAGTACACGATGTTTTTAAGAAGGTAAGGGAGATAACTTACAAGGGAGATAACTTACATGTACATGATGTCCAGAAGGCAAGGAGATAACTTATAAGTACATGACTCCAAGAAGGTAAGGGAGATAACTTACATGTACATGATGTCCAGAAGGTAAGGGAGATAACTTATAAGTACATGACTCCGAGAAGGTAAGGGAGATAACTCACAAGTACATGACTCTAAGAAGGTAAGGGAGATAACTTACAAGTACATGATTCCATGAAGGTAAGGGAGATAACTCACAAGTATATGACTCCAAGAAGGTAAGGGAGATAACTTACAAGTACATGATGATTCCAAGAAATAATGGAGATATTTTACAAGTACATGACTCCAAGAAGGTAAGGGAGATAACTTATAAGTACATGATGATTCTGAGAAGGTAAGGGAGATAACTTACAAGTACATGATGATTCTGAGAAGGTAAGGGAGATAACTTACAAGTACATGATGATTCCAAGAAATAATGGAGATATTTTACAAGTACATGACTCCAAGAAGGTAAGGGATATATATAATTTACGAGTACATGACTCAATGAAGTGAGTGAGTGAGTTATTGTTTAACGCCGCTTCGGCAGTATTGCAGCCATTAGCGGCGATGACTCAATGAAGGTAGGGGATATATAACTTATAAGTACATGACTCCAAGCGGATAGGGGATACTTACAAGTACATGATGATTCCGAGAAGGTAGAGGAGGGTTGTTATCAGGACAGATACAGCTCGGTGGAAACAACTCTTGCACTTCTCACCGAAGTAGCTCATCCACTCATCTGAAACAATAGAATGTTGAGATTCTTTATTAGAATACCAACAGGACTGGACAACTTGTGATTTGATCACATGTTCTCAGGACAGTGACCTTAAGAATTTATACAAAAAGTCTTAACACCTGCTAGTTAGTTTTATCAAGTTGATATACCTGACATCAACAAAAGTTTAGTGTTGGCAGTTAGTCACATGGTAAACTTTGAAAGCTGATTTTGATTTTTACTGCTTACTGTCAATACTATTTTGAGTAGATATCTGCATGCCCAAGAAAATGACAAGACAAAAATGTCCTCCAAAGTATGTGTATTTTATAGAAGGTCACTAAAGTCATTATCCTATAGGAATTAAAAGGATAGTATGTATACTTGATTCAACTACTGAATAACTACAAACTATTGCACTTTGTTTCTTTGCAGAATATTAACAGAAGAGTCTAATACCATTAGCTAAGTTAAAAGTTGAAAATGTAACTTGAAACAATCACTGCACTGGTACTTTATTCCTTTTTTATTGTTGAAAGTAGCTTCTGGATAGCTACGAAAAATAATCAAATTGGCTACTTTATCCACATTGTTCCAGTTAATAATACTCAACCAGTCATAAGCTCGCAGTTATTGCTCTAATAAAACCGCCAATAAAATAAAATTGCTCATACTCATGAAATGCTGCATACCAATTTTATTGAACTGTAAACAGTTATGCATATGGCTACAATAATCACTTGATGTTCAGTTTAATGTGAATTATGAACAGGAAAAAATATTGCTTAACAGAGAAAAGACAATTTCTAACAATATTGACTTCTTCCGAGTTGCTCATTATTGCTACATCAGCATTATACTTGATCCACAATGACAATGTTCTGTCCAATAGCTGTTTGTTGCAACTAGGGCTGTGTATTGCCTCAATTTTGGTATTGAGATACGTATTGCTCAACTGTAATGTATTGCAATACATACCACAATATATTGCAAGATCCTCTGACAATGAGATATTTCTCTAGAAAGCATTTAACTAGTGCCAATGATATTGCAACATGTTAAATGAACTCTATATTCAACTTTTATACTTCCTTTTGCAGTTTAAACATGACACATTTTATATAATGACTTTCAGATCTTTAAAAATATCATTAATACAGTCCAACACACATTCTCGCACTTCAAAATTATTATTTTAATACAAGTTAAGCCAGTAAATGTGCTTTTTACAAGATAAACAAGAAAAAAGTGAGCATGGCTCACATACCCCCGCCATTCATCCATTGAACATCATAGATGTCAAGGGTACAATGTTCAAAAACAGATTCAAGCATCATAATATTGTCCAAAATATTTTTGGGAACTGGCTTTGTTATTACAAAATTTCATTCACCCTGCTGTAATATTTTTCAGGTAACTTAATTGTTCCCATTAGAGCATCTCAGCGGAAATATGTACCAATTTCAATTACAGAATCAAGGGCCATTACTCCGTAAAAAAAAGTAAAAAATTCGGAACTGGACTTTAAACTCGATGAAGAGTATCATCTGGACTACCTTCATGTTAAATTTCATTCATCTAGATGTAATAGTTTCCGAGAAAACATGACCCCGTTGTAACATCACAGCCATTTTGGTACTAAGTTAATTTCGGATTCAAGGGCCATAACTCCATAAATTTTTTTATTTCAATACTGGTTTTCGTACTCGATAAAGGGTATGGTCATGAGTAGTCACAACCAAAATTTCATTCACCTGGGTGTAATAGTCTGAGAAAACTTGTCCCGATTGAACACAATAAAACTAAGTCCAAAAAGTTGCGTTTCCAGAGAAACAACAAAAAATTAAAATCTCAGAAAACTGAAACGCGATGGGAAGAACATGGTTAACAACTGTACAAAGTTTGGTTGATGTACCTTTGACGGTTTTTGAGAAAATTGACCGGACGGAATGACGGACAGACCGCTTTATACCCCTGCTTACTTTGTAGCGGGGGTATAATGAATAAATTTTATTTAATATTTGTTGGTGCAATATATTGTGATATGAAAATTGTATCGCATTACGACGTAACGTGTATTGCACAACTCTGTATTGCAATATATTGGTATTGCAATAATACTGCACAGCCTTAGTTGCAACAACAGTCAAGATAGCTAGATTGGATGGTTGGTTAATTAACAACATTGTAACATAACATGACATCAAAGCACTTTGCAATAATGGCTTATCTATTGACATCCAACTGTGCACTCACTAATGGTAATTCCTAGTCATTTATATTCTGCCTGTCATATTTTTAAAAACCATATGACAATGAGACAGACATAAATGTACCTTCCCCCCTATTATAGAGTTTGACACATTTCCTTATGTATCAATAATTTATCAGTTTCATATTTATATCTCATCATAATATTTATGAATGTTAGATAATCACATTTGATTAGTCAGTTTTAATATTCATGAATGTCACATAATCACATTTGATTAGTCAGTTTTATATTTGTTACATCACTGTACGTCTGTGGCATACCTGTACAGTTGCACCATCCATGAACTTATTTACATGCTTATTTCATAAAACATCCCCGTGAAAGGCGAGTGTTAGTAAGGTATTTATTTCCTACAACCCCTTTCAAAGGTTCAAAGGTTGGTATGAAGAGAATAAGAATGAACACTATCAACAAAAGACAAACGTTTTGGTTGTTAAGGAATTTGATAAACTCAATAAAACAGTATTTATAGAATAGCAAAACTCAACATTACTTACCGGTAATAGCACACATTGAGCACAAACACTGTATATATCCTTATTATGTGAACCAATATGACATCGAACCACTTTGACTTAAATATTGTCCACTGCATATCTGATTCCTATCACAACCAGTAAACAGTCCTCTCTCTTCCTATGTCTATTAATCATCATTATCATATATCATTCTCTGTGCATTTCATAATCCATGTAAATGACTTTCAAGCAAATTGAAGCAATACTCAAGCATTAATCCTACTTTGATACCAACTTCAGGTACTAAACCAATCACTAGTCAGGCTCTGAAACATTCACAAAGCTGAAGTAACTGTACAAAATAACTCTCAGTCAAACCTACCCATCTGTGACATACTAGAGAATTTCCTTCCTTGTGAGACATATGACAGGTGACAATGAAAGTGAAACTAGTTATTGCATATGAGAGCCTAACACGTCAACCAATCGTTATATATTTTTCATAGCATACAATCGCAATTCAAAGAACAATATATATATAGGGCATTGCAGTAATCTCTTCAGTCAAAGTCTAACGAGACAATTTTCACATTGATGAGAGTCACTGATAAAAGACTAAAGCTTTTGCACTTGGTTCATCGAAAAATCTAGGCCAGTATTTTTGCCAGTAGTCAACTTGATTACATAGAACAAACCTAGAATGTGATACTAGAAGAAGATTAGTACATTAGCCTGGTCACAACGACATCTCCCTTGTTCAAGTAATAAATATGTCACCACTGTTTCCAAATATGTCAAGGGCCATAACTCTAAAAAAGATTGCAGCATGATTGAATGATGATTAGGTCAGCTACTGCATAAGCCGATACTATATCATTAGAATTGTAAAACATTAAATTTATACTAAAATTCAAGGAGGGTATGCTATCCCTGAAAACTTAACATATTTGTCTTTGTATATATATATATATATATATATATATGTATATTGGAGATAATTTTCAAGTTCCTAGTGTATCATTCTTCTGCACAATAATTATAGTAGTTTCCTTCTATCCATGATATTCAGGAAGTGTATTACTGTGAATCATCTTTTTAAAAATAATTCTGAAAGTGATTAATGTAGTCAATAAAATAAATATAAATATGAAAACATGTCAAAATTCATTAGACTTAGTTATAATAAATAGGAGAGGCCCTTTCACTATCTTCACCTGCTTTTTGATTAAAGTCAAGCAATCAAATTTCGTTCTAGTTGAGTTTGAAATCTTTTAAGATCAGTAGCTCAGCCAAATAAGTGTCCAGTCTCCATCACTGGCTAATTAAGGCTGCATTTCAATAACTTTTCTGTGCTAGAATAGCCACCTCAACAAACTCAGTATTTACAGGATCTAATACAGAGCATTTAGATCACAAACATAAAAGAAATTCAGTAAATAAAAACATTATCGGATGTATAGTTTATCACAGAATGGGAAGTATAGAGATACAAAGGATGGTTGACAAATAACGGTCGGTTAACCCCACTGAAAGTTCACGTTGTGGTCCTTGTGGATCAGTGACACTCGGCATAAGATGCAACAAATGTCTCCCGTCGCTAACATACATTACATTTATTGCATTACTGTAATGTAATATCATTATGTCGATTTTGAAATTCAAGTTTACAGGAGTTTAGTTTGTATTCCTGTAGTTTTCAGATGACATACCGCACAGTTTTAACTTTTTTTGTAGTCCGAAATAATTTATTCAAGAACGATAAAATTCCAGGTCCAATCATGTTGTTGTCGAAGGATAGATCTTTCTAACTACATTGTTAATTTCAGCCATTTCTGGTCTCATTTTGATTGCTTTCAGATTTATAATCGAAATTATTTATTTGGTGCCATTTTAATGACAGCAGTGACACATTTTAATTCAATACCATGTGCGGCTGTTCCTGCATGTAAGCATTTGGAGAATGCTTACATTTGCTAACGTTGCTTGGCAACAGATGTATTGTTGCACATTGGACAAAATAAACAGCACTGTATAACCAAATTATACCAGGTAACCGTGTCTGATCTTTTACAGTAGCCAATCAAAAACGGCAATTCGCAAAGTTATGGTAGAATGGGTGATAAGCAGAAAACTGTAAACTAGCTAAAATGCAACAATATTTTGAAGCTTTGTGATGGACATTATGGTTATATTTGGTGTGAAAAAAAAAAGAATTTGGTAAATGGACTGAAATTTTTTTAAGGAGCATGTGTGCTCCTAACTCAAAATTACAGGAAGCAAACTGAAAAAATAGGGAGCAAATGCTCCCGAAATTGGTTGCAAATTTGAGGCTTGTTATACTTTGTCATTATTTACTGGACCTCTGCAAATAAGCATTGAAAAAACAAGATTGGAAATTTTGGAGAGAAAAACAAGAAACACATTTAATTGAACAAAATAATAAGGATTGGTAACATGAAAATGTTTCTTGTAGATCTTTGTTCAATATTAGTAAACAACCTTCCCTTGGCTTTTGGACCAATAAAGTAGATAAATAAAAAGTGCTCTGAGAGCACTACAACCCCTGCTGTGTGCCCTAATGATGTTATTAAATCCATCTTCATAATATAAAGCAGTTAAAATGTAGGAGTAATTTATAAAGGACAAGCTAATGTAATCCTGATCTGCATCTGAGAGTCATTCATCAGCTTGAAAATTATGACCTCATCTGAATAATCTGATATATCAATACATATCAAGTATCTATGGCCTTTCACTGAACAATTAATAGTTAGGGCCAAGGTTAAAGTCTGAAATTGGAAAATCGAGAGATGTTATCCAAGGTAACAACACTGAAATATTTATCATAAACAACTTTCAATACGGTCACTGATGAGTATTTTAATGTAAATTTTGAGGCAAGTCCATGACTTTTCAGTGATATTTTTGATAAGTCGTAGGTAGTCATTGACCTGGGATTTTTTTTAAACCCCTGGGAGTGAGAAAAATATTAACAAAATCACCCAAACTTTCGATATGCAATCAAGATCCTTATCTCTAAAATTATTCATCGAATCATCCATCACTGACTGATGTATTTATATCCAAAGCAGTAAAGTTTTGCTAAAAATGTATCAACAATTGTAGGAGAAGTTAATTTCACAGGTATTCTTTTTCTGGAATGAATTGACAATGATGTAACATAAACCATCTTTGGCTTCTCCTACATGGATTATAATTATCAAGGTTCAGCTTTTTTTTAAATTAGTGCAATGTCAAGGGATACACATGTCAAGGCAAAAACATAGGCCTATGCCCCAAGAATCATTGATTTTTATGGCAAAAAAAAACTGATTTAAAAAACTTTCACACATTTTGTAGCCTCTTAAGTCTCTTTGTACACGACAGTTCTTTCAATCTAACCTTGGATTGGAACCATTAAGACTTGTGTCTCACTCTTTGAGATTCCAGTAGATTTATAACAGCATATTGATAAGTCTGGATAAAAAGTTTAATGTTTCTCTGGCACATTTTTTTCAAAATTGGCGAGGGCTGTAGGACTTTATTTTTATTTTTTTGTTGAAAAAATAATGATAAAACACCTTATATAGCTAGGAAGTGGTTAAAGTATATAAAACGGAAGCAAATCCGTTCCTGCAGTCCGATTTTCGGTGGACAAATGAATTCTGGGCTTATATTTAAATGATAATAAATAACGCATCAATAAAAGTTATGTGCCGATGTCCAAGAAACATTTAATTTTTTTATTTAGCCCAATAGGAGTGCTTACCCATGAGTTCCCAGTCAAAGTTTGCACCGAAAGGAAGATGTTTTTGTGTCTCACTGTCATGATTTGGCACCTCTCGCCTCTGTTTCCTATCCGGAGATACACCATTCTGACACATGTTGTCCGAAGAACTTGCTGAACTCTTGCTTCGCGTCTCTCGGTTCATGGCAGCAGTGTGATTGGTTCTCTTTTTTGAGTCTCTTAGGTCGTTATTGATATAATCCCCCTTCTTCGGAGGCACACAAGTTGATTTGCTGGCACTAGATGGTTTGCCATTGTTCAAAACTGTGTTTGCAGACTTATTTGAACTAGACTGTTTGTTATCATTCTTAACTTTATTTGTGTCCTTTTCCTTTTTCTGAAAAATTCTTTTCGGATCAAAGAAGACACTATTAGATTTGTCCTTGGGAGGAGGCACATGTTCATTTGAAGCTTTAGCAGGTTCAGAACTGAGTTTTTCAGAGGTACGTTTCTCGCTAGTTTCGCGACTTGTGGATTTGTTGAGATGAATATCCTCTATGCCGCTAGTTCCACTGCTCACACTACTAGTGCTTCCTTTACGACTGCGTTGAGACAAACTCTCCGCACTGCTGCTGATATGCCTATCAGACTTGGACTCGAACCCGTCAAGATCTTCAAACTGATCCAAGCCATACTTAGAATCTGGCAACACTACAGAGCCCTGATTGCCGTCTGCTGAGGTTGTTCTCTGTCGACTAGGAAATGCCCGAGTCTGGAAGGATTTCTTCACAGCTGGCTTGAAGGATTTAGGCAAAGGATCAACAACCTTCTTTTTTGAGCAGTTATCAGGATCATCCTTAGGTTTCTGCATAGGTTTATTTTTTAATGTCTTTGCAACATCTGAGTAGGTCTTGGGTTTGCTGCTGTTGGGATCACTCCTCTCCTCGGCAGCCATGGACTGAGTTAAAACATCTGCTGTACCGAAAGGGTTGTAGGTGCTGGTGAAGTTGTCAGCAGTTTGCCACTGCTTCATGGCATCAGAATACAAGTCATACCCCTCCTTAGAGGCGGTGTCATAGCCTGAATCTTCGGGGAAGGTGGGGGTGGTGGGAATTGGACTCACATCATCAAAGCCTCCCGTGAGACCACCAGTTCGCCCTAGATCCTGCACATAGCTGGAATAGGCATTGAAGTAGTCTGGAGAGGTTGAAAGCCCAATGTCCACAGGTTGACTAAAAGAGTCCCAGTACAGGTTGGGAGACACAGGATGGGTCATCCCGCTGAACTGAGTCCACGGCTCGTAGCTGGACGGCATCCTCCGCCCATCAGTCCCCGGGAATCCCACATTATGTCCCTCATAACCTGCACCAAACCCAGGAGCTTTTTTGGCTGGGTCATCTTCAGAAGCTTCAGCCATTTTGGAATTCTTTCAAACTCCCATACTGGCACAGCTCTGAAATGGAAGAAAAATATTAACTTTAGAGAAATTATTTGATAATTTTGTAATGCCGTACAAACATTTTCCATACTTGTATGGTTTGATTCACTTCCCATTGTTTTCTGTAGAAGCTTCACTTTAAATTTTATAACATTAAATATTGGACCTAATGATTCCAAAAATACTGCGTTGCCACAGGCAATCACCGTCAAATTTGAATTTGCATTACATAAAATACAAACTATATATATACATTAGTGATAACATTTTGAAGAGCATCACTGAAGTTTTGTGTTCCAGACAACTAAGATCCTAAGCAAAAACATTGGCAACATTTCAAAGGTGATAAAGGTGTTTCATACTCTCGAAATTCATAAAGACAGCTGCTGTATAATTCAACATGCCGAAGCACAGTACAGAAAAGGTCGCGGAATAAGACAACAATTCTATATTTAGATACAGGGTTTCGAAATTAGCACTCGTCCACTAACCCATTGCTAGTGAAAAGGTTACTGGACTTGTCAAATGTTTTGAAAGGTGGTCCAAAAGTCTAATTTCAATTCAAAGATGATATGATCCTGTACATTCATTTGGCTAGCTGAATTGATTTTTTGAGGTAGCTAACTTTATCTTGAAATATAAAGACTGCTGTCAAAATACATGTAACATCATAAGATGGTCAGTGTACAAAATCTTCACAATTTACTCATCAAAACAACATCCTGCATCCATGGCAACTAACATCAATATAAGAGTGCTTTGTCAATCAGCTGGTTATTGACAAATAATTAACAGTTAATTTGACATACTTCAACACATGCCAATATCGACTGAATTCAATTGCTTTACTTGAACATATATTATAAAGTATACTGTATAAAGTTCACAAGTCGGACACTATTTGCAAACCAAAGAAAAAACGTTATCAGCATTTTTATAAAGAGGAAGTAGTCGGGATCGTTTGTTTGCATCTAACAAGCAGAATCTATTATTAGAAATCGGATTTCTTGAACACCTATATTAGGCATGTTTCCCTTCTCTAAGTACAATATAGTGGCCATGTGACATAACAAATGGATTAACAAAGAATAAGGCCTGGTTATGATTACAGCGGCGAACAGATTTTCACTCTTTATGTTTGACGTGAGGTATGGCGTAGAACTTGGAGCAATGCCTGCTTGCAAGTGCCATACGAAACGCTCAGATCCACTTTGATCGTCCTTCCTTGCCGTCTGAATTCTTGCCTAACCTAAAAACTAATGTCTATAGAAAGAATCAGTTTGCAGTTTTAGTATACAAGAGTATAAATGTCGAAACACTGTCACTTACACACTGCCATCGGCATGGAGCAGTTGTCAACTCTCAAGTCTCGTCTCAGCACCACGTGACGTTGTCTCAGCTCTTGCATTCGCGAGAGGTCACCTTGACCTCTTTCCTCTAGCAGACGAATTTTGTTCTGCACGCTTGTAGGTTATTGTCACTTTAAAATGAATGGTAGTGAATTGAAGAGCCTTGGGTTTCTGCAAATTATAATATGCCCTGAATAATACCCTGAAAAACATTGTTACCACTACATTTTTATTTGGGTGTTTTTTTAAACTTTTATTTTCAACAAAAACAAGTAGGTATAGATTCTCTAGATATGCTATTTAGGTTACCTAGCTGGATGTTTAGAAAAAGGCTCTGTTCTGCTTATCTTCCCACTGTTGGGTGCCATATATGATACTCAGTTTGCCATTTAGTGAGGTTACTAATTAGAATTAGCAAGATCAATATATCCAAAATAATGTTTACGGTTAATAATTTCAAATTAGAAAATCACACAGGCGCCAGACGTAAATATACATATAAGTAAATAAACCTATCTATATAAGATATTATATCTTATATAGATAGGTTTATTTACTTATATGTATATTTAGCGTCTGGCGCCTGTGGAAAATCACTGTCCCAAGATTGAATGTCATTACAATCACACAGTTTTATATTGCTGATCACAGTCAAAGGGGAGATAATCCCCAGACTAATAAATGATCAGACTGAAGTTCAAGATGGCCTCTGTTAGCTTACATCATTCTTTTGATATATCCTTGATAGGGACAATCATATATTATCATTTATCAGGAGCAAGTTTACGTTTTATCAATGTCATTACCAAACGCCTGCATATGTTACCAACATCACAGAATTGTCATTACCACCAAAACTGTGTGTGAATTAAGGTAATGACAAATTAATGTTATGGTAATTGACTTGAATTTCAGTGATTACCATCACTGCTAGTCATGCCTATGATGGCTTTCAAAGCGCTGCAAATATTTCCCATTGTTTAAGTATTTTGATCTCACTCACAGCATGCACCCAGCTTCAGCTACTTTGTAACACAAAGGATTTGTAACTGCATCTCATTACGAACCTTTTATAGTGATTCCAAATTTATGAAAATGTAATGAATTCTTCCGGCTAAGTTGAAGTTAATGATAGGCTATTATAACCACTTCACCATAATTTTTTAATTTATCACTTTGTGTTAATAAATAGTTTCATTGACACCACATACATACAATTTTCAGCACAACAACATGCAACCGTGATGGTAATGACATTTTGCATAGATTTTGATACATTTTGATAAAGATAATTTGTGTCAATGTAAAAATAATAAATTCAAATAAAGCGTATGCACTTTTATATTTCATTCATCGTAAGTCTATAAGATTTTATTCTAAGCACTGAAAAATGTTAAAGGACACAATTATTTTCGTTTATTTTCAACCTTACAAATGGGCCTCTTTTTGTGAAATCACTCATTTGAAACTCAACTTAAAACTAAAAAAACATTTTAAATTAATTATCCTACACATTAAAAAAGATCTCATTTTAGCCAAAATGTTGTAGGCTAAGCTATGCAAATTAAAATTAGTTTTCATACACAATTTCATACACAAAGAGGAACAACGTGAACTGGATTTTAATATATCAAATGAAGGACTTCAATATAAGTGCATATAAGTAACACAATAGACCTCTTTATTTTCCTAAGGGAATTCAAACAGAGAATGACATGAGAGAAAGGCTACATATATAATATATAGTAAACTTAGTGCTGCACCCCTTCCTGGATTATCGAGGATGCCCTTCCATGTGATACTGTGGCAATGTTTGGATACATGGATAAATTAAACACTAACGACCCAACGATAGGATATTTTATGACTAATTTTTCAAAGGAAAAGTATTCATGTTGGCATTATAAGAACTTAATTATGACTCAAATTGCAAGTTGTTATTGTTCCTGTGCCGAAACTAAACTAAAACATTATAAACTGCCAGGCAAAAGAAAGTATTCATCTTAGTTGCTTTCGATTAATTCAATATTTAAAAGAAATCAGATGCATTTGACTTTGGCACAGTATACTTATCTGCAGCGGTTTGAATGAATTAATTGGTGACTGTGGTTAAAGTTTAGTTAAAATATCTTTGTTTAATGAAGACAGGGGTAAGAAATTAAATGTGCACAAACATGACCCCTATCATGTTTAAATTTTTTGTAAATGTGTGCAGAATTAGACATATTCATTAATTTTCACGTATAATGTGTCTTATTTGTCGATGAACAGTTTTGTATAATCAAAAATAATCTTTGAAGAAATTCTAAATTTCATTTTTTTTAAATTCAAGAAAAACAACACAATATGTAGTAGTATTCTTTGGCCGCTGACTAAACACCTGTACTTTTCAGTTTTAGATTATGACATCGAAAACTTGAGCTATTTGCAATAGAAAATCATACATATTATAAAATCAACTGAGGTGAACAGGCCTACTTTCTATTGCCTGACAGTTTAGGTTTCAGAGGACGTAAACAAAAATGTTACCAAGTTTACTTCCAAGTATCAACCCCCCCCCCCCCCCCCCCCCCCCTTTCAACAATTTATGACAATACGTGACAAAAAGATTATATTCTTACTTAGATCTGTTTCAGTTCGATCCGTTGATCAAACGTTCAGAGAACTCCGTGATTTAGAGGTGTCATTACAGTAATACAGCCCGGATTTCGTCAGTAAGCAACTTTTTTCAAACATATGTGTCTTATTCTACAAAATCTTGAAACATTTTGAAGGTGATAGGCCTACTGCTAAAACTAGTTAAAATGCTGTTGCTGTTGGTTCATCAGTCCACTTGAAATCACATGGGCGTGTATCGCTTAGAAACAACGTTTGAAGACATATACCTATATATATAGACCCTTCCCTATTACTATATAGGGTAGGGTCTATATAGGTATATGTCTGTCAAACGCTGTTTCTAAGCGTTACACGCCCCTGTGCTTGAAAGAAGGAATTACTCACATTACAACAACCAATGTTGACTTTCTGAATAGCAGAATTTCATGAATGCAAATATCACAAAGTAGCGAAACGTTATCTGAATACAATTTGCTTTGCTGAACTGGTAGATTAGTCTTATAACACATTTGCTTCCCGTGCTTATACATTGTCTAATTTCTTTGACAAGACTTCTGACAAGGTAAATGAAAACGTTTTTCAGATGGCAAAAGTGAATATTTTTAATGTAAGATGTGTGTTGAATACAAAATGATTTTCCGAGAGTGTCATGACATTTTCTCATCATTTATTGACGGTGGATGGTCTAAGATGGTACCGACACTTTTTGAACTAATAGGCATAATCTTGTAATTCTTCAAATGCTTTTAAAAGGTGGTGTGATGTTACAAGACAATTAACTTTACGGATAACTATAACAACTTCTTTATATTTATTTACTTCCCACACCGTTTCTGTAAATCTAAATCCTTTTCTTTGTGAATAAACTACTTCTTGTCTCTTCTTCATGTTATAATGGTTAGGTCTATTAATTGTGAACAGAATGGTCTATAATCTGAGTGCATAAATTTCTGATTTTCAGACTCTTTATGTTATTGTGAATTGTATGCATGTAACTTTGTCAATGAACTGAACTGTCCAAATGTATTGCAATGATGAAGATTGAAAAATAAAAAGGTTATTCGTTATATAACGGTATTGTTTTCCTTAGGCTCTCGTGTAACCTTAGTATAACGTTTAACACATGGAAGTAAGTCGCTCTGGGAAAGGAGAACCTGGTAACACAATGCACACAAGACAAGAATCATCAGAAGATCATGTCTCCCGCCGGCCCCCATCGTCATACTATATATCTTTGTACATAAATAACAATTGTCTTATAAAGCTATTCACAGAAAGAATTAATTAAGATACCGTAGGCAGAATTAAACAAGTAGTTTTTAACTAAAAGCATGCATTTATGGTCAAGCAAGAACAAATGTCTGAGGCCTGTTCGGAATACCAATATTATCCCTTTGCCATACTCGTTTCCAAGTTTAAAAAAAAGGTAATTCTTCAATTTCAATGATTTTACATAAATGTTATATTGATTCTGTTTCAGATTTGCGAAAAGAGAATATACTTCAGTCTTTATATTCTATCTTTGATGTAGTAAATAGTTTGTTGGTAGAAACCTCTGTAGTTTGCTGTATCGGAACCAAAAGTTTTACGCCATTATAGGACTTAAATGATATGTTTTCAAAAGTCGCTCATGTTGTATTCTTCAGTAGATTCACTTATTTCATTTCGCCATTTCCTTCGGGATGTTAATGGTTCTTAAGTTGTTCAAACATAAATGTATCATATTAATATATCTACATTTTGGATCTCCTACGATATTCCGTAAGAAATAAGATGTTTCTTTACAATATAAACTTTTGGGAATTTACAGTAGTATTTAATGGATTTTGTAATTCCTTGCAGTTCTAAAACATGTTGTATATCCGTATGGTTTTCTTTATTGGTTTACAGTAACGGCCTTGTTTTGATAATCGAACATGTCGTTTACAAGGGAAAAAACTACAGCAACTTAAGTCTTCAACAAATATCAATGTATTCAAAGTACTGGCACTGTATTTGAAAAGAAATCTTTATGTGAGTTTCATGTTTTGTCATGACGTGTTTTACATATGTTGTAGAAATTGATGTGTCCATTTTTGTGTATAATGTATTATAATATGATATTTTAATTATATGTAAGAACTCCACACACAGACATTGTATTCAACACTGTTGTACTCTGGGCCACGAGGCCTGCAATACTGAATAAAGACTTTGACTCTGTTTACAATTCATTTGTTTCCCGCCTATTTTTATACCATCATCTAGCATGGGAGCTGGAATATAATACGATTTGCGTTTCGTGAAATTTTTGCCTTTTTTGTCACAAATTTACTCGAAGATTTCCAAGTATCTTTCCAGAAATATTTGCTTTCGGGTGATACAACAGATTCATGTATTTGTGTTGTAACATGTCTGTTTATATAAAAGCTTGTAACAGTTTCTGTATTTATTATATATCAATATAAGAAATATACTTTGAATTTGATTAGTCGATAACGGTTTAGTCCCACTGTGGCCCATCCCATAGTGGGCCGGGTATTTTCACACCCTCTTAACGAGCTCTCCCAGAGTGGGCCGCGGACAATTGAGCTGACCCATAGTGGCTCACATAGGTTTGATTGCCTTAATTAACAGGAGTGATTACCTTGTTAAGAGGTGTCAAGTGATTAACCATTGATAAGACTACTTACTACTTATGGAAAAAATAACAAGAAGTAAGAAAATTAGGCACCGAGGAAGGTCTGGTGTGAAGGATGCGACAAGCTCATAACCAACTGAGATTTGAGACACTGGCAGAAAGGCGAGTCCAATGAACATCTTGAACCATCGACAGATATCTGATGAGTTGTCTCGGTAGGCACTTGAAAGTCCATTGACAAACACAAACCACTTACCAAACTTACCGTAGCCTATTTCCTTCCTTCTCAATGTCTAACAGTTAACTTCCTACCACATAATAACCCCACTACTCATCATTAACACCTTTTCTGATCTATTGCTCACCTGGTTAATCACCCTTAACACCTTCATTAGTGTGTTTTCACAACTAACAACCTCTCCCGTAGTGGGCCGGGCTATCACACCTCATTAACGAGCTATCCCACAGTGGCCCATCGGTCTGCTCATTACGTAATCTACTCGTGGGCCACTATGGGATAATACCGTCGATAACATATGTGTGACGCTCATGTAAAGTTTTTCAGAAGGTTTCAATAAGCTGGTAACTTGTGGTAGATCCCGTTTAATGGCGCAGGTTGAGTTATGATTAAAACATATTCTAGGGATTAAGGCCACTTGGACCTTTTTGTATGGCCATTTTAACTGGTACCCTTTATGATATACTGGACTTCTGATGTTTCAAGTATATGGCCATTTTGACTGGTACTCTTTATGATATACTTGACTTCTGATGTTTCAAGTGTATGGCCATTTTAACTGGTACCCTTTATGATATACTTGACTTCTGACGTTTCAAGTGTATGGCCATTTTGACTGGTACCCTTTATGATATACTTGACTTCTGATGTTTCAAGTGTATGGCCATTTTGACTGGTACCCTTTATGATATACTGGACTTCTGACGTTTCAAGTGTATGGCTATTTTGACTGGTACCCTTTATGATATACTGGACTTCTGATGTTTCAAGTGTATGGCCATTTTGACTGGTACCCTTTATGATATACTGGACTTCTGATGTTTCAAGAGGAGTCTCTGATATAGAGAAGAAGAGTTGACACTCGAAGCAAGTGCATCTCTCCTCAGCATTGCCAATACACACATCCTCTGATTGGTTATTTATTCAAATTCAAAAGGGAGACAACTCATTATAGTCAGTTCAATAAAGCCTAGAATAGTTCCTTCTGATGTAAACAATTAAATACCCCGTAGATGAATAGAACATAATGGTTCAAAAGACAGAATTGTATTAAAACAATGACGAAATAACTTAAAATTCAAACTGTTTTATTACAATCAATGTGCTACACACTTCCAAGTTGCTGCCTAAGTGACAAGAAACATTCAAATTTTTGTATTCATGGATGGTTCAAATACAGAAATATAAGACTTGGTATTAAAACAAACTTTCTATGAATTGATGACTTTATCATGCAAAAAAATAAGAAACAATTTTGACCTTGTTCGAATATTGTACTTCTTTTAACAAGCACAAGCTCTGGCAGGCCTCAATGTAGCACTGAGGTAAATCAACTTTTCAAGAAATATGTGATGGGTCTTCAAAATAGAATCGGGTCTATCAGCACCAGGTGTAAATGCATGTTAACCAGTTCTCAAACAAAGCAACAAGGACTTTCCTATATATATGATTATTTCCATTGGAGCACTGGGTCTCCCATAAGCAGGCCTTTATCACTAGCCAGGTTTTAGAGATTGTTGAATTAATAAGCGCCAGAGCTTATAAGAAGAAATACAGTAGTCAATGATAATCATCTATTTGTCCTCTTTTCGGTTTTGATTATAATGAAGTGGTTCTCTTTGATTGACATTGATACGTGTAGACTGTTTCGATAATAATGTGTGATTTTTATAAAATGAATTGAAACATGGACATAATGAAGATGGTAGACACATATTTCAATCCATAAATACTGTTAGCATGTGAAGCATCATGTCATTAAATGAATGAATAGAATAAGTGAAATATAGAGCCATTCTTCCACATAAAATAACAGATGTATTTCTAAACTGTTAAACAGATTAAAAACCGCTGGACGCATGTTAGAAATAGCAAATGATGGCCCATGTCATACTCTTAGGTCCATATGACCTTAAAGGTCTGATGACCTTAAAAGTTACTTAAAGTATAAAATGGCGGAAGTATTAATTAACACACATGCAATAGATATCCAAATGGTACATAAGATGTTAGGTTTTTTATATGATGCTAGAAAATGATGATTTGTAAACAAGTATGTTTACATAAAAAATTTTTAAGTTAGTCATGTACCTTAATCAGGTTCTAGCTGACACAATAAATTAATGTCTTGAATACTTCATATTGAGTTAATGACAATTCACTAAATGGTATGAAAAAGTTCAATAAGATTTAGCAATATTAAAGAGAGGTATTGTCAAAGACGAAATGAAGAATACGAAAAAATTATTTCATGCATAATTTTGACAACAGAGTGTTCATTTCAACTATCACTAATACTCTTATAAGCTTTTATAAATGGTAAAAAAATGTCATTGAAGCTCAAGCTTTAACTTATCATATTTAACTTAACAAGTATACAGGACAGCACAACTTGGGTATATATTTTAAAATCAAACTCAAGGGGAAAATCCATTTGTGCATTCACTTTAAAGGAGTGCTAATGCATGACATTTAGCAGGCCATTTGAAGCATTAACTAAAGCTGTTACGAGTTATCTAGACCACTATAAGCCTGTCACTTTTAATTTGTTTTTCTGCGGTTTTGTTAGTTTATAATCCTCCTCAGCTTTACGTATACTACTCGATACAGGGACGGATGAGTGAGCGGGAAGAGCATTGATGCACCAATGGGAATATCTCTTTGAATTCAATTCCTACACAAAATACCCTGCCTGTACTGTCCCTCTCATCAAGGATACTCAGATTAATACTCCTCGTAAGATTCAATTGATGAAAACAAACAGCGAACCATTCATTGGCAAAGACTTCTGTCAGATGTCTCACTGTAAACTAATCATTTACCCAACATTAATAGTGAAGCAAACAGGACTACATATTGAATTACAGAAGTTATTTACTCCAAACTAAATTTCATCTGCTCAATAGTCTTCACCAGGGAGACTCTCTTGCTCCTATCACATTCATGTTAAATGACCACATTACTCGATATTCACAGGTGAGGCAATGAGAACAATGTTTTCAGGTGTGAGATGGTGATCAATGTACTCCCGCAGGTAGCTGTCCATCTTGTGCTCATGTAGGTACTTCACACGTCCATAGTCAATCAACCGCTTACATCGTCTTCCAACCTCTTCTCTCTCAGACTCTGTCAGTTTGAGCCCAGACCTGGAAATCATACAAGTTAAAATCTAAGCCTCAAGGTTGTACTCATGGTTAAAGAAATTTGCCTCAAATTTTCCATAAATTGACTACAAATTTTACATTTTCTAAGATTTCAAAATCAAATGCAATAGCAAGGGATACTCAAACTGGTGAAACTTGAGTTTGTGTTCAAGACATAAGGTAAATATTGATATCAATGATGAACATGAGATTTATCAGTGTATAAAATGTCCTCAATTAGGGAGCCAATGAGCTGGTCAGAGCATACAATAAAGAAGAAGTTTTCATCCATACTCGTTTTATCCCACAAATATTTACAAGTCTAAGTCAAGTCTGCAAAAAAACATGCAACTCATATGAGCAACTTTTCAAGTTTATTTCATAGACTGGATGAATAGAACCTGCTTTACCCAAAAATGATGATCAATAAGAACGTAACAGTACTTAAATGTGCCAGTTAGAGGTTTGACCACTCACGTCTGCTCCTGGTTGACCTCTGTTGTTTCAAGGTCATGTTCCTCCCCTATGTCGTCGTCCTTCTCAATCTGCTGAGGGGATTCCTTGATTCCTGTCATTAGAAGATGTCAAACATTTATATACATAGAGGATATCTGTCTTTTCTTGACAAATACCATGTTTATCTCATTGAGTGAGGTAGAAAAGTAGATATATCACTAGTGGCTGTGCACATTTCCACCTCACGAGATGAGATAAACATGGTATTTCTCAAGGAAAAACAGATATTCTATTTATATATCATTATTTCTGTGTTTTATGTTGAAATGTAGTTGTAAACAGTAAACTTGCAGCCTTCGCAAGCTGATACTATGACGTCATAACATTGTTCTAATGACTTCATGCGAGTGGGGATAAAGTTTATCTCCACTGAGTAGAGTGACGAGTGAAGGTTATCGCCACTGTAGCTTGATAGAGGGTTTATTTCACTGATAGAACTGAGTACCGTTATCTCACTCCAAAATATGTAATAAATATAGTTATTACTCCTGAAGGACACTTTCTAAGTTGTTGAACTACTCTCAGACTCGTATTGTTACCATCAACATATCATAAGAGTACTAAACGACCTTCCATTCAATACCATTTTTAACAAATGAGCTTAACATTTTATGTTCAATGCGCAAAGCTGAGTTTCAATCAAGATGGTTTTACATGGAAGAAAGTTTATTATTCTGTTTAATACTTGTTCAAATGAATCAAGTGACAGTGTACCATAAGAGATGTACCATTGTGACAGTGGTACGACCATTGTAACTATCCCAATTACTGGAAATTAGTACCCCTTCGTTTGTTTGAGTTATAGGGCCTAATGATCGTACATGGTTTAAAGGTACATGTAGTTTAGCACTAAACCAGGTCTAAATAGGCAGTTTAAACCAAACCGGTATAATGAAAGCAGTTTTCTCGGAAAACCTAGACTATGTACGATCATACGGCCCAGAAGGTTTAGTATATATAGATATATCCAGTTCCTAGATATACATAATGAGAGCACCTGTTTTCCTCCAGCCCTTCCAGGTGCAGGTCGCCCAGCTGCTCATACTGCTTAGGAGTTGGAAGTGTCGAGCGGTGAGTCCCGACTGGCGCATGAACTCCTTACCAACGTACGCCTTCCACGTACATCGGTGGTGGCAGCACAGAGCGATCACTACACCTCTCGGTAGTCTGCAATATCGGGAAGATTTTACTTTACAGATCTGATATGACTGGTAATCAGTGTATGTAATTATGTCTATAAATCTGGTAACTTTTCACTTTTTGATGTTTTACTTTAATTATCATTCAAGTTGACAAAATTTCACATTATGGTCATATTTATCTGATCTTATACACTGGATATTGTGTATGATAATCCACATAATCCATAACCTTACAACTATATCTGACGTTATTGTACAAAGATCCGTGATCTTCTTTGTGCTTCCTGAAAAAGACCAGGACAATGGCTGCCAAACTTCCTGCCAGGAACTATGAACAATCAACATGACTAAATAGTATCACAAAAGAGATAAAAGGATGGCAAAAGTATTTCCATGATTGAAGGCAGAAACAATGTCATGGTCGACAAATGAATGTATTGTTCATTAAAAGCTTGTGGTTGCCATTAATTTCTTATCTTAATCCTATTGAAAGGAACTCACAAGGGAGGCAGAAGAAAGGCACAAGGGTCGCACAAATGATGGATACACATGACCAGGAACATGGGTTTGGTAAATTTGTGCTACCCTTTTGCCTTCCTTCTGCTAGTTGCCGTCATTCAATTACATCTTCTACCCATCGTTATGGATCCACTCTGCAATCATGGCAATGCTCTTGCTCTCCTTCTGCATACACTGTATATATATGTTTCTCTGATTTTACTTGAAGGGGAATGGTTACTCACCTTTTTCTCTGTTCCTTCCTCTGTTTCTTACACGGAGATTCCTCACCACCAGTTGTCTCTTCAGAAGGGGTCGTCATGGTTTCCAGCAAACAGCGCAGTGCCAGGTCTGCAGCAGAACACAATACCAAAATTCAGGAGAAGACAAATTGAAAGTTTAAATTAAGTACATGTTTACCAAATAGATTTACATCACTTTTGGATATTACAGGAAGATTACTAAAGGTGAAGGGGCATTGAGGTGGTAGTTTCAGGGAGGAACATAATGAATACATTTTATGAAATAAGCTTGAATGATCCTTGACTATCATGAATAAAGTGGATGTTTATGGTACTCATTACTGTTTTTTTTTAATAAATATGATTAAGTGCTTGTTACCAGTTGCAGCACCACAAAGATGTTTTCCCATGGCAACGACAGGACGGTTTTCATTGGATGATATTGTGTGATATTTTCCTGCAAACAATTCATATTGAATAACATAAAATGAACAGGATTTCAAATTCATGAAATACTAAGTAATTATGAAAACATATTATTTTGTTTGGAAGAGTGATTGTTATCTTTTCAATGATTCAAACACCTTGTAACATGATTTGAAATAAGACTTCTTATACATTTTAATAACTTTAATTATTTCCATTGTATTCATCCTCGGTTACCCATGGTTTTATATATGCTCCGTTACTCTCCACTATATCACCCATGGGAAACCTTATCAGGAGAATCTGTACTCAAATTACCCGCCTTTGGCCGGCGTGAGCCAATCAAACTGCTATGCAGCTTGGACCTGCGAGCCGATGACAATTCATAAAACTTCGTTTCAAAGCAAGCGAGGGCATTGTGTTACCCATCCGTCACCGGTTATCTCCCTTGACCATTTCCGTCTTATCCCATTGAGCATTTTCTTTGGTTACTGACTTTGTCACGCTGGCCAAGGGCAGGTAATTTGAGAACAGATTCCTTTGATAAGGTTTCCCATGGGTGATAAAGTGGAGAGTAACGGAGCATATATAAAACCATGGGTAACCGAGGATGCATTGTATTATGCTAGGTTTATACAGTGTATCCGGCTAACACAGCAGCCCTGTTTGCCTGAAATACAGTATACTGTGAGACTAAGGCCTTTCCCCCCTCTATAGTCAAGTTTTATCGTTAAGTCTTGTAAAGTTATCTCATTCTCATGGCATTCATGATGGGAAGAGACTGTTGAATCAAATCAAGGAAGAAACCTGATTGCTATGGCTAACAGGTACACAATGTAAACCTAGCAGTGCAGAGAATAAAGGTTTTAAAAGCAATGCTTTACAAAAATCATGAGTGAATATAAAGTTAAAGAATTCAAACCTAGATTAAGGTGTTCGAGATCTATTCTCAGTCTTTCAAACTTTGGACCTTGAAGTTCTCTGTGTTGATTGTCTAACTGCAAACACATGGAATATTCGTTTATGATTCATATTATAGCAGACCATTTTCAAGGTTCTTTTAATTTTCAACAAGTGTTTGCCACTAACATGGCAATGTCCCCCGCCGGTGACACATCATTGAAGCTACTTTATATATTGCATTCCTGGTAAAAAGTGCCATGATGATCAGCAAATTTTAAGCCTTTGGGTGCTTGGGTTCCTGATATATCATGTTAATAAGAGTTCTAAAAGTGGTCAAAGTGTTGTGGTTACCTTGAAAAAAAGGTCAAGGTCACCAAAATGTACTGGTGTGTGTGTCATCCCCCAATGTAGGCCGACACCAAATTTGAAGACTTGAGATGCAACACTTCATGAGATATCGCGTTAACAAGGTTTCAAAAAGTAGTCAAAGTGTAGAGGTGACCTTGAAAATAAGGTCACGGTCACCAAATTGACTGGTGTCTGCGTCATCCTCCGATGTAGACTGACACCAAATTTGAAAACATTTGGTCCAACTGGTTATGATATATTGCGTAAGCAAGAGTTTGAAAAGTGGTCAAAGTGTTGTGGTTACCTTGAAAATAAGGTCAAGGTCACCAAAATGTACTGGTGTGTGTGTCATCCCCCAATGTAGGCCGACACCAAATTTGAAGACTTTGGATGCAACACTTCATGAGATATCGGGTTAACAAGGTTTCAAAAAGTAGTCAAAGTGTAGAGGTGACCTTGAAAATAAGGTCACGGTCACCAAATCAACTGGTGTCTGCGTCATCCTCCAATGTAGACTGACACCAAATTTGAAAACATTTGGTCCAACCGGTCATGATATATTGCGTTATAAAGAGTTTGAAAAGTGGTAGGCTGATAACTAATTTGAAGACTTTGGATGCAATGTTTCATGAGATATCGCCTTAACAAGAGTTCAAAGAGTGGTCAAAGTGTCGTGGTGACCTTGAAAATAAGGCCAAGGTCACCAAAATTGACTGGTGTCTGCGTCTTCCCATAATGTAGGCAGACACCAAATTTGAAGACTTTGGATGCAACGCTTCATGAGATATCGCGTAAACAAGAGTTCAAAAAGTGGTCAAAGTGTCCTGGTGACCTTGAAAATAAGGTCAAGGTCACCAAAATTGACTGGTGTCTGCGTCTTCCCACAATGTAAACAGACATCAAATTTGAAAACTTTGGCTGCAACGCTTCATAAGATATCACGTAAACAAGAAATGTGACGTACTGAATACATAGTCCCCATTCCGCGTCGTGGCGGGGGACAATTACAGGAAATGGGCAACAGTTGAGTGACAAGTTTAATTTCTGCCTTGCTACAGTTTGAACCTCATTGTAGCACCTTTTCTGGCATGAACTTACTCAAACCAAACAAGTCACCTTCAACATTGTAGCACCTTTTCTGGCATGAACTTACTCAAACCAAACAAGTCACCTTCAAGAACAAGAGAATTAGTGAGCACAGCTCACTCATATACCCCCGCATTTAACATTGGTCAAAGAAAAAATGTTTCAAAATAGCAAGGACATCAATGTTTAGACTTTCGTATGAATAGACCACAGAAGTATTATTAAAGTAGAGTAAGTATGTCTTCATAGATTATAAACTTGTAAATTTTTTTAGAAGTAGAAAAAGTCGAAAAAATAAAGATGGTATGTGACTGAAACATACAAAAGGCACATGTGGGGACCATAAAGTGTACATACATAAAGTTTCATAACAATTGAACAAGTAGTATTTGAGTTATGAGCAGAACCAAAAGTGTAAGCATAGACGCGCACACAAAGACGCTTAAAAGTGAAAAATCTGAAAAAATAATCATGGGATCTGAGTGAAACATAGAAAAGGCACATCTAGGGACCATAAAGTGTACATGTATAAAGTTTCATAACAATTGAACAAGTAGTATTTGAGTTATGAGCGGAACCAAAAGTGTGACCATAGACGCGCACACAAAGACGCTTAAAAGTGGAAAATCTGAAAAAATAATCATGGGATCTGAGTGAAACATAGAAAAGGCACATCTAGGGACCATAAAGTGTACATGTATAAAGTTTCATAACAATTGAACAAGTAGTATTTGAGTTATGAGCGGAACCAAAAGTGTGACCATCGACGCGCACACAAAGACGCTTAAAAGTGGAAAATCTGAAAAAATAATCATGGGATCTGAGTGAAACATAGAAAAGGCACATCTAGGGACCATAAAGTGTACATGTATAAAGTTTCATAACAATTGAACAAGTAGTATTTGAGTTATGAGCGGAACCAAAAGTGTGACCATCGACGCTCACACAAAGACGCTTAAAAGTGGAAAATCTGAAAAAATAATCATCGAATCTGAGTGAAACATAGAAAAGGCACATCTAGGGACCATAAAGTGTACATGTATAAAGTGTCATAAGAATTGAACTAGTAGTATTTGAGTTATGAGTGGAACCAAAAGTGTGACCATAGACACGCACACAAAGACGCTTAAAAGTGGAAAATCTGAAAAAATAATCATGGAATCTGAGGGAAACATAGAAAAGGCACATCTAGGGACCATAAAGTGTACATGTATAAAGTTTCATAACAATTGAACAAGTAGTATTTGAGTTATGAGCGGAACCAAAAGTGTGACCATCGACGCGCACACAAAGACGCTTAAAAGTGGAAAATCTGAAAAAATAATCATGGAATCTGAGTGAAACATAGAAAAGGCACATCTAGGGACCATAAAGTGTACATGTATAAAGTTTCATAACAATTGAACTAGTAGTATTTGAGTTATGAGCGGAACCAAAAGTGTTCCGGACGGACGGACGGACGGACGGACGGACGGACGGACGGACGGACGCAAGGACGCGCTGAGCGCTATATACCCCCGACTACTTCGTAGCGGGGGTATAATAACATTCATTTTGTTTTATTTCGGTTATATTATATTTCATGAAAATTTATCAATTGATTTTATTCTCAGCCAAGTTTTAAAAAAGTAAATGATTCTTTTCATGAAACAAATATGTTTATAAGAACAGGAAGTTTTGTGGATAACAACTTCTTTAATGTGAAAATACACGACGTTTCGGAGTACATACTCAGTCCTTCATCAGGTGGGATGTAGGGAAGTGAGTATGTACTCCGAAACGTCGTGTATTTTCACATTAAAGAAGTTGTTATCCACAAAATCTTCCTATTCTTATGTATACCACTTCTAAATGCCCTTCAAAGACCCAAATATGTTTATGAAAATTAGTTACATTTACAAAAGAAAGTAGAAAGTAAGGTGACAGACAGATTGATTCAAATACAAATACATAGCTACTAGAGCTGCAACGATACATTCGTATATTCGGTGAATTGAACCGTGGCAGTGTGTGAATCGTATTTAATATTTGTTACAATGAAAACCGAATATTTTTTATTTTTAATTTTTTTTACTATTCACAATAACATAATTATTGTGCACAAATTTTGTATTTAATCTGAATAAAAATACGTTTTTATTTATGTTCACAAAGTGTTTTATGCTTGTGTTATATAGACCTATTTCACATCGTCTCAACCTGTCAACAGGAAGTAATGCGATATCTATGTTCCATCTCGTTGTTATAAAAATCGATATTGCTGGTCAAAGTAAACATCACGAGAGTCAAAATTAATGAAAACATTATTCAATACGGCAACACACAAATGATATGTTTATTTTATTTGTTGATTAACTGTTGTAATTTGTTTCTCAACGTCAACAATTAAAATAAAAATCTTAACTCCCGGAACAAGCATAAATAAATGTAAACTCCATATTTGGATGACCCCATTATGGCTTAGCCAATCGCTGGCGTGAGAAAGACTGGCTCGACCAATGGAAAGGCCAGAAAAGTAACTCAGACTACCTGATTTTTAGTGTTTTCAATTTTTTTATTTTGCATTCATATTCGTGAATAATTATTCGTATTCGCTACCCCATATTTGTGATACGTATCATAATTCGCCTGGTAGTGTATTCGTTGCAGCTCTAATAGCTACACTGACTGACACTGTACTCTACCTTGTATCTGATGGTGCCGCGGTCGACGAGTACAAAGGAAATGTTCTCACATTTATCTACAGACTTCTGGACCCAGTGCGAGAGCTGACCTACAGTGAGACGAGAAATATGTGGACATCACTCATATTACTGCCACATTCCTTTTTGATGGATCACATCCATAAGAAATAGCTTAAATGTTTAAATTACCACATTTACAAAATATAAGTAATGTTTTATTCTGTATGTAAATTGCTTTTATAAGATTGCATCTGACCAATATGTTTTCATTAGACTTTTTTCTCAAGATAACATATCTTTTGCCAGTGGATTATTCCCTCTGCAGTGGCGGATCCAGGAATTTTGAAAGGGGGGGGGGGGGGGGTCCACCAATTGAAAAGGGGGGTCCACAATTTTTTTCCCCATACCAGCCAATGCAAAAAATTTTGAAAGGGGGGGGGGGGGGGGGTCTGAACCCCCTGGACCCCCCCCCCCCCCCTAGATCCGCCACTGCTCTGTCTATGAGTTTGCATTCATTCAAATTGGCCACTCAGACTAACTTGCCACTAATTAATTCAAAAGTGTTAAACTAATCTTATTATATGAGTTCAATCACTCAGAACCTTTTCCAGCCCCCAGTTCCAGATAACAAACTCCGTCCTTCAGCAGACTCAGTTTGTCCAGGTGACCAATCAGAGAAGCCTGTAACCATGGAAACAGAGAAACAGCTGTAAATATAGAGTGTGACAAACCCATTAGCAACAAATAAAACAGAGAACGAAATCATGTTATTGTACTTGAGGTGTTGAATTAAAGCAAGATTAGAAACTGTAAAATATAGGAAAATATTAACTTTCTATCTCACTTGATGACATAAACATGGTTTTAGTAAAGAAAAGATAGATATCCTCTATTTATTTTTATAACTATTATTACGTCAGGAGTTATGAAATTCATTCAATAAACTGTTTTCTGAAATTCTAAAAATAAAACAGATCATTTTAATATCAATGTATCTGTGTTAGTTTTTGCCTTTAATAATGTAGTAACAGTTTATTTATTTTAATAACTCATAAATACAGATATCTTAACTTTAATTTACTCTACTATAGAGAAGACATGGATTTATAGCTCTGTGGTCTTGTAGACTTGCCTAGGCTCTTTAAAATGAAGGGGTCGGGATGACAGACTACTTGAATTCTAAAGGGTTCACAAAATGAATGATGCAGGCTTGGTCACTGGCGTGAGGGTTACCTGTTGTTTCCTGTGTCTGAGTGCTGGGGTTCCATAAGATGGATTCTCCAGCTCTTCTTTCAGCGCACTGTGTGTCAGGATGCAGGACGGAATATCACCTATATGCTCTGAAACACAGCCATGACATGTAATCAATGAAACATACCGTATAACCTCGAATATTTTGATCAACAAAGACCTTGAAGTAGATAAACAAAGACAGATCATGGAATTTTCAAAGGTAGAGTGGAGGAGTTGGGGGTAGGGCTCATACATTGCAAAGGGAGGAGACAATAAATTTGAAAGTTTATTCTCTAAAGCTTATCATTTATCATTTGAAAAATAACATTTACCATCATAAAGTTTGTTGACTTTGTCTATGAGAGTCTGAAGTTCTTCATCTGTTACATTACATACAGTCACCTGTTGACATAAAACAAAACAAATACTATTGATTTTCATTTCCTTAGTTTTGCTGTATCTGGCAAAAGTGATGGATGTGTCCGATTTGGACAGACATTTTCTATTGGCCTTATAAGATTTCGACTTGAGACCACGAAGCATGTCAGTGACTTGGCAACTTCTGCAGCAAAGAACCTTTAGATAAAGTAAAAGTTGGGTGTCATGCTACATTGATATTCAGAACAGCCCCACCCATGGTCCCCTATATCCAGTCGATGCTTACAGGTTTCACAGCACTGCATAGCAATTGTAATGACCCTACTGTATTTCGTGAAAAAATATTGAACTGTTTTTGAGATATGGCCTGGAAAGAAAGCATTTCGGAATAACGGAATGATGGAATAACGGAATAACGGAATGACAGACGGAGGCGAAAACATTATGTCTTCGGAAAAAAATTTCGGGGGACATAATAATTCTAAATACCCTCTAAAGACTAGAACAAGTGCTCCTTTGATCATCAAACTTGCAATTTCAGCATTCTAGAGCTTTTAGCAATGGAGAGAAACATCATTGGAGTTTGTCCATTGTTAGGCATCTGATGGTAAAAAATCTACAAATTATAATTACCATTTGCTCAAAAAACTAAGCATGACTTTCAGTCCTAATGCGGTAAAAATAATTCATAGAAGATACTCGAGGTAGTTTATCAAGAAAACCTTTGGATTAGGTGCTGTGTCCCCCTCATCACTTCCTGTGTTGATGCCAGTCTCATGATAGCACTGCAATGACAATTGAACAAACATAAATTAGCAACAAGTGTTTGCCACTAACATGGCAATGTCCCCCGCTGCTATTTTGAGTTTTGTAAGACACATCATTTGGTAAAAAAGAGCTACTTCGTATATTGTATTACTGGTAAAAAGTGTCTTGATGATCAGCAAATTTTAAGACTTTGGATGCTTGGGTTCATGAGATACAAGGGGCGTTCAATAAAGATTTCCCGTGATAGACTTCTACTTTACTGAAATAAACGAAAATTGGTACAGTTATTAGTCTTTCTCTACATAGGCACCACACAGTGTGACACATTTCTTCCATCGTTTGATGCAGCCTTCTAGGCCTTTCTTGTAAAATGCATCAGATGTTGTCAAAAGGCAGGACTTGACCTCATTAATGAGGGTTTCATCATCAGGGAAACGAGTGACTTTCAAAAATAACTTCACATTTGGGAAGAGGAAGAAATCAGATGGTGCAAGGTCAGGAGAATACGGTGGGTGAGGAAGTATTTCATAGCCGCAGGTCTGCGCTTCCGTCTGAGCTACACGTGAGTTGTGGACAGGAGCAATTTTTGCAACAAGTAATGCCCCAGTAATTGTGGTACGTACCCCTTTCCAAAAAATCCATCATGATAACACCATGTTGATCCCAAAATACAGTGAGCATAACCTTGCCTGCCGAGGGCTGGATCCATGCCTTTTTAAGGGTTGGTGACTGAAGATGCTTCAACTGCTTTGACCATGTTTAATCCCGTGTGATTAGTCTGTCGAAGAAGTTATTCTGATTTTCTTAGCACATTGCTAAAAGAGATTTTGAGCAGTCGACTCGTTCCTGTTTTTGGAAAGGTGTGAGCATTCGGGGTATCCAAGGAGCTGACAACTTCCGCATGTGCAAATGGTCATGAATGATTTTCTCCACAGACCCCACACTTTTCTTGACATCTTGACATTAATTCGGGGATCTTCTAAAATTGCAGCTTCCACTTGCTTGAAAGAGTCATCATCAATGGCTTACTGGGGTCGACCACAGTTGAACTGACGATGCCAGTGTTTGACAAGGTCATACGATGGGGCATCCTCTCCATAAGTTTTTTTCATCTCATCAAAAGTCTCCTTTGGTGTAGACCCTTCAAGAATAAAAACCTGATAACAGCTCTGTACTCAACAGCCTTCATTTTTACACCTTACTCTACTCTAAGACCTGTGCTGACAGAAAGAATGAATATTTTTAAAGTATGAGACATCCTTTGACCTTTGGAGACATGATACATATCACATGTGAAATTTCTACTTCTTCCGGTAAAGAGAAGTTGGTCAGGGAAATCTATGTTGAACGCCCCTCGTATTGCGCTAACAAGAGTAAGAGTACGGCCTTAAGTACGGACACTGCTAAATACATAGCCCCCGTTCCACATTGCGGCCGGGGAAAAAAAGGCCACCATCATTATCTTTAGATATGGTCTATGCCTGAAACTAAGCATCATATATAGGAGAGGAAAAGATCACCAGAGTCTGGAGGATTATTGTTAAAATTCATTGATGTGACAAAAAAAAAGTACCTAAAAAAAAGACATAAAATGAATTTAAATGAAACAATTATACAAATAACCAATTGATATCATGTTTGAGCACTAGACAGGAAACAAATACAGTTTATTGTAAGAGAGAGGACTACAATTATAAACAACTACCGGTACCTCATTTTGTTTTTTTCTGTTGTTGCATTTCTTCAGATGCTTTTCTAAACTATCTTCGTAGCATGTGCTGAAAGACAAAAATATTTTTTAAACTGACTCATGAAAAAAAAAAGATTTATCAAACACAATTCAGTTAAAAAAACTATTGGTTTGTGTTTTATAAATTTATTAATGCCACCCTTGGTCTTAGGAGTAGGGCAATGAAATGTACAAATCTCTGTCTCCATCCATCATAGATGATAATATCATGATATTCTAAAAATATACCAAACTTTGATCCCCGAGGTGCCAGATTTCAACTTTGGAGTAGCAGCGGTTCTGGAGGAGAGGTTTAAAGTGTGAAAAGTTTACAGAAAATGGATGATGGATGACAGACAGGCACCGTTCAGGTCTGATGAACTAAAAATGAAGTCACTTACTGTTTTGGATCAAGCGGACATTGAATTCTTTTTCTCTCCAACTGAACCTTAAAAGAAAAAATTATCATTATAATTGCATTATTATATCAATAATTATGAAGTTTTCTGAAGTATACTGCAATTTGATTGAACAAAGCTTCAGTACTGTATCCTTTTCATGTTGGGCAAGTAGACTTGTTAACTTCCATGTTGATAACTAACCATAAATGTATCAGAACCACTAAGCAATACTGTTCATATCCTGTGTTCACGATGGGGTGACAAAACTCCCCCTTTGAATTTTGCGTTTACATCTAGTTGGTGCAACAATGATATTATTCTCTACAATGTGATTTACATCTTAACCAATTAGATTAATTATTGCATAAAAATAATTTTTAATTTTTCAAGTTGGTATTCTTCTTCCTGGTCCCTGTTGTTTTTAATTAATATGGGTTTTTTTTGTGCATTTTATGGTGAACACAATCTGCAATAACATTGGAGTTTTGATAGTTTTGTCCATGCATAGACTAGACGTGGGATAAAAATGCAACATTTGATGAATTAAAAGACTGCAATGTGTTGACAGTTCCTACCCCCATCACACAAGCATGTTCTGAGCAATAAATTTGTCCAATATTTGGTCTAAATTTGCAAAACCGTTTTTTCTTTGGCAAGAAAAATGAACAGGCCCCTTCGGGAGGTTTGCCCTCTTGGTTGTCAGGGTTCCTATTATCCATTATTCGATGAATCCCCTTTGACTTTGGGAGACTGACAGGGAAATCCCTGGAAAGTCCGGAAGTAAACAAGGAAATAGATTTAGATCTGCAGCAAATAATGTACAAATGTTCATTGCATTATATTCGTTATAACTAAATGAATATGAGATTGAAAAATTATATGGCAGTGGCAACTATATTGATTTGGACGAATTGTTTATCAAAACTATATGTTTACTAGTTTCATTGAATTTATGAATTTTTATGATAATTTACTGCGCAGCGTAGTTTCATGGCGGCGAGCCCCACAAGGGTCGAGCATTACTTTGCAACATTTGTTGAAGCGTCCGCGTTTATTTATTTGTAGTTTTCAGTGAATTGAAATAGGATAGAGTTCACGATGTTAATCACACTGAAAACGTTGCAGCAGCAAACGTTTAAAATCGATATTGATGAAGAATCAACGGTAAGAAAAAATCGGCACAATGCCACAAGTGTATTCCGTCTCGATTTGTGATGAATAATGTGCACGCGTCGTAAAAATATTTTCCTTGTTTGACTATGGCCATGTTTCATATCTCTGCTGGATGTAAAACTTGACATATTGTAATGCATGTTCATATTCAGTGTTCAAAGTTGTAAAATGTTTATCAGCCTATGATTGAGATCTTGGCCAACTGCAGTGTAACTAAATAAGAATTAACTGTATTTTAAAAATAAACAAAACGATTTTTTTTAGAAAGGTCGAGAAATTTTGTCAAGATGTTGTTGACTGTCATTTTAATCGAGATCTCTGATTCATATTTCAATCCGATTCCGACAAATATATATTGACTAGATGTTATTTCCAAACATAGAATGTTACAAAAGAGTAGAATCACTAGAATGAGCATTTTATTTATAAATAGTACAACGTTTTCTTATGAATCAGTTCGGATGTTTTGCAATAACCCAAAAACAATAATTTCAATAAGTATTGTATGACTGGCATTGACTGCATGTCAGATGCTAAATCTAGGAAATAGGGGCATACCAATAATGATATGATAAATCAACCTTTGATATAACTCATTCCAAATTAATGTTTATTATTTTATTCCATTTTATGAAGATGTTTATCATTTTGATACTCGCTCTGAAAGAGCTCACTATATTGTATCTTAATCTTAACACATGGACTATATTCAAAATTAAGAATTCTTAAGGCTAAAAATTTTTCGAGGATTAACGGCCCAGGAAATTGATATTTTGCTATAGAAACAAATCTCATTAACGGTAGGTTTTTAATTAATTTTCAAACGGTCTTGTTTATAATTATTCAACAGTTTCAGTAACAACTAATTAAATTTTATACAGTCTAATAGATATGCATTTATCTTCAAAAACTGATGTCCACCTCGAAATGCTTGAGTCAATGATGTACCAATGCTACGTTGTCATACAACAGTCTGATCTCGTGTCTTGGCAAACTTTGGAATTTTGTTGCTTTAATTTTTAATCAACTCTTTGTTGATGTACTTATATCAACAGACACTATGGTATGAATAGCCACAAGTAATTCCAATCTCTTGGATAGAATTAAAAAAATCACCAATTACTTTGTGCCTTGGTTGTTTGTATAAGTTTTATACTATTTGCCTTTCTTTAGATCAAAGAACTCAAAGACAAAGTGGAAAATGAGAAAGGAAAGGAATTTCCTGCAGGTGGCCAAAAGCTAATTTATGCAGGTAAGTCAAAGTGACTTTTTAAGTTCCACACTTTCTTTCTCTATTATTTTGGAGAAGTACTCAGGAATAATGTTCTAAAATTGAAGTTTTATTACATTTCTTATGTCTTGCTTGCTTTCTATCATGTAAATCTTTTTTAGATGAATATCCTATTTGTTTTTGGTTTGGTATGTTGTGTGTACATTTGTTTGATATAATTCAACTTTTTTACCAGGAAAAATACTTGAAGATGAGAAGAAGGTTTCTGAATACAAGATTGAAGAGAAGAATTTTGTTGTTGTTATGGTAACAAAGGTAGGTTTTCCCATTAATACGTTAACATCTTGGTAACGTTAAAGACAATTTCAAGATATTAATATGATGTAAATGTAATTTTAAGATGTACATGTACTGTCATTACCCAATAGTGTTTCATGTATGCACCCAACAATACTTCTCAGCCCAAGGCTGCAGCCCCAGCTAAGCCTGCAGAGAGTACAAGCACAACCCCTGCCCCTGCGGAACCAGCTGCAGCGGCGGCCCCTCCCCCTGCTGCACCCACACAGACTACCCAGCCTACTCCCACCCCACCCCCAGCACAGACGGAGGCCAAGGAGACCGAGCAAAGTACAGAGGCTAAGTCAGAGGAAAAGCCGGCTAGGTGAGGTTGATAAACGTTAAAATTGGACGAAATTAAACTGACCAATGTCATCAATACACCAATGTGTGCCTTTGCACTGAAGGGAGGGGAGACATTGTTTTGCCCTCTGATCTTCCAGGAAATCCCATTCCAGCGTTTAGGGAATTCTATATTAATGCATTACAAAATCGTAGGTGAATTCATTTAATCATATATTAAAATTGAATTATAAATCATAAAAAAGTTATTACAACCTAGTTCTCTTCGTTGTATGTAGCCCAGCTGCAATGGATACAAGCACATCAGCGTCCAGTGAGACAGCGAGTCAACCAACGGAGAGTCAGTCAGCAATCCAATCAGCGGAGAGTTCGCTGGTAACGGGTCAGCAGTATGAGGACATGGTGATTCAGATGATGAACATGGGCTTCGAGCGGGAGATGGTCGTGCAGGCTCTCAGAGCTAGCTTTAACAATCCAGACAGAGCTGTTGAATATCTTCTTGCGGTCAGTAAAATAGCTTATGTTACTTGTACCACTTCTTCATCCCAAGAATTTACTTTTTATCTCATCATACCTAAAATGTCAGTTAGGCTTATTGCATGGTCCATCGTCCGTAAACTTTTCAAATTTTCCACTTCTCCTCCAGAACTGCGCCACCCCTAAAGCTGAAATTTTGTTGGGAGGTATCATTCACCCCACAGTTTGTTCATTTGATCCTCAACTTCTCTAATGACAGGTGTGGAAGCCATTATTAGTGACCCCAATAATGACTTGGGAATGCGAATATAATACTATTGACCCTAATCATATGAGCTTTCAAATGAGCCCAATTCCAAAAGTCAAAAGGTGCTTGTAATTAAAGCCAAAGATCCTGCATATTACATAATGATCTGTGTGTGCCAATGTAAAGGCCGGTTAAAGTTTGTGTGAGATGTGGATTTATTTAAATGCGTTAAAAGTTGTTGCTTATATCTAACATGATTACAAATATTTTAAAAACTATTGACTGCTTGCTTTAGAAATTAGAATTGCTTTTGACATTTCACAAGATAAAAGATTTCAGAGTGTGTTGTTTCTAGCACAATGCTCTTTATAAGATGTTTTATTTTACTTTTAATAAAAGCACTAGAATCCTGAAATTGTTTATCAACATTCTTTGACCAGCATTTTATAATTACATGTTTGGTGACTATTCACTGGATATGATAAACCTATTATTCCGTATATTAAGTCTTCATCATTAGATAACAAATCATGCAAAGACTGATGAGCTACAGAGCCAATGGCTCTATTTTGATATCCTTTATTGGGTCTGTTTAAAACTCTTTAAATGAATTTCTGATGCCATGTTATGTTATGTTACCAATAACTGTTCCATGTCACATTTAAATATGTTCCATGGTTTTCTATCCCAGGGTATTCCAGCAGTGCAGGTAGCTGCAGCTGACGACCCCCCTCCGGCTCAGGCAGCCCCCGCCCCTCCTGCAGCCTCAACAGGTGCCCCTCCCGCTGTTCCGGCCCAGGCCCCAGCCACAGCTCCAACCCCGGCCCCTGTGCCTGCTCCAGCACCAGTCACACAACAGCAGAGCAGTGGCACCCCTGCTGCTGGCTCAGCTCCTGCTAGCGGTATTGCAGGCAATCGTAAGTGCCCTATTCATAGTCATAGGATCAGTTATAGTTTTTCTGATGCGTTCAAAGTTGTCTTTCTCTATTGTAGACAATCATAAGTATCTTGTTGCTGCTCACTATTTGTTCTACCCAATACATATGTTAACTGTAAATGTTTATTTTATATAAAGCAATTGATCAGTGATGGTGTAGTAGTAACTAACATATCCACATGTGCAAAACCACAGAAAAAAGGGGAATTTGAAACGCTTCTTGGGTAAACTAGTACCCATAATTGGGATGCTGTAATGAACCACATTTACTTGCTTTGACTGTAGCTGTGTTTGTGCTGTGTTTAGTGGTTCAGTCCTTCATGCCCGATCTTTGTCTCGAATAGCATTGGTTGCCCCTCTATATTGAAGCGAAGATTATTATATTACAGTCCATGCAGGGGTTGAAATTAACCTTTTCAATGCAGTAGCCACTTGGACTAGTGCATTTCTAAAACTTCTGGTCCAGACTTATTCCAGCTAGCCAAATATATCTCCATGATCATTTCACCTCAAATTCTAACTAGTCCTTCGGACTCCCAGTTTTTACACTCTACTAGCCAAGCTTCTTTTTCACTAGCCATGGGCTACAGGACTCGTGCTAATTTCGAACCCTGCCATGTTTGGGGTACACATTCTAAAAAAGCAAGCCCTTATAAAAGCGTTCTTATCATTGCTTGCCGAAAGTCGGTTTCCCCTGGTAAGCTTCAACATAGAATTTCTCTCAAATAATTGCAAGTCATTTATCAAGTCAAATTATAACATTTTATAAACGTTGAAAGTATGAAATAATCTTAGCTTTTTGTCATTTAGTAATTTTACTCTTCACTTTTGATTTTGATGATTTTAATTATCTGGAGCCCTGCAACAATAGCATTCAGGTGCATGTTTAAATAATTTAGTATGCTTCTGACAAGTGTTTTGGGGCCTGAATTAAAAGAAATGTTAAAAAGAGAATCCTTTATTTTCAGCTGGTGATCCACTCTCATTTTTGCGTCAACAACCTCAGTTTCGACGGATGCGTGAGGCAATTCAAGAAAATCCTCAATTACTCCCGGTTTTGTTACAACAAATTGGTACAACAAATCCTACTCTTTTAGCAGTAAGTACAGATTAGATATTACAATGGTTGATGTTTAGAAATAAAAGTGCTTGTTTCTGTTTAACAAAATTATTTTTACAGTTAACAATACTTCCCAATTTGTTTAGGAAATGCGTTTTGGATAAATAATTTCCACCTAGGCCTTGACAATATGAATGATGCGGACATCATCAAATACTAGACGCAATCCTAGAACCTTTTCATCAGTTTTCTTAGTTTTGAAACTTGTAAATCAAAGCTGCAGAGACAGATACTGCTTATTTTCATTGGTTACATCATTTCATTCATTGCATTCTCTGCATTGACTTGATGTAGTTGTCTCCCTTTAATTTTTCTTTCTGTTATAGCTGATTCTAACATTGAGTAAACTTCCTTGGTACAAATTTCCTCCTCATTTTCCCCATTTAAACTCAACAGTACAAATACATCTTAAATAGGGTTGTGGACTTTGTTCTTACTATCTATGGTTTATGCTGCTTGATATATATACCCCAAGTTGGTCCTGACAGTGTGTTTGTCTCTCTACACAGTTAATAAACCAGAACCAGGAGCGGTTTGTTGATATGTTGAATGAGCCGCTGGACGAGGAGGGTGCTGAACCTCAGGGTGCTGGAGGGGGAGGAAGCGGCTCGGGCTATATTCATGTAACACCCCAGGAGAAGGAAGCTATAGATAGGGTGAGAACTGCCATTTATAATTCCGTCTGTCCATCCGTGATCACATCGTTTCTGGAGCAGTGCTTGAAAACTACTTCACCAATCTTCGCCAAATTTGGTATACAGCCTCCTCATATCATATAGATGTGCCTTTTTGGGGGTTAATATTTTTAAAATGTTTTTTTTCTCCTTTGTTACAATTTGGACTTTGTCTATTTGAAGGATAAGGTTTGTTTCCAGAGCAAATCTCTCAAACTACTTGGCCAATCCTCATCAAATTTGGTATATTGCCTCCCAATATCATGCAGATATGCCTTTTTGGGGTTTCAACTTTTTAAAAGTTGTTTTTGTTTTTTCCCATGGTAACAATTTTGACCTGTCTATTTGAAGGGTAGGGATTGTTTCGGTAGTAGATTACTAAACTATATGACCATCCCTCATCACATTTGGTGTAATGCCTCCCCATATCATGTAGATGTGGGGATTTGAATGTTTTTTTTCTGTTTCCATTACAACATTTTGGACATTTGTCTTTTAGAAAAGTTATAACTTGAATTGAATGGAAGTAAGGAGGGACATTATAGTTTTAATTATACAGCTGATTACAAACTGATTATTCAACTTATGTGAGACCAGCGGGAAAAGCTATCTCTCCTGATGGCTCTTGTTCTAGATTCATTGAGTCCTGACTATGATAGAAATCTTAACTGCTTGAGAGGTATTCTGATAGTCCTTATAAATATATTTGTAATTTCTCTGTTACAGAGTATCCACGTTTCGGTTCTGATTCTAAAACTGTTTTGAAAGGCGGTATTTGAATGAATCTGAACCAGAACGTCGCTACTGTTGTCCAATAGAAATGTTGTAGTAATTTTAAAAAGAAAATCATGCTTTAGCCAACTGTCAAAACGATTTGCTTATTTGTTAAATTTAATATTTCAGTTGAAAGCGCTAGGATTCCCCGAGACGCTAGTTGTTCAAGCCTACTTTGCCTGTGACAAGAACGAGGAACTAGCTGCTAACTTTTTGTTAACCCAAACATTTGAGGATGACGACCAGCAACAAAGCTGATCAGTGATGGAGGACTCTGGTCAATCTTCATACAGTTATATACAATTATTGAAATTTGGGACTATGAGCATACCCTGTGAATAATGGGCCCTGCCATCCTAACAGGTTTTCAATCGCTTGGATCCAGCTGCAATGTCAAGGTGGCAACAAGATATCATGCCTCTTGATTTTATGCCAGGTATTAAGTTAAATGCATACCATAGTTTGGAGTTGGTCTTGTTGACTTCTATCTTCCCACTGTCTGTCCAACTCGGGTATGTATGTTATGAAATTTGACTGAAAAGACTCTAACCAATATATATAACTATCTGCAAAGCAGCAATTTTATCCATTTGGTTAGCTTTCATTTCAGCAGAAAATTTCTGTGTAATTATGATAATGATATCAATTAAAATGTGAATGAATGTACACAGTATTTCCTCCTTTTTCTGTTGTTTATTGTTTCGCTTCCTGGTCAAAAATCAATTTGATATTTTCCCACAGTATGTTTGCATGAGCAAAGGTCCTGTATATTTTTCTTTAATATTCTGGGAGTTTTTTTTATGGCATACGACATAAACATATTCTTTTTTATTTCACTTCATTACTATTTGTATGACCAAAACAAACTGAGTCAATTCATGGCGTTAAATATTTCAGTTTGAAAACTTTAAAAATAAGCAGTCATGGAGCCAGATATTCTTTAATACAAAATATCAGTGTGAAGCAGTACTAAAATCACAGGTTTACATGTACAGTTGTCATTATCATTAATGCTCTGTTTTCTAACTTACACATTGTTGCTTTTGTCAGAGGAGCATTAGGCTTGAAGTAATAATGCAATAAACATAATTTTAAAACAGGGTTACTTTTATTTATCATGTTATTAATATACAGAGAGTGAACAGTCATAAAATTAGTTTTGTTTGAAAAACGAAAAATAATAGGCATGCTTAAAGAATGAGAATGAGTGTAAGAGAAAGCCGTGGATCGTGACACTGCATAGATATGTGAACTGAACACCCACTCTTTGAAGTTCTTTTCACAGTTTAGGCTTGAATCTTCCTTGTAGACTTCTACGAGTGTATGCACTGAACTTGAAGAGAAGACATTCTGAAAGATATGAATGTCAATAGGAATTTGCCATCAAAACTTGGCATCAAACTGAAACATTACCTGGATGGAGGATTGAGTGACCTTTTTCAATACATGCACATGGTAGAGAGAAACAAGGATATATATGATAGGTGTCTAAAAGCTTCTGAGGTGCTAGTAACTGTATTCTGTCAGTCCGAGTGAGACGTTGTCCGCTTCTTGATGTTCATAGTATTGGAAGCACTTGTAGGACAAGTTGAGAATTCCTTGCAAACTTTTATGAATAAAAGGTTATTGAAACACAGAGTTATGTTATTGACAACTTCCAGAAACTCATAATGTTACAGGACAGTTCACATAATAGAAAACTTGAAATGTTCCAGATTCTTGATTGCTTGAATTAATGACATTCACCGATAACTCTGTTCACATAATTGGAAGTAAGCTTCTTGACATCACTAATGAAGAAACTTTACATGTACTAAACTAAAGCACTGGTAAATGTTCAAGGTGGTGGTAGGCCTCCTTTTCTTTTGTAAGTTTAACATTGGCAAGGTCTGCCAATAGTCACCGTTCTGATAGTTCATCTTGATACATTCATGAGACAAACCTCAAGATTTAACAATGCAGACTATGTAAGGTACTAAAGGGAGAAAAAATAATCGAGTTTCAGGGTGTATTATCCCCCGCCACGCATTTAGCGCGAATGGGGGGATATAGTATTCAGCTGCGTCCGTACGAAATGGAATAACTCAAATACTATTCGCTGGATTCTTTTCATTTTTGCATATGGGTTCATCATGTAATGTTCCTACAGAGCTCAGCGGGATATCTCAAGAACCATTCACTGGATTCCATTCATATGTTACCTACAGCTTCTTCAAGGGAAGACAAAGGGCTGATTCGATACTGGTGACCTTGACAGTATTCTCAAGGTCACAGCGGAACTTTGAATTTTTTCGACATGTTAATGTACATGTATAGCTTCTAAGCGGGATATCTCAAGAACCATTCACTGGATTCTCTTCATATCTTACACATAGCTCCTCCAAGGGAAGACAAAGCGCTGATTTTGGTGATCTTGACATTATTCTCAAGGTCACACTGGAACTTTGAGTTTGTCAACATGTTAAGCTTGTAAGGGGCATCATATCAATAGAACTGTTTATTGGATTCTCATCATTTTCTTACACCAGTGGTTCTTTTAGGGAAAATTCAGGGCCCAGTCGATTTTGCTGATCTTGACATTGTTTTTCAATTTTGAAGTACTAATTTGCGGCTGGGGTTCATGTCACCTGAAAGAATGTATTTTCATGTGCTTTGCCATGGTGACTGCATTTACAACCAAAACTATGAAAAGATTTTGCATAAATAGTAATTTATCAGAATCATTTAAGGACATGGTCTTTGAAGGGCATTTAGAAATTAAACAAATTCCTTAATGTGAAAATACACCACGTTTCAGAGTATATGCTCACTCCTTCATCAGGTGGAATGTAAGGAAATGTGATCCATTTAAGGACTGAAAACATAATGACAATATTGCAAATCTAATTTGTTTTCTATATAAAGGTGTCCCAATTAAAGTATATAAAATTAATAGATTATTACATTAATGTTTTGTACATTGCCATTTTCAGATAACAGTTCGTGAACTTTGACCTTGAGAATATTTAAATTTCTAAAATGACACGATTTACACTCTTTTAAAGGCTTTTCCTGCCAATTTAAAGGTACATCCATTGTGTTTTTTGGGGTCACATATTGCAAACGTTATAAATGGTGTTACTTTATCGAGAAGTACCGACTGTTACCGAAAAGTACCATTTTGATGATAGTAGACTTAGCATATTGACGACATGAAGGTAAAAGTAGTGATTTCTGATCGAAAACCGGACAATGCACAGCTTGTAGCGCGCGTCAATTGGTCAAACGTAATTTTGGAATCTTATTTATAACAGACATAAAGACAAATTTGAGTTGATAATGTTTAATAGGTCACATAACTACTGTGCATGTAAATGGGACGTGCAGTTTCAGTTTCTGCACATGCATAATGATGTTACTCAATTTTAATGGGAAACTAGTAATTATGATAAATATGCAAGCTGAGTGAATTTATTTGTATTGTAGACAGCACATGTGGCGAGTTGGAACATAATAAAGCCAAATAAAATTTTATGAAACACAATGGATGCACCTTTAATGAAAATTTTTTTTTTTGAAAGGTTTGTTTAAAACGATAGTCCATGAATATTTCCTCAGCAATGAGACATTTCATTTTTAGCTCATCAGGCCTGAAAGGCCCGATGGGCTTATGGCATGGGATGGCGTCCGTCCGTCCGTCCGTAAACTTTTCGCTTTTTCAGCTTCTTCTCAAGAACCACTGGGTCTAGGTAGCTGAAATTTTGTATACAGACTCCTTGGGCAATGGGGATTCTAAATTGTAGATTTAGTGATCCAGTGACCCCAAATAAGGGCCTCACAGGCCATAACCTAAAAACCTATTTTCATCTTCTTCTCCAGAACGAAAAGACCTAGAAGACTGAAATGTTGTGTACAGACTCTTTAGCCAATGAAGATTCTAAATTGTAGATTTGGTGACCCTGTGACCCCAAATAAGGGCCTCACAGGCCATGACCTAAAATTCTATTTTCATCAGTTTCTCCGGAACAAAAGACCTAGAAGGCTGTAATATTGTGTGCAAACTCTTTAGCCAATGGGGATTCTAACTTGTAAATTTGGTGACCCTGTGACCCCAAATATGGGCCACAGCCTAAAAAACCTTTGAAATTGAATTTTGAACTGATATTTTATGTGCACTTCAATCAAATTTTCCCTAATAAAATACCTGAGAGAGAGTCATCTCATCTTTTAGATATGTGAGTCCTAGCTTGGGTTTGAGAAATGCAGAATTGAGAAAAAAAGTAACTTTGCAGTTAATCTTATTCAGTAGGAATGTGAAATATATGTCGACTTAAGATTACAATCTACATCGTGGACATGTTTCTCAAATTGATGTAATCAATGTGAAATGAGAACTATTGAATAGCCTATGAACTGAATATTGTGACAGGCCACAAAGGAATAAATTGATGAGGAGTTAAGAATTGTTTTATTTTACATGAGATATGTGAACTGCATTTGACTGGTGATGAAATGATAAGATAAGACTATTTTCATTTTCTCTTCCAGAACAAAAAGACCTTGAAGGCTGTCATGTTGTGTAAAGAGTCTTTAACCAATGGAGATTCTAAATTGTAGATTTGGTGACCCTGTGGTCCCAAATAAGGGCCTCACAGGCCATTACCTAAAATCCTGTTTTCATCAGTTTCTCTGAAACAAAAAGACCTAGAAGGCTGTAATATTGTGTGCAAACTCTTTAGCCAATGGGGATTCTAACTTGTAAATTTGGTGATCCTGTGACCCCAAATATGGGCCACAGCCTAAAAAAAACCTTTGAAATTGAATTTTGAACTTATATTTTATGGCACTTCAATCAAATTTTCCCTAATAGACAAAACATAAAAATCTATTTTCATCTTCTTCTCCAGAACAAACTAGAAGGAATATTGCGTTCAGAATGTTTAGATGTTTGGATGAAAAGGCTAAGAACCGATAAAATTGTGCAAAGATTATTTAGCCAAGGTGATTCTAAATTGTACTATGTACCATGAGATTCATCACATTGCCTGTTCTCTCTAAGCCTTATACAGTTAGATCAGTGATGCCAGTGTTTTGTGCAAGGCAGAGGCTATTACATAATTTGGCTGTAAAAGCACAGCTGGCTTGTAACCAGAGCCAAGGGGTCAGCATATTGCATAATCTCCTGTGTGTTGACCTTGCTGAGTGCTCTCTCTCACTTTCAAGACGAAGATTTGTCAGGGCTAGGGATTATGCATTATATTGAGACAATATGTTTCTGTCTTCATCATCAAACAATATAAACCCTGATGAGCAACGGAGCCCATGGCTCTATTTTTACCAAATCGCTACATTATATGCTCAAAAGCATTTTGTATCTATTTCCGTGAGTTTAAAAACAACGTAATGTATTATGCAACTGCTGTTGCGAGAATTGAATAACCTTTAACTGATGTGTCATCGAGGAACTTTTTAAAAGTTGGTCAGATAAATCATCCCGTAAAGTTTAAGCATCTAGAACGGAACGTCACGGTCCTTGACGAGATAAGTTGTAAATCCCTTAAAACGTGTATGTGATAATCAACTGATGCGATGACAAGGATATGTCAATATGTTAATGTTAAGAAAAGTGCCTCTAATTTGTCCTGATTGGTTGCATTTGAATCTAGTTGTGCAATCAGCGACGCCGTTGTAAACGTGACATTTGCTAGTGACATGTCATAATGCTATTTTTGAAACAGAAAGGTAAGATATTATAAAAGAAGACAAATTAGAGACAAAAACCAAAAATAGTTTAGTTGTGCTTTTTCACCTCAGACATATTTCAATGACATATTAGCAAGATCCCTTAACAGTCAACTGCTTACATATTTGAAGTTAGTTTGTCGATGAAAGATGTGTTTTCATTGGATAAGAAACAGGGGATTCAGCATAGGGTACCCCTTTTCCTCGCTAGAGACTTTTGCTTGAAACGAGATATATGGCCTAATATTCCTGACCCCCCCCCCCCCCCCCTTTTTCAAATCCATGTATAAGGAAAGCATTTGGTTAAAACAACTTTGTTCAAAATGTAAGCGGCCCTGGAAGTCATGTGGGTCACTAAAGCCCCCAAAGTTCATGCTCAAAACATTGCACTGTTTGCAAAAATACACTCTGTGTAAATACACTCTGTAAATGCAAATTTGCTATGCGTTTGCTACTCGCAATCTGAATGTATGTATTTTGAGAGAGTAAATTTTCAGTATCCTTCATTTGAGCGCAAGTCTTGGTCATGGAGACACTGATGTACCTCAAACAGAGACAAAGATGGTCATCAGTAATAGCAGGAGTAGGGATATATTTCAGAAACAGAAGAACAGAGTGGTGGATTGATGTTATTCATAATTTCACAAATGAACAATTGATAGCAATCTTTAGAATGAACAATTGATAGAAATCTTTAGAATGTCACAAGAATCGTTTGACTCTATCTATTCACAACTGTCTGGATCACTGGAAAAGCAGGCCAATACAAGCAAACATAGACTATTATATTAGACTACAAATAGCAATAACTATCTACTGACTTGCAACAACAGCTGAATATAGAACTGTTGTTCATCTCTTTTATGTTGGCAAATGGCTGCGATATGTGTTCAGGAGTCTGCATGGAGAAGGCAAGGTGAATGCTCTATTCGTGTATTTTAAAAAGGCTTTTGATCTCGTTGATAGGTCGAATTTGTGGCATACTTGATCACGTCAAGGTGTATCTTCCAAGTTAAGTGAGTCATTACAATCTATTTATGACTGTGTTAAGGCACATGTTAGGGCTCGCCAGGGTTATTCTCAATCGTTTGATTGTCCTATTGGATGAAGACAAGGTTATGTTTCAAGTCCCCTTTTGTTTTCGATGTTCATTGATGGTCTTGCAAATGAAATAGAGTCTAATTGTTCTCATGGTATTCAAATACATCCGGAATTAGTGGAACTATTTTTTTAATTATTATTTATTATTAGATATTTTACAATCGTTTTTTGAGGTATACAAGTTAGATAAAACGAAGTTTGTAGTTTAAAAAAAGGCGTGATAATGTCTCACCAAGAAAGTTGGCATTTTAATGGAATCAAATTGGAATGTGCAAGTTCTTATAAATATCTTTGATTATTGTTTACAAGGTCACTTTCATGGCGGAAACATATACATAATGCAGTGCTTCAAGTAAAAAATGTGTCATATGGTATTTTACCTCGTAACAGATAAGGCCTCTTTCGTTCAAGCTTTTCTTTAAAATATGTGATTCTCAAGTAAGATTCTTATTGTATGGATCGGAATTTTTTGGGTTAAATAAAGGCATCTGTTCGGAAATAGATATTATACATATGCAATCTTGCAAATGTTTTCTCGGGGTAAACTCACCAACGTCCAACCATATTGTTAGAGGTGAATGTGGCCGATATTTTTGCATATAAAATAATGATTTCCTATGACGTAAAATATTAGCTATGCCTAATTACAGATATGTAAAACAAATATTACAATATGCAATTGCAAACTTTTAATGATGGTAATGTCAATTGGGCTTCTAATGTCAGAGGTATTTTATGTTTACTCAGGTTTGTGCATGTTTAGGAGCATCAGCGTATCAACAATATTTTTATGTTTATTCATATGTTTGTAAATTAGTTTTTCAATAGATTAATTTTTTGTTGTGAACAAGATTGGCATTCTGCCCCAAAGCGTATTTATATTGTATGTATAAACACAGTTTCCAACAGAATTGTACATTACTGTTTTAACATGTGACAAATTTAGATATGCAATGGCTCGATGATGTTGCTCTAGTCATCTTAGAGTTGAAACCGGTAGGCACAATAAGGAACCAAGAAATGAGCGAATATGTAATGTAGGTAAATGTAATTATATGGGGAAGGCTACCGGAAAAGGGACCACCTGGTCGGTATTGAGTTAGGCACAGGTCCATAAAAGAACTATGTCTACCCTTTAAAATATATTTTTAAAAATCATCAAATTATATGATAAAAATTGGCAAAGCGATGGTCAGTTAAAGAGTGGTAGGGTCAAAATTATCTGGGACTATGGACATGAGAAAACCTTGCTTACACCTGTTGCTTGTATTCATTTAAAGATCCACAAACCCCGACCATATCACTTTTCGGTTTTTATTCAAGCATAATCCATGATGACGAGGATTCAACTTGATATTTGTCAATTCAACCAATAAACACCTTTTATAACGCCATTTTAGAACGCCGTTCAATTACGCCTCATAAAACTTTAGCCGAGGCCGAATTCCGCGTGCTTGGCCTTGTGACGTAATACACAGGAGTCGCTTGGCGTCTAATGACAGAATCAACTAGATTTAGCCTTACATAACTGCCTAAATAACATATTTACCTGTGTCCTTATACAACAAAATTACATATATACACGCCCCGTAAAACGTACTACAAATGGCAGCAGATGTCAACATGTGGATGTGACCATTGCGGAACCCGTAATTCTGCAATATGTTTTGGAACAATTCTTATCGTTTCCCAATATGGCGGCGGCACGCATGTCAGATGATGAAGATGTTCAAACGTCACAGAGATCTATTACACATTTCATACGGATTATAACGGTGTTAACACGCCTCATTCATGTTGAATAATTTTTGTTTTCACATTCGTCCTTATGCAAAATAACAAAATATATGTTCAGTATTTTGTTTATCAATGTAGCGATATGTAATAAGTGATGTAGTTGCGTTATTGACACTCTAACTTAGATAAATATTAAATAAGAGGGGAAATCTACACGACTGAACTATAGCCGGGGTAATATTTTTTAAATTGAGAACCAAACAACACATGTACACACGGCCATGGTGAGTTGATAAAAGTTCTATAGTTCCAATACTTTCATTTGAAATTGGGAAAGATACGTTTTCCATATTTTTATCCGTAGTGATTTAAACATTATTTTATTTCCACAAACATATGAATTGACCATCAAAAACTACATGTAATATAAAATGCAAGGCCTTTTATATAACATGCTAGGAAAATGGTAGTGGTATTACACTGAATCTAAGTAATTGTAAATGTACACGACTATAGATTTAAAGATAGCCCGAATATGTTCTTCTAAAAAGTGTAAACCAGTAACATTGATGAAAACTATAGGATTTTCTTAGTTGTAATGAAACTATTCTATTAGCAAAATTAAGTCACCATGAGAAATATTGACGCAGTAGATTTCAAGCTATAGACACTCTTCAAACACAAAATCATGCACAACAACAAAATTAACTAATAATGGCGTTTATAATATAAAAAAATTGCATGATCTTGTTTATTTTTTAATTGTCAGTTATTCATTTAAAAACATATTGTAGTTTATAACATAACATAACACTCCACTCGATTGGGAAAAGAACAAATCTAAAATCAGCGGTTGAATATCGAAACATGCTCCTAAAACTCCGAAATTATTCCCTGCGGATGCACAAATACCCATTCTATCGGAAACTTGTGATGTCAAAACGTTTTTATTATGTTTTAAAGGAATTATCAACGAAAATCGACAAATCGCCTAAGGATTTCATTAAGAAACTCCTGTGTATGACGTCACATCGCTAACGAATGTTATGCTACACTGAGGAGCCGCGGCAAACTGTTTCAAGAATGAGATAATGAGCAGGCTAAATTTACTCACTTTGAAGGGCTATATCTTGATGAGTAGATGACGCTTCGAAATAATCGTTTCTGTTTTGCTTACTTGAAAGTATTGTCTATATGAATTTTCGAATTAACATCGAAAAAAACAGAGAGATGATATTATCTTTAACCATAAAACATTATCAAACACGAATTTGTTTCAACAGGTGTTAACGTATGTGTGTGTAGAACAAAAGTTTGTTTGCATGTTGTTAATATGCACGTGCATGCATGCGTAATAGTCGATATGGTCCCTTTTTCTTCAGATCAGCATACGGACATAGGCTTATAAAACACGTTGATAAACCCAAAAACGAAAATTTAGATATTGTTATAGAATAGTTGAAAGACGAAATACGTTAACTTTAATTGTGAACTGTATTGTACCACCGACCGAGGCTATACAGAAGTACCAACGATTCAGTTCATCGTTCTGTCCGTTCCATAATCTTGTCCGACCTATGAGAGAAAAACCCATCATCCAATTCTGTTAAATTTGGCACATGTCTTCTACTGTATTCAGTGGACTCCATCGCCAGGTTGAAATGACATTCGTGAATTTATTATTTTGTTCCAATTTATTTTATATATTTTGAACTTAGTGCGAGCTATAACAGAAAAACTACAAAACTATTCTCATCCAATTTTGTTAAAATTTTGCAATGCTATTCTACACCAGGGTCTACTCATGCAATGTCAAACAACAAATTCTTCTCCGAATATCTGCATTTTTACGTATATTTCTATATATTGAACAAAGTCATTTTCATGAAATATAACCTATTGCAAAACTATTGATAAAATGATGTGCATGTGTTCTACATTACTTTGCGGGATAGTGTCAAGTGTAAACCACCAAATCAGCATACAATTCTATTGAGAGTCGTGATCAAGCTGAAAATCAAATCATAATAATACAATTAAGAAGACATACTTCGATTTAAAAGCTTATTGTAAGGTGAATCACAAAGAACAAAACAAAAACAATTTCTATAATAAACGTGTGTTTATTTTATCTAAACAAACGATTTGAATCAATCAATAATATAAATCATAACTTTATTTGTATTGTTCCTGACATATATAAACCAGATTTAAAAACGCATAGTGGTAATTATGTTGGACTAGTGACGTTTAAATGCCGACTAGTATAAACATACTACCCCGGAAGTATGTACCTGCCAAGTGGCGGCCACTGAGAACGATGTTACGCTGCAAACAGCAATAACCTATGCTCAAAGATGCGACCGCAAAATATCTGCGAGACCAACAGCTCGACAGTTTCAAAATGAAGTGATATGCAGCATTAACAGTTGCTCCGACCATATGGCATCTTTTTGGTACCTTTTGATATCAATGTTTTTCAGGATTTTATAGAAGCAAAGAAGGCAATAGGAGACTTTGAACTTAAAGAAGAGATGTTAATGAACTATTATTGCACTAGCATTACAAAAAAATTCAAATTTCAAATTTAAAGGGGCAGTAGCACGTTTTTTTCGCTCAAATAAGTCGATGAAATGTATTTAAAAAATAATTTTACAAATCATAAAACACACTTCTGTCTTTGGAAAATCAAGTTAAAAATGTGTGTACATGGTTCCGTAAAGCAATGGGGATCGTTTTTGTCATTCGAAATAATAAATTGTGTTCACAATAAAATGGCCGCCATGCAATTTTTGCTTTATACGCAAAACCGTTATCACTACTACGGACAATTGGTTTGTGTAATAGGATGCTTTACCCTCTAAAGTAAATTTAAATGGCATATACTATCATTATAAATACGAAATTTGAAAAAATAAATTTTGCAAAAAAACGTGCTACTGCCCCTTTAATGCACAAACAATATTTCAGAGCCTATATCTCTAAACCAGGATCGACTATGTGGTAGTTAGCCTTCCCCATATAGATGATGAATTTCACTATTTTAATATGCAAATGTTATGATGATTTAAGAAGGGAATTTATTCCTAAAAGATATTTTCAATTTCCAAGTAGACATATGTTTTATGTTTTAATGTCGTCATGTAACCCAATTACCATCAAGCTGTTAGCGACTTTGATTGTTAAAGCTATGCAGTTAAGAATAAGGCTGGATATTGTGGCAAAATTCATATTGCGATATATCGCAATATACAGCACACATATTGCAATAATACTGCGATATATTGAATTACTTCTACATTGAGCTTTTATACATCGTTATGCGATTTAAACATGAAATAATAGATAAAATGCCTTTCAGATCTTACAAACTATATAGAACAAGTTATTAAGGTAAATATGTAAGCAAATTCTAATGATATTTACATAAAAAATGTCTCCCATCATTTGTCCAACACATACATGTATTCCTGCACATCAAACATTTTTTGGAGAATTAAACCACGTGTCTGTGCCTAAAAGCAAGATTTTGAACTTAATTTTACTTGAAATGCATTGGTGCGATATATTGCAATACACACTTTGTACCGACATATACCGGTATATCGATAATATTGCACAGCCCTAGTTAAGAACATACATTTTGTGACCCGTGTATTGTGTACATCCTGTATTATGGGCCTATGGTCTACATACCTCAAGTGATATAAACTACTATATAATTGAAGATGGGGAAGATGGCACCGGAAGTCATCAGGAAGGGGGTGTACTGCGGGAGGTTCTGATGGGTTATTGGCAGATTTGGGGTTTTCCACTTTATACAGTGTCCATAGATGGGTCACACTATTCTAGGTTTTGGTAGCAATCCACATTGTCATCATACGATATGTTGAGGTTATGTTTCCCTCCCTGATGCCATGGAGATGCTCTTGTCATGCTTGCTGGGGGATATGACGGATGTGGTTGCTGCTCAGCTTGAACTGGTGCAAGACGAGTCATGATCGTGACCATCATCCGGTAGTGATGCTATCTCTCTGCTCTTTTACTGATGTGCCTCCATTTCTATATTCACTATATCCATGTCAAGCTTCTTCATTTCAACATCCCTCTTACAGATTTACAAACTTGTCCTCAATTTGTGTGTAAATCGGTGATTGCACATGTGCAAAAATACATTTGCACAACCTCTTACAAATATACACATGTGTGCATTTGCGTTCATGCACCACATTTACAAACCTATGTAAATATACATACATGTGTATTTTTGCACATGTATTCAAACAGTGGCGCATGACCGATGAACGATGATTTGCAAATATTTGAATAACATTCCTAACACTTTACTACTGCAGGGATACCATACACCACCCCGACTACACTGATAGTGTCCCCACCCCACACGGGGTTTATCAGGAGTCAAGTGAGGTTGTCGGTATCCTGACAGTGCTGTTATCAGATCCATGTTCACACACCAGGTTACAGACACCTTGATAACTATGGAACTGTAATCTCGAGCCCCTAAACCTTGGTGGAACAAACATGTTCGATAATCGATCTGCAATAATCGAACGTATTTGTGACGTCAGTTTGTTTGTCTTGCCTCGGATATATTTTATTGATTTTTAGCCAAGATTGGTTTGAGTTGTTGGATTTTATTTTATGTTATCACTTTATTTACATAGCCTAGTTACACTGCACCTTTTAAGAGTTAAGAGAATAATTTGCAAATAATTGCTATTTTATATTTGTTCCTATTTAATGCAATCAACTTAATATAACCACTTGTCTGTCTGGCAAATTTTTAGGTTTTAAATAAGGTCAGGATTAATACAACGAAACGTTTATATCAGTATATATGCTGTATTAATGTGTGCCAAAATCTGAAATATTGTGAATTGATAGAAATACCAATATATCTATCAGTTTGCTTCTAAAAAAATTCATATCAGATTTAAGATAGTTATTGATTGTAATACGCTTCACAGGGGCGTGTGTCGCTTAGAAACAGCGTTTAAAAGATAAATACCTATATAGACCCTACCCTATTAACTATTACTATCCTTTTATATAGTAATAGGGTAGGGTCTATATAGGTATTTGTCTTTTAAACGCTGTTTCTAAGCGATACACGCCCTAGTGATACGCTTTGACCCGTTCAAGATGAAAGCGCATGCTTGCTGTGCTTAGACTAAAAAATCTATCTTATTTAACTTTTAGATTATTTATACATGGTTAATATTGTTTATTGTTTAGTAATATGATTTAAATGTTAGATAAAGCTTGTATGTGGGAGACATTAATAACGCTTAACAGGCTCGACAAAATTTAACAAGTCATCATGAATTTTAAGATTCAGATTGACATATGACTTTTAGTCCTGAGATAGATCATTTTTCAAAGAGAGCGCCTTTGAAGATATAGGTTATATCATGCTGATTGTCCTTTGAAGCGCTTATCATTAAGTCCATAGAACTTTGTTTGATTCACTGACATGCTTTTATATAACAGTGTAAACATATTCAATCTATTCAATGTTAAACTATGGTAGGAATAATTACCTATATATAATTGCAATCCTTGTCAGAATTCATGTCATTATCAACTAATTGTATATGTTATAGACAAGGGAAATCTGAAATATGTCTTTCAAAAGTTGATGTAAAAAAGATTCGTATAGCTTTATCTCGCTTTCGCTGTTCTTCCCATGAAAGTGTTTGTTGAAACTGGTAGATATGCAGGCATTACAAGAAATAACATAATCTGTCAAATTTGTAATATGAATGCTGTAGAAGACGAACTAAATTACGTGTTAATCTGTTCATCCTATAAAAGCCTATGTTAAAATCATACTATTATACTCACCTCAGTGTAACAAAACTATAGTTATTGTTAGCACATACCAATACTCAAGTATTACACAACCTTGCAATGTATATTTTTTATGCAATGTTATTTAGAAATAATATTGTAGCAGACAATAATCTGTAATGTGATCTACTCATGATTGTACTACAGGCCTGTGGCCTTCTATATAAGTACCATAATAAAGATTGATTGAATAATGACCAAAGCCCCTGATCAAACCAAAAAAACAGAACTGTCGTTAAGAAACCTTTTTTCATTAACCTAATAAATCTTTACTTCGAGAATCAAACCTCGGTAGTTTAATCGAACATACGAGTTCAATCATGCTCGATATCAAATCGCTTTTAAAACGTCAGTGAAATAAATTTCCAAAATAATTGAACCAGAAAAAGTCGTTATGCATCGATTACCACACAGTATCTTTCATACCTCTGATTTGAGTAAATGTGTTGAATATGAGTGTGCATTCTTTTATGTGATTTAAATGTTTTTCGAAATATTAGGAACACTAACCTATCGTTATCATAATTTTCAAATTGGATGTTTTTTAATATGGAGAAGCAAGGACAAACATCTCTAGTGTGAAAACGGACCTTATGAACGTCGACCAGGGCCTCCTTTCACAAAGTGATCGTAATTTAAGTCACTAATGGTAGTTGCTTTGTGAAGGAAGGCCCAGGGCCTCTTAGCATTAAGATTGTCAGAAGTTACTGCACACTTTAGGTACCTGCGACCAAGTATATCACAACACTTATTTATTTCAACCATGTTCACATATATTGTATTTTGATAATTGATATTTATTTTTATATTCATTATAAACAAGACAAGCAAGAGGTAGCATTCCAGCAATGAAAGGTGACGTTTCGTTATGTATGATGAGACTTTAACGCACATACTCGCACATTCAACGTGCATTGTAACGTCACTAATGATCCACTTAAAGACGTTACCAGACAGTGATTGCACATTACCGAATATTAAAAAAGGGGGAAAATGCCTCCCGTGTTTTAAATGTGATCACTCATGCTGCATATGAATGCTTTGTAGTTCGGGTTTCTGTGTAAAACTATTTTTGAATTGATCTTTGAATTGTTTGATACAACTGTTTGCTGTAAAAATCGTGAACATATAATGAAAGTAGACCTCCTTTGGTTTTGAAATAAATGCACATCTTCCTGTCTTATTTGAATAAAAGAAATATTTGCATAAATGTGCTTTGTAATATTAAGCTCATCAGGCTTACTCATGGGCCGTTGTCTTGCGTACGACCGTCGTCCGTCGTCTCCTCCAGAATCGCTGCACTCAAAAGGTGAAATTCTGTGTCCAGGTACCTTGCATCATGGGGGAAAAGTTTTTTTCATTTGGGCATTGACCCCCGTTATTTTTGGGCGTAGCAGGTATTATTAGCGAGACCTTTAAACGACTACTTCTCCGAAACCAGTTAACATAGGAAGCTGAAAGTTTCAGAATAACATAACTGTAATGTGAAGATTTAGGTTTGATCATTTGAACTTGACCCCCTTCAAATATGGGTGTGGCAGGGGTCCACCCTAAAATCTTGAAACCACTTCTTCTCCAAAACCTTTTGATACAGAAAGCTACATTTTTCAGAATTACATCTTTATTACAGGCAGACTTAAGTTTGTCCATTTGGTCAAAATCCCTTCTTAAACATGATAAGCTCAAACCTTTCTAAGGTCATTTTTCTATGATGAAGACTAAGACTTGTAAATGTAAACTTGTAAGACTTCTGCCTTTAAATTACTGTGTGAGCCATGCTTTAACAACATTTTAACTGCATTTAATTTAATGAACCTCATATCACGCAGTTGGTGCTTTCTGAATTAGCATTTAATACCTGTCAGTGCATGTTTGTCCAACTAATAGCCATACATGTTTGTGACTTTTGGTTTAGTATGATAAGCTACCTTAGACTAAAAGGTATGCAAACGGTTTATCTACAAATGACCCTCTTTGTTTAGATCTTCGTTCTATATACGCAATCATGCATTTCCTTATGAGCTACAGAGCCAATGGCTCCATTTTTTATGTATTACTGTAACCTCTTTTCACCAACTCATGAACTGGTTGTATAATTAAATTACATTGAAGCAATATCGAACATTATTTTACACGTGCGTATGAATCAACTTGTTATATACATAACTATGACGCAATTAGTTCGCATTCTTTAGCTGGTCCCAGGTTATTTTAACCCTCTTCACGTTTTAATAGTCGATTTTATCAAGTGGATTACCTCTAAAGACCACTATACTTAGGAATTTTCTTTCTAGTAATGTCAATGATCCCGATACTTGGTGCAGTTCACTCAACCTGAAATCAAATAACGTTGCGTCAACAAAGTATATAATTAACACTCTATATCTATAAACATAGTGGATTAGTTACACATTACTGGATCTATCACAAATGGAGAGGACTTGACACACTTCTCTGGCTACTGAAGCCAGGCAAACACTTTAATAAGGGCATATTAAGTACACTTACATATGGAACGCTCAGTCAAGAAATGTTGTACTTAAACTACCAGGCAAAAGGAAACGATACAATCAAACGATGTTTAATCAATGAATGATATAGAAGACTGAAACGTTGTTACCACATGTATACATATTTGAAGTCCAAGAAGGTGCACTCTTTCAGTAATAATTAAAAACAAAATTATTTTCACTTAAAAATGTCTTCACGTGTATTTCTGTTAAAATCATATTCTTTGCAAAGATGTTAAAACGTCAAATTCATTAGGCAACATTATTTTATTATAGACTGTTAAAAATTGGTATAGTTATATTTGGTTATAGCAACACTTTGATTGAGTTACCTTTGTTGTTCATAGCAGCGCGTGAACATTGTTATGTTACGTAGCCATGTACAGCATTTATGGTAGATCGAATGGTCATGACTGTTTGAAAGCGACCCCTTTAGTAATTGTCACTTACACTGATTGGCGACAATGTAGTTTTGTAGTTTTGCACGTGTTTCTTCAAAAACAGAAGTATGTGCATTACTGTTTCAATCGCTATATTTGAGACGATTATAATCTAATTGTACTGTCATTCAACAAGTAAATTACAAGTCGTATTTAATGATAAAAGGCAGTCCAAAAACTTTTTACTTTTGCTTGATGTATTGACGAACTTTTAGATTCAGTATTACACGTATTGAACGTAAAACATTACACATTGATCGATAACGTGGGATTTGAAAACAAAATATATCATTTACTATTCCTACCAAATGCCGAGTTAGAAAACACATTCTGGCCTTCACGCCTTTACTAGGAAAGGATACCCAGTGCTTCATGTCGTTAAAAAAGGACTTGACTTCTTTGAAACGAAGTTAGGCTTATGTGCTCTTCGTTGTCAATACAGTTTGTCGGTCAACAATCTCAACGACCAACATGATGAGGGTAGGATCAAGTTTAAAGATACTTCGATTTGTTTCAGGTACACTGTAGGTCAGGTGAGAAAATAATACCTAACTAATGTGTTATGGAGTGGCAGTGGACAGATTGATTATTAAGATGAATATTTCATCAAAAGGGATTTACATGACAACAATCCTACACTACAGTGCCAACTGTACCCCATGAGTTTTCGAAAATGTAATAGTGCCAATGGTGAATCGGCAGACTAAATGATAGCCTACAAGCGTTACCATCCATTCGATTAGTACATCTTATTGTCTATTGATTTCAGTTTGAAGATTTATCTCCGAGAAGCTATATGTTAGTTTAAAGCGACAGTAGCACGTTTTTTCGCTCAAATAAATCAATGAAATGTATTTGAAAAATAATGTCACCACTAGTAAAACATCATTCTCTCTTAAAAAATCAAGTTAAAAAATGAGTGTACATGGTTCCGTAAAGCCTTGGGAATCGTTTTTGTCTTTTGAAATAATAAATTGTGTTCACATAAAATGGCCGCCATGCAATTTTTGCTTTATACGCAACACCGTTATTATCACTACGGATAATTGGTTTCTGTAATAGACTGTTTTACCCTCTAAAGTAAATATAAATGACATAAACTATCATTGTAAATGGGAAATTTAAAAAAATAAAATTTGCATAAAACGTGCTACTGTCCCTTTAAACCGCTAGCTTATTACATATGATGTTGAAAATATCTGCTTCCAAGCACCCTGATGATCCAACAGGTGTGAGTACACGATCACTCTCCAGTTACCAGCTCTCGACCCTTGTTACTCTAGAGCACCTAGTTGAGTTTACAACTTGCCACCTGCTTACCTTTACTGAACAATATAGCTGACCTTAGCTGAAGTCTGTGTAACTGTTCCGTGATTGATTTAAACTGTTCATTCCACTGAGCCACTATATGTCCCCATAAATTGTGTATGTTTTTTGTTGGTGAGTGTGACAATGTAGATGTATTTACGAGGCAGCTCACTATGAAACTTTTTATTTACCACCCACGCGATCAATTTATAGATAAGGGCTATGTCACATCATAGAAACACAATAGAAAAAATTAAATGCATAATATGATTCCAAGTTAATGTCTTAAGAATATATGGTCATTTTACAGAAAGTTAACGAAGTATGATTATGAACCTAATATTTAAGTATAGTAAGTTATTCAGTATAGGGAGGTTATCCCACCCGACTATTGTACAGAACGTCACTACGGGTTTGGATTGATAACGCTTTGTAACTGATGAATTCACCTTCCAAAAGTGATGATATTGAACCCATGGCAGTAATGACCATGAACAGAAATATCTACAATAGCTGTGCACTGGCTGAAAATACTGAGCATATTGTAGAATGTACTTTGGTGTGTTTACGTTGATAATAAACTACTTCGAAACATGTAAAAGAGTTGAGAGTAAGAAATCCGTATATCAAATGTCTTTTCATATGTATTTACATGGGAACAGACCGTGACGAGGAGAGGTCATTCTTTATTCGTTTATTCTGGACTCTTTACAAAATTAAAATGTAACGTTTTCTATTGAAATGTGTATGCATATTGCACCAATCAAACTGACAGAGATTTTATGTTCATACATTAAATACATGGAATTGCGAAAAACAGATTTTCTGATTATAGTGAACATACTTAGTATATGCTTACTCCTTCATCAGGTGGAGCAAGCATATATCACGAAGGAGTATCACTTATATGTTCACAAAAATAAGCAGTTATCCAGGATATCTTGTTTTCTTAATACGTATTCCACTTCTAAATGCCCTTCGAAAACTTGAAACAGTAATGGTGTACGTTATTTAACATGGTTTGAGCATGTGATTTAATTACAAATATTTCGGTTCAATAAATTGAAAAGAGATTCTATGCTGTTACCTTTGGACTATCAATAATGTAAACATGGAATTGGCGTATTTTATATGTTCTTTATCTAGAAATTCTCATTGATTGAATTCTTGAAGAATATGCTTGATTACAAATATGCCTGTTCAATAATAGCAACGTAAACACATCCTGGAAACCAGGCTGTTTTGTTTCGTATAGCTTCACGATGCGTATTAAAACATGAAGAAACAACGATCTTGATTGAACCATTGAAGCGACGGACAGATCGAGTGGCACCTGATTACTGACTCTTTGTACAGGTTCAGTTGAGGGTTAATAAAGCCTGTATGTATGTCACTGGTACACAGGGGACCGGGACACTCGGGTTACACACATCACAGGCCCTCTGACAGTGCCGTGTATTGTGGGATGACTTTGTAACGTGTGATAGTCATACCGTAGCAGGTGGCTGTACGAACACTGCTGCAGATTCCACGTGTCAATGACGGGGTTCATCAAATAATATCACAAAACATCAACACCTTGATTTTTTATGTTTAAACAATGCATTTTCCGCGAATACAATTAAACAGGTTAACAAATTTAAGAAGTTACACACGTTGTTTGATGCATATAAGAATTGCACAACACACCGGTTTCCTACCAGGTTCCAAGTTCATGCTCGTAATGTCACCAAAAGCGTCTTTAATCACAGGGGCTTGGATTGCAGAAATAAAATTAGTTCCTAGATCGATAAACCCTATTCTAATAAATAAAAATATTTTTCATTGGCAAATGTCACTTTTACAACGGCGTCGCTGATTGGACAACTAGATTCAAATGCAACTAATCAGGACAATCCATTTCTTGCCGAGAAAGCTTCATAATAGAAAAGGTTTGGATCGGAAATCTGAAGGGAGTAACCTCTGTGGGAAGAGAATGTTCTTTTAGATAGTATGGATGGTCAAACATAATGAATAGATCTGTCTATATAGATCTGGAAAGTTTAAAGTTTTCATGAAAAGAATATCTTTTACCACAATGAAACTTACATTTTGAGACATGAAGTTGAAACTGGAAATTTACCACTTCTTCAGATTGTGACAAAGTCATTTGACATCGATCACGGTTACCATATCGGCGTCTGCTCGTCGTCTCTCAGAGTGAGTCCTACCTGTCAGGTGGAGGGGGATTTGTCAGGAATTCGACACTAATACTCGCTTTTGTTACCTACTCACTAACACAAGGGTAAATATTGACTCACACTTACACTACCCTCCCTGGTAGATCACTGGTGTCAGATATACTATGTGTTGGCCTTCTATACGTTGTTGAATCTGAGAGACTAAACTGACAAGTTACACTAGATCAATGACAATACCAGTCCTTACTCCGGTCAACTCAGATCTTTGTGCTTGTCATGTTCATGAACTTATTATTTTGACATGTCCATGATACATGTATACGTGAGAGTTGCTATAATGTATTAAACGCACATGCTTCAAGTCATATTTCTGACGATGAGAATGATATCACTTTAATAGATCAAGTTCGTCTTTGTGATAGTTAAGTGCCTGTATTTCTACATATACATTTCTTATAATGTTCCTGTTGTGAACTACATCTGTGCCAATCTAACAGCTGATATTGGCGACACTTTCATAGATCAACTTCGTCTCTTGTGATTAAGTGCTTGCATATTTAACAACTATCACGACCTTGTCGACTGTTCACGTGTAAGTAACCAAATATGTTTGCTGTTTTAACCTTAAGTGATGCCTATGAACAATGTGTGACTGTCATAATCAACAATTGAAAAAGCAAACTGTATTTAATTTTAAGTTAAAAAACGGTTATTATGCTCGATCGATGTTACCTTCTAGTAACATAAATACTGATATGCTTGTTTGTCAAAGTTATTTTGTTATGATAATATTGTATGACAGTATTTAATCTTTGTTGATGTTTAACGAATACTGGTTTCAATACCCAAACTGCCAAATTATATATACTATACTATATTGTATATACAATGTTGTGTATCGTATATATTTGTTCCGTTTATCTGTTCAGTTGCCAATACAATGAAGTTGTTATCTAAACCAAAGAGTCCTGTATAAAATACACAAATACATCAACCATGTGAAAAGTAACTCTATCGTCCAAATCTGGTTTCAAACGCCTCAAAGGGTATTTAGACACGGAATTGTCATTCTGCGTGTGTTCCCACAAAAAGGTAAAGAAGTGTTACCAATAATTCTCCTGAATCGATGAAAAAAGTGTTCGAAAACTAATGTACATGATTTAAACAGTATTTTATTTCCAAATAACATATAACGTATAAGAAATTATGAGAAGTACGAAAGGATTAGCAAACAGACTATATACCAGCCTATATAAATTCTTACGAATGCACATGGTTCGGTTAAGCCATGCGAGTCCGTTTCCCATAGAGCGGCCATTTTAAGATATTCACATTAAATGGTCGCTCAAAGGTATTTTAAGTGATCTGACCGATTTATCGATACCTACACACCCAGAGTACAGTTTTAAATATGGTACTATGATGGAAAAGTCAACCATCTTGCTGTCTGAACTTTCAAAATCGCATGAGACCTACAAATCTACTCCTCACACTGAAGATTGTCGCACAATTTTCTTCTAATCGGATAACCATGTTCTATGGATGCGACTTATCGGGTCGTAACATAACTATACATGGTATAAACTTCAATGATAAATGGCAATTTTGAGAAAAAATAAAATGCAAAAAAGTGCTACAGCGCCTTGAATACCCTGAGTTTTTGATAGGGAAAATGTTCTGTGACAATTCCAACAAGCACCCGCAAGTCACATTGGAAACAGAAATGGTTATGTGGCCAACATGAGATGCTAGGTCATTCAGCTAATCCTGGGCTCTCCTCTTCACGCTGCGTCATCTACAGGAAGGAGGTGAACTATAATTTATGATAAAATACATTCATATTGAATCATTGACTATCATTAACAAGTCGGAGCAGCATGTCCTAGTAGTCTGGTTCCATGGACTATAGTCGTAGTAAAAGCTGACCAATGGAAAGGCATGTATCTGCTGTAGCAAGAACGCAATTATAGATAAAAATCCTTGTTACTTCCATAGTTTCCGAGTTGTATCGGGAAATAGCAGGACAGTTTGCCAATTGCTAGATTGCTTCTGAAGTACGAGGTCGTCTTATTAGCGTAGATATGCGAAATTGAAAGTGACTTATTAATACAATTAAAAACGGTTGGATTTTCAATATTTAGGTAACTTGGACATGCTTATAAATTGTTTATTTTGTATATTTCCTTAATTGTATATTATTTTCTATGCTTCAAACTACAATATTTATCATTTCTAACATAACTTTCTAAACATTACGGTTGTTGTGAATTTGTGTTAGAAAATATATCAAAGTCATGTTTATTTATTGGGTCTATTCTTTCTAGTTAATTTCTTGTCTTTTCAATCAATTGATTCAAGTATTTTAGTCCCAACTGTATTGAGCTTTACATCGAATAAATTCGTTTCCTGACGTCTTGAACTTAGTCAATCAAACGTTTAGCTTAACCTGTATGTCATTGTCGTTAATAAACTGTAACTAATCTTGTTTAAAAGTGGTTTTGAAAGTGTCCGTGTATCAGATATCAGGACTGTTTGGACAAAAAAAAGTCCTAAAATCGATAATGAACAGGACACTTTTATGAATGGTTGCTACTGGCAACGATGTTTTATCACTATTCGAAGGAATCTTTTGTCATTATAAAGCTGTATTTCTCAAGAGAACCACATAGTTAAGGATAAACAAGCACCGAAAAAAGTTAGTCCAAAAACAGAGTTACAATGTCCATGTACCACCGAATCAACGAGAATACATCAATATTGACTGTCCACCCTCACGACGGTAAAGTTGCCTCACTAGGTGATTAAACATTGAAATTAAAACAATATGTTGTTCCGCTATTTATATTACTTATATAAAACCATAAAAACATGCCTGTTATTCACTGACATTTTCTATAATGGTATCGTCAAAACAGTCTGACATACTTATCATATCATATATATATGGTACATTTTCCAATTCATATCCCCAAAAAGCACATAACTGCTAATCGAATATATATTAACATTTTAGCTAATAACATCCTTAGTTTTGAAGTTTGTTTGACAAAGATTGTTTTACAGCATATTTGCTGAACAACAATAGCTTTGCGACCAGACTTAACGCTAACCCGCGATATGATAGATTGACAAGCTGAAGCGAGATAACAGACCCGGGCCTATCGGAGCGCCTTGTCGTACACCGCCCGCTAAAAATATTATAAATGTCTTAATAAGATCCCGGTAACCGTTGGTGTAGTTGGGTGACGACGTCGTGTTACTAAGGACGCTGTTATCCAACAACACTTTAAAATATCCAGGCTTCAGTCTTGACTGAACACCGACTTTAGCGGAGTTTAACGTTGCGTCTCATATAACACGGTAAGCCTATTTCAATGTTTGTCTTATATCTACTGGGAACTGGGTATTCTTGTGAATTCTACCTAAGGAATGTTAATGGTACAATCAGAACTATTTTTAATAATATGTGCGTGTTAGTGTATTCCTGATTTTTCTTATTACATCAATGTTAACTTTATATCATGTTCAGACGAATATTGTTACATTAGTTTACTCAAATGAAACAATCAGTGATCTACGTTTTGTTTGAACATGAACACTGTACGTCAGAGCAATTTGATAAATTGTATTTTTGTATGTTTATCTGCACTTTAGAATAAAGCTACCGCATAAAACTGGTATTCGTAGTTCCAAAGTTTATTTGTTCCCAATACTGATTTAAAATAAATTTTATGAACATTTTTTTTTTAGAAATTTAACGACTTAATAAAATATAACATACTTATTAAATGAGGTTTCTAGACTATATGAAAGGCTCCTTAATCATACAAAGTCATGGCCCCAGAGCAATGCTAATACGTCAAATATAGCAAACACCCACAGTATGCTAACTATTCAATATATTACTAAGCTTGTTGTTAAACATTAACCATGCGTGCTTGTTAAACTTGAATATACCAAATATTTGTTACGAAGTCAGAGTGAGAAATATGCGTTATCAAAATTCTCTCGAATAAAGGAAAACGCAATCATTATTTCCAAAAAAGACTTTCCATTTTATTCCTTTTGCGATTTACAAATCTCTGGCAGTTTCATAACCTGTGTATGTGGATACATTGATGACAGTTAAGCGATTCGTAACTAACAGACATAGTTAATTAACGTTTTAACTCATTATATAATTAAACTATATACCTAAATACATAAATAAACGGTGACAATACATATATAATGAGTCTATCATTAGAGTTAGGGGTTATTTAGATTTCTAGAGATTTAGAAAATACATGTTGACAGTCAATAAGGAACGAAGCAAGTCTGTATGTAGTTTCGCACCTAAGGTAAACTGCAGTTGTAACTACATAACGTTGTAATCCCCTGCGCTGTTTTCTGATCAAGAGATAGCTATAGACGGGGTTTTGTTCTGGCGGAAATGATTGTATCAGACAACACGCCTTCAGCATGTGCAGCGCTTTGTGGCACGCTGTGTCCTGATAGCTTGATTAGGTTATTGACCCCTATGATTCACTAATTGATATTCTCAGTCATTTGGTTAGTAAATGTCCGACGACAATTGTCCCATTCATACTTCTTAAGAAGGATACGATTTGAAGGTAATTATTAGACTTTATTCTACTACCATTTATATCTTCATTTGGTATTCTTCAATTGCATAAACAACTTATGAAAATGAGTTAACAGTCACACAACTAAAGACAAATGCGGGTTTTAAGATACTTCAAACTTCCATTGACAGATAAACTAGTTTTGCAATTCAAAAATACAAAAGTATGAAAGATTCAAGTTCTAACAACATGTACTTGTGATAACGATTTTAAGCCAAATTTACAATCATTATACTGATTACATAATATTCATTTGTATCATCGTTGACAATCAAGAAAAACATGAAAATAACAACAGAAAGTCGTATTTAGAACAATTCAAATAAAGATATAAATAGTCTTACCTTTCCCAAGTATTTCTGTGAATTGTTTTATTTTGAAAACAATGTTGCACAACCCCGTTGCTAGGTTGGTTAGATCAATAGCGAAATTTAGCTTGATATATGCCAGTAGATAAATCCAACTGTACACAACAACCATCACGTGGTATATTTGTTTCTTATCATGATTAATGGCTGAAGTAATGAAACCTGTATTTGGAAACCCCACACAGGTGAATTAATGTGGACCAAGGTAAATGATTAATCATAAACAATAACGATGTATGTGAAGCATGAGGAAAAGGAGGTAATCCATTGACTACTTTTCAGATATTCAGGTAGTTAAGTTTAAAGGCGCTCTAGAACGTTTTCTATTAATTATTTAAGTTTATACAATATAGTGTTATGTTAGAGGGTAAACATCTCAAAACACGACCTGGTATAGAAAACGGTTATTCATATTGAAAGAAAATGGTGCGACGTAAAAAACGACAGTGGTGTGGAACTTTTCACTGTGAGAGGTAGATTTGTAGGTCTCATGCGAATTTGAGACTTCAGACAGCAGGATGGTTGACCATTCTATATCATGGTACCATATTTAAAACTCTACTTTGAGTGTTAAGGTATCGCTGATCACTTTATTTCAGTAAGAAAAACGTGCTACAGCGCCTTTAAAAGTCCACTTTCCATATACTACCCCAGCAGATATAGTGTCACCAAGCACATGTTAACATTTTGGATTTATTCAATGATAGTTTGATGCACGGTAACGGTTTCAATACTGATTCAGTGCCGGTATGGTGTGGGTTCTAATGTCACATAAACTGATTCTGGAATCGTTATCTTGTTATCTTGTCATGTCATTCCACTGAAATAACTAGTGTCATGTTATTTAGTATCGTTAGTAAGTACATCTCGTAACATCACAACATCACAATCAAAACAATGTGATGTTGTTTATAGTCAGAACTCTATCATGATAAAACTCGAAACTATGTTGTGAACTCAAGGTTTATCCATACCTCTAAACGTATTGTAGGAAGGTAGCCGTATATCTTTCTGAACTACCTGCTATTGATGTAAACATATCTCAACTATCGATTGTTGGACCTCGAAAAAGCGTGGTAGTGTGGTAAGCTGTTGTTACAGTCGGTGCTGGCGATAGTTGTCTGACTCTGAGGATGTGGGTTTTGGTACAAAGAGTACAAGCATTTGTACTATTGCAGATAGTGGTATACCAAATGTAACAATGTTACATTACTGGATTACCATAAGATACATTTAATTTTATACTCAAATACTCCAATTTGAAATCATCTCACGTAGTCACCATAGACCCATAAGCAAATTCGACATCTCAAAATGCTACGCACAACGCATGAAAAGCAATTAAAGCTCTCTGATATCAGAAAAAACTTTAGTCAATGGCCGATGGCATGTCAAAGAAAACATGTAGCGTACATGTCGTCTGTTTGTGAGAGATAAAATCTCATAACATCAACGTTTTTTTGCATTAGTATTCCTACTTACTGACAAATAAAAAAACCGAAGCAATTAAACATGAGTGACTACATGTCGTAGAAAGGCTAACGTTAACCAGCGGGGTGTATACCACGACACCCGAGATCAAAGCGTTGTGTTCTGTAATAGTGAACAGTCCTACTTATTGTTGATACGGGTCCTTTACTGCCGGGAGTACAAACGTTTAACACGATCTCGGCATAGATACTAACAAAGAGAGACGACTTTAATAAGGTAGTGTTTAACTGCTGCTCAATGCATGTCGAGTTCAGAATCGGGAATTCTCATTTGCATTTCAACTATATACCGTGAACGACGTTCAACAAGTGCTGTACTTTTCTGTTTCCATGTTCCCAAAAAGTGAACAAATATTTAATATAAGGCATATACAATCCAGCTGGGAGTTATGCAAATAGTGAGGGTCCATATTGACGGTTGTGTTTGTGAGTGGGTAACAAAACTGGCGAGTATTAGTCTCGAGTTCCTCGCATGTGGCCCCTGTACCTGACAGGTAATGTCTTACTCAAGACGACGTGAAGCCGTTGATACGATAAGTTAGAGATTGGTAAAGTGTCTTAGCTTCGAGGGAATAACAGTATTGTTAATAGTTCAAAACCTCAATGTTTCTCTCTATGTTTCTCATTATTACCCCCTTGTTTCAGTTTAAATCTAAACCTTAAGATGTTTATATCACTGCATGTCGTGTATTCAGTTTGGTGTATATAAACTCTTCAAGGCATCTTCATTACTCGACCGTTGAGGAAATCGATGTTTTTATACATTAATTTACAAAGCTATTACATATTGTGTTATAACATTGAATGCATCAAATTGACGCGAAGTCATACTAGCTAAGGTATAACGTCACAATATATGTAGGGTAAGTATCACATCAACAATATTCTTGCAATTTACATGGATTAAAATAAGCGAGTAATAAATACAAATATAAGATATTCCCGGTTTAAACAATTTTATGAAACTCGCGAATGGTATTGATATTTAACTCGTTCTCGCAAACCACTTACTCATTTCATGAAAATGGTATTACACGGAGAACGTTTAGTATTCGCTATATATATCGACAAATACAGAATGAGTTTAACACTACTTTGTTAACTGACCTGTAACCTGTGTTCGTACATGCTACTACTGTGATCATATTTCACAGCCTAGTCCTTAATCCGTTATACAAACATCTACATACACATACATATATTATGAGCTTGTCAGTCTGTTAACGGTTCACTTGAAAGCTCAGAAAAAGTAATCGTTTGACTTGATGGATGTCAGCTATAGTTGTAATTTAATCAGAAACTGAACCGCGTATAGGAATTGAATTAAAAGCAAAGCATGAAATCAATGTTTGACAATACCTTCCTTTTATTGGTTTATAAGAGCCACTTTTCGTCATGTCTTAGTGAACCAGAAATACAAATGCTTCATTATACAGTGTGACGTCTAAACGTAAGCGTCTTATTTCACAAAAAAGTTTGTTTAGACATTAATTCAAACAGCATGTTATGAAATATATTATGCGCCTAGTTGAGTTCCCAGGGCATTAACGCAACACTAAGCATAACCTTCGAGGATCGATTTCTGATACAATAGCTGATCTATAGGTCACTGTAATTGTGTTCGTTCTCCTTGTAGAGATAGTCCAACATGATAAGTGATGCTATAGCGTGTTGTCACCCGAACATGGCTTTCAAGTATTATCTAAGTCTCACACGTATAGACTGCGGAGAAAGTCATTATTCTTAGTTAGAATAGAGAATGTTAGTGTAATAATTAGAAAAAAATATGAATTTGTATAAGATCCCCATTTATTAAATATTGAAAAGGAGCTTCTGAGAAAGGGGGTTCAGGGGTTTCTTTTTCAATATTTAATAAAATGAGGATGTTTTAAGAATAACTATTATTTCAGAGTCTAATTGTTAAAGTAAGATTCTCTATATATTCATTAAGAGTTGAGACATGTTTCTTCTTCGCAGCCTGTCAGTTACTGTTCATACTGTGTTAAATAATTGTCATGGGCACAAGGGAGATCGTCTTTTGCCATTTTCAAACTCTTGAAATGACTTCAATGACTTATTCATTTTACTTAATAACTAAGTTTGTCAATATATTAAAATCCTCAAGAATTGTTTAGTTTTTGTTGAATTATTACGAGTAAACATCCAAACAACTAACGTGTTTATGAGCACTTACACAACATCTTGATTCAAATATTTATATGACTTCACTTACATATCATCTTGATTCAAACATTTATATGACTTCTCTCGTATCATCAAGTAGAATACATGTACAATACTTATTATAAACACCTCTCTACGAAAGGTGCGTTTTAAGTTTAAGTTGGTGTATTCAACTTGGTCATGAGAGATTACATGTTTAGACACATTCGACTGTTACGTTGTGTGTCTTTAAGCCTTTATTTACAACATTCTATCACGATAAGCCAGTTAGTTTATATCAACATTGATATTCACCGAGATAAAACACTTCAGCACGCCAGTATAGAAACCTTCAATGTACATTCAGGGAGAAGCGATTGTCAGATAGGGTGCATAAAGGCACACGACGGTTCATTAGAGCTTGGATATTTGACCGTGTTTGCTTTTGCTGTTAATGAGACAACCACAGTTTGAACTGTCTTTAGAAGAGGCACATGGTTTGACATTTTTAGAGAAAAATGGAAGTGTTTGAGATAGATGCTGCTGTCTTACATGTTGTTATTTGATAGATGCTGGTGATAAAAGCACATATAATGCTCCAATGACTTCTGTCCACTATGCAAATACTGTCAAGAATGAATAACAACTCGCATGTTTTTCAGAGACATAGTGACAGCCTACAAGTTACTATACTGCGGAGTTTCTTCAAACGAATATTTAAAAAAAACTTAAATTTAGTTTAATAGCTTAGCTCTAGGTTTAACTACGGGTATGTCTATATGTTACTATGAAATTGTATTATTACTTCATCAGTTCATGTACCAATACGCCAATCTAGTGGATGTTATACTTATTTTAGAGTCATTAAGAGGCGTATAACGTTACAGCTAGGTTGCCCATGAACCCACGGCTATTAGAACGTCTGGTATCAGGCTGAATGTTACCTTACTGAGCATTGTGTCAACATTGAGCCATAAATCTACGCGATTCAACAAGAGGTGAATGACTCTAACTCGAAGTACGCTTGTGTTTTAGAATTGTGATACCCCCTGTAACTGTTGTTTCTAGTCATGTTTTCAATGTGGGGACAGTCGTCATACCCTCAGCCAGTTAATATAGCCCGTCTCCCAACCGACTGTAAACCACCCGACTGTAAACCACAATAGCGACCCATGAACTGACTTGCACTGATCAGCTGTGTCTTACACAGGCCACATGCTTTAAATCAGAACTTGCCTGTAACGTATGGTTAAATTAATTTAAAAGTGATATATCATCCCAAAACCTTCCAGGGCTGTTGGTTCCTTAATGTACAGTGTCATTCATCAAATATATACACAATTGAATAGGCTCTCTTTTTTTATTATCAAATTGCTGTTTTTGCATTTGGAAACACTGACATATTTACGCAGTGATTTCTTTCGGCCAATGTTTAGTTCGGGTGTCAAATATTTTCTAGATAAGATCTAGACTTCAATGGAATAAATGATATCTCCGATATGATAATCAATAGTTTAGCACGAAAAATAAATCTCAAAAATAAATTCCAAAACTGTTAAAGTTTAATAAATGATATAGATAAGTTATTCGTCGCGGATACTGCGTTATTTCGCTCATCAGAAGAATTATATGTCTATTCGTTTTGAGAGAAAGGCTCAGTTCGTGGATTGTGATGAGACAGCCCGAGAAACTAACTATAAATATCCGATTATTGCAGATCGATTATCGAACATGTTTGTTCTACCAAGGTTTAGGGGCTTGAGATTACAGTTCCATAGTTATCAAGGTGTCTGTAACCTGGTGTGTGAACATGGATCTGATAACAGCACTGTCAGGATACCGACAATCTCACTTGACTCCTGATAAACCCCGTGTGGGGTGGGACCACGGCAGGGGAGTCAGGGTGCTTTTTAGTAGGCCAAATCAAAATATTGACAAATCTTCAATAATAGAAACTAGTACATGTTTTGTTTTAGATTAGTTTACAGTTCCCTGAAGTTCTTCGAGAACAGAAAGTTTGAAAAGAAAACCCAGGGAAATACAGACATCCATTTACTGTCTCAGTGTGCAGTCCGAATCAGACAACAATTACAACTTTTTACCAACTTTGGGTCAAAATTTGGAAGATCGTTGAGCGAGACGTAGTAACTACGGTTTATTTCACGCGATAACCCCTCAGAGAGGTCGTTATCAGCCTACGTTTTCACCCATGACAAAATGTGTGTTCTGTTTACTATTCACTTGAAAGAAAAACATATTTAAAAGCTTTTACTTTATCCTAGAGAATTTGGAGAGCTATCTGCTGCTGCAAGATATTCATGTTTTCACATTCGGCACAGTACTTTTCTCTTATCAATATGCTCGTACCACAACATGTTTTAATTTACTGTTAAATTACGGTATAAGTATGCTTTGATATCAACCTCATGTTTATATGGTAATCTTTATATAGCATGATAGTCTATCAATACCAAAGAGAGATATTTCTAGTAACGAAACCGAAGCGTATATAGTATCAAAGAAATATTCATAGCGAGCTTGCTTTCCCAAGTCAAATTACCATTGGCACGATACGAAGTCAAGAGCCAATACCACTGTCCCAGGTTCTCGTACTCGTTCAATACGACACTACCTAATTAATGACGATTTAATTAATAAACATAGTTTCATTATATTTTGCATACAAGTACATATATCATTTTCGTGAAAATCATAATTATAAAAATCTTCGTGAACAGATAGTCCTGGTCAAAGGTTTGAAGTGAAAGTCTTTCACACATTGTGCTACTGCACATGCTCAAACTAGTATTGGCCTAGTTTTCCCGTATTGGCCCAGTTGACGAATCATACAGTTCAGACAGTAAATATTGTATAATTGCCACATGATTGAAAGTTAATTAGTAATTGATTGTATTTCAGACCATGAGTGAGAAGGATCACCATCACAAGGACCATCACGGTAAAGACCACAACACACACCAACATGGTCACCATGGCAAAGACCATCACGGTCACGCCAAAGATCTGCATCATGGTAAGGATCATCACCATGGCCATCATGGTAAGGACAAACACCCACCACTACGCGGCGCCACCATGAATCCATCACAGTCCTCCAACCTCCCAGGCCACCGTCCAAGAGCTGGCACCATTGGGAGAAAAGATACGGCACATTCTCTGGCCAGTGTCCGCCATCGAGATCACGACCGGCACAGTGTAGTGACGGACGACCACCATCACGCCATGATAATGTACGAGAACACGTTCAAGATGTCACCAGACGCCGTGTACAGGGAAGGCGATGTCAAGCAGGTCATCAAGGCCGTCCTTAAGGACCACATCACGGAGAAGGTGTACGACTGCGCCGCCATGAAGACAAAGAGCATGATGTTGAGCAACAAGATTCTGGAACAGATCAAGAAGTTGGAGATGAAGAGGTTCAAGTTCGTCTGCTTCGTCATGATTGGAGAAAAAGGCTCTCAGAGCATGCAGTTCTCGTCTCGCTGTCTGTGGGACCAGCGCTTTGACAATTTCTCCACCGTCCACTTCATACAGGGGAACATACACGCCACTGGGATAGTGTATGCCGTGTACGCTGAATAGGACGTCAAACAACTGTAGATAAACTCGTGATATATACTCCGATGAAGACTCTCACATAATCCCTGACACATGGGATTTTTTTTTGAGATACAAATATATGAAATTATGAGAATCAGCTTTATACAAATTGAAACGTATAATCTCTTAGATATCAGGGAATTCAACTGTATACAACTTGTCATGTATCTGTGTCATATATCCTTCTTTAGAAACACTTAAAATTGTTACAGAAATGACACCGATAACGGTTGTAATTTTAAAATCCCAGTTTTTCATTTTCTAGATTTTAATTGGTCCCCCATTCTTATATTGTATTCGACCATTATATTTGTATAGTACAACGTACAACGGCCCTCAACTTATGACCTCTATTCAGTTACGAATTCGACCTCTGTTGTGCATTATAAGCTTTTAAGTTTTGAATTGTTAAGTGAAACCCAGGAACCGTGTGTTGAACTTGGAATATTGCTCAAGAAGACATACCCATCAACTTCACTTAGTAAGGGACTACAAGCCGCCGAAAGAACTCAATTTTCCCTCGGATAATTTGTCAACTTAGATACAGTAAACGCTCAACAGCCGCCTGGCTACTTCCTTCCATCATGTATAATTTGACTTTTGCTAATCTGAAAATTGTGAAAAGGGAACAAATGGACGACAGTGACATGAAGCACATTGCTGCAGATTTATATTGAAATTATGACATTTTAAAATATGGAAGATAATTCACTTTGCTTCGGAATTAAAAAAAACAAGCATTTACATTTTTTTCAAAGCTTTCCTACGATAAAGTTTTTCCAATAAAACATATTTCGAAACGAAAACCAATCAACAACGGATGCGACAGACTCTCTATTTGATTTACATCTCTATATCAGAAAAAACCGAAATGTTCAGCTTGAAAAGGCAGACGTTTTTTTGGCATGAAATGTAAAAGTAACATAAGTATTACCCTTAAAATCGACCCTTTTCCGAGGTCTTCTGCTCTTGTTTTCATTTTTTAATATCAAAATATAGCGAAAAGAATTGCCTTCATTCCCATATAAAAATCGCAAATGTGCTAACAAAAATAAAAATAGAACCATGGGCTCTGTAGCTCATCGGGGTTAAATTTGTTTGATGATGAATACTGAAATAGATCGTTGTCAATATTGCACAATACCTAGCCCTGACAATTATCAGTACGTAACATAAGCATGGCCATTCACTAAGTTTTGATGAAATTGGTTGTCCAAGTATCACAATTCCTGCACATACATTGAACAATAGGTGATCCTCCAAATTACAAATAAAATCCCTTGACATTGAAAATGAAAATGTAACATGCTGTTCTGATTTCAAGTGGTTTCCACAGGTGACTAGCAAAATATTCATATCTTTATATAATTTTATCACTTAGAATTTCACTTAGAATTTGGCTTGGAAATTGGCTCAATTGAAAGTTGATATGGATAGTTAATGAACAGTATTACATTGAAGTTTGATGAGTCATATACAACTTTTAATGAAAGAAAAAACACAAAAGAGACAATTTTCACTTTATTCATTCCTGCTAATGTCTTGTAAAGAGCACTGTTTATATAACAACTTAAAGTATTATGTAAAGGGTCATTTCAATAAACATATAATTACTTTTACTGCATAGAAACCCACTGGATAGCTGTGCTCATACAATAATATCAAAATCCAAAGAACGTTTTATCACAGTCCTTAAAGGGATGCACCACATTTAAGTTACGGCTTGACACAACCTCTCTCACAGTTATTTATAGGGGTGGTAAATCGGTTGGAAGTTGAAACTTGTAGCAACTATAAATTTTAACTTTTGTGGCGAGAAGAGATATCCAATAAGAGAGGTTTGTCACGGTGCCCAATAGACTGTCTTTGTAGATTTTACGATAAAAAAGGAGAGGAAGTAAATAAATGTAAAATAGTGTATATATTCACTGTTTTAATTTTTTTCAAATCGAAAAGGATGAAGAGGTTCCATATTTATCTTAAAATTCCTTTTTTAAAAATTTACATTGAAAAAGAGAAAACTATTTGATTATAGTAATGTTCAGATACAGACAAGTAATAAGAGCATCGTTAGCAAATTCCACATCAAGCACATCTTTCATTAGAGATGATAATCATTATCATACTAAATGCAATTGGCATGAAAACTAGTAGACCGTCGATAAGATATTTAAGATGTCATTGTGTATGTTTTGAGGTATACGCCACTAGTGAAGTCGCGTGGGTTAGATAATCTAACATAGAGGCTATTTGTATATTTGTATAGGGGAACGGGGATAAAAAAAATGTATACATTATATACGTAATGGATCAAAACCGTGTCAGAGGCTTTGTTTGTGGAGTATGTCCGCGGGGGAGGGAAAGGGGAAGGGCCGATAGGCCCGCCCCCCTTTCCCGACCCCAAGGGCATACTCCACAAACAAAGCCGAGGACGAGGTTTTGATCTTACTTATGAACCGACAGAAATTATGATTTAGATATAATTTCAATATTTTGTCTTCACGTGGCTTCATTGGTATATACTGACGCGAATCGCTAAATACGCGGGAAGCACATCCGCACGAAACGCACGTGCTGCATGCGCTATCTGCCTCGTTGAGTTCACATGATTGTCACTGTGTAAAATACATCATTGTTCTGTCGGCCTGTATAGCCGAGTTGTCAAAGGCGCCAGTTAAGTAACCGGGTGGTGCAGGGTTCGAAACCAGGGCCGTGTTCAAGTTAGGTTTCAAAGTAAGCGCTCAATGAGCGATTACTTTGAAACCTCTCCTGAACGCGATTGCTCAATGTAGCGCTACGTAGCAAGGCGAGCGAACTTCAAGGAATTTGCACTATGTCGTTCAAGAGAGAAGAAGCGCTACTTTGAGCGCTACATTGAGCGATCAATAAGCAAATTAAGCGCTCGCTGTTACTGAACGGGACACAGGTATTCAAAGCTTATGTTTGTGATTTGTGATTTGTCAAAAATGTGATATTTTGTGATGGTATTTATTCGAAGAAGGACTTTGAATCAAAGTATTTCAAAACGTGTGTAATTCCCAATCAAAATGAATTTCCGATAGATTCTAGAGTAAGCCCCGGGCATTCCTGGAGAATGCCCTGGGCATTCTTGGAGAACGCCCGGCAAACTGACAATAGAGGTTTACCCGGTAAAAGAAGAACCTAATAGAACAATAGAGTGACGTCACTAGAGGTTTATAAAGTAAAATATAGAGTATTCTCAATTACATATGGATAGGAGAAGATTCTACGTGATCTATATTCCAAACTTCTGAGAACTCTTGAACTGGAAGGCCAGGATCTATCTTCATTATTAACAGACGGAGAGCTTTAAGAACCATGAACTACATTTTACACTGTGGTTTTGGAGAACACCCGAGCTGGAAATACTAGGGACTAAATTCCGTGTTGGGAATTTGACAGCACTAGAGCTTAAAGGACTAGGATCAAGATTAAGACAGCACTAGAGCTAGAAGGGCCAAGATCCACCAAGGGATGTGGCACCTCCCTCAAGTCTGTGCTGTTCATCACCGACTAGTGCACCTGAGGGATCTGCACCTGAGGGATCTGCACCTGAGGGAACTGCACCTGAGGGATCTGCTGTCGCAAGCTCAGAATCACCAATCTGCTTTAAGTAATTCACAATCACTGAATTGTTAGCGGCTTGCGCTATGATCAATGGCGTTCGGTCTTTGTATCCACGGGCATTAACATCAATACCCTTCTCTATCAAATATTTTATCATTTTCAAACTGAATGTGTTTCCACATGCGGTGTGCAGGACGGAGTCGCCATTTTCTAGGAGAGCGTGAATGTCGCCCCCATTGTCAGTTAGTAGTTCCACGAGCTCTACGTCTCCTGTTTTACACGCCTCGTGTATTGACACCGTCTCAATGATGGCGTCCTTCTGAAGAAGTCGAAAAACGACACCTGTATGTTTGAACTCACATGCACAATGTAACGGCGTCCTTCCGTCCTTGTCTCTAATGTTCACGTCATCACACACTTCCAGAAGAACATTCAATGGTTTTAAGAGACCACTCTCACAAACGTAATGGAGGAGAGTACTCATATTAACATCACACGCATCGAAATTTAGGTCCATGGACAACAGTTTCATTAGAAAGACTTCTTGTTTATTGTTCGCAGCTACCATGGCAGGCGTCTGGTTCAGGTCGTTTCTTATGTCCAGATCTACCATAAACCGCCCCGACAGCAACAGGTCTAAACAGTCGATTGCTGCAGCATCACATATACCAAATACAATATCAGTAAACACAGTAAACCGTATTGCTATGACTTCCAGGAACTGTGGATCTTTAAGAACGATCTTGAGAATCTCACTGCTTTTACTGCTGGACAGCAGGAAAGCTAATGTTGTGTGATGGGTACGATCTTCTAGACAAAGAACTCTTTCCAAGGGTGCCCAAATCTGAAGGACGCGGCGCATTAGCGCCTGTGCAAAGACAGGCGACCTGATGAGATCCAGAGAGAGAACTAGCAGCAGATTGCCTCCATTGATTTCCCTCAGGCATCGTGACACCAAACTGCCCATGTCTTCCTCAGAGATGTTAAGATAATCTCCAGTACCCTTGAAACGAAGTTTGCTGTTCAGAAATTCCATTGGACAGTTTTCTAATATAAACAGCTTGTCTATATCCCAATATGCAAAGGCAACTAAACTGTACATGCTCTCGCTAGTAAACACGTAGAGGTTGCCTTTTGTACACAAGAATATACCATCATAGTCCTTTGCAATGATGTTGAGTTGGGATCTGGCATTACCATCAGTGATATGTGTGATGTCCATCTTACCACTGCAAGCCAACATCCTTGTGAACAAATCTCTAATGTCAGGCCTTCTCATCAGTTGTTTTACCATATGCATTTCATAGTTGGAGGTGGCCGTAAAACTGGAAAAGTTACGATTCATTGGATACTTCTTGTAAACGTCGTTTAAGTACTGACAGCATCGTTTCGGGAAGCCATACCGAACTTCTAACTTGCAGATAATTTCACGTAATGCCTCCGGGATGTCCAAACCATGTTTTGTCTCGAGAGCGCGAAGTACCCCGAGTTTATCTTCAAAAGACAACTCACATGTTTGCGTTATGTCTTGAATTTCAAGAACATCTATTGTGCTTTCAAGTCTGTTCAGCCATGGTTGTATAACGAAATTGTTTCCGGTAACTAGAATAACGGGCCCGTTTTCATGTTTCAGAACGCCGGTTATAACTTGTTGCCAGTCTCTCCATTTGTGTTCGTCATATATGACTTCACCAAAGATGTTTTCAACAAGAACTGCGATTTTTGTTCTAAACGCCTTAAGACATAATTTGGAAAGTTGCTTAGGTTCTGTCACGTGGTACACGTCCACTCCCCTATCTTCAAGCTCCGAGAGAACTTTGAAGCCGGCAGCTGTTTTCCCATCTCCTTGTCGTCCAGTTATAACGTACAACGTTGGACCCATGTGCGCTTCAAGATAGTTGATAATCTTCGTTATGGCGCTCGTCTTGAACACATGTGAAGCGTTGTTTTTGATGATGGAGCCAGCTTTGTCTGAATAACATGCATTTGTTATTCAAATAGTCAAATATTCCCCCCAACAACATAGTATTCATCAGGGAAACTTATACATTGTGTTGCTAATGACGCTACATCATTAGCAACACAATGTATAAGTTTCCCTGATGGTCACTATGTTGTGAAACCGGTCGGAAATGAACTTATATGAAAGTTAATCTTCAGTATGTCATTAAGAATTAAGAATATATAATTGTAAATTAACAGCTTTTGATAAGGTATGGATAAAAGCGCTGAAAATTGGTAAATGTAATTCGGTCAATTCATTAAACTATTTCAGGAATATAATGAGCATATACATCCAAACCATAATCAGTGATTACAAGTGAACACAACACCGTATCAATTAACACTGTTCATAGTTCATGAACTTCTTAATATTTCTGATCTCAATTCGCTATCATTCACTTTTCACCAATATAGTATGGATAACAACAAATCATTTTTATATTATTTTCCAGTTTGAATACATTTTATTGGTGACTCTGTAATTTAACGCTGACAATTTATTATAAATCATATTATTAAATTATGTTGCATTTCAACACCACTAACATTTCAGTATTAACAATAGCCAAAGTAAACAAATACTTACAACGCATGCGATTTACAAATGTAGGAGGAGCGACAACTGCGTCAACAACAGAAGATGTCCGCGATTCTCCCGCACCGAAAAGTACTGAAATATGAATAAAGGGACTTATATGTTTGTTATTTGGTAAATTATATAAATACTTCAACGTTTGAATTATCATAATTGAAACTTGTCAAAGAGAAAGTTCAATGGTATTCCAGATTTTAAAAATAGAGCCATGGGCTCTGTAGCTCAACACTACTTCATTGTTTTATTATCAAACGTTGAATATCTAAGTTATCTCAGGTAATACATTTACCAAATCTAAAATTTAGAATCTCCTTTTTGCACTGGTGAAGAAGATAAAAGGTTTTCAGGTCATGACCCCTGTGACTCATATTTGGGAACCAAATCTATAATTTAGAATCCCCATTGCCCAATGAGTCATGTACACAACATTTCAGCTTTCTAGAGCTTTTCATACTTGAGAAGAAGATGAAAATTGGTTTTCAGGTCATGACCCCTGTGACCCACTTTTGGGGGTAACGGGGTCACCAATCTGGAATATAAAATCCCCATTTGCCAAGGAGTCTACACACAACTTTTCAGCTCTCTAGCCCTTTTTCAACTTGAGAAGAAGTTGAAAATAGATTTTATGATTTTGATAGATAGATGTTGTGACCCCTGTGAGCCTATTTGGGTCACAGGATCACGAAATCTACAAATTAGAATCCCCATTGGCCAAGGACTCTGTAAACAACTTTTCAACTCTCTATGGAATTGGAGAAGAAGATGAAAATAGTTTTTTTTAAGGTTGTGACCCCTGTGACCCTATTTGGGGTCAGAGGGTCACGAAATCTACAATTTAGTATTCCCATTGGCCAAGGAGTCTGCACATAAAATTTCAACTCTCTAGAGTCATTGGTTCTGGAGAATGCTAACATAAAATCTTGTGTGCGTTCTGGTGGTGATTGTACGGACTATTTTGATTGCCCGATTGGATTAAGACAAGGGTGTATTTTAAGCCCAGTGTTGTTTTCATTTTTCATCAATGAATTGTATTATGAGATTGTTAATAATGGAAAGCATGGTATTCAAATGTTCCCAGATATATTTGAAATATTAATGCTACTTTTTGCTGATGATGTGATTTTAGTGTCAGACACTGTTGTAGGATTACAAAATCAACTTAATATATTGGAACGTTACACAAAAGAATGGAAGTTATCGGTTAACTATGACAAAACAAACATTGTAATTTTCAGAAGGGGTGGGTCGTTAGCTTCAAATGAAAAATGGGTACTTAATGGTTTACAACTTAAGATTAATAGTCAATATAAATATCTTGGTATTTTGTTTACCCACACTATGAACTTTTCAAAAAGCGTTGAAGATTTAGTATCAAGAGCGAAGAAAGCTTTATTCAACGTCATGTCTGTTTCATTTAAAATCGGAATGTCTTCCCCTAACGTATTTTTTAAACTATTCGACTCCCAAATACAACCGATAATGTTATATGGATCTGATATTTGGGGATTCCAAAAATTTGACTGCCTAGAAAAACTTCACCTATTGGCATGTAAACGATATTTATCCGTTGGATTATCAACACCAAACTGCATGGTTTACGGCGAATGTGGAAGACACCCGTTATATATAAATTCTCAGGTAAAATGCCTAAAATTTTGGATAAAAATTATTGGTATGTATGAACATAGAATTCCAAAGTTAGCTTATAACATGATTTTGCATTTAGATGATACTTGTAAAACCACTTGGGCATCCCATGTAAGAAACCTTTTGTTCTCTCATGGTTATAATTATATATTGGATGAACCAAACAATTGGAAATATTAATCTATTTTTATATAACTTTAAAAACCAAGCTATTAACATGTTTTATCAAGACTGGCATTCCATCCTCTATGATAGCTCAAGGTATGATAGTTACAGGACATTTAAAAGTTTACTTCAACCAGAAAAATATTTATCTATTTTATATTCTAATGATTTAAGAAACAGTTTCATCAAATTTAGACTTGGTTTATTAGATTTAATGATAAATAAAGGCAGAAAAATGTACATGGAAAGGAGTAGAAGAATGTGTCCATTATGTAAATCAGTAGTTGAAAACGAAACTCATTTCATGCTTGTTTGTCCATTTTACTCCGTTTATAGAAGAAAATACATTCCTGATTTTTATTTGTCAAAACCACCTGCTCTCGCTTTTATATCATTAATGTCTTCTCAAAATGAAAATATAATTCTTAACTTGTCACTGTTTATTAAACATAGTATGAAACTGAGAACTGAACTATTAAATGATGGAAACTCGTCCTGAAGCAAAAATAACTATTTTAGAATTGCTTGTCACGTTGTTCAAGTGGTGTTCTCTATCGTTTGTATTTCTATAACATCTGTATTATATCTATCATTTGTATATGTAGATTTTGTATGTGGGCCGGAGGCCTTAAATACAATAAACACTTTTGACTTTGACTTGAGAAGAAGTCGAAAAAGCGAAAAGTTTACAGACGGATGGACGGATGGCCTGATGAGCTAAAAATGCAGATTCATTGTCGAAAAGCATCAACATTTGAAACCAACTTCTTTTTTCCTTAACATTACAATTTTAAAGAACAACGTTTCATAATATGGTGAACTAGCAAAGGAGGTGTGATTATATAGATTGAAAATCGAGGTCAAAGGTTCTTATTTGGTAACTATCGACCCTCTTTGCAGTCCAGGTCGATCATGTATTCTGAAGACAGTTTTATACTAGTTTCCGTAGAGTTTGGTTCTAATGTATTCCAATAAAGTATCGAAAACAATCGAGGAAATGAATCCATGCTCGAAAGCTAAAGGGATTGTATGACCTGATTATGGTGCAAATAAAATTCGTACATCCACGTGTGTCTGTTGAATGTAAGATTACAGTGATATAGTTTAGTATTGGTCAACGGGTCGTTTCATAAACTAACTAATTTTAACACTAGGGTTAACCTTTGTGCTTTCCTTAGTTTTTTTATGTTAATAAATGCACGAACCAGACCTTCCTTTCCGAAAAAAACGATACCCTGGTCGAATAGGCCTATATCCGGTGGAACACTTTCTTCAATTTAAGGTTCGAATCCCGCCAGGGGCAAGGCAACTTTGTCTGCAGTAGAGAACTGTTCTACACGCAGTAAGGTTTGGGTGCAATGCTACACTGAATTTCAGCGTAGTACCACCCATGGTTCGTTAGTTCCAGCCGTTGCTCGCAGCTTTCACCGCAACGCATAGCCACATGGCGTTGCGGGCTTTCTTCCTGCCATAATACTAGCAGCCGCGATATAAGTGAAATACTCTTGAAAGCGGCGTTAAACCCCAAACTCACCAAAACTCTTCCATTTAGATAATGAGCAAATGTGATACTGCTACTGATCCAAAATGACAATTTCAAAATCGGTATTTTGAAGACCATTTAATGATTCAGTTTAAGACGAGAATTATTGGGGTTTTGTTTATTGCACAGAACGTCTTGACAGCAAAAGGAGATAAATTAAAGTAACCCTGTATCAAAAGTAACCTTCATTATGTCGCTTGGCCGAAAACATAATACTCGTGCACAGCTTGGAGGTCTAATCCAGTGACGTCTTCGGTAGCGATTGTTGCCTCCTTACGTGCCTGTCACCGCTACACATCGCCTAACCTCACAGGACGTCGCCATTGATCTTCAAGACGACCTTGAAGTTCTTGCAACGTCTGCGCTCGATTGGCTTGACGAACACGTCGACCAAGCTTATCCAGGATGTGTTCGATGGGACTGAGGTCGGGATTACATGACAGTCAATGACGGACTTGAATAGCGGGTATTTTGGAGATAAATATGTCTGTGAATTGCTACATGTGGTCTAGATTCCATGCATTGCTCTGCATAAATGGGAGAAGAGGTTTTAAAATGCGATCCCTGTACTGAGCGGCAGTAAAGTTCCCGCTAACGACAACAGGCACAAACGAACCCCGGACCATGACGCTCCCACCACCACATCTATCAACCTCACATACGCTGGTGTGAGCAAGACCTTCACGTACTTGCCTACGGCATACTCGGTTTCTGCCGTCAGCCCAGTGTGAAACGAGATTCATCACTGAAGACAACCGAATTCCATTGTCTTTGATGCACCTGCGCCAATCGTTTTTCAGTTTAATACACTCTCTTCTTAAAGACTAGAACTTGTTTGTCGATCGCGAGAGCAAACAAAATATCCTTGCAACCATCTTTATATGGCACGTTGACGTTCTTAGTTTTAAAGGCATGACAGTTCCAAATAACGACTGAAATGAAATGTTTTTCCATCTCACTTTTAAATGGCATTCATCTGAAGCAAATAAACATTGGCCCACCTTCAACATTTTAATTTGGCATGTAATGTGTATGGGCAGCAGCGTGATCTTTGAATTTCATGAACTAAACGGCATCAATGTTACTATTGTTTGAAAAACCTAAATTGTTAAAAGCTGTACTCTTGCTGATACAAACTATTACAGTTAAAACAATATTCCACCTTACCGATTCTATTTTGATCTCGTGGTACGAGCTGCTGGTTTCCTGAAAACTCTGAAGTCTCCGACCCTAGCAAACAGAAAAAACATGACTCACCTAAGGATTGTTTGTAACAATGTGATGAAAGATATTTTTGAAAAATACACGTCTTCAAATTAGATTATGTTTCTATCATCATATGATGGTTGTATATATGATGACGTACAGCCGTTTCATTTTAATCATTTAGATGTAACAGGCGCTTCATGTAACTGCTTTTTATGCTTTATCGTGCTAACACTTTATGATGAAGGGTCTGTGTACCAAATAAACATCTACTCTTTGACTAACCTAACGAAGGAAAGTGCATGTGTTTAAAGTAGAACGATGAGTCATTGTGAGGGAATTTATTCATAATCATCTCCAGAAAGACCACACCTTAGTAAATGTAACTCGGGAATAACAGTTCTTTTAACTATTTTCAGGAATTAATGAGATTACGAATCAAAATCAAAATCAGTGATTGCAAGTGAACACAACGCCTTCTTAATAAACATCATTCTAATTTTTCACCCACATATCCGTTTAAATTGCATTTCCAAAACCATAGGGATTATACTAATACCATACAGTCAGTTTCAGGGGAATAGCCCTGTAGTATCAAGTATTTTCTTTACATTCAACATATACAAGAATATAAAAACAACAAGAAAGTTGTCATCAACATCCTCCGCCATATTGACATTCATTATGACGAAAAAAAATATTGACCTCTTCCCCTTTTCGAACATGATCAAGGTATTGATACCCTCAAGCCACCCTCCAAATTTGGTTATCCTATCTTAAGTGGTTTCTAAGAAAAGATGTCCCCTTTGAAGTTACCATGAACAGAGTGGGAAAAAACAGAACAAGGGCAAAAACTCCAGAAAAGTAATAATGTACTTCTTATATTGGAACTTCATCAAGGTATCGATACCCTTACGCCACACACTAAAATTGATTAACCTATCTTAATCTATCTGAGAAAAGCTGTCCCCTTCGCCTCGGGCGGATGGACAAACATACGGACGCATACACGGACGAACGGACGGAACCCAAACCAATATCCCCTTGGTGGTGGGGTAATAACATACTGTTCAGTGTTAAAATAGTGATAAAACACATTTGAATAACAACCACAATGAATAATAAAACAAACAAATATTTACATATGTGGATACGTACAAGATTAATTAATTGTCTTTGATCGCTCAGAAATAGCATTATGAAGACAAATAGGCCTTGCCCTGATTCCGACTTCTCCAGTTCACCACATTTACTTACCATTCGAGGAATCAAAAGAACGTCTTCGCACAATTTCATCTCCCCTCCCTTGAAAGAAGAAGATGAACTGTGATAACTTTTGAAAACATGTAAAATATGATTGCCCGTTTCGATCAAAGAAAATATCGTTACTATATCAAATCTATGACTAAATATCTTTTACAAAAAGATCTTTATAGTTCTACAATCCTACCCTCCCATGGCTGAAGGAGCAACTCGGACCGGAAGTCATTTCCACCAGGACGAGCCTCCACTTGTTCGAGCTCCAAACCACTATTCGCCACGTCACCCAACACATCGCCCGTAACTTCACCCAACACATCACCAAGTCGCTCATTTGAATTCAACCCATCGCGATACGCAGACCGAGTCCGTCGGTTTCCATCTGTCTCTCTTCTGGTATACCTGACATGGGGAAAGTAAATCATTGTAATGGATAGATGTTACGAACGAAGCATATAGCCCATTAAAGATATAAAAGATTACATTTGGGATAACACTAGATTCAGCAGTACATATTCCATGGGGGATTCGAACCCACACCCTCAGATTAAGGCAACTATCGCCAGCACTGACCGTACCTTAAATATATGTCTAGAAAATGGTTGTGACACACTTTAAAATTGAACGAAACTGTAAGATTGCATACTTTCCAGATGATTGAGATTGAGAAGGGAGTCTGTACACAACATTTCAAATTCATTTTGAATGATTTTATGGGTGCTTTATCAAACATTACACATTTTGTTAAACCATTCGTCAATACCATAACAATTACTTTGCGACTCTAGATCTGACTCTAATTGCTAATCTATTAGTAATCTTTTCTCATGTAAACAGGATAAACAAACTATTATTCTAAACATAATTGGGAAATGGTAAGTGGATATTTTTATTTTTATTTTTACTGATTTAAAACATTTAAAAAATAATTTCAAACGACACCAGATCCCAAACTATGATGGATGCAAATCAGACTGCTTCACCTGCAAACACCTATTTGAGTAAAATGCACCTGGTTGAAAATAATGTGTGTACTTTCTGTGCAGCAGAACCTGGAACAATAGCTCATCTTTTCTGGCATTGTAGAACATTTGGCTGAAGTTTTCAAATGGCTGGAACTAGACTGTGTACACACCGGCATAATATCTCTTCAGTGCGATTTGATCCTTCTTGGGTCTTCACCCAGATGATACTTCTGATCTGATGTTACCAAACGTCTTATCTGACCCTCGATTTGCCTTTTCGATATCGTAAAATTCTAGCCAAATTCCGGTGCTCCAACTTTCCTTTAGCAATAGAACTTGGTCGCCATAAGAAAATTCCAAAGGAAGAAAGACTGTGTAAAAGTTGTAAGAAACATAACATTTCTATAATTGAAGATGAATTCCACGTACTCCTGAAATGCCCATCTTACAATGAACTGAGGAACATGTACTTGGAAGCACAGTATATCCAGCACCCAACGATGAACATTTTAAAAGTTTTATTACAATCAACCAAAAAAAAACTACCTTGCACAACTTAAGCAATTATCTATTAAAGGTACGCTCCGCATTGCAAAAACATATTACTTAAAGCATACTGTATAATATATTCATGTTTGATTTGTATTTTTGGCCGATGGCCTTATACTGTAATAAAATCTGTCTGTCTGTCTGTCTGATGTTACCTTTAGCCAAATAGTTTATTTACAAATGTAAAGTTGAGGAAAAACCACCAACATTACTACATTTCAAGGAAGAATGAAGATATTACTATTTAATAGAAAAGGTTAGATATTGGAATAAGTCTAAAATTAATGAATTTGAAAACATTGGGCAATGCATGATAAACTTGTAGTGGGTGATAAATTGTTTGATAATTGTTTAAGCGTATGAATGGGTATGTAGGAGTGAGCGAATGAAAAAAAGAAAAAAAGAGGAAACAAAACCGACTTTTGAACCTGTTATCCAACATTGTAATTATTCGGACTTTGTTTGCTAATGAAAGGGGTTGTAGACAGAGAGATTCGCTGTCTCGGCACCTTTTTCTTTTTGTAGCTGAGATTCATGGCTGTGTGATTAGGGATAATGCAAATATATAAAGGTACTGTCATCACCAAGGAATTTAGCTGCAAGCTGAATTGTAGACTAGTTAAATGAGAAATATGTAATGACCTGAATATTCAATTAGAAACTATTTATTTTGATCTACTTGACAAAAATTTACACCAAATCTTGATTTATGGTAATAATCAGCACTAGAAAGAGATTAGAAGATAAGAATAGAGGAACAGATACTGCTTTTGGTAAAGTACCATTAATAGAATTAAGTGATATCAAAATTAGTTAATGTTTTCAATGCTTTGGCCAACCCTTTGCAGAAAACTTCCCTTAATAAATTATTTGGAAAATTCACTTGAAATGACAGAGTAAAAAGATGTGCTATATAAAAAAAACATTTATGAAGGAGGAAGTTGAGCATGCTTGGAACAAATTGATTTTTTATTGAAATGAAAGAATCTATCTTAAGACTTTATTTGAAATAAATGTTACAAAAACAAGCTGTGCTAAATACCTGGCCATAGAATATGTAATGGAACTGAACTACAAATAGAATGTCAAAAAGATAAACACTGTATCAAAAGTACGTTTCAGACCTTAGATATGTATGTTGCATGATCCTAGTACTGGCCTATCCTAGTCAGGGACATGAACATGAACTTATGTCAGATACATTTAGCTATAATGCCAAAAGGCTACAGTATGTTTTATAATATACTTATTTTCAAAGATAAAAATTCAAACATTTGTAATAAATGGCAGGCTTATTTCCCGAAACTGTTATTTCTGAAATATTGTGAAGGAGCGTTTGTCATATGTACGGGGAAGCTTAGAGACAAACATCTTTTTGAAAATTCATAATCTCAATTATATATTAAAACAGTCATACAACTCTGTGTGTTGAAAATCATAAATGTACAAAAACTAATGCAATAAATGGTTTCAATCACAGATATCCTATTCCAAGTACTTCAGTGTTTCCACACTATATTCTATGAACCTGCTACATGTAGCAAACTGTGTGCATTATTTGTGTGATTTATATATTCATACGAATGTGTTTTTCATTGATATGCAAATATCTATTATCGTTTGTTATGTTTACATCACATGCCTCATGAATTTCAATGTGTAATCTTTGGAAGTAAAAAAAACACAACTTGAGTAGTGTGTTTCCTTCTGGTAACTGGAGTTTTCTCTGACATATCAATGGGTGATCGTGTGGTCTGGGTTTGATCTGTGTTCCTCAGGATAAGTCACACCGAGCCTGTGAAACAGACTTTCTAATCTGATTTTGTTAATGCCAGCTGTGTGTGTCTGACCACAGGTGAAGTTTAGCGCAAATATGTTGCGCAACAGAGATGAACGACCATTTTTCCATATGCGCGAACGAAGTGCTAAACTTCACCTGTGGTCTGACAGAGAAACTGTAGTTCATCTTTGCTGTAGTCTGCTGCAGCAACTTAAATTAGGAGATTAAAACAAACCCAACAATTTAGTTTAATCCGTTAATACCAGGTTGAAGCAATCGAACTAATTTTACAATGACACACAATAGTTCCGGGTTTGAAAATAACTCATATAGTCCTAATCGTTTATAAGCCATAGACATTATATGTGTAATATACGTACCTGTAAAATACCTGCCATAGCAGAAACATCGTTACAAGCATGGTAAATGCGACATCTATGATATATGTCCTTATTTTCTTGTTTCTTGTATCGTCAATGAAAATTCCATTTGGGGCATTCCCTTCAACTATTTATAGTACGTATATCTAATGCGCAGTTTGCCCACTTCAGCGAAGTTATAAGTTCTATATGCCCGTTAACAAACGCGCTAACTATGAACTTGCGGGCTGTGCCATTACAAATAAAGGACTTCCTTACTGACTGTTGATGCCAGAATTACAGACACTGAAACACTCGCACCATTTTATGAGGTTTATTTAAAAAGATACATCGATAGTCGTTGACAAGTTTTTCCATCATTAGAATTCCTTGTTGCGTTGATTGACAGAAACATTTGAATACAAAATCATCAAGCTGGCCTCTTCTTTTAAACCGTTTAGGCCAACTCAAACTTCATTAATGAGGTGAGGTTCAGAAACTACAAAGGAAAATAAAGAAACATTCCTTACTAAATATGCTTGAAATGTAAAATTGAATAAAGTAGTTTCTTAACAAATTAATTAGCAGAGAAAATCGTTTTACATAATTACTGTTAAAATTTGGAAGACTTCTTTGGCTGAATGATATTTCAAATGAAAAACATGAATTAATATAATTATTTCAATAAAATACACTTCTCACAATTTAGAATTGCTACCCAAAATAAGAATAAAGATGACAAATACCTTATTCAGAATTGAAAAACAATTGAAAATGCATAAAACAGATAACTGTGTTCCAAAACACCCGTTAGGTTATGACAAAATCAGCCTTCCACTGAGCACATGTAAAACTCATCAGCAGTTGCATGCTTTTTCCATGTTTTGGTCACATGACCCTGGCTACAGCTCAGTAACCTGCCTGGAGCTAGACTTTAGCTAGGCTCTAAAACCAATAAAACAATCTGTATTTTGTCCTTCAATTTGGTGAAGGCAAAATAACTAAAATGACATGAAAAGTTATATCAATAATTTGTAATAATTTGTAATTGAAATAGAAAAACAAAATCTGCATTCACACTAACAACTGATTAATACTTCAAGCGCTCATAAAATCCTTCTATCTTGAGCACCATTGATTTATTGTGGTTATCTGGCTGAAATTTGGAATCAGATTGTAACTGCTTTTTATGCTTTATCGTGCTAACACTTGATGATGAAGGGTATGTGTACCAAATAAACATCTACTCTTTGACTAACCTAACGAAGGAAAGTGCATGTGTTTAAAGTAGAACGATGAGTCATTGTGAGGGAATGTATTCATAATCATCCTCAGAAAGACCACACCTTAATTAATGTAACTCGGGAATAACAGTTCATTAAACTATTTTCAGGAATTAATGAGATTACGAATCAAAATCAAAATTGATTGCAAGTGAACACAACGCCTTCTTAATAAACATCTTTCTAATTTTTCACCCACATATCCGTTTAAATTGCATTTCCAAAACCATAGGGATTATACTAATACCATACAGTCAGTTTCAGGGGAATAGCCCTGTCGTATCAAGTTTTTTCTTTACATTCAACATATACAAGAATATAAAAACAACAAGAAAATTGTCATCAACATTTTCCGCCATATTGACATTCATTAAGACGAAAAAAAATATTGACCTCTTCCCCTTTTCGAACTTGATCAAGGTATTGATACCCTCAAGCCACCCTCCAAATTTGGTTATCCTATCTTAAGTGGTTTCTAAGAAAAGATGTCCCCTTTGAAGTTACCATGAACAGAGTGGGAAAAAACAGAACAAGGGCAAAAACCCCAGAAAAGTAATAGTGTACTTCTTATATTCGAACTTCATCAAGTTATCGATACCCTTACGCCACACACTAAAATTGATAAACCTATCTTAATCTTTCTGAGAAAAGCTGTCCCCTTCGCCTCGGGCGGATGGACAAACATACGGACGCATACACGGACGGACGGACGGAGCCCAAACCAATATCCCCTTGGTGGTGGGGGTAATAACATACTGTTCAGTGTTAAAATAGTGATAAAACACATTTGAATAACAACCACAATGAATAATAAAACAAACAAATATTTACATATGTGGATACGTACAAGATTAATTAATTGTCTTTGATCGCTCAGAAATAGCATTATGAAGACAAATAGGCCTTGCCCTGCTTCGGGCTTCTCCAGTTCACCACATTTACTTACCATTCGAGGAATCAAAAGAACGTCTTCGCACAAATTCATCTCCCCTCCCTTGAAAGAAGAAGATGAACTGTGATAACTTTTGAAAACATGTAAAATATGATTGCCCGTTTCGATTAAAGAAAATATCGTTACTATATCAAATCTATGACTAAATATCTTTTACAAAAAGATCTTTATAGTTCTACAATCCTACCCTCCCATGGCTGAAGGAGCAACTCGGACCGGAAGTCATTTCCACCAGGACGAGCCTCCACTGGTTCGAGCTCCAAACCACTATTCGCCACGTCACCCAACACATCGCCCGTAACTTCACCCAACACATCACCAAGTCGCTCATTTGAACTCAACCCATCGCGATATGCAGACCGAGTCCGTCGGTTTCCATCTGTCTCTCTTCTGGTATACCTGACATGGGGAAAGTAAATCATTGTAATGGATAGATGTTACGAACGAAGCATATAGCCCATTAAAGATATAAAAGATTACATTTGGGATAACACTAGATTCAGCAGTACATATTCCATGGGGGATTCGAACCCACACCCTCAGATTAAGGCAACTATCGCCAGCACTGACCGTACCTTAAATATATGTCTAGAAAATGGTTGTGACACACTTTAAAATTGAACGAAACTGTAAGATTGCATACTTTCCAGATGATTGAGATTGAGAAGGGAGTCTGTACACAACATTTCAAATTCATTTTGAATGATTTTATGGGTGCTTTATCAAACATTACACATTTTGTTAAACCATTCGTCAATACCATAACAATTACTTTGCGACTCTAGATCTGACTCTAATTGCTAATCTATTAGTAATCTTTTCTCATGTAAACAGGATAAACAAACTATTATTCTAAACATAATTGGGAAATGGTAAGTGGATATTTTTATTTTTATTTTTACTGATTTAAAACATTTAAAAAATAATTTCAAACGACACCAGATCCCAAACTATGATGGATGCAAATCAGACTGCTTCACCTGCAAACACCTATTTGAGTAAAATGCACCTGGTTGAAAATAATGTGTGTACTTTCTGTGCAGCAGAACCTGGAACAATAGCTCATCTTTTCTGGCATTGTAGAACATTTGGCTGAAGTTTTCAAATGGCTGGAACTAGACTGTGTACACACCGGCATAATATCTCTTCAGTGCGATTTGATCCTTCTTGGGTCTTCACCCAGATGATACTTCTGATCTGATGTTACCAAACGTCTTATCTGACCCTCGATTTGCCTTTTCGATATCGTAAAATTCTAGCCAAATTCCGGTGCTCCAACTTTCCTTTAGCAATAGAACTTGGTCGCCATAAGAAAATTCCAAAGGAAGAAAGACTGTGTAAAAGTTGTAAGAAACATAACATTTCTATAATTGAAGATGAATTCCACGTACTCCTGAAATGCCCATCTTACAATGAACTGAGGAACATGTACTTGGAAGCACAGTATATCCAGCACCCAACGATGAACATTTTAAAAGTTTTATTACAATCAACCAAAAAAAAACTACCTTGCACAACTTAAGCAATTATCTATTAAAGGTACGCTCCGCATTGCAAAAACATATTACTTAAAGCATACTGTATAATATATTCATGTTTGATTTGTATTTTTGGCCGATGGCCTTATACTGTAATAAAATCTGTCTGTCTGTCTGTCTGATGTTACCTTTAGCCAAATAGTTTATTTACAAATGTAAAGTTGAGGAAAAACCACCAACATTACTACATTTCAAGGAAGAATGAAGATATTACTATTTAATAGAAAAGGTTAGATATTGGAATAAGTCTAAAATTAATGAATTTGAAAACATTGGGCAATGCATGATAAACTTGTAGTGGGTGATAAATTGTTTGATAATTGTTTAAGCGTATGAATGGGTATGTAGGAGTGAGCGAATGAAAAAAAGAAAAAAAGAGGGAAAAAAACCGACTTTTGAACCTGTTATCCAACATTGTAATTATTCGGACTTTGTTTGCTAATGAAAGGGGTTGTAGACAGAGAGATTCGCTGTCTCGGCACCTTTTTCTTTTTGTAGCTGAGATTCATGGCTGTGTGATTAGGGATAATGCAAATATATAAAGGTACTGTCATCACCAAGGAATTTAGCTGCAAGCTGAATTGTAGACTAGTTAAATGAGAAATATGTAATGACCTGAATATTCAATTAGAAACTATTTATTTTGATCTACTTGACAAAAATTTACACCAAATCTTGATTTATGGTAATAATCAGCACTAGAAAGAGATTAGAAGATAAGAATAGAGGAACAGATACTGCTTTTGGTAAAGTACCATTAATAGAATTAAGTGATATCAAAATTAGTTAATGTTTTCAATGCTTTGGCCAACCCTTTGCAGAAAACTTCCCTTAATAAATTATTTGGAAAATTCACTTGAAATGACAGAGTAAAAAGATGTGCTATATAAAAAAAACATTTATGAAGGAGGAAGTTGAGCATGCTTGGAACAAATTGATTTTTTATTGAAATGAAAGAATCTATCTTAAGACTTTATTTGAAATAAATGTTACAAAAACAAGCTGTGCTAAATACCTGGCCATAGAATATGTAATGGAACTGAACTACAAATAGAATGTCAAAAAGATAAACACTGTATCAAAAGTACGTTTCAGACCTTAGATATGTATGTTGCATGATCCTAGTACTGGCCTATCCTAGTCAGGGACATGAACATGAACTTATGTCAGATACATTTAGCTATAATGCCAAAAGGCTACAGTATGTTTTATAATATACTTATTTTCAAAGATAAAAATTCAAACATTTGTAATAAATGGCAGGCTTATTTCCCGAAACTGTTATTTCTGAAATATTGTGAAGGAGCGTTTGTCATATGTACGGGGAAGCTTAGAGACAAACATCTTTTTGAAAATTCATAATCTCAATTATATATTAAAACAGTCATACAACTCTGTGTGTTGAAAATCATAAATGTACAAAAACTAATGCAATAAATGGTTTCAATCACAGATATCCTATTCCAAGTACTTCAGTGTTTCCACACTATATTCTATGAACCTGCTACATGTAGCAAACTGTGTGCATTATTTGTGTGATTTATATATTCATACGAATGTGTTTTTCATTGATATGCAAATATCTATTATCGTTTGTTATGTTTACATCACATGCCTCATGAATTTCAATGTGTAATCTTTGGAAGTAAAAAAAACACAACTTGAGTAGTGTGTTTCCTTCTGGTAACTGGAGTTTTCTCTGACATATCAATGGGTGATCGTGTGGTCTGGGTTTGATCTGTGTTCCTCAGGATAAGTCACACCGAGCCTGTGAAACAGACTTTCTAATCTGATTTTGTTAATGCCAGCTGTGTGTGTCTGACCACAGGTGAAGTTTAGCGCAAATATGTTGCGCAACAGAGATGAACGACCATTTTTCCATATGCGCGAACGAAGTGCTAAACTTCACCTGTGGTCTGACAGAGAAACTGTAGTTCATCTTTGCTGTAGTCTGCTGCAGCAACTTAAATTAGGAGATTAAAACAAACCCAACAATTTAGTTTAATCCGTTAATACCAGGTTGAAGCAATCGAACTAATTTTACAATGACACACAATAGTTCCGGGTTTGAAAATAACTCATATAGTCCTAATCGTTTATAAGCCATAGACATTATATGTGTAATATACGTACCTGTAAAATACCTGCCATAGCAGAAACATCGTTACAAGCATGGTAAATGCGACATCTATGATATATGTCCTTATTTTCTTGTTTCTTGTATCGTCAATGAAAATTCCATTTGGGGCATTCCCTTCAACTATTTATAGTACGTATATCTAATGCGCAGTTTGCCCACTTCAGCGAAGTTATAAGTTCTATATGCCCGTTAACAAACGCGCTAACTATGAACTTGCGGGCTGTGCCATTACAAATAAAGGACTTCCTTACTGACTGTTGATGCCAGAATTACAGACACTGAAACACTCGCACCATTTTATGAGGTTTATTTAAAAAGATACATCGATAGTCGTTGACAAGTTTTTCCATCATTAGAATTCCTTGTTGCGTTGATTGACAGAAACATTTGAATACAAAATCATCAAGCTGGCCTCTTCTTTTAAACCGTTTAGGCCAACTCAAACTTCATTAATGAGGTGAGGTTCAGAAACTACAAAGGAAAATAAAGAAACATTCCTTACTAAATATGCTTGAAATGTAAAATTGAATAAAGTAGTTTCTTAACAAATTAATTAGCAGAGAAAATCGTTTTACATAATTACTGTTAAAATTTGGAAGACTTCTTTGGCTGAATGATATTTCAAATGAAAAACATGAATTAATATAATTATTTCAATAAAATACACTTCTCACAATTTAGAATTGCTACCCAAAATAAGAATAAAGATGACAAATACCTTATTCAGAATTGAAAAACAATTGAAAATGCATAAAACAGATAACTGTGTTCCAAAACACCCGTTAGGTTATGACAAAATCAGCCTTCCACTGAGCACATGTAAAACTCATCAGCAGTTGCATGCTTTTTCCATGTTTTGGTCACATGACCCTGGCTACAGCTCAGTAACCTGCCTGGAGCTAGACTTTAGCTAGGCTCTAAAACCAATAAAACAATCTGTATTTTGTCCTTCAATTTGGTGAAGGCAAAATAACTAAAATGACATGAAAAGTTATATCAATAATTTGTAATAATTTGTAATTGAAATAGAAAAACAAAATCTGCATTCACACTAACAACTGATTAATACTTAAAGCGCTCATAAAATCCTTCTATCTTGAGCACCATTGATTTATTGTGGTTATCTGGCTGAAATTTGGAATCAGACATATTTATTAACTTTATTTCCTCTACGTTAAGATTAGCTTCCAGGTTTTATGTGTTATCCTGACGTATGATTCATGGGTATTTCGGTTATATTCAGTTGATTAGGGTTTTTTTTGTCAGTGTTTCACATACTGCCTGAATGTTAATAAAGCAGTTCACGCATATATATTCTTTTGGATCCAACGCCAATGTATTCTAAACGGTTGTATCACTTTTAAGGGACAGTTACACTATTAGTTATATGGTGTTTTGACAGGGTGTACGGGACTGTATTACGTATTTTCGTGAGGCGCAGCCGAAGGAAATGCGGAATATACAAGGGTCTTACAGTCCCGTACACCCTGTCAAAATACCGTGTAACGAATTTATTACTCTTTAGATCTATTATTTGTACTTCTAAACGGCTGTATCACTATTTAGGGACAGTTACACTATTAGTTATACGGTGTTTTGACAGGATGTACGGGACTGTAATTTAGATCCTTGGATTTTCGTGAGGCGCAGCCGAAGAAAATACGGAATACGGAATATACAAGGGTCTTACAGTCCCATACACCCTGTCAAAACACCGTGTAACGAATTTATTACTCTTTAGATCTATTATTTGTACTTCTAAACGGCTGTATCACTATTTAGGGACAGTTACACTATTAGTTATACGGTGTTTTGACAGGATGTACGGGACTGTAATTTAGATCCTTGGATTTTCGTGAGGCGCAGCCGAAGAAAATACGGAATACGGAATATACAAGGGTCTTACAGTCCCATACACCCTGTCAAAACACCGTGTAACGAATTTATTACTCTTTAGATCTATTATTTGTACTTGTTTCACTCATTTCCGATAAAATATATAGGCTACATAGCAATTTCCTTTTGTGATAAAAACTCCGCACACTGTGAAACAGCGAAAACACTGTAAAGAGTTTACCGCTTCATATTAAGGGAGATAACTCTGCAGCTAAAAAATAATCGATTTTGAAATTATTATTACTTGAAGAATAATAGAGAGACACATTTTTTTTATTGACCCAAACAAAATAAAACATATAGTTTGAAATCACCGTACTTGTGTTTGTTAAGGTAAGTTTCGATTCTGAAATTTCGAGCAACCGTTTAACTTCCGCATTCCATCTAAGGTCAGGGTCATCCGTAAGACCCTTGTAGTTAGTCAGATGTCTTCGGGGGTCATACGGATGGTACACCCTTGCAAATCCGCCTACACGGTTTCGTATGCATTGGCTATTGACCAATCAGAATTCAACAAATTTATCTAAAGGGTAATAAAGAGTCATGTACGTTATACATTACACAAACTTTTCTAGATACACTGTTCGTCACTTATCTTATTCCATTCATGTGATGTGAAACTTTCATAGTTTGAAGTCCATATATGTATTGAAATAAAAGAGAAATACAAATAACATACGAAAAGAATCACCATTGCTTGAAGTGAAAAGGTCAATATAGAATGTGACCTTTTTCTTTGAACTTTGAAAGATTATAACGAATTCCGTACAGACGATTCGTTAAATTTCCTCGGTTGATAATACATGAACATTATCAGATTGTCCGTTGTTAACTTCTTGTAGTTTACCTTATGGTTCTTGTAGTTTACGTTATGATACTTGTAGTTTACGTTATGGTTATTGAAGTTTACCTTATGGCTCTTAATTGTAGTTTACCTTATGATTCTTAATTGTAGTTTACCTTATGATTCTTGTAGTTTACGTTATGGTTCCTGTAGTTTACGTTATGATTTTTGTAGTTTACCTTATGATTCTTGTAGTTTACCTTATGGTTCTTAATGGTTGTTTACCTTACGGTTCTTAATTGAAATTTACCTTATGATTCTTGTAGTTTACCTTATAGTTCCTGTAGTTTACGTTATGGTTCCTGTAGTTTACCTTATGGTTCTTGTAGTTTACCTTATGGTTCTCAGTGATTTGGAAGCCAAGAAATGTGAATAAGCCCTGTTTATACGGCGAGCGTTTGCATATGAGTAAACCATTACACATATGCAAATTTGCTCATATGAGCAAAATTCGCCGTATGGACGCATTTGCACATATGTATTTTTACTACCGTAAGCAAATATTTCACTACCGTAAGCAAATTTGCACCTAGTCAAGGGCAGGTGCAAATGTTTACTACCGTGAGTAAATATGGTATTTTCACTATTCTGGTAAAAGTTCGTCGTATACAGACATAGTCACTTCACACAGGTTGGTAAAATATATTAGAGACCTTTAGAAACTCTTAATATTGTTTTTTCAAATTCTCTATAGGATATAATCTCCTCCTTGCACGCGGTGACCTTCGAAATCCATCTGACTATCCGATTTTCGTTATAATTAGGGCGATATAGTCAAACCAATGTTGACAGATAATACATTTATGTCATTTATTTAGTTTACATCTAAAACATATTAATTGGCATGTTTAGGAAATTCTCTATTCATATATTAGATTAGTTGGAAGCTCATTTGCTTAGGCAGAAATTAGGCAGAAATTAAACACGTATGAACGCATAGTAATTTTACTTTTACTCACGTGTATATATTACTACCGTAAGCAATATTGCATATGTGCAAAGTTCGCCGTATAAACAGGGCTAAAGACAAATATCCTCAGTGGGTGTCTGACAATAGGCCATTGGCCTGAAGCTCTTCAAATACGTATATCTTATGAAATTATTCTAAAATTATTATTAATAATTATATCTTAATGCTGCAACTTGTATCCAAGGTTTAGTCAACTTTTAAATTTTCAGAGTTTACCTTATGGTTCTTGTAGTTTACCTTATGGTTCTTGTAGTTAACATTATGATTTTTGTAGTTTACGTTATGATTCTTCATTGTTGTTTACCTTATGGTTCTTGTAGTTTACCTTATGGTTCTTGTAGTTAACATTATGATTTTTATAGTTTACCTTATGATTCTTCATTGTTGTTTACCTTATGGTTCTTGTAGTTTACCTTATGGTTCTTAATTGTAGTTTACCTTATGGCTTTTAATTGTAGTTTACCTTATGATTCTTGTAGTTTACGTTATGGTTCCTGTAGTTTACGTTATGGCTCTTGTAGTTTACCTTATGATTTTTGTAGTTTACGTTATGTTTCTTGTTGTTGATTAATTACTCTTTGATAGGTGAAGATAAATATTCATGATTCATTTAGCTAAAATGTAGAAATAACAATAAAATTATTGATCAGCCTCAATGTCCTAAGTCTAGAGAAGTTAATAGGTCATTTGAAAATGGAATAGGACAATGGCCTATGCATGGCCTGCCACAATCTGAATCCCTGTGTTTCGAAGTTGTGGAACTTGAAAAAGGGTGAAATTGTGTACAAACATATTGTAATGAAGAGAGATACAGTATTCCTCAAACACATGCCGTGTATATTTATAAGATAAATAGTTGCGTTTGTAAAATTTCCGGGATTCATTGCTATTCAACACCCGCAAATTTAGTTTAAAACCGACGGGTGTTTTTTTCGAAAAGATGAACGAGGGTTAGACATACACTTGAACATTTCCCGATTCTTATAGTATAATTATCACATCCATTTCATAATAGTTCCCTGTTCCCTGGCTCAATAACGCTGCCCAATCGATTACGATGTGGTAGTCACATTATCAACCGTGACGTCATCGCATCTGTGACGTCACACCATTGTGTTTGCATTACAAGACAAACATACAGTCATGATGAAGCTGGGTAAGATGAACGAAATGTCGCCTGATGGAAAAATGACAAAACTACAATTCATAAAATGGGTAAGACGAATTTTGTTTTCTAATTTAATATTTTAAGACTGTGAGATATATAACCAACCCTTCTTTAACCCCCTCGCTCTAATTTGTTTGGTTTTAAATACATATGAAAACAAACAAATGCATTTAGACAATATACTTTGTACCGGGACAACGCTTTACTCGTTTGCAACGAGGGACTCATTCCAGAAAAGAAGAAAACACTTTTATTTAGGCAACATTTTGGCACTCAAAATTTGTTTAACACATTTTAAAAATATTTTATTATTATGTCATATGATTGTTTTATGTTTTGTTTCTATAAAAACTTCACCGAGCAGGTAATAACCTCGATACTAGGCACTGCATGTATAAACATTAGCTGTCATTCATTACATCTCTCTCTGCAGCTACTCACCTGTGGTTTGGTCCCGTACGAGTCATTTGAACACGGAGACGACAGCAAGGTTGGTAGTTAACCTACTCTAGTTCTTCATATATATGTCTGTTCGCAGCAAAAGCAAACTTTACAAAGATTTTAGAGCTGCCAGGATTTTCTGAGGTCTCTTTAAAAAAAATCCCTTTTATCCGTGAGTTGCCTGAATGTTAAGATGGCAACTGAAACAAGACTCGACTGTCTTTCATGGATTCCTGTATTCGTGAATGCATTGATAATCGGAATCACCGTTATGCTAAATACATAACCTGTTTAACTTCATTTACCATGATATACTATGTATAGGATAAAATATGCCAAAGGGTGTTTATGAGATTTAAAACCCGAAATCCGAGAGATTGGGTTTTGGAACTCATAAACACTCTTTGGCATGTTTTATCAAGCTTACAAACTGACCCCATGGTTAAATTTTATGTTTCATTTATTCCAATTGATAGTACGAAAAAGAAAAGGAGTCGTCCGCCAAAAAAATGACCCCCCGAGATCCGAGACGGGCTTGATTGATGATTGCAGATTGATGTTTGAATTAACAGTTGTTTTTCAATAGAGTTAGACATGGCATGCAGGAACTTTCATCCTAAACTTAACATCTCGGAATTAAATGTAGATATTTGAAGAGGGGCATTATTAAGATACTTGCCCGGGGTAGAGGGAAATTACGTTACAATCCCGGGGATTATGTGATAATCCCTGGGATAATACATCCTCATAGGAATTAATGAGTATAATGTTATAGGCAGTATAGTGGTGTGACGTCACTGGAGGTGTGTAACATATGATATAGCATGGACGTGACAAGAAGGTATTAGATCTGTACAGATCTATGTGTATACATATTTACAAACAGTGGAAACGCAAATTTGGAAATGAATGTGGATTGGACATCGATAATTCTTTATAACTGACTAATGGTTGATAGTTTATAGGACCGAGAAAGCAAATATGTAACATCGAAGCATTAGATATGTAAAAGTTAGGTAAAAGGTAAATATAAATACATGCAGCATGGGTTTATATGACGCACGCTTAAAAACTATCATGAGAATATCTGCTGTACTTTTTTTATCTACTGTGTTTTGGAGGTAATAAACATGGTTCATTCTTGTTACGCCAACATTTGGATAAAATAGGTGATTTTGGCCGAACAGGATTTTCCCAAATGTTGGCGTAGCAAGAAGACACCATAATCATAGCAGTAGTAAAAGGGCTTACAGTGATTTTAGTTCATATCACATGAAATATGGGGAAATATTTTGAAACAATTCCTACAATGAACTGAAGTTTAAGTTATTAAGGGACACTTCGTATGTTATTGCAGTAACATAGGTCAAATGTTACCAAGAGCTAAATCAGCATTAAACCTCGAACATATTTCTCCTACTGAAGTTCCGTATACGGATTCTAAACCTGCTATCAAATCTTACATTAAGCAGCGGTGGAGGTCCCAATGGGACCAACAACAACACAAAAAACTTCATAATTTACAACCTCATTTAGGCTTTAAATCTCTTTCTTCTTTTACCCGACAGGAAGCCTGTGTCATACGACGATGTCGTATTGGACACAGTCATCTCACCCAGTCATACCTGTTAAAGGGGGAAGACCCCCCAGTATGTATTCCCTGCCAGTGCCCCCTCACAATTAGACACATCATGTGTGAGTGTTGGGACTCTGTGCAAATATAAGAGAAACCTTTTATCCAGATATTACTATATCTCAATTAAGTTTTTAGCCAATTTGGAGAACATCGTGTTTTAGACTTTTTAAAAGCTGTACATCTTTTCGACAAATTGTAACTTTTAACTATTCTAAACCAAATTGTGATAATTTGCTGGTGTTTTTTACGGCCTTCGTGTCGTTATTTTTTGCTTTTGCAATTATTTTTTAAATTAATCAATTAACCTAAATTTCTCGCCGCTAATGGCTGTGATACTGCCGAAGCGGCGTTAAACAATAACTCACTCACTCACCAAGAGTGTAATTTTATCTAGAGGTAATGACTGTTGTCGAAAATTACCCTTTAAGTGCTAATCTGTTCAGTATTGTTACATTATTAAGATGTTTAGTCATGATTATAATCGAAAACCGGACAATGTTCTGCGGCTGGCCCGCGTCAATGATTGTTCAAACGTAATTCTGAAAAATTATACGTAGCAGACAAAGAGACAGATATTGGTTGGTCCTGTTCAATGGAATATATAACTGGTATACATGTAAATGGGACGCATGAATTCGGCTTCTCATCTTGTATTAAGCCGCTGCTCGAGTTTCATTGAAATCAAGTTATTGTCAAATATTTGGCGTTATGGGGATGCATATGCAAGTCGAGTGAGATGATTTTGATGAAATCAGGACATTTGATATTTTATGAAAAACAAGTGGTTATTGAATGTTCATCTTTCAAAACGTTTTATTTCCTTTTGAACATGATAAAACATCAATTGTGTATGATGTATATATTTGAAAGATAAATTTAACTACGGTGTATATTTGTAAGTTGAAATTAACCATTTCAACATTTCTAGGAATTTAGGGATGAGGCTGAGGCTATGGTTGAAGCAGACACTACCGACACAGACACAATGCCAGGTATGGTGGAGGTGTCGCTTAGCAACACGTCAGCTGACCGCGCTCTCACTGACGTCAGTGGGTTGCCCTCGGGACATCATGCAGGTAGGCTATACAGAGTTTGAATCTTGTCGGGACATATTGCAAACAAAATACATGACAAGATAAGAACATGTTTTCTATGACAATTCTTGATTATAATATTATCAAAATTCTATTTCATACAATTATGAAGGCCGATATAGACCTGATAGATCAAGACTGTATTGAAGGCATCTTACTATTTTAACAATTGTGTGTTAAAAAAGAGGATCGAGTTTTGTACATTTAATAATAATTTGTTATCCCCAAATTCATTGTTGGGGATTTTATAGACGCTTCATGTATACATTACAACAATAAAGGGTACCGTGCAACACCAAGATCTCGGATAGTATAAGAAATGGGAGCACCTCTTTTCTACTCGCACACACTTTGAAAGATTACAAACTATTATAAAATGATAATATATATATTAAACATGGGATGGATTATAACATATATCTAACTGGACAATAATTTTTTTTATTTTCAGCTGATGAGAACGAGCTCTTTTATCTCATCACATTGAAGAAGGGGAGGAAGAATAAAATCTGATGTTTTATTTTGTTCAAACTAAAAAAAAGTATTTTGATGAAATTGTTATAAAAGTGCCACGTTATTAAGTGTTTGTTCGTTTATCAATGTCAAAGTAGAGAATAATTGCTACAACATGTGTTAGTTTCACGTTAATGTTATGTTTTTATTCTCACTGTTTAACAGTGAATGTATTATTTTGTTGGTTATTTAAAGATCTGTTCACATAAGCAGTGTCTCATTTACTATTTATTCACAAAACGTCTAATTTCTTACCTGCATGATTAAAATATATTTTCGAACCGGAACGTTAACAGTTATACTACTCCCCGTTTCCTTCTTGTTGATTTAAAAAAATATGTTCAGAAGAATTTCTGCGATTTCGATTTAGCAAACAAAGGTGAGTTTATGAGTTTCGACGACACAATTTTATAAACGACACTCACATGTTAGGCATTTAAAACAGTCTTCTGCAATCAGCATGTTCTAATCACCTGTACAGACTTTCCCATCGCTTATGCCGTTCATGTAGCCTCGCGGTTTGACTTATACCTTATGAAACTGCCACATTAATTGGTGTTTGCTCATTTACCAATGTCAAAATAGAGATGTATTAGTTATAGACCATTATGTTGTGAAATGTTGTGAAATGTTGTGAAATGTTGTGAAATAGTGGTATATCATATCAACACGTTACCCTGTTGATCACTTAGTTATGTTATGTTGTGAAACCGGTTGGAAATGCACTTATATGAAAGTTTAACTGCAGCCTGTGTATGTATATATTTGTTAACTATTCTCCACACAAGGCTGGGGCATGGGAAAGTAAGAAAACCGTTGTGATATATATACATCTGGTCAATAAATATCTGATTACACGTGATAAAAGTGAACTGCAATGATGCAGTAATGTGTTTTTATTATTTCAAACTGTTTGTGTGTTCCATTTAACATTTCATCATTAGCTATATCCATTGTAAAGCTTTTATATGGGCATTCAACTTCCAAACGCAAGGCATAACTCTTGCCAGTCTGCATTACTGGCTGATTTAACCCTTGCGGCACCAGTGATGCATAGCGGTCCTGGATTTCTAAACACAGATTTCTTAAGGAAATACTGCAAGGCCTAAATCAGCCAGTAATGGAGACTGGCAAGAGTTATGCCTTGCATTGGGAAGTTGATGGGCATTATACACACGTACGTTCCTGATAAACATGGTTTAAGCGCATTTATTTGACAGAACTGCTTGTCCGAGCATGTGACGTCCTTTTTATAACAAAAGTCTTCGAAATAAAGAAGGATCCCATCCTCATGTTTTATTCTTATGTATTCCATACAGTCATAAAATGTTCCTTATTTGGTACATCCATTGTGTTGTTTTGGGTCACATATATGCTAAACGTTATAAATGATGTTATCTTTCGAGAAGTACTGACTGTTACCGAAAACTGCCATTTTGATGATAGTCAATTAAATATATTCATGATATAAAGGTAAAAGTGTCCATTTTTTTATTATCGAAAACCGGACAATGCATCGCGTGTGGCGCGCGTCAATTGGTCAAACGTAATTTTGGAAACTTATTTTCACCATACAAACAGATAACTTTGAGATGATAGAGTTTAATAGGTCTTATCATCCAAAACTGGCTCTTACAGTAGATATCGCTTGTGTGAGATCAAGCGATATCTACAAGCGATATCTACATTGTAGATATCGCTACAATCAAATCGTCACAATCATATTACATCATCAGTTAATGACATCACAAAGCTTTGACATCACTGAGAACACTGCTGACAATGTTATGACGTCACAAAGTTTATGACGTAACAATGCTATGATGCCACAATGCTGATGACGTCACAATGCTATGACCTCACTGAGCTCACTGCTGAAGTAGTCAAATGGCAGTTTTGTGATGCAGATATGTTCATTATTTTGCTAATAATTGTTGAAGAATGATTTTGAATGATAAATAAAATCTCACCCTCGTGTCTTCTGGTATCAAATATATCAACACTCGTTGATTAAAGTAAAAATATCCTCGGCAAGCCTCGGATATTTGTAACTTTAATCAACTCGTGTTGATATATTTGATATCAGAAGACACTTGGGTGAGATTCTCTATTTATTACTCAACCGTGGTGAGATCACTCATTAGATAACAATGAGTTGGTTACACACACGTGTGATACCACCGCGTGCTGAAGTAACGTCATAATCGGCGCGTGACGTCATAGTCGTTTTTGGTTGACGTCACAATGTTAGCCGCGCGACTGCAATAGCGGGTGGCCTATTTGCAAGTAAGCGTCACTAAAATCGATTTTCTTGCAATTCAGTGCCATTTACATCATTGAGTAATAAATAAAATACTAAACTCAGTCCCGTTCGATAACATGTTCATGAAACCCGTGAATGGCATCGGTATTTAACTCGCTTTCGCTCGTTAAAATACCAAACCACCCACTCGTTTGATAAACATGTTATCAAACGGGACATCGTTTAGTATTCTATATTTATAACTACCCTGCTGTAAATGGGACGTGCAGTTTCGGATTCCGTACATGCATAATGATGTTGCTCATTTTTAAATAAAGACTAGTAACTATGATATATTTGGCTATTGGTGATGAATATGCAAGTTGACTAAAATTATTTGAACAGAAATCAGCACATATCGTATGTTGACACGTATTAATTCAGCCAATTAAAATTTTATGAAACACAATGGATGTATTTTCATTCATTTTGATAACTGATCGGTTCACGAATTTGCTACTAGGTGTCACACGTATAATAGGTACTAAAGAATTATATGAATATATGAAAACACACTATGTTCAAGAAATCCTATCCCTATTGCTACCAGTTAATCACATCGCAATCTTACTTACTTAGTGTTCAAACCGTTCCATTGTTTTTATTTGAGGCTTTTGAATATGTTGCATAAATGAAGTTTTATGGTTTAAATGTAACCTCATGATAATCTACACATAGTTGATGCAATAGAAAGTTTGAATGTCGTCCTGGGCCGTGTTCAAGAGAGGTTTCAAAGTAATCGCGATTACTTTTAAATCTCTCTTGAACGCGATTGCTCAATGTAGCGTTACGTAGCAAAGCGAGCGAACTTTGAGGTTTTGCACCGTGTCTTTCAGGAGAGAATGAGCGCTACTTGCGCGCCACTTGAGCGCTACTTGAGCATATATTATTATAAGCGCTCGCTGTTATGGAACGGAGCCCTGGTGTTTTATTCTTGCAAGCCCATGGCATTCCATAATTCCATTATTTACAAAGAGATTAACATTTTTTTTTGTGTATAAATATAATAATAAATATAATAATAAATAATAAATCGAAACTTTAAAATTAAGTTCATGGTTTACAATATACCAATTATGTCCCATCAATGTACAGTAATCGTACTGCGTATTATTAAAACGTACGTTCTTGAAAACGTAATTTGCAAGAATATTTGTGTGGTATCCAATTAGTGGCTTGCCTTAGAGAGTGATGTCCCTTGTGTGTAGTGGTCAAAACTGGTAAGCACGTTTTAACTATGTACCACGATTTAAATAACCGGTCATGTTGATGCACACAAAGAGTAAATTTGATAAAACAGAAACTTAACAACATGATATCGTTAAAGGCAAATCATTCGTAACGTAAACAATACATATAATGAAGTTATATCTGATTTGTCCGGTTTTCGATCAACCACTTGATTGATGACAGATGATAGAGTCTTAGTATAAGAGATTAGAGTATTTCAGTGAATTGTTTCAGAGAGGAGAAGCATGTCTGATGATGAAGAAATCCCGGATCTTGTCTTAGCTGATGACAAAAAGGTCCCAATCACAATCATTACAGGTTTTCTTGGTGAGAAATTTCAATTAGTGAAATTATGAAATTTTCATTTTTTGTTGAAAGGAAATTCAAGTAAATGATATTCCAATTTCTTGTGCAAACTATAGACAGTGATTCAAATATATTGTCGCTAAAGATTACAATATTTATGGTTACATTTCTCAAATTATTCTTATAAACCTTGGCCTCAATTAACAAAGTTGTGCAGCTGAGTGTCGTGTTTTATTGGTTAAAGATTCTCACTCACTATCTTTAGATGTATTTTCATGGGATAGGCTACAGTAGTCCAGCAGATAACTAGACTATAATTTCGCACAAGTGCTATAAAGGCTTTGTCCGTATACGAGTTTATATTAGATGAACTAAGGCTACAACTACATTGTTTTCAGATTGGAAAAAATGGTTTCATTATATTATCAATATATCCTTCACTTACAAGAGGGAAGTGATCTCTCAAGCTTGTATGCATATTATCTACATTAATCTTCAAAGCAAATATTTAAAAGAGGCCAATCATGACCATCAATGGCATCAAAATATATTCAAATATTTGCTAATGTTTACAGTTCCAACACTAAACTACTTTGTGCAAAGAAAACATCCTGTTATAACTATGTTTAAGCAAATAGAAGATATGGCAGATTTTATGTATCTATAAACAAATATATAATGTGCTAATATTAGGCTTGAGGTTTTTTGAGGTCGGTAGATTAATTGATCGATTGATTGTTATTCAAATCATGATTCACAAAACATACCCTGTTGTGATTGTCCCTTGTGTGTTCCTGTAAGTAGCCGACTATTCTTGTATAAACCTGATTTCTCATTGTCAGGTGCAGGTAAGACAACACTGCTCAACTACGTACTAACTGAACAGCATGGAAAGAAAATAGCTGTCATCCTCAATGAGTTTGGAGAAGGTAAACATCAGTAATTACTTGGTCTATAATTTTGAAGATTTACACTTAAAGTAATAATTTAGCATAATAAAATCATGTGTACTTGTTAATGAGTTTAATCTTCTTTAAATGTCTGTAATGTTAATTAAATGTTTTACGTAAATTCATTCATTAAAATTGAGGGTTCAGACTGAATTTCATAATTCTGTTTCTTATTTTCATTTCTTTTCTTTTATTAAAAAAGTGCTGTTTATGGTAACATAATATTAGAACTATCAACAGTATGTTGACTTCTTATTTGATAAAAACCAACATTATAAATTATCACAGTGGTAAAATAGCTTTAGTTAACTGTTATGATTCATCATTTAATGGAATTTGATTTTGCACATAATTTCTGTAAACATTTGGATAGATTCTAGAAAATGGAACACTGACACAAAATTCATTTTCATCCTTACATTTTAAACGATCGCACTGTCCTCATTTTAGGAGACCCTTTGGATAGAGAAGTGCTTCCATCAGGGCTTCTGGAGGCTTTGGGTTCATACAATTTCGATAAATGATTGATTAATGTTATGATGAATCTGAAGAAACATTTCAGTGATCTTATATATCATTACAGGAGACTCTATAGAGAAGTCCATGTCTATCGGCCAGCAGGGTGAACTGTTCGAGGAATGGCTGGAGCTGCGGAATGGATGTTTGTGCTGCTCCGTCAAGTGAGAGAACTCCTGGGGATGAAATATGACAATTATTGTAAAATCTTACAGGAGTAGTGTGGCTCATAGATTTACCTTTTTAAAATTATCTCAGTCATATTGAGATGTTTAATGTTCATTTTATGTTATGCTCTCCATGTCTGAATATCTGAGTTCTGTAAACCATCTAATGCACCAGACATAAGCCTTGGCAAGGCTAGATAAACCAATTCAAGAGCATCATCCCAGTAAAAAATTTTGAGTTGAGTTGCCTCCCTTCCTTCAACCTATCAGAATATCTGTGGCTATAATGCACAGACCTCTTCATTGCTAAGATTGCCTTTAGTCTGTAGCTTCACCATTACTGAGTTATAATCACTTAATTAGGCTACTGAGCTTTGTGCAGGTGTAGTCTGCTTTCAACAAATTATGTTTGTAAACCCTCATAGACTCGTGCTGCTGCATAGCCATTTTCTCCCCAACTTCCCGACACAAGGCATAACCCTTGCCAGTCTCCATTACTGGCTGATTTGATCCTTGCAGTATTTCAATCGCTTTTCTTTGCTAAGGTAATGTATCGCTGCACCTGAAAAGCATAGTGGGATCCGATTTCCTGGCACGGAAACCTTTAGGAAATATGTTTGCTCCCCTGATGTGTGTTTGTTAAATTGATTCTGTATTATTCTACAATCCTGAAGTTAATTGAAAATGTATAAAAACTGTGAGATGAAATAAGATATTTACCAAATAAGATTCTAAAGAGTTGGCTGTACTCTTTGTAGGAAGATGAGTATATATACCATAAAGGTCAAATGTTCTCTAACATTGCCAGGGACAGCGGTGTGAAAGCCATTGAGAACCTGATGACGAAGCGCGGCAAGTTTGACTACATTCTCCTGGAGACCACCGGCCTGGCTGATCCAGGTATGTCACAACGGACATTGGAAATATGTAACTTTCTGAAACATGACACTTATTATACTCTCATATTTTGAACATTAAAGTGAAACTCTTAACAAGGATGTTTTACAACTAAATAAAAAACAAAAATGTTTCACTTACTGAATAAAATAAAAACAACATGGAAAACAAACAATTGATTAACATTAATTAAAGTCCAATTTTTTATCATTTACTGTATTCATACTAATTTACGAGATGTGACAACTTAGATTGTTTGAATTCAGATAGATTTTGTTTATTTCAGGACCTATAGCGTCAATGTTTTGGCTGGATGAGGAGCTTTGTAGTGATGTTTTCCTGGATGGTAGTTATCCTTTTAAAATATTAAAATCATAGTTTTAATTAGTTAATTAAGCCTTTTTCTGGAACATCTAAGTGCTTGAATTATGCGATATAGGTTTGATTACAGGAATCATCAGATGCTCCAGATTTAGCCAGGGCTATTTCTCAAACACCTATTAAAGGGAAAGTTCTATCACCAATCTATCGACAGCATCTGCCATCTTAGTTTCTTGGCATTACGTGATATGAAAATATGCTATATTTAAACCAATTTTAATTTAAAAAAATAATAAAACACATATACTGATAGAATAATCACATAGTAACACATAACGTACATAATAAAACTAATAAACAATATGCTGTTATGCCGTAACAAACTTTTCCCCACTCGGTGCACTGATGAATGGCTTCAGCTCTCCTTGTTTTTATTCTTCAACAAATGTATGCTTGTCTTTTAAAAGTTGTGAAATGTTAAGTCATCAAAATAATAACTGCATTAATATCTTTCAATTTGACTGTGTTTTAATCATATATGAATATATAGGTCCAAAATTAGCAGTCTATTATTTTGTGTTCTTATCATGTATTGATAATGTAAGCCTGGAAGATATCCTTGAATATTGTTTTCCCAAAAAATACACTGATTTTACTGCACCTTGTGAATATTCTTATATATTCCTCAAATACACAGAGTTGTTTGCAAATTCATTCAAATGAGTAAAACCCAGGAAATTCTATAAGATTTGAAATATTCTTTTTTCCAGGAATAATTACAGTAGTGGATTCTAAGTTCTGTCGTCAGGTAAGCTTCTGATTACTTACATGCTGTTTACCTGCTACTACTTTTAGTCTCCGACATTGCTTATTGACAAGTTCAATTTCAGTTGCCATTAATTCATTATTCTGTGGTACATTATTAAAATAGTTTGTGCATGTGACAATAAATACTATGAGTGTTTTTAAAATGTTATTTTATCAGCAACTTGGAGAGACGAAGGAGGATGGATCTATCAACGAAGCAATGAGGTAATGAACTTGATGTTTTACATTTATACCAGTAATAGAGATGTAGAAAATGTACCTTGGATATTGTGTCAATATTAACATTTTATAAACAAAAATTATTTTCGCTCTTTAGTTGGGTTGAGGTACCGGTACCATGTTTTAGTTGAACTACCAATGATCTGATGTTTTATTGATTTTGTTTATTTTGATTAATTATGTTTAAACAAATATGTCTAAAACTTTTAATGTGCTGTTGATTATGATAAATAAACCAAAAGCAAAAGTTTGACCTTATGATCTGCTCACAAAGTTACTATGTATCAGGAGGTTTCACACACATTTGGTTTGATATCAGCAGATTATATGGCTATTTCACACATAAACGGTTTGATAATACAGATAATATGGCTATTTCACACATAAACGGTTTGATAATACAGATACTATGGCTATTTCACACACATGTGGTTTGGTATCAGCAGATTATATGGCTATTTCACTCACATATGGTTTCATATAAGCAGATGATATGACTATTTCACTCACATATGGTTTGATATAAGCAGATGATATGGCTATTTCACTCACATATGATTTGATATAAATAGACTCTATAGCTATTTCACTTTTCTCTCCATTTCCAGACAGATAGCGCTAGGTGATGTGATGCTTCTCAACAAAACCGACCTGGTGTCACGAGAGGATCTCGATAAGATCCGCACAGACATTAGGTGAATATGATTGGTTCAAGATATATGAGAAATTTCTTTCTGTAGTGTTATATCAATTGATACACATACATTTACATAAGGCATAAAACTAAGAATATCTTAGGTTTGCTGAAAATGTTGTACATTCATCAACTAATGTTGATATGTTTGATAATAGAAGACATAAGTGTGAATTGTTTTTATCATCCAAAGATTTTACTTAAGATATGAATACATTTCATTCCGAAAATGACATGACAAAATAGTATCATGATCTTAATGATGTCAAAGATATCTGACATATAGTATATATGAAAATGAAGATTTTCCTGAACTTATCTCTGACCAAGTGTTGTGTTTTGTATGCAGGAGTATCAACAACTATGGCAAGCTGAAAGAGACTACAAAAGCTAAGTGAGTGACACATTCACAAAAAACGTAATCTTTTAATAATAATTATAATAATAGTGCATTTATATTGCGCTTTTTCCATGCGTGAGCATGTTCAAAGGGCACATTTAGGGATTTTCAGTGGTCAGGGAAAGCTTGGCAGAAACGGAATGTTTTTAAACTGGCTTTGAACGATGAGAAACTAGGAGGGTCTTTAAGTTCTTGGAGGAGATTATTCCATTCTGTGGCTGCAGCATATGCAAAAGAACGGTGGCCATATCGGACAGTCTTTGTGTTAGGAACAACAAGGAGGTTGAGCAGGCTGGTAGATCTGAAGAAGATCACGGAGATAGACTGGGGCTGATCCGGACATACATTTGAATGTGAGGGACAGGAGCTTGAACTTGATGCGGAAATGAACTGGAAGCCAATGTACAGTTTTGAGTACAGGGGTGATGGGTTACCTCCTGAGAGTCAGAGAAACAATCTGTGCGGCTGTGTTTTGGACATGTTGGAGTCTATTTGTCAGAGATTTGGGAGCATTTATCAAGAGGCTGTTGCAGTAGTCAAGAAGTGACATGATGAGGGAGATTACAAGAGTCTTTGTAGCACGGGTGGTGAGATGTTTTCTGATGCAGCTGATGTTTCTTATGATGAAGAAGCCGGCCCTGCAGACATTGCTGACTTGACTTTCCATAGTCAGTTGAACGTCAAACATGACTCCTATGTTCCTGGCTGAACCGGAAAGAGAAATTTGTGTTTCTCCAACTGTGATGCTGTCAAGTCCAGCCTTTCGGGTTCGACTAGTAGGTCCAGTGAGCAGTGCCTCTGTTTTCTCATCATTCACCTTAAGGTTTATTTGCTGTCATCCAGTGTTTAATTAATCTCCGAATAACACTGACTCGTCTTTGTGAGAGCTGCTGATGTTGATGCTTGGTCTGCTTGGAATATGTTAATAAGCTGGGAGTCGTCAGCATAAAAGTGCTTGGGAAGATCATAGCTGCTGATAATCTTTCCCAATTGTCTGATATAAAGGGTAATAAGACGGGACCAAGCACAGAGCCTTGTGGTACTCCACATCTAAGCTCAAGTAAAGAGGATGAAACACCGTTGAGATGAACTGATTGATATCTGTTGTTCAGATAGGATATGAACCAGGTGAAGGCAGTTCCAATTATTCCAACCTCATCTTGAAGACGGGAAAGCAGATTACTGTGAGCTATTGTGTCAAAGGCCGTGCTAAGGTCGAGTAACACCAACAGGGCTACATTGCCTTTGTCAACTCCTGACTGCAGTTCGTTCATTACATTGAGCAAGGCTGTCTCGGTGTTGTGGTGTGGCCGGTACGCTGATTGGAAGGGCTCATGGAGGTCATGCACAGACAGATGCTCTGAGAGACTTTGACACACTGCCCGATCAATGATCTTTGAACAATATTTGTATATAAGATGCCTGAACTGGAGCAATGTTTTATTACATTAAGATGCTCAACAGTTATATGCTTTGTTTGCTTAGCTAGCTTAAAATGAATTAAATATATATTAAGGATATTGAAAGAATGGTGTCTTACTTTAAATCAAACATTAATGAATAATCATTGTAGTCATTAAGAAAAAGCTGTATTTATGTGTGTACACATACTGTACCATTGTGTATCACTTATATGTGTAGATGCAGTCTGGAAGACATCCTAGATCTCAATGCTTATGGCAGGGAGGTAGACACAAGGTATGTGATGGTGCTTAGATAATTTCAGAACAAATTGTAGTTTTATTTGTTAAAATGGCAAAGTAAAAGGGGGAGAAAGATATTTCAAGCAAATGCTAGTGAAGTAGTTTATTCAGTAAATCAGCCACAGGCCCCTATTACAATCCATATTTCAACATTGTAATAATTTTGTAGTATAATGTTATTAATTAAGTATTTCGGTATTGGCCCATTTGTCGAATCAATATGGTTTAGGCCGTACCGTATATACATGCCATATCATTGATAGTTAATTAATAATGATTGTTATTGTCTGATGGACAAACCATATTTCATACAATTCTGCGGTTTACCCCCATAACTTAGACGTCCCATAATCCTTACGGCCCAATACTCAGACGAATCAGTCAGGTGTGACTGTGGTTACAACCTACTGTTACCCATTGGTATAATGGACCTATCCCATAGACTAATGGGATAGACGCATTGACCAGAACAAGATTATAACTTTTTGCGAGTGATAGTGAGCAATATGTCCATAAGAGTAAATTAATTAACTTGGTTAGATGTCATGTTGTTAATGAGACATTATGTGCTTTTGAAAAAAGTGCTTAGACCATATTATTCATTGTGTGCTATGTGTACTGTGTATTTTGTGCTAAAAAGTAGTATATACAGAATGTTATTGATGAATATAGTCATGACTTGTTTGATTGGCATCCGACTGAATAAAGTTATCTTTCACATACAACAGGCTGGATTTTCAGCATTTCCCAATATAATTACACCTCAAACACTGGTATGATATTTGTTTGCTGTAGGTAGAACATATTTCTTAATGTTCTCTTTTTATTCCTTTTTGAAAAACTGACAAATTATGTGTGTAAATGTAGTTCTCAAGTTTTTGGACAGGCTGTTTTTTACACAACCCTGAACTGAATACTGAATGTGTATTTTGTGCTAAAATGTAGTACATTTTAAAATATACAGAATTTTATTGATGAATAGAGTCATATAATTTTCAATTATGGAATTATGGAATTTTTATGTTGAATAATATACTGAATGTATATTTTGTGCTAAAGAGTAGTATATTACACAGAATTTTATTGATGAATAAATTTTATTTATTATACCCCCGACCTAAAAAGGTCGGGGGTATATAGTAATACCAACGATTCCGTCCGTCCGTCCGTCTGTCCTTCCGTCCGTCCGTCTGTCCTTCCGTCCGTCCGTCTGTCCTTCCGTCCGAAGACAATTTTTGTCCGATCGATTACAGAAAAACTATTCATCTCATCCATTTCAAATTTGGCACATGTCTTCTTTACTACTAGGAGAGGTGCAGTGCGAAGTTTAAATGAAATTAGTGATTTTTTTTATTTTTGGCGAATTTTTTTATTTTTTAACTTAGTCATATTCTGAACATTTTTTGTCCGAACGATAACAGAAAAACTATTCATCTCATCCTTTTCAAATTTGGCACATGTCTTCTTTACCACTAGGAGAGGTGCAGTGCGAAGTTTAAACGAAATTGGTGAAATTTTTTCATTTTTGGCGAATTTTTTAATTTTTTAACTCAGTCATATTCTGAGCATTTTTTGTCCGATCGATAACAGAAAAACTATTCATCTCATCCTTTTCAAATTTAGAACATGTCTTCTTCACCACTAGGAGAGGTGCAGTGCGAAGTTTAAACAGACTTGGTGATTTTTTTTATTTTTGGCGATTTTTTATTTTTTTTTACTTTGTCATATTCTGAGCATTTTTGTCCGATCTATACAGAAAAACTATTCATCTCATCCTTTTGAAATTTGGCACATGTCTTCTTCACCACTAGGAGAGGTGCAGTGCAAAATGTAACACGATTTGGTGAATTTTTGGTGATTTTTAAATTTTTTTAATTCGTCATATTCAGAGCTAAAATGAATGAAGCTACTTCTGTGTTGTGATTTGTTGACTTTATTATTTTCTTTTTCATGTAACTTTCATCAAAAGCTACTTCTGTGTTCTTGTTGAATTTACTATATTTCCACTGGTTATGTTTTGGAAAAAGTTAAATTTTCTTTCCTGTCAACCATAAACTGCTGTATATCCCTCAGGGGTGTGCTTCCATGTACCTGTTGTTTCAAGTCACTCGAATGAATCATTATGATGAATTAATTTCCAAAATAAAGTTGAAGTCAGTGGTAATGGCAGTAGTGTATTATGTTACTCATACCTTTTCAAGTTACTATCATTCCTACTTTTACTTTTAAGAGACTTGTCCTACCCTTTTCACAAACACTTAAATCTTAGCAATTACATTTCATAGCTTATCAATCCTTATGTGTGTTAAACTTTAACAGTCGGGGGTATTAGTGAGCCACGCTCACTTTTTTGCTTGTTATTTTTATGTTGAATAATATCAAGAATAAACTCATTCTCTATAAATATTAATTCTTATTCTTTGGGCCAGTCCATTAGTTGGGAAAGGTAACAATGGAGTCATCTTCAGTGCAACCAACCATAACGGATGTTGTTTTAACGCGTCTGAGTTATGGGACGTCTGGTTATGGGAGGTTACCAATTCTGCTCTTCTTTCCAAATACCATACAGTAAGAGCCTGGAAGAGGCTTTGCTTCACCAATAGAAGAAAGGGCAATGTAAGATGATGAATGCATCAGTGATCTGATTGAATCAATGGACAAGTTATTTCTTCAAATGGCTCTCCTCTGTATTGCATATCCTCAGGGTGTAGTTTGAAAGCTCATCAAACAAATTAAAAACGGGAAAGCCTAATTTGTATGACTTTAACACATCAGAAATATATTATGATTACAATATTATTACAATATCATTTGTAATAGTGGAATTTTTTCAATGTGATGTGTTTCCAGTATGGAGGAGGTATTTGCAAGTAGAGGTTTCAACAAGGAAGATAAACACCACATAGATAAGGTAAGTAAGACATTTATTGAAATGGAAGATAATTGTGACCTTAGAGATGTCAATATCACCTACTCAGCCAAGAACCCCCTTCCCCTACCTGTAAAATATCCGTACCAGTACAATAATATTGCCTCCTCATCAGTACAAGAACCCCCCTACCTATGATCCCTCCTCTCCAGTACAGGGAAGTTGAGGGAACCCGACCCCACACACACACACATGCTGTACCCCCTGCCAGTAAAAGAACCAGCCGCCCTTGCCCGGTAAGAACCCCCCTCCCCCCTACCTGCTACAAGCCCTACCTTTCCCGGTATATTTTCCACCTGAAAAAGGAGTAAGCATTTTGGTATTACTAACAGCAACAATGTTTAACAATTAGCACAGATACAGTGATAACCTTTTGATAACAAAGAATGCCAGTTGAATGATAACAAAGAATGCCAGTTGAATGATAACAAAGAATGTCAGTTGAATGATAACAAAGAATGCCAGTTGAATGATAACAAAGAATGCCAGTTGAATGATAACAAAGAATGTCAGTTGAATGATAACAAAGAATGTCAGTTGAATGATAACAAAGAATGTCAGTTGAATGATAACAAAGAATGCCAGTTGAATGATAACAAAGAATGTCAGTTGAATGATAACAAAGAATGCCAGTTGAATGATAACAAAGAATGCCAGTTGAATGATAACAAAGAATGTCAGTTGAATGATAACAAAGAATGCCAGTTGAATGATAACAAAGAATGTCAGTTGAATGATAACAAAGAATGTCAGTTGAATGATAACAAAGAATGTCAGTTGAATGATAACAAAGAATGCCAGTTGAATGATAACAAAGAATGCCAGTTGAATGATAACAAAGAATGTCAGTTGAATGATAACAAAGAATGCCAGTTGAATGATAACAAAGAATGCCAGTTGAATGATAACAAAGAATGCCAGTTGAATGATAACAAAGAATGCCAGTTGAATGATAACAAGTGATGCTGATGATATATATGCCAATGCCTACCAGAGTGTGAGGACAGTGACAGTGGAACAGGAAGGAGAGTTTGATCAGTCCCGACTGGACCACTTCCTGCAGGACCTCCTGTGGGAGAAGCAGGTCAAGACACTGCAGGGAGACATCACTGAGGTTCTCCGTCTTAAAGTGAGTACAGCTCTTTATTATAGCCATCAATGAAAGGGTCTCTTTGCATATTTGAGAGAGATAATGTCACAGTTCATTTTGTTGTCTGGTCCCGTAATCAGCTCAATATCATAAAACATTGATATAGGGAAAACAAATATTCTATCTATTACATCATTATTTCTGTGTTTTAGGTTGAAATGGGGTGATTTCATTGGTAACCTTACAGCCTTCGCAAGCTGACACTATGACATCATAACATTGTCCTAATGATGTCATTGAAGCGATAAAGTTTATCGCCACTGTAGCTCGATAAATTGTTTATTTCTCTAATAGAGTCGAGTATCCACTCATTTATTATATATAAAAAGACTGTTATCACCTCTTATTATCCTTTAAAACTATGTAGGAGATGTTGTAGGATATATCTCTTTTACAGGAAACCTTGAAAAAATACCTGACATCATCAATAAATGACATTTCAATACTTTTAAATCATTAGGTATTGATTTGGTCCAGTCAGTGCTGACAATTGTTGCTTGATTGTGAGGGGTTGGTATCCAACAAGGGACCCGTTCTGAAAAATTAAAACATTTTGTACTGTTTCAGATAGTGTGGTCTCAAATATAACGATGTTGCAATGTTATGATCTCAACGATCAAAATGCTATGACATCATATACTTGATTCAGGCTATCACCTCGCAGCACTTGCTTATAAACAGATTCAGATGGCTTGTATGTTGACAATGCAGGGAGTTGTATCAATACACGGGAGCAGAAAGAGACTTGTACTGCAGGCTGTACATGAGTTGTATGATTCCCAGTACACGACAGAGTGGAGGGAGGGGGAGCCAAAAACCAGCAGAGTTGTCTTTATAGGTGAGTCTCATTGTTGTACAATAGGTGAGTCTCATTGTTGTACAATAGGTGTATACTGTCCTACAATAAGTGTACATTGTACTACAATAGGTGTATAATGTCCTACAATAAGTGTACATTGTACTACAATAGGTGTATAATGTCCTACAATAAGTGTACATTGTACTACAATAAGTGTATAATGTCCTACAATAAGTGTACATTGTACTACAATAAGTGTATAATGTCCTACAATATGTGTACATTGTACTACAATAAGTGTATAATGTCCTACAATAAGTGTACATTGTACTACAATAAGTGTACACTGTCTTACAATAAATTTACAGTGTCCTACAAGTTTATACTGTCCTACAATAAGTGTACAGTGTCCTACAATAAGTGCACAGTGTCCTACAATATTGTGCACATTGTCCTACGATAAGTTTATACTGTCCTACAATAAGTGTACAGTGTCCTACAATAAGTGCACATTGTCCTACAATAAGTCACACTGCCCTACATTAGTTGCACATTGTCCTACAATAAGTCACCCTGCCCTACATTAGGTGCACATTGTCCTACAATAAGTCACACTGCCCTACATTAGGTGCACATTGTCCTACAATAAGTGCACATTGTCCTACAATAAGTCACACTGCCCTACATTAGTTGCACATTGTCCTACAATAAGTCACACTGCCCTACATTAGGTGCACATTGTCCTACAATAAGTCACCCTGTCCCACATTAGTTGCACATTGTTTTACAATAATTCACACTGTCCTGCAATAAGTAAAACTGTCCTACAATAAGTCACACTGTTCCACATTAGGTGCACATTGTCCTCCAATAAGCCACTATGTCCTACAATAAGTCACACTGTTCTACAATAGGGTACACTGTCCTGCAATAAGTCAAATTGTCCAGCAATAAGTAAAATGGACCTGCAGTAAGTCACATTGACCTGCAATAAGTCACATTGTACTACGATAAATCACACTGTCCTACAATACGGTACACTGTCCTGCAATAAATCACACTGTCCTGCAATAAATCACACTGTCCTGCAATAAGTCACACTGACCTGCAATAAGTCACATTGTACTACAAGAAGTCACACTGTCCTACAATACGTCACACTGTCCTACTTACTCACACTATCTTACAGTAACTCTCACTGTCCTACAAAACAATACTATAATACAATACAATAACGCTGTTAAAATATATAATGTCACACAAATGATATACTGTTTAAGTTTTTATTTCTTTGCAGGGAGAAATCTTGATAAAGATGTCCTTCACAAATGTTTACAAAACTGTCTACATGTGGAAAGGTGACATGACATACTTTATGATGGCACTATCAACTGGAATTGTGTGAAAACAAAACTCTATACAAACTTCAAGGGATACTTATCCTTGTACTTTTATGGTATTAATGTTCATACCGGTAAACATAATTTCCAAAGCAAGGTGTTTCCAATAAGCTATGTTTATGTATTACAATTCAAAAACAGAAGGAAAGGGCGGCGCTAGACGACCTGTCTAAAAGTGGTTATGATCAAGATAACAGCATGTGGATCCACTTAAGGATGCCGGAACGGGGCTAACCGAAGTTTGGAAAATCTAAGAGAAGAAGAGAACCATTCACAACACACGGAGATATCCGCAAAGAGTAACAGAATGGTGTTGTTACATGTTTCGGAGTCGGTTGAATCCTTCATCTGATGAAGAAGTCAACCGACTCCGAAACATATAACAACATCATTGAAGGAGTCAACCGACTCCGAAACATATAACATCATCATTGAAGGAGTCAACCGACTCCAACATGTAACAACACCATTGAAGGAGTCAACCGATTCCGAAACATGTAACAGCACCTTTCTGGTACTCTTCGTAGAAAGCTCTGTGTGTTGTGAAGGTTTCTCCTCCTCTCTTAATTCAAAAACAGTTTTATCCTCTAAAATTCTGGTGTTCACAAATATACTCTGATAAATTTGTCCTGAATGAATGAAAACCTAGGTACGATGATAAAAATGATGAGTTGATATTGATAACATGCACAAATCCTAAAGCCTGCCGTACACCCGGTTAAGAAAGAGGGAAATTGTTTATGCTTGATGGATTTAAAGTCAACATTTATTTCTTCTTTTTTTGGATAAAATAATTTTGGTAAGCAACCAGTAAAGTTCAAAATAAACCAACAGTTCATGGCTCTCTCAGCAGTCTTCTGCTTTGATTGAAATTCATAATTTTATTTTTTCTCTCCACAATCTGGTTTATAGAATGATGAATCATATAACAAATATATAATCTTAAGTTCTTGTAATTACACTGGGTTTGCTCTATATCAATCATGAAAATATTTGAAATCAAATAAAACAAATGTTTTGGAATTTTAAATTATTATTTTTTTTTTAAATCTGCAAAATAGAGGATACAAGTTACGATAAGTTAGATCTTAATCAACTTGAAATATCAGCAGTATATGATTATTTTTACATTCTCATATGCATAAAATGAACCCTCATTAAAGGAGGGAAATTCATCAACTGATGTATCTCCATCTAATTATCATTGTTATGTAAATAAACTATTATAAATAAATTGAGTATTGTTTTTGATATTATTACATTTCAATAAATGATGATCTGCTAGGGATTTCATAGAAAGTGTGAAATTTATTCTTTCAAATAAAGGGACAAGCATGGGGACAAAAATCGCACCATTAGGTTGGCGAAAACATTGATGAAATTAGTATACCTGTTAACCATCCCTGGATGATCCCTGGATGTGCCATTTATTTTCGCAGTTCCCATGGAAACGACCTAAACAGTTGCTGATTAAGGAAGTCATTTTGACCGGAGCATATATCCAAACTATACATGCTAGCTTCGCCAAATGTGGTACACATATCAACCATGATGCCTAAATGTGCCTTTTGAGGTTAGGCCAAAAGGCAAATATAGATATTTAAGAACAAATATAGATAGAAACACTTTGATTTTGCAAGTTACCTCGACGAAAATGACTGTTTTTGGGCCTTTTGGACTTAAACAGCATCGTCAAACCAAATAAATATTACCTGGTATTAAATCATTTAGCAATCTATAGTAATATTTAACGGTAAAAGGTCCCTTATATATTACACCTTGGCACTTCTTTACAACACAATACCACCCCCTCCCCCTCCCCTGCAACTTTTGAACTGAACACCTCCCCCCCCCCCCTCCTTTACAACTTTCAAAATCTTGACCCCCCCCCCCCCCCAACTTTTGAACCGTTCCCACGCCTAATCTGTATCCATTGTAATGTGACCTTGACTAATGTCAAGTTTCTTTATATAAATGGGAAGGGGGGATATGTGAGCTTAGCTCGCCTCTGCACTTGTTATACCCCAGATTTGAAGAATACACAAAATGTATAGAGCATCGTTGATGTAATTTACTTGGAGTATCTGGTTGTGCTTTTTTAAGAGACTGGTGTAACGTTTAAAAAGTTCCAGTGTAGTGTTTGCTTTCATTTCTTCCATAGTTTTGTCAGATGTTTTATGCATTCAATTTGTTCACTAAGATTACTTTACCTTATACCGTAATTCTTCCTTAATTTCGCCCCCTCTATAAGTTCGCCCACGTAAGATCATCTGACAGCCATTTTTCAAAATACCTTTCAAAATTGCGACAGTGTACCAGAAGTTCAGTATTGACAAATTAAAAATTCGACCACATTTCAAATTTTGAAAACAAATTATTTACAGTCATGATATATAATCATCTTGTGATTTATTTTCAATGAGTTTTATGAGAAAAGCGCGTATTTCTTATTACAAAAATTTTGGGAAATGTTTTAACTTGATCACGCTTGACACAACACATTCTAATCTATAAATGATGTATTTTCACACTTCTCAATTTATTCACTTATACTGTACTTATGACATACCTTTATTAAGAATGATGTTACATCTTATCATATCCATTATCAATGATTTCATATTTCGTTAATGAAAAGGCAGCAACACTTCCGTGTGAGGCTATACATATATATCACTTAGACTGTCAACACGGTAATGTTACACTATGAATTGAGTTTGAATTGAATTTTCTGATTGGCTAAGAAAAGGGAAGTCCCAAAGTTAACCAATGATAAGTTTTGTAACATCTGGATGTTTTCTGGGGAGACTTGAAACAGTCAATTGACCTAGTTCATTAAAGTATGCAGTGCAGTCACTGGAATAGTCTATTTTGAGTAGGGATGACTGCATGGGATGTTTTTTTCCTTTCCATTTTGGTTAGTCAATTTACATATCAAATGATTAATTACTGTTGGGATATTATGACAGATGTTAGCTCATATTTACAAATATATTTCAGTTTTAAAAATCTGAATATGTAATAAATTGTTTCAAAGTTTTGTGACTTGTTAATCCCTACATACAAATAGACTCAACCAAACACCCAGAGAGAAAACTGTCCACTGTCGTAGATAATCAGAACCATATATGTTGAGGTATGTTTTTCAAAATATTAATAATAATTAGTTTGCATAAATTAAGCCTTTCAAAAGTAATAGAATTATTCAGCTGTCATTGTTTATGTTTGTAATTTCTTGCAAAGCAATTAAGCTTGTTGATATATTCTACTTGATTGTCACACAATGCCGTTTCAAATCAAGTTGACTGAGAAAATATGCTTCCTAACTTTCATAGCATCAGACAATGGTTCATATTATAATTTATTGATGGATTTTACACATAGGACTCTGAACTAATGCCACAATAGTTAGCATTGGTGTATTGTTTTTTTTCTCAGTTCTAGGTGATACGCTTGCTAGAAGGGAATTCCATAATGACGATAGTCTGCTGTGATTGGTTTATACTAATATAGCAACCAATCAGATTGTACTTCCTTTGAAAACATGTGGACAGCCAGCGATGCGAGACATGCACGCTAAAGCTAAATTACGATTCATATCATTTCCAATTTCCTGATTTATTTCAAGTTTAAGAACATAACAATTCAACTCCAGATTATTATTGTTTTAATTCATGGTACACAATTTAAAATCCAAATGACATTCAAATTTCACAGAAACAATAAATTGAGAATCGTGCAAACGTGGCTTCGCCGATCGCAACTTGTCTTCTGAAGAAAAAAAATGGTGTAATTAGTGCATTATATGAATATAATTACCATATACAAACATAATTACAAGTTTTTGCTAACTAATATTTACGAAGTGTGTAACCTTCTTTTTAAATTGGTTTTAAACATTTATATGAAAATCTAAAATTTCGACAAAGATGGCACACAAACGAAGGTGAGTGGTGATAATTTCGACCGTGAACATTTCGTCAAAATATTTGGAAAATTTGAGGGTCGAAATTATGGAAGAATTACGGTATGTAGTCGAATGAAGAAGCCTATCATTTATGACCTATTTTTTCGTGTCTGCATTACATGTCTCTAAATATTTTGTCAATTCTTTTACCTTTATTCATAGAATGTAATATATAGATGCTCTGGCCATGTGTACTCTATGACACTATTAATCTTTGACCAAATTTACTAATTATACCCCCGCTACGAAGTAAGCGGGTGTATATAGCGGTCATTCCGTCTGGTCAATTTTCTAAAAACAACGTCAAAGGTACATCAACCAGACTTTGTACAGTTGTTAACCATGTTCTTCCCATCGCGCACAGACAATGTTCAGTTTTCTGAAATTTTAATTTTTTGTCGTTTCCATGGAAACGTCACTTTTTGGACTTAGTTTTTTTGTGTTCAATCCGGACAAGTTTTCTCGGAAACTATTAAAATCTAGGTGAATGAAACTTTTGTTGTGAGTACTCATGACCATACTCTCTATTGAGTTCGAAAACCAGTTCTGAAATATTATTTTTTACAGAGTTGTGACCCTTGAATCCAAAATTGAACTTAGTACCAACATCGCTGTGGTGCTCCAATGGGGACAAGTTTTCTCGGAAATTATTGCATCTAGCTGAATGAAATTTAACATGTAGGTAGTGCAGATGATACCCATCATCGAGTTCAAAGTCCAGTTCCGAAATAGTATTTTTACGGAGTTATGGCCCTTGAATCTGCATTTGAAATTGGTACAAATGACCGCTGTGATGCTCTAATGGGAACAATTAAGTTACCTGAAAATTATTTCATCTGGGTGAATACAATTTTGTAATAACAAATCCAGTTCCCAAAAATATTTTAGACAATATTATGATGCTCGAATCTGTTTTTATAAATATTGTACCCTTGACATCTGTGATGCTCAATGGACGAATAGCAGATGGCGGGGTATTTGAGCCATGCTCACTTTTTGTTTTGTTCATAAAACAATGCAATTTATTTGAATGAAACCTGTGCAAGAGATCCTTGATAACTATGAAATGTAAAATCGCCTTTTGGTAGAGTTGTCACTTTTGAAAAAAAAAATCAAAGTTTTTTGCATAGATACCACACAAAAAGTATTTATCACATCGTCATTTTGTTTTCCCTTCAGTCTATTTATTTGGCGGATTTAGGTGAAAAGTATTAAAATGTGTATGGCGACGTTACAGTGGTCAAATGAACCATAATCATGGCTGCAAATTGTACCATGAATGACAAAGTGACGGCGGCGGTACTATTGAAGCTCTGCTCATTTTTGTCTAGTTTATGCATACATTAAAGATATTGATCGATTGTGTTTTTTAAATAGCTCACTTGTATTAAAATACATTCAATTACGTCGTTCGGTACAATTGTTTCTGTTATCGCTATTTTCATTAGGAAGTAGTTGCATTATCATCACCTCACAGCTGCTAAAGAGAAATGTGAAATATTATAGCAAATATAACTGCAAAATTCTGTCATTAAAGCATAATCAATACTAATTTGAAAATTGTAATATTCAATGACGTGAGCATATTTGGATTTCTTTTAGATGAAAAATCTCAAGATTCAGCGTAAGATGAGGATTCTCAATTCAATTTTTTACAGCGGTATTTTTGGAGTAAAATAATTATTTAACACACTTTATATCGTCGCCTTTTGTGCATTTACATCATAAAGATTTCAATAAGACAGGATTATTTGCGTCCATCTGGTGGGTTGATATTCATTAACACTACGGTAAAAGGCAGGTTTGTATGTTTATTCTCATTCCGTATCTACAGTGCAGTGCCTAGCAAACACCACATACTCGTCGTATATCTATATCATACATTCCTATTCCTATTCCTTATTATTTATTCAAAGTGGTTTATATAATTTATCTATATTATTGCTATTTTCTTAGCCAGAAACGGAGATCGGACATGTAATGCCAGAGCCCGCGAGTAGGTGATTACTGAATGAATTAATGCATTGGTTAAAAACGTGTCACGCTTATGAATTTACAAGATAAAATGAATTATGCTAAGCCTAAATAGGCCGAAGAGACACAATGTAAATCAGTTACTTGTGTGGACACAAACGATCCACGAACATTCAATAAAGTAATGATAATGACTGGGATAATAAAAGTATTATAGTTCCTTTTACCTCATATTCTAGAGGTGTAGCAATATTATTTAATAATGACAAATAATAATACAAAAGTTAGGGAATCCTGGTTAGAATCCATGGAAGAAAATGCTTTAATAGATCCATGGAGAGAACAGAACCCAGAAAGTCAAAGATATACACAGACACAGGCAAGACTTTTATCATATCAAGACTCTTTTATCATATAAAAAAAAACCTCGAAAGCTCAAATAATGAAACTGGCATAGGGTATTTTGATTGGATTATCTATAACTTGGATTGAACTGAATAAAAGCAAAACAGAAAGAGGAAAAAGCTACTGGCAAGTAAACAAGAGCTATCAGAAGATGACATATCGCACCGGTCCCACATACTTGTAAAACACATCTTTGACAGATAAGTGAATCTACTACTTCAGTTAGTGGGAAATACACATGGACAGTTTCAGGTATGATGAAGGGTTTTGCTCCGGAAGGAGACCTATCCCTGAACAAAGTCCAAATCCAATGCGTTTCTATGGAAATGAAAACAAAATTATTTCAGAAATCTGAAAATGTCATGGGTAATTTACATGGAAAGTTTCAGAAAGATATCATGAACGGTTTTCGAGTTCTGTTCCGGAAACGAAATGATTACGGACGGACAGGGCGCTGACTATATCCCAGGGTATTACATACCGGTTGGATAATAAATCCTCACTTTATGATAAAACTTCTGTAGATGAGATCAAACTACTGATCAATGAAACGAAAGAAGAGTATAAATCATACATAGATGAAACAGGCCAATATGTCTTCAAAATCAATGATCAGAGGACATACAATGAAATACTCGTCATATAAGAAAAACGAAAACCGGGAACTAAGACAGACTTGAAGAAAGAATAGATGACCTTGAAATAAGAATAGATTCATCCAATGACAAAACTACAATATCAACTAAAGAACGCGAGGAATTAGAGACTATTAATAAAAAGGATAAAGATGGTATAATATTACCGTCACTTACTACGATAGGAACACGGTATATACCAACGGGAGGAAACTTCACGAGAGTATGGAGTCTGTGTATATCAATGAGGACCTTACACAACACCGCAGTAAGCTGTTCAAGATGGCTAGAGACTTGAAACGAGCCAGGTGGATTGAGAACGCGTGGACAAAGGACGGTCGTGTGTTCATTTTGGAACAACCTGAAGGAGCGACGAAAGTTGTGAAATTTCATAAGGTACATCAACCGTTTTATAAATATGACAACATTTTGAATGACATCAGCATTGTTTGCATTTAGAAGACTGTACATCGTTTGTTGGTTAACATTAACGCATTTAAAAAACTTATTCCTGCTTTCGGAAAAGGCTTCACAGATTAACAGAATATGCTATTCATCTTCAGTTTGGCCTGAATAACATTATGAACATGTTAAATCGTTCAGAGTATTATTATCTTTCCTAAAACATTGAATTTTTAAGGCATGTAGAGATATTCTATATTTACAGAAACTTCTTAAAAGTGATTTATCATTAAGGACACTGATTTACAATGAGAGTAATGGCTGAGGAAGGTGGATGAATAAATTGATTCAGACCACTTCTGGATAAAAATGTCATTTATACGTTGCTTAAACATTGACAGAAATAGATATTTGTCACCAACATCTTGATTTATCCAAACATAAGAAAAGCCATTTAAAACAATATATTTCTTACATCGGCAGCCCATGAGTTCTTTCCACGATTATCTAAAGACAGTAACATTTGATAACATTGAAATGGCAATCTGTACTCCGGAATTCTTATAAGTTTCATCCAAAATTTTTGGCTCACATTTGACTTCCAATATGCATATGATAACGGCCTGTTTCACCAAGTATGGCATTATTAGAAGCAAATTTGCCTCTGTAAGAAATCGTTTAAAATATGACGTGTGAACAGCTTCAATAACTTCAAAATAATTTGCTCCCCAAGATACATATAGCAAAAGCGGTGATATTTTGGAGTCAAAAAGTAAACAGGCAATATCAAAAGTAATAAACTTATTTACTTTGAAAAGTTTTAAAATCGGAAATAGTGCCTTTTAGCTTGTGCGGTGAGGGTTTTATATGCCATGGACCAGCATAGTCGACTTTGAAATAAAATCCCCAATTATTTGTAATAAGTGACTATGTTCATTGGTTTGCCGCGGAATATCCACTTTTCCCTTTTAGCCACAATTTCCCCGTTTCTAAAAACAACAATATCAGATTTTCCATGTTCAAGTCTAAACCCCATTTGTCACAAAATGCTTCTAGAATATTCAGTTGTCGCTGCTGACCATTAACCATAAATGAAAACATAACTATACTATACAAAAAAAAGAAACGCATAGGTCAATTTTATAAAGAATTTTTTTTTATGTATTTCAAACATAAAAAAACTCATGAACAAATGCTCCGATCATTATGAATTTTCACATCTGTACAGGAGAAGGGAATGTCTTTGGCTTACAGTCATTGACATGTGGCAGAACAATCACGTTTTTCGCATAACTCTCTCCAAGTGTCAGTACCTATTGTGTCCACCACGTGCTCCAATAACAGTTCTCACCCGCCTTGTCATGGAGCGAATCAAAAGTTGGATAACCAGCTGAGGAATCCTCCTCCACTCCTCCTGAAGAAATGCAGCCAATTCTTGGAGAGTTTGGGGCTGACGTTGACGTTGTCGTAGACGACGATCAAGTTCATCCCATAGGTGTTCTATTGGATTAAGATCCGGCGAACGAGAAGGCCAGGGAAGAACATTGACATTGTTTGCGGCAAGGAAGTCCATTGTTACACGTGCTGTGTGCGGTCGTGCGTTGTCTTGCTGAAACAAGTGACGTTGGACGTCGATAACTGGCAGGAGGTGTGGCTGTAAAATCGTATCCCGGTAGCGTACGGCCGTCAGGTTTCCTTGGACGTGGACCAGATCAGTGCGGTTGGTGTAGGATATGGCAGCCCACATCATAACGCTGCCTCCGCCGAATCTGTCCACCTGACGTACGCAGTACAACAGAGGGCTAAGGACTCAGCCTTGCCTCACCCCTGTTGCAGTATCAAACGTTTCGGTAATGCCCACGTTAGTTTTAACACACGCTGAAACAGATTCATACATACTTTTTTAAATAATATACCCTTTTCCATGACATCCTTTTGTATGTAACATAAATAATAATTTCTTACGATCGACAACATCGAAAGCTTTCCTAAAATCGATGAAAGCGTAATAAAATCTCCCTTTTGGTTTAGATAGGTATTTCGTACATAATTATTGTAGTCGATTATCGCTTATATATTAGATGGCACTGAAAAATGCCTGCATGATACATTAGAAACACTTAGTTAATATGCCACTTTTTCAGGCCTAAATATAAACATCAACAAACACAGGTATTTTCAAAATAGATTTTGAAGAAGCTGGAGCCCTGATTTAAAAAAACCCGATTCCTTTACACTGTTATATTGACGCACAATCTCGTGGTAATGGTCGAACGGAACTATAAAGATAAGACTTTTAATTTAAAGTATCTATGAATCCGTGGTTAGCAAGCGATCTTACTCCCCTAGGTAGAAAGACTGTTTTAAAAAGCCTACTTTTATCATAACTTCACTATTTATTTGCAACTCAAACCATCAAATATTAAGAAGAATTAAACAGCTATGTTATAAGTTTATATGAAAAAAACAAACCTGACAAAGTTAGTAGAGACACAGGAACTAAAAATCATGAACATGGTGGAATACGAGCGCCAGATACAATAAGTCTCATTTAATCACAAAATATATAATGGATAAAATCAGTTTTAATCAGTTTTATAGAAACTTGCGAATCACACATATTTGAATCTATACTTATAACATCACGAACAAATCACTTTTGGAAAGACACTTTAAAATGCTTGGGTAAATTTAAAACGATATAGCGATTGCCAGCAATGTCTTATCCAAACGTTTATGGTTAAATGAAAATATCAAGATGGTCAACCAATTAATTAGAAACATTACTTATGTAAGGGAAATTCATAGAGAGAGAGAGAGATTCTTTATTTCCTCCAGTTTACACCGAAGATCAGCAGCAATTATACAAAATACATTAAAAGGTGAAAACGTACAAGTTAACAGATTTACAAAATTGTTAGACACGAGTAGTCGCTAGTTAACACAAATGTAATACATGTATATACCAGCACTATAAAACAAGTATAGTTAACACTTATATACACATTGATAAGCCATCTACTATTAGTATGTAACAAGGATAATAGAGCAGATTAAGGTGGCGTCTTATTTTGAAAACATACAGTGAACAGTTTAGAACAATGGTTTCCCAAGTTTCGTGTTCAATATATCGATTACAATCTGTTATGCCCCCTAGAAGGAAAGCTAGTATGTCTGTTTCGTCTTGTAATTCAAATGCAACGTACGTTTCCACTTCAAAATTATTATTATTATCACAGTTAACATGTTCACAATGTAACAATATATGAGTATCATGGTCGAAGGTGTGTTTATGGCAACATTTATTATATGTAGGTAGCTGTCTGAGGACGAATTTTTTAGCTCATCAGGCCCGAAAGGCCAAATGGGCTTATGCCATGGCATGGTGTCCGGCATCCGTGCGTCCGTGCGTCCGTCCATTCGTCCATCCGTCCGCAAACGTTTAGCTTTTTCGATTTCTTCTCCAGAACCAATGACTCTAGAGAGCTGAAATTTTATGTACAGACTCCTTGGCCAATGGGGATTCTAAATCGTAGATTTCGTGACCATATCCTTAAACCTATTTTCATCTTCTTCTCAAGTTCCAAAAGGTCTAGAGAGCTGAAAAGTTGTGTGCAGACTCCTTGGCCAATGGGGATTCTAAATTGTAGATTTCGTGACCCCAAATGGGGTCACATGGGTCACAACCTTATAAACATATTTTCATCTTCTTCTCCAGTTCCATAATGTCTAGAGAGCTGAAAGGTTGTGTGCATACTTCTTGGTCAATGGGGATTCTAAATTGTAGATTTTGTGACCCCATGGCCTCAAATAGGGTCACATTTTCATTTTCCATTTTCATCTTCTTCTCACAGGGGTCACAACCATAAAAACCTATTTTCATCATCTTCTCCAGTACCAAAAGGTCAGAAATATTGTGTGCAGACTCCATGGCTAATGGACTAAATAAGGTAACAGGGATCACAACCTTAAAAACTATGTTTCGCTTGTTAATAATGTACCGGTATTTCTTGAGATAACTTAGATAATAAAGTCCTGCTGAGCTACAGAGCCCATGGCTATATACTTTTTTTTATATTTAGGACGTATTGTTTTCCTGTGGACCTCTTGATATGAAATTTGTTATTACTAATATTATATAATCTTGGATTGATAGTGGATTGGCAAAAATACAAAACTTTCAACTACAACCACATCTAAATTTCGAAGGGGCCATTTTAATAGCGCTTAGTAAACAGGGATATGTATATAAGTAGTGGATCCACGTCACACGCGTATGGATATGGAGATTCATCTCCTTCTCGGGTCCTTTAAGGGAAACTTTTCGTTTTCAATATTCGCGTTTTTACTTTAATTTGTTATATGGGTAATATACACAATGACTAACTCGTGACGGGGAATGACAGAGTATTGTTCCCTCGTTATATCAACAGTGTATTTCTCGAGCCTTGGTAAGATAATCTGTCATTCCCCGTCACTGGTTAGTTATTGTCAAAATCATGACTGTATTTCGCAACTAGTGTTGCTTTCTTTGCTAAAATACTATAGTTTATCTCACAACAGATACAGCGAATTCTGTTATAAGCATGTCCGTATTAGCAAGACCGATCCTCCTCTGCTTGATGACTTGCCTCATGCATGTACGCAAGGGAAACACAAATACGACACAGACAAGAACAACTACAGCGCTATGGAAGACCCAAACTGACTTCAAGTCATGCTTTATGAAATGTCATCAAGACAACGTCTGTGCTAGCTTCAAATTCAAGCAAGAGACAAGCCAGTGTGCAGGGTATCCCAGAAGTACCATTACTTCCGGTGGTGGTCACCACGGCACCCTTTTCAACTTCTGCAAACGTGTTGGTAAATATTTGTGTTTTCCACCTTTCTGTGAAACGTTCATAATAATGGAATGCATCATCTGCTGGTTAGTTTCACATCGTCCCTGGAACTTTTATTACCAAAGCTCATGTTGATAACGTCATCTTTCCTACATCCTATCCTCTGGCCACATTTCTCACTTCTAGCAAAATACCCCAGCAATGAAAATTTGCAACAGGGATATCGTCCTTATTGGTATCAAATCAAAGATGGTCTGACATCGCCGACTGATATATGCGCATCGCACAGAATCAGAATTCTCTAATTCTAGCCAAGAACTAATCCCTCTTGTAACACATATTTCGTGAGAAGAAATGACTTCAGTAAGCTCTTTGGCGAGATAATTGGGTTTGAAATTAAATCACTTTCCTTACTTCAATAACGTTATAGTTCGCTTTCTATTCACAAATTCACATATATATCAATACTTTTACACAAAAGAAGTTAAATATTCCTGTTTTTAGTGTAATTATGGCCAATTTTAAATGTAGAAAAAGTTTCCCCCACTATGGCATCTATCTATCTATCTATCTATCTAGCTATCTATCTATCTACCTACCTATCTACGAGGGGCGTTCAATAAGTGTTGCAAGCGGGGCATTGGTGTTTACATAAACAGTGTCAGCTTATAGCAGGTGTTACTATAGTCAAAACATAACATTGACACATGTCAAAACAATTTCTAGACATAACACTTATTTAGAAATAATAGCTGCGCTGACCTAGGGGTCTCCATAATCATGGATTCTCTCAAACATGAACAGCGCGCTGTGATCAAGTTCCTTACTAAAGAGGGAAGCAAAGCTACAGAAATACATAATCGTATGTGTAATGTGATGGGTGAGGATGCTCCTAACTTTTCAACAGTTTGTCGCTGGTCTCTTCAGTTCAAGCGGGGCAGGGAGTCCTTAAACGATGACCCACGGTCAGGCAGGCCATCTGAAGTCACCCGACCGGAAGTTATTGCCGCTATCGAAAGACGAATTTTAGCTGACCGCCGTGTTAAAGTTTCTGAACTGTCTTTGGAATTCCAGATATCAGTTGGAAGTGTTGAAAAAATAATTCATGACCATCTTGGTATGTCCAAGGTATCTGCAAGATGGGTACCCAGAAACCTCACAGCACAAGATCGCCAGAAAAGAACCGAAAGTTGCATGGAGCTTCTGATCGGTTTAATGCGGATGAAGCCAGGTTTTTGTCTCGTCTTGTGACAGGTGACGAAACCTGGATCCACCACTGGGACCCGGAAACTAAACTGGAATCCAAGCAATGGAAGCACCCGAGTTCACCGCCTCCCCTGAAGTTTCGCACTCAACCATCAGCTGGCAAGGTTATGGCGACAATCTTTTGGGATGCAAAAGGCATATTATTAATTGATTACTTGCCAACCAAAACTACAATGAATGGTCAATATTATGCCAACCTAATGCAAGAATTGCGAAAGACAATTCGATAGAAACGCCGTGGAATGTTGACACGTGGTGTTCTGATTTTGCATGACAATGCTCCAGTCCACAAGTCAAGAGTTGCACAGGCCGCTATACGGGATTGTGGATTCGAACAGCTTAACCACCCACCCTACAGCCCAGACCTAGCCCCCAGTGACTACTTCCTGTTCAGAAACCTGAAATCCGCCCTACGTGGAAGGCACTTCCGGGATGACGAAGACGTCAAAGCTGCCACAGAGGCGTGGTTAGGGGGGCAAACGGAAGACTTCTACAAAAGCGGCATCAAAAGTCTTAAAGAGAAATGGAATAAGTGTATTGAGGTGAAGGGTAACTATATTGAAAAATAGAAGTAAAAAATTGACTACGCGAGTTGGTTTTATATTGAAGTTGCAACACTTATTGAACGCCCCTCGTATATATCTTTCTATCCGAGGAGTCTCTACCAATCAACACCTATCTCCATCCAACCAGTTCAAAGCCGCCGACCTCAGCCATTGGCCTCTCCTTCTATCCTCATTCACCATGATCACAATAAGAAGTTAAGAACAGGAAGATTTTCACGATCACATCTTCTTTAATGTGGAAATACACGACGTTTCGGAGTACATGCCTACTCGTTCCTGTTCTAAGTGTAATCATGTCCAAGTATAAACGTAGAAATGATTTCCCCATTATGATATCGGCAAGTAGCGTGTTGTAGGTCAGAGCGATGTATAAAAACCCAAAACCATGTTTTAAAAAGTATTGATTTATGTGAATTTATGAATAACTAGTGCAATATCGAAATCATAAATGAACTATTAAAGTAAGGAAAGTGATTTAATTTCAAACACCATTGTCTCGCCAAATATTCATTGAAGTATTCCCACGTAATATCTGTAATAGGAAAGCGTTCTATGCTAGAAGTAGGGAATTCTTATTCGGCAATCAGCACTGTATATGTCCTTGCTACAACCATTTCTCTTCATGTTGAGTATTCTATAAACTAAATTTGGAAAGAAACGTCCGTTTAGGGTCAGTCAGAAGTTCCTAAATGTATTTCAGTTTGCACCAAAGCGAATGGCTACAGATGGCTTCCTAGATCCATGATGTGTATCAGAGTATACTTCAACCCCAAAACCTGGCCAGACAGTCGGAAAGCTTGCAAAGCTGAACATGGAGATTTAGCCGTCATCAACTCGAAACTGAAAACAAAGAGCGTACTGCATTTCATAAAATCGTTTGATCCGAAAGTGTGGACAAAGATGGATAGCGGTGAGTATTCTCACAGGACTATCTACTGTAGTGCTCTCCTTTATATGCAAGTGGTTGAGGCGAGTCAGACAATTGATATTTACGGAATGGACATTATAATTTATATCATAGTTTATTCAAATTATTTGGGATGATTTTGACAAATACGACGGATTTCACGCCAAATACAAATACATGATAGTCAACTGTCTGTGATTCTTAGACTATATGAGAGTTAAAGCTATCCCGTCTACAGGCTCCAGCTGATGCTCGCATGTTCGATCTCACTGCAGATGCAACCTGGCACTGCAGGCTTTCTTCATTTAACAATACACACCGAAATTTGTACCAGTGAAACACTAAATGTTTAATTCCTTATCCTCTAAGAAAAGTGTCATCAACCATCAGCTGTTTAACAATGAAGTAAAGTTTGACCTTAACTAATATAGATATTAACAGGAACATGTTCTGATTAACAACTTCTTTAATGTGAAATTCCCCGACGTTTCGGAGTACATACTCACTCCTTCATCAGGTGGAATGTGATGAAGGAGTGAGTATGTACTCCAAAACGTCGTGTATTTTCACATTAAAGAAGTTGTTATCCAGAAATCTTCCTGTTCTTATGTATACCACTTCTAAATGCCCTTCAAAGACCTGATATACATATTCGTAACATGGACACTAAGTTTGGTTCATTTGGCTATGACTTTTACTAGTTCCTTCTTTCTAAGAATGCAAAGGTAATATAGGAGTAATATTTTTAATGAATGTGTAACCTTTTTGGATTGTAAAACAATTTTGGTGACTTGGCAACGCCTTATTATTTGATATGTTAATTGTTTTCTTAGAGATAATGAATAATGTAATCCCTGATGATGTACACAGTCAACATCTCGTTTTGTAACCATGAAGGACAATTCCGCGATCTGGTTTCATATCTATATCATAACACATCAGGTCTTTGAAGGGCATTAGAAGTGGTATACATAAGAACAGGAAGATTTTCTGGATAACAACATCTTTAATGTGAAAATACACGACGTTTCGGAGTACATACTCACTCCTTCATCAGGTGGAATGTAAGGAAATAACAAAATACCTGTATGTTATCGTTGCTATATAAATGTACCATATTTTGTTATTTCCTTACATTCCACCTGATGAAGGATAGAGTATGTACTCCGAAACGTCGTGTATTTTCACATTAAAGAAGTTGTTATCCAGAAAACCTTCTGTTGTCATAACACATGTTTTACTTAATAAATATGGTGACGCCTTTGATCTCCGGATCCGCCAAAAACAATAGAATTAATCAATATAACACTGTCGTTATATCAGACACTTCAAGATAAACCATGGGATAATTTAGAGGATCTGTCTTGTCCGAATCTTCGCCCGCGGTCTATCTGCTCTACCTGACCCACACTGCGGTCACTCTACTTGCACCAATACCTCGTCCTCGTACCTTAACCTTAACGTATAGTACTCGATATTTCAGGTGTGCGTATATGGATAGGTATGCGACGTCGTCACAACAGCTATATCTACAACTGGATCAATGGCAACACTGGTTACAAAGCCTGGGCTAAACAGGACCCTAGCTTTAGGGAGGAAGAGTGTGTAATGTTTACACACAAGGGCGTGGGGGATGTCAGGTGTTGGACAGAACGGTTCTACCTGTGTCAGTTATTCTAAATACCTGTATTTTATCGTTGATGTTTGCTTCAATAGTTAGTTCGCGTGTATAAACATTGAGCAAATGGTTCTTCTTATCGTGAGCGATGGCCACTTCCCAATTAATCTCAATTAAACTTTAACAATACAATTTGTGAGAACATTCCTGATCACCGAGGTGTAACGTCGACAACACAACTGCTTTCACATTTTGATATAGTATTCGTTACATTCGCTTTACGTTTATGTCTTTTACAGCATTGCAGCTTTTCATTGCTTTTACGTTTATACATATAGTTATATCTCTGTCGTGTAATGTATATATTTCGTCCTTCATAAACAACTACATGATTGGTTGTGTACTTTTACTTTGCTAACTATTATTTTTAACTATGTATCCATCAACTGTATGTACACAGGTGAGACTTTAATTAAATTATTGTTTGTCCTTCTGTATGTCTTCGTTTGTATCAAGATCATATTTCAACAACCTCTTTGTCTTTCAGAATCATATTAAACTCACTTTACCATCTTTTTTCCATCTACATGTTGGAATAGAATATGCTTGATGATGAAAAAAAACCGGTGACTCCGTTGTCTCGTTTAATACACAGTTTGACCAAAGTGAATCAAGTAATGTTCATCATGTTCAGAAAATTAATGTAAATTCAAACTTAGCTGCAGCTAAACGCACTTCATGTGAAGTTATGTGAAGTTGCAATTGCGGTCATTATTGAGAAGACGCCATTCCCTTTTTATTTACGTGTCCAAATTATGCTCATTTTCAATCAGAGCTTTGACGTCACGTTTTGTCTATAACGTTGCGTTATAAATGCGGCGACGTAGGTCGCCGGCTTAAAGTTAATTTTAGCGTATCTTCCTTATTTCATGACTTGGGTGATAAACATACTCTTATAATCGTGTCTATGCCATACTATATTTACGACACTCATGTCTGAATATCGGTATACCCCTCGCTCTCGCTCTGGAAATACTTATATTAAGGCACTCGTGTCGTAAACATAATATGACATAGACACCCACATAATATCTCCAATATGAATCTATTCCGAAACGCCATTTACCATTGTTAAATAAAGAAGTTGATCATCCATAATATTCGTGTCTTCTCCAGCATAATGGTGCATTCTTTTAAATGGAAACGAGGCCTATATTGTTATAACATAACTCAAGTATAACAATCTTAGTTTTTTTAATCATTAACCGTCAGCCTCCATGTATTACAATTTTGACCAAATTTATGTAACAAATATTGTAGATCAGTAGAATTTTTTGCAAATAAGACTGTATCATCTGCATAAAGTAATAAATATTATTTAAAAATGTGTACATCCTTTTCTAATTCTATACCATTGTTTTGATTCTGGAAACCTACACGCCAAATATTTTCAAAAGCTTTTTAGAAGGTTGTAAAGACACACTTTCTTCTTTTAGAATTTCAAAATGTGTTTTATTGAATTTAATTCAATTATGTTGTCGATTGTAGAAGACGGCTTTTTTTAAATATTGAATTGTTAATGTTAAGACAATTTAAGAAGCCGTTATATACCACATTTGTATTATTATAATCCATCAATCTATAAATTCAGTCACTCAATGTTCTCTTCTCTAACATTACTAAACCATGTATGCCAATAGTTATGTCCACGTTTAGAATTAAGACATAATCATCTTAGTCACCATGTGTTTAATCCATGTTAATCATTATGTCATTTATTAATATGCTATGTTTCTTCTACTTTATATATGTATCCTTGTATATGGGCCGATCGCCTACTTGCGAATAAAAGACTTGACTTGACATGGCTACTTGGAGACTTAAGTTTGTTCGTTTTGTTTTGATCCACCCATAAATATGGGCGTGGCAGGGTATCCAACCGAATCTTGACGATTTCTCCCCAAAAACCAGAAATGCTGGGACGCTCACAATTTATATGTTCTTTGTTTGATGTAGACAAAGACTGGTGTTCCACTTTTAGTGCTATAACATTAAAATAATGATCAACGAGTTGCGAGAAATTACGACTTATCTGTCCCGAGTTAATTAGTGTGATGAACTCCCGAGCTTTAGCGAGGAGTTTGACAAAAGTAATTCACGAGGGACAGATAATTTGTAATTCCGAGCACCGAGTTGGTTATTAATTTTCTTACCCAAAGTCATTTCAATGAGTAAAAATAGAAAAATAAGACGCGAATTCACAATCTTAGATTAAACTGTGAAATACAGCTTGTACCAATAAGCCATTCATACATGTAAACTATTTCACACCTTCAATATATGCGCACATCTAAATAGTTTGCTACTTACAAATCCTTTTTAGTAAGATTCTTATGTAATCGCTGACCTATATTTCCAAAACGAATTTCTGACTTAATAGACAACCAATAGAATAACCAGCACGTAACTTTTGATGATGATATTAGAAATGAACATTTTAGATGTAGCGAAGAAGGAGATACCACACTTGATGACCGTAAATCTAATAATAAAGTTGTAAATAGTTTTGTTCGTAGCTATGTGTTATGCACTTCAGTTATTCATTGTCAACGGTAGAGCGTATGGATATACTTTTGGTGAATATACTTTTTGTAGTCATCAGGGTTCGAGCGTGAATGATTACTTCATTTGCTCACCAGAGTTTTTCCAGTTTATTGAGATGTTCAACATTGGAGACCACATCGACTCAGATCATTTTCCATTGAATTGTAAATTTCCAAATGTGTACATTCAAACTGAATTAGCTAATGATTGTTTTGAAAAAGAAAGAATTGTTTGGAATGATTTCCTGAGTACATATTTTGTAAATACTTTATCTGACAAAATGTTATCTTGTAGTCAGCAGTTACTCACAATGCTTGATATCGATATGGATGGTGTTATCGATAAGTTTGTATATGATCTTAAACTCGTCAGAATGTATGAAGAAAAAAGTTGATATTAATACTAAAAAAACACCCCAACTAAATGCAGAATGCAAATCAGCAAGGCGTAAAGCACGCAAGGCTTTGCGAACGTTTCGATGTAAACGCACAGAATCGAATAGAACCCAGTATTGCCAAATGAGAAATAATTATAAGAACTGTTGCCGAAACTTTAAAACTAATCTTCGTAAACAAAAGCAAAATCAACTAAACAATTCGATCAAATGTCCCTCTAAATTCTGGAAAGAGATACATTATTTACAAAACCAACCTCATCGTCAAAACTCTACTCACAAAACTGAATGGTTAGTGCATTTTAAAAAGGTCTTTTCGAACGAATCTGTATTTGACACCAGTCAAGATGACGAGGTGTTAAACGATTTGTTCAGTTCATCATCAGAAGTTTACACAGACGTAGATGAAATGATTTTAGAAACACCAATATCAGAAAATGAGATATCAAATGCTATATCACATTTAAAAAATGGGAAATCCGCTGGTCCTGATCATATAATCATAGAAATGATCAAATGTTCTCAATTCGTGATCATGCCTTTAATGATAAAATGCTTATTTGATAATGGCATGTTTCCAGAAAGTTGGTCTTCGTCAATAATTGTTCCTATACACAAGAAAGGAAAGCTCGATCATCCCGACAACTATAGAGGCATTTTCCTTAATGAGTATCTTGGGGAAAATTTGTACAACCATATTGAATAATAGAATAACGAAATGGGCAAATATGCGGGATTGAATACCTGAAGCTCAGGCCGGTTGTCAAAAAAAATATTCTACTTCAGACCATATCTTTTCATTACATGCAATTATCCAGAAATGTCTCTCACGTCGAAAACACAAATTGTATGTTGCATTTGTCGATTTTAAAAAAGCATTCATGGTATTGTTTATTAAAGAGCCATCACGGATGTTTGGATTTAAATTTTTTGGAAAATATACTTATAACGTCATTCGCCAGAGAAATCTTCTATCTACAACATGGCATATGTTAAATAATTTTCATATCACGACAATGTATTGCAATTTGGTTTCAAAGAGAAGTATCACTTCGACTAGCGCGCGCTACGGGTATCTGACGTCCCCCTTTTTGCGTAATACGTACTACACAAACAGCAAGCGCTTCCGAAGCGTGAAGGCTCGTCTCTAACGCAAGTCGCCATAACAACCCATTTGCTGCACGTGCTGCACGTGTCTCTCTTGCAAAGTACCCTTGTCACACATTACTGAATGTGACGGTTGCTTTACAAACTATGTTTCTAAATGTCCTAAGAATATACAAATTATTTCCTGTTTAATGTTCTTTTTATTGAGATAAGACCAGCAAATTATGACAATTTTTTACTCTAATTAATTATAAAATTCAAGCAAAATACCTAGTTGGGTAAAACAATTATTCCAATATCTGTAGCAAATACATGATAAAATGAAATTGTAAATAAATAACCGTCAAAAAAAAAAAATATTTCGATTACTTTCATTGCTCATATTTTTTTTTATTCTTTCGTGTCTTTGTTTACTGTGTGTGAGCTAGACCATAATGCTTTGCACTTGAAAATAATAGACTGGATCTATATTTAGACTGGAAAACACCTTTACTAATTAATGCAATTTCTCGGCTTATTTTAAGTTGGAAAAATTAGGGAAAAATTAAGTGAATGTATTTCACGGAGATAGATTTTTTGAAAATTTTTGATATTTTCATCAACATCCGTGATTGCTCTTTAAGGGCCGGATATCGAGGGAAAATGTTTTCTGTTTTAAAGTTCATGTATGCTAACATAAACTCTTGTGTGCGTTCTGGTGGTGATTGTATGGACTATTTTGATTGCCCAGTTGGATTAAGACAAGGGTGTATTTTAAGCCCAATGTTGTTTTCATTTTTTATCAATGAATTATATTATGAGACCGTTAATAATGGAAAGCATGGTATTCAAATGTTCCCAGATATATTTGAAATATTAATGCTACTTTTTGCTGATGGTGTGATTTTAGTGTCAGACACTGTTGTAAGATTACAAAATCAACTTAATATATTGGAACGTTACACATAAGAATGGAAGTTATCAGTTAACTATGATAAAACAAACATTGTATATTTCAGAAGGGATGGGCCGTTAGTTTCAAATGAACAATGGGTACTTAATGGTTTACAACTTAAGATTAACAGTCAATATAAATATCTTGGTATTTTGTTTACCCACACTTTGAACTTTTCAAAAAGCGTTGAAGATTTAGTATCAAGAGCGAAGAAAGCTTTTCAACGTCATGTCTGTTTTATTTAAAATTTGTGTAACATAAATTTGAAAGTTCTAAATACATTTTATTTTTTATTTTCATTATGTTATAATTGTTTACTTAATTTGCAATGATGGTATTATTGAATTATTGTAGAATATTCTAAATTTGATATTTGAAAATATTTTCATAATAAAATATATTGACAGAAATAAACCCATAAAAATTGCATTATTATTGAAAACACCCGATGTCTTCACAAATGTAAATAAATCTGTCTACAAATTCATTGTATTCAATTTATTTACCTTACTTTTCTTATTTTCTGTTCCCAAAAGGCTGATCCTGTGCATTCTACTGGCACCTTCTTCTTGTAAAAATATGTACATTTGGATAAAATTCATATTTATTTAATAATAATAATAAAATAGTGCAAATTTCTTCTGCGCACACATCCACGTTCAAATGCATGCTCATGGCGCTACAATTAAAAGTACAAATCAGACTCAGTGAAATCTAGTGTCTTTTAGTCGTAGAACTATATTTAGCTTACTATTTGTTCAGTGTTGCACCCTTCTTGAATATTCATGAGAATAAGCGCATCTAACTTGATCAAGTCGGGTGTCAGTCCCATGGACGATTACAATATCAACCGCTTTTTCAGTGCCAAAGTAGATGTCCATCTATTACATCTTCTTAATTCAAATTGATATAAATAACATTTCGTCCGCGACATTGGTTTTCGTGAAATATCTACAAGCGGGTTCTGGATCTCAGCATATCAAGGCTCGCGTGATAAACTTCATGCATCATCTCTCGTGCTGTTTACCCGACAGCTTAACATTGTTTCGCGCCAAATAAAACATTCCACTGTAACCTCATACAAACTCCCATCGTCCTTAGGTCATATATCCCTCGAAATAATGTATTGAAATACCCCTTCAAACTTTCAATCAAATATAATCAAAGATAATATTTGCTTGACATTTTCCCCCGTTGCCTTTATAGTAATTTATTTTTATAATTTAACACAAGTGAGGAGTAAGATATTCAAGATGGCGAGAGACTTGAAGTCGCAAGGAAGGATTCACTCCACGTGGACATATGATGGACGTGTGTACATCTGTGTGCAAAGGGACGGACTTGTTAAAGTTGTTAACAGTGCACGAGAACTTGAGCCATATGCATCAGAGTTCAGTTAAAGTATGATCCAGTGTTTTTGTTCAGTGTATTCATGTATGGATAAGTAAACTGGAATTATGCTTTGAACAAGAGGCTGTAAGTATTGTCACAATCTGTATGTATATTATTTCTGTAGATATCTACTCAACGTCTTCTCATAGCCATGTATTTCTTATTTTATAATTTGTTTGTAAATACACTTACCTTTATCTTTTTTCTTACGTCAAGACACTATTCTTTTCCTATATGTGTTTCCTTTCTTTGTACCAACTGTATACCGGTATCCATAGGCACGATTTACTGCTTTGAGTTTAGAATTAGAAATATATTTGCATTGCCATTATTGTCAATATGTACAATGTTGTGTAGTATGAAATGGTCCGTTTTCGTAACTTTCACCAAAATTGCATCAGTAATGTTCATCTTTGATTACCATGGGGGATGATATCAATCAATATCGAGCAGCTATCGGACAATTTTATGCTGCAATTAATTCAAATTGCAAAATAATGTTTAAAGTAAAGAGGTACTCTTCTATGCTTGAATTCCTAATCAGTGTATTACTTGAGGCTAAAGGGATTTTTACATTGGCTAGTAAAGCAAGTACTTTATCAGTGTTCTTATGTACTTTACAAGCTTATGTCCCAAGCACGAATGTGACGTCTACAATGTTATTACTCCTGCAATTATCAAGGGACATAGAAACCCGGGACCAATGGATTGTAACAAAACCAACCAGTGTAACTCTTTGTCAATATTTCACCTTAACGTGCGAAGCATTCGTAGCAAGCTTAGTTACGAGTTTTGTTCGGAGCATGATATTGTCTGTTTCACTGAAACTCATCTCGATGAATCAATTAGTAATGCTATATTAAAGTGGGATGGCTTCCATGATCCAGAACGTAAGGATAGAAATTCATTTGGAGGAGGAGTTATGATTTATGTAAATAAAGCTTTGACTTTTAGTCGAATGAAACAATTAGAGAATGTCCACGACGAAACAATATGGATCAATGTTAGATTACCTTAGAAACAACTTTTGATTTGTGTTACTTATCCCCCAGAGGCAAATTCTGTTGGATTTTGGGACAGATTAGACTTTAGCATTGAAGATACATTGGATATAAAAACAGTGTGACAATATTAGGCGATATCAATGAAAATGTATTAAGTAATAAGAAATTGAATATTACAGACATAATGAATAGAAAAAAATTGAAAAATGTCATTACTGAATCAACAAGAATTTCAAATTTCAGTAGCACGCTAATTGATCCAATTTTAGTCACTGATGATGTTTCTTTAGTTACTAGTGGTGTGGTAGATTTTGCAGCGAATATTAGTAACCATAGAGGAACTTTTATTGATATTGAGGTAAGCATTTACACAAGATTAGTATATAAAAGGGACGTCTGCAGCTGGTGACTACGATAGACTCAATGCACTGATAGCAAACACTGACTGGATTGATATATTCTCTGATTGTGATACTGAAGAGGCTTGTCAGAGGTTCTATGTAACTTATATGAGTTATGTTATATAATGCATACCATCTAAAACGGTCACTATTAGGCCCAAAGACAAACCATGGTTCAATACATCATTATGAAAAGAATTTAGAAAAAGAGATAGGTTACGTAAGAGGGCAAAAAGAACGGGCAAAGAAGCTGATATTCATGCTTTCAACAAGCAAAGGAAAAAAGTAAATAACTTGAAATATAATGCAAAGGAATCATTCTATGCCAATCTTGATAATTTTCTTCTTGACTTATATTCAGGCAACAAATTATCTTATTGGAAAGTTTTTAGACATATCACAAGAAATTCTGGTACCGTTACAACTATTCCACCTCTGAAGAAAGTTAATAGTAGTTTAGAGGAATTAGTATTTACAGATATTGACAAAGCCGAAGCATTAAATGAATACTTTCAGTCCATCTCACACCTCAAAGATGACAGCAAAACTATACCACATTTTGATACTCGTACAGATTCCAGTCTTGACGAAATCATAATCACGAAAACAGAAATAGCAGATGTAATTAAGTGTTTACATGTCAATAAGGCTTCTGGTCCTGATAAAATTAGTCATAGATTGTTGAAGAAAACTGTAGAAACGGTCAGTGAAGCATTGTATTTACTTTTTAATAAATCATTATCAACATGTGTTTTCCCTTCAGACTGGAAGAATGCTAATGTTATGCCCTTGTTTAAAAAAGGAGACCCTTCTATTGCATCAAATTATAGACCAATATCTTTAATCAGTTGCATTGGTAAACTATTTGAAAGAGTTGTTTTTAAACATTTACATAATTATTTCCTTTTTAACAAACTCTTATACATATATCAATCTGGCATCCAGGAAGGTCATTCTACTGTTCATCAATTAGTAGAACTTTATCATCAAATCTGTACCTCATTACATAGTAAAGAAAACCATTGTATTGTTTTTTTTGGTGATGTATCAATAGCCTTTGACAGGGTATGGCACAAAGTCCTTTTGGAACGCTATGGTATTACAGGTAATTTGTTAGAGTGGTAAGCGAGTTATATAAGTAGTAGAAGCCAACAGGTGTTTGTAAATGGAGCGTTATCCAAGCCCCGAAAACTAGACGCAGGTGTTCCTCAGGGGTCAGTGCTTGGCCCCTTTCTTTTCATTGTTTATGTTAATGATGTAGCTGCTGATTCTTGCATGACAAGACTGTTTGCCGATGATACCTCACTTGGTACAAAATTCAAAGAAGTGATATATTAGAAGTGGAAATGAACACAAATCTTAAGAAACTAAATACTTGGCAAAAGATTGGCTTATTTCGTATAATCTTGATAAAGCAGAGTCTGTAATATTCACTCTGAAAGGGAAATTAATGACATTGAATTATCATTTGACAATAAGTTGATAAAGCAAGTTGAAAGTCACAAACATTCTCCTCAGATGGCAAATGGGCTTGTCATATCAATAACATATTGAAGGTCACTGGTAGAAAGATTAGTTCTCTAAGGAAATTAAAGTATCTTTTAAATAGAAAGACGTTAAGTATGATTTATAAAGTGTACGTTAGGCCACATTTTAAATATGCATGTGAAGTGTGGGATGGGTGAATAGTTACAGGACTTCCAAGTTATGTTTCCAGGACATATTTTATTATGAATCTGGTTGAGAATCGTTGATAGAGCGTAGACGTAAACGAAAAGTGTGCTTGTTGTTTAACATCTTCAATAATATGGCACCAACTTATCTTTATGAACTATTGCCCGAAAAAGTGGATAATAATATGAGCTATAACCTCAGAAATTCGGAAAATCTGCAGCTCCCCTTTTCAAGAATTAAGGAATCTCATGAATCCTTCTTCCCTTCGGCAATTCGACATTGGAATAATCTTCCCCTGGAAATAAAAACTGTCCACCCAGTTCGCATTTCAAACATAACCTTCAAAAGCCACCTAATACAGCGCCAGAATATTGTTCGATAGGAAATAGATATCTGAATATTTTGCACACAAAGCTTAGACATGTGTGTAGTCAATTAAACTTTGATTTATTAAGAATAGGCTTATGCCCCTATTTCACTACGACCCGAATTGCCACGAATCACCACGAATAGGCGGCTGCATAAATTCGTGAATATTCGTGAGCATTCGGCAAAATTCGTGAACAGCATTTACACTTGTACGAAATGTTTACGAACATTCGTAGCTTTTCATGCTAAAAACCTACGAAACATGTACGAATTCTTTACGAATTGTCTACGAATTGTACGAAATGATTAAGACACCGTCACGACTGTACTACGAATTTCCACGAATAAGATTCGATATCACGAATCAAGTACGAATAGTTTACGATAGTTCGTAAATGCTTCGGGGTTAATTCGGGATGAGAACATCAAAATTATCAACCACGAATTTCCAAGAATTGTTTACGAAGTTGTTACGAACGTCCCGAATTAAATACGAACAGTTTACGAAGCAACTACGAATCTGAAATTCGTAGATGATTCGTGAAAATCTTTTGACAAACAAAATTTTTTCCACGAATGCCACGAATTACAAGAATGTTGCCGAATCAACTAGGAATCATTTACGAATATCACGAATCAATTACGAATTATCTACGAATGTTCACGAAAGTGCAAATTTTCCAATTCGTGGCGATTCGTGGCAATTCGGGTCGTAGTGAAATAGGGGCATTAGTCAGTGACCCCAGCTGTTCATGTGGAAATCCATACGAAAATGCCTTTCATTATATTTTTGATTATATACATTTTCAAGTTCAGCACCACAAATGTTACTCTTGGTAGAGTGCCTTTAGATATTAGTTTAGTCCTTAATGGCAATGCAGATGTATCACTTTGGGAAAATGAAACTATAATAAAACATGTACATGCGTATATTCATGAAACAAAGAGATTTAAGTGTGCCTCTTAATTACAATGCTTTAGTCTGTTGTCTTTCTCTCTATTTGCTGCAGAGAGAGTACCACAGGGCTCCGTCTTAGGGCCACTCCTTTTCTCATATACATAAATGACATTGTAGATGGTATAGATAGCAACATTCGTCTTTTTGCCGATGATACATCAATATATGTCATAATACATTACAGCAGCCGCAATTATAAACAACGATTTAGCAAAAATTGCAGATTGGGCAAGTAAGTGGCAAGTAAATTTTTATCCTAGTAAGATTGAAAGTATAACATTTACACGAAAAACACACAACTATTTGAAACCAAATTTGTCTATGAATTGTGAAATTATTAAAGAGGTTGAAAGTCATAAACACCTAGGTATAACACTTCAAAGCGACTGTTCATGGAAAGCACATATCAATGACATGCTTGAGAAAATTAGTCCAATGATCAATTGTCTGAGAAGTCTGAAATATCGTTTATCTAGAAAAACGCTAAATACATTGTATAATTCATTTATCTTGCCTCATTTGGATTATTGCTGTCATGTATGGGATAACTGTACGATCGAACAGGCCATGTTATTAGAAAATTTACATTTAGACGCATTAAGAACTATTTGCGGCACTGTACGTGGCACAAGTCATGAAAAGATATATGCAGAAACAAACTACAGCACGCCAAAAGATAGAAGATATCGATTTAAACTCATTCATTTCTATAAAATGTACCATAAGCTGACTCCAGATTACCTGAGCGATCTTATACCAAGAAGGGTATTTAAACAGAGTAATTATAATCTTAGAAACAGTTCTTCCATTCAAACAATTAACTGTAGAACTCAGAGATATTCTCAGTCTTTCTTGCCAAATACCATTATGCTGTGGAATTCTCTACCAGACGAAGTCATCAACGCTCCTACACTAAATCAATTCAAAACTATGATAAACCAAACGGAAACTCGGAACTCTTTCAACAATTTAGGGGCTAGATTTTGTCAAATCATCCATTGTCGCCTTAAGCTCGGCTGTAGTGATCTAAACGCTCACCGTTAAGGCCGGTTCACACTGTGCCGAATTTGACAAAAGATGGAAACACGAATTTGAAAATGTTCAAATTCGCAAAGGATCGTAAGCAATCGGGCCATTCGTAAACGCATCTTAAGCATTCGTTTGGTCATCGGCGGAATTCTTCTCTGTTCGGCAGCAACATCGGGAGAGCGAGCAAAATACTTGACATGCTAGTTTCGTGGTGCATTCGTGTCCTCGCCGTGCCCTTCGTACGTCTATCGAGATGACATCGTATGATTCGTATCATCATCGTATTTGCCTTCGCCTGTCCATCGGGACCATAGGGCATATTTCACAAGCGAAGGCCATACGAATGTAACAAGAAGATGACCGAAGTCATAAGAAGACAACGCGACCTTGCAAGAATGCACACGGTGATTATACCATGTCGTATTGACTAGGTTACGAGGGCATTTACTTCATCAAAAGGTTTATGTCAATATGAGACATGTAATGATATATATATATATATATATATATATATATATATATATATATATATATATATATATATATTTATTACATATTATAACCTGTGTAATATATGTTACAATACCCCTATGAGCATGAAATATATAGTACCTTATATTTACCACTTAGGTAAACATGCATCTGCAAAAGGTATCTGTACTATGAACGTCTATTTACGTACATGTATATAAGCATGCATTATATTAAACATGGAATGTATTCATATAGGTATCGTATATGCATACATATATGTATGCATATATATATGTATGTGTGTGTAATGAATATATTCTTACCTAAGTTCCATCGTGATAGCATCGTAATGCTAAACGATGGTTATACGCAGGTAATCACGAGGATTGAAGATAGTCGCGTTGCCTTCTTGTGACAATCGAGGAGCAAAATGTTTACTATTTTGGTGATGGTACCGATGACAGTACGGTAATGAAAAGAAGTAACAAGATTGCATCTCGATGGTCGTGCGAAGGGAAAGATTGAGACACGGGCTGACCACGAAAATGAAGATTCGCACGCGGGTTCGGAAGTTTTTTAACACACAAAGATTTTCGAACATCCGCCGATGGTGCAACCGAAGGCGGAACAGTGAATTGAAAGGGTCACGTGACTTCCTGCTGTCATGACAACTCACGCTAGACTGGTTTCAGCATCTTCATTGACTACATGTTTGCGCCATTGCTCAATAGTCATCCTAATTATATAATTAACTCATAAGCTTATCCAGAGTGGTAATTGGGTAGTGGGGATTCATGAGTTCGAAATTTTATATTTTTCTTTTTTAAATTAGAGAAAAACATTTTTAAATTTTAAAAACTTGTATGTTGTATGTAACTGTGATATGTAGCATCTTGCACCAACTTCCATATAATATAACATGTTTTAAAATGCTTCTCCATGGTGTATAAAGGTGTAATCAGAGTTAAAAGAGAAAAAGTTCGGTTAGCTAATTTCGGCAATCTCTTGTTTTCATTGCAGTAATCAGATTTATGCTTTCTCTGCTATACTAAAACAAAGTCTATATTACGCTGTTCCAGTACTTCCTAACATTTAAAATTAAGCTTTCCCGGGCCGACACCGAGAGGCCAACCGTCACAGCAACAGAGTTATATAATGTGAATGTCACGTGATGCTTGTATCGCCAAGCTCATCTTCGTTTTCTCATCGCATACTCGTCGAACTCTCCATACGACGTCGTGTTGCCATCATGCTGTCACCGTGTTGTATTCGTACAGACTATATAACGTTAGGCCAATGCGACGATCAACCCGACATTCGCATTGCATTCGCATTGTAGTCGTGTGTTACGTCGTATTACATCGTGTTACATCGTATTGCCTTCTGACTGCATCGTACCTGCTCCGGATTTTGATTAGTTTTTGATCTTTCGTCATATTCGGGACAGTGTGACCCGGCCTTTATAATAGACGCATATCGGAAACCTCCAGATGTTCATGCGGTCACAATAGCGAAGACGTAGTTCACTATCTGTTTACTTGCCGAAACTACCACCATTTAAGATCAAATATGTATTTTTACAATGAAGGCTATGACATAATGACAGTATTATATGGTAATAGCTCCTTGAATGACACCACTAACAACAATATCTTGAACTCATTACATCAGTTTATTAGTAAAAGCAACCGGTTCCCTTGAAAGTATCTTACAGTTAATTGTTCAATTTTGAGCTGCAGCCCATTTCATGATTAGATACACCTAACAACATGACAATATTCATGTCTGATGTCAAACAAATGTTATTTTCATTTTTCTATCACATTGATCTTGTATCCAGCTTTTTGAAATATATATGTACAGGAGCGGCGTTGAAATAAGCCCTTGGCTTGTTCGCCAATCCTATTTTCAAGTTTATGAAATAAAAATACGTTTAAACCATTTGTTGCATCTTTTGTATTATATTGTTTCATTCTGACTGTATGCATAATGTAAATGTGAAATGTAAATATTATGGAGAGGGCTTTTATAAGTTGGACAACTTGTGCTCAATCCGTTTCACTTCCGTGAATAAAATATGTTTAAACCAAACTAGTTTTTTATATGGGTAAATACAATATATTTGTCAATATTTTCTGATTTCATAGAGCAATACACTTGGCATTTGCAGTTCGATACACTTTCTAATATAAATAGTAACTATAAAAGCAAACATAAATAATAAAAGTACCATGAATATCATTGTTAATTTCATTATATCCATCAGGTGTCCGTGGCATATTAGTTAATCGGAATAAGATTTTCGGAAAGTGGTATCTGCAGTGTCACCGCCATATTGTCAACAACGGCCTGCGAAGTTCAATTTACACTGCATTTCAATACGACAATTTAACTGTTGAACACATCAAACAAGAAAATCACGGACAGAAACATAAACAAAAATAAAAATTCTATCTTTTGATAGTATTTTCAGGTAATGTTGCCATTTTGATCCATGTAAACGGGACCGCAAAATATTAAAATCGCGCATCATGTAGCAACTTGATTATTTACTTCAGCCAAATTTGTCATTGACACGAAGTCTTTACTGGTTTGACACAAGCCGTATCACTATGACACACGATGGTTTACACTGTAGCGTTCACATATAGATCTAAAATCATTCTGAGCAAAATATTCTGCCATTTATTTTCGTGAAGCAACTCGGGAAAGTATCAAAATATCAAAATTATCTTTATGCATGCTCTCGTTGTTGACATGCCATTTTGTTTTGTTCGATACGTGTAAGCAATGGTCGATACCCGATTTTCAAACATATTATTTTGCAGCTTCGATACATGTTACTACTTGTCTTTTATTTGCTGTTTAGATCTGGTGCAAATAGATTAATACATGTTTTAGATCATAGCGGTTGTCTTGTAGTCCCAACATAGATAGCCATTTTTCAAAACTGAAATTTTTTCTTAGTTATGGATTGCAGGTCCGTTTCTGTTAAATTGAAACACATTTTTACTTATTAGCATGTGATTTCAAAACTAGACGGACTGTAGTTTGTTTTGGTGATTTAAGTTGTTAGTGTCACGTATTTTTTTCTGTAATACTTTCTTCATTATTGACCAACCCCTTCATAAGGTGAATGGTGATCGTTAAAATATGCTTGTTATTTATTCCTTAAATTCAAAAGTCTATGGTAAGTATGTGGATTATGAATTAAACTTGTGACTGGGTAATATCATAAGAATAACGTAATACCGATAATAAATGTAGCTGATTGGTTTTATTTAGATGGTACTAGGCTGATAATATATTATATATGATAATATAATAATAATAATAACAACACCTTATTGTCCTCATTACAATGAATTCGGAAATTCGATTTGTGCCAGTGGCACCCGGCCTCCACAGTGCAGCGCCAGTTCAAGCGTTGTTCTATCATTATAAGGGAACCAGAGAACTATCATTTCTACACTATGTCACGATATCAGCGAAAACTGTTAGCAAAACTCCGATGTGGTACCCTCCCATTTTGTATAGAAACTGGCAGATATACCAGGCCACCGACACCTCTTGAATCGCGCTACTGCCCTTTCTGAACATCTATTGTCGAAGACGAAGAACATTTCCTGATAGACTGCTCTATGTACGCCGACATTAGATATGAACTTTTTAATAGTGACCTTTTACCTGATAACTTCATGAACTTCAACTCTACCCAAAAGTTAATAACTGTGATGCAGTGTTCCGGAATTCAGCAGAGTCTAGCTAACTGTTTTGATAAGATGTTCCAGAGAAGAAAGAACCTGATTAAATAATTTGAATATAATTATTACAAATATATTGGTTACTTATTTTATTTTATTCTATTTTTATCATGTACAGGTACCTTTATTTATACATGATTGTGAGTGCTTGAGTGTATGTGTGTAGATACATGTGTGTATATTGTATACGTATGTTTATGTATGTATATTGTGTATGTGTGTGTGTGTATGCGTATATTTTGGTGTGTCGTGTGTGTGTGTGTGTGTGTGTGTGTGTGTGTGTGTGTGTTTGTAAAACCGTCCAATTGGGGACTTGAACAAGAATACTCACCTGCAATTGGGGACTCGAAATCCAATTGGGGACCTGACCCAAGTCCCCATTTGGACCACCTATTTTTTTCGCTTTATTTTTGCTCAAATATACCAAAAAATGCAAATTTAAAAAGTCCCCAGTTGGACGAATTTTAGAAAAAGTGTAACTCCATCACACAAAAGTCCTGCGATGGCCATGTCGTGTGTATGTCGAAAACGGAACCGAAATCGTCGCGCATGCGCACACTTTTGAATTCTCAGGCCTAAATGGATGCTGCAAGTTTCTGAGCACGAAAGAAATAAACCGGTATGTCTTTGCTCTTTTACGCTATATTTTATAGATTTTAGGGTATTTAAAGATGACTTTATGTACACACGTTATTATTTATCATAACTTACAATGTATATATTTGGCAGTGGAGGAGGAACGTGTTTAAACTTCATACCAGATCTAGGGTCGTCCGCGTGACTAAAAAAAAATGTTCAATTGCTTCACAGAAACACGCATTGGGATAGCCTATTACTAAACTAGATTCTAGATCATCGTAATTTACGTTTGGAATATATTGTACAAAGTGCCAAAAGGTGCTTTTCAAGACAGTTCGCCATACATGATACAATTATCTGTATCGGCAGTGGGAACAACTTGGTGTTGTCATAAGTTTCGCTCGGTCATCGAAAGTTATTTCAAACTTATTTGATCTAAGATTTATCGAAATCAGAAGAAATGTTGTGCAGCTTAGTCAAATGAACGTCAACACAGTCACACTTTCATCAGCTCATTCCGTTAACGTTCCAGCTAGACCTAACCCAATATCCTGATTCCAAGCCGACACTGGCGACAGCAAGTTCAACGAACAAAGACAGGTGCGTGTTTTGTCTAATAGTATTATTTGATCTGATGTTTGAAATGTCAACAATATTTTGGAAATGGTCATGATAGCATGATACTGTTCAAACGTTGGGAGCAATGCAATCATTGCAGCCTGGCTAGTCAAATTGTTTGTTTCCAAATGGAATTCAATAAAACTGTACTGTACAATTTCAATTTCACAGTTTTGGATTAGATTTCTATTTTGAAATTTTATTAATGAACAGTGTTTAATGGTAGGTCCACAAAACAGCTTCAGTTATCATGCACACACTAATGCGCTAACATTCTCTCCCCACTTAGGTTACTCGTTTCAAAACTTTTGAAAAATTAACTGAGTCTACGACCAACCTATATTAATTAAATACTTTAAATACTTTAGGGATTAAAGTCAGTATATAATATGTAAATGAACAAGGGATTATCCTTGTTGTAGGCAACTTGAAAACTTTTATTAAAGACTATTCCTTTGGCCCAAGGCTAACAAAATTGCCACCGGGCAACAATGGTATCAGATGTGAAGGATTGAAATAGGGAAAATACTTGCCATTGTAGTTCAAACATAACATTTAATAATTGTTAGATTAATAGGATATACGGGCTAGTAATACTTTTATTGGACTAGTAGAAATCAAAAGCAATGATACACCGATACACCGGTGCATCTCGATTCAGAGGCGTACGATACGATACACGATAAGATTCACCAGTGCTACGATACGATACGCTACAAATTATATATGTATAGTGAACTTTTTTATTTTGTCAAATACAGTAAATGCTTTCTCATTAGAGTTTTATAGTATTTCAACATGAAAGCATTGGGAATTTTAAAAACAAATTGTCTGATGAAACATGAGATTGAATGATCCAAATTTTCTGAACTTTGAGGCCAAGGTTTTAATAACACTTTGTGTATCGGGATACATATCGAATCGTGGCAGCTGTATCGAGATATGTATCGTCTCGTGACCTACCTGCATGGTTGCACCCCTAGTTTTAAGTAAGTTTTTACCCCAGATTTTAAGATGTGATAATCATTATGAGATAATTTGTAAGCCACTTGACTTAAATGTTTCAAATTGAATATGACTGAAATTATATATGCACCATTCTGGATACCTTTGAGGATTCTAAGGAGAGAATGTAATTGATTTAGTTACCTTTGTTTTCATTATTATACCCCCGCATTTAATCATAAGCAAGGGTATATAGCTTTCATTCTGTCCATCTGTCCATCCGTTCGTCACAAAACTTTATGCAGAGCATATTGCTCAAACTATACAAGTTAGCTACACCAAACTTGCTACCCATGTTAGCCATGATCTCTAGTTGTGCCTTTGAGGTTTAGACCGATTTCTTAATTTTATTAGCAGCTCCAACTTAGTCGGAGCTGCTATCAGTTTTTGTGCAGTTTCCGTCGCCGACGCCGGTGCGTTTTGTATTCGCTATAACTTTTTTCCTAGAAGGTTTTGAGAACTCATAAACATAACTTCTTACTTATGCCCCTGGGGAATTTTTTTGACATGTTCACATTCAAGGTCAAAGGTCAAGGTCAAGAGTTCTGAAATCGCTAAAAAAATCCTTGTAAACACGATAACTTGAAACATATTTGTGCTATCAGGCTCTTATTTGGTGTAAAACAACTATGGAGAAAGACTGAGATTTGGAAAGGTTTCGCTAACATCCGTCAAAGGTCAAGGTCATAGCGAGGTCACAACGTAAGCATGCTTTTGCGAAAATGTCTTATTTCAACTATTAACACTTTGAATCATTACATGATTTTGATACACAATGAACAGTGATCACTGAATGTGGGACCTTGAATTTCAAAGGTCAAGGTCACGAGATAGGGTCAAGGTCACCAGTTCAGAAAACACTAAATAACTTTTTTCCATGAAGGTATCAACACATCATATATATAGCTTCTTTCTTGTACACCTTGGGAATGATTTTGACATGCTCACATTCAAGGTCAAAGGTCAAGGTCAAGGTCATGAGTTCTGAAATCACTACAAAAATCCTTGTAAACACGATAACTTCAACAACTTCTGTGCTATCAGGCCCTAACTTGGTATATATCAACTATGGAGAAAGACTGAGTTTTGAAAAGGTTTTCATTAAGATCTGTCCTAGGTCAAGGTCACAGCGAGGTCACAACTTAAGCATGCAGTTGCGAACATGCCTTATTTTAACTATTAACAATTTGAATCATTACATGATTGTTATACACAATGAAAAGTGATCATTGACTGTGTGACCTTGAATATAAAAGGTCAAGGTCACGAGATATGGTCATGGTGACCAGTTCTGAAATCTCTAAATAACTTTTTTCCAAGAAGGTATTAACACCTCATATACATAGCTTCTTTCTTATAAATCTGGTGAATGATTTTGACATGATCACATTCAAGGTCAAAGGTCAAGGTCATGAGTTCTTAAATCACTAAAATAATTCTTGTAAACATGATAACTTTAAAAAAAATTGTGCTGTCAGGCTCTTATTTGATATATATCGGCTATGGAGAAAGACCATGTTAACAATGAACACATTGCATGATGGTTATACACAATGAAAAGTAATCACTGATGGTGTGACCTTTAAGGTCAAAGGTCAAGGTCATGAGATATTGGTCAAGGCCATGTTAATCCTTTGATCCAATTTTGAAATCAGATATAGGTTTTAAGAACAAACTTGTGAAAAGTGACCCCAGTGATGATTCAACTTGTTAGAATAACTTGAATAATGAACAAATATTTGTCAATAAAATTCCCATTTTATTTATGCTGAGAAGGCGGAACAGGGAAAGGCGAGACCCAAAGTTTCGTAGCTGCTCTGCTTTTGTGGTGTCCCGCAAACGCTCATCTAGTTGTTCATGGATATTTTCATCTCCTTGGACTAGGGTAGGAGGGGCTGCTACAGTAAGTGTCTTCTGATATAAAATATAAGCAAGAATTGTTTGAACAAGAGAAGGATAAATCTGTCATCAATACATGGGGTGGTCCGCAGGAGAAGCAGAATTCTGTAGTTACGTGATTTGGGATCCCTTTTATCAGACTCAAGATTGTTGAAAGCAACAAATATCTTAGATTTGGCAAGGATGTTCTTACTTCCATCAAGAGATTTTATTTTTCATCCAAAATCCATTTCACGGAGTCACATATGCCCAATTGACCAATGTATTTGTCAAGCCTGGCCATAAGCAATCTTCATTTATCTCATTATAACGATTCCATTGCATCGATTTCTACAATGTAGATATGAAATAACAGATTCTCATCTCGCATAAGTGATATTTAGTTTTGGAATACCACTTTTAGATAAAGTTAACAAATTAATTCTCTACTCTCCTGGGATTATGTCATTACAGTAAAGAGATGAATCTTTCAGCTGGGCAGATTGTTGGGTGCAGAGTACCAGATGATTGTGCTTTGTTGTAACGTCTTCTCTTGACCAATCCATCAGGGGGTCAAACTGCTTTAAAGGATAGATAAAATTAAAATGACATATGGTCAAAATCGGATTAATTAAAATGGGATTTCAATTTGACAATTGTTCGATTTTACATTTCTGAAATCGGTCCATAAATTGCCTCTATACAGGTTTTTAAAAAAACGCCTTATTTAGCCCCGGCGACCAGAATGAAAGTCTGCGGGGGTGTGGCCCCTGAAGGGATGACTTCTGTGACGTATCAGGAGGAATCTGATTTTCGGCGATAATCATAATTCAACGTAATTTCGCAACATTTTGATTATTAATTTCACAAAGCAATCTTCAATAAACCAACTTAAATTGCCCATATATCGAATGTTTAGATATCCAACTAGGTAATTCCGCAGATGACAATTACACAATTATTACATAAACATGTCTTTTTTGCGATGTAATAGGTTAGTTTCTGAATTGTCGACAATTTAATCTCTGTAAAAACAAAGTAGCAAGACGGACGCCGACATTCTCCATGCGCCAGTGGCTGGATACAATGGGATTAAGCTGTTGTTATAATCACATGGGTAGCACAGATTTTAGAAACGATAGAAAAAAGAAATAAACATTCAGTCATTTATTCAACAATAAAGGGTTGTCTTGTGTTATGTGTCACACACATTTCATAGAACATAGAATCCAGGCGATATACACAAGGATAATCATAAATACATAATGATAACTATAATGTACACACAATTTAACTAGAAAGTAGTGCTGCAGTTGTGCATTTGCCATGATGGAAGTGATGTTTGAGATACTCATGTCACTGCCTTATATATTGACATATTGAGAAGTGAAAAACAATAAAATTTTCATTTATGGAAAATTCTGATGATGTACGTAACGTTTGCATGTACCGGTAAGTTACAAGTATCGTATCTGACGTATCTAAATAGACAATGACAATAAACACAACTGCATGGCTCTTTATACTTTGTAAGAAGTGAAGATAGGATGTTTATTTTTGTTGTGAAAGTGCAAGTGGACGTTTGAGTATAACGCATATGTTGGAAATCAGCCAGGTTTTGCGGAGAAATGTATAATTGATAGGTACGTGCGTTCATTTGTGAATGTCACCAATTCTTAGCGTAACTTTTGACCTAATATTGAATGGACCCTTAGATCGGCAACATGACTGCCCTTGCTCCTTAACTCTATGTTATATAGGGGGGTAGATTTTTTTACCTACGTTTTACCTACATTTTAATTACGATATCGAGTTCCTGTGGTTTTACTTTACGCTACATTTATATGGTGTTGTCTGTCCACCAGAAAAAAAGGCATACCTGTCCAGGGCAAACCAACTCCTAACTGTGAGTTCCCATTGTTTTATGGCGCTCCACGTGTCCTTGCTAGGGGCGAAACGGTACACCTGGGTTTCGGTTCGGTACGTATTGTGGTACAGTACCCTCGGTTCGGTATAAAACCAGGAATGTCTTTCAATACATGACCTACAACCATAACAAGTCACATGATTTTCTTAAAAATAAGCTTGTTGGTTGTGGAAATCATTTGGTTTTAAAATTGTACGAATGAAAATATATTAAAATCTGAGTAAATAATACATATACTTGTTTAATTAAGTTATATATTCGGTATATACTGAAAAATCAAGTTGATGTACCGTGTACCAAACCTAAAGCAAAATATTGCGGTTCAACTACTGGAGTTGTGAACCGTTTCACCCCTAGTCCTTGCATTCATCCGTCCATCAGAAAATGTTTTCAAAATGTAATTAAGAGGTTTCAACTCTTAAGGTTAAATAATTTGTAGCTCATCAATCCTGAAAGCCAAGATTGGTACTACACATGGCTTCCATCCTTTGTTATACCCCGACCTAACAAGGTCGGGGGTATATAGTAATACCAACGAGTCCGTCCGTCCGTCCGTCCTTCCGTCCGAAGACAATTTTTGTCCGATCGATAACAGAAAAACTATTCGTCTCATCCTTTTCAAATTTGGCACATGTCTTCTTTACCACTATGAGAGGTGCAGTGCGAAGTTTAAACGAAAGATGGTATAATATTACCGTCACTTACTACGATAGGAACACGGTATATACCAACAGGAGGAAACTTCACGAGAGTATGGAGTCTGTGTATATCAATGAGGACCTTACACAACACCGCAGTAAGCTGTTCAAGATGGCTAGAGACTTGAAACGAACCAGGTGGATTGAGAACGCATGGACAAAGGACGGTCGTGTGTTCATTTTGGAACAACCTGAAGGAGCGACGAAAGTTGTGAATTCGAAACAGGATCTAAATGTGTATGTGCGCGCTTGTGTTGTGTTTTGATTCGTCTCGAGGAAATGTAAGTCACACGTCTGATTATTATTATGTTTATATATGTAGATGTTGGTATGTAATAGTATCATTCTACAGGCCTATTTGTGAACACATGATCACCATATTGATTGTATATGTTATTTAACTCTTATAAGAGCCACATGAGTCATACTTCCGCCATGTTTACATCTTCAGATGTACCACAATGTTTTAACTTCACTGTGTATATACTTGTCTATTCATGCTTTGCTACCTATCTCTATTTCTTCCACAAATTATTGTTTATTTCATAGCTTGGTCTGCACTTCCTAACAATTTCGTTACTTCAGATAATCATGTTCACGTGTATTTCAATGAAGTTTACCGACTTCCACGCTACGCTTTGCCTATTTTTTCTTTCAAATTATTATTAGATAATGGGTAGTAACATAATTCAACATCGAGTGGCGATTGGTATATTCCATTGTAAAACACGTTGTAAGTATTTGCGCCTCATTAGAGTTTGGAAATCATAAATTATTGTTACTTTCAACAATTTGGTACGCCTTTATCTGAATTGCGTAATATGTATTATCATTTGTCTGTAGCATGTAATACAAGCATTGTGTTCTCTTTTCTCTGTCTATTGCAAAGCCAATTTCATAACACTAGTGTAATCTTCCTACTTCTATTGTTATTTCTGCTGCGAATCCGGGCCCAGATAAGCATGACTCTCACGAAAACCATTTTCATTTGAATACGAGAAGCATACGACATACATTTTAATTTCTTTGCGACTATCTTTGTGATAATGATATTGTTGGTTTCTCAGAAACTCATTTGGACAAGAATATTGATAGCAATTCACTAAAATGGTCGGGTTACCATGACCCAATACACAAAGACAGAAATTCATTTGGCGTTGTTATGCTCTTTATAAAAAAATCATTTAGCATAGAAGAGAATGTATGATTTCGAAAACACACATGATGAAACAATTTGGGTACCGATATATTTGCCTCAAAAACCACTCATAATATGTTTAGCATACAGGCCAGAGTATAACTGTTTAGAATTTTGGAATAGGCTGGATATATACCTTGAAGATGCCTTAGACATAATAAGTAAACGTAGCATCATTGGCGATTTAAATGCGGACCTTTTGACTAATAGAGGCAATAAATTGAGAGATATTATGCTTAGTAAAAGTTTGAAAAATGTGATTAAAGAAGCAACAAGAGTTACGCATTTTTAGCTCATCAGGCTTATGGCATGGCATGGTGTCCGGCGTCCGTCCATCCGTCCGTCCGTCCATCCGTCCGTAAACTTTTCGCTTTTTCGACTTCTTCTCCAGAACCAATGACTCCACAGAGCTGAAATTTTATGTGCAGACTCCTTGGCCAATGGGGATTCTAAATTGGGGCCACAGGTGTCACATCGTTAAAAACCTATTTTCATCTTCTTCTCCAGTTCCAAAAGGTCTAGAGAGCTGAAAAGTTGTGTGCAGACTCCTTGGCCCATGGGGATTCTAAATTGTAGATTTCGTGACCCCGTGACCCCAAATGGTGTCAGAGAGGTCACAGCCTTAACAACCTATTTTCATGTACTTCTCCAGTTCCAAAAGGTCTAGAGAGCTGAAAAGTTTTGTGCAGACGCCATGGCCCATGGGGATTCTAAATTGTAGATTTAGTGACCCCGTGACCCCAAATGGAGTCACTGGGGTCACAATCACAAAAACCTATTGTCATCTTCTTCTCCAGTTCCGAAAGGTCTAGAGAGCTGAAACGTTGTGTGTAGACTCCTTGGCCAATGAAGTGCTAAATTGTAGATTTCTTGATCCTGCAACCCCAAATAAAGGTCACAGACGTCATGACCTGAAAAGCTATTTCATCTAGAGATTTTATGTGCTCTTTAACGGGAGGTAATTTAAAGGAAACAACAGTAATGAATTAAATCTTCAAGTGTGACTTTATTTGTAGGGGATTTTATTTCTGGCCTCAAAGATAGATCTGAGGGGTACGGACCTTAAGACCTATTTCATATTCTCCATTTAAAGTGTTTCCTATGTGTTATGCCTCTTACCTAGAAGTTGACATTTTGAATTAGTTAATGTATATAAAGCCTGATGAGCTACAGAGCCCATGGCTCTATTTTTGCAAAATATCGTGGGATATCCAAAAGGTTGTAGAGACATTTATTACCCATATGGTTGAAAATAACCGAGTTAATATTTTTGATATGAGCACATGTGCACATATCACGTTTGCCTAACAACGATTGTTTCACCGCGGCTTCCCGTATTACGTCGCCTGTGACGTCCTAAAATAATTGTTCGCGACGTCACTATAGCTTGCAGTCGCAAGGGAAGTGGGCCGTTTTCTGACTTTTTTAACGCGAATGAAATGGAATAAAATGGGTAATAAAGAAATTATTACACTCGAAAGTATGGCATATGACTTTTACGAAACTCGTGCAAATTTATGTATAACCCTTGCTCTCGCTCGGGCAATAAAATAATTCACACTCGTTTCGTAAAATATACAGCAAAAAAACACCAAAACTCTAACATACCGAGAAAAGTGGCAACAATAATTAAACGAACTCATCAAATTGAAAACAAAGATTCAATAATCCATAATTCTTCCCTAAGTTACATCTACACGTTTTTAAATAATTATCAAAAACATCATGAGTCAGTTTTGAAAATTAATTGCATCAAGGAGTAAATAAATAAATTGTTATTCGAAATATGAATAGTGTCATCTTACATCTTGTAAATAAATTATCATTTATTATATGTAGGTAGCTGTCGGAGGACGAATGTTTTTATTTAGGACGTATTGTTTTCCTGTGGACCTCTTGATATGAAATTTGTTATTACTAATATTATGTAATCATGGATTGATAGTGGATTGGCAAAAATACAAAACTTTCAACTACAACCACATCTATATTTAGAAGGGGTCATTTTAATTGCGCTAAGTAAACAAGGATATGTACATACATGTAAGTAGTCAATCCACGTCACACGCGTATGGATATGGAGATTCATCTCCTTCTCGGGGCCTTTAAGGGAAACTTTTCGTTTTTAATATTCGCGTTTTTAGTTTAATTTGTTATATGGGTAATATACACAACGACTAACCCGTGACATATTATTGTTCCCTCGTTATATCAACAGTGTATATCTCGAGCCTTGGTAAGATAATCTGTCATTCCTCGTCACTGGTTTGTTATTGTCAAAATCATGAATGTAGTGTTGCTTTCTATGCTACAGAGAGAGCGCATGCGCGAGCAACGATAACACGTGTTTCACAAGCGGAGAGAAATGGGTATCTGTTTAGCTCAGTATCGAGCTTAAATCGGTATGTTTATACATCCAGATAAAGGAAAATGGCCATTCAGTGGAATCACAGTCGATAAACGTTAAATTTCCCTGCAATTGAAACTTTTACTACTTCTAACCGCTTTGCTCGTGACAAGCGGATCAGTCGAGATGAACCCAGGCCAACAAAACAACAAAATCTCACTTCAGACAAGGAAGGTTCGGTCGCATTGGAGGTAAATCAATGAAATTACTCAAATATATTCAATCTGATCTAAAGACACTAAACAAGAGATTTGAATTAATCGATAGCAAAGTCGACAATATGACGTCCCAATTCAACCTGCAGTTGAATAGCCTACGTTGTGAAAACAGTGAGAATTCACCTATATATGATGAGTAGACTGCGATGGTATCTCTCAACTAGAAGATTACTTTCATAGAGTAAGAGCAGATTATCCAACTGACCATATATTTCTAGGGGATCTAAATGCAAGAATGAAGGCCTTTCTTGATTATATTCCTGATGACACTGTTGAATATGTTTATGACACAGATGACTATCCAGGAGATAGCTTTGACATTTCGAGGAACTCAAAAGATGAACATTATAACAATTATGGTATAAAACTTGCAGAATTATGTCGTACATTTGGGAAACATGCTATGAACGGTCGACTCCATGAAGATAAGACTGGCGAGTTCACATGTGTTACTCACAATGGGGCCAGTGTGGTTGGTTACATGATGGCAACTTCATCTTTTTTTCCTCATATTCACAACTTTGGCATAGGCACCGTCACGTGATTTATCATGCCATTTTCCCATATATTGCTCTATTGATGTATTTGATTTTTACAATAATACTGACTCTAAGTCAAGTGACATTGTGCCTGAGGAAGTTATTGAACCATGGACCAAATATGTATGGTCAAAGGACACTGAAAATAAGTTTATATCTTGCTTGGAAAGTTTATTTACAGGATCTTTATCTGATTTGCTAAACATATTAAATACCTGTGTTGATGATTCTTTGTCTGTGGTTGTCAGGTTACTTCATGATGCTGCAGCCCATACTAAACGTGTATATCCCCCATTGTATAGAGTTGATAATGACAGGGAGCAGCCCCTGGTGGGACCAGGAATTGGAGGATTTAAAGCATGATAAGTACAAGGCTCTTAGAGCCCATAGAGAGTTTAATCAAAGTTTGGATATTTTCAGGCATTTGAGAAACTCTTTTAAACATGCATTTAGAGTTAAGTAGGAATCATATTTCTGTAAACAAAAGGAGAAGTTGGTAGCTGCTAGTAGGGATCCTAAGCTATTTTGGAAGATTTTGGTATTTCACAGTCTATTACTAATGAACAGTGGGTTAATCACTTTATGTCTCTATTTGGTGCTGATCTTGATGAGTCTTTTCTTACAAATGAGGATAGTGATGTGTATTTGTCATTTCAGAGGTCAGAAGGGCTTGATGATCCTATTACTCAACAGGAAGTTTTATATCAGATAGTTAAGTCTGCTAATAATAAATCTCCAGGGCCAGATGGTGTCGCTGCAGAATTCTTAAAGGCTTCTAGTCATCTCATTGTACATATCTGACTCAGATTTTTTATCATGTTCTTGAGAGTGGTATATGTCCATCTTGTTGGGGTAAAAGTATTATTTGTCCTGTCTTTAAGTCTGGTTGCAGAGATGATACTAATAACTACAGAGGTATTTCTCTAATTGATTCTACTTGTAAAATATTCATGTCTATCTTAAATTTTCGCTTACAAGGTTGGTGTGAAAATCATGATATTATCAGTGAATAACAGGCAGGTTTCAGGGCTGATTATTCAACAATTGACAACATTTTTTCATTCCAATCCTTAATTCAAAAATGTATTAGTAAAAAAAGGTAATTGCAGAAAAAGATTAATGTAATTAGCAAATTTTGTGAGCAAACTGGTATGAGGGTAAATCTTAAGAAGACCAAGATTATTGTGTTTAGAAATGGTGGTCCCTTTCGCTCATATGAAAAGTGGTTTTATAATGGTAATGTTATAGAGAGCGTTTCATTCTATAAGTATCTTGGAATTATGTTCACTCCTAAATTTAGTAAGGAGTAAAGCTACATCTTGTCTTGCTTCACAAGCTAATACGGCAATTTTCTATGTTAAAAACTTTCAAAGAAAACTTGGTAACATCAATTGCAGGCCCGTAGCAACAGGGGGGGCCTCTTTGGCTCTCTATTCCAAAGTGTTTTTCAACCTGAAAGACATTACAAATAACTTCGTGAGAGAAAACGCTGATGATGTACGTAACGTTTGCATTAAGTTACAAAGTATTGTGTCTGACGTATCTAAATTGACAATGACAATAAACACAACTGGCTCTTGATAGTAAAAGTGGATGTATGAGTATAATAACGCATACTGCGTAGACAAGTATTGCAACATTTACTAAAAGTACCTTTTGAGTAAGTTTAAGTACAATATTAAAACAAGGTGACATCGTGTTTGTATCTAAATAACAATTAATAAAATGAACCCCCCCCCCCCACTGAGCTTATAAATTCCAAATTCCGCCCCCCCCCCCCCCCCCCTCAAATTGGTGCTATGGGCCTGAATTGTACAGGTTTATTTACAATTTTTGATTGTATGATATCACCTATCCTGGATATCCTTTGGATAAGCAAGGAAATTGGTGACTACAAATTATTTATCAAATTATTTAGACAGAGATAACATGATAACTTGTCCCAATCCTGGCAATCATCCCTTGATAGCAATAATAAATGTCAGTACTACAAACACTTAAAATCTTTATTAAATGTAGAGAGCTACTTAATTAGTAATGACATCCCCCAATATTTAAAAAGTATATTTGCCAGATTTCGATGTTGTTACTTTGAATTAGCTGTAGAAACTGGTAGATACACAAATGTTGCATATAATGAGAGGCATTGTCTATTCTGTGAAGCAAATGGTATGTATGTTGTTGAAGATGATTGGCATGTATTTTATGTTGGTGATGCATACTGTGATATTAGAACTAAATACATATCAAAATATTTCAGCAAATCTCCTACTATGATAAACTTTATATCTATTTTACAAAGTAATAATGCCAATATCATGAAGAATGTTTTTTTTCTTCTATACTTTGTTCACAAGAAACACAAATCTAAATGAAATATATGTAACTGTTACAATGTGCTCATATTATTCAAATAATTATGAACGTGTATTTTGGGCTGGTGGCCTGTTACTGAATAAAATGTCTGTCTGTCTGTCTGTCTGTCTGCGTCTATGCTACAATACTATAGTTTTTCTCTCAACAGATACAGCGAATTCTGTTATCAGCATGTCCGTATTAGCAAGACCGACCCTCCTCTGCTTGATGGCTTGCCTCATGCATATACACGAGGGAAGCACAAAGACGAGAAGAACTACAGCGCTGTGGAAGACCCAAACTGACTTCAAGTCATGCTTTATGAAATGTCATCAAGACAACGTATGTGCCAGCTTCAAATTCAAGCAAGAGACAAGCCAGTGTGCAGGGTATCCCAGAAGTACCAATACTTCCGGTGGTGGTCACCACAGCACCCTTTTCAACTTCTGCAAACGTGTTGGTAAATATTTGTGTTTTCCACCTTTCTGTGAAACGTTCATAATAATGGAATGCATCATATGCTGGTTAGTTTCACTTCGTCCCTGGAACTTTTATTACCAAAGCTCATGTTGATAACGTCATCTTTCCTACATCCTATCCTCTGGCCAAATATCTCACTTCTAGCAAAATCCCCCAGCAATGAAAATTTGCAACAGGGATATTGTCCTTATTGGTATCAAATCAAAAATGGTCTGACATCGCCGACTGATATATGCGCATCGCACAGGTGACGAAAGACATAATCAGAATTCTCTAATTCTAGCCAAGAACTAATCCCTCTTGTAACATACATTACGTGAGAGGAAATGACTTCAGTAAACTCTTTGGCGAGATAATGGGGTTTGAAATGAAATCACTTTCCTTACTTCAATAGGATTATATTTCACTTTCTATTCACAAATTCACACATATATCAATACGTTTACGTCTTGTACTTTTTGAAAGAAACGTCCGTTAAGGGTCAGTCAGAAGTTCCTAAATGTATTTCAGTTTGCACCAAAGCGAATGGCTACAGATGGCTTCCTAGATCCAAGATGTGTATCAGAGTATCCTTCAACCCCAAAACCTGGCCAGACAGTCGGAAAGCTTGCAAAGCTGAACATGGAGATTTAGCCGTCATCAACTCGAAACTGAAAACAAAGAGCGTACAGCATTTCATAAAATCGTTTGATCCGAAAGTGTGGACAAAGATGGATAAAGGTGAGTATTCTCACAGCACTATCTACTGTAGTGCTCTCCGTTATATGCAAGTGGTTGAGACGAGTCAGACAATTGATATTTACGGAATGGACATTATAATTTATATCATAGTTTATTCATATTATTTGGGATGATTTTGACAAATACGACGGATTTCACGCCAAATACAAATACATGATAGTCAGCTGTCTGTGATTCTTAGACTATATGAGAGTTGAAGCTATCCCGTCTACAGGCTCCAGCTGATGCTCGCATGTTCGATCTCATTGCAGATGCAACGTGGCACTGCAGGCTTTCTTTATTTAACAATACACACCGAAATTTGTACCAGTGAAACATATACATATTAACAGAAAAAGTGTTCTGGATAACAACTTCTTTAATGTGAAAATACACGACGTTTCGGAGTACATACTCACTTCTTCATCAGGTGGAATGTAAGGAAATAACAAAATACCTGTATGTTATCGTTGCTATATAAATGTACCATATTTTGTTATTTCCTTACATTCCACCTGATGAAAGATAGAGTATGTACTCCGAAACGTCGTGTATTTTCACATTAAAGAAGTTGTTATCCAGAAAATCTTCCTGTTGTCATAACACATGTTTTACTTAATAAATATGGTGACGCCTTTGATCTCCGGATCCGCCCAAAACAATAGAATTAATCAATATAACACTGTCGTTATATCAGACACTTCAAGATAAATCATGGGATAATTTAGAGGATCTGTCTTGTCCGAATCTTCGCCCGCGGTCTATCTGCTCTACTTGAAGCTATCCCGTCTACAGGCTCCAGCTAATGCTCGCATGTTCGATCTCATTGCAGATGCAACGTGGCACTGCAGGCTTTCTTTATTTAACAATACACACCGAAATTTGTACCAGTGAAACATATACATATTAACAGAAAAAGTGTTCTGGATAACAACTTCTTTAATGTGAAAATACACGACGTTTCGGAGTACATACTCACTCCTTCATCAGGTGGAATGTGATGATGGAGTGAGTATATACTCCGAAACGTCGTGTATTTTCACATTAAAGACGTTGTTATCAAGAAAATCTTCTTGTTATTATGAGTACCACTTCTAAATGCCCTTCAAAGACCTGATATACATATTTGTAACATGGACACTAAGTTTGGTTCATTTGGCTATGACTTTTACTAGTTACTTCTTCCTAAGAATCCAAAGGTAATATAGGTTTAATATTTATAATGAATGTGTAACCTATGTGGATTGTTAAACAATTTTGGTGACTTTGCAATGTCTTATTATTTGATATGTTAATAGTTTTGTTAGAGATAATGAATAATGTAGTCCCTGATGATGTACACAGTCAACATCTCGTTTTGTAACCATGAACGACAATTCCGCGATCTGGGTCATATCTAGTGACGTCACAACACATGTTTTACTTAATAAATATTGTGACGCCTTTGATCTCCGCCCAAAAAAATAGAAATCAATGTAACACTGTCGTTATATCATACACTTCAAGATAAACCATGGGATAATTTAGAGGATCTGTCTTGTCTTGTCTTCGCCCGCGGTCTATCTGCTCTACCTGACCCACCCTGCGGGCTATCTACTTGCACCAAGACCTCGTCTTCGTACCTTAACCTTAACGTATAGCACTCGCCATTTCAGGTGTGCGTTTATGGATTGGTATGCGACGTCGTCACAACAGCTATATCTACAACTGGATCAATGGCAACACTGGTTACAAAGCCTGGGCTAAACAGGACCCTAGCTTTGGGACGGAAGAGTGTGTAATGGTTACATACAATGGCGTGGGGGATGCCAGGTGTTGGACAGAACAGTTCTACCTGTGTCAGTTATTCTAAATACCTGTATTTTATCGTTGATATTTGCTTCAATAAGACGATTATTTTCGGCGTGTATAAACATTGAGCAAATTTCGTTTTCGTCTCATCGTGAGCGATGGCCCCTTCCAAATTAATCCCAATTAAACTTAAACAATACAATTTATGAAAACGTCCTTGATCAGTGAGGCGTAACGCCCACAACACAACTGTCAGCACATTTTGATATTGTATTCGTTACATGCGTTACGTTTATGCCCTTTACAGCATTGCAGCTTTTCATGGCTTTTACGTTTATACATATAGTGCTATCTCTGTCGTGCAATGTATATATTTCATCCTTCATAAACAACTAAGTGATTGGTTGTGTACTTTCACTGTGTTAACTGTATTTTCAACTGTGTGTCCATCAACTGTATGTACACAAGTGGGACTGTAATTAAATTATTGTTTGTCCTTCTGTATGAATCAAGATCATCTTACATACTACAACCACCTCTTCGTCTTTCAGAATCATATAAAACTCGCTTTGCCATTTTTTTACAATCCACATGTTGGAATGGAATATGTTAGATGATGAAATAAAAAACGTTGACTCCGTTACCTCGTTTTAAACACAGTTTGACCAAAAGTATCAAGTAAGGTGCATCACGTGTTCAGAAACTTTGGAACTAGATACAACCAAATTAGTCAATGTAAATTAAAACTTATAGCCGCAGCTTTACGCACATAAATGTGAAGTTATGTGAAGTTGCACTTGCGGTCATTATTAAGAAGGCGCCATACCCTTTTTATTCACGTGTCCAAATTATGCTAAAGAGCTTTGATGTCACATTTCGTCTTTGACGTTGCGTTCTAAATGCGGTGTCGGTGGGTCGCCGGCTGAAAGTGAATTTTAGCGTATATTCACTATTTCATGACTTGGATGATAAACAGAATCTTATAATCGTGTCTATGCCATACTATATTTACGACGTTCATGTCTGAATATCGGTATACCCCTCGCTCTCGCTCGGGAAATACTAATATTAAGGCACTCGTGTCGTAAACATAATATGACATAGACACCCATATAATATCTTCAATATGGATCTATTCCGAAAAGCCATTTTGCCATTTTAAATAAAGAAGGTGATCATCCATAATATTCGTGTCTTCTCCAGCACAATATTGCATTCATTTAAATGGAAATGAGGCATATATTGTTATGACCGGACTCAAATATAACAATCTTAGTTTTTTTAATCATTAACCGTCAGCCTCCATGTATTACAATTTTGACCAAATATATGTAAACAAACTTGTAGATCAGTAGAATTTTTTGAAAATTAGACTGTATCATCTGCAAAAAGTAATAAATATAATTTGTAAAATGTGTACATCCGTTTCTAATTCTCTGCCATTGTTTGGATTCTGGAGACTTACACGCCAAATGTTTTCAAAAGCTTTTTAGAAGTCAGTAGAGACACAATTTCTTCTTCTAAAATTTCAAAATGTCTTTTATTGAATTTAATACAACTATGTTATCGATTGTAGAAGACGGCTTTTTTGAAAATATTGAAATGTGAATGTTAAGACAATTTAAGAAACCGTTATATACCACATTATTATAATCCATCAATCAATTCAGTCAATTAATGTTCTCTTTTACATTACTAAACAATTTATGCCAATAGTTATGTCCACGTTTAGTATTAAGACATAATCATTTTAGTCACCATGTGTTTAATCATGCCCTTTATGTTAATCGGTATATCATTATATAAATTTATATGATATGTGTCTTCTACTGTGTATATGTATCCTTGTATATGGGCCGATGTTCATTCGAATAAAAGACTTGAATTGACATGGCTACTTGGAGACTAACGTTTGTTCATTTTGTTTTGATCCACCCATAAATATGGGCGTGGCAGGGTATCCAACCGAATATCTTGACGATTTCTCCCCCAAAAAACAGAAATGCTAGGAAGCTCACAATTTATATGTTCTTTGTTGGATGTAGACAAAGACTGGTGTTCCACTTTTAGTGCTATGACATTAAAATAATGATCAACGAGTTGCGAGGAATAACGGCTTATCTGTCCCGAGTTAATTAGTGTGATGAACTCCCGAGCTTTAGCGAGGAGTTTGACAAAAGTATTCACGAGGGACATATAAAATACAGAAATACAGCTTGTACCAATAAGCCATTCATACATGTAAACTATTTCACACCTTCAATATATGCGCACATCTAAATAGTTTGCTACTTACAAATCCTTTTTAGTAAGATTCTTATGTAATCGCTGACCTTTATTTCCAAAACGAATTTCTGACTTAATAGACAACCAATAGAATAACCAGCACGTAACTTTTGATGATGATATTGGAAATGAACATTTTAGATGTAGCGAAGAAGGAGATACCACACTTGATGACCGTTAATCTAATGATAAAGTTGTAAATAGTTTGGAGATACGCTTGGTGACTATACTTTTTGTAGTCATCAGGGTTCGAGCATGAATGATTACTTCATTTGCTCACCAGAGTTTTTCCAGTTTATTGAGATGTTCAACATTGGAGACCGCATTGACTCAGATCATTTTCCATTAGAGTTGAATTGTAAATTTCCAAATGTGTACATTCAAACTGAATTAGCTAATGATTGTTATGAATAAGAAAGAATTGTTTGGAATGATTTCCTGAGTACATATTTTGTAAACACTTTATCTGACAAAATGTTGTAGTCAGCAGTTTCTCACAATGCTTGATATCGATATGGATGGTGCTATCGATCAGTTTGTATATGATCTTAAACTCGTCAGAATGTATGAAGAAAAAAGTTGATATTAATACTAAAAAAAAACCCACCCCAACTAAATGCAGAATGCAAATCAGCAAAGCGTAAAGCACGCAAGGCTTTGCGAACGTTTCGATGCAAAAGCACAGAATCGAATAGAACCCAGTATTGCCAAATGAGAAATAAGTATAAGAACTGTTGCCGAAACTTTAAAACTAATCTTCGTAAACAAAAGCATATCAACTAAACAATTCGATCAAATGTCCCTCTAAATTCTGGAAAGAGATACATTATTTACAAAACCGACCTCATCGTCAAAACTCTATTCCCAAAACTGAATGGTTAGTGCATTTTAAAAAGGTCTTTTCGAACGAATCTGTATTTGACACCAGTCAAGATGACGAGGTGTTAAACGATTTGCTCAGTTCATCATCAGAAGTTTACACAGACGTAGATGAAATGATTTTAGAACAACCAATATCAGAAAATGAGATATCAAATGCTATATCACATTTAAAAATGGGAAATCCGCTGGTCCTGATAATATAATCATAGAAATGATCAAATGTTCTCAATTCGTGATCATGCCTTTCATGATAAAATGCTTCAACATATTATTTGATAATGGCATGTTTCCAGAAAGTTGGTCTTCATCAATAATTGTTCCTCTACACAAGAAAGGAAAGCTCGATGATCCCGACAACTATAGAGGCATTTCCTTAATGAGTATCTAGTAAATGAGTATCTTTTTTTTTAGTTAAATTTTTTACAGCCATTTTGAATAATAGAATAACAAAATTGGCAAATATGCGGGATTGAATACCAGAAGCTCAGGCCGGTTTTCGAAAAAAATATTCTACTTCAGACCATAACTTTTCATTACATGCAATTATCCAGAAATGTCTCTCACGTCGAAAACACAAATTGTATGTTGCATTTGTCGATTTTAAAAAAGCATTCATTCTGTAGATCGTTCTAAACTATGGTATTGTTTATTAAGGGCCGGATTTCGAGGGAAAATGTTTTCTGTTTTAAAGGCCATTTATGCTAACATAAACTCTTTTGTGCGTTCTGGTGGTGATTGTACGGACTATTTTGATTGCCCAGTTGGATTAAGACAAGGGTGTATTTTAAGCCCAATGTTTTTTTCATTTTTCATCAATGAATTGTATTATGAGATCGTTAATAATGGAAAGCATGGTATTCAAATGTTCCCAGATATTGCGCTTTGAGCAACCAATTTTGGATGGAAACAGCGCACAAACAAATGCACTTATTATTATTATATATTTGAAATATTAATGCTACTTTTTGCTGATGATGTGATTTTAGTGTCAGACACTGTTGTAAGATTACAAAATCAACTTAATATATTGGAACGTTACACATAAGAATGGAAGTTATCGGTTAACTATGATAAAACAAACATTTTAATTTTCAGAAGGGGTGGGCCGTTAGTTTCAAATGAACAATGGGTACTTAATGGTTTACAACTTAAGATTAATAGTCAATATAAATATCTTTGTATTTTGTTTACCCACACTATGAACTTTTCAAAAAGCGTTGAAGATTTAGTATCAAGAGCGAAGAAAGCTTTATTCAACGTCATGTCTGTTTCATTTAAAATCGGAATGTCTTCCCCTAACGTATTTTTTCAACTATTCGACTCCCAAATACAGCCGATAATGTTATATGGATCTGATATTTGGGGATTCCAAAAAATAAAAGCATTATACTATGATGTATGAATTTGCTGGTTTACAAATTCTGTCCCTGAAAAACATCAGTTAAAATCGACTTGCCTCGGCAGCGATATTTTGCTTTTTTATACTGTTGAAAATGTGGTCACATTTCTTTTGCGGTTGCATGTTGTTTCTGTGGTAATGAAATTGACGAAAACCTTAGGAGCCTCAGAAAGGAGAAATGAAAAGTGTCCCTCGTACAATGTAACTTTTCATAGTTTCTCATTAAATGATGGAACATGTAAAGCTAAAACCTAATCTTAAAAATTTACAGAATCCTAAGTAAGTTTATCGAGAAGTATCGATTGTTACCGAAAACCATAAGTTTAATGATAGTAGACTTATCATATTGAAGATATGAAGGTAAAAGTAGTGATTTCTGATCGAAAACCGGACAATTCACAGCGTGTGGCGCGCGTCAATGAGTCAAACGTAATTTTGGAATCTTATTGATAACAGACAGAATCACAAATTTGGTGAGATAATGTTTAATGGGTCATATAACTACTGTGCATGCCAATGTGACGTGAAGTTTCGGTTTCTACACATGAATAATGATCTTGCTCAATTTTAATTGGAAACTAGTGATTATGATATATTTTGTGATTGGAGATAAATATGCAAGCTGAGTGAATTTATTTGTATTGTATAAGAGATAACATATTTCTGAGCTTCTCGCATCAATCCAGAAGTGTCAAAGAGAGAACGTTCAAAGCGTTTCAAAAATTGCATCTGCTGCTGTTATCAGTCAAGCGTTTTATCTGATAATTATTTGTGTAACATAAATTTGAAAGTTCTAAATACATTTTATTTTTTATTTTCATTATGTTATAATTGTTTACTTAATTTGCAATGATGGTATTATTGAATTATTGTAGAATATTCTAAATTTGATATTTGGATATATTTTTAATAATGAAATATATTTACAGAAAAAACCTCATAAAAATTGCATTATTATTGAAAACACCCGATGTCTTCACAAATGTAAATAAATCTGTCTACAAATTCATTGTATTCAATTTATTTACCTTACTTTTCTTATTTTCTGTTCCCTGTGCATGCTACAGGCACCTTCTTCTTGTAAAAATATGTACATTTGGATAAAATTCATATTTATTTAATAATAATAATAAAAATAGTGCAAATTTCTTCTGCGCACACATCCACGTTCAAAAGCATGCTCATGGCGCTACAATTAAAAGTACAAATCAGACTCAGTGAAATCTAGTGTCTTTTAGTCGTAGAACTATATTTAGCTTACTATTTGTTCAGTGTTGCACCCTTCTTGAATATTCATGAGAATAAGCGCATCTAACTTGATCAAGTCGGGTGTCAGTCCCATGGACGATTACAATATCAACGGATTTTTCAGTGCCAAAGTAGATGTCCATCTATTACATCTTCTTAATTCAAATTGATATAAATAACATTTCGTGCGCGACATGGGTTTTCGCGAAATATCTACAAGCGGGTTCTGGATCTCAGCATATCAAGGCTCGCGTGATAAACTTCATGTATCATCTCTCGTGCTGTTTACCCGACAGCTTAACATTGTTTCGCGCCAGATAAAAAATTCCACTGTAACCTCATACAAACTCCCATCGTCCTTTGGTCATATATCCCTCGAAATAATGTATTGAAATACCCCTTCAAAGTTTCAATCAAATATAATCAAAGATAATATTTGCTTGACATTTTCCCCCCTTGCCTTTATAATTTAACACCAGTGAGGAGTAAGATATTCAAGATGGCGAGAGGTTTGAAGTCGCAAGGAAGGATTTACTCCTCGTGGACATATGATGGACGTGTGTACATCTGTGTGCAAAGAGACGGACTTGTGAAAGATGTTATCAGTGCACGAGAACATGAGCCATATGCATCAGAGTTCAGTTAAAGTTTGATCAAGTGGTTTTTTCAGTGTATTCATGTATGGATAAGTAAACTGGAATTATGCTTTCAATAAGAGACTGTAAGTGTTGTCACAATCTGTATGTATTGTATTTCTGTAGATATCTACTCAAAATCTTCTCATAGCCATTTTTTTCTTATTTTATAATTTGTGTGTAAATACACTCACCTTTATATTTTCTCTTATGTCAAGACACTATTCTTTTCCTATATATGTTTCCTTTCTTTGTACCAACTGTATACCGGTATCCATAGGCACGATTTACTGCTCAGAGTTTAGAAATAGAAATAGATTTGCATTGCCATTATTGTCAATATGTACAATGTTGTGTAGTATGAAATGGTCCGTTTTCGTAACTTTCACCAAATTTGCATCAGTAATGTTCATCTTTGAGTACCATGGGGGATGATATCAATCAATATCGAGCAACTATCGGACTAGTTTATGGTGCAGTTCATTCAAATTGCAAAATAATGTTTAAAGTAAAGAGGTACTCTTCTATGCTTGAATTCATAATCAAGGCTAAAGGGATTTTTACATTGGCTTGTAAAGCAAGTATTTTATCAGTGTTCTTATGTACTTTACAAGCTTATGTCCAAAGCACGAATGTGACGTTTATATTGTTATTACTCCTCCAAATATCAGGGGACATAGAATTAAACCCGGGACCAATGGATTGTAACAAAACCAATCAGTATAACCTTTTATTAATATTTCACCTTGACGTGCGAAGCATTCGTAGCAAGCTTAGTTACGAGTTTTGTTCGGAGCATGATATTGTCTGTTTCACTGAAACTCATCTCGATGAATCAATTAGTAATGCTATATTAAAGTGGGATGGCTTCCATGATCCAGAACGTAAGGGTAGAAATTCATTTGGAGGAGGAGTTATGATTTATGTAAATAAAGCTTTGACCTTTAGTCGAATGAAACAATTAGAGAATGTCCACGACGAAACAATATGGATCAATGTTAGATTACCTCAGAAACAACTTTTGATTTGTGTTACTTATCGCCCAGAGGCAAATTCTGTTGGATTTTGTAACAGATTAGACTTTAGCATTGAAAATGCATTGGATATAACAAACAGTGTGATAAGGCGATATCAATGGAAATTTATTTAGTAATAAGAAATTGAATATTACAGACATAATGAATAGAAAAAAATTGAAAAATGTCATTACTGAATCAACAAGAATTTCAAATTTCAGTAGCACGCTAATTGATCCAACTTCAGTCACTGATGATGTTTCTTTAGTTACTAGTGGTGTGGTAGATTTTGCAGCGAATATTAGTGACCATAGAGGAACTTTTATTGATATTGAGGTAAGCATTAACACAAGATTAGCATATAAAAGGGATGTCTGGTGTTATGACAAAGGAGACTCATGCACTGATAACAATCACTGACTGGATTGATATATTCTCTGATTGTGATACTGAAGAGGCTTGTCAGAGGTTCTATGTAACTTATATGAGTTATGTTAAATCATGCATACCATCTAAAACGGTCACTATTAGACCTAATGACAAACCATGGTTCAATTCATCATTACGAAAAGAATTTAGAAAAAGAGATAGGTTACGTAAGAGGGCATAAAGAACGGGCAAAGAAGCTGATATTCATGCTTTCAACAAGCAAAGGAATAAAGTAAATAACTTGAAATATAATGCAAAGGAATCATTCTATTCCAATCTTGATAATTTTCTTCTTGACTTATATTCAGGCAACAAATCATCTTATTGGAAAGTTTTTAGACATATCACAATAAATTCTGGTACCGTTACAACTATTCCACCTCTGCAGAAAGTTAATAGAAGTTTAGAGGAATTAGTATTTACAGATATTGACAAAGCCGAAGCATTAAATGAATACTTAAAGTCCATCTCACACCTCAAAGATGACAGCAAAGCTATACCATATTTTGATACTCGTACAGATTCCAGTCTCAACTCAAGTATAACCACCAAAACAGAAATAGCAGATGTAATTCATGTTTACATGCCAATAAGGCTTCTGGTCCTGATAAAGTTAGTCATAGAATGTTGTAGAAAACTGTAGAAACGGTCAGTGAAGCATTGCATTTACTTTTTAATAAATCATTATCAACATGTGTTTTCCCTTTAGAATGGAAGAATGCTTATGTTATGCCCTTGTTTAAATAGGGAGACCCTTCTATTGCATCAACTTATAGACCAATGTCTTTAATCAGTTGCATTGGTAAATTGGTAAAGGAGTAGTTTTTAAACATTTACATAATTATTTCCTTTTTAACAAACTCTTGTACAAATATCAATCTGGTTTGCAGGAAGGTCATTCTACTGTTCATCAATTAGTAGAACTTTATCATCAAATGTGTACCTCATTGGAAAGTAAAGGAAACCATTGTATTGTTTTTTTTGTGATGTATCAAAAGCCTTTGACAGGGTATGGCACAAAGGCATTTTGTTTAAGTTGGAACGCTATGGCATTACAGGTAATTTGTTAGAGTGGTTGGCGATTTATAGAAGTAGTAGAAACCAACAGGTATTTGTAAATGGAGCGTTATCCAAGCCCCGAAAACAAGACGCAGGTGTTCCTCAGGGGTCAGTGCTTGGCCTCTTTCTTTTCATTGTTTATGTTAATGATGTAGCTGATGATCTTGCTTGTATGACAAGACTGTTTGCCCATGATACCTCACTTGGTATAAAATTCAAAGAAAGTGATATATTAAGTGGAAATGAACACAAATCTTAAGAAACTAAATACTTGGGCAAAAGATTGGCTTATTTATTGGATGGGTGTACATTAGAACAAGTAGAAAAATAAAAAAAAACAACCACTGGAAGCTGCCAGAATAGTTACAGGACTTCCAAGTTATGTTTCCAGAAGAATATTGTGTTATGAAACTGGTTGGGAATCGTTGATAGAGCGTAGACGTAAACGAAAATTGTGCTTGTTGTTTAAAATCTTCAATAATATGGCACCAAATTATCTTTATGAACTATTGCCTCAAAAAGTGGGTAAAATCTGCAGCTCCCCTTTTCAAGAATTAAGGAATCTCATGAATCCTCTTCCCTTCGGCAATTCGACATTGGAATAATCTTCCCCTTTGAAATAAGAAACTGTCCATCCATTTCGCATTTCAAACGTAACCTTCAAAAGCCACCTGATACAGCGCCAGAATATTTTTCAATAGGAAATAGATATCTGAATATTTTGCACACAAAGCTTAGACATGTGTGTAGTCAATTAAACTATGATTTATTTAGAATAGGCTTAGTCAGTGACCCCAGCTGTTCATGTGGAAATCCATGCAAAATGCCTTTCATTATATTTTTGATTATATACATTTTCAAGTTCAGCACCACAGATTATTATGTAAGATGACAAATGTTACTCTTGGTAGAGTGCCTTTAGATATTAGTATTTTCAGGTAATGTTGCCATTTTGATCTATGTAAACGGGACCGCAAAATATTAAAATCGCGCATCAGGTAGCAACTTTATTATTTACTTCAGCCAAATTTGTCATTGACACAAAGTCTTTACTTGGTTTGACACAAGCCGTATCACTATGACATACGATGGTTTACACTGTAGCGTTCACATATAGATCTAAAATCATTCTGAGCAAAATATTCTGCCATTTATTTTCGTGAAGCAACTCGGGAAAGTATCAAAATATCAAAATTATCTTTATGCATGCTCTCGTTGTTGACATGCCATTTTGTTTTGTTCGATACGTGTAAGCAATGGTCGATACCCGATTTTCAAACATATTATTTGGCAGCTTCGATACATGTTACTACTTGTTGAGGTGAATGTATGAAATTTAGTTCTGTATAAGTAGTGCATGTTTTATTGGCTGTTTAGATCTGGTGCAAATAGATTAATACAAGTTTTAAATCATAGCGGTTATCTTGTGCTCCCAACATAGATAGCTATTTTTCAAAACTGAAATTTTTCTTGGTTATGGATTGCAGGTCCGTTTCTGTTAAATTGAAACACATTTTTACTTATTAGCATGCGATTTCAAAACTAGACTGACTGTAGTTTGTTTTGGTGATTTAAGTTGTTAGTGTCACGTATTTTTTCTGTAATACTTTCAAATATTCACATATGCAATGTAGAGAGGTAGACAATGGCACCATGGCAGAGGGGATTAATTATAACTTTCTTGATCACAGTTGTTTGTGAAGTTCGTGATATCTCTGTTAATATTTAGTTATATCAACTTGTAGCTTAGTTGACCGGGTTGATTTAATCTATATATTTTTTAGCAAAGAGGTTAGTGGGGTTATAGTTCGGTACCATGAATGGTCCTATGGCACTATAGGGGTTTTGATGGAGGGTAACATAAATGGGTCTATGGGACTATAAAGGTTAAAATAAACGTACAAGACAACTTATTATGAATCTCCATTTCTTCATTATTGGCCGTTTTCCAACTCCTTTATTAGGTGAATGGTGATCGTTAAAATATGCTTGTTATTTATTCCTTAGATTCAAAGGTCTATGGTAATTATGTGGATTATGAATTTAACTTGTGACTGGGTCATATCTTAACAATAACGTAATACCGATAATAAATGTAGCTGATTGGTTTTATTTAGATGGTACTAGGCTGAAGGAAATTAATACCCTTGGTCGGGATTCACAGGAGGAAAAAAACAATACATATTGATTAATAAAAAAATCTATTTATATGATAATATAATATAATAACACTTTATTGTCCTCATTACAATGAATTCGGAAATTCGATTTGTGCCAGTGGCACCCGGCCGTCACAGTGCAGCGCCAGTTCAAGCGTTGTTCTATCCTTATAATGCTATGCGTCAAGCAAGGAAGCAACAACTCCCATCTTTTAATGTCTTTTGGTATGACACGGCCAGGAATCGAACCCCAACCTTCCGGGTGATGAGCAGACGCTCTACCAACTGAGCTATATATCTTGTAAACCATGTCCAGTATCATTTGCTTATAAGTTGTGTATGAATCTACCCCACAACGTCACACTACTGCAGCAATGAAGATTTAAAAGCATAGACCTCGTTTCTCATTCAGTTCTTTACTTGTTTGCTGACTGGCAAAAGTGGTCTGATCTTTGAGGAGCTATCGTCTCAAATGGCATCAATCAATTAGAGTATGTAGTCGTCATATTGCAAACTTTGATGACAATGTTTGTTTTAATGCATCTTGTTTATGTTGCATTATTCCGATAGCAAATGTTGTTATCAGTTTTCACTTCTCTTTTTGTAAATTATTCACAAGATCATATTAAAATATCTTTCGTCATAATGCCCTTTTGAAAAAGATTAATTACAGTAAAAAAAATAAGCAACATCCAATGATTGCAGACTTATTGGCTTAAAGGTCATCGCGACATTGAAATGATCCTATGAAATGAAAATGACAGTTATAAAAAAAATCCTATGAAAGAGAATATAACAAAATCTGTCTTTATGACCGGTTTCATTTGCAGCCATGTTTTAAAGAGTCAACCTCGGTGTTAAATATTCAACAAAATCTATCATTCCTTTGTGAAAGTGCACTTCACAGTGAGTATGCGTGGTTCTACTTGTGCGAGCTTTCTTATTTGTATCATTTGCAACAATTTTACAGTTCTTTATGTCACTGTAACTCTGTTCATCTTTCACGTTTTTCAGAAACCAATAGCACTCTCAACTTTATTAAGATTAGAATTAGTTCAAATGATTTTGGGCAAGATTGAAACCACCCAAATATAAATGGACGTGAACACGTGTCATATTAAATTCCTCACAATTTCATAATTTAATATTGGAAATAATATTTTCCGGGTAACATTGTTTAGCGAAAATTAAAAATCCTAACTCTTCGTTAAATAACATGATGGATGATCGTTACTCAAAAACATTTTTTAATTTTATAGATTTTAGATATTAAAATAAATAATCACATAGATATATTCCGTATACTTTTTTTTTCATTTGTTTTTAGAGAAAATGGCCATACATCATTTCATAGTGTAGTCAGTCGCATTTGGACAATAGTTTTCCAAGGTGGGCGGTGTATTAAAGGATGTGTTCTCATGAATATGGACCTTATTATTTTTAGTTGCAATTACTTTTTCCACATTGAACATTTCTTTTAAAATAATCAAATACCTTTCTAGCTTTGGAACCACACAAATGAATAACTTTATATGATTCAATAGTCTATCCATATCAATCGTTCCAAACCAAACAAGGTATTTTGTTATCTTAATTATGTAATGCATATGGTCATTAAACTAAAATTCAAGATCATTCCAAAAAAGGTTTGTATTACTCTACATTCCCAATAAACATGACAGATATTATCATATCCATATTCAACTCATTACAGAAACAGCAAGCTAATTTGTCAACTAGTTTCATTTTGAATACTTCTTTTTTAATAAAGATAATACGATGTAAAAACTTGTATTGAAATGCAAGTAGTTTGACATCCCTGAAGCCATTTCTGTAAGTTCACATCTACAAATGAGTCTTGCCATTTAAGACATACTTTGGGTACATTTCAATTAGAAATCAAGATGTCATAAAATATTCTATATCCTTTAGAGAATTTCAATACATTCAAATGACAATGGGATATATGTAAGTCAAACATAGGCATATATCTAGATTGGCTTATGGTCTATTTCCAACAATCAGGTATTGCATTTAAAACATATAAATAATTTAGATAAATACATTTAATGCCATACGTTGCGTTCAGATCATTAAAGGAGCTGACACTTTCAATGTTACACATGTTCTTAACTGTTTTTATACCTTTACTAGCCTAGTTTTTAAAGGAGAGAGTTGGGTGTTTGAAGTTATGATTCAACCAAAGTGGTTAGGATTTCATCAATATTTTCAGCATTCCTCCCAAGCTTTCAAAACATCCCTCCAGTAAGGGTAATCAGTTTTGATAACTTGATGATCATTTGCACCCATTTAAAAAATGGTTTCATATATAATCTTACAAGGATTATCAGTGATTTGGGTTTTTTTACAATTTAATCACAGAAAATTGCAATGTCAACCATCCTTAATCCTCAATCCTTTGAAATCTTTTTCAATTTTTCCCTTTTGATTTTATATGGTTTCCAATTTCATATAAATTTGAAGAATATACTTTCCAATGAAGTAAGGACATCTTTTGAATGATTAAGCAACATCTTAAACATGTGTACAAGTTTTGACATGGCCAAACAGTTATTTTACCACTAAAAGTCAAGTTCTTTTCCTCCATTGTGGACGTAATCTATTTATTTCTTTTATTTTACGTTCAGTATGTATTACTCATACATTGTCATTGTCAAGTACTTCAAACACCCCACTTTTCCATTCTATGTTAATGTGTTTGCACAATTGTTCAATACTATCTCTCTTAGAGCCTATCCATATTGCTCTAGTTTCAGCTATATTTAAGTCCTGACATTTAAAAAAAAAAAATAATAATTTCATCAATACCAGCCTTCAAACCTAGTTCAGAACATCAAGAAATAATTCAGAGTCATCTGCATATTGATTTACTTTTTACTCATTATTGTAAATAACAATGCCTATAATTTTCTTATTACTTCTAATCATACAGCCTAGTATTTCAGCGACAAAAATAAAAAGATATGGCGACAAAGGGTCACCTTGCCTGCATCTGCGTTCATTTATGAAACATTCTGATAGTTTACTATGTTGGATAACACAAGATGTTGCTTCATACGTCAAAATATTTATCCACCGGATGATTTCAGGGCCAAAACCAAATTTAGCTAGAACTAAATTCAAGAAATCTTTAGATACTGTACCAAAAGCCTTCTCGAAATCGATTAGAAGAATCAATCCTGATGCACACCGGGACTCCGCCTTCATCTGAAACACACAAGCTTTATAATGATAACCCATTATATCATAAACTTTAAAGAACCTGAAACCACATTTTGTATTCTATTTTAATCACTGTATTCATACAGACAATACTTTCAACTGTAAGTACTGAAAATTTAGTGTTGATGGGTCCTCTGATTAACGGGATATTAATGTTCAAAGTGTGTAAATATTGGACTGCTGAAGAATTCAACCGATAGAAGACCCTAAAACGGGTGCGCGGGACTAGCTCTACTGCGCATGCCCGAAGTAGGCTGGTGACGTCATAGTCAGAATAGAACTATGGATAATAGTGATATTATGTGTTGTGATATGTGACATTTCTCTATGTATTCATAGCGAAGGAGCAATTTAATTCCTTCTACAATCGTTTCCTCAATTTAAAGACAATGTTTCGATTTTCCTCTCGGTTGAGAAAAATTTTGAAAGAATACTTTGTAAACAATATAAAACACCGAAATAACGACAGTAACAAGTCGGCCGGACCACCGTGCTTGGTCATTGATGTTTCCATCAACAACATCATAATTTCTACAATCGACGTCCAGAGTTTTTCATATTAACTGTCGAATAACATCTTGTCATTATTTAAAAATAGTCTGTTTTCTGTTTTCTCTTATATTTTCAAGAGCCGATCAACTACGAAACTCGAAGAATTCAAGTCAAGGGAGCGAATTCCGTTTGTACCACCTGTTAAACGCTTAAATTTGGATCGGGCCGCGGAAATAGGATTTAAGATATTTTTTCTATTAGGACTTCCCATCTTAAGATTGAATCGGGTGCATTAAATATTAATATGATATGAAGTTTAGTAATTATAAATGACGATTCAATTTTATGTCTATTTATTTGATTTGTTGACCTCGATTCATCTGTTATCCTCACGGAGCTGATTAATGTATCGTATGTATGGCCACAAAGCTGATTTGAGGATGAAATATTTGGCTAAATAAAGTGTGTGAAATTTTATTTCAAAATTAAATACTTAATGTTTGACAGTCGTTGTATTTAATATAATACAAAGTCACAAGGTGTTCTTCTATGTCCACTTTTAAATCATCCTTAGTCCGTACAACGGTACATTATAGTTAAATATAGATATTTTGAATAAATATATTTCTTGTGTTCTGAGGCAAACCTTAATTTAAGACAGTTATGTCTATATGTATTATGACACGCTTCTTGTATCAGTCAGTGGTTTTAATTATCATTACATATTTACATATTCATTCAGTCGATTCGAGGAAACATGAAATAAACAAATTAACATTATTTTTAGACAGCGTAGACTTTGAGACTATTATGTTGTTTTAGCAATACACCCGAGGCGGGGTCTAATTGGTGTTTATTCAATGCTGGTTGTTAGTTGTCATGTGTCTCAGTGTCAGAGATGTGGTCACATTTTCCTTCTGTCACATTCAGTACACCCAATGTAGGTTCAGTTTTTTTGAGCATGCATGGATTTTGTAAAGGTCATATACACAGGGATTATTCGTTTATTTTGAACAGGTACGTTAATTTGAACCGTTATGTGTCAAACGTAATTGACATTTGAATATACACTTCTTGCTGTCTATATCATTCTAGTTCATCCAGTTTTAATACTTCTATCATTATAAAAACCAATTATAGATATCAATATAAATTTTCGCTTTCATGTAGAGTTTCATAAATTATATGTTTTTATTCAATGGATATTTGTTTTAATCAGTTGGTATTTTGAAATGAATAACTTAAGTTTGTCGGGAAATAAATGTGCAATTTGCTTTTACCCTGTTTTCATCATGTGGAATAAATTCGCTCCACTCCATTTAAATTTTGGAAATCGTAGAAGCCATTTATGACTGGACACGAAATGAAATTAAACGACCTGTATTTACCTTGAAAAAGGCACATGTAACTGCTAACATTACTATATATGTAAAGTGTGTTGTATTATTTTCTTACAGTGCTCAATAAGATGCAATGCAGATAAATTAAGTCTATCCGTGTTAGACGTCTCAATGCGAGATCGCGAAAATGTAAATACATTTCCTCAGCATTATCTTAGATTGCCCTTAGATTAGCCTTCAAACACACATGTTCGTAACAAGAAAAGCTAATCAACTTAATGACGTTATGTGTCTCGACTTTGTTTAACTGTTGACATAACTTAGTAATTGTTGTGACAGACACAATCAGTGAAAATACGTGACCCCTTCGAATCAATAATGTAAACAACAACACTTACACTTACACTTGGGTTGCCCAGGTGCCTTAAGCGTGGCAAGGCGTGATTGGCTAATTGAAACGCTTGCCGACTGTTTTGGTGAGGTACATTTAAAAAGCTAATTTCCGATTTAATTTGAACAAAATGAAGTGATAGTGTTTTTTTCTTAACTGATGTCATAATCATTTCTGCAAAATGTACCCCCTCGAGGTTCCCGATACTTTAAAACAGACATAAACTCTCTTCACTTAACATTCCCACCGGAAGAATACTGGGTATCACCTCGGATTCCCACCATTCTCCCATCGGAAAAAACCTCCGGGGGAAAAAGCACCGGAAAAAATGGAAAAAAAGGAAGTCCCATCGGAAGTCTACCGGAAGTGACCACCACCGGGACCACCGGAGTCAAGTGACCCGTCATAGAGTCTATATAGGAGAGACACCACATTGCTACTTTAATTAAGTCTGATGAGTCCACATCCAGGACGAAACTAGTCACTCATAATATCAATAATTTGTATTGCCCCTTCGGCGTTGTCATGTCCATCCTGTCTTCATAATTAATCATTGTATATTCCTCTTTTCGTTTCAAACATTATTTCACAAAGCAATCTTGTTGTTTGAGGGTTCTACCTGTTATAAAGCCGATTTGGTTAGCATGTACTAGTGAATCTAAAGTTTTCTTTAACCAGTTAGAGAGACAAGCACTTACAATCTTACAAATGGCATTCAGTAAAGTAATAAGTCTCCAGTACGTTAAGATAGTTTTATCTTGTTAGCTTTAGGTATGCATGTAATGACGCCTTTTTTCATAGTTGGAGACATTTAATTTTCCTTTGAAATATTATTCACAAATCGAAAGATCCAAAATTTGAGTTCCTTCCGAAAACATTTTCAAAATCAATTGGGAAACCATCATTTCAAGGGCTTTTGTTATTGTTTATGTTCCTAACTGCAGAAGATAATTCTCTCATGTCAATCTCTTGATCCAAATATGTTCGTAAATCACCATTAAGAGTTGGTATTACAATCTCATCCAGGTGGAATAGTCTTTTTCAACATTTTTATCTTCAGAGTAAAGCTTCTGATAGAAAGATTTTACATCTATGAGTATAGAGTCAATATCTGTTAAAGTTTTCTTGTGAATCGGATCAGAGTTTATAAAACGAATTTGTATTCCGTATTCTTGTGATTATTCCATCAAATTAACATACGAACACATCTTCGTTGATGGTTACTCTGTCCCAAGGATATTGAAGACTAATTATGATAATAATACAATTTGTGAAAATCATCAACAGTTAGAATGAAGTATACAGGGCGCTGAAGTCAGATTTGCCACTCGCCAAAAGGAAGACGTTTTCAGGAGTGAATCGAAAGAGCTGAGTGTTTGTGCTGTCTTTACAGAGATCGAGATGTTTTTTTCCAAGGTGAGCGGAGCATGCATACACCATCAAGACACTTTTTTAGCTTCCATAATGGCACATGGAGCTAGTGTTGGTTCACAGAGCTGAGACATTTGGATGGTTCATAGCACTGTATCAACTCATATGTGAAGCCAGTTGAGCTGAATCAACTCGGACAGATAATCTGGATTGCCCACAGCGCTGAATCAACTCTTAACAGATAATCCGGATGGCCCATAGCGCTTTATCAACTCTGACAGATAACGTGAATGGCCCATAGCGCTGTATCAAGTCTGACAGATAATCGGAATGGCCCATAGCGCTGTATCAACTCTGAAAGATAATCTGGATGGATCATAGCCCTGAATCAACTCTGACAGATAATCCGGATGGCCCATAGCGCCGAATCAACTCTGACAGATAATCGGAATGACCCATAGCGCTGTATCAACTCTGAAAGATAATCTGGATGGATCATAGCGCTGAATCAACTCTGACAGATAATCCGGATGGATGGATCATAGCATTGAATCAACTCTGACAGATAATCCGGATGAATCAACTTTGACAGATAATCCGGATGGCCCATACACTGAATCAACTCTGACAGATAATATTGATGGCTCATGGCGCTGTATCAACTCAGACAGATAATCTGGATGGATCATAGCGCTGTATCAACTCTGACAGATAATCTGGATGGATAGTAGCACTGTATCAACTCTGACAGATACTCTGGATGGCCCATAGCGCTGAATTAACTCTGACAGATAATCTGGATGAATCATAGCTCTGTATCAACTCTGACAGATAATCTGGATGAATCATAGCGCTGTATCAACTCGGACAGATAATCTGGATGGCCCATGGCGCTATATCATCTCTGACAGATAATCTGGATGGCCCATAGCACTGTATCAACTCTGGATGGGGTTGGTTGGAGTTGGATGTGAATAAAGCCATTTGGGAGAGTATATTACTTTTGAGATAATTAGATATTTTCTAATTCGCCATCACATGAGTTGCCGCATTCACAACCCTATGTTTTCATTTGAGATACCATAGAATAGACTGTTAACATAGTCTTATCTGGATAGAACAAGCATTCTCGTCAAAGTTGCGGCATATTTGTAAGAAATCAGGTGTCAGAAGACTTCTTTACAGATGTCGTTGATGTTTTTTTATCCATGGATAGAGAAGGGTGGAGGTAGATGCTTGATGTTTATCTTGTTCACCGGCATGTGAAGAGCAGACTCGCACATGTGGGCGACTCTTGAAACGTGTCACATTCTTGAATAAATTTGAACAGTAACCTCCTTTTGACAAGTATGGTCGACACAAATGGATAGATTGAGATCAATACATGTTGCTTTAAGAAGGAAAAGTCAACAGCAGTTTTGAAATTGTCAGGAACTACAATGTATACCATCTTCGAGGCTGCTGTTTGACAAATATGAGAAGTTCTTCATTGCATGTCACCCCTAAGTGGATGGTCTAGCTGCACCAGTAATCTTGGAGGGAGCAAAACAATTCTGAGATCTACTTCTTCGTGAATGTCTTGTAGCTGGTAGCTTAGTACCAACCCATTTACAATGTGCGGAACGTGGTCCATAATTTGGTCCGATGTGTTCTGTAATCTCCTCAATCGTTTCATGACAATGCACTGAAGGATCAAGAAAAGCCATCAGTCAATACTTTTGGTGCATGTCCCGATTTTGGATACACAACAAATTATGTTTTCCTTATCATCGATTGAAGAATTGAGAATGATTGAGAATGATTGAGAATTATTTCCCCTGTCGTTTGGTTTCAGTATTTTAAGTGTCTCTTGAATCCATTATTTGACAGAGACATAAATGAATTTGACAAATCTGTCCATGACATTTTAGATTTGCATTCATGTCAGCAATGTATTGATACACCTTTTACTGATAATCTGTTCTCTGACGAAATCGTTTAAAATGAAATCAAGCAAGCTTTACATGATTGAAAATGGGGAAAAGCAGCCGGTGAGAATTGTATTTCTCCTGAATATCTTAAAATTATTGCAAATTTTATAAAACAAAGACTTTTGATATTTTAGATACTGGGATTGATTATCTCTTTGTATAAAGCTGGAAATAAATCAGATCCAAATAATTATTGGGGTATTCTCTCTTAGCGTAGCTGGCAAATTGTTTTTTTTTGGTGATTGAAATACGTATTTGAACGTATTTCAACACATTAAAACCTATTAGAACGTGGCTAGATGCAAATGATTTGCTGTCAGAATCTCAAGCTCGGTTTAGACCCAACTATTCACCATCAGATAATACATTTATACTGTAAGCTTTATATTATAAATAAAGACTCTTAGGCAAAAAAAGGTACCCACTTAAGTTGGTATTATCATATGTATGATTTCCAATTGCAAATATCTCAAGTATTTGATGTCATAATCTAAAACTGAGTATATTCTTTTAACAGCAGTCAAAGAATACTTCTACACGTTTTTCAATTGAAAAAAAAATAATGAAATTTAAAATTTCAAATTTCTTAAAATAATTACTGTTGATGATACACAATTGTTTATCGATATATAGATTCAGATTCAGTTTATTCAGTATTTCGGGCCATAATGCCTATAGTACAAGTACAGAGGCAGATAATAGTTTATATCACGTGGTAACATTTCGATATTAGAAAACATGTTTTAAATACATTGCTATAGCTTTGATAACGTCAGTATTTTTGGAATTTAAAAGATTGGTCAACATTTGTTTATCTCTTACAGGAAACGATACAAATGCTAAGTATTTATTACGCAGATGAAAATATTTTGAGCATTCAAACAATACATGGAATTCGACTTCAATGTCACCAGAATTACAATGTTTACATATATATTCACAAAAATCACTAGGAATGTCAAAAGCATTAACTTTAAAATCATGGAAACCAATTCGAAACTTACAAAATACCCGTATTAGCGCCTTATCGTTCAAGTTCAAAATATAAAACTCTGGCACTAGTAAAGATTTATGCTTTGAGTAGTAATTTAGATATTGAGAGTTATGTATTGAAATAGACCATTCTTGTACAGAAATATCATGATGACATTGCTGAAAAACTGCTAAAAATATATTGTCATTCCCAACCTGTTGGGAAATTCAAACATGAGAAAATCCTGTCGAAAAAAGTAATTCCCTAACCTCTGAGGCCCAATTTCTTAACGATATATAAGACATATTCAATTGAAAAGTAATAAATGTGCCTGATTCTGCACACATTTACAACATTATAAGCATTGTAGGGGTCACGTTGTATAAATTTCAATTCTTACCCCTGTCTTCATAAAATAAGATATTTTAACTAAAATTTAACCACAGTCACCAATCAATTCATTCAAACTACTGCAGATAAGTATTAGTGTATCGTGTCAAATGTATCTAATTTCTTTTAAATATTTAATTAATTGAAAGCGATCGAGGTGAGTACTTTCTTTTGCCTGGCAGTTTAGTAAGTATATATACAGTAAACCTAAAGGCCGCTTTTATTGTGCCTTTATTGATTGTGTGATTATTGAGCGGCCTCCAATAACAGTTAAATGTTAAATGACATATTGTGAGAATGGGGGCATTGAAGTAAACCTGGAAAAGACAGGTGTTATTGTTTTTAGAAACGATGATATACTCTATACATTTAAAAAATGGACATTTTTCAATAAGGCAGTAAATATCGTTTCTTACTATAAATAGTTAAGATTGATTGTATCATCTCGACTGTCACGGTCGACATCCAGCAAACAGCTGGTGCTGCAAGCATCTAAAGCATTGATTCCTGTTTATAATGTTGTTTCTAAGATCTGACAGAAAACTAGTTCCAACATCGTGTATGGTTCAGAAATATCGGGAGTTAAATATAATAGTTCAATTGAACAAATTCATGCTTTATATTTAAACGTTTCTTAGGTGTGGGTAAATATGCTTCTAACAAGGCTATCTTAGAAGAAACTGGTCGTACCAGTCTATTTGTTCATCAGAGTTACGGGCTATTAAGTAGTGGATAAAGTTACTACATATGAATTTTAACAGATCGATCACCTCTTCATTGTTATTATACTGAACAGTAAAAGAACGCACGTCCACTGTCACAATAATTACTGATGACGTTGTATTCAGCATATTAATAATATCAAAGCGTTCAAATTTCGTTGACATGATGTTTATAACGTGTTGAACAGAATGCAGACATAATCAAAAGCAAGGTTCCAGTTTGTTAATACTAGAATGGTATTTTGATTTTGAAGGTAGTATAGCTCGTCGGACATTCCAGCGGAGGATTAATGGAAATTATACCAAAATCATGTACTTTCAGTGGCAAATGAAAGTCTTATGGCAGGTCATTTGGGTGTTAACGAAATTTTTGTAATTTCTTTTGGCCCCGTTTGAGACATAATGTGGCTGAATGTTGCAAGACATGTCATGCATGCCAAATCTTTGGAAAGCCTAATCAAAAAATTATTACCGCTTCATTAAAACATGCTTCCTTATCATTGATTGTATTGGTCCTGTACCAAAGACTTATTCTGGTAATCAGCTTTTCCTGAAGCAATTCCTCCTTCGTCGGATTGTTGCTCCCGTGATTGTAAAGGCTTTGATCAAGTTTTTAACCTTAGTTGGTTAGCCAAGAGTTGTTCAGTCTGATCAGGTCTGATTAGGTGTTTCAACAAGTTATGTAAGTTACTTGGGTAATAAAAGGTTAAAGAGCCATCACGGATGTTGATGAAAATATCAAATTTTTTCCAAAAATCTATCTCCGTGAAATAAATACACTTAATTTTTCTCTAATTTTTCCAACTTAAAATAAGCCGAGAAATTGCATTAATTAGTAAAGGTGTTTTCCAGTCTCAATATAGATCCAGTCTATTATTTTCAAGCGCAAAGCATTATGGTCTAGCTCACACACAGTAAACAAAGACACGAAAAAATAACAAAAAAATATGAGCAATGAAAGAAATCGAAATATATAATTTTTTGATGGTTATTTATTTACCATTTCATTTAATTATGTATTTGCTACAGATATTGGAATAATTGTTTTACCCAACTAGGTATTTTACTTGAATTTTATAATTAATGAGAGTAAAAATTTGTCATAATTTGCTGGTCTTATCTCAATAAAAAGAACATTAAACAGGAAATAATGTGTATATTCTCAGGACATTTAGAAACATAGTTTGTAAAGCAATCGTCACATTCAGTAATGTGTGACAAGGGTACTTTGCAAGAGAGACACGTGCAGCACGTGCAGCACATGGGTTGTTATGGTGACTTGCGCTAGAGACGAGCCTTCACGCTTCGGAAGCGCTTGCTGTTTGTGTAGTACGTATTACGCAAACAAGGGGACTCTGTTTATATACGTCAGATACCCGTAGCGCGCGCTAGTCGAAGTGATACTTCTCTTTGAAATCAAATTGCAATACATTGTCTTGAATTGAAAATTATTTAACATATGCCATGTTGTAGATAAAAGATTTCTCTTGCGAATGACGTTAAAAGTATATTTTCCCAAAATTTGAAACACTAACATCCGTGATGGCTCTTTAAGTCTAGTGCGTATCATCCTGAGTCGCAGGAGAGCTTTCGTCAAATTTTGAAGAATATGATCAAGACTTATTGCTTTGAGACAGAGAAAGATAGGGATGAGGGTGTGCATTTGTTGTTGCTTGCTGTTAGGAAGTCAGTTTAGGACCACCCGAGTGCCTCGTTAATTCGATGCTTTATATGCAATTTTTAGCTCATCAGGACTGAAAAGCCCGATGGGCTTATGGCATGGCATGGCGTCCGGCGTCCTTCCATCCGTAAACTTTTCGCTTTTTTGACTTCTTCTCCAGAACCAATGACTCCACAGAGCTGAAATTGTGTGTGCAGACTCCTTCGCCAATGGGCATTCTAAATTGTAGGTTTCGTGACCCCGTGACCCAAAATGGGGTCACAGGGGTCACATCCTTAAAAACCTATGTTAATGTTCTTCTCCAGAACCATTTGGTCTACGGAGCTGAAAAGTTGTGTGTAGACTCCTTGGCTAATGGGGATTCTAAATTGTAGACTTGGTGACCCTGTGACCTCAATTGGGGTCACAGGGGTCACGACCTTAAAAACCTATTTGCATCTTTTTCTCCAGTTTCAAAAGGTCTAGAGAGCTGAACAGTTGTGTGTAGACTCCTTGGCTAATGGCTAAATAAGTTGTGACAAGGCTAAAATCAGTCCACAGGATCCCCAAATGTTTGTGTGTCCGTCACGCCTAAGCCTTTCTTTCCATGTGGTTCTGAGGAGAGTTTTCATTGTGAGGGTAGGTCTTCAGATTCTATTTTCAGGATGGAGTTTCTACCCTGTATTGTGTTATGTGTCACATATGGGAGATAATTATACCCCAAGGCCCGTTATTATTTTTAGGGATACTGGAGCTCTTCAGTTTTTTTTTATTTTGAAGGATGTTTTGCCATTTTCTTATGAGTCTTCAGCTTTGTTTCAGGGTGGCAGTCCCCTACTCCTCTCCATTTTGTGAATTTGACTTCAGATCTGATTTCTGATAGGTTCAAAGTTTGTGTTCAGGGTTCTCTTCCAATTCCAGGTGTCGACTTGTTGATCGTTATCACTGGGTGTAATGTGTACGCGAGGACATTCGTTGTTACTGATTCATCACGTGACTTTAATGCGAGGAGCGGGACATACGACCACGAAAAGTGGTAAATTTTAGCTCATTATGCATATTGTTTGAATACTTATGAACTTATAAATAGCGACTACTTCATGAGTAAATATCTATACTCCCTCTTGTGAAACCAAATAGAAGATAAACCATTTTTTTGCAAACATACATTTTAGCAACTGCGTGTCAGTCAATGTCGTCGAAATTTCGACAATCGCTGTACATTTTCCCTATCATAAGAGTATGCAATGTGTATATTAACCAAAATTAATTTAATGTAAATTTGTTTCAATAACTACTGCAAGCCCTGGCGAAATTTCAAGGCATGGTATGGTGTGAATATTTAATAATCTGTTGTCAAAGTTGGATCATGTGTTTTCATAGCTCGAGTGTTCCGGTGTACGGAATCTCACCGATCATGTGATATACGGTACACGGATTGTGCTGATCGAGGGTTCGGATTGTGCCTGATTGAAATTGGTCTATTTTCTAAATAAATCCGAACATGTTCATTTTGAAACAAAGTGAAAGCTATTAAATGTGCGGAACAATGACTGGCCAAACACATACGATCCGTGGAATAGCATAGGTAAACCTTTTTATCGGTAAGTTTATAAATGTGTTTCTTTCTGCAGAAAACAGGGATATTTCACTGTCGAAAGGTATCTTGTTTTTATGTTAATGACCCACTATTTTCAACAACCACTCAAAAACCGCCAAAAAAAGCAGCGATCAAGTTCTGAAGCGAAGTGTACAGTAGCAAGTGCGACATGCTGCAAGGAGTTTGAAACTGAAGCTAAACTTTTAGAACATTTAAACGCGGCCAACAGTTTTGTTGTGATTGATGTGGATCTACTTTTAAGTCAAAGAACGGTCTGAATATCACATCATATCACACACTTATATATTTGCATTAAGTGTGTGAAGGATATCTATCTCATAAAAGAACCCACGTAGATTTCAGACTTACTCCTGTTCAAACTGCATGTACAGAGTCATTTGGTCTGAGATCCAACAAGTCCAGGCATGAAGACCGTGCACTTCAGATATAGGTCTAAAGATAAGCAGCTGAACATTGTATAGTTTAAAAACAATCTCTTGCAAAGTTAAGGGGCGCGCTTTGCCCCGGTCTCCCCTAAAACTTTCACGTGCCAAGATCCATGTTGCTGTACCGTGTGTGCATGTGTCTTAACGTCTCATTAAAGAACACTACAAGGGTATGTATGATGCACCAAGATTTAGGTGCAGATGTAACAAATCAGTTCGCTTCAGTTCCGATTTCAATAAACATAACAAAACCCATAAAATGAGCTCTCGAGTATTTCCAAATGGAAGCGAAAGTATTAGTTTACGTTTAAGGCTAGGTTACATATGCAAGTTGCTGTTTTGAGTTCTCTTTTGACAAAAAAGACAAATGCAAAACTTAAAATAAAATTTATCTTCTCCATTTCGTACTGTGTCGTTCGTCACATTCATACACAAAACCAATACCGGTAAAGTGTGCAATTATTATGCAAGAAAGATATTACATCTGTTTATTCATATAGTGACTATACAAATTTGATCTGGCATCACAATCTACACTAATACATTGACTTGAGACAGTTCTATACACTCTCTGATTTATTTTTTTATATTTAGTTCAATTTTGCAGACTCGCTGGCTGGTGTAATCGAGGTCATTTTTACTTAGCTTTTCTAGAAGCCAAAAACCATTAAATGGGTGGTTTCTGAAATTGTTTGATTGTCCTAAAGTCACAGTCATACAACTGAAATTCGTTGCAAAGTGGTTAGATATGTAAATTAGATGACAACCCCAGTTCATTATCAAAGTGTGTTTGAATGTTTAAAGCAATTTGTGTTAGTAGGAATAGATTGTTAAAGTGTATAACCTATACTTTTATCATCCCCCCCGCCGTGCGTTTAGCGCGAAGCGGGGGATATAGTATTCTGCGTCCGTCTGTCCGTGCGTACATATTTAACACTTGTTCTCGGGATATATCAAGAACTATTGACTTATTCCCTTAATATCTTACACATAGCTTCTTCTATGGAAGACAAAGGGCTGATTAAATTTTGATGACCTTTACATTATTCTCAAGGTCACAGCGGAACATTTTTCGACATGTTAACATCACAAGAACTGTTCATTGGTTTCTGATCATTATCATTCTATCATTATCTGCTGATCTTGACATTATTTTTTCAATTTTGAAGTATTAATTTGCGCCGGGGGGTCGTGTCACCTTTGTGACAACTGCTTGTTACTAATAAGTTTACATATAAAAGATGATATAATAGGTCCATGATCTCTGTGACTGTATTGCAGGCGTTGGTTGTAAGATTTGTAGTTCAGACACATACGTTTATCAATTGATTTTGTTTCCTCACTGTGTTTTGGAAAGTGAACACATTGATATTGAAATTGCCAGTTCTGTCAGACAAGTATTTCTTTTGAATTGATAAGGTTTTTTAGGAGATGGACACTCTTGGTATGTGCAATGACATCTTTGAACAATTATTTAACTTCAGGACAGTGGTAACGCCGAAATATGATGCATTTTTGTAGTCTAAAATGAGAAAGGTGTTGTGTAATATTATTATCTGTACCAATACAACATTTCAACCGATAATGTAACATTTTGGCACTTTCTACTCAAAACTGAGTCGTTTTGTTTAAGAAACGCCAATCACCACAATCCGTATACGAGGTTTGGTGCGTATAGCTATATTGAACAATCCGTACACTAAAATTGTTTCTGAAAAAATGATTCAACTCGGGCAATCTCTGTTACAACAGGGCGCAGGTCTATCAAATTTTGCAGTCTACTTCTAGGTTTATTCATCTTTTAGTAGGTATGATTAGATTTCAGACTTGTTCGTTTGTTTTAGGTGTTTGAAAACAAAATAAGTCACGAGGTGAAGACTCAAAACAACGTCACTGCAGTGATCAAGTGTAAAAAGAAAAACATCTGTGTGTATACAAGACTTCCCACTGTGTATTAGACTAAAGGTATGCCTTAGCAATAAGAACATAACAATTTTATTACAGGATTGTCGGTATTTTGATAATAATTTTCATTTTTGTTCACTGACATGGACGATGATAACACGTCCATCGCTGTAATAGTCACGTGACAAATCAGTAACAACGAATGTCCTCGCGTACACATTACACCCAGTGGTTATTGATCTTATGGGGGGCAAAGTTGGTGCTGATTCTTTTGTCACTGTTTCTCCGGAACGTTCAGTTAGTACGGAAAGGTTGGAGGATGAGTTTCCGAGTATTTTTTCTTCCTGCGCAGTGACTCGTTCAATGTCGAAAGAAATTTCTTCGAAGGCTTCTTTGTCAGGTACTTTTATGGATCATTCTTTTGATGAGGTAGAGGGTCTTGACTTAACTTCAAAGGGTAGTTTATCTTCAGGTCGTCTTGATAAGTATGATATTGTGTCAGGTGGTGATCACATAATGATTCTTTCTATGGAGCAGCTTATTTAGGCGGAGGGTGATGTTGAGTTGCAGAAGTTAGCTAGTATGGCTGTTTCTTTTGAGGAGGCTAGCAAGGTTCCAGTTTGTTAATACTAGAATGGTATTTTGATTTTGAAGGTAGTATAGCTCGTCGGACATTCCAGCGGAAGATTAATGGAAATTATACCAAAATCATGTACTTTCAGTGGCAAATGAAAGTCTTATGGCAGGTCATTTGGGTTTTAACGAAATTTTTGCAATTTCTTTTGGCCCCGTATGAGACATGATGTGGCTGAATGTTGCAAGACATGTCATGCATGCCAAATCTTTGGAAAGCCTAATCAAAAAATTATTACCGCTTCATTAAAACATGCTTCCTTATCATTGATTGTGTTGGTCCTGTACCAAAGACTTATTCTTGTAATCAGCTTTTCCTGAAGCAATTCCTCCTTCGTCGGATTGTTGCTCCCGTGATTTTAAAGGCTTTGATCAAGTTTTTAACCTTAGTTGGTTAGCCAAGAGTTGTTCAGTCTGATCAGGTCTGATTAGGTGTTTCAACAAGTTATGTAAGTTACTTGGGTAATAACAGGTTAAGTCTAGTGCGTATCATCCTGAGTCACAGGAGGGAGCTTTCGTCAAACTTTGATGAATATGATCAAGACTTATTGCTTTGAGACAGAGAAAGATAGGGATAAGGGTGTGCATTTGTTATTGCTTGCTGTTAGGAAGTCAGTTTAGGACCATCCGAGTGCCTCGTTAATTCGATGCTTTATATGCAATTTTTAGCTCATCAGGCCTGATGGCATGGCATCCGGCGTCCGTAAACTTTTTTTTTTATCTTTTTCGACTTCTTCTCCAGAACCAATGACTCCAAAGAGCTGAAATTGTGTGTGCAGACTCCTTGGCCAATGGGCATTCTAAATTGTAGATTTCGTGACCCCGTGACCCAAATGGGGTCACAGGGGTCACATCCTTAAAAACCTATTTTCATGTTCTTTTCCAGAACCACTTGGTCTACGGAGCTGAAAAGTTGTGTGTAGACCCCTTGGCTAATGGGGATTCTAAATTGTAGACTTGGTGACCCTGTGACCTCAATTGGGGTCACAGGGGTCACAACCTTAAAAACCTATTTGCATCTTCTTCTCCAGTTTCAAAAGGTCTCGAGAGCTGAAAAGTTGTGTGTAGACTCCTTGGCTAATGGGGATTCTAATTGGTAGATGTCATGACCCCGTGATCTCAAATGGGGTCACAGGGGTCACAGGGGTTAAAAACCTAGTTTCATCTTCTGCTCCAGTTCCAAATGGTATAGAGAACTGAAAAGTTGTGTGCAGACTCCTTGACCAATGGGGATTCTAAATTGTAGATTTCGTGACCCGTGGCCCCAAATGGGGTCACAGAGGTGATGACCTGAAAAGCTATTTTCATCTTGAGATTTTATGTGCTCTTCAAAGGGAGGTAATTAAAACAGTGATGAATTAAATGTGTGTCTTTATTTGAAGGGGATTTTGTATCTGGCCCCAGGTCAGAGGGGTAAGGACCTATTTCATCTTCTGCATTTAATGTGCTTCCTATCTGTTGTACCTCTCACCTTGAAGTTGACATTTTGAATAAGTTATTTTTTAAAGCCTGATGAGCTACCGAGCCAGTGGCTCTATTTTTATTGTACATAATGGTCTATGAAAGGTTTTCATGAACATTTAAGAAATTATCTTCATAAAATTTATTCACATATTTGGCTGAATCATGTTATCGCTGGCTATTGCGACTTTATTTCATACACTATCCCTCTCCCACAGAAGGCTGCATTGAGGATGTCCATTTTGCCAAAAATCATCCTCATATCACTGATGGTTTGCTTATTGTATGGACATCGAAGAAAACCAAAACCAAAACCAACACCAAGGAGAATCGTTACAGCAGTTTGGAAGACCAACATGGTCTTCAAGTCATGTTTTATGAAATGTCACCAGGACATAGTCTGCACCAGCTTCAAATTCAAGCCAAAGACAAACGTGTGTGCAGGGTATCACGGAAATGCCTTCACTTCTGGAGCTGGTCGACATGGCGTCCTTTTCAACTTCTGCAAACGTAATGGTAAGTTGTCCAGGTTTTTTTTATTTTGACTTGTTCTTTTCTCATTGAAATTGGGAAGTTTTACCTTTACCTTGTATCTCAGTGGGCCGAATATTTTCCCCGTAAAAGGCAGTCGTTTTTTTAAAATGTAAAAGATAAACATTTTCGTTGGATATAACTGCTACATGATACAGACAAGATGGTTCAGAGATAAACATTAATATAACCACCACACTCCTCCCCTTTTGTGAATTTCGTAGATATAACTTTTTAGATGTTTGCCTTGTGTTTAAGTTTGCAAAGCACAAACTGGATTCACATGGTTGCCACGATCCAAGATGTGTATCAAAATGTACTTTGATCCCCAAACCTGGCAAGAGAGTGAGATCACATGTGAATCTGTACAGGCTCATCTGGCTGTCCTCAACTCGAGACTCAAAATGAGGAGTGTGAACCATTACTTTAGAAAACTTGACTCAACCCAGTGGCAACAGAAGAATATGGGTATGATGGAACTAGTGGTTCCATAATTGTCTACTACAGTGTTACTTTGACCATAACAAGAGATACTTGAAATCATTATTCACTGATTAAATCTGCAACTATAATGAACGTGGCGATGACACAATAGACAATATGTCAAAGCTGCTACTTTTATCAATCAACTGTTACTGCTTATATTAACCCCTAAATAAAGCAATTGACCTCTGCACTGCATTTTATATAGATATTATTACGAGAGGAAGTGTTTCATATGACTTTTAAATATTAACTCGGTTATGTTTAACCATATGGGTAATAAACATCATTATTGCATCACAAAATGTTCAAAACAGTCTTTCAATGAATGTTCTCAATTTTCTCCTCCTGTCAGGCGGACGTGTGTGGGTTGGAATGAGACGTCATGCTCCAAGTCTCAACAGCAAGTGGATCAGGGGTACCTCCACCTATGCAAAGCCGTGGGGCAAAATCAACCCTAGCTTCATAAATGGAGAATGTGTTATGATAGATGATGACCACAGTTTGAACAATGCTGATTGCAAGGATATAAAATTCGCTCTCTGCCAACTATTCTAACCTGTTTCCTGAACAACAATAATTGACAGTAAAACAGATAAAACCACTTTAAAATAATGTCTGTCAGAGTGACCCTTCATCTGAAAAACAGATTAGGCATAAGAAATACATGCTATTTAAATAGTGAACAAATATAACACTACCTTCAACAATACACATTCTTGTACTAGGTGATACCGGTGGTGGTAACCATGTTATATTTCTTTACTATCTTACTTGCATGTATTTCTGATGCATTCAGTCATGGGAGCTGCGCCAATGTACATCAATCAGAGGGGTACTGAATGTAAAATTAGGTTAACTATTGATTATTATACCTCGATTTTGTCAAGAGCCGGTGCCTAACTCGGAGGGTGTGGGTTCGAATCCCGCAAGGGACTCGGCCCGTAAAAGTACCAAACAATTGTATTTTTGAAGGTAGTGTTATCCCAAATATAACCTTGTTAGATGAGGCATAATTCTCGAACACACCATAAGATGTGAAGGATATGCATGTAGCAGTACCTCTTGTGCAGTATGACATTCCCCATCTTAGCAGAAAAATACATTTCTTAATTTCGTTTAGATGATCATGTTTCATGTCAACAGTGACTACCAAGAATAATGTCATTGAGACCAACAGCAGAAAATAAGCAAGAAAGGTTGTTTTGAACTAAGCTACAAAAGAAACTACACCCAATGTTCAGGAAGGTCGCATGGTATCCCAAAAAATTCAAACGGTATTAATTAAGTTTAATCAGCTGATTTCTTTGAAACATTTTTAACAACGAGGCCAGAAATGGAACACTTTGAACTGAATATATTTACTAATAGACTGGGTATTTGGGTCGCTTCAGGGCAGTGTGAAGTGAAGACTTCATGTAGTTCGTGCGGTGAAGCCCGTGCAGTGGAGTCACGTGAGCAAGGTTACATGAGGACGAATGAACGTGCGAAAGTCACTTGAAGGTCATGACCGACGGGGTAAGAACTGACCACCCACCTGAATGGATCATACAGGGTCCAACTGACCTAGAGATAGAGACCGCTGGGCCTAGAGCTGGGGCTGCTGGGCCTAGAGACGGGGGCCTCTTGGCCTAGAGCTGTTGTTTTTTAAAGGCTGATTTAGTTGAGGTTATAGTGTTAAGTATGCCGCATTGAAGTTTGAAATTGAATCTTGATCTTCACTTGACCAGCAGGCCAGTTCTAGTCACCCGATGGGTTTCCTCGAGTTTACGCGTGTAATTGTACTGCTCCAATTCGGTTTTATGTAATAAACCACGTTTCGGGCTGCCGTTAACACACCAAAATACAGATTGTGTTGTTTGTAACGTTCATGTTCCGTTGAGTTTACGAATAAGAACATAAGAGTCTATATGGAATCAAGGTCAGTTATTCTAATGTGTGTGTGTGTGTGTGTGTGTGTGTGTGTGTGTGTGTGTGTGTGTGTGTGTGTGTTTGTTCACTCACTATGGCAAAAAGTCGACATCAAACCTCATGATATTAAAATGCAATGGCGTCATAAACACGATGTCATCACAGTGCGATAACATTATCTTGTCTTATGTACAATTTCCATTGTAGGTAAACTATTTATCTCATACAGTTTTATTGGCAATGAAATTTAATAATGGTAAAAATGGTAAACACAGTTGATTCCATAAATATCTTCCACATAATGTGCCTGACAAATATGAATATTATTCACGCAATCATACGTATGATACCCATCTACTTAGGAAAGATTAATTTGCCTGGTATCAGTTTGATTGCAACAAGTACAGCACACTTTAGAATCGACCGCTTGTTCGGATAGATTGTGACATCACAAGGTAGATGAAACAATATGCGGTGAATTGGTGCTAAAATCACAGGAGGTAAAATCCAGAATTGATTACGTTTGATTTTTCTGGAGAACGAATCAGAATCGAGTATCCAGCAATGTCATGGTAGAATGCAAGATGTGATTTACATTATGATGAGAAATGATACCTAAAGGGAGATCATTTTGAATGGACCTGTCATGGGGCTCCAGAACCCAACCGAGGTGAGGCTAAGATACACTCGGACAGTATAATACATAACTAAATAAATGGCATGACAGGCAACTAAGACAACGGAGCAATCAACAACGTTTGTATCTGAATAAACAACTATTCTTACCGTAGTAGACCATGATATGTCGGGTATTGATGTTTTTCTAAAAATAACTTGCATTTTGATTGGTTGACGGAACTACTTTACGTCCATTCATTAATTATTAAGCTGTCCTATTTTAGCTTAATCACATTGATGAACAATTTCGATCTTACCTTCGAGAACAGAAATTCGAAAAAACTTGTATAGGTTTCAGATTCTTTGAAGATGATCCTCCTTGGGGTAGGGCCTCCGTCCTCCCCTTATTCAGTCTGGCTGACCGGATTGAAAAGTGGTGAGAATATCTGCCCCTTGGCTGCATAGCAACCACCAGGGTTGGAGGCTCAAGAGGGGTGGACCAAAGTACGTTTTTTTAGTTTTTAATAATTTTTTATTTGGAAAAAATAGTTACAACCTGTCATATACCTAAAATTACCGATTTTATGCAAATCTCTATGTTTTACTGAAGTGTGACTTGAAAAAGGTAAGCTAGAAATTCTTCATCTATGTGATTTAGCTTTAGCATCGCCTAACCGTCTGCCATACGCCACTGCCACAAGGAAGGCTGTCTTCAGGTTAGCAACTGGAGAGACAAAGACGAAAGATCCCTGAATCTGGGACTGGAAAGCCAGTCGAGGACTATCGATAGGTCCCACACGGGGCTGATCCACCTCAAAGGAGGTCGGATCCTGTCCACACCTGCTAAAAAGCGCTTGACCAGTGGATGGGCACCCAAAAGGTCACCGTCCACCGGAATGTGAAAGGCTGAAATAGCCGTGGCATATCCCATGACAGTTGATGCGGCCAAGCCGGCATCCAACCTGGACTGCAGAAATTCCAGGACCACCACTAAGTCTGCAGAAAAGGGATCGAGAACGTCCTATCTGCACACCAGCGCGAATAACAGGTCCATCTATCTTCGTATTGAAGGTTTGTCGAATCCCTCCTTGAAGCCAGTATTGTGTCTGCTACTCGTGCAGCAATACCGCTGCTTTGGAGGCGATTCCGGACAGAGGCCAAGCCACCCACTTGACCCTGGGAGACCGTGCGAGATCTCAGAACTCCGCCCCATCCCGTGAGGGAGACGTTGGTCTGAACCGTCAGGGTCGACACCGGAGACTGCAAGGGGTAACCCCGAGTCAGGTGATCGACATTGGTCCACAATAAGAGATGTGGTAAGAGCCACTCCCGAGTGACGAGCAGCCTCTCGTAAGACTCCGAGTGGGACTATAGACCCGCAAAGGCTTGTTGGACGGGTCTCATGCGGAGCCGGGACCTCCAAACCACGTCTACAGTCGCTGCCATGACTCCTAAGAGCTGGAGCCAGACCCGAGCCGTGTGGGAGGGAGAACTGAGAAAAGCGTTCACAGCCACGAGAATCTTTGGGACCCGGTCTGGGGCCAGGGAGACGATCCCTGGCTCTGTCTGAAACCGGGTGCCCAGGAAGACTAGATCCCGTGACGGGGCTAGCTCCGACTTCTTGAGGTTCACTATCCACCCTAGCGAGACCAACGTGTGCAGTATGGCCTGGGTGGACTCGTGATTCTGAAGCTGGGAAAGCGCCCTGATGAGCCAGTCGTCCAGGTAGGGGTGACAAAACCTGCCCTGAGACCTGGCCACCTGCGTTGCTACCAGCATGAGCTTGGTGAACACCCTTGGAGCCGTGGAGATTCCGAAGGGGAGAACCTTGAACTGATACAACTGATGAAAACCGCAGAAACTTTCTTAAGTCTGGGTGCATCGTGACATGAAGGTATGCGTCCTTGACGTCGATGGAGGAAAGCCACTCCTCGAACCTGAACTGACGAAATCACAGATCTCAGAGTCTCTATCTTGAACGATGGGACCTCTATGAGTTTGTTCATGATCTTGAGGTTTAGTATGGGTCTGAAACCTGCGCCCTTCTTGGTTTCCAGGAAGTAGGTGGAACAATATCCGCTCTCTTCCTGGCCCTCGGGCACCAGCTCGATCGCGAGCTGGTCTTGTAAGGAGGCCAGATACGCCTGGTGCACAGCCACCTGCATATGTTGAGCCGCGTTGCGGTACTGGTCCTCGAAGGACCTGTACGCCAACTTCAACTCAGGGGCCTGGGCCAGGCATCGAAGGCATTCATCATGCCCATGGCATTTAGCGACCGGGGCCATGCACTGCCCACAGGACTTGACGGGCTAAAAAGAAAGTAGCCTTACAAGAACCGGGCAGTGTAAACACACATGTATATATATATATATATTTATATACAAATCTGTATTTATATATATATATTAATAACATGGGGAAATGCAATGTAGTTGTTTATGTGTAAACATGCATGCATAACATGAGCAGAGGCGAATGGCAAAAAATGCGAAGTACGAATGTAAACAAGCATGGCCACACCCCATACCTGAAAGAAATAGAACATGTAATGTGACTAAATTGCTTGCAGGCAAGAGGGCGATTCGAAATCCGTAAGGAAAAATAATCTAAAACCCCCGTAAGAATGTAATAAACAAGTGGAAAGCCCAGATTGACCTACGATCCAAAAACATCAATCGAAGAAGATGGCCGCCATCTTTGGTCGACTTTCCCGCCGTCCTTCCGTGCGAGAAAGCAAAGTTACAATATTCACGAAGTTAATACTAGAAATGCGAAGTCATTCCACCCTACTGAAAGAATGTAGAAGTTACCACACATACAGATTCTTTCTGGGACATTTTCTTGGAGAGATCTTGTAGTCGAAACTTCAGACACGTCTTCTACCTGGGAATGACAGATTGAAAAGTGGTGAGAATAGAGTTATCTGCCCCTTGGCTGCATATCAACCACCAGGGTTGGAGGCTCAAGAGGCGTGAACCAAAGTACGATTTTTTAGTTTTTAATCATTTTTTATGTGGAAAAAATAGTTACAACATGTCATATACCTAAACTTAACGATTTTATGCAATAAGTACCCAAAGGAGGATCCCTTCTGAAAAAGAATCATAGTCAACATCTTGTTCAATTTATGTTTACGAGATTTACTGAACTTACTGAAGTGGCCGGCTGCACTGCCGTGACGTCATGCCTTTGTGACGTCCTTTGGTGACGTAATAACGCTCCTATCTTGCATTCAAACAGAGCAAATGTCAGTTCACGTTTGTATTACCGAAATCTTAGACAGTCAGAACAACGCGTACAGTAACTACAAGTCCCACCACACTGTTAAATCATGGACAGCTGTGACACCCACTGGCACATCGACCTGCTGCACTGGTTTGTTTCCTGGTTCCACATCAGATGTGACCACTGTACAATATTCCAAGATGCTGCCTATGTTTAATCCAGGTGATCTTATTCTAGCAGACAAAGGTTTCACTCTTCATGAGCTGTGGACAAATGGAGTCAGCTTAAACATACCACCATTTCTTTCAGAAAAAGCCTTGTTTACACCAGAAGAAGTTAAGCTTTGTTACAAGATGGAGCGAGAAGAAACTGGATGACATTCATTGTGATTTCATTGTGATGTTTAACATCTATATAAAAACCTTCATATGAAGTGATTTTCACATAAGACTACATGACATGAAAACTTGCATATACTATCGCAACAGAGCCTCAATACAATACAATATTAAATGTATGAACGAGGAAAAGAAAACACTGAATCGCGAGTTACAAATATCAGTTATATTTATTTCATATTATATCCCGCAAATAAAATCATTTACTACAATTTGGTACACACTAGACTTCAAAAGTAAAAAGCTTTTGGTGCAACATAAAATCTACATTAAAAATAGAGCGATTGTCTGTGTAGCTCCTCAACAAATCAACAACTTATAATACACATTGGTTAAAACGTCTGAACTAAACATTTCAACTAACACATGTTATTCTCCATCCAAACAAAGATGATGTTCTAAAAAATGTTGCTAGCATTACTGGTTATTGGGGAGAAGTCGTTTAAACAGCCTTCAAGCTCATATTTGAAGGGGATCTAGACAATTAAAAAGTTGTTCTTCTGAACATTTCAGCTTCCTATGTCAACTATTTTCAGAAAAAAAATGTTTTGATGAAAATGTCAACCACGCTTATGTTTGAGGGAATGTGATCAACTGACTTAGTTTGATCCCTTAGGTGCATGGTACCTACATGTAACACAAAATTTCAGCTTTAATGGTGCCGCAGTTTTGGAGAAGAAAATGTGAAATATAGAGCCATGGGCCCTGGAGCTGATCAGGGTTTATATTGTTTGATGTTGAAGACTGAAAATGATTGTGCATAACAAAAAATAACTTGACTTTTTAAAAAATATATCATTGGTTGTCCAAGTATCACAATTCCTGCAAAGGTACTGAAAAACAGGTGATCATCCCAATTACAATCCCAATTACAAGTACAATTCCGTGGCATGATATTGAACATCACGAGAGGGAGGCAGGGAAGGAGGCAGGCAGGTAGGGAGACAGGTAGGGAGGTAGGGAGACAGGCAGGGAAACCGGTAGGGAGACTGGTAGTGAGGTAGGGAGACAGCAAGGAGAAAGTGCGTGCGAGTTGCAATGCATTATGACTAACGAGCTCTCACTGACCAAAACTCCAACCATCTGCATACTATCCCCCTTGCAAGCAACACTCTGAACTACTGCTACATAAACTTATGTAATAGTCTCTTTTGCTCTGCTAGTGCAAGGCAGCAGTTGTGGCCTGTCAACTAGGCTAAGGGAGAAGACGTGAATTTTATAAAAGCGCTAAAATTTGTATTTTTCGGAATAGAAGAATGACACTAAGAAGTCTTGGTCTCCATCATACAAAGATGCAACCTCGTCCCCAGGGCTGATCAACTATCATCCCTGGGTTCACGGACATCTCTTGGTCAGGATTCCTCACCATCAGAATTTTCCACTTTCCAGAAGTTGTAACATGTAATTAATGTGAAAATGACCTTGTCATTTAATGCAAAGGATTCTGATATGAAGTTTATAGAAAAACTGGTTAACATTCATGAAAATAGCCAAAATGATCCAGAATTATGTTTTACCGTAACGACACTGTGAGTAGACGGAAGTAAACAAGCAAAATCACTGCGCGAACATAACGGCATCGTGAAACGTGATTTGTTCAAACGTCTAAATTTATCATTTGCATATAAAACATCGATAATTAAAGTTTGATATATTTACATAAGATAAGTATAGTTGTGATGTTCTATGAAAAGCGTCATTGGTAATGATGGGTCAACTTGAGCTTGTTCGAGGTCACGGCTCCGAATGCAGTGTTGATAAAGGCTAGAGAGAGAAGCAGCACTGTGAGGAGTTTGACAATGATGAACTTCTAAAATAATTAGTTTCCTAGCATTAATAGTTCCTGGAGTGAAATGGTTAAATACTCTGCCACGCCCATATTTGAGAAGAGAGTTTGACCAAAAGAACAAACTTAAGTCTACATCTTCTAAAGGTGATATCCTGAATATTTTAGCTTTCTGAATCAAAAGGTTTGGAAGAAGAACTTGTTTAAAGGTTTTTGGGCGGAAACCACGCGTTCAACTTAAATTTGGATCTATAATAATTCTTTAGAAATACTTGCCATTTAGATAGTGAAGAAAACTAACATGGTTATATTTTTGATAACACTACCTTCAATAGTACAAATTATTGTACTTTTTCGGGTCGAGTCCCATGCGGGATTCGAAGAAAAGTTCTCAGAGTGAGGCAACTGTCGCCAGGATTGACTACCATCAGCTTATCACACGACCATTTCGCCTCGACAAAAATATAATAAAGTATAATAATTCTGTTATGTGTCGCTGATTTTTAAACACAGTATGAGTATCTTTTAAATGATTAAAGTTTATTTGCGGAAGAAGTTACATAGAGATCATTAATATCATATTTTTGGAATAAAAAATTTATTATGCGAGCCTTCTGGTTTTGGAAGCTGCGTTGCCGGGTTGATGCGGATTGCTGCATAACAATATCTTTCGCACTTAAACGGTAATTATTTGTGAGGTGGGATTGTTTCCTTTGTTTATGACAATAAGTACCTATTAATGTACCTAATACCGTATGCTCAGCCCTCAAGAACTGCCAAAATGCTAGTGCGATCGACGAGGCGCGTCGGTAGTGACATATCAAGATGTCTTTTTGTACACAGGACACTGCAGCTACTTGTTGATGCTGTTGGTTAGCGCACTGAAGTTTTGAATGATTTTTAAAACAAATCTACAATTATCTTGACTTTGTTAACACTATAAATGCACATAGTCTACCATATCAGATGATTTGGTTTTTTCGAATATCCATTCTTTCAAGCGGAAATACTCGGGTAAACTCCCGGTTACGCTTTTCAATGATACGTAAACAGTTTTAGGATTCGCATGAAGTAGTTCGTGTATTTGACCTTTGACCTGTTTTGCATATTTATCAGATTTGGATACCAAGTTTATCAGATTGTTTTATGTAAAAGGTGCATTAATCATAAGCATAAATATTTCTTATTTTAATATTCTGTGTAGCGGTACGTAATTGCTTACAGTTATTCCCCTTTGTTCCTTTAATCGGAAGTATTGACAGGTTACGCATGTGCACTTGACTTAATGCAAATATGCGTTTTGAAAGAATACACTGGCTCAACTTTAAAACTTTGTTTTATTGTTTATTCAGGTAGGAACAAAGCACCAAAACACATTCCCTTGCCCCATTACATCTTTGTATATATGTTTGCCAAATGTTATGTGTAGACATTTGTTTGAGAAGTAGTTTTTATCACTTTTAGTGGTAACAAGGGTGCGCGTCTTTGAATCCAGACAGGTCACGTTGTCGATTTTCATGTTTTGCCTAATTTCTATAAAGTAAGCCTTTTTCATGATTGAATTTGTAAGTAAATACATGCTAGGTCATTCAGGTAACACTTTGGTAGCGTGTAAAGCGCAACAAGTATTTTAACCAGTATTTTCAGTGTTTTCTGATTATTTTCCCACATGGTTGGAAGAGTTATGTCCCTTTGCAAGATGGCTGCGCCCATGGTTCATGTACACCGTCGTGTTGATAGTGTTTTTCGCGTAATGGAAAGATGTATTTTTAATAACAATTATTTTGGTTTATCCAACTGTAATAGTTATTGTTTATATATTTAATTACTTGTAAGGCAAAAGTAGTAATATTAAGAGGAAAATAGGGAAATTAGCGTTTTAAAGAAAGGTTACTTTGACGGTTTTCATAAATTGAAGCATTCGTAAAATATCTGTTTCTGGTTGTATTTCAGTTATTTTGCAGCGGTATTTACAATTCATTTATGTTTTCTGAAATCATTATTATTATTCTTTTATTAATTATAAAAGTAGAAGTAGGGTTTGAGTAAATATTTTCTATTTGAATCTGTATGTTTGAAAATGTAAACTCTGAAGTATTTTATTGAAATAATTGTTTTATTTTAATTGTCATTTTACATTAGGATATATCTTAAATATTTTATGTTAAATACTTATTAAAGCAAATGTATGTCAGGTTTCATGTTTGTCATGTTTCAAGTATGTTGACATTTGATTCATGTATAAGAAAAGCACTCAGAGAAATTATGGATATGTAACTGGTAACCTTTAGCCTGAAAGGGTTGATGTGTTTAAGCTTAAAGGCACTGATGATTGTCAGACCCAAGTTATAATCCTTGGTGCAGGCGCACTTGACTTAATGCAAATATGCGTTTTGAAAGAATACACTGGCTCAACTTTAAAACTTTGTTTTATTGTTTATTCAGGTGTTACATCTTGGGGGCTCGTCCGGGATTTGCCATCCCATCACCGATGAACTGTTAAGAAGCTGACATCATGGGGGACCAAGAGTTCGAGTACAGTCTTAGAGGGCAAGTCTACCTTCTGGAGGAAGACCAACTTCGTGAAGTGGCGACTGCTATGAAGGTCGAGTGTGATGACGTCCAGAAGCTAACGAGGGTGAACGCCATCAAGGCACTTGACAATATCATCAGCAAGTCGACAGGGACAGAAGATGGTGAAAGAGTCCGGAATCGTCTGATTGAGGTTCTCAAAGAGGTCCGAGGGAAGACAGTAGAACAGAAGGCTGCTGAAGAAGAAGTGGTTACCCCAGTGATCGATAGCAGTAACAGTGACAGTAATCTGCAGAATGGTAATGATTCAGAGAGTGAACCATTACAGAACAAGAATGTGAACATGTCCACAGACAAACTTGCAGCATGGCGAAAAGACTTTAAGATCACTGGTCAAATAGGGGACAGTAAGAATTGCATTAACTTTAATAGCCTCATTAGACAGATTGATGCAGGCAAGTTGAAGGGATATAGTGACGAGGAAGTTGTGGAAGGGGTAATAAAAGCCATTCAACCTGGGTCGAGACTTCGGAGTTACTTGGAATGCAAGAAAGAGTGCACTCTTCCTGTGTTAAGAAGTATCATTAGGTCTCACTACAGAGAGAAGACCCCAACTGAACTTTACAGCGAGTTGACAACTTTGATTCAAGGCACAAATGAAGATGCCCCAGATTTTCTTCTCCGAGCACTAGACGTGAAGCAGAAAGTACTGTTTGCCTCACAGGAAGACAATGCTCCGGTTCAGTACAACCCTGACCTCGTTCAGCAAATGTTCCTTCATAGCTTGGAAACAGGACTGGTATCTGATAGTGTTCGACATGAACTGAAACCCTATCTCAAAGACCTGAAAGTGACTGATGAACTCTTAATCTCTAAGATGAACAGTATCTTCACCCAAGAAACAGAAAGGTTGTCAAAAACGCGACATAAGACAAAGGTTGGCAATGTTGACAAGGTGGACGGTGAAGAAAAGTCAACTTACTGTAAGCATGGGGAAGAAATAAGTCAATTAAAGGAACAGTTGGCAAGACTAGAACTGCTAACGAAGCAACAATTGGCCTCAGGTCAGAAGGAAGACAACTACAAGAAATCAGCGGAGAGACCAAGGTACGTGCCTGGATGTCCGAAGTGCAAGGTTGACGGTACAGGGAGCAACTGCTCTCATTGCTGGAGGTGCGGAAGTGATGAACATTTTAAAGCCGGATGTCGTGTTCGTCATGACAACAATGAGACTACGACAAAGACGACAGAACGTGTTGCCTTGAAAGAGCTGATGGGAGTGGTTCATCAATTGTCATCCAAACAGAAGAGGTCAATGACGAAGTTGATTGGAAACAGATGTCAAATGAACTGTCTCCTCGGTAAGGTTCCTATCACCGTGTTATGGGACACTGGAGCACAAGTGTCAATTGTGCATGATTCATGGCTGAAAGAGAACTTGCCTCAGAAGTTACGACAGCTGTCTGAACTTCTAGATGGTGAACTGACTGTGACTTCAGCAAGTGGTGATTCGATACCCTATGAGGGCTGGGTTGACTTGGAACTTGAACTGGGGAAGGACTTGCCGTCAACGACTGTTCCGTTCCTAGTAAGCAAGGATGACGAGTTTCTGTGTCCGATTGTGGGCTACAATGTGATCGAGCATCTTCAGGACAAAAGTGGAAGTGACTTGATGAAGAGGGCCTTGAAAGCAACCATCAAGGGTTTGTCCACCAGAAAGATACATGCAGTAGTCAGACTCATCCAGTCCAAGAATGACCCATGTCTTGAACTGAAGACTGTAGGTAGAGACTTTGACATTCCCTCAGGACAGTCTTGCTCAGTGCAATGTCTTGCCAGTGCTGGGTTCGACCAGAAGCAAAGTGCAGTTTTCACACCATTGATTGAGCGATCATGGCCCGATGGTCTCATTGTTCATGAGAGTTTGGTGAACGTGAAGGCAGGATCATGTAAAGTGAACTTGATTGTAGAAAACACCAGCACTAAAGACCTCCAGCTTCAGAAAAAGACAGTACTAGGTACAGTTGAACAAATCCAGGGGATCCTGCCACTTCCAGAAGTACAAATACCAGAAGACAACAGAAGAAACGACATAACAGCATCAGACAATTGGGTCCCTCCAGTGGATCTGAACAACTCAACCTTGTCAGAGGACCAAAAGGAGAAGGTTCGTCATCTTCTGCAAGAAGAAAATGCTGCATTCTCAAGAGAGGGTGAGATAGGGGAAGCAACAGATTTGGAGTTAGAAATTCAGCTGACTGATCCCACACCTGTACAGAAGGGATATATTTCTGTACCGAAGCCGTTGTATAACGAAGTTAAGACATACTTGGTTGACTTGTTGCATCGAGGCTGGATCAGGAGAAGCAAGTCATCTTATTCAAGCGCCATGGTGTGTGTTCGCAAGAAAGATGGTTCATTGCGGCTTTGTATTGACTTTCGTGAGCTGAATCGGAAATCTCTTCCTACCAGACAGCCGATTCCACGAATTCAGGAAGCACTCAATAATCTTGGTGGAAAATCCTGGTTCACCGTCTTAGACCAAGGGAAGGCGTACCATCAAGGTTATATGGCAAAACAGAGTCAGCCATTGACAGCATTCACGACACCATGGGGACTGTACGAATGGATAAGAATACCTTTCGGACTCAGTGGTGCTCCAGGAGCATTTCAGGCATTCATGGAGAGGACTCTGGAAGGCCTGAGAGATGAAATATGTATGCCTTATCTTGATGATATACTGGTGTACAGTGAAGAGTTTGACAAACACCTAGAAGATATCAGGAAAGTCTTGCACAGATTGATTGAGAAGGGTGTGAAACTGAAGCCTGAAAAATGTGAACTGTTAAGAAAAGAAGTTAGATACCTTGGTCATTTGGTGTCAGCAGATGGATACAAGGTAGATCAAGCAGACTATGAAGCAGTGCAAGCTTTGAAACTTCGAGAAATCAAGACAGTTGGTGATGTTCGACAAGTACTCGGTTTCATTGGGTATATAATGAACTTTTCACAGAAAGCCAAGCCACTGTTTGACCACCTACAGGTAAACCTGGAGTTCAAGGATATGATGACCAAAAGAAGAAAGGGTTCGAAGGTGAAAACTAAACAGGTCCAAGCCCCCTCAAACCAGCCGGTAAAATGGGAGAAAGAACACCAAACGATACTGAAGGACCTGGTCGACAGCCTATGCAAGTCACCACTGCTGATATATCCACAGTTCGACAACCAGTTCATTCTCCACACGGATGCCTCGCATGAAGGGCTGGGGGCGGTGCTATACCAACGAAAGCAAGACAGCAAACTTGGAGTGGTGGCCTATGGGTCTCGCGCACTTTCGAAGGCTGAGAGGAACTATCATTCGACAAAATTGGAATTTCTAGCCTTGAAATGGGCCGTGACGGATCGATTCCGTGACTTTCTTTACTATGCAAAGGACATCCAAGTCTACACGGACAACAACCCCCTAACCTACATTCTGATTACAGAAAGACTGGACGGCACAAGGCTTAGGTGGTTTGCTGATCTCGCAGATTTTAACTTCCAACTACACTATAAACCAGGAAAAGCAAATGGAGATGCGGACGGTCTCTCAAGAATGCCCTTGGACATGTCCAAATACATCCAGGAATGCTCGGAAGTATCAACCCCAGAGATGGTCTCAAGCGTCTTTGATGCTGTCAACTGTCAAGAACTGAGTGTTGGATATGTCACGGTATCAGTATCGAGATGTTTCATTGAGAAGTCTGACATCACTTCAGTGGAAGAAGAAACTGTGTTTAAGCACAAAGATAAGAGTCAAACTCAAAAGTCATCATCCTCCTACTTTGAAGAGAATGATGAAATGAACATGACCAGCGAATCGTCAGACTCCAGCATCAGCTCTTCCGAACTAAGAAAACAACAGCTACTTGATCCAGAAATCGGCCTCATCATGAGACACCTGTCATCTGGAACAGGAATGACTTGGAAAGAAAGAAAAAAGAATTCAAGGACTAAAGCTCTTGCCCGAGAATTGAAAAACTTCAAGATCGGAGAAGATGAAGTATTGTACAGAGTCACTAGCCTACATGGATTTGAGCGAAAACAGATTGTCCTGCCGTCCAAGTACCATGATACAGTACTTAAGGAACTTCACAACAAGATGGGACATTGTGGAATAGAGAGAGTCGTCTCACTTGCGAGAGATCGTTTCTACTGGCCCAAAATGTATGAAGAAATAGAGACTTATGTAACGAAGAGGTGTACATGTATCAAAGACAAGAAACCACATCTCAAGACATGTGCACCGATGAAATCAATAGAGACCTCAGAACCATTTGAACTTGTGGGCATAGACTTTGTTCACCTGGAAAAGAGCAAGGGAGGATATGAGTATATCCTAGTTGTGATGGATCACTTTACGAGATTTGCACAAGCATATCCCACTCGTAATAAATCAGCACGCACAGCAGCAGACAAGATATTCAACGAATACATCCCAAGATTTGGATTCCCAGGTACCATACATCATGACAGGGGAGGAGAATTCGAAAATCAGCTTTTCAATCGTCTGCACAAGTTGAGTGGTGTGACAGCCTCTAGAACTACACCTTATCACCCACAAGGCAATGGTCAGACTGAGAGATTTAACAGGACTCTACTCGGTATGTTGCGCACCCTAGGAAAAGACCAGAAGTCAAATTGGAAGGACCACGTTCACAAAGTTGTACATGCCTACAATTGTACGAAGAGTGAAAGTACAGGTTATTCGCCGTTCTACCTGGTATTCGGTCGCAGTCCTCGCTTGCCAGTCGATCTCATGTTTGGCATTGACAAGAAATCAGCTGAAACATCATTACCAGAATATGTATCCAACTGGAAACAAGCCATGGAACAAGCTTACAGTAATGCCAGAGAAAATTCTTCCAAATCAAGCCAAAAGCAGAAAGAACTCTATGATAAGAAGGTTCGCAGTAGTCTACTTGTGCCGGGAGACCGCGTGCTGGTACGAAATGAGAAAGAACGAGGTGGACCAGGCAAATTGAGGTTTTACTGGGAAGATCAAGTGTATGTTGTCACTAGAAAGTTTGAAGATTCTCCTGTCTATGAAGTAAAGCCAGAAAAGGGAAAGGGACAGAAAAGAATGCTTCATCGCAACATGTTGTTGCAATGTGACAGTGTATTCACTCTACCAGAAAAAGATGACAAGAAAATTCAGAAATATCTGAAAAAGAAGGACCAAGAGAAGCCTACTCAAGAATCAGAAACTCATTCGGTTGAGGACAGTGATTCAGATGACGATTTAACTCTGATCTTGATTGATGCAGACAAATCAAGAAATGACGGTGAAAAACCGGTCATAGACATTCAAAATGAAGATGGGTTAGAAGTTATGACAGAAACTGCTTCAGAGGGACAAAACGTTGCATATGAAGAGCCTCGTATGTCAGATCATCTGTCTGAAAAATCTGATGAAGTTGAGGATGTGTCTGAAAGTACAGAAACAGTTGAGGAATCAGGAAGTGAGTCTGTGAGTACAGAGACTGCCGATGAAGTAGACGCTGAAGAAGAGCAGGACAGTACGGACTCTCAGAATGATAGTGCGGACTCTCAGAACGATAGTGCGGAATCTGAAAGACAACCAAGACGTCGTGAAAGTAAGCCACCTCAGAGATTTACATATGATGTGCTTGGTAACCCAAGTCTAAACATGATGTTTGTGAGACCACAGTATGTCAGTTCTCCAGTAGTGTGGAATTACCCTCCTGTGTACGTCCAGCAATTGCAAATTCAGCCTTGGTTCTACCAGACAGCTGGAATGCTAAACCTGTGACTAGTGAATAGTCAGTGAGAAGTGAAAGTGTAGAATTGGGAGATAAGTAGTTAAAATGTGTGGTGATATGAATGTGACAAAGAAGTGCTTTGTGCAAAAAGAATAAGTAACTAAGTAAAGTGTGCCTAGAGTAGCAGATAAGTGAATCTTAGTCTGTTGCTAACTGTGCCTAAAGAATGAAGTTTATGTACACATTTCGAAGGAGAATAGAAGTGTCGAAATGTGTAAAGTGTAATGACTGCTGAATTATCTTGTGAATATCACAAGGAAGTATCAATCTGACTTGTTACAGTGTAACGGGAACTGCCTGAGGACTGATCAACCTCCAAGATAGTTAAAGGACTGTTTGCCAACTGGAAGTGAAGGGTAAACAGTATGTCATCTCTGAGACATAATTGATATCTTATGAGACTTTCCATTCAGCCTGAAGTAGTGTCACATTTATTTATTCCAGATGGACTTGTTCACCCACATACATAACTGTTTAAGTATTCAAAGTTGATTTCAAGGAATGGGATATTGTATTGATGTTTATTGAGTGTTTGGAATGTTTTCAATCTTGTTAACATGAAAAGATATTTCAGTGTTAAGTTCAAGTTCAAGGTGTAAATGTCGAGGCGACATTTTAGTTTCCCGGGGTGAGTGTAAAAGGTGCATTAATCATAAGCATAAATATTTCTTATTTAAATATTCTGTGTAGCGGTACGTAATTGCTTACAGTTATTCCCCTTTGTTCCTTTAATCGGAAGTATTGACAGGTTACGCATGCGCACTTGACTTAATGCAAATATGCGTTTTGAAAGAATACACTGGCTCAACTTTAAAACTTTGTTTTATTGTTTATTCAGGTAGGAACAAAGCACCAAAACACATTCCCTTGCCCCATTACATCTTTGTATATATGTTTGCCAAATGTTATGTGTAGACATTTGTTTGAGAAGTAGTTTTTATCACTTTTAGTGGTAACAAGGGTGCGCGTCTTTGAATCCAGACAGGTCACGTTGTCGATTTTCATGTTTTGCCTAATTTCTATAAAGTAAGCCTTTTTCATGATTGAATTTGTAAGTAAATACATGCTAGGTCATTCAGGTAACACTTTGGTAGCGTGTAAAGCGCAACAAGTATTTTAACCAGTATTTTCAGTGTTTTCTGATTATTTTCCCACATGGTTGGAAGAGTTATGTCCCTTTGCAAGATGGCTGCGCCCATGGTTCATGTACACCGTCGTGTTGATAGTGTTTTTCGCGTAATGGAAAGATGTATTTTTGATAACAATTATTTTGGTTTATCCAACTGTAATAGTTATTGTTTATATATTTAATTACTTGTAAGGCAAAAGTAGTAATATTAAGAGGAAAATAGGGAAATTAGCGTTTTAAAGAAAGGTTACTTTGACGGTTTTCATAAATTGAAGCATTCGTAAAATATCTGTTTCTGGTTGTATTTCAGTTATTTTGCAGCGGTATTTACAATTCATTTATGTTTTCTGAAATCATTATTATTATTCTTTTATTAATTATAAAAGTAGAAGTAGGGTTTGAGTAAATATTTTCTATTTGAATCTGTATGTTTGAAAATGTAAACTCTGAAGTATTTTATTGAAATAATTGTTTTATTTTAATTGTCATTTTACATTAGGATATATCTTAAATATTTTATGCAAGCTTTAATGTTAAATACTTATTAAAGCAAATGTATGTCAGGTTTCATGTTTGTCATGTTTCAAGTATTTTGACATTTGATTCATGTATAAGAAAAGCACTCAGAGAAATGTCTTAACAGTTTTAAGATAAAGGTTTTAGCAGCTTTAAGCTCAAGTATTAATGATGTAATAATAGTATCATGTAGTGCAGGTTTGATTCAAGTTATGTTCATTGTTCAGGCTAAATTGTTCAAGTTATTATTGTTGTTGAAGTATATCAAAGTTGAAAGTCAATTATGGATATGTAACTGGTAACCTTTAGCCTGAAAGGGTTGATGTGTTTAAGCTTAAAGGCACTGATGATTGTCAGACCCAAGTTATAATCCTTGGTGCAGGCGCACTTGACTTAATGCAAATATGCGTTTTGAAAGAATACACTGGCTCAACTTTAAAACTTTGTTTTATTGTTTATTCAGGTGTTACATTTATTGCATCGATAACACCCTCCATTATATGATAAATAAATATATTGTATTTTATAAAACAGCAAGACATTATCTCTAAACGATTTGAAATGATCAAAAAACCACTAAACTTATCTAGCTTTAATATGACATGGCAGTTTTCACATTCTGAATGGAAAAACATCAATCTGCACACACATTACTATGCTTACATCTAAAATATAACAAATTATCATTAACTTATACCCCCAACCCAATTAGAAGGAAAGCAGCCACACGATGAGAATAGGAGTTCACCATCGAACTTATCTTCTCGGCGCCATATAAATCATTAAGTTGAATTTGAATAGAAGAAAGTAAATCAATGTAATGTTTATTATGGGAAGTTTTTGCTTCACTCCACCTGTTCATTTCATCGTAAACCACTTACTTGTATTCAATTTGAAATATTATCCCTTAGGTGCCTAGCTTTAGCCTACTACAGCACTGCATAACATATTGGCATTGAAACATTACAGCAACCTGATTTGTGGGTGTAAAAATGGCAATATTATGAACATACTTAAAAAATAAACATTTATTAAAAATTTATATTTAATCTATCATTATATGTACATATATAGCATTTACTTACAAATTTATTAGTCGTACTACTTTGAGTTTTACAAGCACCTGTGCTAGAACCCCTCAGTTCTTACCATCCTGGTCCCTCATTGAAGCTTGCACAACGCCTGAAATATATGCAAGCTCCGCATCATACCAGAAGCGAAGCACATGGTCGCACGAAACCGTATTCTTAAACTTTCGTAATTAACTAAAAGGCAAAAGAAAGTTTATGTTCGAAAAATCAGTTTTCTTAAAAGGACAGGCCCAGAACCGGAAGACCACGCGTCACAACACCACACGAAGATCATCGTATACGAACCATTCACTTGCGTAACCGATACGTAACTGCGGCGTCAACGGCGGCAACGGCTCTGGGACATCGTATCAGTCCACGAACAGTACTATGGAGACTACTTTCTGCAGGTATCAGACCTTACCGTCCCTTCAGAGGAATGTTCTTGACCGTCCAACATCGACGTGAGAGACTACGATGGGCCAGACGAGGTCGTGTCTGGCAAGTCCGGGAATGGCGTAGAGTACGTGTTGTTTTCGGATGAAAGTCGTTTCAGGTTATTCAGGAACGATGGACGACAACGAATCTTTCGACGTAGAGGTGAACGGTTGGCTCCAGTGTGCTTCCAAGAGCATCATCAATTCGGTGGGGGAAGTGTAATGGTCTGGGGCGGCATTTGTGGAGAGAAAGACTCCACTAGTGGTTGTGCACGAAAACCTGAATGCTGTGAAGTACCGAGATGACATTATACGGCCAGTAATGCTTTGTATTTGTAATGTATTCCAGCATGATAATGCTAGGCCTCATTCATCACGATCGACAAGGGACTTCTTGAACCATCACAATGTTCACGTTTTGCCATGGCCTGCCTGTTCCCTGGACATTAACCCAATTGAACACCTTTGGGACAATCTCGTCAGACAAATAAGGAACCGCCAGCGACCACCTTTGACGATAAATGAATTGGAAATTGCTCTCAGGGAAGAATGGCAAAGAATTTCACCTAACGTCATCAGACGTCTGACGTGATCGATGAGGAGACGTATCGATCACTGCATTGATGCATAGGGTGGACATACACGCAACAGAAACCCATGCTGTAATGTTTTATAACTTTTGCAATCAAGCATGTGGATTCAGATATCGCTGAACAGTACGAATTTTGACCCCCACCACTGTTCAATGAGATCCCACTTGTCATGTATTGTGCCAAAATGATGACCTGAAACCCGTCTTTCACATAAACCACACAGTATTCTGATATGACTTCTGTTGTTGTCATAATACCCCTTTCAACCAGACCTATACTCTCTTTTGCTTTTTAGTTAAGTTCAGAGCGATGAGATGTATAATTCATCCAATACATAATGAACAGTGCCATTATAAGAAAAGTTGTTTGTCACCGGAAGTAGATCAGACAGTTAATCTTGCGAGAGTTACTGACGGGCCCTACACATCTGGGAAGTCATCTGATACTGATTACATGAAATTAAGTAACATATGTTTTTTTAGAGGAATCCTCTTTACATATATACAGTAATGTGGTAACCTCTCGCTTTGTTTGGTAGACAGTACCTTAAACAGCTGGCATGCATAGATGATATTGTATACAAAGTGCATATACGTGTATGTATTTAATATATTAATGAATATACAACTTATTGGTTGGAGGCGCAAACCGCCTCCAACCTGATACGCAGTTGGATTTCACGCTATATTACTGTTGGAATATTCAAAATAAACTTTCGACCAATCATGCTTGGCCTCTTCATACTTTGGAAAAAGCATATGACCAACGAACACGGCTGTAACAAATTTGTAACCACGTGACCATGTGGGTTATCCGAAATAATTATCCCCTTTTACTGCGAAAAGAGATTTTGTCTAAACATCTAAAATAGAAACGACCGTTGTGTTATTCTGAGTCTGAATGTAAGTAAACATAAGATTTTTCAATTCAAAGCCATTTTACACCTCCATGAGCAGACATGTACCAATTCAAGTGCATAATTTCGTACTGCAGTTTCGGAAAATCCAAGAAACTTTACACGCTAATGTTATACGCGCGGAGCAAGCATATACTAAACGATAATAGTGGTTGTCAATCAACACACCAACCTTCCACTCTGTTATCAATATATCCAATGCCAAACAGACTTGCATAATGGTACTCAATGTACTGTTATTGAATTAATGATAGTGAAGCTTGTACATGTATAAGCACATATTGGATAGAACCATATTTATGTCCAAACTGATAGCACCAAGCATGAGGATACCGGGCCATTATCCTTGTATTAAAAAAGGTCCATATGCCTTCCTTCCACAGATAAACAGAATATGCTTCATAATCAATCGAATTGGTACACTTTAAATTTGCAAATGTTTAACAAATGGTTGACTGCTTGTTTCAGGGAACATAGGCCTACATATTCTTATTGCTGGAATCTAACAATGACACAACTCTCAACAACGTTTTGATCAAATTCATAATATAGGCCTACTTCGAAATTGGAGCAAAAGCACCCAGGAGTTGCGCTTTAAAATAAATCGGGGAAGTTGAATGTTCACTTTCATTTTCAAATGATAGATTATATATTATTTTATTTTATTTATGAATAAATAATGTATGTAAATTGAAAAGCATATACACAACTTAAATGATCGAGGTAAAATTCTTTTATTTGCGACTTTTGAATTGAATAACTAATTGTGTGATTAGTAATCAAAACTTTTATCCCCCAAAATGACCATAATGCAGGCTTCGAATTCATTTTGCTATATGTACATATGACATACATATCCTTTTTATAATATATTTTAGCCTTAACAAGATTCCTCCAACCATGCCTTTTTAAAGGCTTTTCTTGTACAATAACTATTTGTTTTACCATAAAGAAAAAATGTACTCATTCACCAGATGTTGTTTTTTTTTGCTGCGTGAGAAAAGTTGCTTGAAGAGTTATTATTGTAAATGTTTTCAAGTATGATAATTTGATCATCCTATTACAAACTTTAATGATATTATCATGAGAACTGTCGGCCAATCTTATCTTCATCTTCTCGTTTATGTTGCGTCATTCGAATAGAAAGTGTTGTTATCAGTGTTGATTCCCCTCTTTATTGACAATTGACAATCTTTGAACTATCTTTCGTCGTAATGCACTACTGTAAAGGATTAATACTAGAAAAAAGTGAACCATCATCCAATAATTGTGAACTTTGTGTCTTTTACGACATCGAAACGATCCTATGAAATGAAAATAACACTTTTCCAAGATAAAAATATCAAGACCCGATAATTTTATGACTTATTTTCAGTTCCAGTGCCAAAACTTCATCTAACCTTTGTTTTCAATCCCTTGCAAAACTATTTCCATTCCTTAGCGAAATCACCAAAGTTCAGTTCCCAGTAAGTACACTTATTTACGTGAGTAAGCTTTCTTATTTTCATTATTTGCAAACATTTTAGAGTTGATAACACCATACCTAAAGTTTTAATGAAGGTAATAGTACTCTATATTTGGCAGAATACGTGCTTTGCTTAATAAAGGATTCAGCCATAAGACTGAATCCTGATTGCTATTGACGTGTTTTTAAAAAATATTGTTCCACCGATTTTGTACACGAGTTTAAATGCTTGTAGCCATTAATATGAAATTTGGCCGCGAATTTTTTTGGCCCAATCGGTCTAGCCATTACAGGTCCAGTTCGAATCTAAAATTCTATTGATTCTATAAGATGCCCAAAAGCAATAGGAGCAAAGAGGTAAATCATGACGAACTCGTAGGTCACCTGGTTCTATCGCCATATTAATTTTGGACACTTTTTTGCAATTTCCCGACCCCATGCACCTTTGACAATGTTTACCTCTGAAGTTACTTACTTTGTTAAGTGCTGAACTATTTTTGCGGCTGAAACATTGGTGAATAATGTTTTTTTTTTATTAAGCTCAAACTCCAAGGACTTCCAACCTATTCACAGTATTCAGCTTTTTGTCAGGAGAGTAAGATAAGAAAGAATGTTGTCTTTATGAATCAATAATAAAATTGCAGGGGAGCAGTCATTTCCGAAAACAATAATTTTAAAGATTAATTCAAATTTTCAAAATTGAGTTTCAGTGGAACGCTGTAATTTCGTAACTTAATAACCAGGGAGTGTAGAATATTGTTTAATTAGACAGATGAAACATTACCCTAATTACGAAATTTTTAATTAGTTGGTGTTCATAATCAATGAGTTATATGTCTCTTAAGTTGATCAATTTCTACTTTCTTTCTAAAGTGACAATATTCGAGTTTGTAGTGAGTCTTTGTCATGTAATATCTCAACAATGGAAAGTCACAGGATATTTTGGATACATATTCCAGAGGGAAAACAACACCCTTAATAGACAATTCGATAACATACACAATTAAAGAGTTCGAAGCATTTTATGTTGATCAATGTCTTCTTTAATTTTGGAGATGGCCACCCTTAGGCAAAAGGTGTTAAAATTGAACAATGATTCACAGCTTGAATAATAATATTTGTAAACATATTTTAAACATTAACTTGTACTTGAACCGCTTTACATGTTAGGGCAGCAATAAAACAATTTGTTTATTTATTCATCGGTTTGATTCATGTGTAACTATAAATTCATCATAACAGATAAAATATATTCTTCAATTCTTTATTGCTATAGTACAAAAATGTACAAAAAATTCACATGCAAACAAACCTAGAAAAGACCTTAAAGGTTACATGTCGTACCCCATGGTCACTTTCGGGATTTGTTGAAAAGGGGTTTCAATTTGACAACTACTTAACTTTAATTTTTGTAAATCGGCCCGTAAATTATTTATATACGGCTTGATTGAAAAAGTGCCTAAATAAGCCCCAGCGGCTAGAATGAAAGTGGGCGGGGTGGTCACTGAAGCGTATCCAGCTGTGACATACGTGGAGGAATCTCATTATGGCCGCTTATCTTAATTTAACGCGTTTTCCCAACTTTTAAACTGCTCATTTAGGAAAGAAGTCTTCATCAAAACAACCCAAATTTTCGATAAACCGATTACTTAACTATTCAACGACCGATTTCAACGGCCGGGCCCTGCTTTATTAGATTGTATTCTGTAGCAATTAACCACGGAACTGCTGTCACAACACATAGATGTTTGAATCGAAGACGAAAATCACATATCACATGTGGACCTTTATCTGTCATCTGTCGTAACAGTCAATACAGCTGGTTTCATTCAATGATGTTTTTCATTTGACTTGGCTTTTGGATTCACATAACATCAGAATGATTTTGATAAATGATTCCAAAGGACCCACAGGTGGATATTATATAAATGTAATTAATACAATTCTATATTTATTAAGATTGTGAATAAACATTTAATGAGATTTCTCTTGTAAAACAACTTACTATGAATAATTGAGAACTCCATGCCAATTAACAGACATCTGCAACTATCATAGATTAATTCACAACGTTGACATGGTGTGTCTAAACCTGAACATAGTACTTCCTCAGATATACTCTGTGACTGAGTATAATATATTTGATTGAGCAAAACAAAGTTTATATAAATTTAAATCGTCTCACTCTGATTATTTCTGGTATATATTCATCAACATAATGTAAGATACACGTTTAGAAATCTGGTCTATTATTTAGCCATTTACTAACAAATCAAAGGAAATAATTAAATAATATATCATAATCAAAATAAAATATATAATTTTGTTTTACTGGATTACATTGTGCACATCAAATTGAAACAGTCTGCGAAAAGTATAAAAATACTATTAGGCTATATCACAGTATAATATTTGTTTGACATTGTGTGTGAAATTTGCCACAGAACTAATTCTAAAGGTTCGATTCATGAAAAAACAAGTTTTGGACGAATTTATTAAAAGTGTGAACTCCTTGCATCGCCATGAATCATTAGTTTGATGGTAATATGATGTACGCCTTCAGTGTATGGAGCTCAGTGTACATTCGAATACGTATTGGAGGTTACCAAATCGTCTCTTTCCAGTTGAATGGATTCATTCTGCTCACATAATGAGAGGGATTTATTCAGAAATACATGTTCATGACTGTTGCGGACATCGCAGTTGTCTACATCTATTTCGCTTAACAGTTAAACAATTGAAAACATTTTTCAGAACCAGGAATTTCAATGTAATATCTGGGTAAAGTCGTACGTTAAACATTGAGAAATGGATAAATGATACAAAATGGTATTCTGACTCAGTCCAAAAAATTGGCAAATTCTTTCATCTCTTGAGAGTCCATTGCTTTAACCATCTTGTATCATTAACTTATGGTTTGAACATCTAAATCTAGTTAAAACAATTCTGTATATTCGGATGTATACGATGGACAAGTAATGCTCATAGTTAAGAATGTGTTGAAACAGTTTCTGACCAATTTTGATTATCAGTACATATACATCTCCTTTTAAAGTTGACATAAAAGAACTAATACAAACAACACCTTGATTTTGCCACATACACCTAAAACATTTTCATAGAGAATATTTCTGACATTTAGAGCTCAATTCAAGATTGAATACCTTTTTCTGCTAATCTCTTTTGTAAATTATATGCATAAGTAAAATGCTGTTATAATTCTACAGTATAATTATCTTATCCACTATCAAATTAAATTAATATATTGTTCATTTTTATATTGACACTATCCGCGTTCAACCCCTGCTACAATATTTAAGTTAATTTCACTTAGACATAAAAACTGCGAACTCTCTGCATGGTCATGACTAATTAATATTATGATAACAGGATATACGTCTTCAGTGCATGGAGCTTAGTTTATATTCGGATACGTATTGGAGGTTAGAAAATCGTCTCCTTAACACTTGAATGGTTCATTCAGCTAACATATATTATTTACATACTCTAGTTGACAACTCACCGCAGCCATTCAATCATTCTCAATTGATCACTAAACCAAAATAACACAGTTAAAATGAATAGAGTTACCTTCCCCATCGCTGCTCTCTAGTGCTTATCCCCAGTGACGTCACTTCTCTCTTTGTCGCCAGCAAGATAGGACGTCCATTTTGATAGCTCTCAGAGTTTGCGATTTTTGATTAAATACCCTCGACTGAGGTTTCTAGCTCTTGTTTTGAGTTGTTTCATGTGTTAATTGTTGTTTTTCTTTCCTCTCTGGGTTTGAAGAAGGTTTTTTGGTTTTCTGCTATAGTGCGCATCTCCACTGTAGCACGTTATCTAGGTCAGCGCTTCTCACTGTGTTGACTGGAGTACCTTGGAGTACCTTGCAACTCCTGCGGCCCGTGCTAGCTCATGCGTGAGCGCTTGGCACGTGTGGGACAGTCGCTTGCTGTCTGTGCTTGGAGGAATGTCGTCTTACTGGCTTACTCATCTAGACGCTCCATCATCTAGCCACTCGTTCGCCTTTCCTTCCGACGAGGTCTCGTAAAAACGCATTGTAGGGTTGGTCTCCATCCTCCGACAGTTAGGCAGGCGGACGGAGTGTTACCATCCTGTCCTGTCAGGTCGCCACTACCAGTGGAACGTTCTCCTGTTCGGGATATCGTCGACTCCGAGGCTGTTCACGTGAGTGACTCAGCCCGTAGTTCAGTTCCTGCACTGTCACGACGTGCAGTTCGTTCGTTCTGTCACCATCATTCCACGTCTGTTCTCGAAGCCCAATGATTGGACTGTTCAGACGCCTGGGATGAATGATCAACTTGGACAAGTCAGACTTGCAGCCAGCAACGTCACTCACCTTCCTAAGCGTTCACTTGGACACCGTCTAGGACAAGGCGCTAGTCACACGGGAACGGATGAGGAGAGGCGAGGACCTCTTGACCAGAGCACTCCGCAAGCCTCTGCCACTTCGCATGTGGCAACGTCTGTTAGGCCTCCTAACGTCGGCTCAGGACTACACACGGAGGCTGCATCTCAGGACCCTTCAGGTGTTCATCAACGCACACTTGAGGGAGAAGACGTGTCACCACGTGTTTGCGCCTCGGGAGGACATTGTGCACCATTTAGCCTGGTGGAGGGCGGTGGACAATATCTTCATTGGAGTGCGTCTTCGCTCGCCTCCGGCCACCTCACACCTGTTCGCATATGCCTCCACTAAAGGGTGGGGAACTCATCTTGGCGTGGAACAAGCATCCGGTGTGTGGTCTCCTTCGCAGTGGGAGCGCCACATCAATGCACTGGAACTGGATGCGATTCGCCTAGGCAAAGTCCTGCTGGTCCACACAGCTGCATGGGCAATCAACAAGCAGGGGTCGACCAGAGCAGACTCTATTCTGCAGCTGGTAAACGACCTGTTTCGTCTTGTGGACAGTCTCAACCTCTCCATCCGAGTGGTGCACATCCTGGGAACGTTTTAGCAGACGCTCTGTCTCGACCGGACAAGCCCACGGCAACGGAGTGGATGTTGAGCCCGAGAGTGTTCGAGACTCGGTGCCTCGGCTCAATCACCAGCTGCCGACATACGTGTCTCCAGTGTCCGACCAGGGGGCTTGGAACCTAGACGCTCTTTCTAGGAGGGGATGGACGCCTACGCTTTTCCCCCTCCAGTGATACTGACTCAGGTAGTTGCCAAGATCGAGACCACTCGGACACTACGCCTGCTTCTCATAGCCCTGGACTGGCCGGCAAGGGCCTGGCACGTCCTTCTCAGGAGGCTATGCGGACAGGAACCGGTTCAGGTGAGACTTGCTAAGGAGAAAGCCAAGCGGACACGTACACGAGAACCATCAGGTTCTGCGTCTTCACGCTTGGTTTGTCTCGAAGAGGGATTGAGACACACCGGCTTCTCGGAAGCGGTGGCCCATACCGTTGCTACCTCGCAAAGGGAGTCAACCAGGTAGCTCTATGACTTCCAGTGGAATGCCTTCACAGCCTTTTGCGAGGAGAAAGGGTCCTGTCAGTCTCGATTCCCCAAGTGGTCAAATACTTGGTTCACCTCAGGACGGAAGGAGGTGTGAAGGCCTCCTCCATCAATACCTACTTGGCAGCAATCATGTCCATTCCCCGCAAGCTGGACCCGGGTATTGACATATCCGTTCTGAAGGAGATAATCAATACCTATCGTCAGGTGGACGGACGACAGAAGTCGCGGCCTCTGGGACTTGGGACTTGGCGGTGGTGATGAACCATGTCGGACTACTACGAGCCTCTCTCTTAAGCGACCATCTTGCGCCTCTCAGTGAAGACAGCCTTCCTGGTAGCCATGGCATCGGCTGTTTTACATCTTGGGCAACATGATCCACGGATTTCCTCAGGCCGTATATGGCCACGGCGGGAGAAGGGGAATTCCCAAACACATGGGCTAGCTGTCATCTGGTATTATATGAGAGGTTTGGTAAAGTTGTTGTCCTCATACCAAAGAAATCAGGTGTTTGGATCTCATTTCGGACGTTCGGGATATCCTCGCATTCTATTATGGTTGGTAGATTCAACCTTGTTTCTCCATCCACCGATTTGACATATCCGTAGGCTGCCCTACCACAGACTGTGACTGATACTGGATTTGGTGGGTATTGTGTAGAGTTAGCTGATGCAAAGTCGCACAGACAGTGGTCAGCAGAAGAGGCAAGTCGTAGTTCTACCTGGAGAGAACTTGAAGCAGTTCATTTGGTTTTGAAAAGTTTCTTACCGTATTTGAAGTCCTGCAGAATTACATAGTTTACTGACAATCAAAATGTTGCATCTAATGTATCAAAGGGTAGTATGAAACAACACTTACAAGATGTAGCCATGCATATATTTCAGTTGTGTTCAGTAAACCAGATAATCTGACTGTACAGTGGACTCCTCGTGCTGAGATCAGGTAGCAGGGATGTTGACTAGAGTCACATGATTTGGCAATTCTAGCAATGTATTTCAACAGGTTGATGCAAAATGAGGACCACACGATATACAAATACAGCCAGTCCAAGTTTTAAAGTTGTAAACGTTTGTAAACATGCGATAAGGGGTGTAGGAGGAAGGAAATATCTTTAAATATACAGTCAGCATTTATTAATATTAGTAATTCCTTCTGAATGCTTCAAGGCGGCTTGCATTACTATAATTCATGTCGCCTTTCCGGACGAGATGAACTTTATGATGCTGCTGTAACTCTTTGACTGAATCCGTTCATCCCCAGTTCTTTAACTGAAGGCCTGTTCACACTTTGCCGAACTTGAGAAATGAGGGAAACACGAATTTGAAAATGTTAAAATTCTTAAATAATTGTAAACAGGAAAGCCAGCTGTAAATTCATCTTAAGCATTCATTTGGTCATCGATGCTGATCTTCTCTCTTTGGCAGAAACATCGGGAGAGCGAGCAAAATATTTTGCATGTTAGTTTTGTGTCCTCATCGTACCCTTTGTATAACTTTCAAGATGCCATCGCATGATTCGTATCATTGTATTTGCCTGTCCTACGGGACCATAGGGATGTTTTCAAATGCGAAGGCCATACGAAAGTATCAAGTCAAAGGGAAGGCAACGTGACTGCGTTCAGACATCGTGATACGTGTGAGAATGGTGACAAGGTATTAACTACATTTATAATAGGCTTAATATACAATTCACACATAATGATATATAGATTACATATTATAATCTATAATCTATGTAACAATACCTCGATATATCACAATGAGTATCTCACCAGAGTCTCAAACTCTAACAACAGCAAGTATAGCGACCTTGCATCTCCGCTGAATAGAAAAATATCCCGCTGTTTGGACATCGCAAACCTAACTCTTAGTTAAATCGTACGTCATCTACTGGGCTACTGTAACTCCCTTGTGTCTGGCAGCTATCCAACATCTCAAACTTGCACAAAAAAGAGCCGCCAGAGTCATCACTTAGACAAAATATCGGGAACACATCACCCCGGTGTTGAGGTCACTACACTGGCTTCCAGTCAAATGGAGAATAGGGTATAATTTTCCCTGTATCACCTTCTCGACTCTCTACGACATTAATTCACCAGATGATCTCAAAGACCGAATCGAAATTTACCATCAAACTCGTGTTTTGACGTCTGAGCAAAGAGTCATACTGAAAATGCCAGCTACATAAACATCTATGGGAGATAGAGCTTTATTGAACTCTCTACCAGTAGAACTGAGATCAGGTGCCGGTTCAAAACTCATCACTTCCTAGCTACCTACTAGCTTCCCCTCTTTCTCTTGACAGCAGCATTGGTTGGACATTAGGCGCTTACACAAATGCATTATCATTATGAACTATATATTACCCTATGTTTACCACAGGGGTATAATTTCTTCATTACCCATTTTATTCCATTTGAATCGCGTAATATTAGCCAGGAAACGACCCACTTCTCTTGCGACGGCAAGCTACAGTGACGTCACAAACAATCGTTTTATGACGTAACAGACAGGAAGTCGCGGTGAAACAACGGTTGCTAGGCAGAAGTGATATGTGCACATGTGCTCATATCAATAATATTTACTCGGTTATTTTCAACCATATGGGTCATAAATCTGAATACTGCATTTGTACTGACATACATTCATACATACATGTATACAAGCATGCACTATAATAAAACATGGAATGTATTCATATCTAATATTCTATCGTATATTGGAAGTATTGAATATATTCTAACTGTAATTTAATCGTGATAGCACTGTAATGCTAAATGATGGTTATACACAGGTATGACGAGGATTGTAGGTGGCCGCGTTGCCTCCTTAAGACAAACAGGAAGCAAATTGTCTCCTAATTGGATGATGGTACAGATGGACAGTGTTATGAGAATGCATTTTACATATATAACATTAGTCTTTGGGTCACAAAAGTTTAGTTGTGAGGGTCACTAAGGTTTTGAATCCAACACGCTGATGACAATAGAGCATCTGATAACAGGTATAATTAGAACGATTAGAGTTACCTCCCTTCCGGAAATTTCTAGCACTTGTCAGAAATTTGGTGTAAATAACTTTGCAGAGATGTGTAGGTAGTTATGACTATATAAAGCCTGTTTGAGGGAAGAACTGACACTTTCTACACTTGGATAATTCAATATAGGACTCTATTTGCATTAATCTAACAACTGCAATCACTGCCTCTCCATCGATGATTCTAAATTCAAGATACAAGACTTCTGTGCTTTGTGGTGACTATTGATTAACATTGATAGCTCTGTTATTATATTTGTTGCCCTATCATGTACTTCTATATCTCTTTGTATTTCATTTGAAAATCTGAATTGCTAAACTTATTAATTGTCTGTTTAATACACAGGGGCTTGCATTACTGAAACAAAACAGTTCCAAGGTCCAATACTTCAATACCATAACCCTATACTAATAAATAAAGAAAGGGGTCCGACGCGAGAAAAAAGTCAATATTTCATTCCTAGCAAAAGCGATGAATCTCGAAAAGAGTTTTCTCCTTTCACATTACATCCTTGATACATGTGACATACTTGAATCGTTCGTGGTATCTTACCGTAACAACTTTATTGCAACTTTATGGTATCTACAAGCAAATCTTCGAGTGACATCCACCATCTTGGAGGAAGTGACCTACATTTGATGCAAAAAGCCGAAACATTGAATTTAAATAGGTCACATACTTTTCTACTGTTATGGCAACTCACACTTGACTTGTTTCATCATCTCTATCGACTATGACAATGACATCTAATCTAATCTAATAACTTCAGCATCACTGCATATTCAAAATATTACTATGACATCTAATCCACCTATAACGTAGCAACACAATACTGCATATTCCAGGTGGTGCTGTAACATCTAATCCGCCTTCAACGTAGGTACCCAACAGCATATTCAAGATGTTACTGTAACATTTAATCCGCTTGTAACATCTAATCCGCTTTTAACGTAGGTACTCCCAACACTGCATATTTCAGATGTTGCTGTATCATCTAAACCACCACACAACACTACATCACTACTACTTATCACTTCACTAATCAAACCATGAATTATCATTTCATAACTGAACAATCACTTCGTGAACCCTATATTCATGGACTTCACTTCATGAACAATCACTTCATAATCATGACCCACCACTACATGAACGATGCATGCATATTCACTTCATGAACCATGAATCGCTTATCGCTAATCACTTCAAGAACACTCAATTCAGAACCATGGATCACAACATCATAACAATGAACACTCATCTCATATCCATGAACAATCACTTTATGGACCAAGAAACCATCGATTCATAAATCACCACTTCATTAACGAAAACTTTTTCACAATTCCCAATTCACCATGAATTCAATTTATTGACAGTAACCACTTCTTCAACGACCACTGATCATACCCTATTTATTAGCCATCAACCACCACTCCGTTAACCCCTACCCTAAATATTGCTATCACTTAAACCCCGATTCATCACTTCATAAGTCGTAGATCATCACTTCAATAACCACAACCTTCACTTCACATCCGTAAGGTATTACTGCACTGCCCAAAAATTCACGTCGCCATAGCAGAACCACCACAATGCATCTTTATATCCACAATATTTGCCTTTGAATTATCTCCCCTGAAAATTTGTGCTTTTTGAAAAATTACCAGATTTCAAATAGGCACTGTGGAAAAAGTATTACGAAATCGGTACAAAATCAATCGTCGAACGTTATTCACCAATGCTTCAGCTACACAAATACGTTTGAGCTCTTAGAAGCAAATATCTGAACAGAGGAGCAGATTGTCAAAGGTGCATGGGGTCGGAAAATGAAAAATGTGTCTAAAATCAGTATGGCGACTAAACCACGTGACATACGAATTCGCCGTGATTTACTTATTTGTTGGCATCGTTGCAAGTTTCTAGCTGAGTTTTGAAACAAAATCCTGTTAAAAATCCAATATTGGAACCAAATCTGTGCGAAATTATTTTTTGTTCATTTGTGTTGGCATCTTTTGTCATATTTGGGACAGTGTTAACCGGCCTTAAAGTTTTTATCTCATGCTATCACTCTTCCACAGAAGGCTGCATTGAGGATGTTCATTTTGTCAAAAATCCTCTTCTTATCACTTATGGTTTGCTTATTACATGGACATCGAAGAAAACCAAAACCAAAACCAAAACCAAAACCAAGGAGAATTGTTACAGCAGTTTGGAAGACCCACATTGACTTCAAGTCATGTTTTATGAAATGTCAGCAAGACATCATCTGCACCAGCTTCAAATTCAAGCCAACGACAAACTGGTGTGCAGGGTATCACGGACATGCCTTCACTTCTGGAGCTGGTCGACATGGCGTCCTTTTCAACTTCTGCAAACGTAGTGGTAAATTGTCCAGGGTTTTCTATCTTGACGTTTTCATTTCACCACTGCAATTGTCAATTTTAAGCTCAATTGTTATATAATTCATTTTGTCATGTAATGTTGTCATGGGAAAGAGTTACTTTGCACTGTCATTGATTTAAAACTTTTCCAATTGCTGGCATATTTTCTTTTGATCATATTAGCGAAGGTGTATTTTGTATTTAATAAGAGTGATGTTTCATGACACTCATAGATAGATATTCAAAGTATTACAGATAACTGAGATGGGGAAAGATGGCCTTTTAAAATGTTCTCTTCCCTCGCCTGTAATGTCGTGAGCATCTTCACAACGTCACAGGCGTAACAAAAAGATTTCCATATCTTCTCCTTCCACCCTTGACCTCAACCCTCGCATTTTCAGTGCTAAGATTTTAACGTACTGCAGGCTAATCGGATAAGCCAATCAGAAGACAGTTGTATTGCCTCTGTGACTGTGTCGATCGTCGCTTATTTTGAATTGGTCCCGAATGTAAACGGCGATTTTCATTGGCTGTATGTTAGCAGATGGTAAGGGATGTAAATCGTGATCATGATAGGTGTCGCTGATTCTTTTCACCACTTCTGGCTAGGTTGACGGCAAGGTAAAAAATGGAAAGATCTCGATACATTTTCACCTTGCCGTGGGAAGATGTGTCGTGAGAGAATGGGAATTTATGTCCATCTATCTGTTGATATGATTAATGATCTGATTAATATCAGTTGAATGATTAAAGAAACATCTTCTATGGCGTACCGGAATACACCATGCAAGATGTGATGTTTGCGAAGAAATAGACTTTACAAGCTGATGGAGATTTACAAAATAAAGTTGTTTCCCAATTTTCCATGTGTTTCAGTCTGCATGGCTCAACATAGATACACATGGTTACCAAGATCCAAGATGTGTATCAAAATTGACTTTGACCCGAAACCCTGGCAGGACAGTGAGAGCACCTGTCAATCTGAACACGGCCACCTAGCTGTCCTCAACTCGAGAATCAAAATGAGGAGTGTACTGCATCTCTTTAGAATTCTTAACTCGACCCTGTGGCAACAGAAGAATATAGGTATGAATTTATGCATTACAGGTGATTCATACCAACTCTACTGTACTATGTCATGGTGATATCCCATAGTTTGAACCCTAACACAAATTAACATGCAATTATAATGATATTTATCAATCCTTGAATTTTGCATCTATATATGAACACTGTTATGACAATTTGCACAAGATTGGTAGTTGTTGTCAAAATTATCGTTGTCCACATATATCTATCACTCGAAGTTCACCTGTTCTATCATTAATTAACACAGTATTTATTGAGGTTACTGGTGTAGACTCAAACCTTCAATGAGATTTTATAAAATAAAAGAAACAAAACAAATTAAACCATTACTTTCTAGAAATAACCTACTAGAAATGTTTCAGATTGTCGAACAATGCATTTCATGTACACCCTTCAACAATACATATTCATTAGAATCCCAAGATGATAATGTTCAAAATATTCTAAATGACAAATCCAAACATTAATTCACCAAAATACCATAATAAAAGTACACAACGCATATACAAAGAAATTAGTAAAAAGTATATATTAAGCGATCGGCGATGAATATGCAAATTGAATGAAATTATGTGAACTGTAATAACCACATATGGTATTGTGGTACGTATTAAAACCAAATGAAACACCAAGAAAAGCACCGATTGTGCATTTAATGATTTGCATGGCCTGGGAAACAATGGTTGTATTTGCAGAAATCTTTAGGAAACGATACATATCACACTGTCACATAATGAAAGGATTCAATTAGTGCAAATCTCGTGATTATTTTTTGGAAAGTATCTAAAATGTAGAAGCAAGTACATGTCAACATAGAAACATCTAATTCCTGTAAGATTTTAAGGGGGAAACTTCTCATCATGATATGAGAAATAAAACCAGTGTACTTATTGTCTCATTGTTGATGCAATGTCAATTGTAACACAAATATACACAACACGGATAACTGAAAACACTATTTGTTGATGCTTCTCTTTATTTTCTTCCCCTATCAGGTCGACGTGTGTGGGTTGGAATGAGACGCCACGCTCCAAGTCTTACCTACACATGGATCAGGGGCACCTCTACCTATGCAAAGCCGTGGGCTATTGTCGACCCAAGTTACGGGAGGGAAGAATGTGTTATGTTGGGGGACTATACATTGAGCGATGCTATTTGCACGCATATACGATTCGCACTGTGTCAGCTTTTCTAATCCGTTTCTTAATTTTTCTTTTTTATTATTTATTTTTGTGACTTTAATTGTTATCTAATATCAAAACGGAGATATAGATAAATTGACTTGCAAAATTAAAAACTCTCCAAAACAATTTGTATGATAATGTTTGTGAAAGTGACCATACACCTGAATTATAAATGGGAGTTTATCTCTCTAACAGACAGTATTGAGGTGTAAAGAAAATGCATGTACCATCTAGCATGTAACCGTTTTCCTAATGTTAGGGAAATGGCTCTGATGTTTAAGATATTGGCGATGGTGGTAGATTCCCAGAATATTTGACTTCCTTGTTGAGCAACGTTAAATGATGGCTTAGAGTTACTCAAATGCCTACTCATCGGTATCCATACCATTTGCATAAGAAGCATATGAAATGTTGTACTCGTTAGATACTAATAATCGTCATACAAAGTTTTATTTAGTTACGGGTTTGGCTTTGGTGTTTCAAGGTGTTGGCAGTGCTGAATTATGTTTGTCAGAATGTAAACAGCGTGTTACTGATATATCAATCCAGCAGTGGTAATCTAACTAGCAATGTAGCAGCAGGTATAGCTCTTATCTTTATTGTGTCTCTCTGGAGGGTCGGGAGACATATTTTTCTTGGTTAAGTTTCCGTCGTCGTTGGCGTCGGCGTCCCCATTGTTTCCGGAAGATACCTCTAAAACTACTTGACCAAATCCAGAAGATATAAAGACAGATAGTCACTCAAAAATTATAATAAGATAAGAAATAGATACCATTTAATATGTAAACATAAACCACATTTGTAGATCCAAATCGAGAAATTTCTGTAAATACTGGACTCGCCCATAACTAGAGAAGAAATAATAAACAGTATCCAGAACCTCAAACTCGGGAAATCCTCAGGGGAAGACAACATTATACCTGAACTTTTTAAGTATTCGAGTGACCTCATACTACCATATTTAAATCTAATATTTAATCAGATACTTAAAAAGGGTGAATTCCCCAAAGAATGGTCGATGGGAATAATAATACCAATACACAAAACTGGTGATATGAACAACATAAATAACTACAGAGGCATAACCCTTTTAAGTGTTTTCACAAAGGTATTTACCTCAATTATCAACAAAAGATTAGTTTTTTGGGGAGGGACAATGTACAAATTGACCGACAAGGCTATACGACTGTGAATAATATGTTTGTCCTTCAAAGTATAATCCAGAGATATTTAAATATGAAAGGTGGGAAATTTTATGTTCTATTTGTTGATTTTGCTAAGCTTTCGACTCAGGACAAATAAATAAACTATGGAATGCTCTAAACGCAGGTGTTGTAAGCCCAAAGATGAATAACTTGCTTCGAAATATATACGAAAATGTCAAAGCCTGTGTCAGAACAATAATGTTTTATCAGAAACCTTTGAAATACAGATTGGAGTGAGACAAGGGTGTGTATTAAGAGCTTTTTTATTTTCATTCTTCATAACGGAGTTGGCTATGCAGAAAGAAAATAATTGTTCACATGGAGTACAACTACATCCTGGTGTCTTTCAAATATGTATATTGCTATTTGCAGACGATTAATATCAAGTACTGTTGCCGGCCTCCAAAAACAAATATATGAACTTCTGTTACAAGACGAAGTTGAAAATAAATTTGGATAAAACAAAAGTATTAGTATTCAAAAAGGGTCGAAAACTATCAACAATTGAAAAATGGTTCTATAAAGTTTGTGAACTCCAAACAACAAACAGCTACAAGTACCTTGGAGTCTATTTTACTAATCATTTATCATGGTATTCGCAGGCGAATTATGCAGCAGGACAAGCAAAAAAGTACTATTGGGACTATTAAGACAATTAAATCAAAATATTTGATGTAAATATATATCCTATTCTCTTATATGGGGCAGAAATTTGGGGATTGAATACATTTGCAAAATTAGAAATGGTACATCTGTATGCATGTAAAAAGTTCTTGGGTGTTAAACAAAATACACCGAACATGATGGTGTATGGAGAATGTGGCAGGTTCCCTTTATACATCAACTCATATTGTAAAGTAATTCAGTATTGGTTAAAGTTATTAGAGCCATCAAACCGATTACCCAAAAAATGTTTTGAAATGATGATTTTATATGATAGAAACGGTCATAAAAATTGGGTGACTAACCTCAAACAATTACTTTTTACAATTGGTTTTGGAAATATATGGCAGAATCAAGAGCACAGTGTAACTTCTGACTTTTAAAATGTATTAAATCAACGACTTAAAGATATATATCGCCAAAACTGGCAAGAAAATATTAACATTTCAAGCAAATGTTACCTATACTCTATTTACAAAGATAATATCAATACCGAATTATATCTATCATGTCTTAACGTAAAAAAAAGTATAGGGTTAGCCTAGCTCGTTTTAGATTTGTATCACATGATCTGTTCATTGAGAAAGGCAGATATACAAACATTAGTAGGGAGGACAGAATTTTTTAATTTTGTAAGTTAGATGAAGTTGAAGATGAATAACATTTCCTTCTAGAATGTCCAATAAACAGTAACAGCCGAAATAAATATATAAAAAAACAAATATCATGTACATCCTAGTCAATTTAAATTTGCACTATTCCTGAATACTTCAAACGCTCAAGAACTTAAAACAATTTCCATGTATATAGTTTATGCATTTGTACATAGAACGCATTGTATATCTTAAATGTGTTTGTAATGTTTTGCAATGTATATGATGTACTATAGGCCTGAGGCCTTCTAAGATTATTACTACTTGACCATTACAGCCATGCAGATGTGCCTTTGGGGGGTTTCAGATTTTTTTCAGTTTCCATGGCAACAATTTGGACGTTGAACTTTGGCCATATTGTAATGTAATAAGAGCACTGCAAAGTATGTGTATACACGCTATTGTTGAAGGTGAATTTCATTTTGTTATGATGTTAATGATGTTTAAGAATTAACATGCTTACAAACTTTCAAGAGGTAGAACACAGGAAAATACGTCACATAGATTAATCACAAACTAATTCAGTTAGTTTTTACACCTGTTGTATGCCTAAAAAGGAAAACTGATTTATTGATGGATGGAGGTCATTATTGGAATTAGCCGGAGGCTGAGGATATCAATCTAGCATGTTGCTCCATGTTCCGTAACTGACGCTATTTCAATAAATTTCTTTCCAAATCACATGCCCATCACGTGATCTCACCTGCGCACGCACACGGAAGTGTGATGCTTACTTATCATATTTAAAAAGAGCCTTCGGCTTACGCATATCAATCTAGCATCTTTAAAGAAAACAAAATCAAGTTCCAAGTCCATATTTTCATTCAAAACATAACATATTGGCAGTAATCATCCCGGAACAGCCTCAGAGATGGACTGGACTGGACTCTCAACCTCTCTGAAATAATGCTTATGAAAATTATTAGCCGACAACCAGTCAGTCGAGCACATCTTTCAGCAACAGCCACCCCGCAGAGCAGCAGGTATCACACTCACTTTAACCAGATAACTTCAGCATCACTGCATATTCTAAATATTACTATGACATCTAATCTAATCTAATAACTTCAGCATCACTGCATATTCTAAATATTACTATGACATCTAATCTACCTATAACGTAGCCACACAATACTGCATATTCAAGATGATGCTGTAACATCTAATCCGCCTTCAACGTAGGTACCCAACAGCATATTCAAGATGTTACTGTAACATTTAATCCGCCTTTAACGTAAGTATACAATGCAGACAACAAATGTTATTGTAACATCTAATCCGCTTTTAACGTAGGTACTCCCAACACTGCATATTTCAAATGTTGCTGTATCATCTAAACCACCACACAACACTACATCACTACTACTTATCACTTCACTAATCAAACCATGAATTATCATTTCATAACTGAACAATCACTTCGTGAACCCTATATTCATGGACTTCACTTCATGAACAATCACTTCATAATCATGACCCACCACTACATGAACGATGCACAAACACTTCATAACCATGCATATTCACTTCATGAACCATGAATCGCCAATCACTTTACGAACACTCAATTCAGAACCATGGATCACAACATCATAACAATGAACACTCATCTCATATCCATGAACAATCACTTTATGGACCAAGAAACCATCGATTCATAAATCACCACTTCATTAACGAAAACTTTTTCACAATTCCCAATTCACCATGAATTAAATTTATTGACAATAACCACTTCTTCAACGACCACTGATCATACCCTATTTATTAGCCATCAACCAACACTTCGTTAACCCCTACCCTAAATATTGCTATCACTTAAACCCCGATTCATCACTTCATAAGTCGTAGATCATCACTTCAATAGCCACAACCCTCACTTCACATCCGTAAGGTATTACTTCACTGCCCAAAAATCCATCTCGCCATAGCAGAACCACCACAATGCATCTTCATATCCACAATATTTGCCTTTGAATTATCTCCCCTGAAAATTTGTGCTTTTTGAAAAATTACCAGATTTCAAATAGGCACTGTGGAAAAAAGTATTACGAAATCGGTACAAAATCAAACTTCGAACGTTATTCATCAATGCTTCAGCTACACAAACACGTTTGAGCTCTTAGAAGCAAGTATCTGAACAGAGGAGCAGATTGTAAAAGGTGCATGGGGTCGGAAAATGAAAAATGTGTCTAAAATCAGTATGGCGACTAAACCACGTGACATACGAATTCGCCGTGATTTACTTATTTGTTGCCGTCGTTATTGCACATCTTTTAAAAAATAGTTGCAAGTTTCTAGCTGCGTTTTGAAAAAAAATCCTGTTAAAAATCGAAAATAAGAATCTAACTGTACCTTGAATGAACAACTTCACGGTAAGGCGGGGTCCGAATAAATCGCATTGCGTTGACGTATGCGATTTGGGGGTTTACACTACACGCGTTTTGCATGCGATTTTAATGCGAATATCATTTGTGCGATTGTTTAGTTCCATATGTTATGTATGTACATGTATATGTATATATGTAAAGATGCATGTTATTACTGTATGTGTGTGTACAATGGGTGTATGTACAGATTTTATGCATAAAATCCTATGTACATGTTTGTACGGTATGAACAAATGTATGTATGTAGGTACAGATGTATATATGTACACATGTGTACTATTTGTATGACTGCTTTGCCTACACTTGGTGGGAAATACCCCTTCGGATGATGAAAAATCACGTCATATAGGGAATTCCAATGCGATTGTGAATGCAATGCGAATAAAATAGAACAGGTTCTATTTTTTTCGCATCGCATCGCAACGCATGAAAAAAACGGACGTAGTGTATGACAACTCATTGAAAATAACATGTTGCGTTCTTATGCGATTATTTTTAACGCATCGCATCCAAAAAACGGACGTAGTGTAAACCCCGCCTAAGGGCTACCAGCTTGTGGAGTTTGGCTGATTATAGATACATTTCTTCTGGCCAAAGTGGTGCTCACAAAATTGTTGGAGTGATATAACGCCAATAACGATAAGGATGGCTGAATCCTTTATATAATTTTCAGAAATATGAAAATATCAAAAGGTACCACTTCAGATTATATATCCCATATCCCATATCCCATGGTGTTACATACTGGTGGGGTAATAATGGATTTACGTATGCATAACGCGCAATGATTCCCTGGGATGATGTTTAAAAACACCTTATAATACCTTCCCTGTCTGGAAGTCTTTAGAATGTCAGTGAAACAAAAACTGATCTGTTCAGCACTTATATGCATGTTATTAACATTAAGGGCACACACTGTCTGAGCCCTAGGTGCAATAGATAGAGCAATAAGAGCTACCAACCGAAAAGACAACATTTTTAGTGACGGGGAACTTAATGGGAAAAGTGTTTTTTTAAAAACTTCAGAACCACTGAGACATCCCAAGTAAACACATACTTCGGTCTAGATGGGGTCATAGTTTGAATTCCTTTCATAAAACGAGGTAAAACAATAAATTATAGCACCAAGCATTCCTTAGTATCTATGGAATAGCCTTAAAAGTGTTCACTGTACTAAATGCCCTTCCCTGCTGGTGAAGGCAAAACAAAAAGTTCATGACAACACTCTTAGTTGTCTCTGTGGGATTCCGACCCCGTCCACGACAATAAGTCACACTCTTCCTTCAAGCGAGGTCGTACTGCTTACGAGTCCCCGCCCTCCAAGTGTTGATGATAGTGTCCGTAATTCCTGTAGAAAGCCCTGATTGATTGAAACATATTTTATTCATTCAAGAAATGGATCGAACAAGTTATCGAACTCAGAAAAACCCTCTCCAGATAATTACATGATTCTTCTCACAACAATATGCAACAAGAGACGGACAGGCAGTCAGGATATGTACAAAAGAAGTCGGAGAAAACGTTTAGTTTGAGAAATGTAGATATGTACAAATTTGAAAACATTCTGATTTTCACAAATAGAGAGACATTGCCATGTAAAAGAAGACTAATATTAGTTAAAGTAGAAAGCCCTTGGAGAGATCAGTGGCTCCTGAGAAACTGGTTGTGGTTTGTTTGCAATGTCGACGCCATCGAGCGCAGTTTTCCACTGTGGCCTGATAGGAACAGAAACAATATAATACATGAGTTCAGAGAACCAGACCTGCGCTGGCCATAAGGATAAAACCAGAATAACCTTCTTAACGTCATCTTCCCTAATTTTGTTAAGTACTCTAGGGTACGAAGGTCAAATCACAAATTCTCCTAAAAACCTGCCTAGATAGGTACTAGTAATCTGCCTCAAGATTTTGATGCCCTGGGATATATTGAGCGGACAGGTATGTGTTCCACCACAGATCCTATACAGAGTGTAAGATTATATTTATCATTCAAAACAATTCATAACACAACATTATACATTTGAACAGTCGGGATACCAAATCGAATTGCGTATCCCGACTCTTCAAATGAATAATGTTCTGAAGAATGATGAAGAATGTTTTCGGCTTCTTTTCCAGTATGAACAGTATGCTCTAGAATCAGCTGAGAACAATTTATTTCGGTTTGTTCTACTTCAAACAATACATATCCCGATGAGCTATAGAGCCCATGGCTCTATTTTTCTTGAGTATCATATTCTATGTGTCATATTTCTAAACCTTTTGAAGCAATTAAGACCCGTTATATCTTCTACATTCGTTTTATGAGAATCATTACCATCACATTTTCAATTCGAACTATTCAACTGAATTTTTATTTTCATACACGTTTTATGACAATCATTACCATCACATTTCCAAATCGAATTATTCAACTGAATTGTTATCTTCATACAAGTATTTGTTATTATCTTGAAGCATGTCAAGAAATGCATGTCATTTTTAAGAGTTTCTAATTTTTAAGTTTCTATTGTTACAATTTTAAATTTTAAAATGTTCAAAAACATACACTGCCTCCATGCTGTGGTATATAACTCTACCTTTCAGGTGTCGTACCTGTTATCAGGTATCAGTTCATTTTAGCCAACGATTTGAGTCTAATCCTGCTCCTGAAGTTATCACCATAAATGACTTTCATCATATGAAATGTGGCATCCTTGAAAGTATGAACGAATTTAGAAATTTCTGTGAAAAAGGAGATATATTAAAAAACACATAATTATATATATAGCTTAGCAACATAAACTGACGGGCAAAAGAAAGGATATCACTCAATTGTATTTATCATAATTTTTCCAATTTGAAATTTCTCGAGGTTTCGACATAGTGTAGGAACTTAGTCCAATAAATTAAATCAGTCAAAGAATACTTCTACCTGGGTTTTTTTCTTTAAAAAATAAAAAAAAGTACTTATATACTTTCTTTTGCCCGTTACTTCAGATAACTCATGAAATACAGAAGGATCACATATACTTATAGCTACAATTGTCTATAGTAACCAAGGTTCTGAATCTTGTTGATGAATCCTAGATTATAGCGGTTATTTCAAATGAGGTGTTGGTAATAAGATCATTCCAGGTTGATATTGTAGAAAGGCAGAATAGCATCACAGTCCTTTCTTAACAGCACTTCTTATTAGAGTCCCAGACACGTGGAAGTTTGACATATGAGGGTTTACTGCGGGACATCCCCAACCAAGTATCTCTCCCGGAGTAGTACCCACCCATCCATCTACCATCTACCCACTACTCAGCTCCCGTATGGGAAATCTGGGAAAGTTAAACCAACTACCCTCCCCACAGCCCGCTAAGAATGGATAACTACTTGAATTGTTCAATAAAATTAAAATGTAAGATACTTAAGAGTTCGATTGAATAATATTTCAAAGTATCCATCAAATGTGCCATTGATCTATCTTTGCTAGGTATGTTTGTCGTTTCAAATTGCTGTTATTGAAATTTTGATTTTGATTTTGATTACATAGTTTCATTCACAATGGATTAATACACTCAACCGCAAAAGAAACGTCACCATACTAAATATAAGATCTGCTCAATCCAAAAGTGATAAATACGACTTGAACACCATTACGCTATGTCTTGTGAAGCCAACTAAACTAACTTTGAATTTTTAAAACATTATCTACTACTCTTTAAATGCGTTTTAAGAAATCGTTGTTTTGTTAATTTTCGTATCTTTACGAGGCAGGAGAGTCAAACAGGGTTTTCTTTTGCTTTGTTTCATGACGTGCTACAGAAATACTGCGTCGATAAATTTAAGTCCAATATTGTAATTTATAACAATATCTTTTACTAATTACATTTCTACACATTTTTACTTAAATGCCAACGTTTTTGACCAAATATCATGGTTGTAAATGCGATTTCCAGTGTATTCAAAGTTTCTGACTAATACCATTGTTGACAATCGATTTCAGTGTATTTGAACTAACATAAAAATAAAGTCATGATATCGTGAAGCATAAAATTGAGAGTACGTCTTTAGACAACATGTACCTGTCAATAACATTCAAAATCGACTTTCTCCGACAGAAGTATATCGTGTTTTACTCTCATGAAAACGAGGTGACGTTTCATTTACAGTTTGTATGTTTTGTATGTTTTGTATGATCTGATACAGTTTGATTGACAGTAAATGTTAATAATGGTTAACTATGAAACAAAGTTGAATCCACAGGTCAACCTGTCTAACAAATTACGAATATCATTCACATAATCATATGTATGATGCACATCACATGAAAAAAATACTGACGTTATGCCACAAAAGTGAAAGTGTATAAACAGATGAAAGTATGGTAGAACTGTGTCCACGTTTAAAAACTTTCATGCTTCTTTTCAAGTTAAATTTTAGTTTGAATTATTCTGATGTATATCTATGATATAAAATGAAGTTACATATTTTATAACAAAGAACATGAGTACAATCATGCACTATGTATCAATCCGCGAGTAGCAGCAGTACCTCTACCTATGGTTTATTGCTTGACTATACGTTTTATAGTTAGCATAAGTAAAACGTTTGTATTTCATACGAAGTATTTAAAACACTTATGAATAGGTGTTGAGAAATACCTTGCCTTTTGTGACCTTGACATTTAAAAAATAAAAAAATATTGATCTCAGATATTGTCTCAAATGTGATCAATTATGATTTTTGTTATTGTATTCCAAACTTGCGTGATTTAAATCAGGAGAGTTTGTGGCCAATATTATTTCAAACTTTTTCTTTAAATTACTTTATTCTGATAGCAATTGTTGTTATCAGTTCTAACTCCTCTTTTTGTAAATTATTCACATGATCCAAAATTTCTATTGTCTTAATGTAATGTAAAATTATTATTTCAGTAAAAAGAGAACGCTCATCAGATGAGTACCTTACGGAAAAGTTTTTTACGACATTGAAATGTTCACCAGAAATTAAAATAACAGTAATCTTGCAGCGATGCTTTGAATAATTAAATTTGAATTTGGTTTCTTATTCACAAAACAAGTTTCCTTTCCTTAGTGAAATTCCCACATAGTAAGTACACTTTATTTGTTTGTGAGAGCTTTCTTGTCTATTGTTTCTTAATCAAGTTTGTTTTATCTCACCTAATATCTGACCTAAGACAAATAGTAGAACATAATCTTCGTTTTAGACATATAGAGATTATATAACGAGTGATTGTTAAATGTTTAAAATATTTGAAAGACATGTTTAAAATGATGTGATCTATTCACGAGCGAAATAGTTAGCCTTAAACATTTTAATATAGTAACGTTTTCCATTACGCTCTTAGACATAAAATAACACACGTAACGATCATTATCATATAGTTTGTCGACGGAATTGTCAAAATTTAAGATATTATCAAGCACTTTATTAAGAGACAAGTTTGTGGAAGTAGATATGCAGCTGCATACCGAAAGTTTGTTCACTTACACGTGACTCTTAGTGCAAATATCATGTAAATTGACATCCATTGTAACATCAATAAAATTACATCACATTCAACGACAATGAATCTTCATATACCCATCAGTAAAATAATCATTCTCAAACGTCTCCTGTGATCGTCAAGACAATGGTGCATGTTTAAGAAATTTGGCATAATGAAATAGTCAGAAGGGGTCAAATTTACAAAATTCAAATTTCGCAAATTTTCGAATAAAAGTTTTGATATCTACTAACTAAGAACAATTTCATCACAACTACATTGAATGAGTATGAGAGGAAATATATGATGCATGTTTGACCCAGTTGATCACTGACTGAATATTTCAGAGAAGAAAATAAACGTAACGTTAAAGAGCTGCCAACATTGTAACGGATTACTATGAGGTGTTATGAAACACTCAACTGACTTCATATAATGCAAAATTTGAAAGTAATCTGTCCGGTTTTCGCGTTGACACGATGCTTCAAAGACATGCCAAATGTCATGATATTTGCACTGAAATACACGAGTAGGTGAACAAACTGTCGGTAGGCAGTTGTACAGGTCACATGCGATTTGAAACTTCAGACAGCAAGATCGTTGACCATTTAATAATGTTACCATATCTAAAACTCTACTCTAAGTGTTTAGGTACCACAACCTCAGTCAGATCACTTGAACTACCTTCGAGCAACCATTTCAATGTGAATTAACATCTTAAAGAGTGGGTTCTATCGGGGTAGAAATGATGTTCCGTTTACACAACATAGGCCCTATCATATCAATACATGAGTATAAACCAATACAGTTGAAACATATTAAATCGAAGAGTAATATTTTGATGACTTTATATTTGACAATTTGATAAAGACTAGCCCACATTCCTTAAAAAATAAAAACGATGAGAAGTGAAGCAATTCATCGATGCTAGAATGGGGAAAACTTCGCTATGGCATAACAGGACATTGTTGATTAGTCTAACCATCAGTCCGTTGTTACCATGCATAGTATATCAATTGTATTCTAGTCTGTATATGTTTTATTATTGAATATATGTAAATGTATATGTTTAATGCAAAACAATCAAGATAGCCGTCCTCTGTTTAAAGTGGCAGCTCGGTGGGAAATGAACTCGCCGGCGTAACCGAACCATGTACATTCGTTCCAGAACTCTTTTTATTGGTGAGACGTATTTACCTTTTTGTGGGAGCACTTTATTTCAGTAAGAACGGCGTGTTAACACAACAGCGGTCAACAGTCTCTGATGGGCCTTTTTTCATTTCCTTGCTGAATGTTTCACTACTTATATTATCGTGAAATTCCTACGTGTTTATCTGGACGGTGGTCACATTCAACTGATTCTGCACCTTCATTCACAATACACCTTTGTAGTGGTGTGTAACCTTGGCAGATGCAAGATATTTTGAATTAAATGTCCTTCTATTGAGACCATGTGGTAAGCATGGTGGCTATTTTGGAAACAACTCAAGGGGGAGTGAAAGAAGAAGACTCTATCAGTGTGCTTAAGTTCAGAAATATTCGAAATCGGAACATCTGTTCTATTTTCAATTTTAACTCCGGGTGGAACCGAAGGGGGCTTATGTCCTGGCGCAGTCCGACAGTCCATCCAGAAAAGGGTTCTGAAATCTTACCTCAGTTTTTTATCAATCTTTTTGACACTTTACACACACTTTTGGTAAACATTGGTTATATGCATGTGCTTTCTTTGGACGGATCGGATATATATATATATATATATATATATATATATATATATATATATATATATATATATATATATATATATATATATATATATATATATATAGTTGCAGAGTTATGGCCCTTGACCAATGGCCCTTCTATTTCAAAATTACCTTACCTGTGTTCTGAAACTCCCTCAACATTTTTAAGACCGAAAAAAGTATACAATTAGCTACTTGCAAAAAAGTTCACCTACACTTGAAATGTAGGCATTTCGACATGAAATACTATTTGGATTACCTTAGCAGGGAAATTACATAATGAGGTGCTGACACATGGGCATTTGCATGGACAGAGACGACAGGTTGATGTATTCATACTCAAAAGTTGAATATGTGTGGCGGCTCCTCTGGTGTTTTCACAGGCAACAGCCTACCTTGGCATACTGTTAACATTAGTAACAGCCATACTGTTCCATGCAATGATGACAACGTTTGATATTTCAATGAGAGTATTAGGTGGGTTGTCCATAGGTCGAATGAAATGTTCAATGGGATTCATATTTTGACTGTAAGCTGGCCACGGTAGTCGGTATACACCCTGTAACTACAAGAATTCTTCCACTATCCATGCTCTGTGAGCAGGCGTATTGTCATTAAGAAATTGTTTCCGAACCCTATCCGAGCATGTGGTAAGAACGTTTATTCGATTATGTTTCTGTATGTCGCGCTACTGACGTTTCCATTTAACACTACCATGATACCATGATAGTGAATTCCAGCCCATCCATGAACCGAACCGACCGAATTCTACTTTATGAACCGTCTACATTAAGACAGTCTCAAACACAATCTTCTTTCTTCATAATGAAGCTGGAAACAAAATTCAGTAAATAAAATGTAACACCGAATGCACCAAAGCACAACGTGCTGGGCAATGTTGCTGGGTCCTAATTCGTACTCTGGCAGGGCTCCAAGCCATGAATCCATGTTAGAGTAGTGTGTCATTCACAGTCTGCTTGGAACTGCCATACTTAAAAAAGACCAATACACTGGTCGATACGATCTCCTCGTTTTAAAAATCTGGTGAAATGCATTTTTCTCAAGAATGACAAATGATTGTATATCGGAATCAATTGAGCATAAAATCGAGGCAATATACACTTGAAATCGATATTAAGACGATTTTAAATCCCCCCCCCCCCCCCCCCCCCTTTTAATGAACCTGATTTTGACCATATGTCATTGCATCTATCCTTTAAAGGATATACTGTTTTTTTCAGCATGTGCATGTCATTACATATAAACTGTTTTTGTATGCACAATCAAAATTATGTTTAATTTGGAAATCTTGGAAATAGTTTGATTGGAATGCATAACTTTAATTGCTAATACTGAGATTGTCCAGCTGAGAGAGGCGAGTCGCCAGTCAATTGATAGAGACCATGGAAGTTTCCAGCTGGGAGAGGTGATTATTAATCTGGGTCTGGCAATCCTTTGTGCTGGGGACACCATGATGATTTGTTTCAAATAAACACTGGGGCCGACACCAAGACGGTGGAAACTTGTCAGGCCCGTAGCACCGTTTTGAAAAGTGGGGGGCCGAAATTTAAAAATTTGTAGCTAACATTATATAACAGGTCATATTTTATTCTAATATAAAAGTAACTAACCTAATCTATAATAGTAACTATGACACCAGAGCCAGTGAATTAGTACTTTTAAGTTTACTTTACTATTTTTTTTTCAATACACAGGAAAGATCATCAGGCAGCTCTTAGCCTAACCAAGCATGAAAATAGTTATCATTTTGAAATCAACACATCGAAAACGGGGTTTTAAAAAAAATTTTTTTTACCAAAATTAGTGGGGGGGGGGTTAGTGGGGGGGGGGGGGGGGGGGGGGGGGGGCCTGCTTGTGACAAAGTAAATATGACTTCTATTTTGCTTAATCAGTGATAACAATTAAAATAAATTCATCTTATCTGCAAAGATCTCAATTGATATTGGGCAGGCAATCCTGCTCCCTACAGTCTACTCGTAATCGATAACATGTGCATCTAAAACATTGGAATCCCAATTCAAAGATTTCTGGGCCAATGGGTAGTTTTGCAAAATGCACACAGAGACTTGCAACTTCTTTAAAGATATGCACAAAAATAAAATGTAAATCACATCGATTTCCAACATGATTTTACTGTCCCTATATGAGTTTAGCTAATTTAAAAGTTTAGTTCATAAATTATCTTCATAAGGAAACAATCACATATTCGACTGAATATGGTTATCGCCTGCAACTATAGATTTTACAAGCTTTCACTCTTCCACAGAAAGCTGCATTGAGGATGTCCATTTTGCCTAAAATCCTCTTCTTATTATTGATGGGTTGCTTATTGCATGGACATCGAAGAAAACCAAAACCAAAACCAACACCAAGGAGAATCGTTACAGCAGTTTGGAAGACCCACATTGACTTCAAGTCATGTCTTATGAAATGTCACCAGGACATCATCTGCACCAGCTTCAAATTCAAGCCAAAGACAAACTGGTGTGCAGGGTATCACGGAAATGCCTTCACTTCTGGAGCTGGTCGACATGGCGTCCTCTTCAACTTCTGCAAACGTAGTGGTAAATTGCCCATAGCAACCATTCATATAAGTGTCCTGTTCATTATCGATATCAGGATTGTTTCGTCCAAACAGTCCTGATGTCTGATATACGGACACTTTCAAAACCACTTTTTAATAACATAAGTTACAGTTTATCAACGCCAATGACATAACGATTTACCTAAACGCAAAATTCACTAAGATCAAGGCATAAAAAAAAACGAATTTATTTGATGTAATACTCAATACGGTTGGGAGTAAAATACTTGGATCAATTCATTGACTTCACTCAAAAAATGAACTAGAAAGAATAGACCCAAAAAATAAACATGACTTTCATATATTTTCTACCACAAATTCACAACAACCTTTTAGAAAGTTATGTTTGAAATGATAAATATAGTAGTTTGAAGCATAGACAATAATATACTATTTAGGAAATATAAAAAATAAACAGTTTATAAGAATGTTCAAGTTACCTAAATATTGAAAATCCAACCGATTGTAATTATATTTAGAAGCCACCTTCAGTTTTCCATTGTCTCAGAGACACGCTAGTAAGGCGACCTCATTCTTCCAAAGCAATCTAGAAATATTGACAAACTGTAATTTTTCGTCGCAAATTACCCGTATGTTTGTAAATTGCACGAACCTTCACGATCTTTGAACATATATTTCATGCACCCAATTTTACACGTTTGAATCACGTGCTAAAATCGGTCAGGCGGAACATTCGTAGTACTACGCATTTCATTCATACACTAGAAAAGGGGCCACAGGAAGGTTATGGTATTTAACATTATTTAAAAACTGTTAATTTTTCATGTTATTTCACTCGGAATAAGAGAGATGTATGTCAGTTACTACCACAGTTTCCTCGTTGCATCGGGAAATAGCAGGACAGTTGTCCTCGAGCCTGGGCCTCTCGGACAAAGTGCAATTTCCCGATACAACTCGGAAACTATTGTAGTAACTATTACTTATAACCTTAATATAGTTCACTTTCCATATACATGTAATCAAAGGTGAGACTTTTTTTATACAAATGTGTCCTTTTTAGACTTATTATATCCGTTTGGAAATGACTAATTAATATTTGTAAATATTTATTGTATCAACTGAATCCAGGCAATAACAGCCATAAATAGATTGTCAAAGCATTATGTACAGTTGTTTGAGAGGGGGCCGTTCTCCCTTACAAAGCAGTAATTCAAAATCAATCTTTAAACAAATAAACATTTTCGTAAGTTAGAATAGCTAAATGGTAAACAAGATGGTTCATAAAACATTTGTTTTAACCACACACATCTATCTTGTGTGAAATTCGTAGCTTCATGGTATGAACCGATTGTCTCATATTTTATTAAAAATTAAAACGAATACATGCTTCATAAGACCCTGTATGTCTGCAAAGAGAACGGGTTTTTTTTGCTACATAAATACCAGTTGAATGATACAAGCAACATCAGTGGGAGATTCAATACTCCTGTACAATATACGTGAATATTTTAGGAGTGTGTTTATATGTCTGGCAATGTCTTTCAGTTTGCTCTGAAAAAGATGAATACACATGGTTACCAAGATCCAAGATGTGTATAAAAATTGCTGACCCGAAACCTTGGCAAGAGAGTGAGAGCACCTGTCAATCTGAACACGCCCACCTGGCTGTCCTCAACTCGAGAATCAAAATGAGGAGTGTGGTGCATTACTTTAACAAACATGACCCGACCCTCTGGGAAAGGAATGTTTTAGGTATGCATTTAAATATATACTAGTAATTCATAAACACTCCACCATGACATACTATTAGAATGATATCCGTCATTCAGAGTTGGAGCATGAATATTGTCTTATCCATTATCCCGTTTTTCCTCAGTCTTTATTTGCCTATTCATACTTCTATTGGCCTTATTTTTATTCAGTATCACTTCACAACAGAAAATAGACAAAACAACCAAAATGTTTCTTTCCACAACATTGATAACACAACTTTACTTTAAGAAATCTTATAAACTGCACCACACATGACTGAAAACCCTATTTGTTGATGCTTCTCTTTATTTTCTTCCCCTGTCAGGTCGACGTGTGTGGGTTGGAATGAGACGCCATGCTCCAAGTCGTACCTACACATGGATCAAGGGTGACTCCTCCTATGCAAAGCCGTGGAAAAGAGACGACCCTGGCTACGGGCATGAAGAATGTGTTATGGTTGTTGCCCACAGCTTGGCGGATGCTCATTGCACGGATGAACTGTTCGCTCTGTGTCAACGCTTCTAATCTGTTTCCTGACCAATCATGTGTTTATTGTATACATTCTGCTTTCAAGGAAGAAAACAATTAAAGAAAACCCAACCAGAATGGTTTAAAGAAATTTAAAGAAGAATAAGTACTGACCATTTCAGGAAATATCCATCCAGAAAAAAATACTCTCTATATGACGAGAGCAGAAAAACCTTTAACCATGTGTTTAAAGTAAAACAAAGGCAGTTTAAAGAATGTGTTTCAAAACGCTTACAGAATCGTCAACGAATAACAATTACCAAATAAAATAAAGAATTCTGGAGATTTGTGAAAAATGTATTCAGCAACATCACAAAGAAAATGTAATATTTCAGCAGAAACATGGCAGACTTACTTTAATGATTTATTGAATCCTCTAGTAAACACTACTGGTGATAATATGTTCGACAATTCTGTAAACAAGTACATGTATGTAGATGACCACGATTGTCATGATTGTATGGATAATAATATGTCTCATGATATAACCACATATGAAGTAAAGGCAGCAAACCAAATAAATCCCCCTGTGACGATGGGATACATCTGAGTTTTTCAAGAATGTTAGGAATACCATTGCACCTTACATCTATCTTGCTGTACTTTTTCCTCAAGCCTGGAGTACCGCAATAATTATACCCATTAATAAGATAGGAAATCAAGACTTAACACTATGAGCAAACTATTTACAACCATAATTAATTGGAGAATTGATGAACATATCGAAAGTGCTGGTCTCATTGGTGAATACCAAGGTGGTTTCAGGAAACACCACTCGACAACTGATAATATATTTATTCTACAATCTATTATTCAAAAGAATACAACAAAAAAACAGAGCAAACTCTATTGCGCCTTCATAGATTTTTAAAAGGCTTTTGACATGGCCAAAAGAAAAAAAGCTGCTTTAGTTTGGGTTTTTTTTAAACGGGATACATTGAAACGTATTTAATGTTCAAAATGTTTATAATAAGGTGAAATATGCAGTTGTAATTGAAGGGACGAAACTCTCTGATTATTTCATCTGTTGTACGGGAGTAAGAAAGGGATGTGCACTTAGTCCCCCGCTGTTTTCTATATTTATCAAGGAAGTGTCTGAATCTATGAGTGAATTGTTAGGTAATGGCATATTTATCTACAATGTTATATATTATATTATGTTTACTCTTTGCTGATGATCTAGCATCGGAAGTTGTAAAAGCAACTGGATTTTCTCCATAACTATTGCCTGAAATAAATACTGACAAAACCAAAGTGATTAATATTGTTTTTCGAAACGGAGGGCGGTTATGGAGATTTGAGAAATGGACATATAATGATATAGAAATCAAAGTAGTTAGCGCATACAAGTATCTGGGTGTGTGTGATGAAGACACCTAAACTTCTATGGACACGGGAATTTGATGTTTTAGCACAACTAGCAAACAAAGCTCTATTCCCAATAAAAAAAAAACTTATTCACAAATATGATATAAATGTTCGCGATGCATTTAACATATTTGATATGAAAATTGTCCCAATATTGATGTACGGGAGCGAGATATAGGGATATAAGGAAATGAAACAGATGGAAGTCATCCACAGATCATTCTGTAAATTTGTATTGAGAGTTAGTAAAACATTTTCAAATGTTGCAATGTACGGTGAATGTGGTAGATATCCGTTGTATGTCAACACTAATACAGATTGTATCAGATACTGGTTCAGATTAAGTATTATGCCATCATGAACCCGCACCAATCATATGTTATGTTGAAGCAAACATGTTATTGAACCCGCACTAACTGGGCATCTCATATTGAGCAGTTATTATTTTGTCATGTGTGGATGCAGTAGAGAGTAGGGGATATAGATTTATTTGATATGCAAGGACAGATTAATTGACTGTGCCAAACAAGACTAATATGCAGAACTTATAGAAAAAGAGTCCTTACAACGTGTTCCACTATTAAATCATCATTTACCCCAGAATTGTACATATATGATCTTAAAAACATAGAATACCGTAAAGCACTACTAACTTTCCGAAGCTCTTATATAATCATCTAGGTATATAATGTATTAGAAAAGGTTTTTATGATTATGAAAGTCCTAACTCAAAATGTTTTTGATGTAAAGTAATCAAAGATGAAATCCATGTTATATACTGAACAGCAAAAGAAACGCGAGTTTTAATGATTATAATTTATGTTTGCATATCAGCCGAATGTTCATCATATCATTAATAAATGTCAGAGAAGAAGGTGAAGGTCGATCATGGAGTGAGGTTGTGTGCGAGGAGAGCTCGGAGAAGTTTGATGCATTTACTAACGAAAACCAACGCTTAAGGGCCCCAAAAGGTGATCAAACTATCTAATGTTTTCTCCATTACCGTTCCATAACGATTTTGAATACAAATCACAAATATTTCTCAAAATCTCAGTGGTAATACATAGTACACACGAAAACTGAAACAGTCATGTCACAACGACAACAACGAGATGGCCCAGCAAGTTCTCTCAGGTCGTCTGCAACATCGCAAGTTGATCTAGAAGAGATTAAACAGCTCATTATATCATCTGAGAGAAAAATCAGTGATACAATCGACGCAATAACCGACCGACTACAGTTGGCCATTGACAAAATCGGAGGTGACGTGGCAACTCTAACGACTCGTGTTGATGAATTAGAAACTAACTCTGAGTTCAATAGTGACCGAATTAATTACATCAATGAACAGAACAGACGTTTGAAGGCAGACATCGAGCTCGAGATTGGCAACATTAAAACAGATCACATAATGAAAGACCTACGTGATAGAAAAATAAATCTCCTCTTTAATGGTATCGAGGAGACCCCTGACGAGAATCCAGAAGAATGTCTCAGGGAAGTGATGAAACGTGATCTACAGCTCTCAGAATCGAATGTGGACAATATCCAATTTAAATCTGTGCGAAGAATTCAAAAACCAAGATACAGACTCAGACCTGGAAATAGAGACAACAGACCCTCCACAATTATAGCTTCCTTCGTGTCTATGAGAGATAGGGACGAATGCTTTAAGGCAAAGCATCACCTCTATAACACAGGTAAAAACATTCAGACTGATCTCCCCCAAGTATGAAAAAAATCAGGTCATACCTCAACAAGCAAGGATATGAGTTGAGGAAAGAAACTGGAATGTACACCAGGGTAAGAATAAAAGGTATAGATCTAGTCCTGGAAAAGAGGAGACCAGATGAGCCAATTACATCATGGAGGCTACACCCAGTTGCCATTCCTCAAGACTTAATGCAGTACTGACTCTGATAATCTGTCACAACAATCATTAACTATGCCATTGAAAGGGGATAAATATTAATCATAACATTATAAAGTATCAACACAATTAATTCCAGCAAAGTGTAGTACTAGAACAGTACATGAACACACCACATGAGAAGAGTATTTCCTTCAAAAGCCATACTAACACCTTCCATTATATTCCCCTTAATATGTACAGCATTAAGCCCCCATAACATCAATTACTTAAATTGCAAGTATACAAATGTGATAACATAAGTGACTTTAACTTAGGTTCAATATGCTAGTGTGCTTGTTCTGCATGTTTGAGTGTGTGAGTGTGTCACTTTAGACATAACAAAATGTTGAAAAATCACAAATATTAACAATCACTTTATATCATATTAATTATATCTTTATACATATCACATCCATGCTTTGAGAACTATGAATATACAAATATGACTTTTAAAACCATAAGACAAACACCAATATGAAAACAAATGTCAAATTCCCCATTTGAAACTATTATTCTTCAAACATTCTACATATAACTTTAAAATATATATGGTTCTTTATACATAAGTTTTTTTACAACTTATATACTTTACAAAAACATACTATTTCTTAAATGAGTAAACAAAAATGCATGCATATGATTGTATGTTTGTGAGTAACTTCACAATTTATGAAAACCACCAAATATGTTTTGTTTACTGATATTTATTTACATCCATAAAAACAAATTCCTACGCCTCTCCCTCTGAGTGTGTATGTGTGTGTGTGTGTGTATGTGTGTGTGTGTGTGTATGTGTGTGTGTGTGTGTGTTGTTTATAGTTATAATTATATGTGCAAATTTTTCCATTTTGAATGATTGTAAACATTTATATGGCTATATAACTGTTAAGCCATAACCGAAGCTACAAACTATGCATACTGAAAATCCAAAGATGACATGTTACCATACTATCATATCAGTAACAGTCAATTAATTGTAATGAAAGACATTAAATATGAGAATCATGCCATTCTAAAACCATTTTACAACATCTCTGAATTCTTGTTATAGATAATCATTCATATTGTTTATATATACATATATATGTACAGACACCAGGAATGGGTGAATCGTATCCTTTTACATAAATGTATGCATCTATAATACCATAACATATATTGTATTTGACTATGACTAAAAATTTGTTATTAGTATAATTACTTTGAAATACATTCTAAGATATGTTGATATATTTTGGGTACTAACATATTGTAGGAAAGACCCAAGTGATTTGCTTCTGTGAATTGCATTCAATTACTCATTAACAAAATGCACAGTGCTGAATTTTCAAAATATGATTATAATTTGTGTTTTCTTCTTTTGAAATAACGTTGACCAAATGCACAGAGATTGATAACTGATTCATTAGATTGAATACATCAATGTATCTTTTTAAAAGAAAAGCCTAATCTTTTAGGGATTGGAATATGTACATTAAAATTACCATACTGTTCCGTGAATACATGTACATCATGCTGTACAACTTGTATCACACAACTACTATCTACAAAAAGCATTGGCGGTAAAAATCTTATAAGTCAACAAGTTGCAGCGTTCAAAATGACATTATCATATTTTAATATATTGTTTAATCTTTAAATTTACTCACAATAACTGCATAAAACTCCTCCACTCGAAACATTTAGCAGCAACCACACAGCCAGAAATCGACACTTCGTACACACACGCACAGTTATAGCATGCAGCACGTGCTGACCCGTTTTGTCCCATCTGCACGTAGAGCTTCTATTTTGATACATTCGATACACCTTTTGCAGTAAACAAATATCACAAAACTGTAACAATGAACAGGCTCCTTAAAATAAGATAATGCATCATCTTTTCATCTCTCCTTAATTCTTCAATCTCACTCACTCTCTCCTACTGTAACTCTTTTCATGTTTATTACATACGAGTACTTTCACCACAAAAACACTTACATGGACCCAATTCACTACCAGACCAACACAGCCAACTGCAATTATCAAATTTGTTTCTTAACACAATTTTCAAATGACTGACTCCCTGAAAATATTTTCATCAAATTGCCAAGGACTAAATAATAAGAAGAAACGACTTGATGTTTTCCGTAATTTGAAACAAAAGCATGCCGACGTTTATTGTCTCCAAGACACACATTTTACAGAAAAAATAGAAAAAGACATACACAATGAATGGGGTTTGAATCTCTGTTATTTTAGTTCTTATAAGAGTAACTCCAGGGGTGTAGCTGTGATGTTCGATGAAAAAGTAGATTTTAAAGTTCTTCGTCAAGAAGAAGATGACGAGTTTGGAAATTACTTAGCGTTGAAAATAAAACTAACTGATGCGACATTAACACTCATAACCATTTATGGACTCAACACGGACTATCCAAAATTCTACCAAAAACTAATATCTGACTTTGAATCTGACCATTTCTCCATATGTGGTGACTGGAATCTTGTCCAAAATCCGGATCTAGATCAATTCAACTATAAACATGTAAACAACCCAAACGCAAGAGAGGTTATACTTGATTTTATTGTAAGCATAATAGACCCTTGGCGTTATCAAAATCCTTCACGAAAAAGATACACATGGAGACAAACAAAACCACTGAAACAAGCTAGACTTGATTTTTTTCTCCTTTCAAAAAGTCTTGAACATTCTATCGCTAACACAGGCATAGACTCCGCTTATAAATCCGATCATTCTTTACACTGGATTACTTTAAAGTTAACTGAAGTGGAACGACGGCGCGGCTTTTGGAAATTTAATAATTCATTACTGCACGATAAACCGTTTGTGGAAGATGTTAAAGAAATAATTAAGAATACGAAAAAACAATATGAAACTGGATCCGACGAGTTATGTAAACCAATGTATAGTATTGACGACCAACTTTTATTCGAAACGATCCTTCTAATGACCAGAGGACATACAATAAAATACTCATCGGAGAAAAAGCGTAAACGAGAAAAAGATGAGAATGATTTAACAAAACAAATATCAGAACTTACTGTCAAGCTCGACGAAAACGACAATATAGAAGATAAACAGGACATATTAGAACAACTAAAATCGGCCAATTCGAAATTAGAAAAGATAAACGAAATTAAAACTGTAGGGATAATAATGAGAGCAAAAGTTGAATGGAAGGAAAAGGGTGAAAAGCCAACAAAATAGTTCCTATTCCTTGAAAATCGAAATAGTATAAATAAAACTATAGCAAAGTTAGAAACCAAAAATGGAGAGAAAATAACAAAAACAAAAGATCTATTATCAGAAGTTAAATCTTACTACCACAATCTCTATACAAAGCAAGCATGCAATGACATTGATCTCATGATCAATGACCTATTTAAATACTTTTCCGTTCCAAAGTTAAGTGAAAATGAAACAAAAGATATCGAAGGGGAACTTAAATATGACGAAGTTCTTGCCGCCTTAAAGAAAATGAAAAACAATAAAAGCCCCGGACCCTCCGGGTTCACAGCCGAATTCTATAAATTTTTCTGGGCTGACCTTAATGAATGTTTATTAAGATCTCTCAACTTCTCGTTCCAAAAGGGAGAACTTTCAGTAAGTCAAAAGCAAGGTCTGATAACATGCGTTCCGAAAAAAGGCAAGGAAAAAGAGTTTCTTAAAAATTGGAGACCAATATCTCTCTTAAACGTTTCATATAAAATAGCTTCAGCAACAATCGCAAATCGAATAAAAACAGTACTCCCGACAATAATAAATGACGATCAGAAAGGTTTTATGTCAGGACGATATATCGGTGAATGTATGCGCATGGTTTATGACATTATTGACTATGCCGAAAATATGGAGATACCGGGTCTATTACTATTGATAGACTTTGAAAAAGCTTTCGACTCTGTCGATTGGTTATTTATTAAAAAAAAACTAACCTATTTCGGTTTTGGTCCGTCTATTCGACGATGGATTGAATTATATTATACACATATCCAATCCAGTGTACTAGTAAACGGCTTCTCATCAGACTTCTTTGAACTTACAAGAGGATGCAGGCAGGGTGACCCGTTATCTCCTTACATTTTCATAATTTGTGCTGAAGTGCTAAGTATAATGTTGCGAAATAATAAGAATATCAAGGGAATAACGATAGGCAACACTGAATACCTAATATCACAATTTGCTGATGACACATCTCTCGTACTTGACGGAACTGAAAAATGTCTTCAACATACTCTCAAAACTCTAAATGAATTCGCATCATTCTCTGGACTTAAGATAAATACAAGCAAGTCATATGGATAGGAGCATCAAAACACTCACAAAATATCCTATGTAAAAACTATAAACTAGACTGGAATCAACGAGACTTCACTATCCTTGGCATAACTTTCACACATAACCTGGCCGAAATGGTGGAAAGAAATTACAAGGACAAACTAAAAACAAGAGTCATCAGAAGATGACATATCCCACCGGTTCCACAAAATTTGTAAAACACATCTTTTACAGATACTTGTGTATCTACTACCGTACTTCAGTTAGTGGGTATTACATAGTTTCAGGAATGTTAAGGGTTTTAGACTTCTGCTCCAGAAGCAGTCAAAATCAACAACAACCAACATCCCTCTCATGTTTCTATGGAAACAGAACAAAATTAATTTTTCAGAAAAAATCTGATAATATCAAAAGGCACCACTTCAGTCAGTGGGTAATACACATGCAAAGTTTTCAGGAAGATATGATGAACGGTTTTGGAGCTGTGCTCCGGAAACGAACCTGTCTCTGAACAAAGTCCAACTTCAACATGTTTCTATGGAAACGGAAAAAAAAATTAATTCAGAAATCTGAAAGTATCAAAAGGCACCACTTCAGTTAGTGGGTAATACACATGCAAAGTTTCAGGAAGATATGATGAACGGTTTTGGAGCTGTGCTCCGGAAACGAACTTGTCTCTGAACAAAGTCCAACTTCAACATGTTTCTATGGAAACGAAAAAAAATAAAATTTTCAGAAATCTGAAAATATCAAAAGGCACCACTTCAGTCAGTGGGTAATACACATGCAAAGTTTCAGGAAGATATCATGAATGGTTTTCGAGTTCTGCTCCGGAAACGAAATGATTACGGACGGACGGACAGACGGACGGACAGACGGACGGACGGACAGACGGACGGGGCGATGACTATATCCCACGGTATTACATACCGGTGGGATAATGATCAGAATTATAATGAATCAATGGTTAGGAAGAGATCTCACTCCCCTGGGAAGAAATACAGTTTTGAAAAGTCTGATCCTTCCGAAATTAAATCATCTCTTTTCAATTCTCCCGAACCCGAGTGATAACATCGTAAAAGAATTAAACTCTTTATGTTTCAACTTTATATGGCGAAACAAACCAGACAAGATAAGTCGTATCGAAATTACACAATCGCACAAAGACGGTGGAATAAGGGTACCAAACATAAAAAACACAATTTTGGCACAGAAAATAGCATGGATTAAAAGACTGTTCAAATCACAAGATGGTAATAAGATAAAACAATTATATATAAAAAAATGTAGCACCTAAATGTGAGTATTATTACCTAAGATCACTAAAGTATATTGAAGATAAGATCCTTACACCGCGGACTAACCCTTTCTGGCGCGATGTGCTTGGAGCATGGGGCCTATATATCAGCAACAAAGGTTCAACGGTTAACGATGTAAACGAGATTTTATCTCAACCAATTTAGTGTAATGAAAACATTAAAGTTGGCAAACAGGAAATATGTTATAAACATTATATAGAACACGGTATAGCATTTGTAAATGATATCTTGGATGACCAAGGGGATTTTCAAAGTTTTGAAACATTTACTAATTCCTATAAATGCAAAACAAACTTTTTAGAATATGCCGGTATAGTTAATTCGGTTAAAGCCTATATTAAGAAAAAAAATCTCGAATTATCAAAAAGACTCCCCAATCCCATCCTGCCATACTTTATAACAGACATCGTAAAACCAACTAAAGGATGCAGATCTTTCTATGACATCTTACAAAACTCTACAAATTGCAATATATATAAATACAGGCAGAAGTGGGAAAATGATTTAAAACAAACAATTACTACAGACGATTGGGCCGAAATAAATAACATACCATTCTCATCACATCTTGACACAAAGCAGATTTGGTTTCAATACTCCATCATACATAGAATTCTCCCATTAAATGATCTTCTATTTAAAATGAAACTGAACGACACAAACAATTGCACCTTCTGTAAGGAATCTGTGGAAACGTTAGTACATATGTTCTATGATTGCCCGATAGTGAATAACATTTGGGGTAGACTTAAAACATGGATAGAGAAAACAACAGACTCTACACTGAACTTCTCAAAACGCAACATATCTCTCGGATATCCCGAAAAACGAAATATGGTTCTTAACCTTATTATAACAAAAGTAAAGTATAACATATACATATCAAAGTTAAAAGGGCTCTTTACCACAAATCAATTTAATAAAACAAGCCTTAAACAATGTATACGAGATTGATAAACTCATATGTTACTCCAATTGCAATTACTCAAAATTCATGAAATTCTGGTCTGTATGCAATAATCTTTTGAAGACTGAAACACACTGCAACTTCGGTGAATGTATGATGCCAGGAAAAAAGAACTTGTGAACCTGTATACTTTTGTGTTAACTTTATGTAAAATTATTTTGCAGTTGGTCTGTATCAATATTAAAAAATGTTTACGTTGTTGACCTTTGTATTATGAATAAGATATGTATTATATGTCTATGTATTTGAAAAAGAAATAAAATTATAAAAAAAAAAAATATAAATGTCAGAGAACATGATGAGCTATTGGTACTGAAGGGTACAAATGATTACCATTGCAAGGTCAAAGGGTATCAGTTCACGAAAATACACGTCACATGTTATCATGGTGACATGATCTGCATGAGCCTGGTAAAATTAAAATTACTCGTGCAGTAATCCGAGACTTGCTCTGGGAAAAGGACCCCAAACTGACTCCAGCCTGAATGTTTAAGAAGTTAATTCTCTCATCTTGAAATATTACTATCAAGACTAACGCGACCTTGTGGTTCATATAAGACTTATTCTAAAGTGGTCACTATAAATTTGAAACATTAGTAGGTGTTTGACAACTGGAACACCTTTTTAAAGTATGTGCATGTAGTTGTGAATTTATGTATTAACTTTAAAGGAACTGTCTGAATGTGTAATGGTGGAGACTAAAACGGTTCAGAGTCCATATGCGACGCAATGCCAGTGAATCTGAGGTTCCGCTTTTGGTATGGAGACACAATAAGGAATACATTAATATAGTCAAAGGATACTCCAGCATTGTCGCAGCTCTTGTCCAAAATCCGGATCTAGATCAATTCAACTATAAACATGTAAACAACCCAAACGCAAGAGAGGTTATACTTGATTTTATTGTAAGCATAATAGACCCTTGGCGTTATCAAAATCCTTCACGAAAAAGATACACATGGAGACAAACAAAACCACTGAAACAAGCTAGACTTGATTTTTTTCTCCTTTCAAAAAGTCTTGAACATTCTATCGCTAACACAGGCATAGACTCCGCTTATAAATCCGATCATTCTTTACACTGGATTACTTTAAAGTTAACTGAAGTGGAACGACGGCGCAGCTTTTGGAAATTTAATAATTCATTACTGCACGATAAACCGTTTGTGGAAGATGTTAAAGAAATAATTAAGAATACGAAAAAACAATATGAAACTGGATCCGACGAGTTATGTAAACCAATGTATAGTATTGACGACCAACTTTTATTCGAAACGATCCTTCTAATGACCAGAGGACATACAATAAAATACTCATCGGAGAAAAAGCGTAAACGAGAAAAAGATGAGAATGATTTAACAAAACAAATATCAGAACTTACTGTCAAGCTCGACGAAAACGACAATATAGAAGATAAACAGGACATATTAGAACAACTAAAATCGGCCAATTCGAAATTAGAAAAGATAAACGAAATTAAAACTGTAGGGATAATAATGAGAGCAAAAGTTGAATGGAAGGAAAAGGGTGAAAAGCCAACAAAATAGTTCCTATTCCTTGAAAATCGAAATAGTATAAATAAAACTATAGCAAAGTTAGAAACCAAAAATGGAGAGAAAATAACAAAAACAAAAGATCTATTATCAGAAGTTAAATCTTACTACCACAATCTCTATACAAAGCAAGCATGCAATGACATTGATCTCATGATCAATGACCTATTTAAATACTTTTCCGTTCCAAAGTTAAGTGAAAATGAAACAAAAGATATCGAAGGGGAACTTAAATATGACGAAGTTCTTGCCGCCTTAAAGAAAATGAAAAACAATAAAAGCCCCGGACCCTCCGGGTTCACAGCCGAATTCTATCAATTTTTCTGGGCTGACCTTAATGAATGTTTATTAAGATCTCTCAACTTCGCGTTCCAAAAGGGAGAACTTTCAGTAAGTCAAAAGCAAGGTCTGATAACATGCGTTCCGAAAAAAGGCAAGGAAAAAGAGTTTCTTAAAAATTGGAGACCAATATCTCTCTTAAACGTTTCATATAAAATAGCTTCAGCAACAATCGCAAATCGAATAAAAACAGTACTCCCGACAATAATAAATGACGATCAGAAAGGTTTTATGTCAGGACGATATATCGGTGAATGTATGCGCATGGTTTATGACATTATTGACTATGCCGAAAATATGGAGATACCGGGTCTATTACTATTGATAGACTTTGAAAAAGCTTTCGACTCCGTCGATTGGTTATTTATTAAAAAAAAAACTAACCTATTTCGGTTTTGGTCCATCTATTCGACGATGGATTGAATTATATTATACACATATCCAATCCAGTGTACTAGTAAACGGCTTCTCATCAGACTTCTTTGAACTTACAAGAGGATGCAGGCAGGGTGACCCGTTATCTCCTTACATTTTCATAATTTGTGCTGAAGTGCTAAGTATAATGTTGCGAAATAATAAGAATATCAAGGGAATAACGATAGGCAACACTGAATACCTAATATCACAATTTGCTGATGACACATCTCTCGTACTTGACGGAACTGAAAAATGTCTTCAACATACTCTCAAAACTCTAAATGAATTCGCATCATTCTCTGGACTTAAGATAAATACAAGCAAGACGCAAGTCATATGGATAGGAGCATCAAAACACTCACAAAATATCCTATGTAAAAACTATAAACTAGACTGGAATCAACGAGACTTCACTATCCTTGGCATAACTTTCACACATAACCTGGCCGAAATGGTGGAAAGAAATTACAAGGACAAACTAAAAATGATCAGAATTATAATGAATCAATGGTTAGGAAGAGATCTCACTCCCCTGGGAAGAAATACAGTTTTGAAAAGTCTGATCCTTCCGAAATTAAATCATCTCTTTTCAATTCTCCCGAACCCGAGTGATAACATCGTAAAAGAATTAAACTCTTTATGTTTCAACTTTATATGGCGAAACAAACCAGACAAGATAAGTCGTATCGAAATTACACAATCGCACAAAGACGGTGGAATAAGGGTACCAAACATAAAAAACACAATTTTGGCACAGAAAATAGCATGGATTAAAAGACTGTTCAAATCACAAGATGGTAATAAGATAAAACAATTATATATAAAAAAATGTAGCACCTAAATGTGAGTATTATTACCTAAGATCACTAAAGTATATTGAAGATAAGATCCTTACACCGCGGACTAACCCTTTCTGGCGCGATGTGCTTGGAGCATGGGGCCTATATATCAGCAACAAAGGTTCAACGGTTAACGATGTAAACGAGATTTTATCGCAACCAATTTAGTGTAATGAAAAAATTAAAGTTGGCAAACAGGAAATATGTTATAAACATTATATAGAACACGGTATAGCATTTGTAAATGATATCTTGGATGACCAAGGGGATTTTCAAAGTTTCGAAACATTTACTAATTCCTAGAAATGCAAAACAAACTTTTTAGAATATGCCGGTATAGTTAATTCGGTTAACGCCTATATTAAGAAAAAAAATCTCGAATTATCAAAAAGACTCCCCAATCCCATCCTGCCATACTTTATAACAGACATCGTAAAACAAACTAAAGGATGCAGATCTTTCTATGAATCTTACAAAACTCTACAAATTGCAATATATATAAATACAGGCAGAAGTGGGAAAATGATTTAAAACAAACAATTACTACAGACGATTGGACCGAAATAAATAACATACCATTCTCATCACATCTTGACACAAAGCAGATTTGGTTTCAATACTCCATCATACATAGAATTCTCCCATTAAATGATCTTCTATTTAAAATGAAACTGAACGACACAAACAAATGCACCTTCTGTAAGGAATCTGTGGAAACATTAGTACATATGTTCTATGATTGCCCGATAGTGAATAACATTTGGGGTAGACTTAAAACATGGATAGAGAAAACAACAGACTCTACACTGAACTTCTCAAAACGCAACATATCTCTCGGATATCCCGAAAAACGAAATATGGTTCTTAACCTTATTATAACAACAGTAAAGTATAACATATACATATCAAAGTTAAAGGGCTCTTTACCACAAATCAATTTAATAAAACAAGCCTTAAACAATGTATACGAGATTGATAAACTCATATGTTACTCCAATTGCAATTACTCTAAATTCATGAAATTCTGGTCTGTATGCCATAATCTTTTGAAGACTGAAACACACTGCAACTTCGGTGAATGTATGATGCCAGGAAAAAAGAACTTGTGAACCTGTATACTTTTGTGTTAACTTTATGTAAAATTATTTTGCAGTTGGTCTGTATCAATATTCAAAAATGCTTACGTTGTTGACCTTTGTATTATGAATAAGATATGTATTATATGTCTATGTATTTGAAAAAGAAATAAAATTATAAAAATAAAAAAAATAAATGTCAGAGAACATGATGAGCTATTGGTACTGAAGGGTACAAATGATTACCATTGCAAGGTCAAAGGGTATCAGTTCACGAAAATACACGTCACATGTTATCATGGTAACATGATCTGCATGAGCCTGGTAAAATTCAAATTACTCGTGCAGTAATCCGAGACTTGCTCTGTGAAAAGGACCCCAAACTGACTCCAGCCTCAATGTTTAAGAAGTTAATGCTTGGCAAAAAACGTGAACTTTTCGGAAACTAAGATATTGGCCGATTGCATGCTGAACATTTTGCAAGGACTGTAAATGTGCTCGTGGAACACCTTGATACCGAAAAAGAATGCAATACCTTGAAGTTTTACCAAAATGAGACCCATAGAACCATTCAGAATGAAATTCAAAATGACGTCATAACGTCAAATCAACATCAGCAAAGACAGAGGTTTTGCATCAAACAACTTCATGGGAATGTTTCCAATTGCATTTAAAAACATATTTGCCCCACCATCATCTGAGCAGGCCCTAGGAATGTGGCTGTTTTCCCAGAGAATGAGTATGGTACAAGATAATGCTCTGCAAAAGTTCTACACCAGTATTGACTTTTCGTTATGTCTGTATGTTGTTCAACAATTTATTAACATCATGTCAACAAAATTTGAATGCTCTGATATAATAAATTTGCTCAATACAGCGTTATCATTAATAAAGAAATTGTTACAGTGGACTTGTGTTTCTTTTTCTGTTCAGTATATATGATTGTCCAATGTATCAAACTCTTCGTGGTGATGTACCACTAATGTTCAATAGCAGCAGAAATATCAACGGTTTGAAATATTTAATGAATTCAAATGAGTATATTTTCATGTCAAATTTAATGTACAAAATCGTATATATACGTGGAGGGATCCTCTGATACTCATGTGTGTATTTTCATGAATATTGTATTAATGAATCGAATTGAGGGTCAGATGGCCTGGGGGAAAATAAACTATTGAATTGAATTGAATTGAATTGTATACATTCTGTGTATTAAACAAAATCATTATCGTTTGTTATCAACACTGGGAGCTACAAACACACGTGGTTGTAGAAACTTGGACTTGTACAGAACTTGTATGTATCCTTTTGATTGGTAGGCCATCACACAGTGGGTAAGCCCTGTTCATGCTACATGTAAACCGGAAGTTGGTAATCGTCAACAACCATTTTCTCGACAGACAGTAGTTTTTCAACTGGACGTTCCCGAAATTGGTTAGTTTTGAATATTTTCCATTGAATGATGTTAGCAATATCAAGCTGTTTCAACTCCTGGATAGCTATAACTAACAATTGCTGCATCTTTCGAACATGAAATGTAATATATATTCTATAAGTTTAACATTTCGGAAAGAGTCAACCGTCTTAAGGGAGAAAAGCCACGAAAAGGCGACTTTCTACATGAAAACAGCACATCTACATGGATGTATCCCATATTTTACGTAATTTGCATCAAAGTTTTTAGCATTCACATAGTGATCGTAGACGAGATATTAGCCAAATTTAAAACTGTACATATTGATGGTAGTTGCTTCATCACTGTCCAGGATGTTGAACAGTTTTAAAAGTAGCTGTCTGTGGTAGTTGCTATGGAGGACAGTATTTGATATTCTTTTCTCAACTTTGTAGGGGTTATATTACATTAAAAATTACATCATGTTCCTGTTAAAACTATAAAACTGAAGAACCTATACGGGCATGCTTTTTGGCGTAAATATTGAAACAACAAAATAATACAAGTTTAACATATAGATTCACCGATTAACGTTTTTACTACATCTTATTTTTATAACAGTGGTATCTGTGTCATTCTCACATCTTGAAATATTACTATCAAGACTAACGCGACCTTGTGGTGCATATAATACTTATTCTAAAGTGGTCACTATAAATTTGAAACATTAGTAGGTGTTTGACAACTGGAACACCTTTTTAAAGTATGTGCATGTAGTTGTGAATTTATGTATTAACTTTGTTATGAAAGGAACTGTCTGAATGTGTAATGGTGGAGAATAAAACGGTTCAGAGTCCATATGCGACGCAATGCCAGTGAATCTGAGGTTCCGCTTTTGGTATGGAGACACAATAAGGAATACATTAATATAGTCAAAGGATACTCCAGCATTGTCGCAGCTTTGTCTGTGTTCTAAATCGTCAGTGAAAAATAAGAACAGTAATGGAGACTGTTATGAACGGATGACTTCTAGCCTGGAAGTCGAAATCGGAAATACTTTTAATTGGGTGATAAGCGACGTGACAGTCAATACATGCCCCTCACAACAATAGGCATGAGTGGTACGATTAAGAACATATACCCTTAAGTTTCATATTCTATTGCAGTACAGTACATGATAGCAGTTTCTTTTTTATTTCAAATATGTCAATTAATGTATATAAACAGAATTAAATTTAGTAATTGCAACTAAAATAATAAGTCCTTTACTTTAACTTTTGATAAACCACATAGTATTTAATATTTATAAGATTAAAATAATTTAGTTAGTACCATTTTTTTCGTACAGAGAATCATATACCGTACCCTCATGTATTTGCTACCTGAAATGATAATATATATTCTAAATAAAATGAATTGTAAACTTAATTAGTGTGGTTTCCCTCTTCCAAGTTATCTAACGTCCATTTGGCATGTTATGAACATAAAAGTTCACAATCTGAAACAAAAACACAGTTCACATCAGATAGCATCATAAATAAACTTGAAAGCTCATCAAACTTTACTGTTAGAGTCACTTGATCGAATACTCTGAAGAAAAAACATAAAAATAGTTTTTAACAAATTCATTAAATCTCTGAGATGGTTTGACTATTTGACCGAACCTGGTGACAGTAACAGGATCAATGTCGGCAGGCATCACCTTGGTGTGCTTGTTGTCAAGTTGATACCCTAACTGTCAGACAACAGATACCGTTGTCAACAGGTGTCATGATCTTTATTGTGACGTCACCTTTGTTGTGACGTCACGTGACTTGAAATTCGGAATATTCAATTGTGAATATCCACTAAACAAGCTAAATGTCATATTGCATTAGCTGTGTCTTTTAACTTTGGTAGAGGAATGTTTCTCTCTCCCCCCCCCCCCCCCCCCCCCCCCCCCCCCCCCCTCTCTCTCTCTCTCTCTCTCTCTCTCTCTCTCGTGTTGAAGAAATAAAATGATGATATGACAATGGATCAAGGAAAGACAATTTAACGTCAGTAGGCGTATAAAGCAATTCATTAAAAACAGAATAACAATAACACGTTTATCACAAGCACAGCATATAATATATTTAAATTCGGCTACGAATTGTTTATTGTATAATGGAATAGAATGATTGTGGCCATTTTAATAATATTAAGCTGCAGAATTGCTGGTTGTCTAAATATATGTTAAATACCGAAGACTATTTTCTGCTTCTAATGAGCGTATTTAAACAAGATTAGTAATGAGCGGACATTGAGGATGAGATTCAATTAATCTAGTTCGAACAACAGTTGTTGTTATCAGTTTTGATCACTCTTTCAGTAAATTATTCATATGATCTCAATTGCCAATTATCATTATGACCTCATTCAAGATAAAAATGCCATTTTAAAATCAACCATCAATAACTGATTAATAAATAGTGCAACCTTTATTGACTGAACATCCATTTAAACATTCATCCAATTGACAGAGGAGTTATCTAAAGTGAAAATATCACAACTCAAGTTTCATTTGCACGGATGATTCACATATTCAACTCTTGCCTCGGTGATCAATATATTAAAAATAATTGTCAACTTCTCATTGAAAAGCGCACTGCACAGTAAGTACGCTTTATCTACTTTGTGAAAGCTATCTCATTTCTATAATTTATAACAATTATAAGATTTTGTCCATGTCAGTTATTCGACGAGACCATAAGCATGCTAAATGTCTGCAGAATAACACCGTGTTATGGTCACGGACAGCCTGAAGACAAAGGTTTTGTCTTATATATTATTTTAAAAAATAGAGCCATGGGCTCTGTAGGTCATCAGGGTTTATATTGTTTGATGATGAAGACAGAAATATAATGTCTCAATATAATGTACAATCCTTAGCCCTGATAAATCTAAGTCTTGAAAGTGAGAGAGAGCACTCAGCAAGGTCAACACACAAGAGATTATATGCAATATGCTGACCCCTTGGCTCTGGTAACGAGCCAGCTGTGCCTTTACAGCCAAATAATGTAATAGCCTCTGCCTTGCACTTAACACTGGCAGCACTGATCTAACTGTATAAGGCTTAGAGAGAACAGACGATGTGTTGAATCTCATGGTTCATAGTACAATTTAGAATCACCTTGGCTAAATAATCTTTGCACAATCTTAACGGTTCTAAGCCTTTTCATCTAAACATCTAAACATTCTGAACGCAATATTCCTTCTATTTTTTTCTGGAGAAGAAGATGAAAATAGACGTTTATGTTTTGACCTGTGAGTGCCTTTTTTGTCCCCCGTTCCGCGTTTGTCTATGTATTCAGCGGCGTCCGTACGTACGTACGTCCGTCCGTACGTCACATTTCTTGTTTACGCGATATATTATGAAGCGTTGCATCCAAAGTCTTCAAATTTGATGTCAGCCTACATTGTGGGAAGACGCAGACACCAGTCAATTTTGGTGACCTTGGTCTTATTTTCAAGGTCACCACGACACTTTGACCACTTTTTGAACTCTTGTTTACGCGATATCTCATGAAGCGTTGCATCCAAAGTCTTCAAATTTGGTTTCTGCCTACATTGTGGGAAGACGCAGACACCAGTCACTTTTGGTCACCTTGGCCTTATTTTCAAGGTCACCATGACACTTTGACCACTTTTTGAACTCTTGTTTACGCGATATCTCATGAAGCGTTGCATCCAAAGTCTTCAAATTTGGTTTCTGCCTACATTGTGGGAAGATGCAGACACCAGTCACTTTTGGTGACCTTGGCCTTATTTTCAAGGTCACCACGACACTTTGACCACTTTTGAACTCTTGTTTACGCGATATCTTATGAAGCGTTGCATCCACAGTCTTCAAATTTGATGTCTGCCTACATTGTGGGAAGACACAGACACCAGTTAATTTTGGTGACCTTGGTCTTATTTTCAAGGTCACCACGACACTTTGACCACTTTTTGAACTCTTGTTTACGCGATATCTCATGAAGCGTTGCATCCAAAGTCTTCAAATTTGGTTTCTGCCTACATTGTGGGAAGACGCAGACACCAGTCACTTTTGGTCACCTTGGCCTTATTTTCAAGGTCACCATGACACTTTGACCACTTTTTGAACTCTTGTTTACGCGATATCTCATGAAGCGTTGCATCCAAAGTCTTCAAATTTGGTTTCTGCCTACATTGTGGGAAGATGCAGACACCAGTCACTTTTGGTGACCTTGGCCTTATTTTCAAGGTCACCATGACACTTTGACCACTTTTTGAACTCTTGTTTACGCGATATCTCATGAAGCGTTGCATCCAAAGTCTTCAAATTTGGTTTCTGCCTACATTGGGGAAAGACACAGACACCAGTTTATTTTGGTGACCATGACCTTATTTTCAAGGTCACCGCAACACTTTGAGCACTTTTCTAACTCTTGTTAACGCGATATATATCTTTACCAGTTGGACTCAAAGTCTTCAAATTTGGTGTCAGTCTATACTGGTGGATGACGCAGATACCAGGGGATTTTGGTGACCTTGACTACATTGGAGGATGACGCAGATACCAGGGGATTTTGGTGACCTTGACTACATTGGAGGATGACGCAGACGCCAGTCGATTTGGTGACCTTGACCTTATTTTCAAGGTAACCACAACACTTTGACCACTTTTAGAACTCTTATTAACACGATATATCACGAACCCAAGTAGCTCCAATGATGTGTCTTACTAGCTCAATGTCACCGGCGGGGGACATTGCCATGTTAGTGGCAAACACTTGTTTTAATAATATCCACAATATTCAGTTCATAGGCTATTCAATAGTTCTCATTTCACATTGATTACATCAATTTGACAAACATGTCTATAATGGAGACTTGATCTTCGACATATATTTCACATTCCTACTGAATAAGATTAACTGCAAAGTTATTTTTTTTCTCAATTCTGCATTTCTCAAACCCAAGTTAGGCTCACATATCTAAAAGTTGAGATGACCCTCCCTCGAATATTTTATTAAGAAACAACTAAATTGTGAATGAAGTGCACATAAAATATCAGTTCAAAATTCAATTTCAACAGGTTTTTAGGCTGTGGCCCATATTTGGGGTCACAGGGTCACCAAATTTACAAGTTAGATTCCCCTTTGGCTAAAGAGTTTACACACAATATTACAGCTTTCTAGGTCTTTTTGTGCCGTAGAAAGAGATGAAAACAGGAGTTTAGGTCATGGCCTGTGAGGCCCTTATTTGGGGCCATAGGGTCAACAAATCTAGAATTTAGAATATCCATTGGCTAAAGACTTTGTAAACAACATTTCAGTCTTCTAGGTTTTTTCTTTCTGGAGAAGAAGATGAAAAAAGGTTTTTAGATTATGGCCTGTGAGGCCCTTATTTGGGGTCACTGGATCACCAAATCTACAATTTAGAATCCCCATTGCCCAAGGAGTACGCATACAAAATTTCAGCTCCCTAGGCCCAGTGGTTCTGGAGACGAAGTAAAAAAAGCGAAAAGTTTACGGACGGACGGACGGATGGACGGACGCCATAAAAGGAAACACATAACCAACTCATGTCAACATTTTCAAACATGAACAGCTTGTTTTAAATGAACTAGAGTACATGAATTTGGATATCCGTTTAGAAAAGGTGAATGTCTATACACTAACTTGAGCTAAGGCCTTCACAATATTCGTCAAACATCAAAGTAGTATGAACATTTGTTGTGCTCACCCAATGCACAAATAACAGTACACAGACGCCTTGTCGTTGACTAGATCAAGGCTTGTGGAACCCTCCAACCCTAAGTCTTCTACTGCAGACATTCAGGTACTGCCAGGAGCGTTGTAGGGTTGACATAGACACTGATGTAGATCAAATTCATCCCACATTTGCTCTATTGGGCTCAGATCATGGGAACAAAACGTCCAGTGGAGTATGTTTACACTGTTATCGGCGAGAACACATGCAGCGGTAGACAAAGGCTGGTAGGAGCAATGGCTGCAGGATGATGTCTCTGTAGGTTACAGCCTAGTTCCCCATGACATGTACAAGATCGGTTCGACCCGACTTGGTAGGGTATTTCCGGACACACCACACTCCTCCATCACATCAGTACATTTAACGCACGCAATGGCACAGCTAGACTTCATGAAACTTGATGAAGAGGCTCCATGCAAATTGTGCCAACTGTAGCGGTATGCGCTTGAAGCCCCATACGCTTGTCGGGATTACCTCCCTTAGACTGTGTCGTTCGTTTGACGTTCTCAGAATAAAGAAGTGACATGTTGATCGCCTCTCGTCTACTTTTACCTCTCACTACAATTAGGTCTAAAATTTAGGACGCAACACCAACTTGACGTTGTACCAACTTGCTTGGTTATTAAGTCATTGCCTGCCTGTAGTTTGTTATCAATAGTTCTCTGGACTCTGGCATTGTACTACTAAGCTAGCACTGGTTACCAAGTTAGTTATTCACGAAACCTTCGTTGGACCATTTGGACATTGGAAGAATCTTCTAAACTAATGGAGAAAGTTTTCTTGAAGCAGCTTAATCAGCATATATCCAAACATGATTTGATGGAATCTTTTCAATCAGCATACAGGAAATCCCATTCTACCGAAACCGCTCATCTCAGGGTATATCCTTCTCTCAATAGGTACACAATAAGTGGTTCTGCTGGTACTGTTAGACCTCACTGCCGCATTCGACTTTGTAGACCATGGCATCCTACTTTCATGTCTCAATCAAAGTATGGGTGGAATCATACCTGGATAATAGATCTATGCGAGTCCAGATTGGTGAAATTTCAATTATGAATTTACTCGCTATCAATCAAGTAGAAGATGTCTCTGTCTTTCAAAGACAGCAGGTTGATCTCCCTAATATTTGGACGTTTTATCATGTCACCATCACATACTAAGAGATGTATCGCCTACAACTTGTCGAGGCGTATCTGCATGATCTGTTCAAATGGAGATACAAGGAATATCTGACTCGGAGAACTCAAAGTGTTACTACAGTAAATAAGATACCCACCATTTCTCGTTGAAGATGGAATAAATAGGGCAACATCCGTCAATGGAAGAGAGTAGAGCAGAACAAAAGGTTAAACATTTAAAGATAAGATAATGCTTTATTATCTGAAGAAATGTGTTTGATGAAATAATTTATATAGTCGATATTAAAATAGCGAAACGAGGTAAAAAGCAGAGCCACTGTAATCCTTTCTTGTAGATGATTTCAGTGTTGCTGTTCCAGGTGATCTTTGAGTCTATGACTGTGCCAAGATACTTATATTCCTCAACTCTATAGTTTCGTTGTCGATTGTCACTTTTATTTTTTCCGAAAATCAATAATCATCTCTTTTGTCAACTGTTGAATAAGGCTAAATTTTATATAAACAGTTCTCCAACAGAGTATAGAGTTTCCAAACGTAGGCAATTGTGAAACATGTTCATAGTCATTTGCCAAAGCTCTGTAAATACTAAATTAAATACATCGCTTTTATCCGATAACAGTAGTGACCTGTGCTGGTCAGGACATGGACAGTAACATATTTATGCATATTTCCATGAAAATTTCATATATGAGTTCTCAAATATAAATATTATTGATGACGTTTAACTTTATATCCCCCAAGATAACGAAATACATGCAAAACACTACATTGGGGAAACACCCAGACATCTCAACATACGAATCAAAGAACACAAAACATCAGCAACCAAGGGAGACAACAAATCAGCCATTTCGGAACACATCACCACATTTCCACAACACAACATCCATTGGGACACTGTCAAAACACTCACAAACAACAAATATGACTATGTTAGCTGAAGCCGTACATATAATTAGACATAAGCCCTCTGTTTCATCCCATCAGCTTACAACCGCTTAATCCACAAATGATTAATCCAATCTACTCACTCTAGCTTCCACCTCCATCCACCCACTTCACTTGTTCAACCATTTATGTCATTGTTATCTCATGTTGTATTTGTTATCTCTTTATCATACCAACATGTATCCTGTATATAACCTGCTGTTCCACCATCCCTTCCATATGCTTGATAATACCGAAACGTCGCAATTGTGAAATAAAGAAGTTGATCATCCATAAATTGCTTGTCTTTTATGCATATTTGCATGAACATTCATAAAGTGAATTCTCAAATATTATTGATGACGTTTAACCATATATCCCTGAAGATTACATCACGAAATACACGCATAGTTGTATTTATTGTTAGATATGTGGGTATGTTACCATGTTGCAAGTAACAGAAATGATGTTTAAAGTGATATGGCTTCACATGTCTTCTATGTAAACAATTGGCGAATCGCGAACTGTTTCAACATTGGCACCGTAACTAATCATTTTCATGACAAAAACAATAGTCTTGTTGATTCCTTATACCTAGACGCATTCAACAAAAGCATTTTTACTTCGATCCACCTAAACAGACTGAAAACAGTAAAAACATAACTCATCCGAAACAGGATGTGTGCATTTCCGTCATCGACCGAGAATTCATGAAAATGGACGAAGTCGTTTCATTATTACTTCACATCAGGAAATAGACAAAACAAACAACATGTTTATTTCCACAAGATTGATAACACAACTTTAACAAATATTATACACTGCACCACAAATGACTGAAAACACTATTTGTTGATGCTTCTCTTTATTTTCGCCCCCTGTCAGGTCGACGTGTGTGGGTTGGAAGACGCCACGCTCCAAGTCGTACCTACACATGGATCAAGGGTGACTCCTCCTATGCAAAGCCGTGGGCTATAGTCGACCCACGTTACAGGAAGGAGGAATGTGCTATGTTGGGTGGCCGTTTCTTGGCCTATGCTGTTTGCAAGGATACAAAATGCGTATTGTGTCAGGTTTTCTAATTTGTCTCCTGACTAGGCACATTATGTTAAATTCACGTTTTCAATGTATACTTGGGACAGTACCACAATCTCTCGCCAACATGGTTTAAGTTTTCATAAGACATCCATAAGTCAATAACGTCTAAAAAAACGACGTTAAAGCATTACCCCGACAAAGGCTTTTACCAGTTGAAGTCTACTCCAGCAATGGAATCTGGTTCCACAGTAAGCTAAGAATATACATTTACAGTCCATTAGGTAAAATTACATCATGAGTTAAGGAACTGAGAGCGTGATTTTTTTGTCAGGAGGGTGTTTATTAAAATAACGATAGCAAACTTTATTGCCATAAGGAAAACAGTTTGTTGATAGCTTCTTACGTCACGTTGGTTTCGTTATCACATTGTATTGCATACTTTATAAAACATTCCGCCTTCCACAAAGATGTCATTGTTTATAGCTTCACTGTAAATTGAAGGAATGTGCATTCCTCACATAATAATAACGGATAGTTTGTTTATATAGTGCACATACATGTACATGTACTTCTACCTTGTGGACCTTGCTGCCGTAGCACTCGCAGATCACCGCCACATCTTTCACCAGGTACCCACTTACTGCTGGGTGAACAGAAGCACACTTTGAATAAAGTCACTTACCAAGGATGACACTTTAAGTCTTTCCACACTGTGTCATGTCAGGAAATCAACCTTCAAATTCACAGCTAATTCGGTACTGAAACGGGTCATATAACACAGGAGCTTTGCTTTGCACCTTCCAGAACAGTACTATGATAGTTGAGAACTGCTTACTGGAGTGTCCATTTTTCTTAATATGATTAATTAAAAGCCATCATGATTTATTTTCTCTCTCAGTATTGATAATGCCATTTAATATTAAAGTCATATGCACGTTGAGTATTCATTGTTTTAGTATTTTAGTATATAACTTTTGAAATATCGACTGGAATCCTTATAAAACTGGAATGCTTATAATAACTATTGTATTTCTAGCAACCTTTTGTAGGGTTATTTCTCACATAAATATCTTTGCAGATATATTTTCATCCCAATGTAATCTCTAAAAACATTTAATATCCACTTTATTTGGAATAAATCATTGGTGTTTGTAAACGCTTCAATAGAGCTTATTATGACATCATAAGTCCTAATGAATCAAAACTACAAAAACTATACTATACTATACTATACTATACTATACTATACTGACCTTGACCTTATTTTCAAGGTCACCACGACACTTTGACCACTTTTTTAACTCTTGTTTACGCGATAGCTCATGAAGCCTTGGACCCAAAGTCTTCAAATTTGGTGTCAGCCTATATTGTGGAATGACGCAGACACCAGTCGATTTTGGTGACCTTGAACTTATTTTTAAGGTCACCACGTCACTTTGACCACTTCTTGAACTCTTGTTAACGCGATATATCATGACTTGATGGACCCAATGTTTTTAAATTTGGTGTCAGTCTACATTGGGGAATGGTCAATTTTGGTGACCATGACCTTTATTTTCAAGGTCACCACGACACTTTGACCACTTTTCGAACTCTTGTTAACGCGATATATCATGACTGGATGGACCCAATGTTTTCAAATTTGGTGTCAGTCTACATTGGGGGATGACGCAGACACCAGTCGATTTTGGTGACCTTGACCTTATTGTCCAGGTGACTATGACACTTTGATCACTTTTCGAACTCTTGTTAACCAATATCTCATGAACCCAAGCACCCAAAGTCTTCAAATTTGATGATCATCATGACACTTTTTACCAATAATGCAATATATGAAGTAGCTCATATTCACCAAATGATGTGTCTTTTAAACTCAATGTTACCGGCGGGGGACATTGCCATGTTAGTGGCAAACACTTGTTTGAGATTGGAATACACACTATTCAGATTCATCAGATTATATTGAGAATGCGAACGCTATCCAGGCACGTGACACAATTGATGAGGGCTAGATGTTGAACTTTCTCACAGAGAAATCTATGTATGGGAAATGGAAGAAAGGGTAAGAACAACTATACTTCTGTATCATGTAAGGGTCGAGGTCTGTTGACTATATTGATCTCCCCCATGAACAATTCTATTATCTTTCAGACTTTACAGTTCATCTTATGGCAGAGTGAATATGAAGGGTGATATAAAAACACCAGGTCATTCTGTAATGGAAGCAGTTATAACATTTGATGGTGGTATGTCTATCCAGAACCCTAGTACATGATAACAAGTACAATCACTTAGCAGACAGCGTTTTGTTGTGAATAAACTCCCAGACAACTTCTTCAATGATTATCAAATTGTTCAAAAAGTGGAAGAGACAATACATTTAATTGAAAGTCATCTTCAGTTCAAACAGGATACATACAAGGCATATGATACCTGTGTGAAGCTGGTTAAATATGAAATGTATGACAAACTTTGAAAGCTTAATCCATCTAAATATGATACAGAGCAAGTATTAATAACGATACAAGCCTTACTTGAGTACTGAAATGCAGATGTACTGGAGAAGAAATGATTGTCTTACAAAGTAAAGAACTATAGTGTATCTCATCATGAACAGCTAGACAAAAGAAAACAGTTTGACAAGCAGAAAATCAAACAGAAGTTACCAGCTACAGAAACAAGAATATCTACACCAGCTAACAATGATAATAATTCTAAAGAATTTTGGAATAAAATCAGAAATATTGGTGCATGTGAAAGAAAATCACAGATTCATATGAAGGTGATGATGCTGGTGAAATTCTAACAGATCACAACTCTGTATGTAGTTCATGGCATGACTCATATAACACTTTGTAGAATAACTCAAATGATACATTCAATAAGGAATAATTCAAGGGGGGTTAAGGAGGAAGGGTTCAACCCAGTTGGTGAATTAAACCCGGAAACGCGTCAAGAGTAAACCGAAGTAGGCTGTTTTAAGATTGAAAAAAGGTTGAAGATGATGTTGATGATGTTGATAATAAACCATTTGAGGTAATACAAAATAAAAATTTGCATCAAACTTTTACACAAGAGTACACTAAACGCCAAAAGAAACGTTACCCCCACTTCTTTTTTTAATAACGTTTTTAGTATCAACGATATTTAAGGAATGAATGGTTCAAAAGAATGCTGAATAATGTAGCTTTATGCTAATAACACGTTTAAAATTCCTGATTGATTCATATTGTGGCAAAATGCAGCTTACTTAAGAAGATTAAAATTGTCCGGTGTTCGATCCGGCTGGTAAATGTCCAGAAGAAGTTGAAAGTAAACTTTTACTTTTGTGACTAGACCAAAAGGTTGTCTGCTTTACATCATAACCCCCAAACGATGAAAAATACTGTTATCGAGTAAGTTTAAGTGTAAAAATTATGAAATATATTTTTCTAGTCATGAAAGATCTTTTCTCGTAATTTACCTTAGTGAAAACGAGTTTACTGTGTTGTCAAATGACTTAATAGTATTTAGGAACACAGACAATTATTTATTATTTATTCATTTTTTGTTTATCACCCAAACGCATTATCACTCAAATTTAGCAAAATTCAAGCAGCATTTGCATGAACAGAATGCTTCTACGGTGTATAAAAGGTGCTTACTTTGCATGATATGGCACACATGTACGAAATCATGCCGCGATTGACAAGTGGAGAAGGAGAAAGAGCTTTAGGGATGTTGCAGATGGGTGTCGACCAACAACGATGTTGTCAATGCGTTTTGATGTCACTGTATGAAGAGACTTGGCGGATACAGAAATAATACAGTTATTAACATAAAGGGATAGCTTGAAGTGGTCACAGAAAGTGTGGGACGACAATGATTAATTGAATTGAAAGAAATTGAGAACTTGTGATTGTGGAAATGAAATTTGAGAGGATATTCCTGTTTACACATATATATGCTATTTATACATGATTAAATACTGTCGAATTGAAAGATACTAATGGAGGTGATATTTTGATGACTTAACATTTCACAACTTGATAAACACAAGCGCACATTTGTTGAAAAATTAAAACAATGATAACTGAAGCCATTCATAGGCGAGAGTGAGAGAGTGGGGAAAACTTCGCTACAGTATGACAAATACAGATCAAACCAACTGACCACTTATAACCTAAATGGAGAGAAGATACTCGTATGTTACGCAGAGCCAGACCGGAAAGCAGTGAGGTGAAGCCAGAATCCAGTACCAGTCGATGATGTCAACAACGCAGTTGATGATGTCAACAACACGATTATGACAGGGAGTTATAACGACACCACAACCCGTCACATTTCACCGCGATATGGCACTACAAACCCAACGACAAAGACACCACTGAGAGATACACAACCTAAAAGGGAAGATCACAGATAAATCGGAGAAGTCAAGATTATCTGAAAGACTATGTATGTTGAACTGTAACTTTAATTATTCAAAGCACAGCCATTCAGAGAGTGAAACCATGGACTATAAAGTGAAGAGATAATGATAATTCCCTTATTAAAAGGACAGTGACTTTTATTTTTGTTTCAGAAATCTAAGTGCAGAGTTGTTGCGAGAAGATATAGCCACTTTATTGACAGATAAATGAGAAACTATTCATTTGGAAACAAAGATAGCTGTTGATATGTATTTCATAAGACAGCTGGAATTGCTTTTCTTAGGAGTTCACAGCCTATGCAGAGATAATTAATCATTTAATCATTTCATCTAGTCAGGACAGAAATAACGTCTTTAAACTGTTTATTGTATTTTATTTATTTACATTATACTTTTATATAGGAGGGATAATATCGCAAAAGAAAAGGAGAAATGTAAATGTAATGACTGGCTTCTTATTCATTGATATTTTATTAGCGCTTCAAATAGCACAGATCAAGGCGTGTCCACTGTAACTCCATTCTCTTCCTCTGTTGGAAGAGAATGCTGTAATTCAAGAGAGGTAAAAAAATATAGTCTTCAAGGATGCAGCCATCTTCACAACGTCACAGGCGTAACGAAAATATTTCCAAATCTTCTCCTTCCGCTCTTGACCTCAACCCTCGCATTTTCAGATGGTAAGGGACGTAACTCGTGATCACGATAGGTGTCGCTGATTCGTTTCACCACTTCTGGCTTTGTTGAAGGCAAGGTAAAAAATGGGGAGATCTCGATACATTTCCACCTTGCCGGGGGAAGATGTATGTATGCATGCTGCATAAAACCTGAAAGAATAGGTTGATGTCCCTTATATAGTGCAACTTCCAAATGCAAGGCATAACTCTTGCCAGTCTCCATTACTGGTTGATTTAGGCCTTGCAGTATTTCCTTAAGAAATCTGTGCTTCTGTGCAGCAATTCACTATCTAGGCACAACAAAGCGAGGGAAATACCGCAAGGCGTAAATCAGCCAGTAATGCAGACTGGAAAGTGTTATGCCTTGCGTTTGGAAGTTGTATATCGTGTCGCAAATTAAAGATGGTTTGAATGTTGGTGTTGTCATTATTTAAATGGTCATGTTGAAAGGACAACTGCTTATATGGAATACATCCAAACTGAAGAAAATATAAATGTATGCATGAAATAATACATGTTAATAAACTAGAAGGTGCTTACTTGTAAAGACAGATGTTCTCCCATTCTATAAAAAAAATATATGGAACCTCAAACATTTTTTAAGGGTAAGTACTCTTACACCCACAAAGCACATCTACATCATGTTGAGACATATGCTAAATTTGGTGAGCATTGGTCAAGTACGGTTTTAGAGTTGGGCTCCGGAAACAGACAGAACAGAACAGAACTTTATTACGCTCAGGCCGAGAGCCTCGGCATATGAGGTACAAACTGACAGTATAATACATAATTATAGCGGATAAGTGATAAGACGGAGATGAGGGAACATGCTAACAAGACATAGATTTCCTGAAATCAAAAAATTACCAGGGTTCGAAATAAAGCATTTTCAGACAACAGACAAAATATTTATATTCACATTTCAACATTACTACCAGACTTCAGAGGATTGTATGCTACAAGCAACAAACACGTAAGTATTACGGTTATTCAAAAGCCCATAAAAACCCATATCTGTAAGACATACTGTATCTAACCTGGAAGATTGAAGCCGATAGAAAGAAAACATATTGCTTGGTAAAAGTTTTGATAAAATGTTTTGAAAAAAGCAAACAATGAAATTGCTGGATCTCTTTTAATCGGTTGGAGATACGTGGAAACTAGTTTATAAAGACACAGAAAAAACCCAAAACACATTGAAATGAAGTTCAAGAAGAAAATTGTCTTCCCTAGGGAAATATATATCGTAAACCCACCTATCTTTGACCAAACATCATTATGGATTGGATCCACCGTAAAACTATTTTTAAATGGTAGAATCATACATTAATTTTTTTTTAAATGTTTAAAACTATGTTTTTTTAACATATGTTTTTAAACTACACAATCATAGCGAAAATAACAGAATGAACATGAATCAAAGTTATTTTATCAATATAAAGTGCGTGTTTTTCTAAAAAAGATGGAATTTCCACTTAAGCTTATAAAGCACTAAAGCAATATAAGCGTATATAAGGTAAATGTTAATTTAAATTTCACGAATAGAACATATTATAAATGAAAATTAACGTTAAAATTAATGTCTTTTACGTTTGTATTTCCAAGTCAGGGGCAGATAATTCTAAATGTGTAACCAAAACGAAATGCACCTAACATCTTTAAGGTCTTATTTTAGGTCTTTGCAATGCTTCTAAAATTCTAAACTTGATATTTCCCATTGCGTAACTGGTTGAAAGATGCGAATCTCACCTTAAAATTATGAACTTTTCATTATTCTATAAGGAAAAACCTATTTTAAACAAGGTCATTTTGATCTGGCTGCCAGTTTGTGTGTGTACATCGTCAGAGTAAATGCAAAAGAAAAACGCCCACTTGAACCTTTCCTGACTGAAATATGTTTAATCCGACCTTAAACGCGGGCCTATCCGTGAAGCAAACCGACCGCTTTTTCAAGCTTTCTGCCGCCAGCGCCCCTAGCGGAGGCTGCTGTCGCTACTGTCCCCACCTATGCATAAACTACTACTACACTAGCACTCTCCCCCTAAAACAGAGCTATGTCAGTTGTCTCGTCCTACACTGATTCTTATACAGAAAATCAGGTTTTTTTCTTCAAATAGTAATATACGAGGGGCGTTCAATAAGTGTTGCAAGCGGGGCATTGGTGTTTACATAAACAGTGTCAGCTTATAGCAGGTGTTACTATAGTCAAAACATAACATTGACACATGTCAAAACAATTTCTAGACATAACAATTATTTAGATATAATAGCTGCGCTAACCTAGGGGTCTCCATAATCATGGATTCTCTCAAACATGAACAACGCGCTGTGATCAAGTTCCTTACTAAAGAGGGATGCAAAGCTACAGAAATACATAATCGTATGTGTAATGTGATGGGTAAGGATGCTCCTAACTTTTCAACAGTTTGTCGCTGGTCTCTTCAGTTCAAGCGGGGCAGGGAGTCCTTAGACGATGACCCACGGTCAGGCAGGCCATCTGAAGTCACCCGACCGGAAGTTATTGCCGCTATCGAAAGACGAATTTTAGCTGACCGCCGTGTTAAAGTTTCTGAACTGTCTTTGGAATTCCAGATATCAGTTGGAAGTGTTGAAAAAATAATTCATGACCATCTTGGTATGTCCAAGGTATCTGCAAGATGGGTACCGAGAAACCTCACAGCACAAGATCGCCAGAAAAGAACCGAAAGTTGCATGGAGCTCCTGGATCGGTTTAATGCGGATGAAGCCAGGTTTTTGTCTCGTCTGGTGACAGGTGACGAAACCTGGATCCACCACTGGGACCCGTAAACTAAACTGGAATCCAAGCAATGGAAGCACCCGAGTTCACCGCCTCCCTGGAAGTTTCGCACTCAACCATCAGCTGGCAAGGTTATGGCGACAATCTTTTGGGATGCAAAAGGCATATTATTAATTGATTACTTGCCAACCAAAACTACAATGAATGGTCAATATTATGCCAACCTAATGCAAGAATTTCGAAAGACAATTCGACAGAAACGCCGTGGAATGTTGACACGTGGTGTTCTGATTTTGCATGACAACGCTCCAGTCCACAAGTCAAGAGTTGCACAGGCCGCTATACGTGATTGTGGATTCGAACAGCTTAACCACCCACCCTACAGCCCAGACCTAGCCCCCAGTGACTTCTTCCTGTTCAGAAACCTGAAATCCGCCCTACGTGGAAGGCACTTCCGGGATGACGAAGACGTCAAAGCTGCCACAGAGGCGTGGTTAGGGGGGCAAACGGAAGACTTCTACAAAAGCGGCATCAAAAGTCTTAAAGAGAAATGGAATAAGTGTATTGAGGTGAAGGGTAACTATATTGAAAAATAAAAGTAAAGAATTGACTACGCGAGTTGGTTTTATATTGAAGTTGCAACACTTATTGAACGCCCCTCGTATGACATTGATGAGGAGCTTAAATTCACCCATTTCGGATAACAGTCATTGATTTCAGTTTAGATACCTCTTTCAGGAAGTTATTCATATGATCTTAATTGCCAATTACGATTATGAAATAATTCAAGATAAAAATGTGAGTATAAATCAACCATGATTTATAAATAATGAAAATTTGATTGACTGAACCTCCAATTCACAGTTATCTTAAGTGGAAATATCAAAATGCCAGTTTCATATGCACCGGCGCTTCAAAAAGTCAACTCTGGCCTCAGTAATAGATACATTCAAAATCATTTTTCATTCCTCATTGAAAAGAGCACTCCACAGTAAGTACGATTTTTGAATGAAAGCTATCTTATTTTTATCATTTTCATCAATTATAACATTTTGTCCATGACAGTTATTCAACGAGACCATTTCATGCTCAAATGTTGCAGAATAACATCGTGTTAAAGGGACACTATGTATGCTATTGAGTAACATTGGTCAAAAGTTACCAAGGGTGTCATTTTATCGAGAATTAATGACTGTTGTCGAAAATTACCCTTTTAGAGCCAATCTGTTCACAATACAGTCAGGCCTCGATAATCTGAACGCTTGCGTTTTTCATCAAAAACGTTCGGATAGTGAAAAGTTCGGACTACTCAAATGAACCAAACGAGATGAGTTTATTCTCTTTGAATCTATCGGATTCGGAAATGGAATCAACGGATTAATGAATCAACATTTAATGAGTTTATATAGAGATTAGTTTGGTTACAGCTTGCTACCGTTCGGACACTGCGAGATTCGGATTATCGGTGGCCGGACTATAGTGGCTTGACTGTAGTTACATTATTAAGATGTTTAGTCTTGATTATGATCGTCAATTGTTCAAACGAAATTTTGAAAACTTATAATGCAGACAAGGGGGACATATATTGGTTTGTACTGTTCAATGGAACATATAACTGTAATTTGATAATGTAGTCCTATCACAATATGCGTAATGAATGATATCGCAGTAAGTAACGCTTGCTCGTCTGCTAGGGAAGTAGTCCGGCTAGCCCTATGGTTGACAGGCCGTTGACACCTCTGTAACCAAATGTAATAAATCCCGATAACCAAGAAGCTATGTTCATCTTGTGTGAAGTACAAGTATATTACATGGTGGCAGCAAGGGTTCTCATTGTTTGAACCACGTTTCTGAAGTGAACTGTAAGTGTTTTCGATGTGATATTCCGATCTTACTCGCTAGAACCTTTGCGCTTCGAGCTACGATCCATGTCTGGATAACAGAGTTCCATTGACGGTTGGATAAGTGAAAACGTAAACAATATGGCGTCCTCCGTACCGAATCCAATGATGGATTGGAGTCATCCCGATCGCTCACAAACTTTCAAGGAATTTAGACAGTTGAGCGAGATCTGGTTTAAAGTGAAGAATATCAACAAAGAAGATCAACACAATTACATCATTCTGTGGGTCGGCAGAGAGGGTTTGAAGATATACAATACGTGGGGAATGACCGACGATGAACTGAAATAACCAATGATTCTGTGGACGAAATTCTCGCAACAGCTAGAGCCGACAGAAAACCGTAGAATTCACCGACTAGAATTCCAGAGATACAGACAGCTCGATGGAGAAACTATTGATGATTTCTTCACTAGATGCAAGACGAAAGCTAAGAAGTGCAACTTCAAAGACCGGGAGATAGAAGATGAAAGAATCATCGAAGTTATGATAGCAGGAGTTAAATACCCTGAGGTACAGAAGACTTCGTTAGCAAAAGACATGACACTGAAACAGGATGAATGCTATAACATCTGCAAGACACATGAGGCAAGCTGTTCACACATGGAGCAGTTCAAGACCCTGGATAAGGAAAGTGTGCATGCTGTAAGAAGGCAAGGGGGAAATACATGCAGAGCTTGTGGAAAATCACACCCAAGGAACAAGTGCCCCGCATACAGGTCCCAATGTACCAATTGCAAAAAGTATGGCCACTGGCAAGCCATGTGTCGATACAAAGACAAGACAAAACAAGACCAGGGATACAGGCCAAAAGGAAGAAGCCAATCCAGATCAAGAAAAAGGTTTGGAGATCGAGGATCCAATAGAAATGATGAAAACAAGATGGATATGCATAGCGTCAATCAAAACGACTTAGCAAATGATTTCGAAAAATTGGAATTTGCAACCATAAAAATGATTGACAATGTTACAGAGAGTGAAAACAAAGATGAGCTGTACGCTAGACTTGATATAAAGATCCCGCACAGATATGGGACAGAGCTGCTGAAAGCAAAAGTCGACACTGGAGCCCAGGGAAATCTGATGCCACTTAGAGTATACAGAAGGATGTTTCCCAGCCAACTCGACGCTGAGGGATTTCCACGACCTGGAGCAACCGTTCCGAGACGCACAACACTTGTCGCGTACAACGATACCGTCATTCCACAGTATGGTAGTTTCTCACTGAGATGTAAATTTGGAGATGGCGAATGGAAAAATGAAGAATTCTACGTAGCAGAGGTTGAAGGACCAGTCCTACTAGGTCTACCCTCATCGCGTGACCTGAAGATAATAACGATGAACTGCGGGACACAGAGTCACCAAGTTGCGGAAGTAAAACAACAAGTTGTACAGCTGAACAACAAAGAAGAATTAAAGACACAATATCCTGACAGGTTCGAGGGGATAGGAAGGTTTCCTGGGGAGTTTCACATTACCCTCAGAAATGTTGCCCAACCAGTTGTACAGCCGCCAAGGAAGTATCCTATACAGATAAAGGAAGAACTCAAGGCTGAGCTTGACAAGATGGAAAATGTCGACGTCATAGCGAGAGTCTACGAACCAACTGACTGGGTATCACCGCTGGCATTCAGTAGGAAACAGAACGGAAAACCGCGTGTCTGCTTAGACCCCAAAGACCTAAACAGAGCGACGAAGCGTACATACCATAAGACACCTACACTTGAAGAGATCACGCACAAATTCTCTGGAACGCAAGTTTTCAGTAAGCTAGACGCTCGTCATGGTTATTGGAGTATCATCCTCGATGAAGTGTCCAGCCTATACACTACATTCAACACACCGTTCGGAAGATACCGCTTCAAGAGGTTGCCTTTTGGACTAAAGGTGTCACAAGACATCTTCCAAGAAAAAATGGATGCAATACTGGAACAGTGTCCAGGAACTTTAGGCATAGCAGATGACATTGCAGTATTTGGAGTCAACAGTGAAGACCACGATAAAAACCTCCACAACCTGATGCAAATCGCAAGAAAATATGGACTGATCTTCAACTTAGAAAAATGTGAAGTGAAAGTGAAGAAAATCAAGTTCTTTGGATGTTTGGGGTTCATCCCGACCCAGAGAAGGTAGACGAGATACAGAAACATCCGTCACCAACTAGCGTCGTGGAGCTACAGCAGTTTCTAGGCATCGTACAGTACATGTCCCCATTCATTCCCAAGCTATCAGACCACACAGACAGTCTACGTTCCCTCACGAATAAGGACTCTGAGTGGAGCTGGACAGCGTCACATGAGAAAGCGTTCCAGAATCTGAAGACCCTGATATGCAACGACTGCATTCTGACATACTTCAACACAGGAGCGGAATCTGTCATACAAGTTGATGCGTCCATGAAAGGGATCGGAGCAGCTTTACTAAAGAACGGTTAAGTAATAGCCTATGCAAGTAAGGCCATGACCGATACAGAAAGATGATCTGCCAACATAGAACGTGAGCTCCTAGCCGTCGTATTTGGATGTACCCGGTTTCACACATACATTTATGGATCACACTTCAAGATTGAATCTGACCATAAACCACTAGAAAACATCCAACACAAGTCACTGGCGAACGTCCCACCTCGACTACAGCGAATGATGATGAGGCTACAACCCTATGATTTTGAGATCATTTACCGCCCAGGAAAAGAAATGGTGCTAGCTGATGCACTTTCACGACTTCATCCACGACGAGGACCACAGATTGATTTGGATACGACCATCCACATGATCAACATCTCCACTGACAAGCTATCTACACTGCAGAGAGCTACGAATGAAGATGAAGAAACACATGCACTGAAGGAAATGATACTGAATGATTGGCCGGAAAACCCCAAGCAAGTTACAAGAATTGTACGTCAGTACTGGTCATGCCGACATGAACTGCCGATCGACGATGGACTCGTCCTGAAAGGTGAAAGGATCGTCATCCCAGAGGTCCTACAGAAGGAAATGCTGCATAGAATCCATGAAGGTCACCAAGGCGTGACAAAGTGTCAGCTCAGAGCGAAGACATGTGTATACTGGACTGGTATATACAAGGACATTGAAAAACTAGTTGGTCAGTGCAATGTGTGCCAACAGTACCAGAACAGTCAAGCTCATGAACCACTCCTTCCACAAGAAATTCCACAGACACAGTGGCAGTGTATTGGAACTGACCTGTTCCATTTCGATGGTTCAGAACATTTGATAATAGCTGACTACTACTCAAAATTCTTCTTTGTGAGAAGAATCAGTGGACAATGCACAAGCAATGTAGTTATCGCCTTGACGAAACAGATATTTGGAGAACAGGGGACACCTTCAAAAGTGATCAGTGATAACGGACCACAGTTTTCCAGTGCTCAATACAGAAAATTTGCCGCTGAGTGGGGATTTACACATGTGACCTCCAGTCCGAAGTATCCGCGCAGCAATGGATTCATCAAACGGACAATACAGACGGTAAAAAACACGCTGATGAAGGCTAAGAAGTCTGGAATTGATCCTGACCAGGCCCTGATGTGTCTACGAAGCACACCCATTGACAACGTGATCCCGTCGCCAAGTGAACTTCTCAACCGACGTAAAATGAAAGGCACTATACCGATGAAGGCAGAGAACAGTCTTCACAACAAAGACCAGATATACGACAGGCTGTCTCAGCGCCAGATGATGATCCAAGATCCACGGAACAACCAGTGGGCACCAGCCCGCATCAAAGAACTGTGCAGTGAACCACGATCTTATATAGTCGAAACTCCTAACGGCTATATATACCGAAGGAATAGACATCATATAAGAGACATTGAGCCAGTGAAGAACCCGGTGAAGCGAGTCCGCTTTGCCAATGAGGAGAGAAGAGAAGTGGGTAATGGTGACCCAACACAACCACGTCCGATCGTGCAGAAAGTGTGTAACGGTGACCCACCACAACCACGGCCGAGCACACAGAAACCAGCGCTGGGCAAAAGTGACAATGTTCCTGACAAAATGAACAATCAACCCAGTAACCAGTCAGAACCCGATATGGTCGTACAAGCAGAAAGCCTAACAGGCTCATTGAACTGTAGCAGCTCTGTGAAAGAATATCTTTTGTCTGTACAGTAATGAGTGCAGTTTGAATCTGAACTTTAAATATGTGCCAAAGACTTTAATTCTTGTTACAGTTCCAGTTTACTAGTTCAATACTTATAGTTGAGTAGTTAAATTTAATATTTGCATTTCAGTAGATTAATTCAAATATTTGCAATTGTAATTGATGTGAATGGTTTTATAGTATATATTTTGAAACTAACATGTCAACTGTTACACTGTAAGGTGTGAATGAATATTATGTACTGAGTGTACTTAAATATGGGTGACTGCAACTGGATTCATATCAATCGTCATGTTATCATACGTTGACAGAATAGTATGTTTACAGCTTTCAGTTAAATATTAATTGTTCTAAAAAAAGAGGGATGTAATATGATAATGTAGTCCTATCACAATATGCGTAATGATATCGCAGTAAGTAACGCTTGCAGCGTAGTGATACTTTAATACATCGTCTGCTAGGGAAGTAGTCTAGCCGGCTAGCCGGCTAGCCCTATGGTTGACAGGCCGTTGACACCTCTGTAACCAAATGTAATAAATCCCGATAACCAAGAAGCTATGTTCATCTTGTGTGAAGTACAAATATATTACAATAACTGGCATACAAGTAAATGGGACACATGAATTCGGCTTCTCATTGTGTATTAAGCCGCTGCTCGAGTTTTATTGAAAACATGTTAGTGTCAAATATTTGGCGTTAGGGGATACATATGCAGGTCGAATGAAATGAATTGGACGTAAATCAGGACATTTGACATGAATGAGAGACTGATCAATTGTACAACTATCCCAGACAACAATAGTCAAATATCGGTAAGACAAACGTTTTGTAAAATGTCATGGTTTCTAGCGTTATTTTTATGGAGAGACGATACTTAAACCTTCAGAGACAGTTTATCATTGGACTTAATTTCCTCAACAATACCCATGTCAGTCCTTTGAAGAGATAGATATCGAAGATCTTTAATCGGAATGTGGTTCAAAGAAGGGTTTTTCTCATTTGTATGTATACGAAAGAAATTGTTGTTTTAAATTTTATCAGGGTTGAATTTAACTTGCCACTTGTCTTCCCAACAATATATACGTCTCAAGTCTTCATTCAGACAGGATGCGGCACGATCATGATATTCGGCAATTACGTAATTTGAGATGATGTCAGCAAATAAACATCATATACCATCACCTTTGTCATTTATGTACAAGATATAAATAAGTTGTCCCAATACAGAGATTTGTGAGATGCCGGCAAGTATCGGTTTATAATCGGAAGAATATACATTAATGACGACTTTCTGCAATCTGTTTTCTAGATAACTTTCAAACCAGTTCAAAAGAGATCCGTCTAAACAGTACTTTTTAAAGTTTAGAAATGATGCCAAACGCTATCAAATACCTGGCTATGTCGCAAAAGACAAGTATACTTTCGTGTTAAAAGTAAATTAATTAGTTATCAGTTGAGTTGTCTGGCACAAACCCCAACTGTAAATTGGTTAAAACGGCGTAATCTCTGAATTGAGATACTCTTTAGGTGAAGTTCGCTCATTTGGGTTTTTTTATGAAACGAAAAGAGAAGAAGCCCTATGAAACGAAAAGAGAAGAAGCCCAAGGGGTTTAGAGAATTAACTTATTAAGTAAAATAAAGAACAGTCCATTAAAATTGATTTCATGCATGAACATATATATGGCATCATGAAAGCGCAGAGTCAAGTCATGTGAGGCACGCTCTGCGAATGCTTTGTTCAAGAAATGCAGTGGGAGCAGTTTGGATACCTCAAAACAATGTCGTGTTGCCACCATGCCACCATGCTGCCATCATTTGGTATTCATGCAGAATTCACAACTTAGGTCAATGCGACGATCGACTCGACATTCACAAACCATTCGCATTGTAGTCGTGTGTTACGCCATTGACACCGTATTAATTGCTTATTGACTTCATGTTACCTGTTTCAGATTCGGATTGGTCTTTAACCAAAAATCAGAACGAAATTCATGAGAAATTTGAATTATCTAGTTTGTGTTGTGATCTTTTGTTCTATTCGGGACAGTGTGAAGCGGTCTGAACGAATGTCTATTTCCAAAAGCAAGTTGTTATATATGCAATAGGCCATATGAATTTCTTGTAAATGCATATCTCGCCCGATGCGTGCGGAATATGATAGTCTACTTGCTTGCAATTAAAGTTTGTTGTTTCTGTAAATAGTTATATAAACAAGGTTGACATAAAAACGCTACTGGAATAAGGAATTAGGATGAATAACACTCCAGTTTAATTTGTTATAACTTTTCACAGAAGGCCGCATTGAGGATGTTCATTTTGCCAAAACTCATCTTATTATTAGGGATGGTTTGCCTATTGCTTGCACATCGAAGAAAACCAAAACCTAAGAAAACTATTAAAGCAGTTTGGAAGACCCAGATTGACTTCAAGTCATGTTTTATTAAGTGTCATCAAGACATCATCTGTGCTAGCTTCAAATTCAAGCAGAAGACACTCCAGTGCGCAGGGTATCCCGGAAGTGCCCTCACTTCAGGAGCTGGTCGCCACGGCACCCTTTTCAACTTCTGCCAACGTACAGGTACATTTTGTATTTCCTATATTGAAATCGACCATGAACTTTTTATTCTGTTCTCGCTACGTTAAACATTTACTCTATGTATCAAGTTCTAAAGTACATATCTATTTAGCGTGAAAACAAAGCATGAAGCTGCAGCAAATCGCGTGTGCTCCAAGACAGAGGTTACAGTTTTCGTTTCGAATGTACATGTTTCTGATAAACTGCTAGGTAAAAGAAAGTACTCACCTCAGTTGATTTTGATTAATTCAATATTTAAAAAAATTCTGATGCATTTGACTATGACACGATACAATAATACTTACCTGCAGTAGTTTGAATGACTTAATTGGTGACTGTGGTTACATTTTAGTAACAATATCTTTGATTAATGAAGGCAGGGGTAAGAAATGAAATTTACACCAACATGACCCTTACCAGGTTTAAAATGTTGTAAATGTGTGCAGAATCAGGAACAGTTATTAGTTTTCACAAAGAATATGTTTATATGTCGATGTTGTGTTGTAAAAATATCCAATTAGTGTCACCACACTCGGAGTCTCTCTGTCTCCTTGTGTGTACACTCTCGCTATTGATATACAACGTCATCATCATACATTTGCTCCCCAAATATAGGCTCTTCGATATCCACAGACCTGACGTCAAGTTTTATTTCTAAAGTTCTGCAGCAAGATTATATGACTTTCTTTTGGTATTTTGCATTTGTGTTTCAGTTTGTGCTAAACAAAATGGATACACTTGGCTACCTAGATCCAAGATGTGTATCAAAATTGTCTTTGACCCGAAACCCTGGCAAGAGAGTGAGAGCACCTGTGAATCTGAGCACGCCCACCTGGCTGTCCTCAACTCGAGAATCAAAATGAGGAGTGTACTGCATCACATCAGAGGACAGGACACAACATTGTGGCAAAAGATGAACATAGGTATGGATTAATAAAATCATCAGGCATGAAAGAAACTATAAGAAAATGGGCTCTCACCGCGTCTAGTCTCTGTCCTTTTGTCCGTTTCGAGAAGCACTGCCTATAGGGATAAGAGAGTTGTTCCTTGGTGACTGGAGGTAGAGATCATGAATTAGACTTAAGGATCCGGTGATTCTTAAAGGGTGCTACAGGGGCCAAGCCTATAGTTAACTTCTAACGAAATTAAAAGAAAGCAGTAGCTTTTAACTTTTTGTTTTGTTTAACTTAATTGTCGATTGATAAAAACCATGGTAGCTGTGTTACGACGTAATTTGTAATAAACGCGGTAAGATGTAATAACTGCGGTAAATTGTAATAAAAACGCGGTAAGATGTAATACTGCGGTAAATTGTAATAAAAACGCGGTAAAATGTAATAAAGTTTACTGCGGTAAATTGTAATAGGAGGTGCGGTAAAATGTTTCGATGAAAGGTGCGGTAAATTGTAATACGATGTGCGGTAAATTGTAATATTTTCTTTTATAGAAGTTGATGTTGATGAAAGTAAAATTCACCAATCAAAATGTCCGTCTGACAATTCGTCCGTCTGATTTTGTTTCATTAACAGCTCTGATACTAATTGATGATATGTTTCTAAACTTTACAAATTTAATCACTATGATTTGCAGATGTGCTGTTTCAAAACATGGTACCAACTATTAGAGGACGGAGTAAAGACGACATGGGCGTACTAAGAATTGTCTATCGTATTTGAAAACTTCTTCATAACAGTTAGCTGTCTCTGTCCCGTTCGAGGCCGTTTTACAACATTTTTTGGAAGGAAAAGAATGCAGTAGGAACTTCTTTTGTGTGACGGAGGCATATGCTTTCGCCAACCAAATGCTAACTACTGCAATAAAATCGATTTATCAGAAAAGAGACTACGTGATATATATATGCTATTTCCACAGTTTAAAGGGTAGCACGTGTTTTTCTCTGAAATAAATCAATGTCATGAACTTGACAAATAATGTCGCCATTCGAAAGACACCATTTTTCTTCGCAATATTAAAGTTAAAAAACATGTGCACATCTTTTTTTTAAAGCTATGGGAATCATTTTGTACTTGGCGACCAGTCAAAGGTGTTCACCTTGAAAAGTCCGCCAGTGGTTTTCATTATGACCACTACACACATTTCTGCGACTACGGATAGATGGTTCATGTAATGAGAACTATTACCCTCTAAAGTAATTATAAATTGCATAAATTTGTAATATAAATGGTAAAAAGGAAAGAATAAAATTGGCAAAAAACATGCTACAGCTCCTTTAAGCAAAATATTGACCAAACATATGTGTCAATAACAGTTTTACACAATAACCTCAAGAAAAATAGAAAATATTTGAACGACGGCGCTAGTTTTCTAAATGAATTAACATTTGAATTCAACACACACACAGGCACACACGCACACATGTAAACGTCTCCCAATTGACGCATTTCCACCCTGGGATGTTGTGCAATGATACTAGCCATCATGACATAAGTGAAATCATTTTGAAAATGACATTAAACCCTAATAATAACACACATACGCACGCACAAACACACACACACACAAATAATTATTTATGTTTTAAAATGTCTATCGAGAGTTTGGCTTGCCAGAATAGAGCAAAGGTACTAGCAGAAAATAATTTCATTTTCAAAAGTTTCCGCTATCAATTAGGTATGGAATTAAATTATTTTAAGCGTTGCATGTAACATAAAAAAATTTCTCATATCAACTGTAAAGTCATATACCCTAGGCTCATTTTGTTGGAATGGTAACACTTCATGACACCGGAAGTTACGAACATGTTACATGGAACCTTATACTTTAACAGTTCAAGACAATATGATTACCGTTACATAAAAAAATAAAAAACTTGCAAAATGTAAATCTGTGGGTATGAATATGAATACAGTTTAATGAAGTGAAACATATGATAGTTTCAGCGATTCTGCAAAACAATGGAATCTATATTCTTCCATTATACACATAAAGTCACTGTTTCGTTTCCATAGAAACTCAAACAAACACAAGAGTCATCAGAAGATAAAATATCCAAACGGTCCCCTATTAACTCAGAGTGCTTTATTAGCATGTATAATCGATCTTTGATATAAATGATGATAGACTTTCTAATTATGTTAGTGGATAATACACGACATGAATAAGTTTCAGAAAGATATGATGAATGGTTATCAATCTCTTCTCAGGAAACAACCTATCTATCTGTAAACGTGAACAGTCAAATTCTCGATTTTCATGAAAACAAACAAAAATAATAAAATTTTCAGATATCTGAAAATATCAAGAGGCACCACTCCAGTAAATTTGAAATACATATGTAAAGTTTCAGACAGATTGACAGAATAAACCCTGTATACTCCCATGTAAGGCGGAGGTTTAATCAAAACAGTTCGTCTGTAAATTTTGGAGAACTTATGATTTTAATATGCAATAATACTTATAATAATACTCTCATTCCAAAAATACATATGTATATGTTCAATGAATGACCCAAATTCGGCATTCATGGCAGCTAAAAATTAGATGTTTGGTTAATATATTTTACCGCATTATGTATTACATTTTACCGCACTTTTTAGTAACATTTTACCGCACCCCCTTATTACAATTTACCGCAGTAAACTGTATTACATTTTACCGCGTTTGTATTACAATTTACCGCAGCATTACATCTTACCGCGTTTTTATTACAATTTACCGCAGTTATTACATCTTACCGCGTTTATTACAACTTACGTCGTAACAAGCTGCATCCTATGAAAATCTATGTTTGTATTTTTAAAGATATGTAAATACCACTTGAAGCTTTAATCTTGAATGAAGGGTATTATAATTTGTAATTTGACATCCAATAAAAAATATCTGAATTCCTATCTACCGATTATTTTGCTCTTGACAGGCCACGCCCTTAAATAGTTTGTTTGTGTATGTATTTCTACTTCTGACGTAATTGCCATAGAAAGCTTAAGTTGACAACTTCTAATTGTACGATGTGACCATGACAGAGTAACTGTCACAATAGTCTAGAGCAAATTTAAGATGTTTGATTCTAAAGGATCGATGTCGATGTTGTTGGTTCTTATTTTGTAATGATCAAAATTAGAAAAATAACATTCATATAAAATGTCCAGTGTGTATTCAGGATATTGAAAATGAATACAATGTCTTACATATGTGTTCAAAACGCGTTGTTTTGAAATCTCTTTATCTGGTCGAGATATGAGAGTTAATAAGAGTTTCGGGCTCGTTCTATGACGCCCCCTAGCTACGCATTAGGTAGCGTACAAGAAGGTCACTATAGCTGTGTTTACATGACACCTATTTGCCCCCAGGGGTAAAATAGCCCCGGGGGCTAATTAACCCCAATGGGTAAAGGCAAATCAATTTGCGTTTACATGGGTTTTAAGACATGGGGGTAAATACAGTGGTATGTATCATTATCAAACCTTTCTCAATACTGAAGAGTCACGTTGTGCTATCATCCCACCAAGAATTACCATGATAACACTTCTTTGGTAGCATGGTCACCTCTACAAAGCAGCTAAGAGTGCTGGGGTAACCTTGCATTATATTTTTTTTAAATAGATTTTCGGAAAAAGCTCATTTTCTGAAAATGGTGGTCAGATTTAAGCTCATCAGGCCAGAAAAACCAACGTAATTTTGGCACAACATTGCATAACATCCTGTGTCCGTCCGTAAAACATTTGCATTATCAACTTCTTCCCAAAAACAAATAGCTTCAGAGTGCTAAATCTTATGTAAAAATTTTGCATTTGGTTGCTCTGTTGTCATAAAGAAGGATATCAGTTTGAGACGACATGCTTCTTTGAAATCTGCTCTTCACTAACAGTAACACACACAAAGGTATGTGATAAACAACTGATGTTTCATTTCGGCCTAGAACTTGAGATCTGCATATCCATATATATATATAGAAATCTATTTCCCATTACAGACTCTGAAATTTCAGATATGTGTTACAGTTCAATATGATATAAAAGTTGATAGTTTACTACAAATATACAGGTTTCGACAAGGCACAGAACGCATATTTCATGGCAAAGAGCTTACAAACTGCCACAGCTCAGCAGCGAAAGAATCAAGCTGAAATTGCTCCAAACTGAGTGATTACTCGTATTAATATTTTTATTATGCGACAATATTAAGAATAAAAACAAGCTATATTTTTGTCAGAGATTAGTATTGAATATAGTGTAAAGAATATGGAGGGTACCTACAAAGTGGTTTACTCCTCCAATTCAAAAGCAAAATAATACAATCTTAAAAGTTATGTATTGAGCACAAACCCTACCATTCGAAAACCCTAAATTCAAAATTATTGCCACGGAAACAGAAAGAAATAGAATTGACAAGCAGCTCAATATCCCACAAGGCACATTTATAGTGAAGGTGATATGGAGAAACAGGATACAAAATTTGCAAACGATTGGTCAGGTAGTTTTAAAGTTATGTTCCGCAAACAAACCCTAGCCTTCAAAATGACAAAATCCAAATCGTTTCCAAGGAAACAGAAACAAATTAAATTTGAAATAGCCATACGATACATCTTTATGACATAGGGCGGCATTACGATTGGTTAAGTAGTTATAGAGTTATGCTTGGGAGCGATTGGAACGCCTACACTTACGCCAAAGCTGACAGGACCTCGACCAAATAGAATGTCTCCTGATCCGTCAAAAGGGGACATAAGTAGAGCACTATCTGCAGCCGGGCACCATGAGTAAAATTAGGATTGTTAATTTGAGTCTTGTTTTTCAGTTTGTACACATGAAAATTATCTTGGATAAGAAAAATAGTATCCGACAAGGTGCTGGAAATTATAAATTATCTGTCCCTTGTGAATAAATTGTGTCCAACTCATGTACTTGTGTATTAGTGCAGGTGCAGAGGTCTGTGTACGCATATTGGACCTTGATGTGCCCCCTTGAAATTTGTGAAAAGAGCGTTTACATGACACGTTTGCCCCCAGGGGTATATATACCCCCGGGGGTAACAGATTTGCCCTACCTATTTAGGTGGAGCAAATTTTGCCTCAATACCCCCTAGTGGGCAAATATTTACCCCCTGTGTGTACCGTTTACATGACGAAATTTGCCCCTGGGTGTATATATTTTGCCCCCGGGGGCAAACGGTGCATGTAAACGGGGCTTAAGTCGACAATATCCCTGTGTGTAACTTCATTTACACATTTTAAGAAGATGGTAATTTAAATACAAAACATTCTGTCCAAAACTAATGTTGAAATGTTATTTTAGTAGCCCATGTATGTATGAACAGAAATGACACTTCAAAATACTCTACCTTGAAACTGAGTATCTTGTTTTACAAACCAAATGCTAACATGTAAGACATTCAAAATCTACATTCTCCGACAGCCGCATATCCAATTTTTCTCTGTTGAATATTCAGTGACGTTTCCTTTGCCCGATAGTATATATCAAGCTTCTTTTTGTAAGTAAGTAATTGAAATGAGACAATATTGAAGTTATCTAATTGTATTTGTCATATCTTTAAAGAAAGAAATAGCCCAAATTGTTTCTATTTTTTATGACTGATTATCACAAATGCTTCTCTGTATTTCCTCCTCCTGTCAGGTCGACGTGTGTGGGTTGGAATGAGACGCCACGCTCCAAGTCGTACCTACACATGGATCAGGGGCACCTCCACCTATGCTTGGAAATGGTCGAAGTCCGATCCAAGCTACAAAGATGAAGAATGTGTTATGATCGGTCAACTCTTGTCTGATACCAAATGCTGGTTTCCGAGATTCCCTGTGTGTCAAATGTTCTGATTACGCCTCCTAGAATGTATATTCCATGTGTGTTAATTAGTTCCGGAATCGGTTAATTAGTTCCGGAATCTTCCACGCCTACACCCGTGCCCCCTACGCCTATGGGCGGGAGGTTACTTTTAACAATGTTCAGTACCGTATGTGGAATCTCGGGCCCGTAAGTTCGAAACAGGTTTTTCCAAGACCAGGTTTAGTGCTAGTCTTGGGTTAGTTACCATTGGTCTAACTTAAACGGTAATATAGAAAGATAGTTTAGTTAAACTAGCATTTAGACCAGGTCTAAATGCAATACTTATGTTTCATTAATTTTCCAATCCTAAATTTGTAAAACCCAAGTTTTGAGCATGCTCTGTTAACACTTCCTGTCTAAGCATTTGGTAAAGTGACTTGGCATTTTCAAGAAGGGCTGAATATCTTCCGTTTCTTCGTTAGTAGCCTAATAAACATGGCAAGGTACTGAAATGTCAAAATAAACAGCTTTGAAGATTAGCAATTACATTAATAATGTATACAGATTTATTGCCTGAATTAATGACTAATTTGATAGAAATTATCTTAATGTGGAAAAAGTATGGTCTTCAAATTGTTGTTTTAAATTGTTCAGGGCACGATTTGGATTCTGAAATTTATTGAAATTTTTAAAAAAGCATGAAACTTGCTGTCAAACATGAAATCAGAAAGTACGCAAGAGAAATAAAGAGAACAATTGACTAATATATATTATATTCCAAAAATGTGGTTAATTTTTGAACATTGGATATGAATTTTGAAAGCTTTTTACACATTGACCGTTTTATCATGCTCATCCCTGCCACGCTCGTAACTTTGAGAGTAGAGCAAATAAATTTACACAATAAGACTCAATTCAACATGGTGATGTTCTCAGCTTCCTGGTATTACTTGAGCCCGGAGAGAAGTTGAAAGATTGGATCAGTGTCCATGGACACCCTGTTGCGATCATATTTTAATTTGATGGAGATGTTAACCATAGGGTTCTATCAGGGTATTTTTTGTGGAAATGAAATTCGAGGAGACATTCCTATTTAAACATATCGGGGAGACCGGGGCAAAGTGCGCCCCCGGGGCAAAGTGACCCAACAGTTTATTTTTAGAATGAACAACAGATGACACTATATCAGTTTCTATCTACCCATCACAGATGACGTAAGGCAACGTACAAGTTGATGACGTCATGAGCAGACAGCGGCAAATCGACAAGAGGGCGAACAATTTGATATTGAACGTTTTCATGCAAATATCGGGAGAAAATAGCACAACTAATAGACACAGTTTCTATCACCGGAGCTAAATAATCACTTTCTAGGTAAAAACAGATTATCTAAGCTTACAATTTTCATGTTTGTGTGCACTTGGTGTCCGGTCTAATTTCTTCTATTTCCATTTTAAAAAGGTATATGCTTTGGGGCAGAGCTCCCGGCGCGCTAGCCCAATGCAGTTTTTGTTATGTTGGGCCTTCAAATGTATGTTCTTAATAAGCTAATCAGTGTCATGTTAATAACTTTTAAAGGCCACTCTTTCCACCAATAATCAAAATAAATGAACAAATTCTGTAACTTGGCATGGTGCAAGCTGAAAATGTATTTTTAAAAATTCCAAGAGGAAAAGTGCATATGTTACGGACCTTTTTCTGCAAAATGATATTTATGTAGTAATGTCTCAAAAACCGTCATGACAAGCTTGTTTGATTTTGTTAGTTACTTTAATAAACATTATGGTCATCATTCAGAGTTATTGTGTTAAGTTAGTGTTGTTTTCTTTCAAAAATGAAATGTTAAAAGAATAGAAAAGGGATTTATGTAATTTGTTTAATTGTGTCAGCCTTTAATATGATAACAATACAATATCGACAATGGATTCTTTGTTTTAACAGACCTTCGAATGGTATTTAAACGTTTGCACTTGGAAATGTGTTTTCAACAAATGTTAAATTTGTTACTTTTTTGTTTTGTTACGTTTTGACAAGTGTGGTTGCCGTTCATTAGAACATAAAACGTCCCCAACTACATTCAAATGTAAAAGAAACGTCCCCATGCAAAATGCAATATATTTTAATCCACGGGTGATAATACGACTACAACAGCGTCTTAAGAACCTAGCAATACTTTATAATTTCAAAAAGTATCTCTTCATATTTATGAGAAAGACACGTTTTAAGAATTTTTGGATTATCCTTAATTAGACGAGATAGAAGCGTCAAAAAGAAAGTTTTGGCTTGTTTTGTGACGTCCTACAATAATGATGCGTCAACAAATTGAAATCCAAGAAGTTTTTTTTATGTTGAAGACACATTTTATTACTTTTATTATTTTCTAAACTTAAAAGCAAATATTGTGGCCAAAAAACATCTTGAAAAAGCGATTTTAACACCAAATGTGTATTTGAACAGTCTGAAGAAATAAAAGTATCATACTCTGAAGGTTGAAATTGTGGGTACTACTTTACAAAACATGTGTCTATCAAATGCATTCACAATATACTTTCTACGACATCAATATTTCATTTTCTTCTCTTTTTAAAATGGCTGGACGTTTCCTTTTACACGTCAGTAGTTTTTTTTATATACACTTTTCTTTTTTTCCTGTACTCGGCATATAGGCCTATAATCCGTTCATCCAAAAGTTGGTTCTGTTTCTGGGGTTTAACTTAAAAGCAATTGACTTAAAGTATACATGGTATTCTGTACAGTGTATTACATGTATAAACTGTCAAGACCTTATTCATGTTCACCTTTTCAAAAAACGTCGTTTCAACCCACATGGGCAAAGTGGCCCATGTTAAAAACTAACTTTATTCCTTCTAAGCCGAAAACGATGGTGACCAGAAGTAAAAGAGTGTGTTAATTTCATACTCCAAAACTAAGTTGTCCCCAAGGTCTAAAGATACGCAGCTGAAAGTTGTATAGTTTCAAAAAAATCCCTTGCAAAGTTAAGGGGCGCGCTTTGCCCCGGTCTCCCCGGGGCAAAGCGTATATGTATGTGTCATATATGTCTTTCATATATGATTATATTTCCAGTTGAAACATACTACTGAGGGTATTAGTTTTGGGCCTATGGTTTTACTAACAGAGAATAGCGTTCAAAGATTAAGAAAATGATGAGTGAAGCCATACATCTATCGTGTGTGAAAAGTTTTGATACAGCGCTAGCATAATAAGGCATTGATGGCCAGTCTATTGGTAACTTATTTGTTACTTTGTTGATATTAAATATTTTAAAAAAATGTTAAATTAGTAAAATATACAGCATCTTTCTCTTTTTCTCGCAGATAACTCTCATTTAAATTTCAGCTTTTAGGGTGCAGCAGTTCTGAAGGAAAAATAAAAACGAAAGACAGACAAAGGTCTGAGTATTGAATTTTTTGTAACATATTGATATGTAAAGGGAAAACAGTCATGTTAAACTACCCCCTAGCTGGTTTAAATTCTACCCTGAAATCAAGATAGTTTAAAGAGCCATTAAGGATGTTAGTGTTTCAAATTAAAAATAATTTTTGAAAAATATACTTATAACGTCATTCGCCAGAGAAATCTTTTATCTACAACATGGCATATGTTAAATAATTTTCATATCTCGACAATGTATTGCAATTTGGTTTCTAATACTTCGACTAGCGCGCGCTAAGGGTATCTGACGTCATATAAACAGAATCACCCTTTTTGCTTAATACGTACTACACAAACAGTTAGCGCTTCCGAAGCGTGAGGCTCGTCTCTAGCGAAAGTCGCCATAACAACCCATGTGCTGCACGTGCTGCACGTGTCTCTCTTGCATGTTACCCTTGTCACACATTACTGAATGTGACGATTGCTTTACAAACAATGTTTCTAAATGTCCTGAGAATAAACAAATTATTTCCTGTTTAATGTACTTTTTACTGAGATAAGACCAGCAAATTATGACAAATTTTTACTCTCATTAATTATACAATTCAAGAAAAATACCTAGTTGGGTAAAACAATTATTCCGATATCTGTAGCAAATACATAATTAAATGAAATGGTAAATTAATAACCGCCAAAAAATGATATATTTCGATATCTTTCATTGCTCATATTTTGTTTGCCCCCGCCGCCGCGAAGCGGGGGACATAGTATTCAGCTCCGTACGTCCGTCCGTCCGTACGTCCGTCCCGCTTCTTGTTAGCGCGATATCTAATGAACCGCTCAACCTAGAATCTTCAAACTTGGTACCAGTCTTCATCTGGGGAATACGCAGACCTGAAAAGTTTTCGGTGACCTTGACCTCATTTTCAAGGTTACAGCGAGACTTTGACCAGTTTTGAAAATGTTGTTAGTGCGATTCCTCATGAACCGCTAGAATTATTGGTTTTAAATTTAGTATCAGTCTTCATTTGGGGAATATCCAGATACCAGTCGATTTGGTTGACCTTGAAATTATTTTCAAGATCACTACAAGACTGATTGTCAAATGTTGTTAGCACGATATCTCATGAACTGCTGTACCTAGAGTCTTCAAATTTGGTATATGCAGACACCAATCGATTTGGGTGACCTTGACCCCGTTTTCAAGATCACTACAAGACTTTGACCATTTTAAAATGTTAGCCCGATATAACAATAATTGAATCAAACATGTAAATGTCACTACTCGGTACAAGCTGTGTGTCCATTCTTTTAGCTCATTTCTTAATTGCGGCGGGGGACATGGTCACGTTTGTGACAATTATTTCGTGTCTTTGTTAACTGTGTGTGAGCTAGACCATAATACTTTGCGCTTGAAAATAATCGACTGGATCTATATTTAGACTGGAAAACACCTTTACTAATTAATGCAATTTCTCGGCTTATTTTAAGTTCGAAAAAAAATGGGAAAAATTAAGTGTATTTATTTCATGCAGATGGATTTTTGGAAAATGTTCGATATGTTCATCAACATCCTTGATGGCTCTTTAAGGCACTTTAAACCAGGTTTAAGATAAACCCAATTTGAAATTACCAAATTTGGTTTAAATCAAGGTTTAGACCCGGTCAAGCTTAAACTACCTCAAAACCTGTTTTGAACTTACGGGCCAGAGAGTATCATATGAGTGCCATTGTCATAATGTAGTTACGCCACTAGTGCCTAAATGTAGAAATAAATGGTATGTAGGTATTGGTATCCTAAACACGATGTGGCTGGATACATGAACTTTCAAGAGGTATGTGATGTACTTAGAATTAAGGTTGGATACCCGCCGTAGCCGTGTTGAGAATTCGTCGGCATTGTTGCTTTACTTCAAATCTTCCAAAGAACACGAACCTGAGCGATCGAACATGTTGTATGCCTCGCGAGGTTTAGTTACAGTTTCTGACAAATCTGATTCTCAAGGGGTCTGGTTTGCTGTCAGGTCTGTACTTTCGCTATGTCATCTCGTCAGTACGTTCTCACGTTGCGGGCAGTCTGCTGACCGGAAGAACAGGACTCGGAAGGGGTTTTGGTCGTTATTTTGTAAAACTGTTAACGTTGTGTGAGCTTATCGTTCAATACCCTAGTTTTCATCTTTTATTTTAAGAGGTTTATGCGTATGTTTATCTTACATTGTACATACTTATAGTTATGTTACTTATTATCTCAAATTCTGATCTTACTGTGTACTTTTATTTGGTTTACCCCTGTTGTACTCCAAGTAATTGTAATACCTCTATGTCTACTCTGTCAAGCAGTGAATATATAATCACATCCGTCCTTTTTTCTTTGTCCACACTTAATACCTTCTTTTCGCCATTGATTGTTTTCTTTCAGTGATGAAATACGAACATTTAGATGGCTTATTGGCTTACATTACTAACATTTAATAATTCTAATAAGTTGTCCAGTATTTGTATGCCCCCGAATCGGAGATTCCGGGGGTATATTGTTTTTCACCTGTCCGTCCGTGTGTTTGTCCACAAATTAACCTTGGCCATAACTTTGGATTGCTCAGAGTTAGGGCTTTCATACTTGGCATGTGCATACCTTGTGATGAGACCTTACAGATGAGGTCATCATATTTGACCTTGTGACCTTGACCTTGCCGCAGTGGACATCTTCACGAAACTTTAACCTTGGCCATAACTTTGGTATATCCGGGGGCATCCGTGTTTAACAAACACATCTTGTTTCAATATTTTATACAGAAATTGAAACAAAATTATAACCCCTCAAACTGGCTATTTTAGTATTTAGATAAATGTAGACGTAACTTTATATCGAATAATCAATGAGATGTAGATATAAATTGGCTCTTATCAAAAGTTGAAGAACATTTTAAAGGATAGATGCAATGACATTTGGTCAAAATCGGATTCATTAAAAAGTGATGTCAATTTGACAATAAATTTCTGAAATCGGTCCATAAATTACTTATGTACGGCTTTTTAAAAATCCGCCTAATTTATAATTAGCCCCGGCGACCAGAATGAAAGTCTGCGGGGGTGTGGCCCCTGAAAGGATGACTTCTGTGACGTCACTGGAGTAATCTAATCATCGGCAATAGTCATAATTCAACGTAATTTCACAACATTTTGATTGTTAATTTCACAAAGAAATATTCAATAAACCAACTTAAATTAACTTAATATATCGAATGTTTAGATATCTAACTAGGTAATTCCGCAGATGACAATTACACAATTATTACATAAACATGTCTTTTTGGCGATGTAAAACACCTCATAAATTCATTTAGCGGCAGTGATAATCATCATTAATTAATAAACGAGGCTCGGCGGAGTAGCTGTCTAGCCGGATCCGTCTGTCGCTTATCACAGTCACGCCTCAGTGAGCATTTTCAAAATGAATCGCCCCACTAATTGCGGTAGTGTTAAAATTGGTGAATTAAAATCGTCTTAATTATCAATTGCAAGTGTATATTGTCTCGATTTTATGCTCAATTGATTCCGATATACAATATACAGAGAGGTAATCATCTGTCATTCTTATCCACGTTTGCCATTTTGAAAAGAATTCATCATCCAGAGATTTAAAAAAAACCTTTATTAGGCAATACTTTGACGTATATAATTATATATTCTTACCATTTATAATCGCGAGACCTCTATTTAAACATAAGACAAGCCTGTAGAGAAAGGAATATGGTCTCATGCTCTATTTTTGGAAGTAATGTGTCTACCTTATTTACCTTGGGTTATACATTCCATTATTCATGTATCTGTCAGTCATTTCTGTTTGACAATAATAATTTTTATAAGTTTATGAATAAGACCTGACTTCTATAATATGCATGAATTGTTAAACTTTAATACAACCTTTTAACTGTGTAATTGATAAGTTTAGTAAATGATTTGTAGCCTCATTCACTCAATGGTGTATTTATTTTTATTACCCACGTGGTACTTCGTAAAGGGGTTTCATAACAAACTGTTATGACACATATGTGTCATAACACCTTCAAGTAATTTGATTGGCTAACGATGAACTTTGACACTGCCTGGAATACTTTATTCATTTATAAAACTCATTCATGAAATTACAAGTATTTTGCGACAACTTATAATTAATATTTATCTCATTGTTCAGTTAATTCAGGAACTCGTCCTCACTGCAATGATTGATTTTAATAAATGATTAACAAATACATCATGACTAGAGCAGAGCTAATAAGCACAAAGTTTAGAATGCAGCAATAGTTTTTGCGCTCATTCCTACCGTTGGAAATGACATTGCACCAAACGCTCAGTTTCTCGGTGAAAATTACGTGTTCGTAACGGTGCACAGTGAATTTTTACTCACAAGGCAAACATAACCGAAAGGAAAGGCATTACAACGGCGATGTTTATCTAAAACTAAAATTGAGTGAGGTTGTTTAGCTTGTTTACACATTCCGACGACGAGAAACATACGAATGGCGGCCGCCATGAAATGACGTCATTCAAAGGACGGATAACTCTAATCTTATGTCCTCGAGCAGGGAGATGTTATATTACGTACGCTTCCTTCAGCATGACTAGTACAACTGGTTTCGCCATACCGATCATCACGGATTATAGAACGGTTTGATTTTAAATGCGTGAATATTCAACGTGAACTTATAGATGCTTTGACAGGGTTGATATTACTCCGCTGTTCTGTTCCCTTATAGAGACAACAGAACTATATTTTAAAACACAACAAATCGTATGAAATACATGTTGGTAATAAATAGGGTACATAACTCGTTCCCAGTTCATATCAAGTTCATGTCCCTCGTGAAATAATTTTGGTTTGTCTCTCGCCAAGGCTCGAGACAAAGCAAAATTATTTCACTCGGTACATATACTTGATATGAAAGGGGAAGCTCGTTAGATATCCTTTATATACGTTTATGTAACATGAGTGGATCCATGTATGACTGTAAGTGGAGCTGTTTAGCAATATATTGTCTTACAGCACTACATGTATGTATTCACGGGTGCGTGTCAGCATACATGTATCGTTTATTGAATGTAATGTCTGACATGAACAATGTTTTTTAGTTCTTATTCACTTGTTTTGGTGTTCTGTCTGACCATAGTCGTAGTCATTCAAATATACTGTCCGGGTATATTTGGTCTCACTTCAATTGGCTTCCTGACCCCGTGACAATATGTAAGTTAAAAATTCAATTTTAAACGAATCTGCAACGTCAATCTTAAAACGATTTTTATAAAGAATAATTAGTATCTTACATATCTGTCATAGGTAAACATGCTCTGGTAGGAATAGTCTCAGTACTTTAGTTAGTGACTTTTAGCTGCTCACCGGTTATATGTTTATAAGTCTGTAAATTTAAAGTGGACCTATTCAATAACTGACATGTTAGGATTCTTATAATTCATTCTTACGTAACAGTTACCAATTACATTTAAAAATATTGTGTTTTCAGTTGAAACGAAATTTTACAACTAAAGTTGTTCATTTATTGCAATCTAAATACCGCTTAAAAATCAAATAATATATATATGATGATGATGAGTACGGGGATTTTACGAGCGGTTTTCAGCGGAGCTGTTCTCCCACTCGGGTATATATATATATATATATATATATATATATATATATATATATATAATTGGCAAATTTGAATATATAACAAATGACAAAAAGTGTTGCAGTGCCTTTAATATATTGAATACCGTTTCGTCTTTTCAAGAGAGGAATCCGTGGTTTCATATTTGAGGAAACATTCTTCAAATGTTCAAGATAACACGAACTATTTATATTAAAATGTTAAATTGTTCATTTGTCGGCATTTCCGTGATGAAAAATTCAGTAACTTCCTTTATTACTTATAAAATGACCCTCATATAAAATCCCATTTTTTCAAGCCCACACTTTTGAGAACTTGAAAAGATCAGTCAGTAATATTTTTTCGATGCGAACTTTAAACAAGAAGGTTGGCAACCCAACTGAAGGAGAAGGAGTCACGGTGACCATGCCCTCCACCTGTCTGGGACACTATCTATTGTTTTAATGGAAAACTGGAATATTTATGCATATTGCAAGACGGAAAAATAATCGATGGTTGATATATTGGCTCATTATTACAAGAACTTGCTAGCGAGTTGCGAGTCTTTCCCTACAACTATTGCTCGGTCGAGACAGGCAAGTGTTTCCTCTTTGTTATAATACAGTGTTTAAACCTCAAATACCTATTACGAATATACATTTATAGAAAATATTTATTGTAAAACTGGTCAATATATAGTATCCCTTTAGTAATTAGTAAATGTTTTGCTACAAGTACTTCAAGCTAGATTGTGGTCGTCATTATATTACTGTGCTCGCAGTACGTATACCTGTTGAAAGTTCAAACATAGAGCATATCTGTCTTTTCTTGACAAATACCATGTTTATCTCATCGAGTGAGGCAGAAATAGTGGATATCTGTCTTTTCTTGACAAATACCATGTTTATCTCATCGAGTGAGGTAGAAAGGTTGTATTTTCACGGGTGGCGCAGCCACGAGTGAAAATATATAACTTTTCTACCTCATGAGATGAGATAAATATGGTATTTGTCAAGAATTGACGGATATTCTATTTATTATATGATATTATCCATGTAATTCCGTCCGAAAAGGGTCGTTTTCACGCCGAGCGGCCGCAAGGAACAACCCGTCACCACAGTAACACTGTGACGTCATAAGCCAATTCGCCGCGTGAGACCATTGTTTTATGACGTCAAATTATATCAGTCACCGTTCGCAGTGAAAATATAAGTTATTTTCACTGTAGCCTGATAGACAGTTTATTTCACTGATAAATCCTAGTATTTCACTGCTCGTCATATAATAAAAGAAGATATTTCACGAGTGGCGCAACCACAAGTGAAATATATTAACTTTTCTACAATGTACCTTACGAGATGAGATAAACATGGTTTTTGTCAATTGTCAATTATATTTATTTTCATACCATGGTTTCAAAACATATAGCTCTAATTTAATTGTAGGAGTTAGAGGAGTTCTATTTTTGTTATCCTTTATACATGTAGCTTCATATTTCGTTTCTTGAGTGGCAAAGGTTCCGAATTAAACTTCACTGCAGTTTTATTTTGTTAAAGAGTAATATTAACCATACAATTCGACCATTTAATATATACACTTGCAAGATGACAGTGTAGAGGAATATAAAAAAATTGGCAATAAAGTTTTTAAAACGAACCTTACCCAAAACGGAAGTAAATTCACAAATAACTAAATCGAACAGCTGAACCATCTGTGTTTCAGTGATAACATATCTGGCAAAATGACGTATTTTTCATAAATTATTAATATTAATATTAATCCGGGAACTACGCTTTAAACCATCAAACAATTAATCACTCATAATACTCAATACTGCAATTATACACAATCTTACAATCGTAAACGTGCAATAATATGCAATCTGCACATGCACAATTCTGCAAGTATAGCAATTTTAGAATTGCAAAATCCTGCTACTATACGCAATCTTACAATCGCAATCCTGATATCATACACAACCTTACAATCGCAATCCTTCTATCAAATACAATCTTACAATCGCAATTCTTCTATCAAATACAATCTTACAATCGCAATTCTTCTATCAAATACAATCTTACAATAGCAATCATTCTATCATACACGACCTTACAATCGCAATCCTTCTATCAAATACAATCTTACAATCGCAATTCTTCTATCAAATACAATCTTACAATAGCAATCATTCTATCATACACGACCTTACAATCGCAATCCTTTTATCATACACAACCTTAGCTTACAATCGCAATCCTTCTATCCTACACGACCTTACAATCGCAATCCTTCTATCATACACGACCTTACAATCGCAATTATTTTATCATACACGACCTTATAATAGCAATCCCTCTATCATACACGACCTTACAATAGCAATCATTCTATCATACACAACCTTACAATAGCAATCCCTCTATCATACACGACCTTACAATCGCAATCCTTCTATCATACACGACCTTACAATCGCAATTATTTTATCATACACAACCTTATAAAAGCAATCCCTCTATCATACACGACCTTACAATCGCAATCCTTCTATCATACACGACCTTACAATCGCAATCCTTCTATCATACACGACCTTACAATCGCAATCCTTCTATCATACACGACCTTACAATCGCAATCCTTCTATCATACACGACCTTACAATCGCAATCCTTCTATCATACACGACCTTACAATCGCAATCCTTCTATCATACACGACCTTACAATCGCAATTATTTTATCATACACAACCTTATAATAGCAATCCCTCTATCATACACGACCTTACAATAGCAATCCCTCTATCATACACGACCTTACAATCGCAATCCCTCTATCATACACAACCTTACAATCGCAATCCTTCTGTCATACACGACCTTACAATAGCAATCCCTCTATCATACACGACCTTACAATAGCAATCCCTCTATCATACACAACCTTATAATAGCAATCCCTCTATCATACACGACCTTACAATAGCAATCCCTCTATCATACACGACCTTACAATCGCAATCCTTCTATCATACACGACCTTACAATCGCAATCCGTCTATCATACACGACCTTACAATCGCAATCCTTCTATCATACACGACCTTACAATAGCAATCCTTCTATCATACACGACCTTACAATCGCAATCCTTCTATCATACACGACCTTACAATAGCAATCCTTCTGTCATACACGACCTTACAATAGCAATCCCTCTATCATACACGACCTTACAATCGCAATCCTTCTATCCTACACGACCTTACAATCGCAATCCTTCTATCATACACGACCTTACAATCGCAATCCTTCTATCATACACGACCTTACAATCGCAATCCTTCTATCCTACACGACCTTACAATCGCAATCCTTCTATCATACACGACCTTACACTCGCAATCCTTCTATCATACACGACCTTACAATCGGAATCCTTCTATCATATACAACCTTACAATCGCAATCCTTCTATCATACACAACCTTACAATAGCAATCCTTCTATCATATACAATCCTTACAATCGCAATCCTTCTATCATACACGACCTTACAATCGCAATCCCTCTATCATACACGACCTTAAAATTGCAATCTTTCTATCATACACAACCTTACAATCGCAATCCGTCTATCCTACACAACCTTACAATCGCAATCCGTCTATCCTACACGACCTTACAACCGCAATCCTTCTATCATACACGACCTTACAATAGCAATCCTTCTATCATACACGACCTTACAATCGCAATCATTATATCATATACGACCTTACAATCGCAATCCTGCTATATCATTCGCAATCTTACAAGTCATGTATCTCCTTGGCGCACAGTTAACTATCACTTGTTTGTTAAGTATCAGTATCAGTATCAGTATCAGTATCAGTTTGACGATTAATCATATCAACCCAAAATAACTTTCATTTGATACCAAAACCTTCAGATATAGGACCCATAAGAACGTTAGAGTTCAGATGTAATGTCATATGGTCTAATTCGGATTCATTAACATGGGATTTCAATTTGACAAATGCTAGATTTTAAATTTCTGAAATCGGTCCATTAATTTCTAAAATACGGCATATAACAAACCAATGGACTTTAGCCCCGGCGAGCAGAATGAAAATCTGCGGTGTTGAAGTCCTTGATCGATGACTCTTGTGACGTCACTGGAGTAATCTCATTATCGGCGATAGTCATAATTCAACGTAATTTCGCAACATTTTGATTGTTAATTTCACAAAGAAATCTTCAATAAACCAACTTAAATTTATCATATATCGAATGTTTAGATATCTAACTAGGCAATTCCGCAGATGACAATTACACAATTATTGCATAAACATGTCTTTTTGGTGATGTAACACACCTCATAAATTCATCTAGCGGCAGTGATAATCATCATTAATTAATTAACGAGGCTCAGCGGAGTAGCTGTCCAGCCAGCCCCGTCTGTCGCTTATCGCAGTCACGCCTAGCATTTTGAAAATGGAACGTCCCACTAATTGCGGCAGTGTTAAAGTGGGTCTTAAAATCGTCTTAATAATCAATTGCAAGTGTGTATTGTCTCGATTTTATGCTCAATTGATTCCGTTGTATAATGTACATAGAGATAATAAACTGTCATTCTTGGGAAAAATTCATTTCACGTATCCTTTAAAGATGTCAGTGTTGCTAAAATCCCTGTTCCTGTTGATGTTCTGTCTAATGCACGCACACCGGAGAACACCGAGAAAGAGGACTATTGTGCATAAATTGGACGGGAACGCACAGACGAGACCTGTTACAGCGCTGTGGAGGACCCAAACTGACTTCAAGTCATGTTTTATTAAATGTCATCAAGACAACGTCTGCGCCAGCTTCAAATTCAAGCACGAGACAAGCCAATGCGCAGGGTATGCCGGAAATGCATTCACTTCCGGAGCTGGTCGCCATGGCATCCTCTTTAATTTTTGCAAAAGTCGCAGTAAGGCTATTTGTCAAACTAACGATTCGTCACTGAAATGACACTAAAGATTTTTTATTTTTTTTATAAAATTAAATAATATATCTTCATTGTATTGCATTGAGCTATCTAAATATTCTATATTTCAAGACCTTCGCTTAGATGACGAACTGATGCTGGGTTTTAAAAAAATGCTAAATTGCTTTACTCAATCTCCATATTCTGTTTCATTATTTCTGCTACAGTTAAGTTCTTCGCCGTATTACAGTTTATAATTCTTATACACATTGCCTTTTAATGTATATATTGTAGTTTGCAGCAAGGCAATTAGTTACACGTGGTTAGCAGAGGCCCGGATGTGTATTCGAGTTAATTTGGACCCTGTAAACTGGGCGACTAGTTGCAAAATATGCAGAAAGGAAAATGCTGACTTGGCCGTTCTGAACTCCAACAAGAAACACAAGAGTATTCAGCGGTACCTGGATACCATTGATCCCTTAGTATGGAGGAAAATGTTGAAAGGTATCATTTCAAAACTTTTCCCGATTCATCATATAATAATATATTATGGTACTTTTCTTGTACACGCTGGTTTGTTGTGCTAGTCAGGTTGTACCCCGCTACGAAGTAAGTGGCGATTTATAAATGCCATTCCGTCTGTCCGTCCGTCCGTCCGTCCGTCCGTCCTTTCGTCCGGTCAATTTTCTCGAAAACCGTAAGGTGTACATCAACCAAATTCTGCACAGTTGTTAACCATGTCCTTCCCATCATGCGTGACCCATTTCAGTTTTCTTGGATGTAAATATTTTGTCGTTTCCATTGAAACGGCATTTTTTGGACTTCAATCCGGAAATCCGGAAAAGTTTTCCAAGGAACTGTTAGACATAGCTGAATGAAACTTCTTTTCCATTTTTTTCAGTACATTTCCATTCATATCAGAACAAAGCAATACTTGCATGTGCATAAAGACATGTATTCAATGTCATAGCATGGCCTTTATGCAGGATCTTTGAAAATCATATGGAGATAAGATCAGAATGTATAAAAGCTTACATATGTACTAATTGAGAATGCAATAGTCCCTGTTACTTGGTAATATCTAGTGAATTCTAATTTTAAAGGTTCCAAGTTTGATTGAATTAGTTTAATATTACAATTTTGTAATGAGAATAATTTCATTCAATGAGTTCGTATTCATACCTTTAAACCCAAACAGTAAATTATTCCCTCTTTGTAATTTGCAAACAATTCTGATAATTGTCTCCATATGGTTTTAGCATAATGACAGGCATATAAAACATGTGAAATAGTTTCAATTGCAAAGAGAACATACTGGGGGTTCTACATATCCCATCTTGAAAAGTAAATTAATCGTACTCAATATATTATGTTATATGTTTTAATTGGAACCATCTTAAAGGCGCTGTAGCACGTTTTTTTGCAAATTTTATTTTTTCAAATTTCTCATTTATAATGATAGTTTATGTCATTTATAATTACTTTAGAGGGTAAAACGTGTTATTACACAAACCAATTATCCGTAGTGGTAATAACGGTGTTGCGTATAAAGCAAAAATTGCATGGCGGCCATTTTATTGTGAACACATTTTATTATTTCGAATGACAAAAACGATTCCCATGGCTTTACGGAACCATGTACACTCATTTGTAACTTGATTTTTCGAAGAGAGAAGGGTGTTTTACTATTGTTGACATTATTTTTCAAATACAATTCATCGACTTATTTGAGCGAAAAAACGTGCTACAGCGCCTTTAATTCGCTACCTTGTTTACATTTTTTTGCGATAAGGTTGAATTGTGTCCACTCTGTGTCAGTGTACTTTTTTGCACATTATGAATGAAATTATGGTTGTCAATACTCCTGGCCATACTCTTTATCGAGTTCGAAAGCCAGTTCCACAGAGTTATTCCCTTTGATCTGTAATTGACGTTGTTACGAAAAACCGCTGTGATGCTCCAATGGGGACATGTTTCCTCATGAACAAATATTACATCTGGGTCAATGAAAGGGAGCATGCGGGTAGTCTCCATGATTCTCTTCATTGATTTCGAAAGCCAGTTCCGAAATGTTATTGTTATTGCCCTTGAATCTGTAATTAAACTTAACACAAATTACCGCTGTGATGTTCTAACGGGAACAACTAATTTTACCTGAAAATATTACAATTGGGTGAATGATTTTGTTATATCAAAGCCAGTTCCGAAAAAAAATGTTTAGACAAAATTTGTTTTCTTGAAACTGAATTTAGGCATAGTATTATTAACAGCTATGATGCTCAAAGGACGGATGGCTGGTGGCGGGGGTATGTGAGTCATGCTAATTTTCTTCTTCTTCATAATAGTGGATATTTCAAGAGTATTTGAATTCAATCATGTTTCGACTGCCAGTTAGGCTTTATTATGCTACGGATCTTAAATGCCATGCCTTTGAAAGTCGTTATCCACTAGTTCATTAGAGCCGATGACCTCTTCACTAATCAGGTTTAACTTGATTTATTACCCACGTGATACTTCGTTAAGGGGTTTCATAACAATCTTCAAGTAATTTGATTGGATAACGATGAACTTTGACACTGCCTTGGCGATTTAAATCATTCAAAAATGGAACGTGAATTCATTCATGAAATTATGAGTAAATTACGCCAACATTTATCATTAATATTTGCCTCATTCTTCGGTTATTTCATGAAATCGTGTTCACCGCAATGATTGATTTTAACAGGGACCTTATATAAGTTCGTTGATTTTAATGAATAATAAATAATACATATCATGACTAGAGTATAGCTAGTACGCACAAACTGAAGAATGCAGCAAGTGGTTTTGCTCTCACTATTACCGTTATGCTATTCTCAGTCTCTCGATGAAAACAACCTGTAAAGATACACACTGACTTTATACTCACAGGACATATGCAACCGTAAGGAAAGGTATTTTATCATTCAAAACTGGCTCCCACAGTAGATATCGCTTGTGTGAGATCAAGCGATATCTACAAGCGATATCTACATTGTAGATATCGCAACAATCAAATCGTCACAATCCTATTACATCATCAGTTAATGACATCACAAGGCTTTGACATCACTGAGAACACTGCTGACAATGTTATGACGTCACAAAGTTGATGACGTAACAATGCTATGATGACACAATGATGATGACGTCACAATGCTATGACATCACTTAGCTCACTGCTGAAGTAGTCAAATGGCAGATATGTTCATTATTTTGCTAATAATTGTTGAAGAATGATTTTGAATGATAAACAAAATCTCACCCTCGTGTCTTCTGATATCATATATATCAACTCGTGTTGATATATTTGATATCATATGACACTTGGGTGAAATTCTCTATTTAACGGTGATGTTCATCTAAAACTAATATTTAATGAGGTTGTTTTAGCTTGTTTACACATTTCAAGATTCTCAACGATCTACGACTAAGCGTTGATAACAACAAAGTGGCGCTTTTGGTGCTTCTAGATTTGAGCGCCGCTTTTGACACGGTGGACCATTGGAAGCTGCTGGATTCTTTGAACACTTTGAAGATCAAGTTTGGTATTGTTGAGGGCGCCTTATCATGGTTTCAATCCTATTTTACTTCTCGGTACCAATCCGTTCATATTGATGGATCGTACTCGAAGGCAGTCATGCTCAGGTGTGGGGTCCCGCAGCGCTCTGTGTTAGGCCCTTGGAGAGATCATTGATGACCACAACGTCAACCGCCACCAATATGCTGACGATATTCAGCTTCACAACTCATTCCCACCTCAACCTCAAGAAGCTAACATCACGCTCCAACATATGTCACATTGCTGTGATGATATTAAGACATGGATGTGTAACAACTACTTGAAGCTGAATGACGAGAAGAGGGGGTGTCTTCTAATCGGAACACCTGCTCGCAGATCGCAATGCGCAGTGACTATATTTGAATGCGGTTCTTCTCAGGTCCAATTGTCTGACACTGTTAAGAATCTTGGTGTATTTATTGATTCAGAACTATCGCTTGATCACCATGTCTCCAACTTGGTAAGAACCTGCTTTCTTCATCTGAGAAACATTGGCAACATCCGGAAGTACTTAACCAAAGAGCCTGCTGTCATCCTAGTTCTGTCGTTAGTGATGAGCAGACTGGTCTATTGTAACAGCCTCCTGGCCGGTGCGACAAAATCTCAGATCCTCATGTTACAACGTGTTCAGAATACGGCCGCGAGAATTGACACAAACCTCAAAATCTGACCATATCTCTCCAGTTTTAGAATCACTACATTGGCGTCCGATTGCGCACAGAATAACTTATAAACTATGTTGTCTGTCTTTTAAATGTCTCTCTGGATTGGCCCCTGCCTATCTGTCAAGCCTCATTGATGTCTACCAGCCCACCAAATCTCTGAGATCTGAGAACAAGCAGCTCCTTTTTGTCCCTCCAGTCCGCACTGAACGATTTGGCCAAAGATCATTTACTCATGCTGCTGCAATGGCCTGGAACAGTCTTCCTGTAGAAATACGACTCTGTCAAGATTATTCTTCATTCTGCTGTTATCTCAAGACCCATTTCTACAGACTTGCCTACTTCAAATAAACTCTAAACTGTTCTTCCTATGTGCGCCTTGAGCATGCACTGTGTATGGAAAGGCGCCTTATAAATAGACTATTAGTATTATTATTATTATTTCCACGACGAGAAACATACGAATGGACATTCGGTGGCGGCCATGCCATGACGTTACTCGAAGGATCTCCTCTCCTCAAGCAGGGAGATTTTATATTGCGTACGCCTCTACAGAATGACTAGTTTGACTGGTTTCGCCATACCGATCATCACGAATTTTAGAATGGTTTGATTTAGTGAGTGAGTTATTGTTAACGCCGGTTCGGCAGTATTGCAGCCATTTGCGGCGAGTGATTTGATTTAAATAGTGTGACTATTTAAAGTAGCTTTATTATGAGCTGAGATGCTGTAACATGGTTGATATTACTCCGCTCATTTATAGGGACAACACAAATATATTTTGAAACACTATAAATCGTATGAAATACAAGTTGCTAATAAATAAGATACACAACTCGTTCCCCTTTCACTTCATTTCCAACACTTCAATAAAACCTACTGGCCTGTGATTCACTACTTGAAAACGCCGCCGACCTCTTCATCAATCAACTGTAACTGCTCGTATCCATCTTTTCGATAAAGCCAATTACCTCTCCACTACATTTTCAACACATCTATAAAGCCAAATGACCAATATTGTTTTTATCAATCAAGAATTTACCCTCTCTCATGGGGCGTATGCCTATTGCGCACATTTTGATTGATTGGTATATTGCTACTGCGCAGGAAATTAAAAACTTTTGCGCCAATATTAAGCAGGTCAGTTTGAGTCAAACAAAGCAAACACGCTGATGATACGCTGATTAGCCCAGCGTGATATGTAAACAAGCGAAACGAAAGTGGCCATGGTCAGATATAAAGTTAATATTTCTGTATGGGTGCAATGGGACACAAATTTACCCCCAACGTTACCCTCTCATGTTTGCATTACAAAACTTGCTATTGAATCTAATATCATTGACTTAGTTTCCTCACATGTTAACATGATATTGATCATGAATTTCACTTCATATTTAAATGTTCATCACATCTTCATTATAGAATAATATATATCAAACCGTATTACTACATAGTAGTTCATCAGTATTTACATTTACTGAACTATTAAATATTAACAATGTAAATATATTATGCAACTTCGGTAAATACTTATATAATGCAAGCTCATTAAGAAACAGTTTATTAAGTGCACTCTTATGTAATTATTTTACATCCTCCATCAACCACCCGATGTCACGATCTTTTGTACATGCCTGTATCATTCTCCAATACCGTATACAGTTCAATTATCTGTACAGATAACGGAAATAAAGGAATAGAATTGAACGTTCAGTAAAAATCTAGCAAACCTTGCTATACCTTCACATGCAACTTTATAAAGGAGTGAGTATATACTTCGAAACGTCGTGTCTCCAGACAATAAAGTAGCTGTTATCCAGAACACATGGTTTTCTAATATATTTCACTTCTAAATGCCCCTCAAACATGTATACAGAATACTCATCGTTAATAAAGTATATGAGTAATTGTAATGAGTTTATGTTTTAAATTTGTGTTTCTGAATTTCAGGTAGACGTTTATGGGTAGGCATGAATCGCTTTGGTAAAAAGAGATACTCCTGGATCAACGGCAAATCCAAGTTCATGAAGTGGGGTAGAGGGGACCCCAGCTACGGGGCGGAGGGTTGTGCCATGCTGACTGACAAGGGTCTAGCTGATGTCAGGTGTGCAACAACGAGGTTCTTTATATGTGAGCTATTCTAGGGGTATAGGACCATGTGGCATAATGATCTGGGTATGGCTTCTGTTACATTGTTATTGAAGAATGAAATATGGATATGGAGTCTTTCGTATTCATCGAATTAAACGGGACTGCCTGTGAAATACGATACATTTGTAATGTCAGTATGATCGAAACAGTTACCCTCTGATTGGATCGTCGACGTACCCGCCATGGTCATAACGTCTTTCCTTTTGGAATGCTTGTGAAATGTTTATTGTTTTCAGTGTTATGTTATCCGTCACAAGTGGAAACTAACAATTGCCCGTGTAATGCATGACAAGTAATACACTCTGACGTCACGTCACATTTATGACTTCGTCTTGTTGCTTCTTTGTCTTTAGCCCTGACTCAACACCAATCTTTATTTTCATACTGAAAGAGCTCAGGCCTGTAGTACATATTACATTTATTCATTTGGTGGTGGCAACACAGTTTGTCTGAGAGTAAAAACTTTATGGATGTAGATGGAAAATTTTTCTAATTGAACTTTAGAAGAAGTTTTCATCAATGATATAAACTTAAAAGTTTCCGGGTGTTCATAATAGTACTTCTTTATATATACAGTTCTTAACGATAAGTATGCTGGGCAAACACACACAAAATGATACTCATCTTCGACATTATTCAAATTGCACATTTGACATATTCTATTTTCTTTTTTAATATTTTTATATCTCCCAGTTTCAATATATAAATCATGCGAAGAGCAGCGCAGTCTTGCCAATGAAGATTTATATTTCCTTATTGTCAAGATCGAAAGGTAATGTTCTGCATGAATTGAATCTTTTAACATTTTGTAGTAGAAACATTTGTTGGACAATGAGAGACTAGTTAACCAATTTTGCAGAAATATATCTTTAAATCTTTGTTTTACTAAGAAGACAAAATGAGAGTGGCATGGGATTCTACAAATTGATCATGCCAGGCATTATCGAAGCCGATAGATGATAACAAGTGTTTCGTGTGTGTTACCCAGTTAGTTTTACCGTGGCTATCATAAAGTAACATCATATCATAACATTTTCTTGGTATTCTATTTGAAGGCATTTTTAATAACCTTAACCAGTATCTAATTATTTTTATATTAGACTCAATGTACAATGGGTATCTGCCACATTCTCCATAAACCATACAATTAGAAGTGGCTGTTTTTACACCAAGGAATTGTTTACATGCATACAAATGAACTTTTTCGATAACATCAAATGATTTAAAACCCCATACTTCCGCACCATATAACAACAATGGGTTGATTTTGGTGTCAAATATTTTGAAAAGGAATTGTAGGACAAGTCACCTAAGGTATGTATATATTTTATTATACCTATTAATATTTTCTTTGCTTGAATAGATGCCTGAGATGTATGGACTGACCATGAAAGATGGTTGGTAAAATGCACACCAAGGTATTTATATGAAGTGGTTGTTTCTATTTTTTTTCCTTTTTCCTTTACATGCAATCAACCCGATCAGTAAACTGATACCATAATTAACTTTTTATATATTTATTTATATATAAGTTTCATTTACATTCTCTGCCACAGTTTCTTTGCACGACGATGGCGAAGTGAGTAGAGTAACCTCTGTCGGAAGGGAATGGTTCATATCATCTCATGAGAGATCATCACTTTTGAATGCTTAACTTTACCTTAAAAACATTTTACTGAAATAAAAAGATATGCAGAGACGTTGTATTATTTTAAAACATGAGCGACCTTATGATGTTATTGAAATATTTTAAATATTATATTGCTGGAACGAGTAATTTCTTTATTATTCGTCAGATTTACAAATATGGTAATTTCGATCATGAGACAACGCGTATGGACACAAATCAACCTCGGCCATGATTACTGTTGAATGGTCGAGGCGGTTATGAAGCCAACGGTTTAGTACCATTGTCATACAACATAATTCAAATATCACCATCAATATTGTGAAGTTAATTGTCGACTTAAAATTACGTTATATAATGCTGTGTAAGTCATTACTTTTTTTTAACACTTCTTCCTCATTTCTTCAAGTTTTGATGTGAGACAGTCGTCGTATTATTTATTCATATACACACTTAGATTAATTAAATAAGAACTCTTAATATCTTCAATATTCAGACAGCTCCACTGGCTCCCTGTCAAAACGCGAATTGAGTTTAAAGTGCTAGTACTGACCCCTCACTGTTTATACAGAAAATCTCAACAGTACTTGCAGGACCATGTGTGTATACCCCGGTGCGGTCTTTGCGATCCAGTGCCCAGTACACCTTCAATAATACTTGCAGTGCCCGTTTAGTTACCGACACACATTGAAAACCCCAAAAATAATAAACATAATTTGGAACCACCTTTAACAGTTATGTTCAAAATTTCATTGTGTTTCAATTTCCTGAACAAAGATGAACATGAGTTCCCCTATTGTGGTTGACACGTCACGTTTTATATATAGACGAAGGTCAGTAGCGAGTGCGACCTCCATAAGTCCACACTTAAGAACGGAGTCGTCCAGATATTGATTCGTGGCACAAACGTCGAAGAGATGCTTGGTTATGTCCTTCAACTCCTACTGAAAAGCCAGGATCCAGTCTACTACGCTGTATGGCTGACTTTGACGTTGATGGATACGGCCTCCTATCTCACCCCGTCCGTGTACTATTGGGTTGGCCAACGAAGAACAGGGATTCACACTTGATCGAGAAAGTATCTGGTAAGGTGTTCAGCCTATGAACGGGAAATGTCAACGACGTTTCCACAAACAGCATCCCAAAACAGCATAGCTTATTCCCTCTGTAGTTCGCTGAGCCATGTCATTTTGTAACTAGTACTGAAACACTTGAACCATAGTGCCTTTTATGCGTGCAGAACAAGGCTTCCCACATGCATGGCATGCAACCAACAAGATCCCAAGAAATCTGTCAGTTGTGATTCATGAATCGTACCATGCCGGGAACACGACGGCCTTATTTGGCAACCTTACATCACTTAATCTAAGAGAGATAAATTAAATTGTTCCATGAGACTTATATTTTGCAATGACCATAATGGGTTTTGTGTTTTCAAATTGTCAGACTACGTAACTGAAAATGTTTGGCTACAGATCTTTTCGCTTCGCATCAGCTCTTCTGACAATTGAACATCGCCTTCATGTGAACTTTCAAAAGGTAAATTACAACCCACCTTTCCCCTAATTCCTGTTAGCGCTGCATGCAATGCGTGGATTTTAAGCGCTTGAGATGCAGACAGTATTATTATTTTGATTAAAGTGGAACCATTGTGTTGTTCGGGGTAACATATGCCAAACGTTAATATACATTTTATTGAGAAGTACTTCCTATTGCCGAAAATTACCGTTTTGACGATATTCGACACAGTATACTGAGGACATGCAGGTAAAAGTGGTGATTTCACCGAACAAGGCAATGTAAAGTTTTCCCTTATTTACAACTTTAAGCGATACACGCCCCTCTGACTGAACTCATATCATCCCACGAAAGCTTTGTTCTAATACGACCGTAATGGAGAATCCTGATCTATTGCAACAGATCAAAGTCAGAAACACAATCAGCTACGTTGTTCCAAACTGGGTGTACTGTCTCTCCCCGTACCGGGTCCTTCACGTGTGCTAGGCGTAAACATATTTCATTGGACAGAAGTCATGTTATAACATAGTGTAAGCTGATTTTTGAATGGAGGAACATAAGGACGATACACCGTGGTGTACATTTTCACCGCTTGAGGTGCATTTAAACTGGCAGCAAACTGTGAGAGAAATGAGTGGAGTAACCTCAACTTCGGCTTAATGTAAAAAAATGTCACTTCTCATTGTTGCAATTAGCCATATTAACGGGATAACCAGAATAGTAAACCTTTAATGCTTTCAGGTTTATGTCTTATAGTCAATCATCAATATAACCACGGGATCCAAGAGGACAGGACCACTTTTTGTCAACTACATGTAATATACGTTATAACATTACCTCAAGGAACATTGGGAGTCTTACATGGGAGAGAATAATGGTTTGGCTCAACGTTTCGTACAAGATACAAATGGTATCCATCCTCTCCCGATTTACATCATCTACAAACTATGATTTTTTTTCTCTAAGACGTAAAACAAATAAATGAAGGGTGTATTCATGTCTGAGGTATTTACTGTCATAAATAGTACATAAAAGCTACAAATGGTAAGCATAGATTAGAAACTGAAGAATATCAATTACACATTCAGTAAGGAGCGTTTTGTCGTGGAATAAAGAACGACACGGCTTGTCTATGTCCTATCATAATAATTAATATTAATTACATTAAGATACAATTATATATTGGTGATGAGATCAACAATACCTGTTTTAGGGACCCGAGAAAACAATATTGAGAAGTTTGTGGGTCCATAGAACAGGTATTGACCGAATTTATCAGTCTTTTAAAATAAATTAATACATAAACGAAAGAAAAACAATGAAACAAGTCAAGGAAGGTAAATTGGTTTGAACAGTTAGGATTACGGTGAAATGCATGACGTCATGAAACAACAGTTGTCATGTCTATATTCAGTAATTCGAGTCAATACGGCTGCAGTGTTATGGCTTGATCTCGTTTTTCAATACCGAGACTCATGCTTGCTTGCATGAAATACATTTCTTTCATGAACTGATGAGAGCTAACTGCTTACCTCACAAAATTGTATTGCACGAATATCCCGCGTCAAAATGCTGTTGAGCACATGCATTATCTTGCACATGAAGTTTGCTTTTAGTATCTAGTGAACACAAAAGTGAGTGGCCACATTAACATTAAGTTGAGCTTTCCAAACCTCTTTCCCCCCTGTATAATCTTAGGAAATGTATTCGTACACGTATACATTGATGCTGTCTACGTAATTCATACTCATTGAATTTCGATCAAAATAAGAACCAAATATTGCGTGATTGTGTAAGACAGAGACGAAAACTATAAAAGATATGTGGGATCTCCATCAGCTTGCGGCGCCAAGTAGCAGAAATATTTCAATGGTGATATACCATTTTTTCATTTTCTTTTCAAGAGTCAGTATTCAATCTATCTGATGATTAGAAACTTATTCTTAGATTATTCAACATCTATACACGAAACAGTAACACAAATGGTTTAATACTCATATTAAGTGGAAACTACTGGCCATCAGCAATCTCGCAGATATAGAATCTTGGGTTTGCACAGCGCACATCCGAAATTCGACCAAAGGCGTACTGTCCACAGTACTCTCTTCCGTATGAGGGGTCCCCGGAGCTCCAGTCCACCCAAGGGTCTTCCTCCCTCCTCCCCACCCATTCGTACGTAACGCCGCTATACCGTCTCAGGCCCAGCCATGCTCGCCGACCTGCACACACCGATACAACATAATTACTGTCCATGAGGACGATATTGAAGCACATAAAACACACATTTTATTCTCGAGTTATACAAGAAACGTTTCTGAGCAGAACTAGTGAAGTGGAATTGGCGCTACGAAATCGTTCTGATGAGGATGATAATCATGACGATTATGCCGATCACGTATCTGTGAGTTATTGTGTAATACCGTTTGGGCATTATATATTGCAGCAATTAGTGGCGTAAACTTCTCTGGATGGCAGCTTAATTTATCCTCACAGTTACAGCTTTAAACGATACCAGATGAAGAAATTAATCACTTTACAAACGCAATATTCGATACAATCACAAAATGATGATCCTCAAAGCAGCCCATTCACGTCACCAAATTGGGGAGACGAGCGATATGTCATAATAGGATCTCTATGTCTCAAGACACTACCACAGTCTTAACGACCACAACAAGTTTCGAATGACTTTCTCATTGATCGTTTAACATGTGAACACGCTACGACCCGAAATGCTAAATCGTATTGAATAGTCTGGTTGTTCAACATAAAAAAAGCAAAATAACTTGGTGTGTTGTTATAGCTAAATCTCACCGCAAGACGAAGCTCTGAAGTGGAAGTTGGAGAGGTAACGCTTGAGATCTCGATTCTTCTTTGGGGTGTTAAGGACAACGAGATCCGCACCCTGAGAGAAACACGCCTGTCTACTGTGGTCCCAGTTCAACATCTCCTGTACCACCTCTATACACAGTCCTGACCGTCTCAGTCTGACGTAACCCTCGTCTTTAGGGCAGGCTGCAACATAATAAGAATATTGACTGTGTACATATTGCTGCCTTTCACCTGCGAAATCAGCTTAGGTGGAAAGCGCTCGTAAAATACCCCCTCCCAACTACCTCAGCTGGTTTGATTTAATCCTTCAGCCTGCACAATAATATAGAATCTTATATACATTCCGAACCACCTCGAGCTCTTTTTGACGTCACAAGTGTGTTGAGGGCAGGCTGTGACAGAATATAGAATGTCATATAAGTTCCAACCACCCCACTTAGATTATTTGTGGTAATAATTATGGTGATGACTAAGTCATAATGTTGTGATACTGACACGACAGTACAATTATTAAGATGATGAAATTACATTTATTATCATTTTATTGTTCTCTAGATAACCTTTAACCTAAACTAAGCGTTATCGCATAAAAGTAGTATAGACAATATAGTGGCCCATATGTCTATCTCATACGTCATGATACCAGGTTTTCCAAGGGGAAGGCTACTCTCATTGGACACACTTCCAAATAGTGACCCATTGGCTTCTGAACGAGAGGGCTTGCTTTCGGAAAACTCCGGTATGATTGTAATTACATGAATCATGTTCAAAAGATGTCCTTGTGATTCAAATAAAAAAGTATTTTCAGATAGCCAGTCAATAACAACGGGAATTGGTACAGGTGGATAACGACTAAACACTGATCATCATTAGATATGTTGGGGAGAATGCACAGAAAGTCACTAATTACTTATTACTTATTCCTAGGTTACACCATTCTCTTCCCACAGAGGTTAGTCCCTACAGTTTTCCGGTTCTACCCTCTGTTACATTACGCTTGAAATAGAGAACAGAACCAAAGTCCCCTGGCGGTGGAAAGAGCATTCTCTTAACCTATCCTTGCTTCTTAACCAATGAGAACTCATGTTCAATTTGACATGTCGAAAGGGTAACTTCATAAATCGACGCATTTTACTCTGAAGGGTCTTGCTCATTAGCATATGTCATTCGAATATGTCTGATGTAAATAACGAAAAATGAACTGTTTTGGGTATTTGTCTCTGATTTGGTTTTCTTTCTTTATAATTATGTTTATGATCGAGAGTTTTCACAAAATCAAAAAGCATGGTTCGAGGAAAACACAGAAAACACAGTAAAACGAGAAAACGTTTGCCTTACGTTGATGACGTGTCATTGGCAAATGTCACTTTTACAACGGCGTCGTTGATTGCACAACTAGATTCAATTGCAACCAATCAGAACACTACCTTCCTGCACACATTATCGAGCGTAATGTAACAGAGGGTAGAACCGGAAAACTGTAGGGACTAACCTCTGTGGGAAGAGAATGAGGTTACACAAATCTTAAACATTTCTTATATATCATAGGCGTAGGAACCGGCAAGCCAAGATATTTAAGACCAAATATAAAGAGAAAAACTTTGATTTTGCAAGATACCTCCCGAAATGTAAGTTTTGGGGATGTTGCGGTTTGTCTTATGTCAACGGACAACGGCCTGAGTGTTGTTCCACTTACCGATCTTAGCCCTAAGATCAATCTTAGTCAATGTTAAGAGCTCGAGATGAGCTTACGATTGATCTTAGGGCTAAGATCGGTTCGTGGAACGGCACCCTGTGCTGTGGGCCCATTTGACATTTTAGGCTTGTTTTCTCTCACTAAAAAAGCATTGTGAAACACCCAAAAATATTATAAACCATAAAATCAGCAACAAACTTTGCTACTTTCAAACGCTTGCTGAAGACCCACTTGTTTGCAGAATACATCAACCAACTATTTCTCCCTACTTTTACATATGTATATTCTGCATGATTTGTTAATTAGCGCTTTTAGCAGGTGCCTTGTACATGGAAAGGGCGCACTATAGATGTATATTTATTATTATTATATTATATTACATAAGATCCACTTGAAATCAAGATTATGTGAGCAACTTTATTGGTGACATACAATGGTTCAGTATCTTAACTTACTGCATACTACTAATTATATAAGAGCAACCGGCTGATATTGATAGCATGTATACATGAATGTCTGAGTAACAGGAAGCTGGATAATCTCAATACATTATTAGATACATTCACGTGCAAGAGAAACGCCACAAAACAGAATACAGCCCAGGGATATTTTAATTCACCAGTGATGAACACGACTAAACAGAATTATATCTTCAGAAGTTATACTGAATGTCAACATTTTACAACATTATCTGTTCATATTTCTCAAAAACACAACTTCGTTGTTTTTTATTCTCCTTAACAAGACGAGACAGTAGAATCAAAAGGGGCTTTTGTTGCTTGATTTATGGCGTTCAGGAATGATGCGCTAACATCTTCAAGTCCCAGAAAGTTAATGTTGATAACTTATTTCACTGATGAAATTTTCACATTTCATATTTTTTCAAACATTTTGGCAAAAAAACATATATACTCTGATATATATATGAATTTGTGAGTATTTATTTTACGACACGTGCCTAGACCATCAAAACTCAAAATCGCCTTTCTCATGGCAGTATTCTGGGTTCTTTTACTCTCTTGAAAATAGGCTGACGTCGTTTTTACTCTTCAGCTTATGTACGCATGAATAACTAAGCTCTGTATGGATGAATATATTATGTTGCCTTTAACTAACGACGCAATTCAGAAAAATAATAGTTTACAAATAAAAATGCATGAATTGCATAACGGGGGAGCGCGTCTGAACTAAATCATTAACAAGAACGAATGACAATAATAAACTCTAGCTTATTATTCAAAATGCCTCAATAAATCAATACATATTTAATAGAAACATGAGGAACGTTATCAGAACATGCTTGTTGCTATTTTGCTAAAAATATATCTCTATAATTGTTGATAGGCGACATATTCGATGAGATTTAAAACACAAAAGATCACTCTTAAACACACAAACTGATACCACAGTCTAGCGGTATAAATATTCCCTATTTCTTGTGGGGGCTGCGCGCTATCATTTTCTCCTACCACAACCAACCACAGACAACACACAGAAGACACGGGCCACAGACACTAATCAACAATATGTCCTAATTGAAAACTTTGGCTATATGCGATAAATTCCTTCTTTAATCTTTAATCTTCTTTAATCTATACCTGCGGCAAGGATAATTCCAATATAGGAAGTTTATTCATATACAAATTCCGTGTTCAAACTAAGACTATCGCTAGTAGTCTTTGGAAGGGGATTTGTGCCAAAAATGAAGACATGTCTTTCTCAACCATACACGTCTCGAAAAGACAAGTCCAACCATGCAAAACTAACATTTTAATTCTGTCAATCGTAACTTCGCATTCTCAACTTTTCAAAGCTGAAATGTAATTCTAGAAATCGTCAAAGTCGAAAAGTCAACTTGTCATATTTAATTATTAAATCTAAATAATATACACATTGTGTTATGTTACAACTTATGTTTGACAAATGAAAAATGGAAAATGAGGAGTTGCAAAGTCAGCTTTGTAAAACGGACTTTAGCATTTCGAGACTGACACGACTTACATAGTTACGATTGCAATGTTTCAAATCACATCTCTATACGATTTCGCATTGACCATATTTGGAATATTACGGGAATTAGCGGAAAGGAACGAATAATCCCGATCCGATAAACACAATGTTCAACAATGACTTCTCCCTTGGCAAGCACCTCTCAGCAACTACTTACACTTATTTGAAAGTTGCATACTAGTTTTCCCATTATTAACATACTATTGACAAAAGCACATTGACTAAAACATTAAAGGAGACCATCGCATTTTACTGTGGAGGAACTAACTGCCCGCCCGAACGCTCGAGACGCGGTTATGTCTGTTGCGAGCCCGATGGTCGGGCACATATTTAATGTCACAAATGACCTCCAATTTTTTCCCCATGCAAAACTTTTTGAAAGGGGGGTCCGGATTTGTATGATTTGTTTTTTTAAAAAATATACAAGATAGTTTGAGTAAATCCTTTCTTGCTACATGCAGTTGATTATGTATTAGTTAAAACACTCCCAATCCAGATCAGTGTATTTCGAATCAGTGACGTATTCCCATTTATGATAGTAAGTTAGTTTATCAAAATGTGTGAGTCAAGTAATAACTCATAATAATAATACATTTTCTTGTGACCCATTTGCATTTGATTGAAAAAAGGGTATACAGGATTGCACAGTTTACACTCGGGTATAATGATAGCTATACGTGTATAAAGAGTTGGCATATTATAAAACTACATGTTTAATGCCTTCATAAGTAAGAGACTCTGTATCAATTGGGTATAAAGAAAACATTGCGTCTTTTGTAAAAAAAAATTAATAACACAAAAAAACAGTTGGTCGGGAATTTTTTTCACATTCGATTTTTGTTAGATAATTTATCGACATTTTAAAAATAAATTCTTGATGGTAAATATTTGTAACTTGTTTCGCATGTCCAACGTAGTCGTTGCAATATATAGTCGTAGTAGTTCATATACGAACATTGCTGACGTTTTGACTTTGAGTCAATAACGAAGATTCTCGAGCCAAGACATAAGCCTCCTTTTCTATCAAACCAGTGAAAGAGGTACACGAGTGATTAGATGTACAAGAATAGTTTATTAGATACCTCGTGAGTTTCCCGGGTAAAAACAACACTGACAAAATCAGTTGATATGGGGATTTAGTACACCCAATTAAGTAAACATGTGGACATGTTTATACCGTAGTCAAACATCAGTGGATCCAAACTTCTAATCGAGGAGTACAATATTTCTGCTATAAAGACTTGTGAGAAATTTGTATTTAAAAGAAGCGTGCAACTTAGTATAAAATAGTGATTATTACCCACGTGGTACTTCGTAAAGGGGTTTCATAACAAACTGTTATGACACATATGTGTCATAACACCTTCAAGTAATTTGATTGGCTAACGATGAACTTTGACACTGCCTGGACTACTTTATTCATTCATAAAACGAACGTGAATTCATTCATGAAATTACAAGTATAATTTTACGACAACACTTATAGATTCTAATTAATATTTATCTCATTGTTCAGTTGATCCAGGAACTCGTACTCACCACAATTGTTGATTTTAATGAATAATTAACAAATACATCGACTAGAGCAGAGCTAATAAGCACAACGTTTAGAATGCAGCAAGAGCAGGAGAGTTTTTGCTCTATCTTACCAAACGTTCAGTATCTAGGTGAAAATAACGTGTTAGCGGTGCACAGTGAATTTATACTCACAAGGCAAACAAACCCGAAAGGAAAGCTATTTCAACGGCGATGTTCATCTAAAACTTACATTTAATAAGGTTGTTTTAGCTTGTTTACACATTCCGACGACGAGAAACATGCGAATGGCGGCCGCCATAACATGACGTCATTCAAAGGACTGATAACTCTCATCTCCTGTCTTCGAGCAGGGAGATGTTATTACTTACGCTTCCTTCAGCATGACTAGTGCAACTGGTTTCGCCATACCGAACATCACGCATTATAGAATGGTTTGATTTTAAAAGCGTGAATATTTTAACGTCGAAATATTATGAACTTATAGATGCTGTGACAGGGTTGATATTACTCCGCTGTTCCGTTCCTTTATAGGGACAACTGAAATATATTTTAAAACACAATACATCGTATGAAACGCGAGTTAGTAATAAATAGGATACATAACTCGTTCCCCTTTCATATCAAGTTTAGGTCCCTCGCCAAGGCTCGAGACAAAGCAAAATTATTTCACTCGGGACATAAACTTGATATGAAAGGGGAAGCTCGTTAGCTCTCCTATAATTCAATTCAAAAGGGTTGTATGTGTTTCAGAGCCAGGTTATCTTAACGCTACAAACGAATAAAAAGACATGGCCAATCCTAATGATGCACTGATGGACATATTCTTCATACGAGGTCCACGAAGAGTCGACCAAGTCCCGAGAAGACACACACCATAAGCATAAAGTAAATTAAGCACCTCTGGGGGATTGTTCTCGCTAAAAAAAAGGGGGGGGGGGGGGGGGCTTGTAATAACTTCAGCTTTTGAATAAGCTGGAAGCTCTTTATGAACCTTGCAACTTTTCATTTATTAAAGGAGTTTTTCATTTTAGTTCTATCATTGCAATGAGTGCATACTTTTAGAAACAACTACTACGATAACGTCCCTGAATGTTATTGTTACAATGTTCAGCTTGTATATATTATATACGGCAAGGAGCAGGGTAATAGATCCTTTTAAGTATACACGAACTACACACTCCTGTGCATCACATGAGTTCTTCCCGTATGTGAAACACGTTGTAAACATTTCAAAAATAGTGTTGTAAGTATATATTAAAGATATAAAGCCTATGGTGTTTCAGCAGTGTTTGAATATAAGTGGTATTTTGCTTTGTGTCATGCTATACCGGCATTACATAAGTATAAGATCAATATACAGGCTTCTAACGAATGCATTCAATAAATGTGATGTTTACCCGAAAGAAAAGCCACTTATTAGAAAATTTGAAGATTTAATTTGTTGTTAAGAATTAAATACTGATAATTGAGCATTCAGCATTAGGCTAAACCCTAAAGCCTTAATTACCTCAACCGTTTAAATCCATTAAGCAGCCTTACGAGACTTTACGGCGTTTTTATTAATTAGTTGTAATTAATTGCAAGTCTGGACACAAACAGTGTAGTGCATATAAGAGAGGGACACTGGTCACTTAACATTACAGAATCATGAAGACGCAAGTGTATCTAGGTAAGTTTAGTTTGTAATGGTAGAAGCATTTATTGAAGTGTTAACATGTATTACACACTGGCTCGTTTGTTTTATTTGGGTGTACATTTTTCATAAACCTTAAGTTGTCTATTGCAATGAACGCACAAAGGTGCCGTCTGGTATAGCCGTGAACACCGGATGTGAGTATACTTTTTAATTGTAAATTCACTTCTGTTTAAGTTTGTATCTTTCAAATCCAAGTGATGATAATTCGCAAAATAGCATTTCTCAACACAAGCAAGTTGTAAATATTATCGACGAAACCCTTGGGTTTATGGTCGAGTAAGCATTACTCCGCGGAAACCAGATGAGATAAGAAAGACTTTTTCATTACCAAATAAATTGTGGTCTTTGGTATGCATGGATAAACAAATATTGTCATAAGTTTGTGTACAATATTGTAATCTTCAACTGGAGTGCAAAGGTTTATAATGAAATGAAAGTGTGTTGTATTTGTCTAAACTGGCGATATTGACATTGGTCAAGCGATCTATCGTATTGACTTGTACATTTCAGCGTGTTACACTTGCAACACGGTTTGCACAGGCCTGTGTATGCTGAATAATATAGACACCGTTCTTCTGACAAAGACAACCGTCTTTTTTTACCCCTCATGTGTTGAACAAAAGATCCCTGAAATTGTTGTTTTTATTCTACATGTGGTTTTGGTATAGTGTTGAGTCAGTGTGTAAAATAATTACCGACCTCGACCTCGGGTTCAAGTTAGATGAACCCTCGCGCACGTGAAACGTGAACTATACAGGAAGAAATGAAAGAAACGCGAAGTCCTCACTCAAAATAAGAGGACACTATTACCCTTATAATATATAAACTGTTTCCATGTTTTGTGATAGTATTAAACAAATCATTGGTTTTAACATTGTTATATTTGGGATCACAATACCTACAATACTACACATTCTTGTGAAGGGTGCTAAACAATTGAACTTGAATATCCTACACCATAATTAATCTTAACGCCTTTGTTTACACAGGTATTGTAGCTGTTTTACTCAGCATCACGGATGCTACACACAAGTTCAATGTCGGACCTCTGGGAAAGAAGCTGAAGGCGGAACCCAAGATCTCTACACGGGAGGAGATTTGCTCAGAGATCGGTCTTCATGGAAAAAGCGCCATAGTTCCGAAACGGAGTCTTAATACAGTGGACGGACATGTAAAAGAACGACTGGAGCAAACATACGGTGGTCTGGAGGTAGTTGGTGGCGGGATCACGGCAGAGGTCACATCCGGTAAAGGTTACACGGGCAAGGTCAGTGGTAACATATACGTTGGCATCGAAAAGGACGTTCCCGACCCCAGCGCCTGTACCCATGATGAAGAGATCGTGACTGATGTTGCATTCCAGGAAGCAGGCACAACGAATTCTCTTGTTACAAATCTTGAAGTGAAAAGGAACATCTTCGTGAAAAGCGGAAAAGCATATTTAACCTACGAGGTTGGATTTTTCTTCATGGACGATGACACGCCAAAACGTCCCACTTACTTCGTTGACGCATGCGCATTAACGGTTTTGTACAAGTTCGAGAACATCCGCCACGTCAGTCTGGAAAAGCTGAAGACACTGCTCCAAAGAAAAGAATTAGAGCAAGATTTCACTGCCATAACCAGGAAAGCTATAAGTAAGTCTGGGTGTTTTCTGACGGGCGTTGGTGGCAATGAGAAGGTTGGGAAGATAGAATACGGCAACTCTCCATTCTGCCTCAGTGTCACCGTGAAGGGTTCAATGTGCATCCTGGAGAATGAATACGTCAAGGTGGTCGACATGAAGCAACGCGAGGACAAACGTGGACGTTCTGCCGTCAGTTTCCCCTGCTCTGAAGGATACGACGACGCCATTAACGGAGCATACTCACCAGTGCTGGACGCCATGTTCTACGGCACGTCAGCAGTTAGCATGTACCACAGCTGGTACACCAATATTTCGCTGAACTTGAAACCCACGATGTATGTGCACTACGGTTCCGGATATGAAAACGCTTTCTGGGATGGAAGCAGTTTAACGTTTGGAGACGGACAGGACTACTTCTATCCTCTCGTTAGCCAAGACGTCATCGCCCATGAACTTGCTCATGGATTTACCACTCTCAACTCTAATCTTATCTACGACGGTCAGTCGGGAGGGATTGATGAAGCATTTGCTGACATAACAGGGGAGGTAACTGAATTCTTTTCCAAAGGAAGTAATGACTGGCAGATTGGAGCTGATATTTTCAAGTTTGATCGGGCTCTCCGATACATGGACGATCCTCCGAGAGACAACTGGGGATCTATCAAACACATGGAGGACTATGAAGAAGATGTTGACGTCCACTTCAGTAGCGGCATATTTAACCACGCCTTTTACCAAATGGTGGAGAAAAACTCCATGCCAATAAGAGATGCCTACCACTGCTTCTTGAGGGCAAACGATATCTACTGGGGACGGAAGACGACGTTTACAGAAGGTGCGTGTGATGTGGTTAGAGCTTGTGAAGATCTCGGCTTCGACAAAGATGTTGTGAAAACATCCTTCAAGGTTGTTGGAATAAATTTATGCATTTGTGACTGAACATGAACGAAAACTCATCAGTTGATATAAACATTGATATCAATGGTTTTCAAGCAAGGTCAAATATTGAATGACAACATTTAAGAACATAGTTATGCTGCTAATACGTCTAAGAACTCTATAGTTTGTATATGTAATTATAACAACAACAATACGCCAAACCATCATGATATGGTGTATGATATCAATGTTTTCATGAAGGTTAGACATTTTTGTGTAAATACTTTTGGGATGTTTTGATGAAGAATTTTGGTTTTCATTTAGATATAGTGAGTAACTAACTTAACATTTTGAGAATAAATTTTGCCTCATACCAGTTATTCTACAAGTACTTTACATCAAGTTTTGTTTATAATCATTAAAACATTTTCATTGAAACTTCATTGTTATTTCATTTATGTCTGACTACCGTTTTCTTTTAAATGTGTTGTTGCTGACAAATGTCGCATTCAGGAAAACTTGGAATTGAATTAGTTTCTTATCTTACCATTATGCCTGTTGCCGCAAGGACTGAATCGTTCTTTAGAAACACAAATACATATATTGCTATAGCCCCAATTTTAGACACATTTGGTTTTACAAGTTTATGTTTAGCATCGCACATCGACGCCAATCGATTGCGAACATAAGGATGACAACCGGTTTATGTCCATACAAATAGAATTGATATAGCAAAATGATTTTCCTAATTTCTGATTTGTCTAATTAAAAACTTCAACTGAACTGAATTATTTTTTGATAGCTAAAAAGGAACAAAGGAAATAAAGAAACCAGGACTTTTGAAAGTGGAAAGAAAGATTTTCTAGAAAACAATCTTCTTTGATGTGTAGATTCGGAGTAAATGTCAATTAAGTAAACTCATTTTCATCTTTCCTGATTTGAAGTTCAAGATGGATTTTTTGCATGAATGGGTCGATTCATGATTCCGGGACCAGGGTCTCATTCAAAAATGAGTTTACTTGACTTCAGCAAACAATGTGCATTACTCAGAGTTTAAGTCTGCACTTATGAGGCCTTCAAAACAATCTGCATTTGTCCAGACAGGTTTAAATTTGCCTCAAAATGCCACCCAAACATACCATATACACACAGATAACATTCAAACCATATGGTAAAATATCGTGTCCATCATCTTCGAATGATTTGCCGTGAACCATCATTAAATAATGGCGAATGCTTGAGGAGGTCTTGATCGTTAAACACCCAGAAGTGCATTCCTTTTCACGACTCAGCTTTTCCGCATGTCATTCTCCTTCTTTATCAATGTATGACGTTACTTAACTTGCATGTTTGCCTTATTTTACATTTTAAATAATGTTTTATTGTTTGGAACAAATGGACCCCAAATTGCTAATTGGTACTCACTCATTGAATTGGGAGACTTGGCAGTCTGATTAAAATCGACCTTGTTCCGAGGAATAAAATTTGCAAAATAATATATCTACCGGGATACGAACAGGTTCTGTAGATTCCTCGCCACAAGGTCTGAGAACATCCCATATAGGCGTGTGTTCCGAACCAGTTTAGCGCAGCAAAAGCCCAGTCAAATAGCTGACCAATCACATCATAGTATTTAAACGGTCCCTGTTTTGAAAGCATTCGGAACAGACAAAAGGATAGCTGTTTGGAGTTATTGCCCATTTGTTGGACAACTTTTGATTGGCTACTTGAATTGCGCTCGAACACGCGAGTCTACGGGCTGTAATCAGACGGTTTGGCGTGGAACCTACGACTGATATGAGTTCGTATCCCGGTAGATGCACTATTTTGCAATTTTTATTCCACGGAAAACCGTCGATTTTAATCAGACTGGGAGACTTGGCTACATTTAATTTGCGGACTCGAATTAAACTTTTGTTCTCGGCCAACTCCACCCTTGGGTCTAGAGACGAGTTAGAACATAATATCCGACTGTGTTTGATTTAACAACATTAGTGTCGAGTCGACGCATGCTCTCGAGTGTTGACTCACAATATCAAATTTCACCTCAACTATCAACACAAGCAATAAAATCTTCCATTGAAAAACTTAACTAATCCGAAACACGGATCTATGCAATACAATTTAATATTTTATTCATAATGTGCATGTGTGATTCATTTGGAGAGGTATCTGCACTACCAGTTATACCTTCGAACTTTTGACCAGCCAAAATATTATGACTAACTTAACCGAATACCCACGTTATTCTTAACCTAGTATCAAGTTTCAGGTGAACGCTATGCTGTTTTAAACGACCCGAGAACCATCACTTTCAACAAGCTATTTATAGGAGTGCTATACATTGCCGATAGTAGGGTTAGGAATGCTCTTAAAATTGCCTGTTTTCATCAGCTGTCACAGTTTAGTACAATTTTAGCGGGTTAAGTTTCTATGAGCCGGAGGGTTACGATGCAAAGACCTATGACCGACGCATTTGCAAAGTTATTTTCAATATTTATTAGGCAGTGAAGTGACTTAATTTAATTCCGAGAGGAACATTCCAAAACAATATCCTACATGCAGGGGCATAACGTACAAAATGTCCGGCATCATAATACACAAATATTCGGGACATTACTTCAGTAATCTGTATAAGTTTGTGTTTATGATAACCACTTGAAGAATACGAAATATGTGCCATTTAGATAGTGGACAAATATAACAAGGTTACATTTGGGATAACACTCATTCAATAGCACAACTGTCGAGACGAAATGGTCGTGTGATAAGCTGTCGGAACGGTCAGTGCTGGCGATAGTTGCTTTACTCTGAGGATGTGGGTTCGAATCCCGCATGGAACTCTGCCCGAAAAAGTACATGAATGTACTGAAGGTAGTGTTATCCCATATGTAACCTTGTTATACCTTTGAAGAAAACCTTGACATCAATGAAAGTTTATCAGAATGACTACTGGCCGTCATGATTTTCAAACTAATATTGAAGATTTTGAGTACACATTAAAGTCAAGTGAAATTGAATTGACTTCAGTTTAATTCACTATCAGTTTTCACAACTGAATAAGCAAAACTGTATGAGACTATTGTCCAGGAAGTCTCCACTATAAAGGCCTATATATTTCCCCCAACTCCATCCAATATTCAACCTTTATCTGCCTTATGTTATCCCTTAATCGCTCAATGTGTAGATTATGACCGCTGAATCCAAAGCACAACCAACATTCAATTTTGTTGTCTTCTCATAAATGTCAACTGTTTCCTAACATGACCATTCTCGGTTCCTTTATCAGCCAACCATTGACATCCTCCTCGTGTTCTTACTAAATCCAAAAATATATTGCAATAACTCTCGGTTTACTAATCGTTGCATGAACTTTGCTTCAAGCCATACACTGTACCTCGAACATACATTCGCTGTGTGATTCACTCATATACCGTAAGATGTAAGTTCATCGTAACTACCCTTATACCACACGTGGTAAGAACCTTCTGATATACACTCGACGTTGCTATGGAGACACCTACGTCTCCTTGCCTCCGTGAGATTTGGAGAAATGATGTGCATCAAGTGACGGACATACACTAAAAACCAGGTTGAACACATTTTGAATAAATCAATCAAGAATAAGACTTCCAGAAGCCATTTGTTTTTGTTAATTGCTTTGACTTGTTTTTATAAATACTACATATCTGAACTCTGAACTCTGTAGAGTGTACGTCTGCTTATTGAAATGCCATGATACATAGAAAAACTGTCCTGCACATCTGAATTCTAAAATCCGTGACCAAATTATAATTAGACAAGCTCCTCCCTCCGTCGTCTGGACTGAAATACCTGGTCAAATGAATCTCTTGATTGAAATACTGATAGACTGAAATACCTGAAATACCTGGTCAAATGAATCTCTTGATTGAAATACTGATAGACTGAAATACCTGGTCAAATGAATCTCTTGATTGCATTGTCTCATTGAATGAAAGTATCATCTACTTCGATGAACGTACACTCTTATAAGACTAAAGTATCACTTTATTAGAGTTAAGACTAAAGTATCACTTTATTAAACTAAATTATTAATTAACTGTCACTGTTATGGCACGTATACGGGATTTACGGTCTAGACCATATGATTCGACAACTGGGCCAATACGGGGAAACTGGGCCAATACGGGTAAAACTGGGCCAATACGAGACAAACTGGGCCAATATGAGTCTGAGCATGCGCAGTTGCACATTTGGTGAAAGCTCGAAGCTGCCGCTTCACAACTTTGACCCGTGCTATTTGTTCACCAATCTTGTTTATAATTATTATTTCAATATAAATGAGATGTCTAGTGTTGTGCAAATAGAATGAAAAGAAGTTAATTAATAAAATTGTCATCAATTAAGTATTTCCGTATTGGCCGAGTTACAGGTCCTCGGTCCGTTGTATTGGCCCTCGACTTCGTCTCGGGCCAATACAACGGACCTCGGACCTGTAACTGGGCCAATACGGAAATACTTAATTAATAACATTATAGTATCATCTTATTTGATTAAGTATCATCTGATTAAGTGTAATTTTATTGGACTAAAGTATCATCTTACGTATTAAATTATCATTAAATTATAAACAAGTATCATTTGTTAGGTAAAACTTAAATTAAATTCAATTAGATATTAATACAATCGTTTAATAAGATGAAAGCATCATATAATGAAATGAAAGTGTCATGTAAGTAAATAAAACTATCATATATCTATATGAAAATATTATCTAAAAATGTAAATAGATGCAACTGTCACGCAATTAGTTTAAAAAGACATATGATTAGATGAAACTATCATATGATTAGATGAAACTATACGGTTAGATGAAGCTATCACATGATTAGATGAAACTATCATATGATTGGATGGAAATATCATGTGATTAGATGCACTATTACATATTGTGTAAATTGTTCCCACTGATGGCAGCAATGCATTTTTGTCATCTCAACACAACATAAAGTGCCAATTAAAACTTTTTATGTCAATTCATTGTTTATATTAACATCAAAAGATAATCATTTATCACTATTTATGAAAACTATTTGTTAATAATGATTTTATTCCATAATCTTCTAACGTCTAATGAACGAAACTAATGAAATTGACATCTACGAACCCGTTTTGTCTATGAATAAACCTACATGTACCCCCTTTTGAAAAATGACTCATGACTGTTAATAGTCGACATTTTAATAGTTTTGCGAGGAATTTTAGAAGTTGGTAAAATGAAAAACATCATATGATTAGATGCACTATGATAAAATTACTTCTTGTGTAAAGGGTTCATGCTGATGGCGGCAATGCTCTTCCATTAATATCATTATAGTTTGCCATCCAAGTTGTTAATGGCCAACGTTATCAGGGGAAAACGTTTTTGTTATATTTTAAAAAATGATACCATCTTCATGACGGTTAATAGTCGACATTTTAAAAATAGTTTTGCGAGGAATTTGAAAAGTTGATAAAATAACGAAGTACCAGTTCTATGGATTGACAACTACGTTATTGAAATAAGATGCGACGTGCCAGTGAATATGCATTTTTAATGAAATGTAAAATACAAAAGATCACTCCTCAATAGTCAAACTTATACCATTGTCTGTATCAGTGTAAATGTATTTAATATTGTTATAAATTCTGCTATTCGCATTGTCGGCCGCTCGTGTTTTCTAATGTGAAATTTTTACACACAATTCGAAATTCAAACTATTGTTTGAAATATATAGTTAATAAATCTGCTAAAACGTAACAAAACATATTTTTGTTTTTATAAAAAAAAATTTTTAAGCAGGTACACTCATTACATTATACACTCTTGTTTCGAATTTCAAGTTCAAATCGTAACAAAAGATATGTTTTTTGGTTTTGTAATTTTATTGTTTTTATTTGGCTGTCTTGTTTTGGGTGTTTTTAATGATTCACCTGCGTTGTTTCACTATCATTTATTCTTTTAATTCCATATTTCATCATGTTCTTTACTGACGGCTCCTTTGTCGGAATGGATACAAGCATATATGACAGTTCATGCGTCAACATATACAATGTAAGCACAGATAGCCACACTGATGCACACAAACACACCATTTTCATGTGTATTATTATTGTATGATTGTCAGTGTTTATAACATTGCGTTAACACTTTATTGTCCGTAATTGTCAAGTAACGGGCTTTCTATTTTGTATTCATGTCAGATAAAATATTCAGATCTTTTCTCGCATGTATTCCGTAAATTTAAGTGAATATCCCGTCAATGCATAGAGACCGTATCGCTGTGAGAACACGACGTTTCAATACAGATTCTTCTTCAGAGTTTAGCCCTCGATCATACTTGAAAACAATACAAGAACATGAGTAGAAACATAGTACTCTCGGAATAAAGAAGCTGTTTATTCATAAACATGTATACTTATACCAAAGTCAAAACATATCTGTACAGACTGTGTGTTGAATTTTAAAGCAGAGGAATTGTTTAAGTAATTGGGCTTCATTTGGTTCAAGATCAAGAATAAGTCTTGAAGACCTAAGTATTTAATTGTCGTCCTAGTTATTATCACTTTTATTAATTATAATGTTAAATCTATCATTGTGAAAGAACTGGTATAATGAAAATAGCACCTCACTGACTCTAAGTGTTTTTCAATTCAACATTGTCTTGATTCAAGACCAGGTGATCTTACATGCAGTAAATTAAAGGCACTTTTCCACACGTTTTCTAAGTTAATTTGGCTATTTGTGAAATAAGTCATAGTGAGAGTATGATATTTAATATTTTATATATGTTCAGACACACATGGGGTGCTATTTTAAAGGTGGTTTCTAAACATAATGTGTGGTATTTGGGGGGGGGGGGGGGGGGGGGGGGGGGGGGGGGGGGAGGGTTGAAACATCGAATATGGAAAAGATGGTGTCGACATATATAATGTCTCTTCTTGAACTTCAATTTGTTAACCCATCATTACTGTAGGACGTCGTTAAACAAGGAAAAAGCCACTTTCGACTCTCCTATCTCGTCTTGTTCGGGAGATTTGAAAGCAACACTTTCTTGAAACGTGTGGTTTTTTTTAAAAATATGAACAGATGTTATTTAAATTCAAATTTAGTCTAGTTGGTTTCTGAAAACGAGATATAACTTGTTATTTTGTTACAACTTCCCTGTCAACAATATTTTAAAAATTGAGTCGACGAAGACTTAGTCATTAATTAAGCGATATCACAAATCTTGAAAATTAGCTACGCATAAAATGAGGAAGTATCACAGCTGATGAAACGAAAGAACTAAAAAACAACTGCATCTTTTGAATATACTTGCAGTGTACTGACAACACAGGACGAACAGACTTTTAGAAGGTTAACTGAAATTACAACGATTTGCAATTGACAGATATACGATTGCATGCAGTTTGGAAACCAGAGACGATGTTGATTTATTATTATGATAAGTATGTGTTTTCAATTAAAATCGAGCAACATTATTTATATGTGCAGAAACTGAAATTACACTTCTCATATATATATATACACAGTAGTTTTATGACCTATTAATCATTACCAGCCCACATTTGTCTTTTTGTCTCTTATAGATAAGTTTCCAAAATAACGATTGACCCGGGTAATTGTCCGGTTTCCGATCATAAAATACGAGTTTCACCTTCTTGTAGTCGCTATACTGTATGATCTAGCATTCAATTTATAAAATTCAGCAACAGTCCGTACTGCTAGATAAAATAACACCATTTATAAATGTTGACATACTGTGACTCCAACAACATAGTTAAGCCTTTGGTGTTGCTACTGTGTTTCAAAATAAGTGGTCCATGTTCTACTTGTATTTGATATCATTCAAGCATTACATAAGGATACGTGAAATATATCAGGGTCAGTATATAGTAATCCAAACAAGTCATGTAATAACATACAATACCGAACTTGTACCCTGAAAGGTAGTAATTAGAACCTAGTATTTTAAAGCACGGTGATTAGTTTTAAACCCCGTCTTAAGTACCTCAACAAATTGAATTCATTAATCAGCTTCACGCGACTTTACGGCGTTTTTATTAATTAGTTGTAATTGAATAATGGCAACTAATGACGGCAAGTCTGGACACAAACAGTGTAGTGTATATAAGAGAGGGACACTGGTCACTTAACATTACAGAATCATGAAGACGCAAGTGTATCTAGGTAAGTTTAGTTTGTAATGGTAGAAATACTGATTGAAATGTTAACATGTAATATCAGTTTTTTTATTATATATTTACTACCTGAGAGTTCCCTGTTTATAAGACGAGCGTGTGTATATGAGTAAAGAATTACTTAAATGCAAATTTGCTAATATGAGCAAAATTTGCGTTATAAACGCATTTGCACATATGTATATTTAGTACCGTAAGCAAATGTTTCACTACCGTAAGCAATTTTGCACCAAGTCAGGGATAGGTGTTTACTACCGTGAGTAGATGTGGCAGTTTCACTATTCTAGTAAAAGTTCGTCGTATACAGACATAAAGACTTCACACAAGTTGAGAAATATATCAAAGAACTTTAGAAACCCTTAATGTTGCATTTAAAATTCTCTATACATGTATCTATAGGATAATCTCCTTCTTGCACGCGAAGACCGACGAAATCTACCTTACTATCCGATTTTCATTGTAATTAGGGCGGTATAGTCAACTCAATGTTGTTATCTGTTATTTAGTTTACATCTAGTACATATTAATTGGCATGTTTTAGGAATTCTCTATTTATATATTAAAAGAGTTGGAAGCCCATTTTTTAGGCAGAATTTAAACACGTATGAACGCATAATATATTTACTTTTACTCACGTGTGTATATTACTACATAAGTAATATTTCCTATGTGCAATGTTCGCCGTATAAACAGGGCTAAAGCCATCCTTCCTATTGTGAACTCTGTGTATTTATACCTATACATGTACTTACTTAATCTGCTTATTGCTGCAACTACAGGACTTGTTGTGCGCTGCATCTTTTATGTAATGTGAGAAATGACTGATACTTGCACTTTTTAAAAAAAATGTTATAGATAATTTGACGGGTTTTGATCTGTATATCATTAATTATTTAATTGATTTCTATCGTTGGTTTGAAGAAAAACATATGGGGAAATGTCATAGTCATAGTCTTTTTTGAAAGACTTCAGTTATCACATAATGACAGAATTCATCTTTGAGGGGAGGGTTTTAAGCAAGTTATTATCCTACACCATAATTATTAAATGTCTTTTTTTACACAGGTATTGTAGCTGTTTTACTCAGCATCACGGATGCTACACACAAGTTCAATGTCGGACCTCTGGGAAAGAAGCTGAAGGCGGAACCCAAGATCTCTACACGGGAGGAGATTTGCTCAGAGATCGGTCTTCATGGGAAAAACGCCATAGTTCCGAAACGGAGTCTTAATACAGTGGACGGACATGTAAAAGAACGACTGGAGCAAACATACGGTGGTCTGGAGGTAGTTGGTGGCGGGATCACGGCAGAGGTCACATCCGGTAAAGGTTACACGGGCAAGGTCAGTGGTAACATATACGTTGGCATCGAAAAGGACGTCCCGGACCCCAGCGCCTGTACCCATGATGAAGAGATCGTGACTGATGTTGCATTCCAGGAAGCAGGCACAACGAGTTCTCTTGTAACAAATCTTGAAGTGAAAAGAAACATCTTCGTGAAAAGCGGAAAGGCATATTTAACCTACGAGGTTGGATTTTTCTTCATGGACGATGACACGCCAAAACGTCCCACTTACTTCGTTGACGCATGCGCATTAACGGTTTTGTACAAGTTCGAGAACATCCGACACGTCAGTCTGGAAAAGCTGAAGACACTGCTCCAAAGAAAAGAATTAGAGCAAGATTTCACTACCATAAGCAGGAAAGCTATAAGTAAGTCTGGGTGTTTTCTGACGGGCGTGGGTGGCAATGAGAAGGTTGGGAAGATAGAATACGGCAACTCTCCATTCTGCCTCAGTGTCACCGTGAAGGGTTCCACGTGCATCCTGGAGAATGAATACGTCAAGGTGGTCGACATGAAGCAACGCGAGGACAAACGTGGACGTTCTGCCGTCAGTTTCCCCTGCTCTGAAGGATACGACGACGCCATTAACGGAGCATACTCACCAGTGCTGGACGCCATGTTCTACGGCACGTCAGCAGTTAGTATGTACCACAGCTGGTACACCAATATTTCGCTGAACTTGAAACCCACGATGTATGTGCACTACGGTTCCGGATATGAAAACGCTTTCTGGGATGGAAGCAGTTTAACGTTTGGAGACGGACAGGACTACTTCTATCCTCTCGTTAGCCAAGACGTCATCGCCCATGAACTTGCTCATGGATTTACCACCCTCAACTCTAATCTTATCTACGACGGTCAGTCGGGAGGGATTGATGAAGCATTTGCTGACATAACAGGGGAGGTAACTGAATTATTTTCCAAAGGAAGTAATGACTGGCAGATTGGAGCTGATATTTTCAAGTTTGATCGGGCTCTCCGATACATGGACGATCCTCCAAGAGACAACTGGGGATCTATCAAACACATGGAGGACTATGAAGACGATATTGACGTCCACTTCAGCAGCGGCATATTTAACCACGCCTTTTACCAAATGGTGGAGAAAAACTCCATGCCAATAAGAGATGCCTACCACTGCTTCTTGAGGGCAAACGATATCTACTGGGGACGGAAGACGACGTTTACAGAAGGTGCGTGTGATGTGGTGAGAGCTTGTGAAGATCTCGGCTTCGACACTGATGTTGTGAAAACATCCTTCAAGGTTGTTGGGATAAATTTATGCATGTGTGACTGAAAATGAACGAAAACGCGCTAGCGATATCAACAGTGACGTCTTGAATAATTGATTACAAATTATTAGGATTTTTTAAAGAAAGTCGAAAATTGAATATCGATTTACTACATTCTGAGAAAAGGATTGCTTTATTTCTTTAAGAATGGTATAAAGAGCCAAGATAAAAGATCATCATGTATATGGGTTTTATATATGCTGTAATAATACACATGATAACACAATAACCATTGTAAGTAAAGCATATGAATTATGTAACCCATGCAGATGCGATATTTGGCGGAAATAATTTTCGGATATGGCTCCATTTGAAACAGTCAAACATTGTATGTGGGTCAGGTATTGTTAATGTGGTTACTTATTTTTTTTTATCTATTTCTTGTGTAACCACACGTTATATAATTACTGCCCTTCCATTTACCCATATTAGTGACTTCAAAGTGTGATTGTGTCCAGAGAATACATTCTGCTTCAAACTACCACACTTAAGTAACCGACTCTTGTCACAAACATGTGTGTGCTGTACATAGCATTGTTAACATATCATTATTTCAATAAAACCACTTTCATTAAACGCCGTTGTTGTTTCGTCTCTCTGCTGTTTTCTTTGCGGTGTGACATTGTGACATTTGTTTTATGAAAGTGTAACTTCTTTCCTGACAATTGAACAACTTAAAACTTGTTTTGTTCGTTTCTAATTTGAAACTGTGAAAGTCAATTCATTGGTGGTCGCTAAAAATAAGCAATTAATATCCATTGCAGAAACTGGCCTCGCGCTCATGAAAACATCTTAGCCACAAAAACGCAACATGCTCACTCATTGGTCAAAGAAGTCCAAATGGACCTATCGGAGAGCTGTTCGTATTTGATATAAAGCAGTTGTCATCTCTTCTCTGGTTCAAGGAGACAATTTTGACCAATGCGTGAGCCTGTCAAATTCTGCTGGGCATTTAGCGTCTTACAGAACACCGTCAGTCCCGCCTGGCGAGTATCTAAGAACGATAACTAGAATTATAATGGTGACATATAAAGGTTTTGAATGACAGAATAGGCAATAAAGAGCATTTTTGGAGTAATGTTAAGGGGTGTTATATAATAATAATGTTGAAACATTATTATTTCCGGCGAACCCTAATCTTGGTGAAATACCTTGAAACACGTGGTCAATGACACATTTATTTTCCCCAAACCTGTGATCCAGGTTAACTTAGTCACTAGCTCTTCCAAAAAACCCTTTAAATATATATTATGATGAATTCACAAACATTCAGACTCGATGCATCCATCGATTATCTTCAATTACAACAACTTAGTGTCCTATTTTACATGCAAGACGAGATTTTTCGAATAATTTACGGTCATTTTGTGCTGTAAATCTGACAAATTCGTTTTAATGAATGTGATCAAATATGAATAAGTATTTATACCCTATCCATTAATGCAATGAAATAATTATGTATGGTCACTTGACGGGGAGAAACTTTTCAAATCTTAGCATAACACGCCTGAACCGTCGGCTATTGTCACATGCCCACAAGTTATAAAGGCTTCATTCAGTGAGGATTACTTTGAAACAAACCCCATTCTTATTTTTTTTTTTAAATTTGATTGTTCATTTGAATATGGTTTCTAAAGCCTACTAAGTCAATATCATTGTTCTTTCTATAGTTAAAGCAGTAAAGTAGGCATTGTGTCTGCAATAGCAAAATATTATAAAACAATGAACATAGCATTCAAAATATATGTAAGAAATACATAACTCTTTTTACTGTTGTGGCTTTATTTAACTAAATAGAGTGAGGAAAGTGGTGATGATTTTCACCTATGAGCACATGCTGATATGTGAATAAGCTTTGAATATTAAACAGATGTACAACAAAAACTATTTCATAGGAAAAGGAATTCTACCTAAGAACATAGTATTTGTTGTATTTAAGAAGCTGATAACTGTAAAAAAATTCGAATAAATGAATGACGGAACCTTTTACAAAATAGGGGATATACATATATGAAAAACAGTTGCAGCAAAGGATATGTAGAAAAAAGCTTATTTAGCATGTTTTATCAATTCTGGAACTAAAATAAACATTATCTTAAGGGGTGAAACTTATCCAAAAGTTGGGAGATATAGAGACTGTTTCATTGTTTTTGCCGAATATCACTTTTTCACTCCACGAGATGAGATGGAAATGTTATGGAATATTGAATATGATATTAACACCTCAAAAGGTCAACATTCATTGACTGAAACATCACAACAGCGTCTTTCACCGTCAGACGTGGAAAGCAAGGGAGATAATCACTTTACAAAATGAGATAATTTCATTTCAAAGGGAGACAATCATGAAAAGTAATTTCGGCCACACATTAGTCACTGCAGTGAAAATATGAGTTATATTTTCACTGCAGTGAAAATATGACATTCTACTGCTTATGTGCAAATATGGATTTTATTTTCATCGTATAATCACATATTTCATTGCTAGTTATATAATAAATGTAATTATTCCTTGTACTTAAGTTGAATGTTATTGTTTTAAATACTGCATGGACACTTCTTAATACATGAATTGAATTTATGTTTTATGTCCATGTATTATTTGTATTTTAAAAGAAAGATATACAAATATATTTCTAAAGCCTGACCACCACCTCCCCAAGCACAATATATCATGTGTTGATCTCCCATAAAGTTTAAACATCTGAAAACTTCAAAGCTCACCCCTTTTTCTGCAGAATCTGTACAGATGTTTCTTTCTGTCTGCGGTAATGTAAAACCCAAGATGGTGCGCTGAACAGGTCTGCAGTGTTGCGTCGAAAATGAAACCTCCACATACTTCATTGGTCGCGCAAGACAGCATGCAACTCTTGAAATCAAATGTATTGACTTGCAGGTTGAAAAACGCAGGTGAAGCTAACTTAGCTGATATATTCTTTGAGATATCTGCTGCAATACCCATAGTGAGTATGTCTATACATGTGAGACACAACATCCACTTGAGCTTCCCCATCGCAATATAACCACGGTAAATTGAAACGGAATTGATGAATTAATGTATAATTCACACTGTGAATGTCGTTTATCAAGTACTCATTAGTCGACTATCTGGGGCCATAATATTTTATTACATCAATAACGACGACTTCCCCACGTCTTCCTTATTTTAATCAACTAATTAAAGTGCCGCCAAGTACAAGTGTGTTAATTGGTCTAATACAAGTTAATTTTGTCAGCTTATATAAATTATATAATAATCACTAAAACAAAATTTTTAAATTCATCTATGACAGGGCATTGAGAATTTGTTTCCGCACATAAGTTACTCAAATAATTTCCCGCACGAAATTGATTGGTAAGGTGTGCAATCACCAACGTAGTTGCAACTGAGCATTCAATATGTTCCTCAAACTACCGGGAAGACCGGAGTGCCTTTGTTCTATACAATCTTGGAAGAAAAAATATCTAAAGATTTGGCCTATACCATCTTGGAATATCTTTATATTCTAAGATGGTATAACAAATCTTAAGATATGTACGGAAATCTTAAGATATGATCAAAACCTGAAACCTCCTGTTCAATCTTGGAATATTTAAATATCTTAAGATTGTTTTTTTTTTCAATCGTGAGATATTGTAATAAAATGACTTTGAAAATTGAAAATTGTTTACATGAATTTATTTATATGAAAAAATGACTTTGATGGGAAAAATGACTTTGATAAGAAAAAGTGACTTTGGTGAAAAAAAGACTTTGATTAAAAAAATATTGACTTTGGTGGGAAAAAATGATTTAATGAAAATGTTGACTTCGATAAAAAAAAAAAAAATTATTGACTTCGCTGAAAAAAATGACTTTGATGAACAAAAATGACTTTGTTGAAAAAAAATGACTTTGATGAAAAAAAAAAGACCTAAATGAAAATATTGACATTAATTGAAATATTGACTTTGCTGAAGAAAATGACTTTGATGGAAAAATATACTTTAATGAAAATATTGACATTAATTAAAAAAAAGTGATTTTTGGAAATTAAACCAGGACGGTTTTTGGTAGATTTGTTTTTGAGTGCTTCTAAAGCACTGAGTGAGTCCGAAAGGATGAGAATTTTGTCCTTGTTTTTTTAGATTTTGATGGCTTAAGGCAATTGCGATGGCCATAAGCTCAGCAGTGTAGACCGATTGGTCGTTGGAAGCCTATTGGAGTATGAGGAAGATTGTGGATGTTGAAAATGTATGCCTACACCTGTTGTGCGTGCTTCCGGGTCCTTGGACCCGTCTGTGTAAATGTGACACCAGTCGGACCAGTGTTCCTGTATGCAGTGAAGTGCGGTTGTTTGCGCGAATTGAGGGTTTTGTTTAGAAATTATTTTGCTGAGATGGAGATTTATTTTGGGAGCCGGAAGTGGGGGGATAGGGTTATGTTAAATTTTGCGATGTTGCATTCAGTTTGCTTACAGGAGTAAACCGAAAATCTGTTTACATGGCACGGTTACTTACAGGAGTAAAATACTCCTGGAATAAAAATACTTTTACTTTACCTCTCGGGGTAGAGTATTTAACTCCTAGGAGTAAATATACTCCTGTAAGTATATTTGTTTTGGACTGTTTACATGACATGTTTACTCCCTGTAAGTATATTTACTTACAGGAGTAAATATACTCCTAGGAGTAAACGTGTGCATGTAAAAAGGGCTTAAGACTTGGAGCAGCCGTGCCGTGACGAGACACATGGCGATTGATCAGTTATCACACTTGATTGAAGTTCTTAAACACTTTACACGACAGCGAGTAACCTCTCATCAGGGCGCTTACACATCAAGTGTGATTAACTAATTAACGATAATTAACTTATGACGCTCAAGCTCAATTCATAGTTGCTATCACGGTAATTATCACCAGCAATGCAATACCTACATAATGCAATGTGAAAACGAACCACAAGGCCGTACATATCTTAAGATTTGTTATACGATCTTGGAATATGAAAATATTCCAAGATGGTATAGGCAATATCTTAAGATATGTTTTATTCCAATATTATAGAACACCTTCACCTGTGCGATGCTCACATATTTCTTACATGACAGAAATTATTCGAAAATGTAGGACGACTGTTGGTTGGGAAAGAAATCATTCTCGCCGCCTAGTGGTATCGGTAGATGCGATAAATATGGGCTACCTGAAGCAGAGGATACCTGGAAAGAAATGACTTGAGTAAACTTTGGGGAAACAATGAACAAACATGGGTACAATTATTTCAAAGACACCTACTTCTTGACCAATGCTGGCAACTGAGTATGACGTCATTATCAAATGCCCAGTCACTGTGACAACACACATGCAATGGCAGCTTCCCGAGAAAAAAAAATGTTGCGGGCATGTTCTATATTCGCCTACATCTCAATTCGCCTACAGTCTTAAAACAACCTTCCATGGTCTCATGACCAGTGATTGCGCAAGTCGAATAAATGAGCGCCATCTCTATATTGCGTAAGCGGACTGCAGTAGACAGAGAAAATAAGTTAATTTCATAATAAGATACGTTGATGGACAAAATATTGTGATGAAATTTCAACTATGAAATGAAATATTGATAATTTAATGGGTTTTGATAAGGAATTCGAATTTTATGAGTAATAAAAATGAAGAAAAAATAACTGATGACATTTAAATTTGAAATGACATGTATTGTGAATATGAAATTTAAAAAAATGATAATGAACCTGATATGGACAATTGAGTTTGATAAACCGACTCTAATGACTCTATTTTTGACTTTGTTGAACAATTAACTTGAAAATGTTGATGGTGAAAAAAAACGGGGTGAAAATAATATACTTTGAATTTGTAATGGAAAACTACCGAAAACTATGGTGGCTGATATGTGCCATTTGTGTATTCGCTATTTCGTGTTATTAGAACCTAGGGAGAAATAACGAACTGGCCATGCGAAGTAGCAAAGCTATTGTGGCTGATTTCTGCCATTTGCGTCTTCGCTACTTCCTGCTATTCTAAGCTAGGGCGAGATGGCGATGCGAAGTAGTGAGGTGGCGATCCGAAGAAGCAAAGATGTGATGTGAAGCAGCGAAGATATGATGCGAAATAGCGAAGACACGATACAAAGTAGCGATGCGATATAGAGAAGACACAAAGGTTTTGCTTCGCTACTTCGCACTGCCACTTTACTACTTCGCATCGCTACTTCTCTACTTCGCATCGCCACTTCTCTACTTCGCATCGCCACTTCTCTTCCTTGTATCGCCACTTCGCTACAACCCATCGCCACTTATGATGGCTGATTTCTATGGTGGCTGATTTCTGCCATTCGCGTCCTCGCTACTTCGTGTTATTAGAATCTAGGGCAAAATAGCGAAATGGCGATGAGAAGTAGCGAAGACGCGATGCGAAGTAGCGAAAACGCGATGCGAAGTAACGAAGAGGCGATGCTAAGTAGCGATGCGATATAGCGAAGATTTTTGCTTCGCTACTTCGCATCGCCACTTCGCTACTTCTCATCGCTACATCGCTATTTCCCATCGCCACTTCGCTTCTTCGCGACAAAGTAGCGAGACACGATGTAGCGAAGTAGCGAAGTAGCGAAGTTGCGAAGAGGCGAACTAGCGAAGTAGCGATGCAAAGTAGCAAAGTGTCGATGCGAAGTAGCGAAGTGGCGATCGAAGTAGCGAAGTGGCGAAGCCGCGAAATGGCGAAATGACGAATTGGCGAAGTGGCAAATGGGCATCGCTACTTCGCTACTTCGCATCGCTACTTCGCTAGTTCGCTACATCGTGTCTTCGCTTCTTCGTCACTTCACGGCGAAGTAGCGAAGACACGATGTAGCAAAGAAGCGAAGTGCCAATGCAAAATAGCGAAGTGGCGATGAGAAGTAGCGAAGTGGCGATGCGAAGTAGCGAAACAAAAATCTTCGCTATTTAGCTATTTGGCATCGCTACTTAGCATCGCCTTTTCGTTACTTCGCATCGCATTTTTCCTACTTCGCATCGCGTCTTAGCTACTTCGTATCAACACTTCGCTATTTCGCCCTAGATTCTAATAACACGAAGAAGCGAAGACGCGAATGGCAGAAATCAGCCACCATACGTCTTTGCTACTTCGCAACGGCATTTGGCTACTTCGCCCCAGATTCTAATAACAATGATCAATGGGCATCTCAACGTATAACGAGCTACCTAAACGGTTACGGATTATGAGATATACAAGTAGATTGTGCTATGGAACATTCAGTCGTACCTTCTTATGCTAACCCAAGACGGTTAATGTTGATACTTCAACGTTGATACTATTATTCAAATACATAGAAAATTACATTCATTATGCAAAGATTTACCAACCCTTCCTGTGATCGCCACGGTTGCATCAACTACGCCACTGACATGTGACGACTACGGAGAGTGCAAGACAGAAGCGGGTGTGCGAAGATTGTCAGATGATATCCTACAGCCTTAGTTCTGAACTGGTTGTGGTTCATATGAGTCTGATGACAAATCGTTATTAAATGTTTCCTATCATCAACCAGCAGGGAGCTGCGTCAGCATGGTGATGCCAGAGCTCACACTTCAGTGGCCCATCTCATGTCCTGACATGGACCTCCAGATCACCTGGTATCAACCCAACATTTCTCGGACTCTCGTTTCTAATATCCAATTAAATATTGATTTTTGCTTTGAGTGCATAAATAAACAATCAAAGGTTTTTACGCTATAATTCATTACAGATCAGCTTTAGTCAAGCATTGCGAGTATTCTCTGTCAATTTAATTAACGGCAGGACCATATGCTGCAGTTCACTGTCCATGGAAGACGAATTACAGCTACAGTGTCCAACAGCTTGTATAAACAATTAAACAGAAAATGATTTTTTTAGTGTTACGTCAGTGTTTATGCCTCTGTTTTCTCTTCAGAAGAAGCGAAGTGGCGTTGTGAGGTAGCGAAATGACGAATAAGTGAAGTGGCGAAGGAGTGAGGAAGCGAAGTAGCGAAATGGCAAAGAGGTGAAGTGGTGATGGGAAGTAGCGAAGTGGCGATACGAAGTAGAGAAGTGGCGATTCGATGTAGCGAAGCAAAACCTTTGAGTCTTCGCTATTTCGCATCGGTTCTTCGCATCGCTACTTCGGTTCTTTGCATCGCTTCTTTGCTTCTTCGCATCGCTAATTCGCCACTTCACAACTTCGCTACTTTGCTAAATCATTACTTTCTCACTTCGCGACGAAGTAGCCAAGACACGATGTATCAGAGAAGCCAAATGGTGATGTGATGTGATGCGAAGAAGCGAAGTAGCGAAGCAAAAATCCTCGTTATTTCGCTATTTCGAATCACTATTACTGTTACTTCACGCATCACGTCTTTATGGTGGCTGAATTCTGCCATTCACGTCTTCGCTACTTCCTGTTATTCTAAGCAAGGGCGAAATAGCAAAGTGGCGATGCGAAGTAGCGAGGTGGCGATGCGAAGTAGCGAAGCGGCAATGCGAAGTAACGAAGATGCGATGCGAAGTAGCGAAGACGCGATGCGAAATAGCGAAATAGCAAAGGTTTTCCTTCGCTACTTCGCATCGCGACTTCTCTACTTCGTATTGCCACTTCGCTACTTCGCATCATTTCTTCATCACTTCGTCAGTTCGTTATTTTGCCAATTCGCCACTTTGCCACTTCGCTACTTCGCATATTCACCCCTTCGCCACTTTGCCAATTCGTCATTTCGCCATTTCGCGTCTTCGTCATTTCGTCATTTCGCCATTTCGCGTCTTCGCTACTTCGCATAGCCACTTCGCTACTTCGCATCGCCACTTCGCTACTTTGCATCGCTACTTCGCTACTTCGCATCGCTACTTCGCTAGTTCGCTACATCGTGTCTTCGCTTCTTCGTCACTTCACGGCGAAGTAGCGAAGACACGATGTAGCAAAGAAGCGAAGTGCCAATGCAAAATAGCGAAGTGGCGATGAGAAGTAGCGAAGTGGCGATGCGAAGTAGCGAAACAAAAATCTTCGCTATTTAGCTATTTGGCATCGCTACTTAGCATCGCCTTTTCGTTACTTCGCATCGCATTTTTGCTACTTCGCATCGCGTCTTAGCTACTTCGTATCACCACTTCGCTATTTCGCCCTAGATTCTAATAACACGAAGAAGCGAAGACGCGAATGGCAGAAATCAGCCACAATACGTCTTTGCTACTTCGCAACGGCATTTGGCTACTTCGCCCCAGATTCTAATAACAATGATCAATGGGCATCTCAACGTATAACGAGCTACCTAAACGGTTACGGATTATGAGATATACAAGTAGATTGTGCTATGGAACATTCAGTCGTACCTTCTTATGCTAACCCAAGACGGTTAATGTTGATACTTCAACGTTGATACTATTATTCAAATACATAGAAAATTACATTCATTATGCAAAGATTTACCAACCCTTCCTGTGATCGCCACGGTTGCATCAACTACGCCACTGACATGTGACGACTACGGAGAGTGCAAGACAGAAGCGGGTGTGCGAAGATTGTCAGATGATATCCTACAGCCTTAGTTCTGAACTGGTTGTGGTTCATATGAGTCTGATGACAAATCGTTATTAAATGTTTCCTATCATCAACCAGCAGGGAGCTGCGTCAGCATGGTGATGCCAGAGCTCACACTTCAGTGGCCCATCTCATGTCCTGACATGGACCTCCAGATCACCTGGTATCAACCCAACATTTCTCGGACTCTCGTTTCTAATATCCAATTAAATATTGATTTTTGCTTTGAGTGCATAAATAAACAATCAAAGGTTTTTACGCTATAATTCATTACAGATCAGCTTTAGTCAAGCATTGCGAGTATTCTCTGTCAATTTAATTAACGGCAGGACCATATGCTGCAGTTCACTGTCCATGGAAGACGAATTACAGCTACAGTGTCAAACAGCTTGTATAAACAATTAAACAGAATATGATTTTTTTAGTGTAACGTCAGTGTTTATGCCTCTGTTTTCTCTTCAGAAGAAGCGAAGTGGCGTTGTGAGGTAGCGAAATGACGAATAAGTGAAGTGGCGAAGGAGTGAGGAAGCGAAGTAGCGAAGCAGCGAAATGGCAAAGTGGTGAAGTGGTGATGGGAAGCAGCGAAGTGGCGATACGAAGTAGAGAAGTGGCGATGCGATGTAGCGAAGCAAAACCTTTGAGTCTTCGCTATTTCGCATCGGTTCTTCGCATCGCTACTTCGGTTCTTTGCATCGCTTCTTCGCTTCTTCGCATCGCTAATTCGCCACTTCACAACTTCGCTACTTTGCTAAATCATTACTCTCTCACTTCGCGACGTAGTAGCCAAGACACGATGTATCAGAGAAGCCAAATGGTGATGTGATGTGATGCGAAGAAGCGAAGTAACGAAGCAAAAATCCTCGTTATTTCGCTATTTCGAATCACTATTACTGTTACTTCATGCATCACGTCTTTATGGTGGCTGAATTCTGCCATTCACGTCTTCGCTACTTCCTGTTATTCTAAGCAAGGGCGAAATAGCAAAGTGGCGATGCGAAGTAGCGAGGTGGCGATGCGAAGTAGCGAAGCGGCAATGCGAAGTAACGAAGATGCGATGCGAAGTAGCGAAGACGCGATGCGAAATAGCGAAATAGCAAAGGTTTTCCTTCGCTACTTCTCTACTTCGTATTGCCACTTCGCTACTTCGCATCATTTCTTCATCACTTCGTCAGTTCGTTATTTTGCCAATTCGCCACTTTGCCACTTCGCTACTCCGCATATTCGCCCCTTCGCCACTTTGCCAATTCGTCATTTCGCCATTTCGCGTCTTCGTCATTTCGCCATTTCGCGTCTTCGCTACTTCGCATCGCTACTTCGCTACTTCGCATCGCCACTTCGCTACTTCGCTACATCGTGTCTTCGCTTCTTCGTCACTTCACGGCGAAGTAGCGAAGACACGATGTAGCGAAGAAGCGAAGTGCCAATGCAAAATAGCGAAGTGGCGATGAGAAGTAGCGAAGTGGCGATGCGAAGTAGCGAAACAAAAATCTTCGCTATTTAGCTATTTGGCATCGCTACTAAGCATCGCCTTTTCGTTACTTCGCATCGCATTTTTGCTATTTTGCATCGCGTCTTAGCTACTTCGTATCACCACTTCGCTATTTCTCCCTAGATTCTAATAACACGAAGAAGCGAAGACGCGAATGGCAGAAATCAGCCACCATACGTCTTTGCTACTTCGCAACGACATTTGGCTACTTCGCCCCAGATTCTAATAACACGAATTAGCGAAGACGCAAATGGCAGAAATAAGCCCCCATAAGAGGGGCCTTTTGATTTCATGTTTACTTTCCAACACGAAATCGGGAAAAAGCCAAAACGAAATTGCTGAACGAGGTCTTAGCAAAAGCACAAAACAGTGACACGAAATCGCGAAACAGCAACACGAAATCGCGAAACGTGTGCGAAACGAAAACTCGAAACATTTGCGAAACGAGAACGCGAAAAGAAATCGCGAAGGAGCAACGTCTGTGAAACAAACGAATCCAACCACGAATCAATTATTGGTGTGCCCTTTGCAGGAATGTCCTTTAAGGTGAAAGGACGTAATCTGGGCTACCATTACATTGTTGTTAGTTGTTTAGCATGCTCGGAAGCATGCGCAGACAGAGAAGTGCAATGGACCGTCCAAGATCTGGAAGACCTACTGTCACTAAACTCTCAAGGGAACCGGCACCTTCTTCGCCGAGAACCCTTCCTGACAAGTCCTCAGCTGAAACGTCTGTGGTTACCAAATCGAAACATCAGCACCAGAACAGTCAGAAAACGCCTCAAATTAGCAGGACTAAAGGCAAGAAGGATAATTAAAAAGTCGGTTCCTGCTCCATGTTACTGATGGGCGTGCACGTGTTTGGAGACAGAAGAATACAGCTTATACCCCCAGGAACATCCAGCCAACTGTGTCGTATGGAGGTGGCTCTGTTATGGTATGGGGATGCCTGTCTCATGGTCACCATCAGGGGCAACTTAACGGGAGCTCAAAACATCCGGGACGTGCTACAGCCGGTTGTTGTTCCTCATTTCGATAACCATGCACTTATAACATGGTTATATTTGGGATAACACTACCTTCAATAGTTCAAATTCTTGTACTTTTTCGGGCCGAGTCCCATGCGGCATTCGAACCCACGCCCTCAGAGTAAGGCAACTATCGCCAGCATTGTGGTCGCTTACCACACGACCATTTCGCCTCGACAAAAATCGAGGTCCAACAATCGATAATTAAGCTAATTTTACATTCACTACCTCTCTGATAGACGTAACTTTGGCACAGCTCCCTAGGCTGAATGCATTAGAAGTACTTGCCATTTAGATAGTGAGGAAATATAACATGGTTATACTTGGGATAACACTACCTTCAATAGTACAAATTATTGTACTTTTTCGGTCCGAGTCCCATGCGGGATTCGAACCCACGCCCTCATGCAGAGTAAGGCAACTATCGCCAGCATTGACTGTACCAACAGCTTACCACACGACCATTTCGCCTCGACAAAAATCATGGTCCAACAATCGATAGTTAAGCTAATTTTTACATTGCTTAAAATTTTCTAGGAAATAGTTTTATTAGCAATGGTCTGATTCGTCCATACATAATTAAACCGTATTTGCAAGACAATTTCCTTACTTTCGAAAGCCAATTCTCATCTCCCAATTCGTTAAATCTTTTAAACATTTCATAGCATTTGCTTTTTTTTATATACGCTTCATAATTTTTCACAAGAAAAGGTAGGGTAATCTTTCGTCAGTCTGAGGTGTAACGGTATTGTAAAACGTTCAGTAAACATTACGATAACCAGCGAAACTGAACGCTTTATATAAACTCTTTGCACTTTGATACAAATCGATACATATAGCAGACAGCGAATGTCACAACCTTCCTCTTCTCGTTGTTTAGAATGAAACATGTTCAAACTGGTAAGACTTTTATGTCTTTCATTCTCATATGCCGCGATGTCGACCAACCTCCCTATTGTTTTGTGAACATACGCATGTTTGTGAATACATTTCATGTAAATATGACGATACAAATAAATAATGAGTTAAGTTGTATATATCAGCATACTATCAATTGGAATTTATATAAGAATATTTCAAGAATGGTTCTTCAATGTCAAGAAATAATTAATTGCATCGATGGTCGACTACTGGTGTAATTAATGTAATCGGAAAGTCTAATAATAGTCGACCAGATGTCATGTTATGTTAATACCCAATACAACAGGTTTTCTAAAAAGGACTGATGATTCGCGTCATTTTCTTCCCACAGAGGTTACTCCCTTCAGATTTCCATTCTCCTCCCACAGAGTTTACTCCCTTCAGATTTCCGATCCTACCCTCTGTTGTTTTTCGCTTGAAATCGGGAGCAGAACCAAAGTCCCCTAGCGGTGGAATGCTGTATCTCATACCGCATCCCTGCTTCTTAACCAATGAAAACTCATCTTTCAGTGGCCATGTCGACAGAGTGACTTCAAAGATCTAGGCATTTTACTCTGAAGGGTCTTGCTCATTAGCATATGTCCTTCGAATATATCTGATGTAAATTACGCAAATAAACTATTTTTGGCATTTGTCTCTGATTTTGTCTTCTTTATTTATAAGCATGTTGTGATCAATAGTTTTCACAAAATCAAATAGCATATTTCGAGGGAAAACACATTAAACCGTTGGTCTTACGTTTATTTCATAATTTAGACGTGTCATTGGCAAATGTCACTTTTACAACGGCGTTGCTGATTGCACAACTAGATTCAATTGCAACCAATCAGGACACTCCCATTCTGCTCCCGATTTCAAGCGTAAAACAACAGAGGGTAGGATCGGAAAACTGAAGGGAGTAACAAAATCAGAGATATATATATTTCATTTGTGCTATTTACAACAGACATATTGGAAGGATATATACTAATCAGCAAGACCCTTAAGAGTAAAATGCCTAGATCGTTGATGTCACCGGGTCGATATGGCCGCTGAAAGATGAGTTTTCATTGGTTATGAGGCAGTGATAGGGAGATTCTGCTTTTCTCCGCTAGGGGAGTTTGGTTCTGCTCTCGATTTCAAGAGAAAAACAACAGAGGTTAGCGAGTAACCTCTGTGGGAAGAGAATGTCCGTCATTATCAATGGTCAAACAGTTGCAGGACCTAGGGAAAATCTTCGATAAAATAAAAAGTAAATTTTACTCAAATTAACAATGCAGTACAACTAATGTCAATCTCATCTCGACTTCCTGCTAAAACTACGGCCTTTCCACACTTTTATATATTTGTTTTATAAAGCATGTATTCAATCAGTTAATCAGTTCTTAGAATTGCATAAACTATTCCTTTAACAACGTTAATACTTTACTATGTACATGTCATCTGTTTTAAATGTTAGTACCAGAATTAAAACAAAGGATTATCTATTGTTCATTGTAATCCGTTCTTAATTGCTGAACTCCCAAATGTCATGATGTTTAACTGGTCATTTTCATTAAAAGTGAGAATATCCACGTCCTGTGCAGACACGCAGCTAATATTTCTACACTGAATAAGAGCACAGGCTGTGAGACTGGACGGAAGTACGTGTATATATAGTTTTCAGGTTAGTTAATTATATTATTTATATCATGTCTGATATATAATGTCTAACCTTAATGTTTAATCTTCATGTCAAACGTAAATATTTAATGTAAACTGAAGTACAAAAGAAAGTACACACCCAAGTAATTTGTTAATAAAAGACAACAGGACAAAATTTCCAGCATTTCAAAGGTTTAATATTAATAGTGAACCATTTTCAAACATGGCAAGGACAGGTATTTACTTCTCACTTCACACATCACTTCTCTTCTTCTCTTAGTGTCCACTAGGGGTATATTTTGAAATTTACACTCATTGTTTCTGCAACAGTCTGTGGTCTGATGTCCATAAATGAGGAGTTAGTATCGGGCGTGACCCCCATTACCGTTAATGCAAGCAAAGACACGTCTCCTCATTGAGAAAGTAAGACGTCGGATGACGTCATTAGGGATGCGTTGCCACTCTTCATGTAGTGCCTGTTCCAGCTGTTGAAGGTTGACTGGTTGCTGTGGGCGACGTCTAAGTTGTCTTCCCATATGGTCCCAAAGATGCTCGATTGGGGATAAATCAGGGGAGCGTGATGACCAAGGCAAAACCTGGATGTTTTGTTGGTTGAAGAAGTCCATGGTGATCCTGGCAGTATGTGGTCTGGCGTTATCGTGTTGGTAAATCATCCCTTGCTGCTGCCTCTGTATGAAGGGGACAACCACAGGCTGCAACACTTGATCCCTGTATCTCTGGGCTGTAAGGGTCTGGCGAATTGTCACCAAATCGGTCTTCTGGTTGCCACAGATCCCGCCCCAGACCATGACGCTGCCGCCACCATAGGGTACCACTTCTTGGACACACGCTGCAGCCTGTCTCTCGCCTCTACGCCTGTAAACCCTAACTCTGCCGTCTGCTGTGAAGAGGTTGAATCGACTTTCGTCGCTGAAGATCACTCTTGCCCAATCACGACGTTGCCAGCGTCTCACTCTCCTTGCCCAGCGTAGACGGTCCAGGCGATGTTCGCGAGTCAGGGTCATTCCGCGGAACGGTCGGTAAGCCCGAATACCGGCAGCTCGAAGACGTCTTATGACAGTGTTTCTGCTGATGTGGTGTCCTAACGCCGTCGATGCCGTTGACGTCATGGTGACGAATCTGTCCCGCAGATGCAGTGTGCGCAGATAACGGTCTTCAGCGGGGGTCGTCACCCTCGGTCTTCCATTTATAGGACGGTCCGATGTCTGGCCAGTCTGGTTATGACGTTGAAGGAGTCGAATGACCGTTTGTCTGGTGCAGCCAAACCTTCTGGCAATCTGGCTGTTTGAAACTCCAACTTCAGACATTCCAAGGACTCTTTCTCGCTCTGCTGCTGTTAAACGTGGCATTTTCTCGTGCTTTTTCGGAACACTAGTAGTGAATGGTAGAATTCTGTGGTTTTCATACCCTTAGCGCGCCTAAGTCATGTAGAAATTGAAAAAAACGTGATTTTCGAAAAAATCACTTTTACCTGAACTGACATGCCTCGGATGCGTTTTGACGATATGATTTCATTGTTTCCGTTCGTAACATTTGGAAAGAGCATAAAGAAATGCTACTTTGTAAATGAATATGAAATAATATGAAAATCTGTGGGTGTGTACTTTCTTTTGTACTTCAGTTTATATCTCAAAATCTTAAAGTGTCATCTATGTATTATGACTGTGATTGTGTTTAAGTTTTTGATTAACATACTAATGTACAACTGCCCGAAAATAACTCTATGTCGCAAACGATGCAATATTTTGTTTATAGATGTAACCTGAAAGTATTCATACACTTGGAATAGTTATATAGATACATGTATATGTATCTCCAGGGAAGTGAACAATAGAGAAAGTATTTATGAAAATCTAAAATACTATATAAGTGGTATGCTTCTCTCGTGGGTAATACAGTATGTTCGCTCGGGAGGTGCTGACTCCCTTTCATGACACTTACACATTAATTATAATGTTTTATTAAACTATGTAATCAGCACCTAGTACTGACAAGGATTAATCCCATTTACAAATGTTTGTTTAGATCAATCAATCAATCACTGGTTTATTACTCAAATAGATCCACCATCGGTGGTACATGAGTAAATAATGTAATATACATAGATGTACAGCAAGATAACTGCATATATGAAATAATTCAATCAAATTGGTTATACACAATCCTAATAAACTTAGATAATTTTTTGAGGGTAGAAATCTTACTTGAAAAAAGTTTGCGAAATTTTAACAAACTTGGCCAGGAACAATACGATTCTTTTAACAATAATTTACCTAAATCCATAAAAAAAAAGTTAAATATATAGTGGAACTCATCTCCAATCAAATGTGAATCACACAACTTACAAATTCTTTGGGAGACACATACCTATATAGACCCTTTTATGTCTTCCAAACGCTGTTTCTAAGCGATACACGCCCCTGTGATTAAACCCTCAGAATCCATGGATACGGTGCCCATAAACTGTCCTAGGTGACAACACCGGTTTCAAGACAGGGACACCATATCCGAGGCTAGGAAATCTGAATTACTGGGAGAGAATGACGTTAAATGAACCAAACAGTAAATGTAGATTGTGACCAACGGTTTGAGACAACGCCCTCTAATGACTATGAATATTCGACATTACAGTGTAGTGGGCTGTGTTTCATTAATCACAACTATATTAAAATACATGGTATAAATATAATATATATACATATGATATGGATTTACATGAGAGAGTTTGATACTATTCACATTGGAGGATTGTTTTGTGCTAGAGGATACATTATTATTTGACAGGTTATTTGACATGTTTGAGAATGGCTAGCTAGACTGCGAGAGAGATAAAGAAACAAGATCATCATCTTTACGGTGATATACAGTGTCTGTGACATTTATATATTGTTCGAATGAAGATAGACGTTTACATTGTGTGTATGTGATGTATTTTCATTATTTGAATTTCATTATTATTTATTCCAGTGGACATTTTCATAGAGAGAACTTAAATTTTCTTGGTTTCTAATCAGAAGGCAAGTAATATATAACTATTTCATTTCTATAGGTTCGACTGCTGTGATTACAATAAACACCCTCCAACTGCTGTGTCAAGCCGAGTGCCAATCAAAAAAGAGGAAGTACCTTGACCGGAAGTACCTTGACCGGAAGTAGTCAAGACGATGTCATACAAGGTAAATAATAGCGTTAAACATGAGGTTAGCGTATTTTCTGTTTTAAGAGACTGAAGGATGATTTTAAAGTATGGGCCATTACGCTTTGAACGTTTATAAAATACGAGTTTTAGTTAAGCTGTGCTATAAGGCCAGGTGGGCTTATGAAATAGACCGTCGTCAAGAACCGCTGCACACCCAAAACGTAAATGTTAGTTTGAAAGTTTTTACAATTGCCCCAACCAACGTGGCAGGTATTATCCCTAACACCTTTAACTAATTTCTCATATTTTCAGAATAACAACTTGGAAACCTATGTTGTTACACGAAGGCCTAAGTTTGTTCATTAAGTCTTGATCCTCCCTCAATCACACTTACACCTTCCTTCGACATCTCTTCAGAAACTAGTATTGCCAGGGAACACAAATGATAATACATGTATCATCTTTGAAGGATGGAAATGTAAATCACATGCCTTACTGCTAAAACTAACGGCATGGCAGTGGTGAAAGTTAAAGTGGTGCACCACTCTAATGGCTATGATAAACTGGTCAAAGTAATCATATTGGTGTTGCTTTCAAACGCGCCCAATGTAAAGAGGTGAGGTGAGGTGAGTTGGGGTTTAACGCCGCTTTCAAGAGTATTTCACTTATATCGCGGGTGCTAGTATTACGGCAGGGACAGAGCCCGCAACGCCATGTGATTTAAACATATTTATTTCCATAAAAGGAACTGGATTAGTAAACAAGCTTACAGCTTATGCTAATACCGCTCCGGGATACAACATTACATAACATGTCATAATGAATGTACAATATATTATATTACATTTTTGTCTGAAAAGAAACTTAAAAAACAACCACACACCAATCCTTGTAAATCATCTTATGTCACTGAAATATTATTTTGAAGCGAATCTGCCACTTAAATTTATAAACGAGTGAACTGAAATTAAGAGTTCTTTTTTGACACTTTGGGGAGAGTTTTGATTTCCAAACAGAACTGATTTTAGGTCAAATCCATGGGTATAAAAATACATAGTTTATCGTATATCGCTGTAAAGGGGACATACAAAGAAGTAATGAATAGAGTTTCATAGTTATGGCCACAACTACAGGATGGGGTTGCAGATATAAATCGTTCATATTTGTGTGCATTTAAGTCACTACATTCAAGTCTGAGTCGAGAATGAAACTCTGCTACCACTGTTTAAATCAAAATGACAGTATGTATTTTTATTGTTTGAAATGGCATTTTTGAAACTTGACAGGGACTGTATTTCTCTGTTCGATGGGCAATGAATTCCATAATTTAATAGTATCTGGAAGAAAAGACCTTGCATAATTAAAATTTACAGTTTTAGAGTTCATAGTTTGAAGATTCGAATCATTGCGTAGGTAATAATCAGAGACATCAGCTAATCTATGAGGTACACGATTACTTAGATAACTCGGCGCAATGTTATTGATCATGTTGTAAAACATAGTCATTTTTTTAACATATCTTCTTTGACACAGTGGAAGACAATTAGTTTCATTATAAATTTGTTGATGGCTAGTGCCGCGAACAGCATCACACACTGTTCTCAGGGCATCAAGATTGAGGTTTTCAAGTAAATCTGCTTGCTGTTTGTTACAATTATCCCATATATGACTGCGAAATTGGAAATATGAACTGTTTGTACATGGTTTCTAAAGTTTTACGTTTTATCATTCATTATTAGATTCGGCATCGGAACTGGTTGTGATTTTCGAGTAAAGCGTACTGATTCTGTCTTTCTTGGATTAAACGTTACTTGCCATTTTTCCGCCCATTTAGCTATTCGCTGTAGATCCTCGTTCATATTAGCAGCAGTTTCCTGGGGATCACCAATTATTGCATATAAAGAAGTATCATCCGCAAAAAGACGTATATTACTGTCTATTCCTTCAACTATATCATTTATATATACAATAAATAGGAGTGGCCCCGAAACTGAGCCTTGGGGTACACCAGCAAACAGACTGTTAGTATCGGATTTAGAACCATTAATTACAACACGTTGTCTTCTATTCTCTACATAACTCTCGAAACACTTTAGAAGATTACCGTTTATGCCACATGCTTTAAGTTTATATATAATACCCTTATGCCAAACCCTATCAAAAGCTTTACTAACATCACACAATACTGCTTTAATTTCTTTACCTTTATCTACAGCACCGGCAATGAAATCTTAAAGATACGTTTGTTGATAACAGTTGAGTCTCCTGGTGTAAAGCCGGATTGAAGATTGGAAAGTATGTTGTTATCCATAAACAAATTGAAGACATGTTTAAAGACGCATTTTTCAAAAACTTTAGCCAAACAGCTTGTCAGTGCAATCGGTCTATAGTTGGAACAGTCATTGATACTACCCTTTTTATCAATAGGAACTACAGCGGCTTCTTTCCAAATTCGCGGAAAAACTTGTTCAGAAAGGGATTGATTAATCATCATTTGTGAAAGGGGGAGCCAGTTATCTGGCATTCATTTTCAGAAACTTATTGTTAATTCCGCCGGGGCCTATTGCTTTTGTTGTGTTTAAAGATGAAAGTGTATCATAAACTTCATTAGGGCATAAATACACGTCACATAAGGATTTATCAGTGTAGAAAACAACTTCATCAATATTCCTGTCTGGACAACTAACTTTTGTTTGACTTGTGAAGTATTCATTCATTTTATTTGCAATTTCCGCGTTATCATCATAAATGTGATTATTACAGAGAATAGGGGGGAACGAATTTCATGAATTTCTGCCTTTTCTGTAATGTTTAATCAGATTTTTTATCAATGCTTTTCATTAATTAGTTTATCAATTTTACCCGCGTATGACTGTTTTGCCGTTGTAGTTTTGTTTCTGAGTAGTCTGAATGTTGCCCAATCAGATGGTAAATTACGCTGTTTAGCAAACTTATGTAAACGATTGCGTTTTCTGACCAAACCGCGCGTTTCATTGTTCATACACGGAGCATCTTTTGGCCTGATAGTAACAATCTTATTAGGTACATGTTTATCGCACAAATCTATAATCGTATTCGTTAAATGTTCAGCTACTTGGTTGATGCCACAGGAGGAAGGTATGGTATTCCAACGTGAAGCGAGCGAAACAAAGTACCCCTGGTTTCCAGGATGCCTTTTCAAAGGCTAACCTTTTTTCTTATTAACTCTTTAATGAAATTAATTATTGATACCCACGATGCTTGACGATTTTTTTTATCAGGAACGATAGCATTTTCATAAAAAGTGGGCAGCTGTCACTGTATATAGTCAATTAGCTAGCTAGGAAAAGCGAGACTTTTAATTGATTTATTCACATTTAATATGCGTATTTAGTATAATGTTGGACATGGAGCTGAGAGAAATGAGAATATTGCTGAAAACAACTTTGTTTTATATCTATTCATAACAAAAAAGACTATTTTCTTTCATAATTCAAAAGAACCTTTGTGAGATGGGATCCACTAATGCCATTTCGACCAAACTAGATTAGCTTTGCAAAAGAATAAAACGTCTCGATTGATGGTGAATATAAAGGTTAAATAGTAAAAGACAGACTACGAATAATACTAAATCGTATGTATGCATGATCAATATTACTATAATCAGGTTTACCACCAGTATTTAATGTCATACAAATTGATGACGTTATTGCATTGAGAAGTTGAAATGGAGCACATTAATCTAAACTTACTGAGATGGACTATTTTCGTTGGTCAATTTACCATATGGTTTTCAGAAAACTATCATAACGCGTCCACTATGTATTTATACATTTCTATTCTGTCTCAGGAGGCCATAGAGCTGATACACACCCTCAATCTACCGGAGTGGAACGTTTACCAGTCCAAGGTTCCCAATATGATCAAGTATCTGCCCAGGATAGGGTATACGGTGAGTTGTAGCGAGCAATCCTTTGACAGATAGTAACTGTCAGTAACCCAAGAGAACATGTATCACCTCGTTCTCTTCCCACAGAGTTTATTCCCTTTTGATTTTCGATCGTAACATCTGTTCTACTTTGGGGAATGTATCGTTTCTTACAAAATCTCATGGCGGCAAAACAGGATACTATATATATTATCCTTGCTTTTTATCCAATGAAATCACATTTTACATTGTCTACATCGACCGAGTTCCTTAAAAATCTTATTTTTTTAACTGTAAAGAGTCCTGCTCATAAGCATATGTCCTTATATGTATGATGTTCTTACGTATATTTTAGTAGCATTTTAACGCTTTATCCCAATTTCCATATCTATTGGAAATTGCAAATGAAATTCATATGCAGCAAGATGTTAATATATAATTTTATGATTTTATATATTTTATACTTTTAAAGTATTTGTTCATCCCTAGGTCTCTGACCTGGACAAGCTGAACATCCTCCATCTAACGGGTACCAAGGGTAAAGGATCCACCCTCCTCTTCTGTGAGAGCATTCTCAGACATCATGGAGTCAAGACAGGAGCCTTCATGTAAGCTCAACCTAATTAGATTTAATCTTTATTTTATAGTAATGTCATATTGCAAATTTTGACTTCATCTGACTTCATTCAAAACCACAGGCTTGAGGGAAATGTGTGTCAATTATATACGATATATTACAAGGTAATTCAGTAGGAATAGAGGTCTCCGGTATAAAGATGTTTTCTCTCTTATCATTTCATGACATTACTATACATAGTAGTAGTAGTAGTAGTAGTAGTAGTAGTAGTAGTAGTAGTAGTAGCAGTGTTGTATAGCATTTGATCTACAACACATGGTCATGCTCAAAGCGCTTCCTGAACAGAAATAAAACTATATACAGGGCCGATAAAGTCTGGTTGAAAGTTATTTGTATCTGAGAAAGAGGTGGGTCTTGAGGCGAGTGTTGAAGGACGTGATAGGAAGAGATATCAACAGAGAGGCAGCGGCGAAAGTGAATGACTTTGCTTCAAGGATTTCAAGTTGTAACTGGGAAGACTTAGTAGGAGTTGTTGGGAAGAACGAAGAGTCCTTTCTGGAACATATTGTTATATGAGGTCTTGAAGATATGATGGTCCTGATTTATGAAAAGATTGATACGTTAGGCAGAGTATCTTGAAATCAATCCTTTTCCGCATGTGGAGCCAGTGGAGACAGTTTAAGATCGGCGAGATGCGGCACCGGCAACTGGTGAGTGTTATAGTTCTTGTAGCATAGTTTTTGATGTTCTGGAGCCTCTGAAGCTGAGTTGAACTGATGCCAAAAAGTGGACTGTTGCAGTAATCGAGCCGAGATAAAATGAGAGTACGAACAACGGTCGCTGTTGCATCTTTGATGTGGGTTTTTGCAAATACTGCAATTCCTGAGTTGACATGTCCATATCAGATTATTGACTTGTTTTTCCATATTCGGTTGAGGGTCCAAATGGACGCCCAGATTCTCTAAGAAAGATTAAAAGAAATACTAGACTGTCCTATGGAGATGTCTCAGATACCTATTCTATCATTCCAAAGGTCGTTGTCACCTTTATAATTTAAACATTTTCTCGTAAATATACGCTAGACAGTTTTAACGGCATTTCTTCCATGAATGGAAAAGCTGTTTAATGGGGGGATAAAGTAAACACTTGGCCTTCCATCCATCTCTTACGAAGGTCACCTGCAGTGTACACGTGCTCATTCCGTGCTTTAAGCAAATATTCTGACCATAATCTGCATACTTTTGCAATGTTTCCGAAGCTCTTCCTTGCCAAACGCATTAGTGTCGTAGCTTTCCCTTGAGATTTTGCACAGTTTTCAACGATAAATAACGAAGCTCTTCTGTAGAACACAAAATGATTTTGTTCAGAATGTTTGGTATTTGAATAAAACATGATACAATTTGGAAATTATGTTGTGTTTAGGTGAACTCGTTGTTCCATAATTGCTGTAGGAGATCTTAAACAAGCTTAAACATGTCCAATTCACTCTCCTATTTCCCCATGTCAAAAAGAATTCAAATGAATTATTTTTCAAGCTCTTGTTTTTTACGCAGGTTAAAGAAATAATGTCTAAACAGTTTAGACTAGTTTAGTTGCTTCTGGAGACATTATGTAGAGCCTGCGGAACACTCGTGGATCAAATCATCTTGTTTTTTTTGTTGGTATTGTTCTTTTGCCCACTAGTTTAATATAGTTTGCCCGATTTCAAACTGTTAAAATGTCTCACATAAATAACAAGCCTAATTCATCAATGTTGTCAAACTATTAAAATCTTTTTGCAAACTGTTCACGTGACTTTTAAAACTTTCTTATTTTCAGAAATGCGTTAACACACTGTCTTGTCACCTATAACAAGGATTGTATTTGAAGGAATTACTCTTTTCATCCAGTAGTGCAACTTGGTGCCAAGTTATAGCTATATGGAAGTCAAAATTCTAGCGCTACCATCTACAAGTTGAGTTTGACCAGGATGCAACTACAATGCCTCTTTCTTGCAGATCCCCTAACCTGGTTACACTAAGGGAGAGGTACCGCTTCAATGGAGAACCAGTTTCTGAGAAAATGTTCGCTCAACACGTCTTTGATATATTCGAAAAACTGCAGAAGACTAAGGTACTGCTCTTGAAATATTCTTCAAATTATTAAACATTTTGTACCATTTATACCAGTTTTACTATGAAAAGGAATATTGAACCCAGAACAGAGAGACGAAAATGGTCACTGAGATAAAGACTAAGTCAATACCATTGACATAATGACGTTGATAACATTTCATCCTCTATATAGATTTATATTGCCCACGATTTACGGAGAAACATGCACCCTCTCTTTTAGTTAGTTTCCATTAACCTTTAGCTATTATCGCGCTGGGAGCAGATTGGTCGGGAATTCACAAGTACACTTTTCCTCAAATCAGTATAAAGTACCAGGGACTTTTTAATTATATATAGAGAGTTCCCGAAAATACCCAGTCATTTCCAACTTCCAAACGCAAGGCATAACTCTTGCCAGTCTGCATTACTGGCTGATTTAACCCTTGCGGTATTTTTGTCGCTTTGTTGAGTCAAGATAGTGAATCGCTGCACAGGAAATGCATAGCGGGCCTGGATTTCTAAACACAGAGTTCGTAAGGAAATACTGCAAGGCCTAAATCAGCCAGTAATGGAGACTGGCAAGAGTTGCATTGGGAAGTTGAGTCATCTCAAGAACAAAAACAAACCTTTGGGCGGGAAAGCGCAGTGGTTTGGTTTCTGATCAAAAGGCGGCTCAAGAACGTTATCTATCTAGAGAACTGTTCTACATGTAGTAAGGTATGAATACGCAGTATCACCACGCTAGTTCCAGTCGATGATCAGAAGATGGTACAGTGCGGTAGGCAAGAGGGGCCATGAACATGTAATACACTAGTGAATCTGTGTTTATTTCCGTAAAGGGGCCACCGGCCCATTATACTAGGACATACAATATGAATGCAAAATGTTAATGAAGCGTCGTATAATTACAGGCTAAAGATATTACAGTTGAGAAACCTTGCGCGTTTCTTAAGTGCTAGAAATACATATTTAGCTAGGTTATTGACAATGGAAGTATTATTTGATGACATAAGTTGTAGAAATGTACACATATTAGGATACGGAATATAACATTTAGGGAGGAAGCTCTGGCGAAGATTATTTATAAAAGTCACATTCCATACAGAAATGATATTCCGACTCCACTACTGGTACGATACAAAAGGGACACAGTCTTTCATTCCGTGGGATACCAGTCTTTTGTCCTTCCTCAATTAACAGTTTATGATTGGAGCATCGGATTTTACATAATGCAATACGATACACTGGTAATGTAATCAAAGATAAGTAATTATAAACTTCACAAATAACTTCATGTTTAATATGTGTATATTAGTTAAGTTTGGAGAAGCTAGATATATTTTCAATAAAAAGCTGATTATCTAAAGCAATGCACCTTTCTCTAAACCTTGAAATAAAACTATTGATACAACCTACAATTTGATTTAACCAAACATAACCAGACCCGTAGCTAAACAACAAATTCTATACATTTAATGTCCAACCCTTCCTTCCAACCTCTGCCAAACTATATTGATAATCATAAGCCTTTCGTAATTACATTGTCCTGTTGGATCAACAACCGTACCCAAAATTTTATAATCTTAACATACTGATTAACACGAAGAGAATATCTACCAAGCTCGCCTCGCCCGACCAAATTAGGTGTATATCTACCCAGACATAAAACATCTTTACAAAAGTTTTCTTGAACCCGAGGAACGTCCGTTGATGGATGAACTCCCCAGATTTCTTTACCGTACATTAAAATCGGTAAAACTGTAACATAAAAAATGTGTAATAATACTTTGTATGGAAGATTTAAACAATTATGTAAATTAGACCGGATAATGCTGAGAACTTTCAAAGCCTGTTCGGATAGTACCTTCTGTGAATTATACCATGAACCTGAACTTGAGAAGTGTATCCCGAGATATTTATAAGTACAACATCCAAACAACATCCAAACGATCACAATTAAAAAAGAACTTTTCATACTTCCTAAGTTTTCCAGCTTTTCTAAACACCATCACTTTAGTTTTTTCAACATTGACCTTTAACTGCCATCTATTACAATATACACTCAGCTTGTCTAATCTTGTCTGTAGCCCTATAACAGTATTATCGACAACCGCCATATCATCTGCAAAAAAACAACATGAAAACATGAAGAACTCCTATCTCTATACAATGGAATGGAAAATTGTAAGACACTAGTGGGCGACAGTGATGATTATGATGACTGTTATTCGAGTGGATTATGGAGGGGTAGGAATGTATGGCTGACTGTACAAACTTTCATCGCGATATCCTTGTTTTTATTTGATCAACATGACATTGAGTAAACCCAAATACTATTTCGCTCTTGCGTTTGTCTTTTTGAAGAGGGTATTTGGGCTAGGATACTCGATTATGTTAAATAGAACTAGAATGCAGAGGTACCGGACAAGGACTTGTATCACTTCTTACCTGTATCCAGGATTGTTAATATTTTCTACCAGTAAAAGTTGATCGAAAATAGGACGACCCTTTTCTCTACATTACTATGTGATGTTTATGATTCCAGGACGCAGAGACAGACATGCCCTTCCGCTTCGGCTTCCTGACACTGCTGGCGTTCGATTTGTTCTTGAAGAACGGTGTGGAAGCTCTAGTTCTTGAGGTCGGAATTGGTGGAGAGTTTGACTGTACCAACGTAATCAGTGCACCTGTTGTGTGTGGTGTGAGCTCTATTCACCTCGATCATGTGATCAAACTGGGTGACACTGTACAGTCCATCGCCTGGCACAAATCAGGAATATTCAAGGTATGTACAGATGTATCTATAGAACATATTGGTCGCCCATCATTTTACTGAATTAATGAAATCGGGAAGAATCAGTAATGGATGATGTCTTGTAGTTTCCCTTGTATGAATAAGAAGCATTCAAGGTATCGTTCAAAATAGCCTTTTATTATTCATGTCCGTCTTATGTTGAAAACATTCAAGAAATGTTTGCGATTAGTTGTGGTTCGTAAAAATGATGTTTCTCGACGACCTTGAGTCTAGAACTTGTTGTACATAAACATAGTCGACATAGATACAGTTTCTTGGCTTTCAGGGAGTCGGGACATTTATGAGTTCTCTGAATCTCATTTACATTACAAGACATTAATGAAATAGATTTGACTTATCTCTGTAAATTTGAAGATATTTTCATTTGGTTAAAGAAATTCAATCAGTGATTTTAAGAGATTGGAGAAGCATAGTATACATCTGGAAAATAGTATTGCAACACCTGCGGCTGTTCTGATATAGGGCATAAAACGAATACATTGCTGATTGAATTGGCAAACCAGTAATGACATAAATAGTATTGCAACACCTTGATTTAGAGACGAATTATATATATAAGATGAGATGCTTCGACATATTTAGCTTCAAATAACTGGATGAATCAATCGTTATATGAAGAAGATTATGAAGTGACATTTTGTTACTTAAATTCAATTCTTGAAACAATGTAGGGTTTTATTGATAAAATTGTGATTGTACTGAATTTCCACAGAGAATAACTATTGTTCTTGAAATTAAACAACAAGATTAGATATAAGTTTCAGTTCTTTAAATCAACGTTTTTATTATGAAGTTTCCATTCATCCATAAATCGTTTTGTTCTCATTATAACAATGAACTTATCGATGGTTGAACTTTTATCTAAAATTTTATCAGTTTTGTCTGTTTTCTTCTCAAAGAGTCTAAAAGCATACAATCCACACTGACCTGGGCCGTGTTAAAGAGAGGTTTCAAAGTAATCGCTCAATTAGCGATTACTTTTAAACCTCTCTTGAACGCGATTGCTCAATGTTGCGTTACGTAGCAAGGTGAGCGAACTTGGAGGTTTCAGGAGAGAATGAGCGGTACTTGAGCGCTACTTGAGCGCTACATTGAGCAGTCAATGAGCGATTATAAGCGCTCGCTGTTATGGAACGGAACCCAGATTTCATCATTTAACCTTTATTGCATTTCATATTTTCAAAATACTGTGTGTTTAAACTGCATTAACTATTGACATATCATAAAAGCCGCTTACTTAAAATGTCATCTATGCATCAACAGGATTTGAATTCAAAACCTTATAACAAAAATATTGAATTTCATGTTCCAGGATAACAGCACTAGATTCTCAAAAAAAGGGAAAATCTAAAAGGAGTGAAACGTCATGTTGATATCAGTCTCATTCTATACCTGCTAGATCATCGTTTTATCGTTACTATTGACTTATTCTTTTAATATATTAGTTACATCGTATTATCTGTTTATGTAACGTTTATGTTGGTGTTGCGATACTTTTTTCCTTGTGTATATATCGTGAATATCACCTATTCGTCGTGCCCAGTGTAGGTAATTGTTTCAATGAGCGGCTGTTCTGATAGAGGGCATAAAACGAATACATTGCTGATTGAATTGGCAAACCAGTAATGACATAAAACTAATGTTTACCAATGAGAGGATTTATGTTTATTGATTGTATGCATACTTAATGCAGTAAAACGTATTGATTGATTCACATGACCTCTGTGGAAAGCTAAGGTTGGTAGTTGATATACATGTAGATGAACATTTGTATAAATTTCCATAAAAATAAAAGTTTATCTGATAACATTTCAAGCCCGGAGCCCCTGCAGTGACTGTTCCACAGTCGGATGGAATCCTGCCAGTTCTTCAGTCTAGAGCAAAAGACCGAGGGGTGCGTCCACTGATGTTATTAATTGGATTAGCCCACATACAACTAGCCTAGAAAGCAAAATACTTAAACAAGTAATATCATCGTGTTTTTTGCAAATATAATATATTTCCGTTTTTAATTTGAAAAATGAATCCTATTTTACAGTCGAATTTTCTTCTTAATGAAAAAAGGTTTTATCTCACACAATCAAATACGTTAACCGTCAGAGCTACAGAATCGTTAATACTGATGCATGGTAATCACTATTTGCTAACACATTGCCAAAGCGGTAACTCATTCATTTAAAATTGTTGTTTTCATGGCCCTCAACTGTTACAATATTACCACTGTGGACAAGTTATAGTCGGTTTTCCATCTACATCGAATTTTGTATAATTGTGTATATTTGGAGATCTATCAGTTTAAAGTTGTAATAAAATTAATATAGGGATACTACCGAGATCACAAAATAAGAAATGAACTAACCTAGTATTTCATCATTCAGACGACACTTATAGTGGCGCCGCCATTGGACGACTACGAAAGCGAACAACCAATCAAACTGGGTCTAGCTGGCGAAGTTCAGAAAGAGAACGCATCATTGGCCATACAGATGTGCAAGATTTGGAGGGACATGGTGCATCCAGGTGAAATGATTAACAATACGTTTTGTTAAGGTTAAGTCTTTTGCTTTCTACAAGTAACGCTCTCACATCTTAGAATTGACATAGATATCAAGAGTATCAGTCTCATTTAAATCAGATCTAACGTAACACTCATACCTAGCTGCGTTTCTGTTCTCAGTACTGCATCATATACGTCATGTCAGGTGACCTTTTGCTCCAGCCAATCAGCGATGACGTTAGAAATTCATAGGACCGACATATGAAATATCACATTCAATGTCCTATCTAAATATATGGTACAATGATGGAATGGTCAACCTCTCACACTAAAGAGTTCCACACCACTGTCGCTTTATATGTCGCACCATTTTCTCCGATTACGGATAACCGTATTCTGTTGATATGGCTTATCCGGTCATGTTATGAGATGTTTACCCATTAACGTACCAATATATCTTATAAACCTAATTATGAATGGCAAAATTGAGACAACATAATTAGCTGAAAACGTGCTACAGCGCCTTTAAAAAAAGTGTGTGTTTTTTGTCATGTCTGATTAAACCAATTCTTAAAGACTTAGTTTGGTCAGTCTATAAATGCTGTATAAATGTGTGACCACACATTCGAAACTCCACCTGACTGGATATTGCTTTAAAAATTCAACTTAGTTTGTGTGTGCAAGACATGGTGTTAAAACATGTGGTCATATATATAGGTATTCCATCAAACAAACTCGATTTCATCAAAGAAAGCCAACCCATGGATAGTGGAAAAGAAGAAATAAAAGTTGTAGCTGAACCAAGACTGAACTTGAAACTGACAGCAACTGAATTGAAAGATAAGTATACTCACTGTAAATCATGCAGTTATTTAATTACACTGAAATTTACAATAGAGTGAGATGAAATGAAGATGAGCATGACTGTTCAATAATAACATATGCCAGTAGATAAACGTATAGCTATTTTTTTTTAAACCCACCAGATTTCTAGATAGTAATTTCTATATCATGGCCACACACAACATTTTGGAGCATACGCTGGTTTCTTTATAACCATGCACCCTGAAACATCAAATATGAGGAGTAAGCATATCGTCCGAAACGTTGTCTACAAAATTCATCATCAAAAGATCATAGAATCTCAAAAGCTATCTGTTATTAGAAGAGCATATAAATCAGACTCAAAATGGGTCCAGTTATTTGACAGAAATACAAACTCAAGCCATAAAATGGGTATTTTCACCATTAATAGTGAACGAAAATTATTAAACATTGTTTCATCTTTGAAAAATACATTTTATATCGACCTCATTTATGCTTGGATGAAATATGTCAAATCTGTGAATATACATAAATCAACTTCTGGCAATATTGCTGCACAACTACTTTGGTTAAATGCAAATTTTCTTGTTGATGACAATTGTGTTTTCTACAAACATTGGTTTGACAAAGGTATTATGTTTGTAAACGATTTGCTTGATGACAATGGCACATTGTTATCATATGAGACTTTTATTAACCAGTTTCACATCAACGCTAACTTTCTTGCCTATCTTGGAATTACCAAAGTAATTAGGAATTACTGCAAATTGTGTAATATTGATAGGATAACAAAGATGCCCAATCCTATAATCCCACCCACCCTGTTTCACTTACTTAAACCTTTGAAAGGGTCACAATATTACTACACGAACTTAGTTAAATGTACTCCATTACTCCAATACTCCAATGATTATTTTTCGAAGTGGGAAGAATTATTACTAGTTAATATCACGGAAAGGGATCAGTGCCTATACAATACTATTCCATTCAAATGTGTTACCCTTAGTAATCTTCAGTGGTTTCAATATCAGATATTACATTTTATATTGCCTGTGAACTATTTGTTATGTAAGATGGGATATATAGAGACCGACATATGTAGTTACTGTAAGAAAGATCGAGAAACTATTTTCCATCTTTTTTGTGAATGCCCTGTGGTTATCTCAATTTGGACCAAACTGAAACGATGGCTTCAGGACGAAGCAGATGTTTTTATTAATTTGCATGGCAATAATATCCTCATAGGATATACAAGTGGCGCATATCGGTCTATCAATACCACCATAATACTGACTAAAAAGATAATCTTTGATCACAGAGCAAGACATTCGGTGCCTGAGTTTCAAACGGTCCAAGTAGAGATTGCCAAATATTACTACTTAGCAAAATATAATGCCATTGTTATTAATAAGCTTGATGCATTTTATAAATACTGGTCAATGTGTAACATGTTGTTTATGTAATCCTCTGTATCATGTGTAACCCAAAATGCAACAAAATAAAAAGTTATAAAAATAAATAAATAAATAAAAAAAAATCATTATTGTGAAGAAATCATCCTCAAATCTTGCTTCTCTTTACTGTTTATGACTGTGGTGCTTTTGTTAGGCATACATTGCTGAATAATGTCTTTATATTTGTTTGCGTGACATATCTGTGTTGAATTTGCATCTAAATGACACTAACCTGAATAAAGTGTTTCTCGCTGTGTTTACGTCTTTCAGCCACAAGTTGCAGAGGCCGTACTCATATCATACGTCATGCCGATGCTACGTATTTTCTGGATACTGCACATACGGACGTCAGCATCAAGGTCAGCTGTGTCTCTAATCTAACCAATAGATAGAGGGATTGTAAACGAGTGTCAATGTCATACTATTTTTTACGACACGAGAGCCTTAATGTTTGATAGTTTGCATAGTAGTTAGCGCGTTCGGCTTCGGATCAAGAGGTCCGGGGTTCCGACCCCGCCAGGAGCACGGTAATGTGTCTACTGTTGAGATCTGTCCTACATGCAGTACGTTTTGGGTGCAATGTTACATTGAATTTAAAAGTAGTGACACCAATAGTTTTCACCCGATACTCTCTAGTTTCACCGCAATTCATAGCAACAATAGTGTTGCGGGCTTTCTCCCTGCTCTAATACTGGCAACCGCGGTATAAGTGAAATACTCTTGAAACCAAATCACCTCACTTCACCGTCCGAGCTAGAACTACTTTAATTGTGAATGCAGTGTAATACGTGCAGGTCTATAATATCCATTGTAAAACAGTGGTCGTTGGTAAAAGGTGATTAGCTGCACATGTCTTCCTATCATTGAATGAACAAGTTGTCCATAACTGATTCTTGGTGTTTCGTAGGTTATCAGCATACAAGCTACGAATGTTCGTAAACGTTTCCTAGAAGACAAATTGCAAATTCACGATTTTAAACAATCTCCTATTCGTGGTGAGTCGGGATAATTCGGTCGTTGTGAAATTGGGGCATCATGAACTTTCATCCTAAGATTAACAGTTGTTTTGTCGTGAACAATTAAGGCTCTAGCAACAGCAAACGCCGACTGACCAGCGTGGAGCCTCCCTGTAGCACAATGACATTCTTTATTTAAAACACGCGGCATATCCCAAACAAGTTCAACATAAACAATTTAATTTGTTTGTCCTCTTCAAATTCATTGTGCGGTTCATGAATCGAGTTTGTGTTCGCGACGATCAGTCCAGGACTTGAACGCCGACATTTCTTAGAAAATTCTGTGTAAGAACTTCCGTGTGGGGTCTAACGTTCTGCCTTGAACGTTGCAGTGACAAATCTGTTTCGCAGATGAGTATAAATAATCGTATTGTTGGTCTTCCCGGAGTGACGCCCGACGTGACGCTACCGGTCTCGGGCGTTCTGCTACAGTTCCAGTTTAATGTCTCATCCTCATTCTCTTCCCACAGAAGTTGCTCCTTTCAGATTTCCGATCATTGTTGTTTTACGCTTGTAATCAAGACAGAAAGGGAATGTCTTGATTGGTTGCAATTGAATCTAGTTGTGCAATCAGCGACGCCGTTGTAAAAGTGACATTAGTAAATGACACGTCATAATGATAAAATAAACGTAAGACCAACGTTTTCTCTTTGAATGTGTTTTCCTCGAGATATGCTGTTTGATTTTGTGAAAACTATAATTGATCATAAACATACTATATATAAAATAGACCAATGTAGAGACAAATACCCAAAATAGTTGATTTGTGTTATTTTCATCAGACATATTCGAAGGGCATATGCTAATGAGCAAGACCCTTAAGAGTAAAATGCCTAGATCTTTGAAATCACTCGGTCGACAGGTCACTGAAAGATGAGTTTTCATTTGTTAAGAAACAGGAATACAGAATGAGATTCCGTTTTCCACCACTAGGAGATTTTAGCGTCTGATTTCAAGCGTAAAAAAACAGAGGAAGAGAGTAACATCTGTGGGAAGAGAATGTCTCATCCTATACAACTGTTTGTAGATAACAATTAAAGCCTCTTGCAACAGCGACCAGCGTGGAGCCTCCGCGAAGCACATCGACATTCTTCATTTGAAATAAATCCCGCCAGGGGCACGGCAACTGTGTCTGCAGTAGAGAACTGTTCTACACGCATTAAGGTTTGGGTGCAATGCTACACTGAATTTCAGCGTAGAACCACCCATGGTTCGCTAGTTCCAGTCGATGCTCGCAGGTTTCACCGCAATACATAGCCACATGGCATTGTGGGCTTTCTCCCTGCCATAATACTAGCAGCCGCGATATAAGAGAAATACTCTTGAAAGCGGCGTTAAACCCTAACTTAACTCACCTCACCTCACCTCATTTGAAATACGCGGCATATCCAAACAGAGATCATAATGCAAATTTTAATTAGTGTTTCCACTTCAAGTTCACTGTGTGTGTTTAGTTCATGCAAACATGCATCGAATGACCTAATGAATTTGTGTTTACTATTCACTTTGTTTACTATTGTCAGAAATACTTTTTAATGTATTAGCTCAAACACAACATAAACATATCGAAATTTACCAGTGTCAACTTTTCAATTTTGCTCAGTATAGTGTCTTGTAATTGGCCTGTTATTGTCTAACATTCGAAAGATTATAAAATGTTTTCGAACGTCATTCAAAATAAACAGCTTAGTGTTTTAGGCAGAGGTTGAGCATGTTCAGCATTTCATTGTCTGAAGTGTTATAACTCTCAACAATCTAATCTCGTCACTAGTCAATTGAGGTGACTTTCTCCCTTATTTACCATAATTTTACTACCCTTAAAATAATACAAGCCACTCGTTATATATGCCTAAAATATGCAGGAGTGAATTCAGCTAGTTTTCTTGTCAACAGGCCTATTCCGACTGGTTCATCGCAAGAACAAATGAAGAGAAAAAGAAAATAAGGTTTGCTTTGTGACTGCAGCAGCTTTTTTTCTTTGGAGTGTTTTAAATAAACAAAGGAATTGTATATATTTATGTTTCGTCTCTAGAGGCAACAGTCACTTATCTATCATTACTTAATTGTACAGGGGTAGATAAAAATGACTTTTAGGGCCCCACCTGCTCCACCCTGCCTCTGCCCCACCCTTGACCTTGCCTGTTCAACCCGTAAGCTTGTTATGCTCCACCTGCGCCACCCAATGTTATACTAAAGTGAAAAGGGGAAAAGGTGGCGGCAATATATAGAGGATATCTGTCTTTTCTTGACTAATACCATGTTTATCTCATCGAGTGAGGTAGAAAGGTTATATTTTCACGAGTGGCGCAGCCACGAGTGAAAATATATAACTTTTCTACCTCACGAGATGAGATAAACATGGTATTTGTCAAGAATTCACGGATATTCTATTTATTATATGATATTATCCATGTAATTGCGTCCGAAAACGGTCGTTTTCACGCCAAGCGGCCGCAAGGAACAGCCCGTCACCACAGTAACACTGTGACGTCATAAGCCAAATCGCCACGCGAGACCATTGTTTTATGACGTCAAATTAAATCAGTCACCGTTCGCAGTGAAAATATAAGTTATTTTCACTGTAGCCTGATATACAGTTTATTTCACTGATAAATCCCAGTATTTCACTGCTCGTCATATAATAAAATAGACTCCATGTTATTTACCGGATGTTTGATCAAACCAGTTCACCTGTGGCCATTGAAAACGGAGGTAAATGTAACTGGACGCTGACCAGACACTGTGTATATTACTTTGTAGGCTATCGGTCTTCATCAGACAGAAAACAAAGGTTTTTTGATGACTTAAAACTCTTACTTGATATAAAATAATATAGGTTAGACTTCGCCTGCCCCACTTTGGAGTAACGGATGCAGGAGTGGGAGAAGGTGTGGGAGGAAGAAGTGGATGAGGAGCGGGAGGAGGGGTCACGGGTAACGGGTGGGGCAGGTGGAACAGTTCAAGCCCTTATATTGTATGTACTTATATGCACTTGTGATCCATGCGGTGTTTACGAAAATAAAGTTTTTGTTTTGTCAGTGCAGCATTTCGAAAATGTTTATTTTGGATTGTTCATATTTTTGTTGAAAGGAGATAAAAGGTATTGGGTAAAGAAGAAATACGAGGACTTTAATATAGACTATTTTGATGATTACAGTGAATGGAAATTATGTTCAATTATTATGAAGGGGGATTTAGTTAGATTAAATGCAGCTTAAAACCGAACTAAAGTTCGAAATACAAAAAAAACACACAATATACAATGACTTTTTATAAGGTAATTTTGAAGTCAACTAAAACTTTGCTCATATTATCACTATTTCAACCCATTCACTTGTTCGTGTTTTGCAGGGGTCGAGCGGTGCAGGTGTTGATCTTTCACTATGGCAGGGGAAGAGATCTGCTGAAGCCGCTGAGAATTCTGGCTGTGAGTTCAAAATTAATTAATAAAAATGCAGTCTATGTCTGTTGAGGTAAAATTTGAGTTTTCAGCTGCATTTATAATTCAAATTTTGAATACGATGAAGACTATTTCGGAAAATCATTAGATAGAAAAAGATCTCATGATAATCACCTAAGCGTGAAAATGTTGAGGAAATAAGGAACTGAGAGTGTGCAGCAGAATCTATAGATTGTGTGTTGTGTCGAGACTGTAAGTGTACCAAGTGTCACGCGGCTCAAGAACCCAACAGAAATGAGACTAAGTTGACCCAGAGAGTGTCTTAGAATAACTAAATATATATGTATGGTCAGATAAGTAAATAAGAAGCAAACAAAAATGTTTATTCCGAGTAAAAGAAAATATACGATACCAGAAGACTTACATCCATGAATACACAAACTAACAAAGGGTTAGCTTCAATCAGCCCTGTTAATACACACCCAGCCGCCTTTAAATAGCAAACAGTAGCTAATTGTTACTGCAACAGGAAATCGCCAATAAAAGAAAAAGAACTGACGGCGCCAAGCAGATATTAAGTGTAAACAAAGAGGATGGACAGGCATTGATAACATCATCACAGCTTGAATGATAACATTCTAAGGGGAATATCCAATTGAAAGAACATGGTACTAAGAACAACAATCCTATATATTTCACTAATTTAAACTGTTTGAGAGGCATTCTAGAAGTTGATGTGATGAAGAAGACAAATATTTATGGATGATCAACTTCTTTATATTTATAGCGACGTTTCGGTATAGATCCTTATACCGTTATCAAGCAAATGGAAGAGATGGTGAAACAGCAGGTTATATTATAAGGACAAAACATGATACCGAGGATATGGTAAGGTTGTGGACCCTGATAGGAAGGAAAAACCCGAGGATGTGAAGCATCCGAGGGTTTTTCCTGACTATGAGGGTCTACAACCTTACCATAACCGAGGTAGAATGGTTTCATCATATTATCAACCGTTTTTAATGATAAAAGACGCTTTCTTATCGCGTTATCGAAAACCCCGAATTATATATAGAGTCCTTCGTAAAATCCTTGTTTGCTGTCTCAATCCCAGTACGACAAAGATTTCTATGTAAGGTTCTTCTTTACCGTTGTCATCCATCTGCCTTAATGGTGCAGTAGTCTATGGCGTTGGCTCACGAATGACTGGTCTTACTGGGTACGGGTTCGAGACGCCCTTACATCAAAACATTTGCGGTTCATAATGTACTATATTTAAGAAATGTTTCAAAATAGTCTGAGATAGTTTCTTCAGATCTTTACTTTCAAGCCGTCACCTTAGCAATTATATCAGGGTTTACTTACAATGTTGTAAGTCAATCCTACCGGGTGATACGTCAGGGAGAAAGCACGAGGGTCGGGTTTTGGTAGACATTTCAAACACCTGAGGGTGGCTAGAAATGAAAAGTAAAACCGAGCTTGCGAGGTTTTACTTTTCATTTCGCCACCCGAGGGTGTTTGAAATGTCTACCAAAACCCGGCCCGAGTGTTTTCTTTGACGTATATACCGCCATGCGTTTTAAATACAAAAATGAAAACAATCCTGTTAGTGTTTCAAGCCTTCGTGATCCAAGTTTGAGGCGCACATAAAATATCCCAATATTGTGAGCGGAGCAGAATAGATACCAACAAACAACCATCTCATGATCACCAATCCTCTGTGGTCTAGTGGGACAAGTCTTGGGCTACAAATCGGAGGGTTGCGGGTTCGATTCCCGCATTGTCAACTATGCAAATTTTAAACTTGGAAATTTTTGAGTACCTAACTGAACAGGAGATTGAGGTTATTTGGAGTTAGGTCTTACAATTAGATTGTAAAACTTCAGGTCTTACTAAATGTTGAAAATTAACCTGCTATGAGGTTAACTTTCGACGGTTGGTAAAACCTCTAGTCGTAGTAAAACCTTTAAATGCGTGTTGAAACCTGATCAAAGGTTATTACAAGAAATGCAGTTACCTCAAAGTGTAAAGAGATATCCTGAGCTAGGTTTATACGGTTTAGAAAGGTCGTTTCAAGTATCACGTTATATGGCTAGTAGGTTGATAAACAGGATACATATTGGTATGATAAAGAGATAACAAATACAACAAGATGAGGTAACAATGACATAATTGGTTGAACAAGTGAATTTGTGATAAGAAGGAAACCAGAGAGTAGTAAGTTAATTAGCCAGTGGGCGGATGAGAGGACAGAGGCAGGGTGAGGGTACCAATTAACTACTTTAGTGATAAAGTAATAGAGCCCTGAGGTACAGATATACATATACAATACTAATTACATGTAGCTGGCATGTAGGTAATGACTCGTAACTCCAAAACAAACACATATTTTGGTAGCTACGTTGTCGAACAGCTAAGAGTCACATCCAGATGAACACCCGTTGGCGTGAGTAGTGGCCTAACGACTTATGATGGTGACGGTGTGTTAAAAACACTCGTTTAACGTCGTTTTCAAATGCAAGTCTTTTCCCTAACGACTTATGTCTAAGCAGTGGTCTCCAGCGTCTATCCAGAGGCGAGTGCATCAGAAACGTTGGATCTCATGTCTCCATACTAATCATACATAGTCCTGCCTCATGAACTAATAGTGGTACATAGAAGAATGAAGTATCTATGGAGAAATATAAACAATACACGTGCTTGACACGATCCTATTGAAACATGATAAAGACTTGAGTATTTGCATCAATGTCGGTGATGGTTTTGTCAGTGACACAATATGACAACCGTCTGTGGTTCCATTTTGTTGACATCTTTCAATTCATTTATCCGTGAAAATATACACAAATAATAATATGGTTTCATACTCCATTGAACGAGTACCTCTAAGGAAAGTATTACGCTAGACTTGCGTTTAACTTTATAATGGTAACTACCGTTGTCAATGTTACTATCGCTGTCACAATGTTATTTGACTTGTGGATATCTTATTTTCATTGACAGTGATTTCGCTTGACTATTTTGAAGAATCTGACAACCTTTTTCTGATTATGTTAACAGAAAGTGTCATTTGATGTGGCGCTGTTCTGTCCCGTTACAGAAGATGAGACAAGTCGTGGTATGTACATGTATTTCTAAGATTATTATAGCTAGTTTTTAGACATTTTACAAGTTTTGTAAACATATTGTTAAACTTGAAAGAACTTACAATGTTCTTGAAAGGAACACCCTCGTATTAAATTAGGAACTGATACTACAATATGTATCCTCAGCCGGCCGTGTGGTTCTGTATACGAAATAATACGGATTAGTTAATTTAAAAACAACTAAATATAAGTAAGTAATTAAGAACATCTGTTCCAGAATCTATGTTCCCGGCAATACCAAATAAAGAACAGATGTCTCTGACGACCGAGGCTTTCGATCAATGGAAGACACTGGAGCAAAACAATCAACTCGAGAACCTCGATAGTCAAGGTCATGATGGTGAGAACAAGGGAGATCACTCTCACACGCCGACGCTACCTTTCATCGTTCCATCCCTAGAAAAGGCTCTTACACTTGCTACTTGCGGAAAGGACGGGGGATATCTGAACAAAGAGGTCACTCAACGAATATGTGACGAATTTCCCAAGGCGTCTGAGACTATCCGAAGTGCCGACCACGCCCAAGTTATGATTGCCGGGGGACACGAAGTTGTTGGAAACAGTTTAAGTTTGCTCGACAATTGTCGATGAGTTAGAATGGAACGCAGGAGTTAACAATCCTTGACCGCAGGCATGGTGACGCAGAAACGCAGAAACGAGTGTTAGTTCGCGTCTGAGTTTTCCGGAAAGAGCAGAGGACGAACGTGAAAACTGGACCAAAATATCGTTCAAATGACCCGCTTGCCCGTGATCCCGTGACCTTTCAATATAGCCTAGGCCCAATTCTGAAGAAGGGTTCAAATAAAAGAGCAAGAGACACTTTTTAGAAGGATTTGGTATCCAGTCTATCTTACACATCTAAACGGTGCTGATTACGAAAAATAGGATACCAAGCCGAAAAAAGTGTTTTTGACCCTCAAATTGAAAAACAAAATGGCCGCAAATATTTCACACAAAAATGGTAGGTGATCACATTGTTTTCGTATATTACTGAATCCTTATATGTTAAAATTTGTAATAAGTGTATTTTAAGACATTCAAAGGGTACTGATGATGATTAGGTTGGAAACCAAGTTTAAAAATATAAATATATAATCCTCAAATTTGAAAAACAAAATGACCGCCATAGTCGGCTCAGATGGAATTATTTATGAATGGTATATCATAAAATGACTCTGTATATTTTTTGACAATTTCTTTGAATTTGACTTTCTCAGATATTTTATAATGCTGATCACAAATAAACTAGATATAAGCTTATCAAAATTGTTTAAATATTCAGAATTGAAAAACAAAATGGCCGCCATAGTCGCCTCAGATGGTATTAGTTCTGAATGGTATATCATAAAATGCCCCTGTATATTTATTGATATATTTTTTTCAATTTTACTTTCTCAAATATTTTATAAATGCTGATCACTTTTTGAAAATTGAATTGAAATTCAAAAACAAAATGGCCACAAAACTGTCTACATAAGCTGAATATCTGAAGTTGCTGTACCCTTCCAACTGTTGTTATACTATAATACAGAACTACAAATATTCATGAATATTTGTTATCATTGAACTTATTTTGATAGACAGAACATTGTCAAACAATTAACTATATATCTTTTGGAATGTACGCACATAATGTTAAAGCATACTTCTCAATATCTTATGAATAAGAATTATTCTCAAATTATGCTTAGTAATATGTGTCAATACACAATCACACTGTGCATGCAAGTTTGACTTTAAATTCACATATTCTTGAAATAGTTATTTTGTATACATTTGAATTGTCATTAAAACAACTCGTGTCGTCACTAGGCTTTCTTCAGCCACACGCAGAGGTGCAAGGAAGTCTTGATATCTTACATTTACAGTGCAAATTCTGACATTTTGTGTGACATGCACATGTGATGAGTGCAATATAGGCTTCAGGAGGAATGGGGTCTAAAGACATCAGTAGGGATTGTAGACATTGTTTGTTGACTTGCGGGTCCCTCTAATTAGAAAATTCCCGCTATGCCACATTTTCTTATTCCATTTGGAAAATATATTCGTACTTTTTTTGGTAGTTAGTATTGTGAATTTGACATAATAAACATTCCAATATGTTTTACTTCACGTTTTTAATATCGTTTCTTATTTTACAGGGATGTATTATGAGGTTGCTCGATTCATATCGTCTCACATAACCTCTGTTTCAAATATGCATTAAATATATAACTTGATATATCCATGAATTCCTGTTGTGTTGAGGAACTACCTACAAGAACGCTGAGGGTATATGGTCTTCGAATTCATTCCTTCTTCTCTATTTTTTGAAGCTCTATTAGCCTTAAAAGGAGGGTTCTATCGGGGTATTTTTTGTGGAAACTAAAGTCGAGAGGATATCCCCGTTTTCACAAATATGTTATTAATACATGATTAACTCATAGTCAAATTGAAATATACTTATGAATGTAATATTTTGATGACTTTATATTTCACAACTTGATAAACAAAAGCGTACATTTGTTGAAAAATAAATACAATGAGAACTGAAGTCATTCATCGGCGAGTTGCGGGTGACGAAAATCGCTACAGCATAACAGCAAGCTGTTTATTAGTTATATGACATGTAATGTGTTACTTTGTGAATACTCTATCAGTGTCTGTCTTTAGTAATTAAAAAGTTGTAAAATTAGGTACAGTAGAGAGTGATTTCATTTCACGTAATGCAGAAAATCCAAGATGGCGACAGACCCCTCTCTTTGAGATAGTTCAAAGCCAATGACTATCTTCCCATTGAGAGAGCTTTGAATATCTAGACCTTATTGTTTAGGATCATTTCTGTGGAGAACTGTTCAACATGCAGTAAGGTTCCAACCCAGGGGTTGCTAGTTTCAGTCGATGCAAGCAGTTTTCACCGCAATTCATAGCCACCATGGACTTTCTCCCTGCAATAATACTAACAGCCGTGATATAAGTGAAATACTCTTGAAGTTGAAAGCGGCGTTTAACCCTAACTCATCTCACCTCATTCAACTTTTAAATAAGTTGTAATTGACTTTGTTTTAGTGCTACAGTGAGTCGTAGTAATGATGGTTATATTTGTAAACGGCAAACTGTTGCGGTTACATTGTGTAATCTTCGAAAATCGAAATATGTGATATAACTACCGCCTGGTTGTTGATACAGAACATAAAGACGCAATACAAGTGGTCTATTACCAGAGGAAGTGTATCATATGATTTTTACGAAATGAGTGTGAATTTTTGTTTTGCCCGAGCTATACACAAATTTGCACGAGTTTCGTAAAAGTCATATGGCACACTTTCGAGTGTAATAATGTCTTTATTACCCATTCTGTTCCGTTTCATTCGCGTTAAAATAGGCAGGAAACAGCCCAGATCTTTTGCGACGGCAAGCTACGGTGACGTCACCAACAATCGGTTTATGACGTCACAATACAGGAAGTCGAGGTGAAACAATGGTTGCTAGGCAAACGTGATATGTGCACATGTGCTCATATCAATATTATAAACTCGGTTATTTTCTACCATATGGGTAATAATTGACGATAGGCAATATGATGTAACTCTATGACTACAAGGAGAACGAGTTGTATGGATTTACAACATCTTTATTGCAGGAGTGCGACGTTTCGGTGTAGATTTTAACACCGTTTTCAAGCAAATAATGTCAATCTATGAAGTGACAATGCTTTTTAATATATGACGAGCAATGAATTATTGGGATTTATCAGTGAAATAAACTGTCTATCAAGCTACAGTGGCAATTCATAGCCACGTGGCGTTGCGGGCTTTCTTCCTGCCATAATACTAGCAGCCGCGATATAAGTGAAAACCTCTTGAAAGCGGCGTTAAACCCCAACTCACCTCACCTCACGTCAAGCTACAGTGAAATAATTTTCAGTGACATATATAATTTGACGTTACTGTGGTGACGGGCTGTTCCTAGCGGCCGCTTGGAGTGAAAACGACCCTTTTCGGATGTAATTACAAGGGTAACATCATATAACAAATAGGGGTGTAACAATACATCGAACTATCGATGCATCGCAATAGTTGACTTGGCAATAGTACTATATCGATAGTATATACAAAAACACTATCGCTATCGCAATAGTAAGGTTAACTATCGATACTATCGAAACTATTAAATTTCCCTTAATTATGAATGATTTGCACATGCCTCACTGCATTTGATTGAAGATTTTTCATTTTAGAATGTCAAAAGTGAATAACTAGAGATAGGAAATAGCAAAATGACAAAAAGTCTTTTTATTTATGATTTCTTTACTGATTTTGGTTCCATAGTCCTTGCATCAATTAAACAGTTCTACTAAAACCTATACACCAAACATTTGTGACCTGGGTCTTATACTGTGTTGTGCCCCTGGGCAAGGCACTTCATCCACATTGCACTCTGTCCACCCAGCTGTTTAAATGGGTACCTGAACACGGGAGGTATGGACCTATATGGTCGCGCGGAGCGCTTAGTAGCTGCACCGAAAGTACAGTTCCTTCAGGGTAATAATTGTACCGCCATTGAGCAGTGCTTGCACTGGATATTAGGCGTTAAAATGTATATTATTATTATTATTATTATTATTATTATAAGAAATCTAGCTGATTATTGCATATTTGTACAAAAAAACACTATCGCAATAGTTATTGCAATAGTGAGTTACAATAGTCTATCGCTATCGCAATAGTAAGTGGCAATAGACTATCGCTATCGCAATAGTCTCTTAAGGTCAATAGTCACACCTAATAACAAATATAATATCCGTTAATTCTTATTCTCTGACAAATACCATGTTTATCTCATCGAGTGAGGTAGAAATGTTGTATTTTCACGAATGTCGCAGCCACGTACACCCTGTCAAAATACAGTGTAACGAATTAATTACTCTTTAGATCTATTATTTGAACTTATTTCAGTAATTTCCGATAAAATATATTGGCTACATACGAATGTAGCTATTTCCGTTTGTGATAAAAACTCCGCACACTGTGAAGCGGCGAAAACACTGTAAAGAGTTTACCGCTCCATATCAAGGGAGATAACTCTGCGGCTAAAAATACTCGATTTTGAATTTTTTATTACTTGAAGAATAATGAAGAGACACATGTTTTTATTGAATTAGTTTATTGACGCAATTTTTAAAAAAGTATATAGGTTGAAATCACCGTACTTATGTTTGTTACGGTAAGTTTCGATTCTGAAATTTCGAGTCGAGCAACCGTTTAACTTCCGCATTCCATCTAAGGTCAAGGACATCCGTAAGACCCGTGTAGTTAGTCACATGACCTTCACGGATCATACGGATGGTACACGGTTTCGTATGCATTGGCTATTGACCAATCACAATTCAACAAATTTCTCTAGAGGGTAATAATATATATTAACAGCGTAGAGGCTATCAAACGCAGAGAAATATATAATAATATATGTCATACTCAACTATTATTATTTTTTATGAAAGGTCCTTTTTGTGATCTTTAAAAAATGAATACATCACCTTTTAGTGAAATGTTTCGATAACCTGTGTGTGTGTGTGTGTGTGTGTGTGTGTGTGTGTGTGTCTTAAAAGTCAATACATCTACTTCTCCGTTGTTAAGTGTACACGCATTCTGTTAGTACAGCTGCTGTTATCAATTTTTATTCGGGCATTTTCTGCTTCTTTTCCAAATCATTTACGTCACTGGAGTCATAGTCGCTTATTTTTAGCATGACGAACAAAATTGTAGAAGTCTTTAGTTTTTGAATTATTATTTTTATTCCTGAAACATGCCTCAGCAGATTGGTTTTAAAAGTGAAAATGATCTTACCACTAGACGAGTCTTCGTGGGATATGGTTTTTAATTACTTGCATTTATTATTTGTTCAATCAAAAGCGACAAGGGCATTAGGCAAATCAAACATGGTGAAATACTAGACTAAGTACTACTGTGACGATGGTACTGAGACTTAACAACTGTAGACCGTCATACTGTACAGCATTGTGTGAGTTGGAGAACAGCAGTATCTTCCTCTGGCGACTAACAAAGAGGCGGTATGTCATATATTACATTCATCTATGACAGTATCTGTTCTAACATGACTTAACTCATTACTCTCCAACATAAAAGCAATGAAATCGACGACGGAATTATGACGTAGATACTTTTCTACGGTCTAAGTGTAGGACAATTTTATTTTACGTCAACGTCACTTACATTATAACATCAAAAGTGTAAATATTTTGAGGCAACACTTACAAATCTCGAGGTTTTACACACATGAAGAAGAAAATATAAACGGCACTGTCTTTCACGAGCGTCTAATGCCATACTTCACTTGACATTGCTGGCCGTTCTTTGAACAGGAGATATATTTGTAATATCCGTTTAGATATTGGTCTTCTCTAAGATGATTGGTCGTCGATTCACTTACCATGCTTTACGGGAGTGTGAACGGCGTCTTATTTGCTTACCAATTATAAAACAGACCACTCACAAACAGCTGGTACGATCAGTCGAACCTCATCGATAGATAATATTCGTGATGGTGTTGTACAAGACGTTTCATGATAACCCTGTTGTGTGTATTTTAAATGGTGATAACAGTTGTAACATCATATACTGGACAGTGCTACGAGAAGCATCTTTAGGTTCGTTGATAATTCACAGATTGGCGTATTGTTGGCATTCTTCTTGGATCTAAAATGTAATATCATTACTCATTGAAGACAGATGTGTAAACAATAACCACTCCACTGTAGTCTGTCCCCTCGCTGGACTACAAATTATCTCCACCGCAGTCTGTCCCGTCCCTGGACTACACGTTACCTCCAGGATAGTCTGTTCCCTCGCTGGACTTCAAATTATCTCCACCGTAGTCTGTCCCCTACATGGACTACACGTTGTCTCAACCGCTGTCTGTTCCCTCCCCGGACTACACATTATCTCCAGTTTAGTCTGTCCCCTCCCCGGACTACACATTATCTCCAGTGTAGTCTGTCCCATCCCTGGACTTCATGTTATCTCCAATGCAGTTTGTCCTAACCCTGGATAACACGTTATCCCCACCGCAGTCTGTCCCCTCCCTTGTCTAAAAGTTTTCTCCAGTGAAGTATGTCCCCTCCCTGGACTACACATTGTCTCAGCCGCAGTTTGTCCCCTCCCTGGACTACACGTTATCTCCAATGTAGTCTGTCCTCTCCCTAGACTACAAGTTACCTCCAGTCTGTTCCCTCCCTGGACTACACATTATCTCCGCCGCAGTCTGTCCCCTCCCTGGACTACACATTATCTCCGCCGCAGTCTGTCCCCTCCCTGAACTACAAGTTATCGCCAGTGTAGTCTGTACCCTCCCTGGACTACACGTTATCCCCAGTTTAATTTGTACCCTCCCTGGACTACACATTATTCCCAGTGTAGTTTGTCCTCTCCCTGGACTACACGTTATCCCCAGTATAATTTGTACCCTCCCTGGACTATACATCATCTCCACCGGAGTATGTCCCCTACCTGGACTACACATTATCTACAATGTAGTCAGTCTCCTCCCTGGACCACACGTTATCTCCAGTGTATTCTGTCCCCTCCCTGGTCTGCACGTTATCTCCACTATAGTTCGTTTCCTCCCTGGATTATTCGTTATCTCCAGTGTAGTCTGTCCCCTCCCTGGACAACATGCTATCTCCAGTGTAGTTTGTCCTCTCCCTGGACTACACGTTATCCCCAGTATAATTTGTACCCTCCCTGGACTATACATCATCTCCACCGGAGTATGTCCCCTACCTGGACTACACATTATCTACAATGTAGTCAGTCTCCTCCCTGGACCACACGTTATCTCCAGTGTATTCTGTCCCCTCCCTGGTCTGCACGTTATCTCCACTATAGTTCGTTTCCTCCCTGGATTATTCGTTATCTCCAGTGTAGTCTGTCCCCTCCCTGGACTACACGTTATCCCCAGTGTTATTTGTGCCCTCCCTGTACTACACATTATCTCTAATGTAGTATGTCCCCTCCCTGGACTACACGTTATCTCCAGTGTATTCTGTCCCCTCCCTGGTCTGCACGTTATCCCCAGTGTTATTTGTGCCCTCCCTGTACTACACATTATCTCTAATGTAGTATGTCCCCTCCCTGGACTACACGTTATCTCCAGTGTATTCTGTCCCCTCCCTGGTCTGCACGTTATCCCCAGTGTTATTTGTGCCCTCCCTGTACTACACATTATCTCTAATGTAGTATGTCCCCTCCCTGTACTACACATTATCTCTAATGTAGTATGTCCCCTCCCTGGACTACACGTTTTCTCCAATGTAGTCTGTCCCCTCCCTGGACTACACGTTTTCTCCAGTTTAACACAGTTCTGTTCCTCTCCCTAATTCGCCATTATGGTTAACCGTCAGAGACGAAATAAAATAACAACTTAGTATTCTACCAACGGACTCGAAGCAGTGTCAGGATATTACTTCCCCAAGTTCATCATTTGTTTTATTGCGTATTGATTAATTTCCCAAATAAACAATCGCAGAAACAAATTCCTATCAGGAAGATGATTGATCGAGATCGATATTGCAATTGATTCGTCAACACTACGTCATTCTCAGCAACAGATGGTTCGTCTCCGAGCTCCGCGACAGTGCGTGTAGCGCTTCACCTCCGCACAGGATTCTAAACATCTGCCCCTGTGTGACATACATGCCTTGATTCTGCTTTGGATTAATATGCGTTGCAGCTCACTTGAGGTAGGTCTTTGATACAGTTTGGTTGGTATAGGGTTTATTAGTAGGGTTTGGGTTGTTTCTGATAGTAATGCATGGGGTGGTTGTTGTAAATATGCTGTGCAGTGCAGTTGAGATACATGTCGGTTCGTGACATATCTTGGACGTATATTCTTAAAGGATTTGCTCGTTGGTGAGGCTTATGTTCAATACTATGGCTCGGATTACACTCTGGATAATTATTCATCGCAGTAGATTTGACATATAGTCGAACAAATAGATTTTTATTCGCTTAGGTTGGATCTATCTTGGTTTGAATGTGCTCTGCAGTAGACTTGAAACAGCTTATCGACTCACTTTCTGTAAAATGAATTATTAGTAGAGTAAGATTGGCTTTGAATAAGGCCTATATTGTAATTTCGATAGAGCAATTGAAGTTGAGATGGATGTTGATACATTTCCGTCGTGTTCTGATAAAGGATCTGGTGTCAGGGTTAAGGCCAGTCTCTCAGCTCATTATCAGAGCTATCAAGCATTGTTTTCCCATTTGTCTCTGTTCTAATTCGACAGTTTCCATCTTCCAGGGAATCCGTAAAACCAAAGTTTGTTTAGCCACAAGCGACGTTGTTTCAAACTTAGCATTCGAACCGTCCGCGTCACGGTCGGAAAGACTAGGGTGTATTTTTTTATCCATATAATATTTGATTAAGGAAGGATTTATGTTTTGGATAACAATCCAATGAGGATTATGTAGTTTAGATATCAATCCAATGATGATTGTGTAGTTTGGATTCCAATCCAATGAGGATTGGTTAGTTTGGATACCAATCCAATTAAGATTGTGTAGTTTAGATACCAATCCAATGAGGATTGTTTAGTTTGGATACCAATCCAATGAAGATTGTGTATTTTAGATACCAATCCAATGAAGATTGTGTATTTTAGATACCAATTATATGAGGATTATGTTGTTTAGATACCAATCCAATGAATATGTGCGGATTTGACCCCAATCAAAAGAGGATTATGTGGTTTATATACCAGTCCAATGAAGATTGTGTAGTTAAGATACCAATCCAATGAAGATTGTGTAGTTAAGATACCAATCCAATGAAGATTGTGTATTTTAGATACCAATCCAATGAAGATTGTGTATTTTAGATACCAATCATATGAGGATTATGTTGTTTAGATACCAATCCAATGAAGATTGTGTAGTTTAGATACCAATCCAATGATGTTTGTTTAGTTTAGATACCAGTCATATGAGGATTATGTAGTTTAGATACCAATCCGATGGGGATTGTGTAGTTTAGATTCCAATCATATGAGGATTGTGTAGTTAAGATACCAATCCAATGAAGATTGTTTAGTTTGGATACCAATCCAATGAAGATTGTGCAGTTTAGATACCAGTCATATGAGGATTATGTTGTTTAGATACCAATCCAATGAAGATTGTGTAGTTTAGATACCAATCCAATGAAGATTGTGTAGTTTAGATACCAATCATATGATGATTGTGTAGTTAAGATACCAATCCAATGATGATTGTGTAGTTGAGATACCAATCCAATGAAGATTGCGAAGTTTAGATACCAATCCAATGAAGATTGTGTAGTTTAGATACCAATCATATGATGATTGTGTAGTTAAGATACCAATCCAATGATGATTGTGTAGTTGAGATACCAATCCAATGAAGATTGCGAAGTTTAGATACCAAACCGATAAAGATTGTGTAGTTAAGATACCAATCCAAGGACGATTGTGTAGCTTAGATACCAATATGATGATGCTTGTGTAGTTTAGATACCAATCCAATGATGATTGTGTAGTTGAGATACCAATCCAATGATGATTGTGTAGTTTAGATACCAATCCAATGACGATTGTGTAGTTTAGATACCAATCCAATGACGATTGTGTAGTGTATATACCAATCCAATGAGGATTGTGTAGTTTAGATGCCAATCCAATGATGATTGTGTACTTTAGATACCAATCCAATGAGGATTGTGTAGTTTAGATGCCAATCCAATGAGGATTGTGTAGTGTATATACCAATCCAATGGTGATTGTGTAGTGTAGATACCAATCATATGAGGATTGTGTAGTTAAGATGCCAATCCAATTAGAATGGTTTGGATACCCACCCAATGAGGATGGTTTGGATACCAGTCCAATGATAGTCGTTTGGAGACCAATGAGGGAATTTGTCCGTTTTTATCCCTCGAATTTGTTTTTAAGGAAGGGTTTAAGATAAAGTGTGAACAAATAGAAGTTGAGACATTTCAAGTTGGCTCTTTTAATTTAGAATGTGTGATTGAGTAAGAATTCTACTGTTTCATACTTATGAGGAAAGTGGATATACATTTAAACATGTTTATTTTGATTTCTAGTATAAGTTCTCGAGGAATGGATCTCTGGTATGAAAATAAATAAGATATATATATATATATATATATATATATATATATATATATATATATATATATATATATATATATATATATATATATATTCTTATGTTAATGCCGATCTCTAGAATTTTTGTTTGAGGATATTTGAATTCGAAAGAGGAAATCAGACTCTTTATGTTATATGCTGATCCTCTGAACCGTTGTTTGAAGACGAATTGTTACCCTGAGGAAAGTGGACTGTGTATGTTCATCCTAATCACTGTATCCTGTAATGTCATGATGATAATGGTCGTAAACCGGGTATGTAAAAATGAAAGACATGGTGACGTAGTTGAGATATATTTCATAGAAAAGATTATGTTTAAACCTATAATATAATTAAATGTTCATTCCTGATAAGATTGTACCTCTCTTATAGATAATATAATAATTCACTATGTTATGAAAATCAAATTCCGTTTAAGGTTATAATATATTGTCTATAATTGCTTAATGCTAACAACAACTAATATAAGTATATGAAAACCATTATTCATTTTTCCTAAGTTGATACTGTTAGGGCTCTCCAATTGCCAATAAATAACTCACTCAATAATCCAAAATTATCCAGTAACCAAGGTAACGTGTATGAAAACACAATGCTGTACAGCTTCACTTCATTGCTAGTCATCAATCCTGATCCTGTTTAGAGTTATGGTTTGTTCCTCTCCAACTGGCAAATGCAATAATCCACAATGTAATCCATGAATTTTAACGTTTTAAAAGTCAAGGAAATTAGCATTGAAAGCAAACGTGTCACTTATTTCCATTTTAGATATTTCGTATCTTATCTATCGATCCAGACTGTATATTGGAGAACTTTTTGTGCGCAACACATGTTGTTCTGTACATGTTTTAGTTATAATGTATCTTAAGGAAATCGAATACATTCTTTCAATACTGGTTAAATACCATACTGTCAACATATCTTGACAATGTCCACATTTCATGTCTAGCAACAATGTATTTATAGCAAATTAGAACGAAAATGCATTCAATTAGTATTTCTTTAGCCTGGAGATTTGAGAAATACTTGTTTACCGTTAAGTTTAGTGACGCATTAAATGCGTTGAAACCAAAGATATGCGAGGTTTTAAGGTAGAATTTTGAGGGGTTTCTAATGTTTCCTGTCTGGAATACACACGTTTAAAGCGTATACAAAATGAGAAATGACAAGCTTTGACATATGCACATTTGACCATGTACGTTCTTCAGAAATCTGTCAGAACTGGGTCGTGTCTTTACTTGAATGTACAATATAAACTGAGGTTTTAGTCGATGATCGAATATTATATTATATTAAGTGTTACCAATAGCTAAGTAATACCCCTGAATCAATAGAATTTTTAAACGAATGTACATGATTTGGTTATGCCATTTCCCATTTTAAGCTGTTCACATTAAAATGAGCGCTCGAAGGTAGTTCAAGTGATTTGATTGATGTAGCGATATGTAGCAATATCGAATCACTCAGAGTTCTTGTAATAGTACAATGATGGAATGGTCAACCATTTTGCAACCTGAACTCACAAATTCGCATCTACCTCTCACACTGAAGAGTTCCATACCACTGTCGCTTTGTATGTCGCACCATGTTCTTCGAATGCGGATAACCGTTTTCTGTGGATACGACTTATAGGGTCGTGTAGTGGATATTTTACCCATTAACGTATCAATATATTGTATAAACTTAAAGCATAAATGCCAAATTTGAGAAAAAATAATATGCAAAAAACGTGCTACAGCGCCTTTAAACAGTGGACACTTAACTATAGACAACTGTCAGGACCGAGTTACAGCTGTCATTCAATAATGAACAGTCCAAACAATATTTTTGTTTCAGTGACTATCTTCATGGAATATATTCACACATATTGTGCACACATGTGTACGAACAATACCCTTTACATATTAATATTGTACCACGCCACCTGTCGCATGCTGCACATTTGTGATGTTAATGTACCACCATGCATGACCTTAACGTTGTGTGCGATCTAAGATTTAAAACATGGTTATAAAGAATATGTACAAGTTGTGAGTGAACTATTTCACTGTGCATGAACTAGATTATTAAAACTAAACATAGTTTAGCAAAAGAAACATTACAGAATTATTATGTTGTTTATGTATCATTATATATGAACTAGTTTGCAATGTTTTCAAATATAAATATCAAATATATAATTATTTATTCAAATATACAGCTGAATATATATCTACATGTATGCTTGAAGAAATTGCCCATGCATGACTGTTGAAAATAAACATAGTTGAAACATCGCACAACTCAATACAATTATTTAAATGAAGTATTGTGTTATATAACTGGTTGTGCGCACACACACAAACACACACACACACACACACACACACACACATATATATATATATATATATATATATATATATATATATATATATATATATATATATATATACAAACCGGTAACACAAACAAGTCTATTCGAGGCACGAAACCTTGAACTAGGATATGGTTCTACTATGTAAGCTATTAGGACTTCCGGTACTCATTTCCATTCTATAAGTCAGATAATCTCCTGTCACATCAGTATAATGGTCTCCCTAAACCATTAACGGCTCTAACATATACATTGAATCCGCAGAGTTTATTTGCTTAGTGACCGGTTGAATCAAGATGGTATCGGGTTGCAGCATTAAGCAAACAACAGGGTAATGTGGTTGAAAATATCGTGAGCGATAACAGAAAACGTGACATTTTAGTTATAAACGCTGTAAGCTTCATATAATGCCAGCCTTTGATAATGCACTAATTCAAACATTAATGGCGATAATAGATCCCCTAGATGTATAGAAGAGGACATATATAGGGCGAATACAGGAGTAATTCTGGTAGAACCATTACGCAAAACACTATATCAATGTGTTTGAAAATTTCATAATTGTTAATTGAATACATTAATTATAGTAAACAAATCTGTCATGCTGATAATTACATAAGTACATAATTACAGATGTTTATTGATGACCAATGCTCACATTCAAGGATATACATGTAAGATCTGTTCCAGATCTATAGAATGATATGTTTGGTTAAAGACTAGTTGGGTCATGAAACACATACTTGAAATAGATAAATATGCTTTAGATCCATAACATACTAATTTGTTTTGTTGAAGACTAGCCGCATCATGAGTGATTTACATGATGACCTCGTTCTAGTAGGGCCTTTAAAATTGAAAAAAATAATGTTTTCGAACTTGTATTGTTCGTTATTGAATAAATGACATTCTAGGCATCAATTATGTAATAGTAATACATCAACAAGAGCTTTACACGTAACGGTGGCTTAATATTTATCTAAATCTGCAGGAGGCAGAATGCACTATTTATTCATAGACTTTAACTTTAACTTTCGCTTGTGTTGATCATAATATGGTACCCTCTTATCAGCTATGGAATTCATGGAGACTTTCTTTCTCTATTGAGAGACATGTACTCTCAACGTAAGTTTTGTGTAAGAACCGATTCTGACATTACTGACTATTTCAACTGCTGCTTTGGAACCGGCCAAGGTCGTGTGATAAGACCAACTTTTTTCTCACATTAATCGTAGCTGAACCTAAAATTGCAAACTGTAGGAGAATATTCATCTCTGAAACGGAACCAAATCTGTGCTCGTTACTTTATGTTGATGAGGTGATTTTACAACAGCAAATCAACTGTATCAGCAACTTTTGTAGGCGATAGGAATTTGTTTCAATCTTTCTAAATCTAAATACATTGTCTATATAAGAAACGCTTACTCATTTTCAACACAATAGTACATACAAATACTGTTGGCAGATAAAGTAAATTTTGAGTGCATGTAATTAGCCTTGTAAATAATCATATACAGTTTCATTCATCAGATTCAGATACTTTTTTCTTGTATGTGTTCTCAAACACACACTGTATGCTTTTAAACACTGTTCGACCAGAATGTTTTGTATTGAACCTAAAAAAGGATAAAACATTACCAATAAGGTATTAACAAATGTATTTAACATAATGTACCTCTTTGTTGTACACCGTTTTAGAATAAGCCAACGTGTCGAAATTCACTCTCCTATCTCGTCTGATTAAGGAATTTACAAAACGATGACTTTATGAAATGCGCGTTTTTCAGGAACAATAACCGAAAATGTTACAAAACGTGTATACTCAGTTCAGTTGGTTCCTAGAGAAATGAAGTAACTGTGTAACTCATATTACTCGTGGATTAAGATGTCTTATATTGTGGAGGTAGGCATTTCTTTTGCCCGGGAGTGTTAATCATGTAAATTATGTATTCATCAATATTTTGTAAATGATACGTTCATTAGTCCTGTTGCCTTTAAACTTCACGAATAAATACAATCACAGACGAGAGATTTATGATAACGTTAGGGGTTAATTATATCTGAACATCCTAAAGGCGAGAGGATAGCTGGATAAACATTTCACAAATCAATAATTGACAACCAACGTATTCCAAGTACACAGTGCACATCTGGTAAAGCACTGGTAGAATAGAAACTAGCAACATTCACTTGTTTCTAAGCTAACATTCACTTGAGGATAAACGTTGATATCCAGAGCCATCTCTGCGAGCAGCGTAGCTTTGAATTTCCAGAGTATTTTCAACGGATATTGATACTGTTAAACTGCTTCATGTTTCCCGTATACTTTTAAATTGAAGCAAATGGGTAAACACGGCAAATATTTACATGTATGTTTTGATAATAACTTTGAAGGTGTGGGTTCGAATCCCATACATTGAGTCGTACAAGAATGTGTACTTTTGTAGAAAATGTGATCCTAGTTATAACAATTCAGCTTTGTACTAAATGAGTCTTTAACTTTAGGGTATTTCAAGAAGACTTATGTCATCAGTTAACTGTACTGCATTCTCTTCCCAAAGAGGTTACTCCCTTCAGATTTCCGATCCTACCCTCTGTTGGTTTACGCTTGAAATCGGGGGCAGAAAGGGAGTGATTGGTTGTAATTGAATCTAGTTGTTCAATCAGCGACGCTGTTGTAAAAGTGACATTTGCCAATGACACGTCATAATGATAAAATAAACGTAAGGCCAACGTTTCCTCGTTTCATGTGTTTTCCTCGAAATATGCTATTTGATTTTGTGAAAACTATTGATCATAAACATGCTTATAAATAAAGAAGACAAAATCAGAGACAAATACCAAAAACAGTTCATTTGCGTTATTTACATCAGACATATTCGAATGACATATGCTAATGAGCAAGACCCTTTAGAGTAATATGCCTAGATCTTTGAAGTCACTTGGTCGACGTGGCCACTGAAAGATAGGTTTCCATTGGTTAAGAAGGAGGGATACGGTAGGAGATTTCGCTTTCCATCGCTAGGGGAGTTTGGTTCTGCTCTCGATTTCAAGCGAAAAACAACAGAGGTTAGGTTCCGAAATGAAGGGAGTAACCTCTGCGGGGAAGAGCATGACTGTGCTGCCGTTTTCAAAGATCTACAATGAATGTAGTCAACTGTTTTGGAATATTTCTATATTCAGATGAATGTGTCATAAATCCACACGTTAAACATTTGAGGTCAATCATGAGAAGTATGATTTAGTAAGTGCCTTGTTTAGTTCATTATATCTCCGGGAAAATTGACATTAGCATTTTTTTACCGTTGCATGTTCTTGTCAAGGATAGTATACACATTAAGTACCTATAGTATACATTCTTGTACTTTTTCGGGCATGGCATGTATTTCTAATGCATTCAGCCTTGGGAACTGAGCAAATTTACATCTACCAAAGGAGTACTGAAATTAAAAATAGCTTTACTATCGATTTATGTCGAGGCCCCGTGGTCGTGTGGTAAGCTGTTGGTACGGTCAGTGCTGGCAGTAGTTGTCTGACTCTGAGGGCCTTGGTTCGGCAAGGGACTCTGCCCAAAGGAGTACAATAATTTGTACTATTGAAGGTAGTTTTATCACAAATGTAACAATCATGCGGGATTCGAACCCACGCCCTCAGAGTAAGGCAACTATCGCCAGCATTGACTGTTCCAACAGCTTACCACACGACCATTTCGCCTCCAGGGACTCGGCCCGAAAAAGTACAAGAATTTGTACTATTGAAGGTAGTGTTATCCCAAATATAACCATGTTATGGTGTTACCCCTCAAGGAAAATTTCACAGTTTAAGCGTACCTTTCCATCTGTTTACTTACGATTAACAAATAAACATATTAGTTCAAGATAGTCTATACAGTCTATACCATGATCGCGTTGCCTTAGTATCTCATTCATGGTTATATTGACATAAATAAATTACGTGTATAACGTTATGTTATACACTATTTCTGGCATGTTAGTTGCCATATGTTCTTCTCAGGCATTAAACGACACCATATTCAAATGAAATATATGACCATATTATGAACATATTCTCTGTAGTTAACTGCTTCAAATTTGCTTCTTTGATTGAATGTCAAGACTAATATATGTATGTTCTGTTAAAATTTATTATATTTATGTTCTGTTGTGTTTTATAATTTGACGATGTGTATATCCACTAGGTCGTTTTAAATGCATTTATCTTCAAAACTTGATTTCTTCACATTTATGTGAGGAAAGTTTATCTCATTCAATATGCAAAAACAACACCATCTGCATTATGTAATTATGTATACAATATTGACAATTACCTATATATACATATTCATCTATATATTTATAATGCCTACTTGCCCCTGTTTTGTTAATATTTTTTATGTAATTCCTTGTATGTAGAGCTGCTACTTTCAGCACCGTAGTTCACATCAATTTGCTCAGTCTCATTAGACTGTCAATCTTAAGATTATCAGTCTCCAGAGGCACATTGAACTGAGTAATTACCCATTCTTCGTCTCTCTAGGTATTGGTTCGACGTAAGTTGTTTGTAGAGATTTCTGATTCAAAAAGGCAGTTTCACTAAATATCAACGTTAACCATTCTAATTCAAACCGGATGTAGAGAATACAAATTGTCCCAATGGTCCTTATGATAGCGGTTATTTGAGACAGTTGGCTGAATGCTTGTCTAATGCTGTTTTCATATATTTTCAATTAATTGATGATATGCTTCTAAGGTTAACTATGAGATAACCATGAGTTAATCGATAAGTTATATTATTACCCGCCCGTGTAAGATACTGCAGTGTAATATTTATACGGCAATATTAAACTAGTGTAATACCGCCACGTGTATGACGTCACAATAGTTTGCGGTTATGACGTCACAATTGGAGTAACGTCGTCACAATGGTATCGGACTTGCGGGAATCATAGTTTCAGAGCCATGTCGGCTATTTCGCTGGATTATATGTTGGCAAGTAATAAACAGAATACTAAACTCTCTTCTATTGAATACCATTTGTACTAAACTCGTGAATGATTTGGTATCAAACTCGCTTTCGCTCGTTTTATACAAAATCATAATTTAACTCGTTTAATAAAAATCGTATTAAATAGAAGGTCGTTTAGTATCCTCTATATACACAACGATCTTCAACGATTTTCAGGTTTCAAACATAAGTTATACTGTTATAAACTATTCCATCCCAATGAATCGGTTACTGATATACTTAAAATAACCAATGCCAATAGAACTAGAACTCTAACAAGTTATTCTCCACGTTCCTACAATGCTATCACCGATGCTCATATCTGGTAATATTGAAGCAACAATAAATCGATCTAGTCCGTATTATGAATTTTAAGGAATAGTTTAAACATTGTAGGAAGATATCCTAATTATTCCAGATTAAAAGTTGGCCTGGCACACTGTTATACAACATCAACATTTCTATTAAAGGATTAGAGCGTTAAATTTCTCCCTTGGATAAAATGGTAACCCAATGTGTTACAAGTAATTAAAAACACTCAACTTTATTTTATGTTATTAGTTTTATAGTGCTAATCATTTCGGAATCATTATTACAGTAATTAAAATGATGTATGTATCAACATAAGCATGTAATTATCATGTGATGGTTAAGATGTGTTTATGAGCCAAAACAACGCGAATATTCTTTTAATAAATTCTCATTATTTACTCATCTGCAATCTTTATGTTCAACATACTGGCCCATTTTCTAAAGCCGTCACTGTTGTCATAGAAACACAGTATAATGGATAGTTAATTGAATAGATTCAGTTTAGATACTACAAATTATGCTATTTCTGTCTCATAGTCTCAAATGTCATGGCAACGCAGTCTAATGAATAGGTAATCAACATATATACACGTGTTGGTTAACCTTATACTGTGTATGTAATTAAAATATATAATGTATCATTCATGCTTATAGTATCCTACCAAAAATAACGAGAAACAGATAATATTGATCGATTAATTAATGATAAAAATGTTTCTTCCCAAGAACCGAGAATAATACGATACTTTAGAAAAACCTTTTTTCATAGAAAGCTATAGCTTGGAGTTCAACTGATTCTTTGACTTAAAAGGACAGTGTTGATATAATCACTTCACAATATGATATAAAGCGAAAGAAATATACATCATGTTATACTGAGGTACGGGGCTACGATGATATGATATATGAGTATATCGATTTATGAAACATTATATGCATAATATTAAAGTGATCAATTTTCATCACCCCACTTATTGATTTTTGTCAATATGAGAACTGGTTAGTGAATAATCTCAATATCTTTTACACATGACTTTCATATGAATTCAACATAAATGCCTGCAGACAAAAAAAACCTATATTATTGAACTTTTCGTTTTTATTAGAGAGTTATCACAGACCTTGTGCAATAGGTAATGAATAATTTATTTAAATTTTTAATTTGCTCCACTTTGCTTTGTTCGTGAGATGAGTTTAAGTTTTCAGTGCAATTTGATTAGCGTTTATGTCTATTCAAGACATTCCACGCATATAATTAGCATTAAAAAGGACTTATCACTTTACGTGGACCACATCTACAACTGTGAGACATTGTTTATTGGCAGCTTCAAAATATCTTTATCCTTATCTTTCCATTGGGCAACGCATTACCACTTCAGTAGAATAGCATTGACTTATTTCTAATTGAGCAAAGTGTGGTTACAGCAATCCCTTCTGGAGACCTGCTCGTTCGTTAGTTTTAATCAAATATTGCAGAAATGTATTGACTGTCAATGTATTTAGCTGCATTCATTGATGTGACATCACTTTTGCTGCAAGTTTCTTCACAAATCAAAATAAAGTAACACTTATGCGTTTCTTTTTTTAAAAAATATACATACAACACTAATCTTGGATTTGATTAAATACATGAACTCATTTCTCAATTACCCTCAAATGGTTTGTTCTACTGCGACAATGCAATTACCTCTCAAATGGTTTGTTCTACTACGACAATGCAATTATCTCTCAAATGGTTTATTCTACTGCGACAATGCAATTATCCCTCAAATGGTTTGTTCTACTGCGACAATGCAATTACCTCTCAAATGGTTTGTTCTACTGCGACAATGCAATTACCTCACAAATGGTTTGTTCTTTTGCGACAATGCAATTATCTCTCAAATGGTTTGTTCTACTGCGACAATGCAATTACCTCTTAAATGGTTTGTTCTACTGCGACAATGCAATTATCCCTCAAATGGTTTGTTCTACTGCGACAATGCAATTATCCCTCAAATGGTTTGTTCTTTTGCGACAATGCAATTATCTCTCAAATGGTTTGTTCTACTGCGACAATGCAATTATCCCTCAAATGGTTTGTTCTTTTGCGACAATGCAATTATCTCTCAAATGGTTTGTTCTACTGCGACAATGCAATTATCCCTCAAATGGTTTGTTCTACTGCGACAATGCAATTATCCCTCAAATGGTTTGTTCTTTTGCGACAATGCAATTATCTCTCAAATGGTTTGTTCTACTGCGACAATGCAATTATCCCTCAAATGGTTTGTTCTACTGCGACAATGCAATTATCCCTCAAATGGTTTGTTCTGCTGCGACAATGCAATTACCTCTCAAATGGTTTGTTCTACTGCGACAATGCAATTATCTCTCAAATGGTTTGTTATACTGCGACAATGCAATTATCCCTCAAATGGTTTGTTCTACTGCGACAATGTAATTACCTCTCAAATGGTTTGTTCTACTGCGACAATGCAATTACCTCACAAATGGTTTGTTCTTTTGCGACAATGCAATTATCTCTCAAATGGTTTGTTCTACTGCGACAATGCAATTACCTCTCAAATGGTTTGTTCTACTGCGACAATGCAATTATCTCTCAAATGGTTTGTTCTACTGCGACAATGCAATTATCTCTCAAATGGTTTGTTATTTTGCGACAATGCAAGTATCCCTCAAATGGTTTGTTCTACTGCGACAATGCAATTATCCCTCACAGGTTTGTTCTACTGCGACAATGCAATTATCCCTCAAATGGTTTGTTCTTTTGCGACAATGCAATTATCTCTCAAATGGTTTGTTCTACTGCGACAATGCAATTATCCCTCAAATGGTTTGTTCTACTGCGACAATGCAATTATCCCTCAAATGGTTTGTTCTACTGCGACAATGCAATTACCTCTCAAATGGTTTGTTCTACTGCGACAATGCAATTATCCCTCAAATGGTGTGTTCTATTAATATTGCGACAATGCAATTATTTCTCAAATGGTTTGTTCTACTGCAAGAATCCTGCAATACTTGAACGACAAGAAGCGTCATTATCGACCTGTTAATCAGAATGATGTGTATGTTTTCATAATAGATCTCAACATATGATGGTAAATATTAACATAAGTCACAGTACATGTATGTGTGTGTTTGCCTTGTGGGTGATATGGTAACGTGTATGCGTTTAGTCACGTCGTAACTTGGGTGACTCATATTTCATTTCACTAACGTCATTGTCTTATTTATTGATATGATCATGTATAATAATAATAATAAATTAAATAATAATAATAATAAAAATAATAATAATAATAATAAAAATAATAATAGTCAATTTATATAGCGCATTATCATTGCTCGATGCATGCTCTAAGCGCTGAGGGATAGCAATAGGAAAGTCAGTCTTGAACATTAAACAGGTAGGTCTTAAGTCTGGACTTAAAGGACTCAAAAGATGGTGATTGTCGGACATCAAGTGGCACAATGTGCCACTCTGTTGGTGCTATATGAGCAAAGGAACGCCTCCCAAAAGACACAATTCTCACACTTGGTACGTCCAAGAGGAGCTTGTTTTCTGATCGAAGTGATCTGGCTGGATTCTATGGAGTAGTGAGATCTATCAAGTATTGGGGAGCATCTCCAGACAAGCACCGGTAGACTTGACACAGGATCTTGTATCTGATCCTCTGGCGAATGGGAAGCCAGTGTAGGTTACGCAGGATTGGGGTAATGTGGTCGAACTTCTTACATCCAGAGACAATCCTAGCGGCAGTGTTTTGGATGTGCTGCAACTTGTTGGTAACTTATTCGGTGCACTGACTAGCAGGCTGTTGCAGTAGTCCATCCTCGACATCACAAGGGAGAGGAGGAGGATGACAAGGGATTCTTTTGTGAGGTATCGTCGGATGTTTGTTATATTTCGCAGCTGGAAGAAGCAAGCTCTGGTGATGCTGTTGACGTGCTTTGCCATAGACAGTTCAGGATCCATCACTACACCAAGATTTTTCACTGATGACGAAAGGCTTATAGTAGAGCTACCAATCTTTAGGGAGACAAGTCCAGACTGGGACTGCTGGGCCTACTAACATACACCCAGTCTTCTCATCATTGAGTTTGAGTCTGTTGATGTTCATCCAGCTCTTTATGTCAGTGCAGCAGGTAGTAACTTCTGAGGCAGCGGTCTGTGCTGCTAACACATCGGGTTGAAATATCTTCATAAGCTGACTGTCATCTGCATAAAGATGTCGTGGCAACTTGTGCTGGTCGATAACTTGGCACAGTTCCTTGGTATAAAGGGTGAATAGCACGGGCCCCAAGACAGAACCTTGCGGCACGCCGCAAGTGAGATGAATAGGATCTGAGAACTGACCATCAATGAACACTCGTTGAGTTCTCAGTGACAGGTAGATTGTGAACCAGTCAAGGACACCAAAGTCATCTCGGAGCCGATGTAGGAGTCTCTCGTGGTCAATGGTGTCAAAGGCTGCACTGAGATCCAGAAGAACCAACAGACCAATGTTCCCAGAATCTACAGCACATCTAAGGTCATTGACAACTTTGAGCAGGGCTGTTTCTGTGCTGTGTCGAGGGGATGAAAAAGTGCATTTGCTTTCAAATGGTTGGACAGGCGTTCTGCAACTGCCCTTTCAATGAGTTGTGACAAGAACGACAGATTTAAAACGGGTCGATAACTTTTCATATTCTCAACATCCAAATTGGGCTTTTTGAGGAGAGGTTTAACGATGGCATTCCTGAGTGAAGTGGCATGATACCTTGCTGTAAGCATTGGTTCACTATAGATGTCAGTGTTGGCAGGAGAATGTCAATATAATTTATGACAACTTTGGTAGGTATTGGGTCCAGAACACAGCAAATGGGTTTAGACCTCCTTAGAAGTTTCAAAAGTTGACAGTCAGTAAATGGTGTAAAGTCATCCCAAGGGGGCAGCACAAAATGACTCTCCAGGTGCACAGGGTGTTTCAGTTTGGGAGGAACTTGTATCATTCAATACAGTCATGATATTCTGAACCTTCTCATGAAAGTAGGTTGCGAAACTCTGAGCTATTTCTGTCTTGCTTCAATGTCAGGCAGACTTTTATCCAAAGATTTTCCCATTAAACTGAACATCAGCTTGAACAAGGCATTGGAGTCAAATTTGCTGTCAATGATTTTAGAGTTCATGAAATTCTGCTTAACTTGTTTGATAACACTGGTGACCATATTTCTGGCTGAGCAGTACAGTTGACGGTGAACTTCAAGACACGACTTTCTCCACCTCCTCTCAGCAACTCGTCCCTCAGCTTTGGCCTCCTTGACTTCAGGGCTGAATAGCGAGTTTCTTGACTTTCTCTGGGGCGTGTTTATCCAGGAGCTCTAGCAGCACGTCGTTGAACATTCTGACGTAAGCTTCACAGTCAGTTGGAGGATCAGTCAACAAGGTCGAATTGAGCAAATCTGACCGAAAAACCTCAGTGTCCGTATTTTTAATGTTTCTACATCTGACATACGTAACAGGATGCGTGGGTTTTGGGATGTCAATTATGAACGTTATCAAATGGTGGTCGGATATCTGATAGTCCGTAACTCTAGCATGAGTTATGATCTGATCAGTTTCTTTTTTGATAACCCAATCCAGAATGTGGCCTGATTTATGAGTAGGAGAGTCAATGATCTGATGACAGTTGTGAGCTTCTAAACGGCTGAGCATCTGGGAGGTATCGCTTTTGATTGTGGCATCAAAATTAATGTTGAAGTTTCCAATGATAACAGGATGACTTCTGCTTACACAGATTTGATTTAACAAGTTTGAAAACTCCTCAAGAAACGAACTAAATGAATATTGGTTCATTTTAGATGGGGGTAGTCGATAAATTGCTGCAATGTCAGTTGAATAACTTCCCTGAACAATCTGGATTTGCATGCACTCAAATGATGTGAATTCTTCAGCTGGGCGAACTTTCACCTGTAGATTGTCTCTGTAGATGATGACTAAACCAGCTCCACGTGTTTCTCCTGGCTGATGTTTCATCTTGTAGCCAGGGGAGTTAGACTTGCAACCTTGGATTCATCACCTTGAGGTTTTAACCAAGTTTCAGTTAAAACCATGATGTCAACATCGCAATCAATAATAGTGTCGATGATGGTTTCACATTTGTTGCAAGCTGATTGTACATTCCAGAGACTGAGTTTCAGGGTGGTTGGTAGTCGGCGGGGTGGTTTGTAAATGGGATTGTCCAGATTCACTGAAGAAACAATTTCATTGGTTGTTTGGGTTTGTAGCCTACTGTCAGTCAAAACACAAACAGGTCTCTGCTTACGCCTGCCAGCTCCTCGACCTCTGATTGTCTAACGTCGGTGACCATTGTGTAATATTGACTCCAAGCAAGTTACAGCACGTTTCAGTTCACATAAAAGTTCACCTTGTGAACAAGAATTACCAACTTCAATCAGCTTCTGTCTTGTGTAATAGAGGCCAAGTCCATCCATGACCGGGCTTATCCAATCAAGATCCAAACAAAAGACAGGTACACTGGTGAACTTGTTCTCACTATGAAAAGTTAGCAATGATAGCAACAATGTCACTATCAAAGTCAATCTTTCCGGTGAATATAGAAATGATATTTCCCATATCAATTTGATCTATGAACAGTCAGAAATGTCTTTGCAAAGTATGACACATCTAGGATGTGTAAATCCTGAGAAAAACACATAAAATGTGAGAGCAAATGAGAGCCCTGCCGCCTGTCAAGCGCTTGCTCACTACATCATGTATGAAAGTTTTGACAGTGAGCTGGCTATGTCCTAAGCCTGACCTTTGGCATGACATCTCATGTGGATGACCAGATACGTAAATTAGGGGACAGTGGCCGCATAAACTAAATGGCCGAGTTTCAAGGATAGTTGACGCAATACAAAATGCATCATCATTAACAGTGATTACTATTCTTTCTTTCTTTCAAAACTATTTGTAACACCATAAAAAAAATTTGGGGTTACGTTACTTGAGTAAATTTTTTAAAGTTTTTCCGCATGTAGACGTACGGTATCTTTCCACTTAAACCTAAATTAATCATCAATAGTTCGGCAATGGTCACATAAAACGTCATTAGTGTCAGTTAACTCGTCATTAGTATTCAGCGAGACGTCAATATGTATGTGAATCCGATAATTCACCTATTATATCTTTAAACACAATATTTATTAATGGGGTATTTATTTTACCATTCTAATGGTGATATATATATATATGTGTATAGAATATGTCATTAAAGTAACAAAATGTCCTAATTCTATCTATTCAACCTTTTAAACAATACTCGGCATTTGAAATGAATGTTATAATCATACCTTCGGGTTTGTATCAGTTACTTGTATTAGTTGTTTGCAGACGTTGGAAATCTTGGTTTAATAAACATAGACAGAATGCTAAGTTTTCTTTCCTGTATATTTATAATTACATCTCTTTTTTATCATTCTGCATAGATATATACATATTAAGTAGTAATTTATCTTTTCTATTACTTTTAGCAAGATTGATTGTAGTCGGAAGATTTACATAACCTAAGTTACAACTACATAACAGACTCAACAGAGCTTTAAAAAACACAGTTAAAATATACTAAACTTCACGTCCCTCCATGTGATACAAACGTTAATTGTTTACCATTTATCATTCGTGAAAAATGAAAAACAAATGTATAAATAAACATTATTTACCTCAGAGACAGATACTTCTCGTGAAGGTGAACAGGACATCTCTCTGGGTTTTTTTGGAGTTGGGTCCCACAACAATACTTTTCATTTCATTTCGCTATCACTGGACATGCTTACCTACGATCTGGAAAAACTAATGCTTGAAACACCTTTATACATAGCGTCATTATCACGTTTCTCGTCATTATTCCAGCGCGTGCATTCCGCGTAACATTTTATGTTTATGATTTATGTGCTTGTGCACGTGAATCAAATGCGAAAAAAGACGTCATTAGTACGTATACACTGCGTGCATTGTGATGTGTGCATGGATAGATTCTTGAATAACATTCTTGGAATAGTGATGTGTATGTAAGACGAAACTAAAACCGGTTTCGAATTTAGGTTTAAGTAGAATACCCATGGGACATAAATATACACAGAGTCAATATATAAGACATGACAAGGACAGAATAGAATAATAAATATATTGTAGATGGTCCTAATGAAACCATTTTCAACAGGAAAATGCTTTTGAAATACCTCTCACTGACTTACTTGATGCGTGATAATTATATATTATTTTAAAACATTATATTCTTTTTTCACCAGACAAAAATAAGACAATACGAAAATATTTTGCATATAGAAATATCGGTTTCTTTGACATTCATCATATCCACTCTATCCCTACATATATTAGATTTGCTATTGACCAGTCTGAATTCGACATAATTACATTTCGGATAATGGGATTTACTCCGAACTGGTGGAATTAACGTTATATTTGAGTAAAAGAGACAGTCAACATACAATGTACATACATTACAGGGTGACTCTTCATTGTTTTAATGTACTAGTTCATGATTGTATTTTTACGGAAATGTTGAGGTGAGACTCAAATAAAGAATCTGTCTGTCTGTCTACATTTATGGACTGATAGATTAAACATCATATTGGAAACTCTAAACGTAAGGTGACAAGGGCAGTTGTGCTTATTGTCAATCAAAGGAAATGGCGAGTTTCAATTAGCCTAGTTGTCAATGTTCTGTCCTCCTACCAGAGAGGTCAACTTCAGGTGACAGACACACTTTCTGACAAGATCTGGCCTGCCTGTCTGGACTCCAAGATATGTCACAGCTGATTCGGATTTACATGAAGACTAAATGCATGTATACGGCCATGACTTAGATATGCTGTTATTCGGTTCATCGATATGTTGAATCGATTTCCAAAGCTGTGCATGCGTATATGCTCAAGCAATATACCGGTTACGGGTATCAAGTATCACGAATATATTGATATGCAGCAATTTCAACCTACATGTAAGCACATTGAAGTGTAAGATTGGTATTTTTGGATGAAGCTATTTACAAGAGTAAATAAATCCCTCGAGGGATCCGAACCAGCACCCTCAGAGTCGGTAATTTCCTGTCATTTCCGAATAAATGTGAAAGGGCCTTAAATATTCCACCTGCGTTCAACTCAAGAATTTTCTTGATTGCTGTCAGTACAAGTAAGCGTGCAGAATTAATCAAATTGATCTGCAAGTCTCATTTTTGGAAAATTTCGTTTATGTTAGCTTGCAAACTGTATATTAGTTTAAATTATGATGCATATTTAAAATTCATTTTTCATTTATTTTTTTCTCGGTTAGTAGCGACTTTATTACTTTCACTACATCTTATTAACTTCCATATCAAATCTAGGTAGTGTGAACAGATAAAAAGCATTGATAAGGAAGGTGTTTCTGTCCATTGGCCACTGACAATTCTCTCATTGTTACATTACTGACAAATTCAACGAGGGTTTGCACTTACGCTTCTTTCATCTGTGTTGCTAACTGTTTTGGAGATGGTTTGTGTTTGATTATTTAAGACATTATGCTTTCGAAGATTCATGTTTTCAGAGATAACAGATGTAGAGAGGTTTGTCTGACGGAAAATTGTATTTCTATTTTCATGCTAGGTTGGTAATTGTATATGTCGAAAACTTAATATTTCATTTGACTGGTATCAGATTTGCTTTGAGAGTAAATCACATTTGACAGCTAATATGCTAGAAGTTCTTATCAAAGTGAAATCGCATTGTATAACATGTAACCATTCATGGTGGTCATAATGGACAGTTTCAAATTGTCTCAAAATACTGATTTTGGGTATTTTTGTTAGCTTTCGTAAACAATTTAATCGCTTGGTATGCAGAAATCTTATTAAGTGGTTGTTAGTTCTGTCAAGCTAAATATTATGATAAAGTTAATTGTGATTTATTATTTTGTCATTTGTTGTCAAAATGGACAACATAACTAATATTGTGAATGACATTGTCAAACATAAACAGATTAACGTAATTGACTATTTCCATAAGGTAACTGTTTTAGATATGAAATGGAAATCGTTTTCAAATTAAGTTACATTCCTATGGTTGTATTTATAAATAATCAACGCAAAGAAACACAATAGTTCCAGAATGATCGTGTGATTGTGAAAGACTATGCGAAGATTTTATTGAGTAGAATGGAAAGAAACATGTCAACAGCGTTTAAATATACTATTCGGTTTAGTTTCCTCACCAGTACGTTTTAGTCTCATTGTACAGGAGCGGTAGATAAAGTGATTAGTTACAAGTTATACTTTATTTTGCTCAATTATGTTGCTCGAATCATTCTTTCATTGAACTATTGATTAATTAACTGCATGGTTACATCGTTCTACAGAGTTTTAAACAACTATTAATTTCACTTACAGTGATCACGTACAGGTGAAATTAATAGCTACATTGTCATATATTCAATCATCAACAAAAGTTTCCCGACACATTTGCTTCGAACTGGTCCGTCTAAATTAGATACATATTATCTGTGAATCTGGAGCAATGGAAGAAATGTATATAACACATCACTTGCCAATTTGCCTGGATCTCTTTGATCACATATTACCTCCTACTAGTGATAAAGAACATGCTATACAGGTTATAGATATTGGATAGCTCTATTTAGGAAAGGGTTGATATGTAAATGTGACGCTGGGATATCTATGCATTTTTATGGAAATATTTTTAGCATTCTGACATTCCACTGGCGTTAATGATTCGTAACAACATTGGCATTGTTGAATTATGATATTATAAATTGTTCCTATCATCTTAGTTGTCATATTTCCACTGCGTCATTAAACTATATACATCTATTTCTGTTGAGTTCTCTGATTTTTTAAAAGATGTGAATTCATTAAGCAGAATGACTATATGAAGGCTTTATGTCTTAGCTGCACGATATCATTTTCTTACACATAATTTGTCTTTCAAAATGGTTCACGTGACATGTACAGAATCGAAATTAATGTCTTTTAGATAACACATCAATAGGTTTACTTAAGGAAATTATCTTTATCACGAACATTATAATGCTGCTTTTAATAAACATTTTTAAAATAGCCATGTTGGCAATTTTCAGATGATTACTCACGTGCAAAAGAAACGCCCCTGTAGAAGATCAAAGATATTTCAATCCACGGACAATACATGCGACTGAAATAGCGTTACATTTTGTCTTCAGAACCCAAAAATACTAAATATGAATTTTCAAAACAGTATCTGTTCATATTTCTGAGAAAGATGCACACATTTTAAAAATCGTTTCAAAAAGCGATTTTAGCTTGTTTTGTGACGCCTACAGTAATGACGCGTCAACATATTTAAATCCAAGAATGTTATTTATGTCGGAAACATATTTATTAATTAGATTTCTACTTTTATACTTAAATACCAAACGTTGTTGCCAAAAACCATCTTGAAAAAGCAATTTCAGTACACCATGTGTATTCGAACAGAAACAAAATAAAAGAATCATACTCTGATGTATGAAAATATGAGTACTTCTTTACAAAACATGTGTCTGTCAAATACATTCAACACCTTCTTTCTCTGACATTAATATTCCATTTGATATTATTTTAAAAATGTGGGGACGTTTCTTATGTACGTGAGTATACTTTCTTGTTGATTTGCTACTCAGGCGTTAGGTGTAACCATAGTTGTTTAACAGTTAAATATAACTCTACCGATTAAGCATAAACTATCTTCAGGTTTCAAACAGTAAACTATACATAACTATGGGATAAGCTGCAAGGTAGAATGATATCAGTGTTATCCGTGCATTATGCTAACAATTAAGCACGATTGGGGTGATTCTGAATGTGATATCAATCTCATTGGTTTCTGAAACTGACAGGAGCAGATTAAGAATTGTATGAGGTTGTCCTGATTAAGTTAATTTCTCTGTGCGGAGCATATCTCCCACCAATAGATGTCAGCTTCACCACATTCAATACACATGTCAGCCATGATTACTTGATTTGCCTTTTGACGGTTAGAGCTATATATGAAGTTTAGATTTGGCCAATTCCATCTCAAAAGAGTAATGTTGTCTCCCAAACTATATACACTCGCCTCACCAAACTTGTCAACCATGTCAACCATGCTATCTAGTGGTACCTTTCTGTTAGAGCTTTTTTTTATGAATTTCCGTTTCCAAGGAGACATGACTGTATGTATTGATCTTACAGGAGTCATCAGACTATCACACAAACTATCGACACTAGCTTTACAAACTTGATACACATGATCAACACGATCACTAGATGTCACAAAGTTTAATGTGAATTTCATGTTCGTGGCTTCCATGTTAAGAATATAAGATGACCGTCCTATTTATATATCAATTCTTGATCACTCACAGGGAACTATAGAATAATTATAACTAACTATAGCATAGACGAATCATTGTGATGATATCCTAATTAGGTTTATTTTTAACTTGCCCTACTTCTTTATAATAAGTCAACGTGGAAGTTTCCATGTTTGGATTCGATTTGCTATCATATTTATGTACACTGTTTTCCATTACGTAATTCAAATTGCATTTAGTAATCTAGGTAGGCCTATTTAGAACCTTTTTTTATTTCAAGCATCACGATACATGTTTAAATGAAACATTTACCCATCATGCAGTGGTAAAGATCACCTTATGATATACACTGATTTTTTCACCATTATTCATTTATGAATGATGTATATGTATTTATTTTTTTTCTTTGCAAATGTTATATTCAATGTCCTTGTCTATTTGTACCTTAAAGGACTAATCTAAAGAAATATAATCTCAAAGACGTCAGTGTTGCCGTAGAAACACGGTTTAATGAATAGTTAATGAACACATCTAGGTTAAAATTACACTGTTTCATTTAAATAATCTCATTGGTGAAGTATGTGATGTATTATTGATGCTATATATCCAGAAACAACAAAGAATGGATCAAATATTTGATGGTTAACACCATAAAGACAAGATGAAATCCATAATGATTGATCATGAGGCTCAGAATGATCATGATCAACTTTCAAAAATCATGTTTAGACATATTATTAAGTTTCCACTGACTATAATCGTTGGTTTTCACGAAAAGGCAATCTTTTGCTGTGATGTTTTGATAGTAACAAAGTTGGCGGAAAATATTGAAATGGGTTCCGTACGTCCGTCCCGAAATCGTTTCCGAAGCAGAACTGAAAAACCGTACGGCATGGTATGTGGAACATTCATCATGTGTGGATGAGACTTTTTGTTATTTTCACAGTCTTCGCTTCTTCTCCGTTTTCATGGAAACGCAACCTGGACTTTCGCTCCGGTGCAGAACTAAATACCGCAAGGCATACATGTAGCTGAGACAACTGTCAAAAAAACCGGCAATTTTCGGCAACAGTCACTACTTCTCGATAAAATAACACAATTTATAACGTTTGGCACATGTGACCCCAAACAACACAATGGATGTACCTTTAAGAATATCCATAATGTGAATGATATTTTCGATTTTTGTATTTGTCCAGGTTTCAATGGAATCAAAAGCCGAAACATGTTTTCAATTGGCAGGGGATATAGCCGATTCTGTCTGCTTGTTATACAATAGCATATGAAATGAGACTAAATATTTGTATATCAGATTATAGGTACACGATTATGTAATTAAAAGGACTTGAGTTCATCGATTTCTGATTGACTTTCGAAGTTCTTCATGCTTGCATACACGATCAGAACGTTGATTATGACTATCAAATACGCTTATCGATTTATGCAGTAGCTGTAGCATATAACAGTGATCACTTTGGATTAGTTTGGTAATTGATTAATGCCAGTCCAATATGAGAATTAATCAGTGAATAACGACTTTCATCTCAAGTCAACATAAACGCTTTACCGAAATGCAATTCCATGATGAATTCGTACAGCACAGTAATACATTCCCGCCTTACATCATACATGGCATAAGCGGGTTTAGAGTGACAGTGTAATTACTCTGGACGTGATTTGTTGACGCGAATTTATTCAACCCTGAATGAAGTGTAATATGCCATGTGTAGGCTGCTATTATAAGTCTAGTCTTGTCATATGCATCGTACAAAGCCCGAGAAGCTGCATGACCCATGACTCTATATTTTCTAATTATGTTGCCAATAGGGCTTGAATGAATCCAGCGATGAACATTCTTAAATCCAAATGCGTTGGTAAAAATGAAAATATGATAACTCATTCGAGGAATTTTGGTCAATTATCGTTTTCAGATGAAAAGTTTAAAAAACCTATTTACAGCTGTTACATTCGGTTTGATACATCTGTGGTGATGTCCTCCCGAGGACATAATGTTCTTATTTACATGGACATTAGTATAACATACACAGGTACAATAATCTGGTGGCGCCTTATTAAAAACTTCACAAAAAGTAATAATTCATTACGATTCTTTCCATCCATTCTCCATGATGATACACTGTGTATGCTGATAGCACTGAAATTGCAAATATTATGAATGAATACTTTACAAATCAAACCAAAGTTACGTATCCAGACAAACAACAAGAAAAAAGAGCATGGCTCACATACCCCGTCATCCGCTATCCGCCCATTGAGCATTATAGATGTCAAGGGTATTAGTTTAATAAACAGATTCAAGCATCATAATATTGTCCAAAATATTTTTTGGAACTGGCTTTGTTATAACAAAATTTCATTCACCAAGAAATAATATTTTTCAGTCCTTAAAAAATAATATTTCAGAACTGGACTTTGAATTCAATGAAGAGTATCTTATATAATGAAAACAATTGTAAATCATTATGCCACAGAATACGTTCATAAAACGATTTTGTTTCATAAAATGGTCAATAATAATTCACCAAATTATCTAAGCAACCTAGTACCTCCCAAAATATCAGATGTTGTTGGCTACTATCATCGCGAAAAGTCCAAACCATTTACTGTAACACCGTAAATTATGCGAGATCATTCCTTCCCGACACTGTTAAACTATGGAACTCGTTACCGATAGAACATAGAAACTCGCCATCTTTGATGACTTTCAAAAAAGCTATCCTTCAGGATACTGACACATACACATACACATTTTGACTTGAATTACGGTAGTAGATTTTGCCAAATTATATATTCTCGTATCAGACTTGAATGCACACAAGTATGAAAGATTCATATCACAAACGTCCGCCTGTTCCTGTGGCCATACTTATGAGAGATTCAACACCCTTTTTCGTTTCATGCCCTCTTTTTAGTGTTATAAGACAAAACATGTTCTTTTACTGAGGATTTGACTTGAAGTCAGTTTTATTTGGAAATTCAAATTTCTCGTCTACCGAAAAAAATGAACGTCTAATATCAGTTCACGATTTTTTAAATTTAATAGGCAGATTTGTTAAATAATTCATCAGTTGATGTATAATTTACAATGATTAGCATTATTGGCATTTGTTGATGTTTTCTTTTTAAAGTTGTACTTAATATTACTTGTTGGCGTTTGTATGTATATAGATATATCATATATATTGTAACTTCACCATGACATGTATTTTATTGTTGTATCTTGGAGCGGTATTTATATAAGCTCATAGCTTGTTTACCAATCCAATTCTTCATGAAATAAGTATGTTTAAACCACATACACAGGCGCGATCGCTCAAGACTTGTCAGGGTAACGGTAGATTTTGAATTGTGATGTCGATGACTCACACTGAGTCATGTATCCCTATAGGAGGGAAATAATTTATAACTTACATTACGTGATAGTTGTATATTTATAATTATTATTTTATTTATTTTATTTTATCGGACAGGAAGAAAAAATGAACCCTATTGGCAAATTCGAATATTAATAAGAGTCAGTGAATAGAAACAGGTGACACATTGGCATCCACCATGGGTCACCCTGACCTGATGTTTCGATCCCTTGGTTATTTTCATCAGGCAAACCGTTCTCAGGTCACCTTCCATGTTTTTAAATAACGACGATAACCATATATTATTGCATAAGTTGACGGAAGCAGTTTGATTGGTGTAGAGTTGTCAACTTGCCATTTGATTGACTGAACATCAAAATACCACCTTGAAATCATTTTAATAAGCAGTAACTTGTACACTTATGAATTCCTTTCACTTGGTTCATAATTTTTGAATAATTTAACGCGTAGTATCGTATACTTTAAAATTAGCGATTGGCCAATCAGAATTCGACAATATATCTTTCAGTTAATGAGATTTAACGCAAAGTATTTTTCTATTAAAAGGGAATGTTTGCATAAATGTGTGTGTCAATCTTAAAACAAACAGCAGATCTTTGACAAGCAACATCACATTGGAAATTAATTAATCTTAATAAGCGGAGCTAGGCTCATTGTCAATGAAAGGAGATTGATAGTTTCAATTAAGCAAGTTGTCAATCTTCAGCCCTCCTACCAGAGGTCACCTTCAAGCGCCAGACAAACTATCTCACCTCCTCGGACTCACATACCTACATTGTATATATAGAAGGGAGTATCTGTTTCAGGTGTGATGAGGACATGATTACCATCAATCTGCAGTTGACTCATGTCTGAACACCAGACTTCTAAATATAAACAAATATCTAAACGCTCCTCCCGTCTGGACACAGCTGTGATGTAGTGAACTGGAGGGCTCAGTTGACACAAATGAAGGAACATAAGTTAGCGTTCTTAAACAGCTATTTTAAAATTCTGGAAATATTAGTTAATTCCCCTTCAAGTAACCTACACTAAGACCATGTCACATTTCATGACCGGACTCGCGTGTCTCTGTAGCTGATGTAGAGAAGGTACTTAAAGCGTGGATCCTCATAAACCTCATTAAGAAGAGTGTCGGTGCTGTATAACGTAGTGGCGAATCCCCGATCATCTAATGTCTCCAGCACTTAGAATGTTGGATTTCATGACTGTCTTCTTCATAAAGACGTATACATGATATTACGCAGGATAATCATATTTCGAGATCGATATTTTCCGAAATTCTCGCTCTTTGCAAACAAACCGTTCGCCGTTACAATTTGAAGATCATCCTCAGCATCGTTCTCTTCTTTCTGTTCACTCTGTGTCTGTTCCATCGAAATTAAGTCTTTTTACAGATACATTTTCAGAACGACGTGATCTCTGAAAGTTAGTCAGGGGGAAAACAGAATTTGATCGATACGCTCCCTTTGTCAATTCGAGCACCTGGTGAAGCAGAAATAGTGTCTGCAGAAAGTACTGTAGGCGGAACCCGTGCAAGTCAAATGGCACACTCCTCTTTCATCCGAGCCGAAGTTTATGGCTCGCTTATTTCAATTGTTCCCCCATCTGCAATGAACATTACACACTTGACAACGACTAGACTGTAAGTATAGATTAAAGATCTAAAGAGAAACAAAGTTAACGATAGCATTAGGTTTTTTTTCTCAAATTTCTCATTGAGGTTCTCATTTGAGTTCTCATTGGTTTCTCATTTGGTTTCAAACTACTCAAATCCACCTAAGACCTAAGACCTAACTCATACGGGTCATCGGGGGTTATGATGCCTCGAATAGAGTGTTGATGTGAACAATGACCAAAGTAGGTCTCATATGTGTTTGTTAATAAAATCTATTTTAAATTTGGACATCATTTTGCAACATCTTGTTGATTTAGCTTTCATGAAAAGTTATATTATTCATAAAAAGAATAAAGATACAATACCTGATCCTATACTTTTAAACAGTAAGAACAATTGAAAAGGTTATCGAATAACACAATACGTATCATCAGGATTACATTCAAAATTAAACGTCCTTGTTAACAATTCAAAAGTTATTGATAGTGACATAGTTTGATACATATTAACCATTTTCCCAACTAATGTCACTTATAAGAGCCTTTTGTTGCTACATGATTCTAAGTTATTTGAATAAATGTGCTATATAGTTTATTCTCCATGGTCACGTTTTCATCGTTTTATCAATGGAAGAACCATATCACTTATCATACTTTGTTCTTTCTGAATATACTAATTTAAAATGAGGATTCTCGCACAAAGTTTTTTCATATTCATGCATCGTAATCAAATTATCTCTTTTTAGAGACTGGCTTTTCTATTTGTGTTTCTGACGGCCATTTACATGGTACTCCTTGACGTACAATGATGATTCTAATACCTATTCTCGTTATGAAAATATTATCATTAGAAAGGTGGTATATTGTTTTAAGAGAACTCTAAAACCATTAGGAATGGTTTAATGGTGCCGCATGAACTATTAAAACATTTCAAATAGTTGCATTGCTAATGTGTATGTAAATGAAATAGGAATTATCGAAAAAGTACAAATGTCCTCATGTTCGTTTCAAAGGTAAATCATGTTTCCATCATGAAACTCCATCATCCTTTGCCAGTTATTAAACTTCTTCACTACGATATAAAGGGGTTTCTTGTTTGTCAATGGCAGAACATCCTTCAATTTGACCCTAACCAAATAATTTTAAAAGACTTTTTTACACTAGGTAAGGTACAGTTCTGGTACCTAAAACGTGTATGAAAGTATAACACTTCCACGTTTTTTGGACATAGACTAAATAAATGTACATGTACTACTGCACAGACTACTTGCTAGAAATGAATTGGTTAATATAACGAAATATTACTATATATTTGCTGAAATCTTAAGGACCATTACTCTGGTAATTGTTAGTTGTAGAATCTCAACAGGAGCTCAACAGCTTCGAAAATATCCTTGTTAATGATTATCTTGGAGAGACGTCAGTCTAAAGCAAATTAGGCCACACGTGCTATTAGACCAGGGTTTTCATACTTCTATATAGATAGATTTATTTATAGATGCTATTCATTTTGTCAGAAATTATATAACATTTATGCATGTCACATTTATAAATAAATATAATAGGTTTGAATTTTTTTTTATCGGTTTACACGTACAGTTGTCATAGCAACACGATAACCCAATAACATCATGCTGAAGACGGACACAAATGTTGACACTTAATGTTTAAAAGAAATATGGCTTACTTATGGCTTCAGTTACACGTGGGTTTATCATAATATCGGTTGTATCAAATCTTTTATTTCGCTGTTCAAGAAGGGATACATCCGTATTATTCAATATAATATTTTGGTCACTTGGTCTGAAAATATTATAGCAGTTATCGTCAGCTGCAAACTAGATCTATATAGAACTTTAGTCTTAAATTATTTGAAACTTATTTGTCATTAATTACACTGCCAGTAAATCGAATAGCTTTACGTAGATTATGATGTTCCAACCGGTGTCTTTTACTTAAACAAGGACGCAAATCTATCAATCTCACAAACAATGTTGTCCATTTTGCATTAATTCCTGTTTATCTATTTTGTATCCTCATTCCCTTTTACAACAGCTTGAGGAAATCTTTTCTCCCAAGTTATTATATAGAATTCCCTTCATACCCAGAACTTATACAGCTGTTTATCTTTTTTTATGCTGTAAAATTTTGAGCTAAATACTTATTTTTATGTTATTAAGGAAGAGGAAAATCTATATTTTAACAGTAAATCGCCAACTTCGTACACTTACTTATAATAAAACTGTTCACCGATTCTCTACTGTGTGCGGTGCGCCCATGTCGTTGTGATCATAGTCCCACGTGCACTGTAAACATGTCGGTGGCTCCCTTACTCATCTACGTACACAATCTCAATAGTTTACCTGAGGTTGCACAACAGTTAGACCGCTTATGTAACCCTTCGTGTCAGCTAGTTAATTTTTATTGGTTCATGACGAATCAACAAGTTTCCATTACTTTTCTGATTGTTCAACAAATGGGAAATATATTACCCGTTGCCATGGCAACTGTCAAACTCTCTGCTGAGAAGCAATGCTTCAGTGATCGTATGACGTATGCAGTGCTTTGCAAACATGTTCCCTATGTGCTCGTTCATTTTTTTGGCAAATTATCTCAGCATTTTTTGAACGTTATAATTATAGATGAACAACCGACTTTATTGTTGTTTTATGCTTGTGCGAAGACAACTGGAAGATTAACAATATTTACCCGACAGGGCGACGTCTCTGTTTGCTCTCCGGCCATAGCCTATCTATCCATACATATAACAACCGTTTGTATTGTTTGACACGACGGTTAGATAAGTACTTTTTAAGTTAAGGGTTTCCTTCGGGTAGAAGGGCAAACTACGAAAGTATTTGTACAACAATGCAAGATAATTCAATCAACGAGTGATGGAGACGACTGAAAGACAGTGACAGTGTCTCTAAAAGCAAACTAAACTTCATTTATAATGTTTGAAACATTATCTGTTCATATATCTGAGGGAAAAAAACACGGCTTCTAAAACATCATCGTCTTAGAATCTCCTTTACCAGGCGAGATAGGAGAATGAAAGGAGACATTTTGGCTTGTTTTATGACATCATGAAGCAATAGTGCGTCATCGATTTAAAGTCCAAAAATCATGCCGACACCATGCTATACATCTTCCACAATTCATAAACAACTAACCCTTAATGGTGAAACATTATGTAAAAACACCTTTGAAATAGCTATTTCAGCACCCATGTGTGTTTGAACAGATATAAAATATTAAGTATCATACTCTCATGAATGAAATTCTTTATATCTCCCTAAGACATATATCCTCAACACATCATACTTGTTCAACAATGCTGATTCACGAAGGGTTTGAATTGACGACTATTATTCAAAATAACAAGTTGTCAGTAATAGTTTTATTTGTAGATACTTTAATTGAATATGCTGGCTTAATGATTCAGGGAAAGTCCTCCATACATATTCTCCACCATTTGATAAATAGTGATCTATTTCACGGATCAGATGGATGATAAAACTGTCAATGTTAACGTCTCAAGATATATCCACCATGTTCCCACAAATCACTTGAAATATAAACCACCTAATGGAACTCGTAAAACACTCTTTCAACATGCACTGTTTGGAGACATTCTAGACGTTGGTGTTGGGGATAGGACAAGGATACTTACGGATGATTAGTGGATGTTGTCCATTACCAAAATAAAGAAGTTGCTCATTCAGAAATATCATCTACTTTTTTAACATGAATTTGTAATTTTAACTGTATTTTGTTGTTGTATATATGTTGCCGAAAATTGGTTGGTCGACAGTCTACATACTTAGTGGAAGTTATTTGAAGTTGAGAACGTGATTATATTGTTCCCTTACCTCACAGAGAATACACTTATTTTGTATTAAACAATACTGTTTACGTCTTTTGCAGACAAAAAATATGCGTGTGTAACAGGCTTTAAGTTGGCATAGATGATTTGTTGGAACATTATGATGGACACACCAACTCTGAGGTGATTCTTGTGATTCGCTGAAATATGGTAACAGATATGTATAGCAATGACGTGATACAATGTACTTGTGATGCAGCCTATCATTATAATAAATACAGATGGGCGTTGGATAATCTATATAAATAACATTAATAACAAATCAAGACAACAATTTGAAAGTTTTCACTTGTTAACTGTTGTAATGTGAAAATGAGGTAAGTCCAAAGATACAATGTTAAATAGAAACAATCCTCGTTAGCAAAAGGTTGTAAATTTTAGAGCTGCTGGTACGAAATATACCTTGAATATGACATTTGCTTCAAAGTTGTTTTAAAATATAACAAGAGGTAGGCTTCACTTCGGGCTATGCACTTTAATTACCTAAATAGCTTCCTTGTGAATCAGTCTAGAATCTACCTGTGTAGGAGGTTACAGTTACTGGAAGTGGCTAGGTAAAACAGCACTGTTTCATTTCATGGTTTGGTTATTGTTTTGGATGTTTAAAGGCCAATGGTACCCATGCCAGTGATTAAATTCACACATTGTGTACTTGTTCAATCCTTTTTAATACAATAAGTTATTGTATGAAAACTTCAACCTCCTTAATACTATCTCTAACCTCGGAAGTGCGGAAGTAGCTTCAGTGCGTATTCCTGTAAAAATAAAAATGCCAATGGATTGAATTCTTCAGAAACAAAGTTCTAATAAGTTGTTTTGAATGTCATCATGATAAAATTATGCCAAATATCAAGACCCAGATCGTATATATGTTGTACGCAGTACCTATGATTTTTAAAATCTGGAAATTGGTTTACGAGAATGATTTTCTCTATAAGACTTGTCTTTGGACCATGTGGCCTCAGACTCTTGATAAAGAAAATAACAGTCTGGTACTGAAGATACGAACAATGATTATAATTCGGTAATGGAAAGATGGTGTTAGATGGTTGATCATTAGATCCTCAGTTGATTGAATCCAAATGAGCAATATGTGTAGAAAGCGTTGGCTTGCTGTTGGTTAACTTGATGAATATAATGGGGCGGTGGTGACTACCGCTCGTGACAGTACGTGACAGTGTGGTTTGAGGTACAATTACAATAAATTGACACCTTTTTTAATCTACATTGTACAGTGTGATATTGGTGTATTCTCAATATCAAGAAGTCAAATTTTACCAGCAACGAGAATAGGTGATAGTTAGACCATGAGGGCCTGTTGTCTAATCGTTGAAATGGTTAGTTAGACCACGAGCGCGTAACTAACCATTTCAACGATTAGACAACAGAGCCCGAATGGTCTAACTTCCTTAGACCATTGCCAGATAATAGTACGTTTGTATATTATTTTATTGTATATATATACTTTGTCAAGATAATATATGTAGGGTTTAGTGACATACGGGTGTTTCCATTGTTATAACACAGCAATACCAATGTAAGGAAACATTGTTATGCATTGTTTAGCCTGAAACATCATCAGTACGGTTAATGAACACACCTAGATTACATGCTTCAAATTATACCGAATCTCCAATAGTTGCATTCGAAACAGAAGAGAGGAATTGTTGGACGGAAATGGCAAGGTGATTGACACTCCCCGGGGAGATAGCTAAATCAAACATGTGGCTTTCTATCGTCAGATTGGCTAGGCGCTAATCGTACATGTAGGCCTTAGTATCTCTTGGGGGTGTTTCCAATTTCTGTTCTAACACATTACTGACAGTGTATTTTTGTCTTGGAACTCACGTACGTTTGATTCTATAAGGGGGCGGGGAGGGTTGCGTGGACATATTGTCAAGCATTCATATAAAACCTACATGTATGCAACCATCAACGAAATAGTTCGTGGCGTACTATTTTTGCAATACATTTATATGAATTAAAAATTCATTTTTTTTTTTAAAATCTGCAAACATCATCATGCATTCCTTTAGAGCCTAAATCATCAATGTAACAAATAATGAAGACATTTTGGTTACATAGTAAAAGGCATGCTTTATTAAGATATACGATTATGGTATGTGGGCGGATACGTCAGTGCGATTGCCACGCCCTAAGGAAATAGTTAAGTCAAATATATACATGTATGATCACATTGGCGAGGCAATAATTCAAAGATATAGGGCTAACCGTCTTGATTCAATTTTCTTTTGTAAGACTTCAATACAAATTTGATTTTGTGTCAATAGTACAAAGATATGTTTGATTTTATAAATTGACACATTACCGTGCAGTTGTGTATAGCCTAAGTAATCATTTAACCAGTAAGTGAAAATATTGGTTACATGATAAAAATGTGTTATGAGTAACAGGCACTAGATTTGATGTGATTTCACAGCAAGTGTCCCTATGAAAAAATCGGTGCCTGAATGTGAAAAGCCCTTCATATGTTTCAGAAAAAGGTCAGCATCAATATTGAATTTGATATATATATATATATATATATATATATATATATATATATATATATATATATATATATATATATATATATATATATATATATATATATATATATTCAATCAATAAGAATGTCAAAGCATGGAAGAAGTTCGTATGCATTCGTATCACTGATAATCCATATATCAATACATTCGTACCATGCATATGGTACTTCACGGAGATTAATATGTGTATTTGAACAAAGATATTTCACATAAGAATTAAATTATGCGCTTTGATTAATATAAGAAATTTTTTAGATGTCCTGAGAGAAACCTTTTTACTGATATTTTTTCCAATAACAAACACTCTCAACGAAGATTTATTGTCCTTTATGAAAAAATTTTGCTGATTATTTGAGTCGATTCTTAAACTTATTGTTAACAGATAACCTTGAATTCTAATATATCTATCACAAAGCAATCCCAATAAAAGGAACGAGTTGATGTCTCTGAATCTGTGTTGATATCAGGATATGTTTTTAAGAATTCTGTTGCAAACGCAATTGTTGATTATCTGTATTTTAGCTAAAATGTTCACATAAAGTATAGTTAAGGGTCGAAAGAAATTAAAACCCAATATTGACTTAGAAATACAAGTTATACAGACTTACAACTTCTTTATTGCAGTGAGATGCATCAACCAGTAGGTACTGAACATAATGGTATGGGAGACTCCACCTTAACTGCCTCTAAAAAAGTCAATATTGACTCTTTTTGCGACTTTTGAAAAGGCGTGTGTTCCAGAAACATGAACAAATAACTAATTATGTTTCAGTCGTGTTCTTTACTCGTGGATCAACATATCTCGCCTTGTAGCAGTGGTTCCCTTTTGCCGCATAGTGTATACTCTTTGATATACAGAGCTTCACCACAAACCAATTTCAATGAAATATAGTTTGTCATAATGATTTTACATTCCACAATAATGATACGTTGCCTAATCGTATAACAACCCTGTATAATCACGACCAAATATTGACATTAAGTACACTGAAAAAGCAAAAACACGAACTGTATATCCTGAGATTAATGCGTCATGAAACTAATGCGAGGAAGCCACATTTTACTTTAATGTTACAGTGTCAACACATCCGCTGTTGTTTAATGATTTATTGAAATTGACGATTAACAAGTTTAACGGCAGTCATGATCAGTCATTGTCACGGTAAGGACATTATTTGAGAGAAGCTTAATGGTTGCTATTGTCTGTATTGTTATGGTGAACCTGATCTGAATAAAGACGACAAGAGATTTACGTTTTCTGTCTTTTAATGAGGTTTCAAAAGTAGTCATGGACGGAAGGAAATTGGTTATTTTTAAAAAATGCGAGACGAGTAAAGACGCGTTTAACGCACTATTAACGTGGACATTAATTTCATGATTTACAGCAAGTTCCATTTAGGATTTTATTCCTACAGAGTATTCATCTAGTCGTAGTGACTCTGTAATTGCTAAATCGAGTACATGAACATAAGAACACCAACAACAATCTCGAATCAACAAAAGCTTGAAAACATTCAATTAAATGAAATGATTAAGCAATGTTTCGTTATTTTATGGGATTTCACAACTATTTGCTCTTTAAAAATGCAAACATGTGTATATTGCATTTATGAATAATATTTTCTTATAGAAGAGTTCCCTGACTGTAGCAGTTATTCAGTTACTTCACATCGTGTGTCCAAACACGATTACCATACTGATCAGTCGATCTTTATGCGATTAAATTGTAGCATTTCAGAACTTGCTGGAGTTAAGCACAAAGTCATGGGTATTCAACTTTTGTTTTATCCTTATTAGTTTGTTTGTTGCCATTTAGCATTTGTTTTTCACCAAACGACATTTCTATGTCTCTCACTACAGTAACATGTATTCGTGACATCATCGAAATCACACTAATGACTTTCAGCTGAACATATAGGTAGATAAATCATATTATTTCTCCCGACGTATGAAGCCTGACGCATATCAATATATTTAAGCTGAATACACACAAAAAAACAAGTCATTGAATCATACACTGTTATAACATAGTCATGAAAGAAGACGCCATGTACTTCACCTCCTTCTATTAATATTTGAATTACCAAATATTGTGCAAGATCCTTTAACCAGATCATACATTAGTCCACATCATACTTCCCCAAAAGCCCAACAATATCTGACATTACAAATCCTTGGAAACATTTCACCTCTCAGATAATTAAAAAGAAAAAGTAAATCTCAAGCAACTATTTCACATATTTACCCTCTAGAAGCAATCTCTCAAACCGTGCATCTGTCCACCCAGCAGTAAATGGGTACCTGGTATGATACGATGGTAGTCTGAATTTGAAACTGATAGGCGACCGGTTGTATTCTCCTCAGGGAGTGTTCTGTATTCGTTGACCAGGGGTAATATGTCGACCAGCGCTTTGAGCATGCAATGTGCATGGATATATGCGCTATATAAATGGTCTATTATTATTATTATATTTAATTTGAGACATATTGCAATCACAAGAAGACATGAGCATAAACATCCCCACCATATTGGGTCTTCTAAATGTTCTCAATCTGAGAACTTAGATGTGTACATAAGAAGGTGCCATCAAATCAGAAGTATATATCTGCAACCAAATACCGAATTTGGTTATTCTATCTAAATGTCCCCTTTGAAGATAACATGAACAATCCCAAAAAGCGGAAAATAGGGAATAATTGCAGAAAACACATTCTGGGAAAGCTGTTCCCTTTTTCTCCGACGGACAGACGGAGTTCAAACCTAAACTCACTTCGTTGAGGGGAATAATAATTACGTATTAAACAATGCCAGTACCAACATGCTGATTTACAAGGGCTTTGGTTTCATAATATCTTATTTATATTTATATTTTAATTTCACTTTCTATATGTATTTATTCATTTAAACATTCATAAACTGCCATTCGTTCACGTTAACTAAATATTTTTCTGACAAATGCATACATGTATCCATGGATTCGTAAAGAGTTAAACAAGGGCAGAACCTAAGACGACACCTAAAGCTAATTGCATTAATGAAATATATACCATGGGAATATATATTACATGTTTGATCAATGATTTATTGGTACAGTACATATTATTACACTGGTATTGTAGAACTGGAGGTGATGAAGAATGAAAAATTTTAATACCACACAAATTCTTTACTGTAAGTAAGCGACATGTCGACATGCCGTCGTGAAGCGAATGTGTTCATGTTTTTCATTGCTATATATAATGACACCATTTTGCATCCATTGAAATGTGCTATATGATGCAAATGCGTTGTTCATTGCTTTACCGTGTCACCATTGTGAGGCTCCGCCACCATCTGCTGCGTGTATTGGTCTCACGGTTATTATGTTGTTCTCTTTATCAACCAACAATACTTGCCTTAGCAGCTGTTACTTTTTGTGACAGATTTATCATAAATTACTCTTCCGGAAGAGTGAATACAAGTGAAAAGATTTGTTTAATTTATTTTTTACCTTTGATATACAATTTACAATTACATTGAGGAGTACGACCTCAATTGAAACTCATTCTAAACCCCACATTGATTTCTCAATAAATGTGTAGTATGTTATTTCTTTTGACGATGTTCGTCTACTATATTTGGCTGAAATGATTGTACAGAGACTGATGAAGGATTAGCGAGGTGATTGGAAGTCAGGTGAATGTTTATACAATAGAAGAGATTGATGTACATGGAATAGGTGAGTTGATACAACAGATGAGATTAATTTATATGGTAAAGTAAAATTGATACAGTAGATGAGATTGATGTACATGACGAGGAGGTGGTGATTACAAAGTGAAAATGGAGAGCACAGTAACATAGATTTTTTAAATGGAGATCACATAACTGGCTTCCAATCAATTAGCTATTCAACCTCAGTCCATCAACTCTATTTATTGTACAAACAACTCATCTCCAATCTCTTGTAAAAACAATTCATGTATATAACCCAGCTGTTTCCCCACTGGTGTACCACTTGCTTGACAACGACATTAGAACCTATGTCGAAACGTCGCCTTCAAAGAATAAAGAAGTTGTATATCCATAAAATCGTCTCTATTCTTCTTCAAAAGCATTCGAACAAAAAATATAAAATGTGTTAATTATTTTAAGAAATATTTTGTTGTTACGCTTAGGCACAAGGTGAGCCTCGAAAGCCCAGTCATGTTTTTTTTGTCTGTCAATAGCCATTGAACACTGTTCTTGTGTCAGACGGTACTTATGCGTAGTAGTAGTTCATCTTGAAGAGGGGTAGACCTAGTTGTTACGATATGTTTAATATATGTTTATGTCCTGTTTAACGGTGACTGTGCTCTCACACACGACAACAGTGTACGCCGTGAGTCTGCACGTGTAGATCACGTATCCGTATTCTTGTCTTTCCTTGTAACCTTCAGTCTTGTATTAAATGTTGTGATGTCAACTACTGCAAGGTTCCGAATCAGGATCTTCATATTGTTGATATTGTCTCACCTGTACATGCGCAGTTAAACAGTGAGAGCAAAACGGTAGTCGTCAGTCTTGAAAATACAATAGAGCTTACTCCACTAGTCAATCAACACACGCTCAAGGTCCTAGTTCGTGTTACAAATGTGGCTATCAGCACTCATCCGGAAGATGTGTAGCACATTGTACACACTGTAACAAATTTGGTAAACTCAATCATGTTACCAACATGTGATGGTCTAAAAATGTGACAAGATCCATGATCATGGTCATGTTGAGGATGAATTGTTCATCGATATATGTTGGTTATTCTGACTTCTCATCAAAATATTGGATAGTGCCAATATCGGTCAATAAAACAGTTCTTTCACTTATGTGAGGATCAGGATCTCAAACATACTTTCTGAAAGAGACTATGACAAACTGATCAACATGCCAGTTCTACAAACTATTGCTGGACGTTCGATGAATGCACCGAAATGCGGATTGGCACGTGGGTTGCAAGAGCATATGTCTACTTTTCTTCACATCAACAACAGAAGAATCATCTAGCCCAGGGAAGGGGATATGTATCTGCCCTACAACACCACAAGTCACAACTGAGCTCCGTTCCATAACAGCGAGCGCTTATAATTGCTCATTGATTGCTCAATGTAGCGCTCAAGTAGCGCTCAAGTAGCGCTCAAGTAGCGCTCATTCTCTCTTGAACGACACGGTGCAAACTCCTCGAACTTTGCACGCCTTGTTACGTTCAAGAGAGGGTTAAAAGTAATCGCTCATTGAGCGATTACTTTGAAACCTCTCTTGAACATGGCCCAGGTCTGCTTCACCGCTACACGAATCATCTGCAGTGATTGTTCTGAGTTCTGAGGGGTAAGCCCTGTCCATGCTAAACCGGAAGTTTGCAGTCGTCAACAACCATTTTCTAGACAGACAGTTGTTTTTCAACTGGGGTGGGTCCCGAAATTGGTTTGTTTTAAACATTTTCCATTGAATGATGTTAACAATATCAACATGTTTCAACTCTTGAATAGCTATAGTTTACAATCGCTACATCTGTGGAACATGGCAATAAATTTTTTTTAGAATTTTAACATTTCGGAAAGTCAGAGAGAAAATCCGCGAAAAGGCTATTTAAAACGTGAATGCCTTTGAGGGCTAATATGGTAGGGATCACTTAACTGGTGTCCTTCCTTGAGCATTGTCTTTATTACTCTCAAATACTGACAATATTCCTCGATTTTACTTAATTTCATTGGCTAATAATTTATGACGCTACAACAATCCACCCACCAATCACTGTCGAAGCCATGGAGGACGAATGGATAAACAGTTGGTGCTGCTGATTGGTGCCTGACTCTAAGGACGTGGGTACTCGTACCAAAAAAGTAAAACAAATTGTTGTATTCCAGACAATGTGATCCCAAATATAACAATGTTACATTTATTTACTATCTAAATAGAATGTATACTCACGTGCAAAAGAAACGTCCCATAATTTGTTAGAGAGTATAAAATGAAATACTGCTGTCGGAAAAAAGTAGAGTTTTAATGTATAGACAATTTGTTTTTGTAAAGATATACTCACAATTTTATACATCAGAGTATGATACTTTTATTGTTTTGTCTATTCATATAAATTTTAGTGCTAAAATCGCTTTTTCATAATGGGTTTTTGCCCAGAATGTTGGGTATATAAGTTTAAAATTATAACATGTAGACATTTAATTAATAAAAGATCATGGTGTCAACATAAATAAAATTATTGGACTTAAATTTGCTGACGCAATATTACCGTAGGACGTCATAAAACAAGCCAAAAAAGCCCTTTGACTATATCTAAATTTAGTCTAGTTAAAAATATTAAAACACGACGATTTCTTTAAGCGTGTATTTCTCAGAAATATGAACTGATAATGTTTTGAAAATTCAAATTTAGTTGGCTTCTGAAGATATGATGTAACTCTGTTTCGCTCGTGAATTGAACTACATATGTTTTGCCTGGTAACGTTTCTTTTGCACGTGAGATTATTTCTGATTTAAATGGATTGTTACGACTCATCACTGTTCACCTCTACAGTTATGACTAATGCCTACACAGAAAGCTGAACGCCTACTCACCTACTTAAAGCTCTGATACTATGAAGATTAACGTGAAATGGCCACTCCTGGCCCAGGGCTTCTATAAATGGAGTTTTTAATCATCTATAGCTGGATGCCGTATTCGCGTAGCAAATTCCTCACATGACACGTTTGTTTTAAGAGCACAGTGCCACTCTGTCTATTGAAATTCATTTATCACACATTTTCAAATCATTACTGACCTGGTTGTATAATTATTAAATAATATGTTTGCCTTAAAGGGATAGGTTTCATATTTAGAGCTACAATTCAACAAACTCATACATGGATCTAGTATCTGCATCAGTGATTTATTCGTAATTTATTTTCAAGATGTTTTACGACCATTACCTTACTTTCTTTTACAAGAAGCATCACATTATTTTATTACATGAATTGAATTATGAAAATTTAAATGAAGTAATTTTAACTAAAAAAATATTAAGTTAGAGAGTACTGCACTCTCTAGTCATATTGTTGTTTAGCTCTATATATGCATCTCGATGTTCAAGTTTATAATCGCAGTCAATAGTTATCCTGATGCTGCTGTTCGCTCGCAATAGACGTCACACCCCGCATTAAATAATAAAAAACATTTTTTAAAGTTCTAGAAAGCTATTTCGTACCATCTGTTCCCAAACTTGGTGATCTGCAAAAAGTAACCTTGCTCTCTTTTTAAGTTAATGTCAGTTATTATTCAAAGACAAATTTACAAGTCTTTACCTGTTGATCAATGGTTCAAGCAAAAAGACACCAGCATGAAAGCAAATACAGAAATTGTTAAATGAACCAGAACGTTCAGTTAAAGAGCCATTTTTCATCAGATGGCCTGGTCTGAAATCTGCCGTTGAAGCCGTGAATGTTACTCGTCCATTCTCACAACACTCTCTCAGTTTGCTGAAGGTTACGATTCGATTGTACAGAAAGATGCAATTACCTATATCTACAAATTTAGACATCTAATTTTCTGAAAATAGTATCTATCATGCGTGTCAATGCAACGTTAGATGTTAAGTTAGGAAAATATTCATTAACTAGTTTCCTTAGACTGTAACCTGATTCATTTCGTTGGATTGGAGTCATTTTATTGAAACAAAATCTCAGGCTATCGTGGTTGTCATGACGACTTCACTTAGTAGCTTTACTCGGTCGTGTTCAAATGTTGCAAGACAATATATATGTACTATATATATATATATACTAAGATTCGCTGTCAGAGAAAAATTCCGAAATTCAATTTGAGACTATAGACTGTGTTATGAATTATTTAATGAGTAATGAATACTGGGATTTATCAGTGAAATAAACCCTCTATCGGGACACAGCTACGATATTTATCATATCATATTACTTTAAAACTTAAATAATAACATTACATCTAATACAAATATGATATGAAAACTTTGTTAATTTAATAGGTGTCTCCTGTATCTGTGCCACATAGGTAAACTTCATGATTTTTCTTCTATTGTTTAAACTATTTATTGTATGTCTTTGAAACGTCATGTATACTGGCATTTCATTTGCTCTAAGGTCTTTATTTTTCAGGCGGGATTGTATTTCATTATTATAACAACAGTGTTATTTATGGTTTTAAGTAAAAGGAGCCGGCAATCAATCATGAAGTGGCACTTGGATTACAAAATAGTGAAATAAGAAATATTTAACATACACATAATATCATTGGGAAATATTCAGAGACAAACATTTATTGGTATTATGTGACTCAAAACGACAGCACCTATCGTTAACCATGTTCAAAGTCATTTGTCTATTTACCTCAATTACAATTCGTCATGGTCGTATATTTAAGACAATTCGTAATGTTTCGATGAACACAACCTTTAATAATAAAGAGACTGATATCAATTAAATTCAGCTGAGCCAAGCCATCCTCCAGCATTGCTCGCACCTGTCACTCCGCTCCTCTGTAGTAGAACAAGGAGAATCCGTCACGTTTACAGCAAGCATCGAAACAATACACCTCAATCGATTGGAGACGCTTCTCCGGCTTCCAGCAAGCCTACGTACATGCAACATTTGAGTCAAATCCGGCAAGGGGCAAGATGGATTTAAGTATGCAGTGAGTATTGTTGAGATAAACTACCAGTGACAGGGAATTCAGTCACTTGATTCTGACAGTGTGTTATATCCGTTGATTCTGGAATTGGATTTTGTGTTTGGATTTACCTGTTGGATTTTGTGACTGTATTTAGTGATTGGATATTTTCAGCTGTTTCTGTCAGAGGATACCATCAGATGATTTTGGTATTGTATTAAGTCATTGGGTTCTAGCAGTACTGGAATCCGATTATGACAGTGATTATGATTCGTTGACAAACATTTATGCCAGGAGATGTTGTTAGTTGATTGTGACAGCGGAGTTTGTTAGTGGGTTACGTAAGCGGACTTTGGAGTCCGTCGGGGGATTCGATTCAGATAGTAGATTACCACCATAGATTTTTTTGATAGTATGTCAGTGGATTCAACAGGGCAATGTGACAGTTGATTCTGCAAATGGAACACCTCAGTAAACGTGGACGTGTAATCTAACAGTTGATTCTGACATATGAATCTGAAGCTGTTTTCAGTCAGTGATACTCTGTCATTAGATTCTGACGCTTGGGCGCACTGACATTAGAGTCTGTTAGTACGATACCCCTAGAATAAATAAGGTAACCGTACCAATGTTGGGTCAGCAGATATTGCAACTTTTGTATGTTACCTTTCTCCGTGGACAAATCCCTCTTTTCCACTAAGAAGCGAGGTTTACTGCTTGAGTAGAGTTGTACATGCCTGGAAATACACCACACACTTTGACAAGGTATGTATATTATAAAAACTTTTGGAATTTCAGAATTTAATGATATTTCTATGATCTGTCAAGGTTTATACAAATCATGTGTTTCGCATAGTATATGTTGCGAGACACTTTCAGAATGCAAATGCTATATTTCTTCTGATTACCCTATACAATTAGTTTTTCGCAAGGGCAATCAATGAAAGAATTGACATACAGATTGCATGTATCGTGTGTACCATATGTACATGTATGAATGTAAAAACGTGTTCATTCAACAGCCTGTGGACGCCATATTGACAGACAAAGCAAGACGTCCGTGTTCTGTATTACTGAATTTAAACACGTTTCTTATTGGTTAAATGGTATGTTCGCTCTGTACTCGTTTCTCTGCTAAGACATATGGAGAGACACACGATATAACTACTTTACCAAGAAACGAAATAGAGAAAGATGAGTTTACCTCTTAATAATTAATGGTGAGGTATGGGTATTAATGTAGTGACACATAGTATATCACGATTGTTACATATGTTGTTTGAAACTAGGGTACATGGGTTTAGTGATATTTTACATTTGTCTAACCTTTGCGTCTTGACAGTTATTTCTATCAAGGATGTTGACAAAGTGTATATATAGAGAAACCTTAAGGACTTCAGGTTAAATGTCACTTGTAGTAAGTGGGTGGTTGAGTATCAAAAGAGCGAAACGTGTTAACCAACTATACCATTCACGAGTTTCATTGTTAAACAGGACCAGTTTAGTGTTTAATTTCATATTCGCTACTATTTATATTATTTAAAATATTACTGATAAATAGGTCACAGATCTTTTCGGTCGTGGCGCTCACTTTTTGACGTAACAATCACGATTATGACGTCACGTCATTTTGAAACACAATAATAATAATAATAATAATATAATAATAATAACACTTTATTGTCCTCAATACAAAGTACATTATAAATTCTTGTTGTGTCTTTTGCACACGGCAGCCACAGTGCAGCGCCAGTTCAAGCGTTGTTCTATCCTTATAATGCTGGACGCCAAGCAAGGAAGCAACAACTCCCATCTTTTAACGTCTTTTGGTATGACGCGGCCGGGAATCGAACCCCGACCTTCCGGGTGATGAGCGGACGCTCGACCAACTGAGCTACATGTATGTGTAATTCCACTATCGATTAATCAAACAGTGATTTCTTCAACAGGCTGTGAAAAATGTTCTTTACATAACTACCGTACTGGCATTGACCCGTAGCCGCTATGACCTTGTGTGTTGATGTCTTTAAGGTACATATGTCGCATTATGATTGGCTGAGATTTTTTCAAATTTATTTTCATTGAGAAAACGCATTGAATTTCAACAAAGAATTCTTATTATCATGCTTTTATCACGATATGGAGTGTTAGATATAGAAATTGTTCAGTTTAACTTCAAAATATTCAGTATATAGATATAACTATAATACTGTGTGTATATATATATAACGTGATTATGACAGCCGTCTTTTTCCTTGACGTATTGATGGTTTACAACGAGACAAACGGAAGTTACTCTCCGCATTTGTTTCGGTGACACACCAATACTTTTTGAATATCATTCAAATATCCATCTAACAAATCTCTGTTACCATTAATATCAATTATACACTAACGTACGGTAACCGGAAGTAAATCCTGTATTTTTGGCATTAGAAAAGGTGCCTACCTCTCCTTTATATATGATATACATAACAATTACGTCAAGCCGTACATTTTCCAACTTTAATCTCAGCTAGATAGATCGAACTGACAGTGATCATGATCATGTTTCTGTGACGTCGCAACAATTCACTGATAGTCACTGATAGTGACGTCACAGCTATATGACGTAGCAGGCGCTGCATTAGAGTTATCATGATAGATTGACATATGTTATGAGGTAATTATAAATATTGAACAAGTAATGCTATTGTTTTACGCCAAGTTCCACATATTGAATAGTGGCATACATGGATCACTGGGACTTACTTAGTTATTCAAATGTATACATAGACTAGTGGGACTTACTGAGTTATACACATTGAACATTAGGGCTTACTGAGTTATATACATGGAATAGTGGGACGTACTGAGTTATACACATTGAACATTAGGGCTTACTGAGTTATATACATGGAATAGTGGGACGTACTGAGTTATACACATTGAACATTAGGGCTTATTGAGTTATATACATGGAATAGTGGGACGTACTGAGTTATATACATGGAATGTTGGTAGTTATTGAGTTATATACATGGAATAGTGGGTACTTACTGAGTTATACATGTACACATTGAACATTAGGGCTTATTGAGTTATATACATGGAATAGTGGGACTTACTGAGTTATACATGTACACATTGAACATTAGGGCTTACTGAGTTATATACATGGAATAGTGGGTACTTACTGAGTTATACACATTGAACATTAGGGCTTATTGAGTTATATACATGGAATAGTGGGACGTACTGAGTCATATACATTGAATGTTGGTACTTACTGAGATATACATTTTGTATACATGGAATAGATTGACGTACTGGGTTATATGTATAGAATAATGGGGTACATGGATTAATGGGACTTACATAGCTACACCAATGTATGCATGAACTTCCTGAGTTATGTACATGAAACGTGGGACTTCTTTGGTTATACACATGACATATTGGGACTTACTGAATTATATAAATGGAATAGTTGGACTTTCATAGTTATATAAATGGAATAGTTGGACTTTCATAGTTATATAGATGGAAATTTGGGATTTACATGATTGATATTGATTCAAAGAAGGATGCAACAATTAGGCCAAATGAGGAATGTTATTTTGACATTTTCCAATTAATTCTCTCTGAAAATATTTTGATTTCCTGTTTACCTTTACAAACATATGTTCATAATTAAAGTTAGATTGTTTTTGGACTTGCAATTAATACATTTCCCAGTGTGTTTGACATTTTCCTATTACTTTGCTCTGAAAACATTTGATTTCCGATATACCTATGTAAGCATACGTTCATAATGTAATTTACATACATATATATAGTGTTAGGATGATTGTTTTCCGATTAAGAGCGAATATATATTCAGTGAGTGTGTTTCATTCGTGTCTCACCCTTTGTCTGGAAACCAAAGGGCAGTCTGATTAAAATCGACGGTTTCCGAGGAATAAAAATTGCAAAATTGTGCATCTACCAGGATACGAACTCATATCGTTCAGAGGTTTCCTCGCAAAACCGTCTGATTACAGCCCGTAGACTCCCATGTTCTGACGCAATTCAGTTAAACAATCACAAGACGTCCAACAAAAGCTTTCGGTGCGAGTAGCTAAGGGCAGATAACTCCAAACAGCTATCCTTTTGTCTGTTCCCAATGCTTTCAAAACAACGACCGTTTAAAAACTATTATGTGATTGGTCAGCAATTTGACTGGGCTTTGGCTGCGCTAAACTGGTTCGGAACACGCGCCTATACGGGTTGTCCTCAGACCTTGTGGCGAGGAATCTATAGAACCTGTTCGTATCCCGCAAGATGCATTATTTTGCAAATTTTATTCCCCGGAACAAGGTCGATTTTAATCAGACTGACCAAAGGGAAAACTGCTTTCAATTTTAATAAATTCGTACATTATTAATCATAATATATTAAGGTACAATCATTATAAAATGGATTCGTCGTGCAGAGCAAAACTTTCCGACAGTAAAACTTTGCCTTTCACGTGTTCTTGCCACGTCCTCAAGTGCGTTCCACGCTTTACCCGCCTAGTGAACGAAAGGATTCCTGCTGACAAACACTCATATAATTTCTAACCACCTAATTCTGCCCAATGGATAAACGCGCTGAGTTAATATATAACGAACGAAGGGATGTACCGTATTTCCTCTAATACAACCCCGGGGTTCTATTTCATTCAGCACCCCCTCACCCCCGGGTTCTATTAGAGACCCGGGTTGTATTGGAGGCCGGGTTATATTTTTACAGACATGAATTGACGTTTATAATCTTCTTGGTGTGACTTATTGGAAAGGTACAATTAGTGATGTAGTACTACATATCTCCTGGCATTTCTACTGAAATTCATTTGAAACAAGAAAAAAGTGAGCATGGCTCACATACCCCCGTCATCCGCTATCCGTCCATTGACATTTATAGATGAGAAGGTTACTATGTTTAAAAAAACAGCTTCAAGCATCATAATATTGTCCAAAATGATTTAAGGAACTGACTGTTATTACAAAATTTCATTCAACCAGATGTAATATTTTTCAGGTAACTTAATTTTCCCCATTAGAGCATCACACCGGAAATTTCTCCCAAGTTCAATTACAGATTCAAGGGCTTCATAACTCCGTAAAAAATAATATATCGGAACTCGAGTGTGAACTCGATGAAGAGTATCATCTGGACTACCTACATGTAACATTTCATTCAACTAGATGTAATAGTTGCCGAGAAAACTTGTCCCAATTGGACCATCACAGCTCTTTTGGTACAAAGTACAATTTCGGATTCAAGAGTCATAACTCCGTAAAAAATAATATTTTGGAACTGGTTTTCGTGCTCGATGAAGAGTATCATCTGGACTACCTCCATATTAAATTTCATTCACCTAGATGTAATAGTTTCGGAGAAAACTTGTCCCCATTGGAGCATCACAGTTCTATTGGTACTAAGTTAAATTTCGGATTCATGGGCCATAACTCCGTAAAAAAAATAATATTTCGGAACTGGTTTTCGAACTCGATAAAGAGTATGGTCATGAGTGCTCTCAACCAAATTTTCATTCACCTAGGTTGAACAGTTTCCGAGAAAACTTGTCCCCATTGAACACCATAAAAGTCCAAAAAGTGACGTTTCCATAGAAACGACAACAAATTTAAATCTCAGAAAATTGAAAATTGTCTGTGCGCGATCGGAAGAACATGGTTAACAACTGTACAAAGTTTGGTTGATGTACCTTTGACGGTTTTTGAGGAAAAATGGACCGGACGGAAGGAAGAACGGACGAAATGACCGCTATATACCCCCCGCTTACTTCGTAGCGGGGGCTATAAAAACATATTGTTTATAAACGGACGGGGATTACCCACACTTCAATTTATCCCAACATTATACAGTTGGTGTGAAATGGTTTCTATCAACTTGCATTGTAAAATGAGAATTAAGTGAAGGTAATGGATATTTATTATCATGGACCTGTTATGCTGAATCTCACACGGTCACACTAATATTTCCCCTCAAAACGAGTGTATAACTATTTTATATTGCAACACGGAGTATTCAGTTGTTACGTAAAGTCCGGATTCTAATAAAGACCCGGGTTCTATTGGAGACCCGGGTTGTATTTACCTCAGTACCCTTTCAAACCAGGTTGTATTGGAGGCCCGGGTTCTATTAGAGGCCCGGGTTGTATTAGAGTAAATACGGTATGTTCGAATCATGGCTAATATATTACAAGAATAAGTTTGTCTTATTTGAGATACGTTGAAATCTTCAGATATACTAATGCATTCTTTAAAGATGTACTCTGGTAAGCCATGTATTACCGAACATTTCAAAACCTGACACCCCTCTTGACTGGGGCAGTCAATTAGCAGTGGGTTATTGTAAACAGTGCTCTGTTAAGTAAATATATTGACGTCAAGGAATAATTGAAGATAATTTATTTGTCTGTGAATTATAACCCTTTTACCTGCCCTGTGAACCCGGAAATGTGCAGTTGTTCACAAGCGAGCGAAGGGAAAGGTTTTCAGCTTGAGTTTACAAAAACCCAATATGACATACGAGAAAAGAAACAAACCACAGACGATCTCTTACTAGCTTTTTTTCAACACATTTGACAAAATGTTTTGTTTTATTTAATATATTTATTATCTAAATTTATGGACAGCATGTACGAGTAAAACCTGTATGTTTATGCCGCGTCACGAAGCGAATCTCGGATTTACATACACTGTAACAAGGGGTAACCATTGCGAGTCTCCCAGTTTTAAAACACTTCTTTTTTTTTAAATAATACTTTTTCATAAGTGATAATAACTTACTATGTGACGAACTGTCTGACTGATTTCAGTAAGTGTTTTTGGTCCAAAAGAATTGAATATTGTACGTTTTGCTGATCATTTTTTGTGTACGGATGGTTAATTTATTTATTTTTGGAGTGTCTAAGAACAGGGTAATTTGTGAATGATGGACATCCAGGATAAAACGACGATCAAATTGTAAATTGAAACTCGCGAACACTATTATTATGTAATGCTCCAAAGTCAATATTTTAATCAATAACTTTCTTCTAAAAACTTATGTTAATTTCTCACCACTTTTACTTGAAGACCCACATGAAAGCATTTCAATAAACCACTGACTCACTATCCTTGAAAAGCATAAATTAAAAAACAAACTGGTTGTTTCTCCTTTCAATATTTTTTTTTCGCATAAATGACGACAATGACGATAGTAATACGATACACTCATCGCGTGAATTTTATATTACAGACAGGCGTACTTACATGTATATGATTTTAGTTTTTGATATATACCACTGTTGGTTTGACGTTGATATGGCAGCAGGTAAACTCATTTAAAATTTATCTTAACTAATCATGATTTATTCAAACATAGAAACAAATGAATAACTTGTTCTATGACATTGTAAACTACTGTCTTTGAGACACAATCAAACTTTAAGAAAGAATTACCGTTTCTATGGCTTCACACTTTATACTTTATATAGATTCATTTAACACATTTAACACAATAAAACCAAAATGCAAATTGCTTCAATTTCGTGATTAGATGACTTGAAGGTAAACTGCCGACAGAAGGCATCATTTCGTCACAGGTTTCAATCATTGGTGTCTCCTTGGGGATTCGAACACGGGCCTTTGGCGGGAGAGGCCATCCCACCTACCACAAGACCACTGTGCCCCACATGATACCTTATTTCCTCGAATAACAGCCACGTCTTTTTCTGTTTGAAATAGAAATATGTCTCGAATAGACGCCTAGTTTCTATAAGACGCCTGGTGATGGGATGAGCATAGTTTTGTCATGTATTCATGTCTACTTTCACTCACGTCGCTTAAAGAAGATATCGTTCACGCTCAATATGTCGGGTGACGATTGCAAAATAATTTATATAGTCGCCGGTCTCGAATGGACGCCGTGATTGAAGAGTACTGAAAAATAGACGCCGGGGCGACTATTTGAGGAAATACATGTACGGTACATGTGTGTGTTTTGAATTGTTGTTGCCCTTTCAGTCTTTTTCTGGATTAAAAGAAATCTGTAGTTATTACTGTACAATCAAATGTAAGCTTAGACAGATGTGTTTGCAAACATTATTGACCCACATCACATACTTCACACATGTAACTGTGTGTTAGCATCAACGCCGAACCGTCATTAAGAACATTAATGAAGAATTGGACTATTTGAATGTCTTGGTTTCCCTTCACTTCTACTACTCCTTAAATGAATCTTAAAGAAATATCGTTTGCGTTGTGAAAATCTTTAATAAGATGACGCCCCTTCTCTCAGAGTGTCAATTTGAATACACTATTTCTACTTCCATAAATTAGATTAGCATTCGTTATGTGACAGTGCCCATGGCGAATCGACAAATAAGCAGAGTCGATTTGATAAATACGGAAACATGTTCCATTTCCTCTTTAACTATTCAATTAAGTTTTAAAATTAGATCGTAATTGCTCTGATTTTTAACGGTATTTTTAAATATTCCACAGTAGATTATGCCAATCGTTTATGCTTTTGCGTAAAGAGTTGTGATTCCTTTTTGAAAATTGACTACTTGAGTTTGCAGATGATGGTATATTACGAAATGCACAACTGTGTTTGAAATAAAGTTAATAAAATATAAAGGTATAAAGGTATTTTATTTGATGATAAACACACTATTTGTGATATGTTTCGGTCTCATTCTGCATATCTCATGGTGTAGATTAGCTGATATCAATCAATTGGTGCTTCACATTCGATGATATACAAAAGTTAGCATTAACAGTGCATTTTGTATTTATTTTTTTAATCGCTAATGGGTAATAGTTACTAACACTGATGAAATGCAATCATTCAGATAAAGCATTATGGTTAAAAGTAAAGTATATTGATCAAATGCTACATGTATGCTCATGCATTCACCATTAAGTGTGCATACAATCCAACCATATTCTGCATCGTTCACTGTACAAATCAGCTAATACCAATTAACTGTGTTCCCTATTCAGTGATACCCGTCACTGTAACATTACTGTGCATCCAATAAGGTATGTTCTCATGGTTTAAATGAACTCAAATCAATCAATTGATGTATCGCAAATCCTCTTTAAATCCAAGTATTGCTCGCACCTGTCACTCCGCTCCTCTGTATTAGAACAAGGAGAATCCGTCACGTTTACAGCAAGCATCGAAACAATACACCTCAATCGATTGGAGACGCTTCTCCGGCTTCGTGCAGCAGTCGAGGTAAATCTGTTCTCCAGGAAAGGTGTATCAAAGTGTTTATTGATATTTTTGTATGTCTTCAAAGGAAAGGTGGATTTACGTGTGTATTGTGTTTTCACGTCATACTGGAAATGAGGTAGACTTTTTCTCAAAATACATGTTATTATTATTTGTTTCTATGGACTTTATTTTTTCATTTTGTCATTTTATCTAACCAAAGAAGGATTGATTTGTTGGTATAAGTTATGTTCGTTTCTGTCGTAAATACATGTCAACATTCACATAGACGATAGGTAGGTGAATACGTGTTTTAAACTCGGAAAGTTTATGATGTTGTCATCTATAAGGAAATGGAAGTAGTAGCGAGCGTGTTTTTGGTCCGTTCCGTCCTTATGCTTATTTCCATACATGTACCATATGTTGGTGTACTTGTGAAGCAAGCGATGAAACGATGGCTTTTGTTATCCTTCAATATAAGTTGTTTTGACTACTTGATTGATATATAATTTACATTAAGAAAATATCAATTTAGACCTTTATTATCATATTTGGCTTGACATCAATTCGATATATGTGTGGAATAAGCAGATTTGTACATTTAAACTATCAGAACAATTATTTTAGTTTGACATACAAATGATTTGTTCATAGGAAATGCTAATTTGTGCTTAATTATATATTGAATTTATTCATTTTATGAATTATAACAGGAAACAAACCTATCAATACAATACAAACGATCAATACATTAGCAATTAAATGTATAAACCAAGCTTTAGAAACTATTGATATATACACACTGCTCTTATCACATGAATATTAATGAATATTCACGTATTTTGTGCATTACAAAAGCATGTTTCTCGAGATTGTTCGATACGTATTTTCTTGCTCGAGGAACGAATGCAAAAATCACATTTGTCATCATTTCTTAATTCAAATCTCCAAGGCAGCTGTTTTGTTTGTTACATAACATCTAGAGGTAGAATTCAAGTCACCTCGATCTTCATTAATTATTGATGCATAGTTTAATCTTCTCAGGTATCTCGAGTTATGTATTGATGTTTACTAACTTGCAAAGAGAATTAATATCCATATGGTCGATCATACTCTAGATCGTGTCGTAATGACAAGATGTGTACTTACACATTCAAACATTAATTCACCTATTGATTCATTGTTAGTATACCCTACACTCATGTTATTTTGAATCTGCACGTTATGCACGAACGAGATTTGAAAGAATATACACGTGTTCCATTAAAAACCAATTGAATGTATTTTTCTATATGTCAAGATGTTGTTCTAATAACATCATATTGCGGATACATTGATATTATATCTTTCCTTTTCTTACACAAATTTCACATACACTCAAACGCAAGAGAAACGTCACCTCATCTTCAACATTTTGTGTAAAGATGAACTCTCAATTTCATACATCACAGTATGGTGCGTTTATTTCTATCTTAGTTCATATACAATCGGGGTGCTGAAATCGAATTTTCAACAATGTTATTTGGCCCGAAATTTTGGCGCTTACTTCAAAAGAATATAAAATGTAGAAAGGTAATCAGTAAATGATGTAAATAACCTTTTTGTACTTAAATTTATTGGGGCAGCATTACTGTAGAGCGTAGTAAAACAAGCAGAAAAGCTTTTTTTGGACTATCCTATCTCGTCTACTTAGGGAGATTTCAAAACACATATTTCTTTAAGGAACATGTATCACAACTTCACTTGTTCAACCATTTATGTCATTGTTACCTCATCTTGTTGTATTTGTTATCTCTTTATCATACCAACATGTATCCTGTATATAATCTGCTGTTTCACCATCTCTTCCATATGCTTGATAACGGTATAAGGATCTATACCGAAACGTCGCTATTGTTAACAAAGAAGTTGATCATCCATAAAATATTTGTCTTCTTCATCACACCAACTTCTAGAATGCCTCTCAAACACATTGTTTTACATGTTGTGTGCCTCTATCGAAGTAATTTACAACAGCAACAAATGTTGCATAACGTCGCTCCGCTACGCTACGCGATGTTATACAATTCATTGCTGTTACACTTCGATAGAGGCACACAACATGTAAAACAATCCTTAAGTGTAAAGCTAGATTCACTTTCTGTGCTTCTTGTATAGATATTATCTACATCTAGTAATTTCACTTTCCATGATTGGGATACAGCTGCTGAACAAACGTTTGTTACCTTTGCATCACTCGTAGCATTTGCTTCATTCTTTTCCAAAATCATGTTCTTTTCTTTTCATAATTAAGTAGTCAAATCATTTAAAATGCAAATTGAAAAAAATTTAAATTGCAAACTATGGTTGCATTTAAATTAGTGCTACAGTTACTTAGATGAATACTATAGGTATCAACAGTCCGTCTCGGTGAGGTCATTCTTTTTTTGCATATATTCTTTAAAATGTTTTGAAACATAAAATTTGCATATTTCCTCCACACATAATTTGCTTTTGAATGAAATAAACTGAACTCCAAAAGAAATGTTACACCTCTTTGAATTTGAATATCATAAAAAGTTACGTGTTCAGAGGAATTTGCTTTGTTTGTTGTAACACTCCATCAGTTTAGTGTTTTGTGTTAAAATAGCAGATCTGTAACTTCAATGGTAAATAAGTTACGCAAGTTCCTCATGGGTGGGATCAATTGTCCTATTTCCGATCATGCAATAATTGAAGGGAAAATTATAAAAATGGTTGGAAAATTAACCAAACTGACTTTGTCTTCTTTGATAATGAATGCACATTAATAAATTTAAAAAAGGAAATTAGTTATGTTTTTGGAAATATTTATTCGTTATTTTGTCTGAAAATGACGAAATATTGAGATTTGTTATTTTTCTATTCTAAACAGTTGCGTATAAGAGATATCAAAGTTACTGTTCAGAGGTGACAGTAAAACACTCATCCCAAGTCCATTTTCAGGAATGTTGTCAGAAAATGGCACCTGGAATCTTTGAAGGTGGTTGGTATTCTTTTATTCCAAGAAATATCAGAATGGGATCATCGATGACCTAAAACACGAATTAAATGTCTTGTACTTCTGTTATAAAAATCATATTTCAGCAAAATATAATCACTGCCCATTTTCCCAGAGCGGCCGTTCAATATTTGCTGTCCTGAACATCTCATAATTGGAATAGTCTTTGAATTCCCAAGTCGAACACCCTACATAGACTCTATGACTCTCTAGACTGCAATGTTACAATCTTTTGTTCAGCAGCTGTATTTATTGTAAATCTACGTACATCTTCGTATACACAACTGAGTAACTATACAACTCGTCTTTATGAATATCTAATCAGAATAGTGATTGGAAAGAATGATTGAACAGTCATCCACCTTCCTTGGGTTTAGGTTAGGGTTAGGGTTAGGGTTAGGGTTAGGGTTAGGGTTGGGGTGAAGGTGAAGGTTAAGGTGAAGGTAGTGGTAAAGGTTAGGGTCAGGGTAAGAAACAGTGTCGTTCATTTCCATGTTGGAATGGTAATATTGGTTTTTGGATGTAATTCATTTGGCAAACAAACATCTGAAATACTTCAAATGTTTACATAACTCGCTAATAAGGTAGCCAATCGTTATGGGTATAATATACATAGTAAATAAATGTAGCACCCTAATTTCTTTCACCAGTAAATGTTGTCTGATAAGGACGTAGACACTGTGTCATAAAAAGCAAGTGTGCGATATGACAGAAGCATCATCTACCAGTTTAAGAACGCAAATTTCTTTCAAATAACGTTTCACTATTTTGTAACATTTGCATTCATTAAAGTCTGCTATTTTGATGTCCAGAAACAAGTATTGGTACACTGGAAAATGAAGGTCAATATTGCTTGTTGTGATGTGAGTAATTCCATTCTTTCAAGTGACTTGATGAACTTGTAGTACGTGCCTTTTAACAAAAAGTCACTAGTTATAGCAGTATGAACCTTCAAAATCATCGTTTTTGGAAGAAGACAAATTTGAGAATAATTTATTTACTGACAGAATCATGTCTGTATGTCGGCAATGACAGCTCTAATTCATAGAGAAGTGTGAATAAGGAACTGAATTTTAAAAAAGGCATTAATTCCAAAATCGTAGGATTATAACCTTTTTGTCCCTAATTGTCAATATTGTTGAAAAAGGGAATGAAATTTCAAGAACCAGTTACATCCATATATTGCATGATAAAAGATGTTTTGATGTGTGGACGTGAATTTGGTAACACCATTTTTGTTTTCGTCCTCTGAAATCTATTGATTATCGCCTATAGTTTCGGCACAGGAACAATAGTTAGTTTAGGTTTTAAAAAAGTACCATTGCAACCTCAGTCGTAATTTCTTAAAATGTCAATATGAATAACTTTCCGTCAAGAAATTAGTCATAAAATATCATATCTTTATGTTAGTTACGTTAGTGTTTAATTCAATCGATTTATCCTAAAATTTTAGGTATAAATGTAGAGGACGCAACACTATATTTACTATGTATATCATCAATACCTCAACCATCATTGAAGAAAACGACTGAATAGCCTTTTTAAATGTCTGTACCATCGTATCTACTAGGGTTGGCATGGCAACGATGCCTTATAAATCTTAGATGAGACATGTGTAAAGGTTATTGGATACACGATACACAATCTAAACTTTACGTGGATAGTTATAAAGTGAGATCGATTGTTTACCTTATTTATTAATATCTGTGCTGGTTCACAACGTACAAGCTCATTGAAATATGGAGAATACTCACAAAGCGAATATATTTGCAAAATCCAACAAAATCCAAGGAAAGTGACAAAATCAATTAGACAAATATGAATGAATTACTGAGTATCATTTCTGACACCTGGTGTTGTCAAAGACGTTATGAACGCTTTTTAACATACCCTTATGTTTGATGGTATAGATACATTGTAACCATGCTTTCTATAAAGTAAGTACATATATGATATTGTCTAAAACGAATAATTGGTATGTTTTCGTTCAAGTTCTACAAACCGGTGTCTTCCACACGACCACTATGTATACATGAATTATGCATCTCTAACAAAGGAAAAGTTGTCTTTAATGATGTAAATTTCTATGTTGTTGACATTCATCCATTCCAGTAGGTTATTGATGAGAGACTTGAATGCCATGGGCTCGATGATTCATCACAAGTCATTTGTTGTAGCTGATAATTAGTGCAAAATTATGTTTATGATAGATATTCTTTATATCTATTATTTCCTATACCTGAAAGTAATCAGTCATGTTTTCCTCTGTTAGGTCCCTGTGTTACAGGCACGTTCGTTGTAAATTTCTGTTTTATTTTTTTATCTCATCATTTTCTGCTGGTTATGGGTTGATTGAATATCAATTCAATATTGTAACAGTTTCTAATCGTTTACTGAGGCAAAACGTCAATGTTCCGTCAATTTAAGCAAATCTATGTTTAAGATTTCGTGTTGAAGTTATATCCTGTCTTGATTTCATCATAGCGTTTTTTCTTTTGGTTTTGGTTATTGGTTTCCATGATTACAAGTCACGAGTCATATTGTGTGAATATTTCAAATGATAATACGAGGGGTGTCCCACAAGGTTCTGGTCTGAATATGAAACTGAAGAAACTTGTAATGTTTACGAGTCATTTTCGGCATAATCCCACCTGACCTCAATGCGTTTGGTCCAATGTTTTTCTAACATTTTTAAAGAGCCATCAAGTATGTGGATAACCATATCGGAAAATTACCCAAAATCTATCTCATTGAAATATATACAGTTTCGCAGCGGAGAAATCGCATGCACTAATTAGTAACGGCGTTTCCAGTCTAAATAAAGATGAAGTCTATTATTTCAAGTATTGTGGTCTCACTCACACTCTGTAAACAAATACAGAAAAGAAAAACAAATTTTATGAGTACTTAAGTAAATTGAAATATATTATTTTTGGCATTTATTTATATATATTCGCCATTCCATTCTATTTTGTATTTCTTACAGATAATGAAATAGAATTTTACAAAACGAGGTTATATACCTGCATTTTATAATGAATGATAATTTATAGGTAATATATTTGTCATAATTTCTTGGTTTTGTCACAATACAAATTTCATTTAACAGATAAAATGTCAATTATTTGTATATTCACAGGATATTTTGAAACATGTTAATATAACAATCGTTACATTCAGTAATGTGTGACACGGGTAACTTGCAGGAGAATAGCAAAAGCACGTCGATTGCTATGGAGACTTGTCAAATAGACACGCCCGCATGCCTTGGAAACGTGTGTTGCTGTGATGTACGTTGATGACAGTGTTTATATGACGTCAGATTCTCCTGACGCGAGGGGCCGGATAGCGCAGTGGTTAGCGAGTTTGGCTTCGGGTCAAGAGGTCCGTGGTTCGAATCCCGCCAGGGGCACGACAAATTCGTCTGCAGTAGAGAACCGTAGACAATGTAGGTTTACCATTTAAGAACAGGCAAATACAGACAACTGAAGTGTATGCATCTCGTGATTTTTGTGCCGTTTATTCTACGTTGGAATGTTCTTCACGAATGTACAACATGGTTGCGTTTCGGACATTTGTTCATATCCAGAAAAGGGACTTTTGGGACCTCCGTACATATTTGCAAATCGGAAAAAAACACATTCATGTATGTATGAATAACATAGATGATGTATATGTTTACAATGTGGTACATGTAGATCAGGTACACACAATATAGTTTAGAATCATCGATTTACTGGGAAGAGGAGTTCTATTATTCTTTGTTGATAGTTCCTCTTCTTGGATGTAAACGCATGTTTTGTCCTAATTAATTAAGTTACTGATGACAGATATGTCGTTTTAAATATAGAAACTAAGACACCGAGATGTGCTTAAAGGTGCATCCATTGTCTTATTGTGGGTCACATATACCTAACGTTATAAATGATGTCAATTGTTGAGAAATACTAACTGTTGCCGAAAATTGTCATTTTGATGATAGTCGACTCAGTATACCGGCGATATAAAGGTAAAAGTATCGATTTCTGCTCGAAAACCGGACAATGCACCGCGTGTGGCGCGCGTCAATTAGTCAAACGTAATTTTGCGAACTGAATTTCACCAGACAAACAGAAAACTTTTGCTGTGTAATGTTTAATAGGTCTTATAACTACTGTACATGTAAATGGGACGTGTAGTTTCGGTTTCTGTACACGTCTTTTAATGATTTTGCTCAATTTTAATTAGAAACTAGTAATTATGATGCATTTGGCGATTGTGGATGAATATGCAAGATGAGTGAAATTATTTGAACTGAAATCAGCACATATCGAATGTTGGCACGTATTTCAGTCAAATAATATGTTGTGAAACACAATGGATGTATCCTTAACGTCAAGACCTTAGGAAAGAAGCAATACTGAGGATTATATAACAACCATATCATATGACTGTATTGCATTGGTAAGAGGGGACACTGAGAGGAAATGATAGAGCACGAAGTAGAACACTTCTCAGCCAGACTTTCTTATGAAATATGGAGTTTGAAGAAAGTTAGCTGTGAATGTGTTCATTTTTTTCTGGGAATTAGCGTCGTCCAGTGATATCAACAAAATTGGCTGTGCGTAGTTCTTGGAGCTTCAACTGGAGTCGAAACTAAGAAACTGAGTGAAAAATTGTACTGACGTTCGATAGAAAACAAAACAAATCACATCTTGGCTGAAATATACTTATGATTGACTGTAGCCAGAGTAAAAATCAAAGAAAGGAATAACAAATCTGAAAATGATGGAGAAACGAACATTTTCGTTCAAAACATGTAAGAAAACAATCGGATTGAATATGATTCATTATAAATATCAAATATGGAATGATGATTGGTTGAAGTTGAACTGAACACACAATGCCTTACATTAGGTCTTTCATTAATTATTATTTTTAATTATGCAGTTTATATGGCTACATAAGATTTGGCAAAATGGCCATTGTGGACTGATGTTAATTGATGATTGAAGCGTAAAATTTTGAGTAAAATGTTGGAATGTCGTAACCAGCTGAAATGGTTGTATATATAGTAATATTGTGAATATCTAAATATTTTAAAGGCAAAGATAAACATTATATATTCATATACCATGTATTTAAGGTATTGTTATGTTATTTTATGTATGAATTAGCATCGTGCGTAGTGATAATGGTTATGATTATATCTATTGTCATTGCATTGTGACTTGATGTTGATTTCCACCAGGAACTGTATTGATTGTGTTCAAGACTCAATACCGTTCTTTCAAATTAAAAACATGTCTTAAATTCAGGAAAGACGTCGATCATGGTAATTGTGTAGAACGTGTACATGTATTGTTTTTGTAGTCAAGTTGTTGAACATGATTGATTCTCTATATATAGAAACAATGTCACCATCGTGTTGTGGCCGTTCCAAATTACACGAGCATGATAAACTATTTTAACTCTTGTGACATTTTTAGTTTTCGGTTCCTGTGTACTAGTTGTGAAGGTTGTAAATGAATGCCATTGGACAGTTTTATTTAACAATTGAGCAGAAACAATTGCGCATTCGAATAAATCGTGACATGAACACGGCGTATCGTGTCGACTTTTAAAGTTGATCGTAGGGGTGATGCTAGTTTACGCAATAAGCGATCAATAAACCATGACATGTTGTTTTAAGACTGTGGGAGAATCGGGATGTAGGCGAATAGCTAACATGCCGAAAGAATTGGATACAGACACTTATATTGCGCCTTTTTCACACCCTCCAGCGGGATACGCGTTATACAACTTAGCTTAACCCTCTCCAATGTACAGTGCTGATATTTATTTAAAACGTAATATATGAACAATGATTTATTACTCACCCGTTAAAGATATCGCAGTTTAATAAATCTACCGTGTTATTACACTTAGTGTAATAACATCGCGTGCTGCCGATTGACGTGACGTCATAATTGCATAAATATGATGTCACAATGTCAGCGCCGCGGTCGCAATGGAGTGTGTCCCATTTATCGACGAGTTTGTGGAATTAAGTTGCATTTAAATAAGTGAGTAATACATAAAATACTAAACTCGTTTCCATTTAATAACATATTTACATGTATGAAACTCGTGAGGTGGTATTTGTATTTAACTCGCTTTCGCTAGTTAAATACAAACCACTCACTCGTTTCATAAATATGTTATTAAACGGAACGTCGTTTAGTATTCTCTATATATACACACAATAGAAAGAAATGCTGTATATTTACAAGAAGGTTAAAAAAAACACAGAAAAGTAAAATATTAGAACATATTAGAAAAGAACAAAGAGTAATACGGACAGTGATAGATTGATTATAAGCGGGTTAATTATAAAATCTTTCTTGTAAATATATGAACTTCTTTAAGAATCAGAGTTGCAGGTAAGATCTGCGCTGCAGTCTAAGTCTACATTTTGTCAGTACTCTACTACAACATATTCTATTGATATCTCAAACATGTGTTTCTTGATATCAGAATACAAATATTTTTCATGAGATAATAATGAAAATTTCCACAAGCAAATTTCAATAATAAATAAGCGGGATAATCTTCGAAACAAATTTTATATAAATCATCGTTCAATCTGTTGTTTGAATATCTCAATTTGGTATGGATTATGTAAAATTTTCGTTTACCAAATGACAAATATGTACATATATATACAGGACTGAACAGTTTTTATGGAGACAGATTCTGTATGTGTAGTTGGAGGTTAACGGAATTGTTTGAAAAGGGATATCTAAGAAATTATATATACATGTACCCATCATGTTCCCAGATAATCACTCAGACGTGAAAAAAAATCCCTAACGGGCAATAAATAATTATCTTTACTTAGTTTTTTTTTTATCATATCGAGATAAGTAAAGATAATTATGTATTGCCCGTTAGGGATTTTTTTCACGTTTGAGTGATTATCTGGGAACATGTATATTCAATAGTTTTCCTAATTTAAAAAGAATTCTAGTCCCATTTTTATGTAGGTTTACAGTACGTTATCTATTGTGATTCATATCGACTAAACAAAAATAGTTCTCAAGATGTTGTTTATTTCTCAGTTTGTATGTGAGTCTCAATAACTATCAACAAATTACACATTCGTTGACTACACTCTATATATTAATGTCAACAATATGAGTCACTTTCAATCACACGAGATCACAGCTTTGTCTATTTTTGTCGTATCGGTGAAGACAATATTGTCATCAGACAGTTCTAGGAAACAAATAAGGAAAGATTAAAAAGAGCCTACTTATCATGAGCAAAGACTCAGACACATTGCTATTCTTATATGTTTACACTGTTGGCTGTATAAACCAAACATTTAAAAAAAATTGTTATTGCTTTCAGGATACAACTGTTCAAAATCAGCTCCGAGAGACAAACAGTCCTGGTGGGAAAAGACACAATCGAGCAGGCGCCATGAAACTGATATGGGAGACGAATAGAACCGTGACAGATATATACAATAAAAAGAGACAACCCCAATTTAATGACAAAAAGAAACAAGAGATATACAACTTAGACAGATGTATGGAATAAAAAGAGACAGATAGAAGTAAGTGAAACGGATAAAACTTAATTAAAACAATAATTAATGTAAAGTCAGTAAAATGACAGAATGGTAGGTCTAAGAGAGGCAGACGAAGCTAATAGAATTAGATAGAGGTAAGGATAGAAAAACCTATGGTCTGGTAGAAGCAGTAAGAGAAACAAATAGAGGTGTAACAGACGGATAGAAGTAGCAATGGTATAGAGGTTGTACAAACAGATAGATTTAAGACGTTCAGATACACCGAAGATACCCAGTCAAACCTCTGGCAGGCATATATTAACCAGATATAACTATATATGATTGAAATATAGAAAGACAGAAATACGTGACACAAACAGCTAATGGAGATATAAATATATAAATACTAATCTGACAGAGACAGATCCGAGAGAGATAGAAGTATACATATCTGACAGAGACAGATTTGAGAGACAAGCGGAAGTGAGGAAGACGAGGGAATGGAGAGGGACTAGAGAGGGATAAGACGAGGGGACAGACAAGGCCCTACTAGTGACATAAAGAGCGATACACGTTTTTATAGTTAGAAACGGATGTGACTTCGGTGTTCTATCTGGACTGCAAGAGATATATTTAAGTTAGCTGTTGGACCAGGCAGGAGGGATATCCAGGAGGGAAGACAGCAACCTGTATACAGAGGCGCTGTCTTCAACTGAAGATGAATCCAGGCCCAAGGCCATGGCTTTCCTGGTGAGAAAGGTAACGACGGTTTGTTCTATTAATAGATGATGCAAGAGATACCGTAAAAGTGTTATAATGTTTTACAAAACGAGTTTACGTGTTGTCCGAGCGAAAGCGAGGATTGTACAAACAACTGTACGAGTTTCGCTAGTCACAGTGAACACTTTCGAGTGTAATTCTTTTTTTAAACTCACTCTCTTTAATTTGAATCATGTAAACAATAGCCAGAAAATAGGCCCACATGTCAGCTACAATGAAGTAACGAACTTTTACATCACAGATACACCTTTTAACTATGGATAAGGAAATATGACAATGAATATAACATAAAGAGAATAATATAGTTGTTAAAAGTACACTATTAACTACAAACAAGCTACAAACCAAAAATTCCGCTTTAATGATGAGTTTTACATTGATTTGTTTTGATCTCGGTCCATGTGCATGCATATTAAGAGTGGGAACATTTTTATACCATTCTCACTCGACAACCATTGCTCAAATCATTGTCAACATCGCTGTTCATAAGCGAGCATGTTCTTGTGCAATCAAACTAGAATCATGCTTGGCTGAATCCAAGTAAGTAGTGCAATCAGCGACGTTATCACAACTGAATTCGGTCATTTCCCGTTACAATCGAGACGTTCCATAACCTGCGCGATTCGCAATATATATGACATAATTCAGTTGTTGTTTTTTTGTGTTTTTTGATTGGATAGAACGGGTTTCAGTGTTTCAAAGTTAAACAAATGAGGGGTTTGGCGAGAAGCGAGAAATATGACCAATTTGTTTGATAACGTGAGGATTGATAACCTCTGTGTTTATAGCTACTATAATAGTGTAAATGATGGTCAATGCATTGTTTCCTAATTTGGATATGTTCTGAAAGTTGCCTTGGAAACCAAGCGCGTGATGAACTCGAAGTTGTTGTGTTGCTATAGAGGTGTTGGCAATTTCACAAACATACCTACTTTTGACCTTTACAATTTGTTATGAATACATCAAGGTATTCATAAAGTTGAATCCGTCTCTTTATTGTGATTTAATCAAAAATAATATAAAGTTTGTTTAGTTAATTGTTCTTAAAAGAAAGATTAAACGAATATTGTTCGGGTCACAAATAGTGATTTTCTAAGACGAGGAATCGTCCTCCCTTATATCCAACTGCCTGGCTACCGTATCAAACAGAAATTCAACATATGTATTAATAAAGAACATAAGTCAGTAAAACACCGATGGAATCAATAATAAATTACCTGCTTCAAGGATGTTTTCTTGGCTCTTCATAACAAAATGTTATTGAAACATGTTAATATTTAACACTAACACCACGCTTTTAGTACACAGGTCATTAAGGAGCACTTTTTACATGATACACAATTTATGATGATAACAGTAGGATATTAAACTATCGGGCAAAATAAAGTACTCAGTTGGTTTCGATTAATTCAATATTTTAAAGAAATCAGATGCATTTGACTATGTCACGATACACTAATACTTATGTGCTAATTGGTGACTTTGGTTATATGTTAATATCTTGAAGTTTGTTTAATGAAGATAGGGGTAAGAAATTAAATCTACACCAACATGACCCCTACCATGTTTAAATGTTATAAATGTTTGCAGAATCAGGCATATTTATTTAATTTTCACAAAGAATATGTCTTATATGTCTATGAACAGTTGTTTATATCATCAAAAATGATTTTTGAAGAAATTTAGAATTTAAAATTTCTTTTTTTTAAATTAAAAAACCATGTAGAAGTATTCTTTGACTGCTGACTAAACACTTGTACTTTTCAGTCTTAGATTATGACATCGACAACTTGAGATATTTGCAATTGAAAGCATACATACATGTATGATATAATCAACTGAGGTTGGTACTTTCTATTGCCAGTTTATGTTATTCAAAGTTCACAATTACGCAATTTCTCTGACTATAGTTACTTCATCTGCTCGATGCGCACATACAGTTGACAAGACAAACCTCAGTCGTTAAACAATGTTTGATTGGACCAAAATATGGACCTTACCAGCGTTGCAAACTTTCATTGCAAGGGGATTATGTGAGAATAGTGAAATATCGCCTGTATGTAACACAGGTTATGATAGAAAATCTGAAGAGTGTAACCTCTGTGGGAAGAGAATGCAGCTATATGTAAATGGATAAGGAACTGATGACGTATTGCCTTTATTTTACAACTCGTCAGCTACAAGTCCGTATCCACTAACACAAACCGAACCTGTGTATCCGATCCTTTATGTAAACCTTGTAAGCCCTGTCTCAAGAGCCATCTATTATGGGGTTTTTTAAATGTACATTTAGAGACAATACGTCAGTAAAGAGCAACTGTTACCACTACAGTCTAAATGCAATACAATAAAACAAACAATGTTCAACAATGTACATGTAAGCCTTTCCTGGCTGTATGCTTGTTATTAAGAGCCCAAATGTTAGGTCTATGAGTCACCTGCTTTCAATCTCAATGTTGTTCACGAGCTCTCCTGTATGTATGCATTACTTGAACGAGGAATAACACTTGTATCACATACCGCCATGAGTACGTTGATGAAAGCTCTCAAAACGAAGGTAAGTGAACCATATGATCAGCTTCGCATTTATGATTATTCTTGTTGGCCGCAGTGTGGCCATTGCTCATCGTAATTTTGGATACATTTGTAATTGTGTCAGCGGCGTATATTTGGCTTATGCATGTTGTTCGTGTTCTTGAGTACAGGGGTACTAGAGAAGAGTCGAGTCAAAGCGATCATAGTACCGGTATGTACATCTAAGCACAACTGATCACAAGTGGTTTTCTATTGTTTATATGTAAATCGTGATTTTGGTTTTGATGTTGATTCAGAGGTATTTCGCATCTGCCCTCACCTTTTAATTGTCCATGTCAACACACGCACATGCGCCTTAAATAAGCTAAATAGTATCACTATAAACGTATTCATCTGCTATCTTTGTGGAAATTAATTAAGACACTGTTTCATGTTAAAGACCGGGAATCTTTTTTGAAGGGAAAGTCGAGAAGAAATTTTCTTTTCAGTTTATTGTGCATCTGAATTAAATCTTAACACGTGGGCTTCACATAGACACATGAGCAGTATTGTATAACAATGCATTATTGGCAGAATCTCATAAATAGATAACTTATTATTTCCTTTGACAAGTACCATACTTATCTCATCGAGTTAGGTAGACAAATAGCAGCAGACAGTACAGAAAAGTATGGATTTGGAAATGGAAAGTTTTTGTTCAGAAACGATATAGGTACTAATGAAAATCGTTTTTGTCCATGTGTCCCTAAAATTGTAGCACATATAGTACATTGAATATAACGTTTTTGGAGATTAAAATTTGAAGGGTCTTAAGAAACATTCGGAATTAATGTATGTTTCATTATTTTTCTTCATGTAGCAATAACAATGAATAACACATCGTTTCTCACAACATTAATTCCGAATGTTTCTTAAGACCCTTCAAATTTTAATCACGTACTCTCACCATGAATATGATCCCTTGATCATGAAACAAGACTTTATATGCCAGAATAGTCTTTAATGATCCTCGTATTATAGTTATATTATAATTTTGACATGCTTTGAAAAAAAATTTCGATTCAACCCGAACACCTTCTTATTCATTCAAATATTATCTGTGCATGTTGTGTACCTAATTTCTGTTCAGGTCAATTTTCAAAGTGTTTTTGTGCGGGTTTTCCCTTCCTTTGAACATTTTGCCCTAAACATTCGCCAATGAAACACTTTAAGTCAACACATAAACAACGATATTTATATTTATAGTTTGAATTTAGTGTTTTCACTTCAGACTCAATACATTCATACATACATAAGTCAATATATCATCATCATCACCATCATCTTCTTCATCATCACCATCACCATCATTATTATTATTATTATTACTATTATTATTATTATTATTTATCTACATATGTATATAGCCGTAGCTGCACAAAAGTGTTTACAATGTGATACATACTGATGAGAACCGAGATAATATCACTCATCTATATTAAAAGTTAGTTCTGGTTGGAGAAGTCACAACTAAAATGCAGTTTTGAAAAAATAGATTTTCAGCTGAGATTTGAAGGTTGTTAAATTTTCGGCTGTATATACATGTAGGTGCTGAGGTAGTCCGCTCCAAAGAGTTGGCCCTACGATGAAGAGAAACCGTGATCTGGAGTAAGGCAACTGCAGAAGACTGTAATTCTGTTCTAATGATCTCAGGGTTGTGGGCCAATATTTTCGAAGCTGTCTTAGTGTTAAGATAGTCGTAAGTCAATGTTAATGTATGGCACTTACGTCTATCTTAGCACTAAGAAACTTTTAAAATATGGGTCCATGAGGAGAATATGATCCTTTGCATAAATATTCGATTACAATAATACATGCTTGAAACTATAAGGACATAGAAATAACGACTATTTACCCTTTAAGTTCTTACAAGTGTTTATGTTTGTTTCGAATGAATAGATTACTTGAAAAACCTTCATCCATCTGTGTAGATTATGAAAACTAATTATCATAATTTTACATATACATGTAAATTATTTACATATAAGTTTATATTAAGGATTAAAATGACATCTACAGCAAGTACATGTAGCGTAGTCTTTTATTTTCAAAAAAATAAATAATAATATTATATATAAACATACTCACATATAAATTAAAAAATAATAAAAATATGAATAATTTCGATGTAATATTATTCACAAGTTTTTCCACAAGTCAATTATACATGTAATTATAAAATCGTCTATAAAAGTCTTTTTCGTGTTCTTGATTTCATCATTTATCGTAAATTTAGACCAACATTTGCGTGTATAAATAATGACATATGAAGTTGAGTATTACAGTAAGAACGTCATCTGACTTAGCTCGCCCCCACACACACGATGTTGACTGTGGAGGATTGTGTGACAGTAGGCCATGGAGAGTTATGTACAGAGCGACAGTCGTTACACCGATTAGTGTGGTATTTACACATTTGACATTTCTCTGTTTGATGGTAAACTATCTCTGTAATGTAACACCACATTTATCGGTTCTCTCTCGCTCGCTCTCTCTCTAAAAAAATCAACGAGATGCGTACCGGTGATTCACATCCCACGGAAAGAAGTATTTAGTTGACTGATACATGTCTTGTACGTGTCTTGTACATGTCTTGTACTTGTATTGTGTAACTGCAATAATTTAGGGTTTGACTGTGAATATTGTAAAGATCGCGTCTAAACACGTGATCAAAGAATGTTTAGAAACGTGAGTGTTTGAATTCATTCAATTGCAGTTCAATGTTTTCTCATGCAAACACAGTTTCTCTTCGATTTTAGGTTTAGGCCTATTCATCATATGACGTCTTTAAATCTTTGAAGGCTATTAAGAAGTCGAATACATACATGTACAAACATCTAGATGTTCTTGATAATTACATCTGCATTCTGAACATACACACGTTTTCAGAGTAAATACCTATACCTTCATCTTCATTCCACAGAGGTTACTTCAGATTTCCGATCCTAACCTCTGTTCTAATAGGGCTGGATTTCACGGGAAAGAGGGGAACCTTATACTGTATCCCTGCTTCTTAACAAATGAACACTCGACCGAGTGACTTCAAAGATCTAAGCATTTGAATCTATATTTATCAGCATGTTTATGATCAATTATTTTCAAAAATCACATAGCATATTTCGAGGAAAAAACTTTTATATAAAACGTTTATCTTAGGTTTATTTAATCAATATGATGTGTTATTAGCAAATGTCACTTTTACAACGGCGTCGCTGATTGCACAACTAGATTCAAATGCAACGTATCAGATTCTCCCGTTTATGCCGGCGAATTCAGCCCTTTGTGGGAGGAGAATGCTCTAGTTCTGGTTTTGTATGTACGCAGTCTGTGTTATGGGGTTGTTAAGCGCGCCACGGTTTATTGTTTTAAGATACGAATTTGAAATGAATGAATCGCTTAGGATTTTACATTAAATTCACCATGGACAAATTTTAGTGAGGGAAAACTGATCATACCAAAGTTAATGAAACGTATCACTGTTATAATGTTTTACTTGTTAAATATCCCTGAACGCTGGGTAATACAAAAGAAATCAAGGTACTTGATGAACACGTCTGTTCCTTTGGTGATATACACTACTTTGTACACTATTCAATCAATTCAATTCAAATCAATGTTTGTTCATTTAAGGCCATAGGTCAAAATACAAAACCCAACAAACTAAGAATAATTGTGATAAAAATAGTTGAATTTGTTTTTCTTATTATTTTTCTTACAATGGAATAAACTTTACAATTCAACACAATGTCTTCTATACATAAATTCGCAAACTCCGAACAACACCGCAACGTATACCAACGTTTATCGTTGAAGATCGTCAAATTAAGGTGTTAGATTAAAGCGTACATAATATCTTCCTGTGACTGCAGGTACTGAAAGGTGTGTCTTCAAGGTGGGATGAAGGGAGCTCCAGGTCACGTTTGAAAGCCCCACCCCTTCCGATGTGTCCCCCGGCCCCTGATCTGTCTGACCTGACCCCCGAGGAGATTGAGATCCTCAAGGACGTCTTCAGGAGACAGGAGGAGTTTGACAGGCAGGAGTCGGAGAGGATCAAGTGAGTCCAAGACAGTGGCGCTACAGGGGCTTAGAACCCTCTCCACTTTGGAAAATATTGCATGTAGATTTGATGAACCCCAGCGCGAACAGCGCGAACAGCGCGAACAGCGAACATTTTGACCAGTTCCGATATAAAATAAAATGAAGTTATGGTCCTTTAATATATGGTTGAATTTGTTACGAACAATACTGTGATGATCCGAAAGGAAAGTTCCCCCAGAAACAATAATTACACCTAGCTGAATGTATATGTGGGTGCAGATACTCCTAACCATACTCTTGATCTCCCGGTCCAGACTGACAGTACTTGTCTTGTGAAACCAACTCCTCCCGCAGTATTTTAAAATCAATCTTTCTGAAATTCTACACATGAGTTTAATATACAATTATATGTCTCAGTATTGCGGATATAGAAACATTAGAGTGAACAGACGATAATTTCTGGAAATATGACCCTTGATTTAAGAATTGTTGTATTTTTCATTGCAGACTGACAGAAACGTTGAATATATCTTGGGTGAACATTAGTGAACCCATATCGACAATAGGTATATATAAAAAGCTGTGATCTTCGGATAAGAGCTCTCGATTACCTTTAACCTCGATTAAAACTTTTGATTGACCTTTGGTATTTGACACGATCCCTGGGCACAAGACCATTCAAATGATCTTATTGAATCCTTTGTTCATTGTTTCCAGAAACATATCCAGTAACATCGAGAAGCTGGAGGAGAACGTCCACAGAGGAGAGAATATCAAGGGACGGGTGAAGCCTGTAGATGAGGGGGTGTGTACAATCTGTTACCAGACACGCTTCTCGGAGGCTCTTGATGTCGGCCGGTGCTGTGCTGGCTGTAAGAAGCGGGTTTGCAAGAACTGTGGGGAATTTTCTCATCCAAAATCAAAGAAGAAGCGAAGTAAGGTAGGTTTACAATGTCTGATTGGTACTTTTCTTACCCTAACTTTGAAACGAAGCGAATATTCTCACCCTAAATCATAGTAGTGAATGTCGGGTACTATCCTCACCCTACATCAAACCGAATGATAACAACGGGTATCCAATATACGATCGAATCGTTGGGAGTCTCTGACCCCAAGTAGTGACTAAAGGGTCTACAGTATAAAACATTTGTTCCTGAACTGAAATCCCTTAGCCTAGCAAAATCTTTTGTACGTGTACAATTGTTGTTTTGTTATTCGCAGAATATCAGCGGAAGATGGCGGTGCAATATTTGTCACATGAAAAGGGATGCTCTTTGCAGTTCCGGAAGTTGGTACCACGGTTCGAGTGTGGAAGAAGGGCCCGATGAACCCGTTTCTAAATTAAAGACGTCTATATCTATTGACCACGATTCCGATGGCAATGTAAGTGAATACAAGACAGTGATATTAGTAGTATATAAACTAAACCTGCGTTTACATGACACCTATTTGCCCCCAGGGGCAAAATACCCCCAGGGGCAAAGGGCAAATCAATTTGCGTTTACATGGGTTTTAAGACATGGGGGTAAATACAGGGGTATTCATCATTATCAAACCCTTCTAAAAACTGAGGAGTCACTTTGTGCTATCATCCCACCAAGAATTACCGTGATAACACTTCTTTGGTAGCATGGTCACCTCTACAAAGCAGCTAACAGTGCTGGGGTAATCTTGCAAATTATTTCTTAAGCACTAACATTAGATTTTCGGAAAAAAGTTCATTTTCGGAAAATGGTTGTCAGATTTAAGCTCATCAGGCCAGAAAAATCAACGTCATTATGGCACAACATTGCATGACATCTTGTGTCCGTCCGTAAAACATTTGCATTATCAACTTCTTCACAAAAACAAATAGCTTTAGAGTGCTAAAACCTTATGTAAAAATTGTGCATTTGATTACTCCATTGCCACGAAGACGGTTATCAGTTTTAGACCACATGAAATCTGCTCTTCACTAACAGTAACACACACACACTTGTATGTGATTAACAACTGATGTTTCATTTCGGCCTAGAAGTTGAGATATCTGCATATCCTATGGGGTTATTTATTCAAAGTAATATAGTACTGTGACCAATAAACATACTGCAAATTATAGCAATCTATTTCCCATTACAAACTCTCAAATTTATGATATGTATTACAGTTCAATATGATATAAAAGTTGATAGTTTACTACAAATATACAGGTTTCGACAAGGCACAGAACGCATATTTCATGGCCAAGAACTTACAACCTGCCACAGCTCAGCAGCGAAAGAATCAAGCTGAAATTGCTGCAAACTGAGTGATTACTCGTATTAATATATTCTTATTCTGCGACAATATTTACCATAAAAACAAGCCACATATTCGTCAGAAATTATTATTGAATATATTAATTGTAGTGAATATCGAGGGTACCTACAAAGCGGTTTACTCGTACAAAAAGATGTCTCCCCTTCCTCCAATTCAAGAGCAAAATAATTCAATCTTAAAAGTTATGAATTGAGCACAAACCCTACCATTCGAAAATACTAAATTCAAACTTATTGCTACGGAAACAGAAACAAATATAATTGACAAGCAGCTCAATATCCCACAAGGCACATTTATAGTGAAGGTGATATGGAGATGCAGGATACACAATTTGTTAACGATTGGTCAGATTGAGTTATCTTCAGGAAATAAACACTAGCCTTCAAAAAGACAAAGTCCAAATTGTTTCCAAGGAAACAGAAACACATTCAATTTGAAAGAGCCATACGACACATCTATATGACATCGGGAGGCATTGCGATTCGTCAAGTAGTTTAAGAGTTATTCTTATAGGAGGGATGCGAATGCCTACACTTACGCCGAAGCTGACAGAACCTCGACCAAAAAGAATGTGTCCTGATCCGTCAAAAGGGGACATAAGTAGAGCACTATCTGCAGCCGGGCACCATGAGTAAAATTAGTCTAAGCTAGGATTGTGAATTTGACTCTTGTTTTTCAATTTATACACATGGAAATTATCTTTGATAAGAAAAATAGTATCAAACAAGGTGATGGAAATTACAAATTATCTGTCCCTTGTGAATAAATTGTGTCAAACTCATGTACTTGTGTATTAGTGCAGGAACAGAGTTTTGTGTTCTCATATTGGAACTTGATTTGCCCTCTTGAACATGTGAAAAGAGCGTTTACATGACACGTCTGCCCCCAGGGCTATATATACCCCCGGGGGTAACAGATTTGCCCTACCTATTAAGGTGGAACAAATTTTGCCTCAATACCCCCCAGGGGGCAAATATTTACCCCCTGTGTGTACCGTTTACATGACGAAATTTGCCTCCACCCTGGGGGTATTTTGCCCCCGGGGGCAAACGGTGCATGTAAACGGGGCTTTAGATTAACAAAGCCCCATGTTTCACAACCATACAACAAAATAGGTTTTACCATTGCATCAAAAAGATATAGCCGACACTGTATTGATGAATTAAAGATTGGCCTTTATGTAATACAAAATACATTGCTTTGGTAGCCTGTTGACAAAGACTTGCAATGGACATTTTAAAATAACATTTCTTAACAAATATAACACCAAGATATTTATAATCGGTAACATATTCTAAAGGCGTATCATGAAGAAAAATGTCTTTATTCCTATCAGTCAGTTTTGTTTCGCCAAAATACAAGAATTTTAACAACATGAAGATTTTCTGGATAACAACTTCTTTAATGTGAAAATACACGACGTTTCGGAGTACATACTCACTCCTTCATCACATTCCACCTGATGAAGGAGTGAGTATGTACTCCGAAACGTCGTGTATTTTCACATTAAAGAAGTTGTTATCCAGAAAATCTTCATGTTCTTATGTATACCACTTCTAAATGCCCTTCAAAGACAAGAATTTTAGTTTTTTGTATGTTTTATCGATCCCTGTAAGTATCAAATGTTTCCGCGGATTTAAAGTGTACTTTTGAGTTTGTTCAGCTTTTATAAACTAACTACCACCTTCTTTATGAACTATATTCTGGTGCTACATGTACATAATACAGACGAGCATGTTTCACATAAACAAACATTTCCGCTATTAATTTGTTCTACATATCCATTGGGAACAATATTTAGCAGATATACTGATATATGTTTGACAATTTTCGTTTGTTTATTGATTCAGGATAGATTACAACAAAACTTTTACAAAAACGACAGACTGTCGTCTGAAACCCGTACTGATTCAGAATTGTATACCGGAGAATCGACATACACGGATCAGCTTTCAGTGCCAAAGGAAATACCTCGTCGGCGTAGTCTGCCATTGAGTCACGTGGTCAGAGAACACGAGGAGGAGGAAGAGGAGGAAGACGATGGGTGCAACTGTCAGCAAAATCGCCGGATGTTACGTCAGAAACGTCAGTTACGGAGGATGCGCAGACGACCTATGCAAGAGAGTCGAACTCTTGAAGATATATCAGCAGTTTCATCGGAGGGATCTCAAGATGAGACTGACAATTTGGAACAATTTCTAGGAAATGAACAAACTGATAGAAACAGTCGTGTTCGCAAACGCAGATCCCCTAGAGTAAGTCCGTCTGACCGAGGGAGGTCGATATCGGCAGCTAAGGCTGCTGCCTCATCTTCGGACTCCAGCAGTGATGTTTCCTATGCAACGAAAGAGAGCAGCGTGTCCGATGAAGCATGCTCCCCAACTCTCATTAGTAAGATCAAGCGCCAAAATGCTGTATACTGCAGCAGTTCTTCAAGTATTCTATCTGATGCCAAACATTCGGACACCCAGGGCGGTACAACAAGTCCTCGAAACAACTCCTCACGAAGTCCTGTGCATGTTGCACGAGAAAGACGAACAGCCAATGACCGTACGGAGTTCCTCAACCGGCGGGCAACTTTACAGAAGTGCGAACTCATCGGTCCTTTTGAAGACCAGAAAATGAAAAGATTGGGTAAGTGTTGGTCTCTGATAATACATATAATATTATTGATAGCATTTATTATATTCGAATGTCAGTTCTCTTGGAAACCAGCTAGCTATATAGGTCACCCTAATTTGACTTCCTTACGAAATTATGCCATGGAAAAATATAACAATTATCTCCCGGCTTGTTAAAGATAGAGTAGGCATTCACTGAAGACTCTTTGGATTTCTTTTGAGGTTAGAGGTGTTTTTTCTATGTGTGTAGGTACAGCCACATTTATGACGGCTAACCATTATATCTGTCAATGACACTGTAAGAGTGAAACGGGATCAGGTCTAAGAAGGGAACATAGTCTCAGTAGTACTCGCTACGCTCCCATATTGAGTCTAGCTGCATTCAGTGGGAGGTCACGTCACCTAACCTTTCAGCGACCTTTGACCCTCCAATCAAACGTGAGGTGACCCGAATGGAATCAACAGAATCAGACATGGAATCAGACAACGACTACTTTTACGGCTCGGCGAGTCTTTCTTTTAGAATTAAGTTTCTTATTTATTATTAATTTAATATGTTTCAATAAACACAACATGTCCTAGTTTGTTTAAAAAGGAGTCCTCCATGAACTGGATGTTTAAACAATACTGGTAATGTTGTTGTTTTTGTGAGCGAGCTGAAACGCACTAAAAACCCGATTAAGCGAACAATTTTACAAGCAATGTCTGCTCCATAGAGGGCCCACTGTCAGCGCGATCTTGACAAACTTTAAACATATTTTGGTTTAAAAACTGAAAACGCTGAATCATTTGTCTGTTGCTATCTAATAGCTCATAAAACTACATGTATGGTGCCTATTTCATTTTGAAGTGATAATGTGTCATCATGCGTGCAATGTGTCATTAGGGACATTTGCGTGTGTAACATGGGCGTGGGGCCGAATAGTTTGCATTTAAGTTAATTTTACAAAAATATGAAAATTAAGTTAAATAAAAATCCTGTTATGTACCTTCTTGGCCTGGAATTCGTTTAATCACCATTGCTTTAAGGCGTCATAAAACATGGGAGAAAGTCTTACTTCGCTCTCCTATATCTCGCTAAGATATTCTAAAATGTCAATAGTTATACAGTTTAGTATAATATGAACAGATTATTCAGAAACCTCTGTTGGCGTGGTTGTAACTTTGTTTATCATTCATTTAAGGTGCTCTTAAATCACTCAACCCTCACGATGTTATTCTTCATCGGGATGTCACGGACGCAAGTCACAGAAGTAAGTTCTGATTTTAAATAAAATGACTGTCCATTAGTAACAAGAAACAGAGGATAGAGAAAAAAAACCTTTCATGTAATACCAGTTTTATTATACGAGTTAAGTATTTGGTATCAAGCGAGCGAAAGCGAGTTTGATACAAATGATATTATATAGAAGTAAGGTTAGTGTTCTGTTTATTACTTACTCAAAGTCATGTACTATTTTGACGGCGCTTCGACCATTGTGACGTCATACTTGGTATTACACTAGCTTGATATTGTCGTCCTCGAGCGAGTAATAAATAACATTATGACATGTTCCACCGGTCCCATATGACTTACATGTACAATGCATAATCTTTTAATTTAATGTATCTTACATTGACATTGAATTACTAAAGAAAATATAAAGCTTTTGTCCTTAAAACTCGTACTATCCAACTTTCAGAAAGATATATTTAACAATTTTCAGAAAAGTGCATGTTCACCTACTTTTAAAAATAATGAATAATTTAAATATGAATATCAATCGTTGGGAAATGTATAATTTTTGTATAGCAAAGGCTAACACACAAGTTCATTGGTAAATTTTATTACTAAAGTAAACTAATTTGAAGATTATAGTGTTGAGTTCAACCTTCTTATTTCATCACTGACTGGTGCTGCTATTCACATTTCGTAAATATTTTATTGTTTAATTGTTTAAGGGAAACAAATAGAAATCATTAACATTATAGTAGTTTTTAGACAAACAGATTTTAAAATTAATTTATTCATTTATGTCGCAGCATTTGGAATCGGCATGCGCGTCGTTGGTGGTAAAGAGTGCAAAAGCGGAAGTCTTGGAGCTTTTGTTGTTATGGTAGCCAAAGGAGGACCCGCAGACGTTCAAGGAGGAATAAAAATAGGTGAGAATTTTCGCTTTTTTTTAAATAAACGATTAACGTTCAAGAAGTAATAGAAATAGGTTAATGAATTGTCTTTAGGAGAGAAATGGTTAGATGAAATTGTGTTTCTTATGTTATATAAAATACTCATTTACATTATTATTATATGAATTTATAATATAACTAAATTGTATTAATATTTCTATTTTGACAGCAGCCTTGTGAATTGATAATTGGTAATAGCATGACGATTTGTTTCTTAATTACATATTACCATTTAATAGAAGTTTGTTATACCCTCACACATAATGTATGTCCGTCCGTTCAAGCATTCTTGAGCATTGTATATATTGAATACCTTTTGTCAAAAACTCGTCATATTCTAGATATGCATTTATTGATTTGTTTTGCCTTTTGATTTTAAGATTAATTTACATACATTATGTTTTTATAAATCCAATTTAGTGTTTGCAATTAATCGTTTTAGACAGTTTTTGTCGGAATTCTTTATGGATTAAATGAATTCATAAGATATCTTATTGTGTCTTTTCTTTTACTCAAATATTTATGACTCAATTTGCAAATGTAAGCAGATTTTCCTACGTTTGTATCTACACTGAATATCTCCAGCAGTGGTCTGGCTGAAACTATTGCAATTCAAAGAATGTATTCACTAGACGATCTATGGCTCAATTTGCATATGTTTCTACATTGCATGTCTTCAAAACGATCTGTACGGTTTGTTATTCCTAGATATAAGACATTTTCGAAACTGGTACATTTAAAGGATAGATGCAATGACATATGGTCCAAATCGGATTCATTAAAAAGAGATGTCAATTTGACAATTGCTCGATTTTAAATTTCTGAAATCGGTCCATAAATTACTTATATACGGCTTTTTAAAAAAAACGACTAATTTAGCCCCAACGTTATTTCGCAATATTTTGATTTCACAAAGAAATTTCAATAAACCAACTTAAATTTCCCATATATCGAATGTTTAGATATCCAACTAGGTAATTCCGCAGATGACAATTACACTATTATTACATAAACATGTCTTTATGACGATGTAATACACCTCATAAATTGATGTAGCGGCAGTGATAATCATTATTAATTAAATAACGAGACTCGGCGGAGTAGCTGTCTAGCCGGCCCCGTCTGTCGCTTATCACAGTCACGCCTCAGTGAGCATTTTCAAAATGAATCGCCCAACTAATTGCGGTAGTGTTAATTTGGGTGAATTGAAATCGTCTTAATTATCAATTGCAAGTGTATATTGTGTCGATTTTATGCTCAATTGATTCCGATATACAATATACGTAGAGGTAATCATCTGTCATTCTTTAGAAAAATGCATTTCTCCAGATCTTTAAGAGAAATTCGTACTTCAGGTCAGGAAAAACATGTTAGCTTTTTCACCGAACATCAAGGCATCAGTAATATTCAGCTAATCATTTACTTTTATTATTATTAAAATGTTGCATTGATTCTTTAACACACACTTTAATATACGTCCCGATTCGTAATTCTTTGGGTTTTGAATACAATTATAAATATTAGATGATAAATGGTGATTAAGGATAAATGTAATGACAGTTCTTATCAGCTTTACCCACATCCTCGGTTACCCATGGTTTTATATATGATCCGTTATTCACCACTATATGGGTGATATAGTGGAGAGTAACGGGGCATATATAAAACCATGGGTAACCGAGGATGCTTGACCCACGGCTAGGTATTCAAACGTTTCATTTTCAAAATATTACTAGTTTTAGGTGGAAAACTTTCCTCGGTTATGTGTGTTTCTTTTCTTATTAGGCGATCAAATCACGGAATGGAATGGCATATCTTTGTCAAACGTTACCTTTGAGGAAACACGTGACATCATTGGCCGATCAGGAAACGTTATCCAGCTCAAGGTCGTTCATAGACATGAAGGGAAAAGGTTGGTATTCAAACACGCACATGTCCAATAGATAAGTTAATATGATTGTAGTATCGGTTTTTTTACATCATAGCGAAGACATCATTGATTTTCAGAAAAGGGATTTCCTCGTGTCGTGTAAAATAAATCACCTTTGAAGCTCGTGTTTAACGAATAAATCAACTTTGAAGCTCATCCTTAAAGAAACCATAACTTACTATAAAAAAAACAAAACCTCTACAGTAAACAAAATTATGAAAATATCAACTTAGAACAATTGTTTGAGACAATTAATACTCCGAAACTTACAGACAAACAAAAACTTAGTTAGGAGGCGAACTCAATTACTAGGGGTGTAACATTACATCGAACTATCGATGCATCACAATATATACAGTATATACAAAAACACTATCGCTATCGCAATAGTAAGTTTAACTATCGATACTATCAAAACTATTGAATTTCCCTTAATTATGAATGATTTACACAAGCCTCATTGCATTTAATTCAAAATTTTTCATTTTAGAATGTCAAAAGGGAAGAACTAGAGATAGGAAATAGCGAAATGACAAAAAGTCTTTTCATTTATCACTTCGTTACTGCTTTTGGTTCCATAGTCCTTACATCAATTAACATTTCTACTAATAAATTAAATCTAGCTGATTATTGCGTATTTGTACAAAAAAACTATCGCAATAGTTATTGCAATAGTGAGTTACAATAGTCTATCGCTATCGGAATAGTAAGTGGCAATAGTCTCTTTGGGTCAATAGTCACCCCTATCAATTACGATGAAGTACTAAAATCTTTGAAAAACATGAAAAATGGGAAAAGCCCAGGACCCTCAGGATTTACAGTTGAGTTTTATAAATTTTTCTGGCAAGATTAACATAAATTCTTGATAAGATCTCTCAATTTTGGTTATGAAAATGGATCTTAATCAATTAGCCAGACCCAGGGACTAATAACCTGCTTCCCTAAAACGGATAAAGCAAAACGGTATCTGAACAATTTGAGACAAATATCCCTATTGAATGTCTCCTATAAAATAGCTTCCGCAACAATTGCAAACAATTGCAAACAGAATGAAAACAATTTTACCAAATATAATAAACGAAGACTAGAAAGGCTTCATAACTAATCGATATATAGGCGAATGCACCAGACTAGTGTATGATATGGACTACACTGAATGCATGGAAATACCTGGATTACTTTTACTAATAGATTTTGAAAAAGCCTTTGACTTGGTAGACTGGGAGTTTATACAAAATGCCTTGACTTTCCTCAACTTTGACCAATCTCTTAAACATTGGATAGACACATTTTTATATTAGATCAAGCATCCTTATGAATGGCTTCGGTACAGATTTATTCAATATTACAAGAGGCTGCAGACAAGGACACCCAATATCACCCTATTTATATTTGATATGCGCAGAAATATTAGCAATAATGCTCCGTAACGACAAAAAGATCAAAGGTATAAAAATTGGACAGATCGAGTATCTTATTTCCCAATTCGCTGACGCTGACGATTCTAGATGGATTCTAGTTAGTCTTCAAATTCCGTTAAATACACTAGACAAATACGCAGCATATTTTCAGGTCTTAAAATAAACAGGAGCAAAACATAACTTTTTTGGATAGGTTCAAAGCGTTTCTCAGAAGCAATACTATGTAAGCAATGGAAACTAGACTGGGGCAAAAAAGAATTCACCCTCCTTGGCATCACCTTCACACACAATCTGGCGGAAATGGTTGAAAAGAACTATACGGATAAGCTCAAAGGTATTAAATCGACATTCGACATAACGACCACCTAACACGTTCGAAAATGGGAGAACAATCTCGCATGTACCTTTACTGAAACAGAATGGAAAACATACCATTTCGCTCATATGCTAATAGCAAACTACAGTGGTTTCAACAAAGCATAATTTACTACCCACAAACGAACTCTTATACAAAATACAATATACAGAAAGCGAAACGATGTCGTAAACTTGAACATAAATACAACAAAATTCAATATTTTTAAATGTAAGCTCTCCAAAAGAATACCAAATATACAACATATCAACAGAGACATTACTAAAACATACGATTTAGATAAATATATCTCTTTCTCAAACTGCAACTACTCCAAATTCATGAAATACTGGTCAATATGTCACTGCCTATTTACTTATATTAAATACCTTTGCTAATTGGCCTATGCCACTACGACTCCTGTAAAAAGCCATAACTATTACTGCTTTAATTGCTACATTCAAAGAGTATGTTTATTGTGTGATTTGAACTTGAAATTCGAAACAATAGTATATAATGTAATGAGTGTACCTGCTTAAAAGAAATAAAATTATAATGAAATAAAAAAAACTTTGAAGCTCGTGTTTAACGAATAATTCACCTTTGAAGATCGTTTTTAACGAGTAAACCAACTCTGAAGCTCGTGTTTAACGAATGAATCAACTTTGAACCTCGTGTTTAACGAATAAACCAACTTTGAAGCTCGTGTTTAACGAGTAAACCAACTCTGATGCATCAATCCCAGTAGGAATATATCCCGTGTATGCGGAACACAACGAGCCTAAATTCAGTGATTTAAAAGCAGCAATAGTTCCCAAAACTTCAAAAATTACCTGTACATATGCAAAAATATCCATTCTATTAGAACCTTACATTGTAAAAAGTTGTATTTAAGGTTGTAATGAATTATCGGCCAAAAATGTCTCACTAACGGTGTTTTCTCAGGCAGCGCGGCCATTAGTTGAATGTGTATCATGTCACAGACAAGGCAAACGCAAGATCTCTGATGCGGGTGTTTTTGCCCGAGGTATTTTGCAGCCGAATATTTACCCACTTTGAACGCTTATATCTTTTCAAGCAGACAGCGCTTCGAAACAGTTGTTGATGTTTTATTATTCTGAAAGTATTGTCTATATCAATAAATGGATTTACTTTTTAAAAAATGAAGGCATTATAATTGCCTTAACGATAAAATCCCCACTTTGAAGCCAATATTTAACGAATAAACCAACTTTGAAGTCAATTTTTATCGAATAAATCACCTATGAAGTTCGTGTTTATCGAATAAATCACCTTTGAAGCAAGCTCGTGTTTATCGAATTAATCACCTGAAAATAAGTTCGTGTTTATCGAATAAATTCACTATGAAGCCTTTAAACATTGTGTTCCCTTACATACGTGCACATCCAATTTAGCATGATTCATGACATACAGACGATTAACTTTAGATAAAGTACTTATTATGTAATTCTGAAATGAAGATCTACACATTATATACTTGTGTTATATATTGCAACCGATAATCAAACCCATTATATTTTTGCCTCGCATTTGAAATTGATATAGAAAAGGGAGATAATTTATGCTATATCATTTCATTTACAATGTTGCCAATTGATTTTAAAGAAGAGATCCTTCCTTTTTCTAAGAATTGTGTTTATTCATCACAATTAACTTTAAAGGTGCATCCATTGTGTTTCATAAAACATTATTTGGCTTTAGTACGTTCCAACACACCATATGTGCTGTTTACAATACAACCAAATTCACTCAGCTTGCATATTCATCCCCAATCGCCAAATATATCATAATTACTAGTTACCAATGTGCAGAAACCGAAAGTGCACGTTCTATTTACATGCACAGTAGTTATATGACCTATTGAACATTATCATCCCAAATTTGTTATTTTGTCTGGTTTAAATAAAATTCCAAAATTACGTTTGACTGATTGGCGCGCGCCACACGCGGTGCATTGTCCGGTTTTCGATCAGAAATCGATACTTTTACTTTCATATCGTTAATATGCTAAGTCGAGTATCATCAAAATGGTAGTTTTCGGTAACAGTTGGTACTTCTCGATAAAATAAGACCATGTATAACGTTTGGCATATTTGACCCCCAACAACAATGGATGTACCTTTAAGCTATATAATCAACCACTGTCGTTGAGCCATTTATCTATTTTAAAAAACATCAACTTGTGTTAATTTTCATTTTAGATCAATTCTGTAAAATCAGCTATGAATAATTATTATCTTCTTTTCGTATATGGTCTGATTACTAAATTCTCTTTGATACACAACAATTTGCACTCGTGACCCATAATATATAATAATAATAAAGTTTATGTGTAGCAACATATCGGAGAGTGTCTACTGTCACTTATCCTGACGACCGTTTATACAGTCATAAGAGCAGAAGTGTGTAACCATGGTGATGGTTCCCGACCATGCCAATTCCCTCAGAGTTTCGTATTAAGATAACATTAAAGTTTTGAATTTCAATATGTTAGCTTATCTATAACGCATGACGAAAATATATGGCAGCGAATGTCGGGGCATCATTTTTAAAGTTTAACTCTTTTTAGATCGTCGGAAGACACCGAAACTTCTCGAGTTGCAAGAATGGGTAAGTTGTTTTGGCCTTATGCTTTTAACTTGACAAACCTTTCTCTTCCCACACAGGTTACTCACTCCAGGTTTCCTATCCTAACGTCTGTTATATTAGGCAATATATCTCGGTTCCAGCAAATTCCTTAGCGGTGAAAAGGGGTAACGCATACTGAATTCCTGCTTCTTATCCAATGAAAACACATCTGTCTTCGGCTGCGTCGATTGAGTTACTACAAGGTCGTAGAAATTGGCTGTAAAGGGCTTTGCTCATTAGCATTAGCCCTTCCAATATGTCTGATGTAAATAACACAAATAAAATATGTTCGATTTTTGTCTCTGATTTGGTCCTCTTTATTTATCAGCTTGTTTATTATCAAAAGTTTTCATAAAATAAGTAGTATATTTCAAGGAAGCACATTAAACGAGAAAATGTTTATGAAAATTGCATCATCACGTGTCATTGGCAAATGTCACTTTTATAACTGCGTCGTTTATGGCACAACTAGATTCAAATGCACACCAATCAGGACACTCCCTTTCAAGCCGAAAAAGGTTCTCGTAGAAGCACAGAGGTTAGAATAGGAAATCTGAAGGGAGTAACTTCTGTGGGAAGAGAATGGACACAAACTACCTTGTGAATATCAATTTCACAAACACATAGTCGGAACAGTCTCGACATTGACTCCATCACGTAAATTTTCTATTCGACTTATTTTGTGGTCTAAAACAATCTTAATGTACCATTTTGATGAAAACCAAAATGCGATGAATATAAAAGTTTAAGAGCCCATGACGAGTCTTTGAGGAAAGGGAGATTTTCATTTTATATAGGATAAGTTATTAAATACTGAATTCAAGATACAGCAATAATAGGTCAAAATGTACAAGGTATCAACAGTTCACAGTTTTTGTTTTACCTCATTTAACAGGTGTTAAATATTACAATTTATTTGGTTACAGAATCTGCCGACTCGGCACTTTGTCGTATCCAGGTGACCTACTTACCTCCCGACACCCTTCCTATCCGTCCCAGACGCCGAATGCTGCCGAAAACACCGGTATGTCATTTATTTAAAGATAAAATCCGTTAAATATATGTACTTGTTATCCGTGTAGAGTGAACAATTATGGAGAGAAAAATTACTCAGAATATGGCCGCCTAATTAAAAAGATTGCTAAAATCCTCGATGGCATAATACAAAATGCCATTATTCCTGGTTAACAAGTGTTCAAGTTCATGTAGTGTGTACTTACTTACGAACAATTTCTGTAATTTCGTTCAGACAAATTATCATTTAACTTGGCAAAATGGTCTTTTATCTTCATGCGTTTTGACACTCTGCCCAAAGACATCCATTGAACATGTAACTAATTCTGTTTTGCAATAATAAGGTTGGATACGTTTGTTTATGAGACTCTCAGTTGCAAGTTTTGCAAGCACCTTAGACATTCAAATGATTGTTTTGTCACGCAAACGGTTGTGATTGTATCGTAATTATGAGAATTAATCTTTGTCTTATGATACGGTTTTCATTTTGCTCTATAAGCTCTTTAAAGTGGAAAAAGATTAGAAACAATTCGCCAATAAAGAGTTCATTAAATGAGTATGTCGTGTTTGATTAATGGCATCTCGACTATCCCCTCGTTTCACTTTGTAATGTGTTTTTTTTACAGTAGCTGTAGTTTCCAATTTTTAACAAATAACTGACTTCATAATCTGAAGTTTAATTCTGTTGAAATGACTATACATTTTTAATTTTCTGATTGTATTTATAATATAGAAATATCTGAATTGTAATGTTTCCAATAGTTCGTCAAGTACATGTAAGTCGTATATCATATGTCTTTGTTCTTTTTACTTTAAAACGTTTTCAGACAAATATTCACTGATTCTGAAATGATTCTCCCAGCATGTGTTAATGTGTTCCCCTTCAAGAAATCATGATCAGTATATACATATGAGGAAGGGGAAACAATGTCATTGGTTCTATATAGACACATTTTGGTGATATATGACGTTATAAAACCGTTGTCACACGTCACAAATGCATAAATACTATTGTATTACACTATAAAGTGTATCATGACGTGTATTTACTTAGCTCTTGCAAAGTTTTCTGGTTCCTCGTTCTTGCTGGAGTAATATTTCTCTTGTTTCGTAAACTGCATGTACATACTTACCAAGGGTAATACTCTCTGTATTCAGATCGAGATGAAGAAGGAAACAAGACGAATCACGGGACGAATACTAACACGAATACACTACCTGACGGCCACGGAGCGTCTGGAAATCACTATACTCAGGGCAGAAGAACTCTCCATTCCAGATGGGTCACAGCAAAAAACTCCAAACCCGTTGGTGCTGGTCCACATGCTTCCAGACAGAAGGTAGGATACATCAACATTTTGAGTTAAAATACCAGGAAGAACTGACATTTTCAATGTAATTTCAGTAAGAATTCAAGAACTCTGAACCCATTTATTGCTTTAGAAATACATGCCATTTAGACAGTGGACAAATATTACAAGGTTACATTTGGGATAACACTATCTTCCTTCAATAGTACAAATCCCGCATGGAACTCGGCCCGAAAAAGAACAAGAATTTGTATTATTGAAGGTAGTGTTATCCCAAATGTAACCTTGTTACATTTATTGCTTGTCCACAATGTTTCAAGACAAAAGGTGGCTGTTTTAGTAACCAATTAGAGTGTATATCTAAGGCTCAGAAGCATAAGACAATAAACTCATTGTTGTTCGTCAGCAGACACAATGTAGACTTTGTCAACATTTGGTGCTTGTTTATATTAATAGACCCATATGCTTCAAGGCAGAAGATAGTTTAAGTTATCATTATGTGCATCATACCAATAATGTTTGCCTGATACAAACTACAAAGCAAGGAGTTCCCAAGCCAATGTATGGTCCTCGTCAAACTGACATTGAATCCCTCTTAATACTCCTGTGGACACACGTTTATAATTTAAATAATTTATAATAATCGTAAGCTGTCTTTAGTAGAACCGTATAAATTGCATTCTAAACAAGAATGAGAAAATTTGAATTTCATTCACCCCGTGGTGTATTTTTGGCAATGAATTACATTCCTTTAATTTGTGAATCCAAAGCCAGTGCATGTATTCCGTTATTTTAAAAAAAAAACTATATTCCCATTGTTTTCGGAGCATCACTCTCAATCTCAACCAAGTTAATGTACTGTCATTACGTATCATGTAGATGTGCATTATGGTGGTAACAGCTTGTTTCCATTTCATTTGTTTTATTTTCTGTGGTAACCATTTGAACTTTGTCGTTTTGAAGGAAATTGTTTGTTTCCGAAGCGAAACTATTTGAGGTATATTTACCAAATTTGGTATACTGTCTCTCCATATCATTTAGCTGTGCCTTTTGGTGGCTTCAGTTTGTTTTCAAGTCTGTTTTCTGTTTCAATTGCAACACTTTGGAATTCGTGATTTTGAATGGTAATAACTCTAAAAATAATTGTTTGAGGTTTTTAAGGTGAATTTAGGAGATCTGTTTTAACGAATACCTTCTAGTTTTGGAAGGCGTCTTCTTGTGCTTTTGATTCACGTCCTATATTCCCTTTTGTAAAACAGATTGATGTCTCCTAAAGTTACATCGGTCCAGAAGAGCACTCGCAGTCCTGAGTGGAACAAGACATTTTACTTCCATAATATCTCCGAGAAGGACGTAAGTGATCTCTCTATTTTATCAAACTTCCCACGCATAGCAAACCGGTTACTCAAGACATAACTTGCGTGGGTGCAGAAGCAGTACATTTGTACGTTGTCTTGTAGATTTTAAGGGAAAACGACCTTATTAAAGTGATTGTGTCTTTTGGTAAATCTTGCATGACTAACAACACCTGTGTATTACAAACAAATTCTGACTTACGTTTGTAAATATTGAGTTTTATTATTTTTTTACCGTCTTTCTTTTTCGCAAAAACCGTGAAGTAAAAGGCATTCAGGTCCTGAGGTTTAATGCTGTGAAAAAGAAAGGCGGTTGACTTTGTACGATAGAGAAATGAATCCCAAGGTTCGAAAATGAATTTAAAAAAACATCGTAAAGCGGACAGTATGTGGCTAAATATTTGTTTTGATATTGTTTTTAAAGTTGTCAAGTTATCAGACACAACCATCTGCAACAGTTTTGTCTTTGTCTTTCAGCTGTAGGATGAGAACTGTTAGGATAACTTTAAGAAACTTACAACTCTACAGCAGTGCTCGCCTTCTGTTTCAGCTACTGATGAAGTCTATAGAGATCACTATATGGAGTCAGGTTGAGAAGGAAGACATCTTCCTAGGCGAGGTGCTACTCGACCTGCACGATGCCAACCTCGAGTACGAGCAACAGTGGTACAGTCTCGAGGATCATGACGAAAATTCATCCCCACTTCCGGACCGGAAGCGGCCGGATCCCGAAATACCGGAAACCGTCATAGATGTGCCGAAAAATGGGCTGAGTCCTTCCACGTCCCCCAACCTGGTCCACAGATCACTTCCGGTTACACCAAGTGACCCGAGTAGCACCAGACCTCTCTTCCGGCGATCTCCCAGTAAGTTTACCCACTTCTCATTTAATGCCATCTCGACAAAAGGCGACAACCAGTCCTACAGTAATGATGCATTAACGACCAGTCTGATTAAAATCGACCTTGTTCCGAGGAATAAAATTTGCAAAATAATATATCTACCGGGATACGAACAGGTTCTGTAGATTCCTCGCCACAAGGTCTGAGAACATCCCGTATAGGCGTGTGTTCCCAACCAGTTTAGCGCAGCCAAAGCCCAGTCAAATAGCTGACCAATCACATCATAGTTTTGAAACGGTCGCTGTTTTGAAAGCATTTGGAACAGACAAAAGGATAGCTGTTTGGAGTTACCTGCCCCTAACTTCTCGCATCGAAAGCATTTGTTGGGCATCTTTTGATTGGCTACCTGAATTGCGCTCGAACACGCTAGTCTACGGACTGTTTCCAGACGGTTTGGCGTGGAAATCTCCGAACGATATGAGTTCGTATCCCGGTAGATTCACTATTTTGCACATTTTTTCCGCGGAATACCGTCGGTTTTAATCAGACTGCATTAACGACTTAATTCCTGACAAAGTATTTTATGTCAACAACATATTTTCTTAATTAAATTTCTATATTTCATAAATTATTAACATAAATGCCAAATGTTTTTGCCAAAAGCCATTTTGAAAGCCCTTTCAGCAACCCACATTTATTTGTGTTTTAACAAACATACAAAAAGAAACATAGACAACACTTTTTTGCTCAATTGTTAGAGTTTTTGGGTTTTTTTACTGTTAAAAATGTGGTGAGGTTTCTTTTGTTCGTACATTTATAAAGAAGTGAGGATGATTATAGGTGCTGACAGGAAAAGCCCGTGTCTGAGTCCACCTCGGTCTCCAACCAACCAGGGGAGCTTTGATGGCGGGGCAGGTATGTTGATGGGGTAGCATTTGGAGTTAATATACAGCTCTCCATTCTGTACAGACGATAATTTAACATTCATTTTCTAATGCCGCTGTTATTGGATTCACTGAGTAAACAAGTTTATATCTACAAAATTGTCTACAGTTTTCATAATCTGAACATCTAGATTTGCAATCAAAGAAATGTTAGCCTCTATAACAGATACCAGAACAGTTTGACAATCATGTAACAGATAACCGGAACAGTTTTACAATCATGTAACAGATAACCGGAACAGTTTTACAATCATGTAACAGTTTTACAATCATGTAACAGATAACCGGAACAGTTTTACAATCATGTAACAGATAACCGGAACAGTTGGACAATCATGTAACAAATAACCAGAAAAGTTTTACAATCATGTAACAGATAACCGGAACAGTATTACAATATTGTAACAGTTTTACAATCATGTAACAGATAACCGGAACAGTTTTACAATCATGTAACAGATAACCGGAACAGTTTTACAATCATGTAACAGATAACCGGAACAGTTTTACAATCATGTAACAGATAACCGGAACAGTTGTACAATCATGTAACAAATAACCGGAACAGTTTTACAATCATGTAACAAATAACCGGAACAGTTTTACAATCATGTAACAAATAACCGGAACAGTTGTACAATCATGTAACAAATAACCAGAAAAGTTTTACAATCATGTCACAGATAACCGGAACAGTATTACAATATTGTAACAGTTTTACAATCATGTAACAGATAACCGGAACAGTTTTACAATCATGTAACAGATAACCGGAACAGTTTTACAATCATGTAACAGATAACCGGAACAGTTTTACAATCATGTAACAGATAACCGGAACAGTTTTACAATCATGTAACAGATAACCGGAACAGTTGTACAATCATGTAACAAATAACCGGAACAGTTTTACAATCATGTAACAGATAACCGGAACAGTTTTACAATCATGTAACAGATAACCGGAACAGTTTTACCAGGAAGGTCCGCAGGAAAATGTCCAATGCAGTTTCAAAGATGTCTTCTTCACTATCGGTTACAGACAAGAGGGATTCCTGTAAGTATCAATCGACAACATTATCTATTATTTCTTCTTTACAAGACCCATGATATTTAATGAGGATAACGAGTTGTAGTGATGACAAATGTGTGGAGTACACTTCCAAGTTTATATTCAGACAAATATATCCAGACAAATATATCCAGACAAATATATCCAGACAAATATATCCAGACAAATATATCCAGGTCTGTCGGATGACACGAGTCCAGGAGAAATGGGGAGGAGTCGGAGTTTCGGGGACGAGTCACGTGACCTGAGTCCCAACAGACCGAGAAGTAGGAAAACCTCGGGATGTAAAACAGGTATGATTTAGGCTCAGGCCCGCTCTCGTGACACGACTTGTGAAAACGATTTCAGGTTTTACAATTTAATTGCTATCTCACAGACAAGCTGACCAAAATAGAATGCTGGATTTAGAAAAGAGAGTTTTGAGATTTGGTTTTGTTTCCATGAGATGCCAACGTGGATCTAAGATCAACAAGAAAGCAATAAAAGCTCACCATGCTGCTCGATTGAGGCGTTATTCTTCATAAATAGAGAATACTAAACGATGTTCTGTTTAATAACACATTTATGAAACGAGTGAGTGGTTTGGTATTAAACGAGCGAAAGCGAGTTAAATACAAATACCACCTCACGATGATACCGATATCCTTTTTTCTACATATTTGATGCAACCTTGCATAAATTCATACGATCAATGCAATAAATGGTATAAGTATGAATGTTTATGTTATATGTCTGCATTACATATATCAAACAATTTTTGTATTTTGCTGTACACGAAATATATTTAATTCAGCAAAATGGTCTAGTGTGCCTTTTTAAGATCGTTATGATCTGAGAAGTAAAGTGTTAAAGACATCTATGAATTATAGAATTATCAATATGTAAAATACAGTCACCTGGCGATCAAGTTTTGACTTTTGAAAAGAAAATTGTTATGTTTTCTTTACAAATATAATTTTAGATTAGAGTGTATCTTGTTATGTTTTGTATCACTCTATCAGTCTGTAAGCTGTTTTTGAGGCAACGTTACAGTATGAATGGTTACATTGCTCAAATGATTCCTAGCTCAGCTGAATGATATTAGAGTGGCGATTTACTAAGTCCTAGTTGCAAGTAATGGGCATCTCGTTTGTATTAAAGATAGTATGATGCTATGCTATATGATAATATGCAGCTGCATGACTTATAACCCCTAGGGGTATTCACATACAATGATCGAGAACAATAAAGCGTCAGAGAGCAGCGGTATGGTGGCTAATATAAATACTAATACACATTTTTGTGCTACAAAATGTCATACCTCGTTATATATACTCATTACCTACTTCATATAAAATTTAATATATTCTTATTTACATTTATTTGTTACTTATTATTTAACCTTATTTCTAGCTAACCTCGACCTACTGGCGCCCCCTCGTCCTCTCAGTAGAACAAACAGCCAGTCCAGCTTCTATGAGAATGAAAGCGACCCAGAGGGTGACATTTATGCGTAAGTCAAGAATTATTTTAATAGACTTTTACATTTTTAAATTTAAGTGTTTGTGTGTTTTTTAAGTTTAAGATAGCAGGCTTTTAAACCGCCTCGCGAAATTGGAGAGTTCGATGTCGTCGCGCAGTTCCTCCGTCTCGAAAAGAGTAGGCCTACCTGCGTTCTGAAACCTCCTCCAAAAGTTTTTTTAAAATCGTTTTCTAAAACTTTACACACATGCTTTGAATATAAGCTCTGACCTGTGATTGGTCAATTCTATGTATTTGAAACGTGGCACGCGTGTCCCTTAACTCTGTCCATTTAGATAAAGTCATGATCATATGTATATGCTTTGACGATCTAACCATGAATTTGTTGAACAGAGCAATTTCTTTTACCTTGAACATAAAGTTCTTTAAACATCTTTAAAGTTTAGAAAGTCTTGGGATAGTTCAATAATTAATCTTATCACCCAAGCTGATTTTCCTATTCATAATGTATTTTCTGTCACCCGTCTGGAGTTTCTCACAATTATTGAAAAAATAATTTGTACAGATCAAGAAAACTGGCTACTTAGTATATGGAATGATAATTGGCAGAGTAATGGTAATAAACTTAGAACATTTAGATTATTTAAAAGCACTTAGACAGTTTCACCCTATGTTCGCTAAGTGTCAGACCGCGCTCAGCGAAGTATCCTTGCAAAACTAAGATGTGGTTCTCTCCCTTTAGAGATAGAATTAGGTCGTTTTTCTCGTCCGAAAACCCCATTAAATCATCGTAAATGTAAATGCTGTAATTCTTCTGAAATAGAAGATGTCTTGTCAGCTTTACTCCGTTATGGTTTAAAGCGCAAGCTATTCACAATCAGTTTATAAATCTTTCTCCAACAAATCAAGCAATATTTCTCTTGCAGTCACCCCAACTCTCCCAAACACTTGCCGCTACAACAAGCGCTATGTTTAGACACAGGAAATACATAATTTCTTAAAAATCAATCTTATATTGCTCTCTTAAGGCTTTTTTTAAAAAAAACTGTTGATATTTGTGATATATTTTAACCATTTTAGCGCTTAATGCGCTTTTAGCTATTTTAATGTGTTTTAGTGTCTCATAGTCCATTGTTGGACGGACGGCGTGCTATATTTACCGTTTATAATATCTAGTCTGAAGTATATGTACGCTGTGTGACACTTAAATAAAATATTTTTCTTCTTCTTCTTTCTTCTTCTTCATAATTCCTACCCCGTCAGCATAGCAATTGACACTTGACACATGTTTCCCATGGTCATAACATGTGATCTTGTGACATGGACCATGGTATAAAACCACCTGATATCAGATGCAGTTCTACATTATAAGACTCCATCTCTCGTTGATTATCAGTTTAACTGCTTATATAGAGGATAGACTCTATATCAATAGGAGAAACGGCAGGCGCTGCTGTCCTCTCAGAGCACTCTTGGTTTTTTTATGTGGATAAATTTCGTTATGGGTATTATATCACATAACTTACTTGATTGAGGTTGATTAAGGGTCGTGTCATATTTTGTAAATGTAATTCTTTGAAAGTCCATTTCCCAATAAATGATTAAAAACGTGAAAGAAATTAACTTTATGGTTGTTGTTTTTAAAATATAAGTCGTGTTATGGTGATATATTAGAAACAAACTATTTTGAAAAATAATCGAAAGACTCCGTTTTATTTGTAAGATGCAGTCATTTCTAATTAATTAATAACACAAGCTGTTTGATACTTACAGAGACCTTCCCCCGACCCCGGAGACACAGACAGCAGACGGACAGAACGCTCCCCCGGCACTCGGACCGGGTCAGGTGTCCCCCCAATCTTCAACAGGTGGGTACAGCAATGTATTATCTCCAACTTTAGTCTGTATCGGCTTCATTCTAGCTTCAGGCCAATTTCAGGTATCCATTTGGCAGGTGCGTTCTGTCTTAAAGTTTTCCTCTGGTGGCTCCTTACAATTGCGTTTGATTGGCCTCGCTTTTACTGGTTTTTATTTTACTCCTCAACAGATAATTAGAAAGATAGGCAGATACTTTCTTCACCAATAGTACTAGTTTAGTTTGACACGCTTCAGTTCAGGTTCATCACTTGCGCCAACTGCATTATGTTTCGACGTGTATTTTTATTGGTCTGTTCCCGAAATAACCAGAGTTGTTTCATCTTTGCGTTGCGCACATATCTCTTACAAGACAGTTGTAAAACAGTTTTTAATTAGATGAAAATAAGGAAGTTTTCAGTGTTGCATACTCTCGCCGCCAGACAATTTTGCGAGGATCGTGAAATATGATATTTATGCAACAGAAGTTACGATGGCAGAACTGAGCTTGTTCGAAGCAACTTCCTCAATGTACATGTATGTGCGTGTTTCTTATATTAATTAATACAAATCTGAAAAGAATTTAACTTTTTTTAATTAGAAAACGTCTTAGAATATTAGTAAGAGAACTGACATGGTTACTACCAATTTTCGCTGTAATTCTTAATTGATTATTAATTGAGAAAGATTAAGCGTGGAAATTTCACATTTGTAAACTTGAATATGTACTGTATTATTTCTGTAGTTGTGAAAAACACTTTCAGAATAGGAACAAATCTTAAAAGAATTTTCTCTTCTTGAAAATTCAAAAACTGACTCATATGTAAGACTTCGACAGTATATGTGAACAACAGTTTTGGAATGCACTTATCAGAAGCCAGTGGTAATAGATTAACAGCTAGGAGCCATGTGACAGGACACCACTGACATTCAAATAATCCTATGCTAAATCTTCTTTACAGCTGTGTTTATCTCCCAGAGTCATTAACGGTTTCGATTTACTGCCAGTATATTTTACTGACCCTACGCCTGGTGGAAACGTTTTCTTTAAGACACTAATACGGAAATATTCATTCTTGATATAAAAAAAAAACAGATACAATTTTGTCAAAGATGATAGTTAACAACCCCCAGGGAAATAACCTCATCACTTTTCAGTATGTATTTCGATAAAAGTATGAAACAGAAACACTGGTATTCAGTAGAGCGAAGTTGGTTCAACTGCGTATGAACTTGGATACTGGCAAATGTGAAACTCCAACAACCCAAATTGGCAATACTGGATTTCCTCAAACGGAGTATTACAGACACTTCGTTGCAAACGTTGCCACATCTCTTCAAAACTACATATAGACGATTGCTGTATTTCTGGTTCCCAACTACAGGGACACTATACCGGGAAGTAAAGAGGGGTAGGATCGTCAGTTCTTAGTGAGTCGGGGGAAACCAGATTAAAAGTGACAGGCTTACACTTGCCTAGATACAGCTTTGGTTACCTCACTTAAATAAGGTGGCAGTAAACAATAATACCATAAAGTTCTCAATAACGCCATCCACAAGGGTGTCGGACGTCTTATATCACTCGGTGATTCATCCTCATCTCTCCTAATGACGTTTTCGCTTCACGTCAATAATAGAATATGTTATATAGACCTTCGATTTCTAATTATATTTTGGTTTTAGCATTTATTCTATAAGTAATGACTTACTTTCATAAGAAAAGCGTCCCATCAATTATTTTGTGTTCGTCAGTCCGTCTGTGCGTCCGGGTTTTTTCTCCAAACAGGAACTAAAAATGTTAGGCATAGCTCATTGAAGCTTGGCGTGTGGAACAGTCACCATGTAGAGTTACGCTTTTTTTATAGTACATCCAATCGTCACTTCTGAAGTGAAAACACAAATGTTTCAGATTAGTTGTCTCCATACTACGGTGCCTCAGATAATACAACAGTGACATGATAATTACACTAAGATATGCAAGTAGTTTTCGGTGAACTGTAATAAACAATACTTCGTTACCATATACTCCTTCACTAACACACATGATTATGTTTTTGCTTATTTCAGTTTCAAATTGAGAATGCGAAAATTATGCAATATCTTTAAGAAAGTATGCCAATGTCTATAATCAATATGGTAACATAACCCAAGGTAAATGCCAGCAATCAAGAAAACCATATTAAAAGCTTTCTTTATTTCCGTATTCTATTACTCTCTTAAAGGCGCTGTAGCACGTTTTTTGCAAATTTTATTTTTTCAAATTTCTCATTTATAATGATTGTTTATGTCATTTATATTTACTTTAGAGGATAAAACATCTTATTACACAAACCAATGATCCGTTGTGGTAAAAACGGTGTGGCGTATAAAGCCAAAATTGCATGGCGGCCATTTTATTGTGAACACATTTTATTATATTCGAATGACAAAAAAATTCCCATGGCTTTACTGAACCATGTACACTCATTTGCAACTTGATTTTCCGAAGAGAGAAGGGTGTTTTACTATTGTTGACATTATTTTTCAAATACATTTCATCGACTCAGTTCAGCAAAAAAACGTGCTACAGCGCCTTTAAAGGAGTTAACTCAATAGAAGCTCTACAAATGTTACAGAAATGTAGCAATACAGAAACAAAACTATTTCTGTTGACTATACCTGGTTCATATCAATGTTTTCAATGCTTAATATATATTTGTTTAATTAAAAAAAATGATTGGCACATTTTGACCCTCAGACAATTCCTCATCATGCGGAGATATACGACTCGGCTTCATGGTGTCCAAGGGTCAGCTTGAAGTTGACGTCATCTGTGCTCGGGGGGTCACCAGGACGGACACACACCTCCCCTCAGGTAAAGAGAAAGCTTTAATTTTCCGATTTTGTACATATGTATTTTATTATAAACCAGTCAACAGTACGATGAGTTGACTACGATAGATACCCTTCTATCTGGAATGAACATAATTTTATATCCTGAATAACAAACACTGTTCGTCTCTCATTTTATACTCTAATTGCAGTTTGTTAACAATTTTGTTTTCATGTACTATCGTTGGTTGGTTAAGAAATAAAAGTGTTCTGAAACAAATGTGCCACTGTAATAGGTACGATTGCAGACAAATTAAGAGCTTGTGTTTTGTGTTTTGTAGATATCTATGCTAAAACGTACTTGGTAGAAGGAAAGAAAATTCTTCAGAAGAAGAAGACACAGGTTATAAAAGGAGGCAGAGAGCTCTTGTTCAGAAGGATGATTAAATATTCAGCGTGCAATGTCCATGGACGACACATGAAGGTAATGTTTAGTCGGCATGTTATTTCGCCTTGTCTCTCTGAGAACATTACGTTGTGCACATGAACACTTGGAGATGGCATGGAATAAATGTTTCAACCACATGGTGAGTCATGATCATCACATTATGCTCAATCAAATAATTAAATATTACAGTTTTGTGTTTTGTACCTAAAAGAAAACATCCAAAACCTTGAGAGAGTGAACTTAATTTCCCCGTGTGATGTTACAGAGATCATTTTCCCTCATAAAAATGTCAAATATCATGATACTAATCGGTGTAATGACCATTGCGTTCAACATCAATCTCCGTGGGCTACTGTTACTAAGTCGTCCACTGTCAAGTTATCAACGTTGTGTGTGGGCGGGCTGAATCAGATGACGTCCTTTAGTAAGAATCTGTTTATTTTATGACATCTAGAACACGCTGCTCATTTATACTAACAAATTGTTAATATTATAATGTATCAATGTATAAAATACATCGCCTCCCTCTTTCAGGGAATCGTTGGGTAAATAGATGTACCTGATATAAGTTTCCAGTATCAAATTGAATTAACAAAAATTACTTCAACACATTTTGTTTAAGTCCTTTCAACGATGAAAGAAGGTGTTGCAGATCACTCAACGTTTCTAAATAGAGGCATTTAAGGCATGACTTCTTTGTTTTACCGAACATTTCTTATCAAAATGAAGAAACGAAACACGCTAACTCCCAAATTTATTAACAAGATGTAGAAGACTCATATGAAAACAATTTTGTCGAAGATTGAATACTTTGTGTTACATGTTCATGATAGGTTTGTTACATCGTCATTGTTTTTTTTTAAAAACTATTTGTTTTACGTTTGCTTGTCGCTTTACCGCTTTGAAGATAACTTTCTTTTTTGCATTACTATTCGTGTTTTATTTTAGATGGAATAATGTGTGCAATGCATTTCAGCGGATAAGTAAACATAACAAACAATCACTAAACCTTGGTATTTGCAGATCAACACACATTTGCTTTTCTTACTGATAAGCTTTGAACCTTGTTCTTGCAGATCAACACATATTTTCTCTTCTAACTGATAAGCTTTGAACCGTGTTCATTGCAGATCAGACTCTAGAACTATTAAAAGAGCTTGCATTTTACGTGCAGACTCCTTGGCTAATGAGGTTTTTAAATTGTCGATTTAGTGACCCTGTGACCCGAAAACTGACCCGAAAGCTGGTACAAACTCTAATAGGGGTCACAATGGTCATTACCTAAAACATTATTTTCATCTTCTTCTCCAGTACGAAAGGCCGTATGAAGCTGAAATTGTGTGTACAGACTCTCTTGCCAAAGGGAAATCTAAATTGTATATCTTGTGACCCTATGGCCATAATATGGGTCACGGGCCACGACATAAGAGCCTATTTTCATTTTCTTTAGAATCTCCATTACATTAAATACTTAAAATGTATTTAACCTTTGATAAATACTGACAATTTACAGGTTAAAACTTATATAGTGTATTGTTTAAAGTCTGATGAGCTACAAAGTCAATGGCATTATTTTCTCTTCAACTGACAGGTTTTAACTCTTGTTCATTGTAGATCAACATTTGGGAGCGAGTGAAGGGCTTCGACAAGAAGAAGCAGTGTCTAGGCGAGACGGTGGTGAGGCTTGACAGTCTGGATCTAAGTAAACACACGCTGGGCTGGTACAAACTCTTCATCATGAACTCCACAGATCTTGGATCTAACGAGTCTCTGTATCATTGGTGATAGGCAGATTCACTTGCCATGAATATCACGAAACTCCAACCCCAATGAGTATTTGCATCAAAGGTAGAACACCTTCATGAAATCTTGTGTCAAACGAATCCCTATACAAATGGTATGAGAAGAATGTTGGTCGATACCCACAGAACTGGGTCGAATTAATCTTTGTACCATTGACGATGAATATATTAACTGGGCTGATACAAGCTATACGTCATGAGTTCCAAAGTCTTCTATGAGTCTGGGTACCAATGACGATGATGAACATATTTCTTGTATTTCACAAACTCTTCCTCATGAAGTAATATGATCTAGGTAACAACGAGGTATTGACATGTGAGAAAAATTTGCCTGTCCAGTGATGTCCATTCAATTGGGCATGAATTAAATCTCAATTTGAACAAAAGTGAGTCCTTGAACTCTTGATGAGAGACGTATTTCAAATCGTGAGATTAACAAAGGTCAGCATGATGTACCCCTGTTCCATTGGTGACACTCTGAACCGCCGCAAGCTTACAGGGATGAAAACTTAGCGTCAATAACTCTACATATCTGAGCTCAAATAAGTGATCAGCAAAATCTCAACAAGTATATGTACCTTGATGTTGCTACCGATATGTCATTGCGTTACTAGTGATGACGAGCTTTACATATCGTGTATAAACCGTGATGTGTCCTAATGTTGATACACGTTTTGGTGATCATTTGGTGTCAATTTGGTCTCAAAGGCTTAACAGACAACCTCGGATTTCCTGTCCGAGTAGATGTTAAAAGACCAAAACTTTATATTTGTATATTACAATTATTAGTTTTAGTGCAAATTAGTTCTTATGATGACTTTGATTATTAACCTTGCATATCTTGTTCAATTTGTCGTGAAAGACTAGTGAAAATCACTATTACTTGTAAAGTGCAAGTATTTGTGACAATTGGTCCTGATGGCGACAAATGTGTATCGATTAATCAACCAAGGATTCCTCGTTTCATTCTTGTGAAAGGTTTTCTACCAATAGCGATAAAACAATCACTAATACAATATGTTCATGTTGATGGTCGTGAAGGTTAATCAACCAAAAGATGATATCTGTGACACTAAAAGGGAGACATAACCTCAAGTGATGATATTTATCAACGAATTCCTCTAAGCATGTGGAGCTTCATGAATTGACAAACCGAAAGTCTTAAACCCATAAATCAGTGTGGTGACAACGGAGCAACAATCATGGAGTATATCTTTCTGTTTTCGAAAAGATACCCCATCACTACTAGTAAACCACAAACTTGATGAAGACAACACTGACAGCGAAGAAGTTAACGCTGGAATAGTGGATACGGACACACAATTTGTAGAATGACGAATACAGCTGGGTGGAATTGTGTTCGTGGAGGCCTACTTCCTCCTCCCAGTAAGTTCCGAAGGGACCATCAACAAGAATGAATATCAAGTGTCAAAGATGCATGGTATATTTACACTAACTACGCATGAATAATATCAAGTGTAATCTGGTTTGACTGGACACTTTATATTTTATTATGTTCATTTGGTGTCCCGAACAACGATGATTATGATGATGATGTGATGACAATGTCTGCATGTGACAGTTTCAAAGGTGTAAGATACACATACATGTACGCCATAAACTCATACATTGATTTTTATTGGCTGTTTGGCTAACCCTAACTGCATTGTATTTCAAAATTTCTTAATGGATTTTATGTGTGACCCATTAGCTGATTGCCAAAGATATCATCTTTCAAAAGAAAAGGTTTTAATCTATTTTGTTCTGATTGATCCCACTGATTAAAGGTTCGTGTCCAATATGCGTTGACATCAAACACATGATTCTGGATAACATGTCAATGGCTGACGGAAGTACACGCGGTAAATACTAGGGGTGATAACTCACACCCTCGGTAAAACTGAAGACCACAATAACGGATCATGTTCATGTCAACTGGGTTTTTAACCCCCGGGTGAAACCGAAGGGGGTTATGTCGTGGCGCAGTCCGTCCCGAAAAGTGTACCTGATATCAACTCCTCCCACAATGGTTTGCTCATCTGGCCTGAAAGGCCCAATAGGCTTGTGACATATGGCGGGCGTCCGTGCATCCGTTTATAAACATTTCGCTCTTTCGACTTCTTCACTATTACCACTGGCCCGAGAGAAATGAAATATTCTATAGAGTCAATGGCCACTGAAGCTTCTAAATTGTACATTTAGTGACCCTGTAACCCAAAATAAGGGCCTCACAGGCCATGACCTTCTCCAGAACGAAAAGACCCAGAAGGCTGCAGACTCTTTAGCCAATTGGGATATTCTAAATTGTAGATTTGGAGACCCTGTGGCCTCACATAAGGGCATCTCAGGCCATGATCTCAAGATCTATTTCCATCTTCTTTTGTGTAACGAAAAAACCTAGAAGGCTGAAAACGTGTGTGCAGACTCTTTAGCCAATTGGGATATTCTAAATTGTAGATTTGGAGACCCTGTGACCCCAAATAAGGGCATCACAGACCATGGTCTCAAGATCCATTTCCATCTTCTTTTGTGTAACGAAAAAGCCTAGAAGGCTGAAAACGTGTGTGCAGACTCTTTTGCCAATGGGGATTCTAAATTGTAGATTCTGTGACCCTGTGATCCCAAAGAAGGTCTTCGCAGGTCATGACGTAAATACCTATTTTCATCTTCATTTCCCAAATGAAATGCAAAAAAAAAACCCAGAAAAGTTATAGACTCAATAATCAATGAATTTCCAAATTGTAGATTTTTTGGCCCAAAAATAAGGGCTTCACAGTCATGACATGACCTACATCATCTTCAGATTACGAAAGACCTTAGAAAGTTTAAATGTTGAGTACTGAAAATGTTATGTTTCCAGTATCAAATACTAACCTTTGACCGTGTGATCTAAACATTAGTGTACGATGCAAAACTTTAATTTCCAATTAACCGTCGATTGGCCTTCGAAATTTGACATGTTTATTTATTGTCACTAGATCATTCAGACAGTTTCGTTATTTTCAAGCTGATCAAAGACCATCTCATGTTTTATGCAGATCTATGTGATAAGATCTGGGCTCCGTTCCATAACAGCGAGTGCTTATAATCTCTCATTGATCGCTCAATGTAGTGCTCAATGTAGCGCATTCTCTCTGAACGACACGGTGCGATTCCTCGAGGTTTGCTCGCTTTTCTGCGTAGCGCTACATTGAGCAGTCGCGTTCAAGAGAGGTTTAAAAGTAATCGCTCATTGATAACTTATTCATTGAGCGATAACTTTTAAACCTCTCTTGAACATAGCCCAGATCTTTTGTTCATTATACTCACATCTAATCTGTTTATTTAGAGAAAAGTGGATGCATCTTTTGGACAAACCCCGGGGGTTATTGTGCTCTCAGAGCACTCTTGTCTGTATTATTTGACTGTATTCACACTCATGTTGCTCGTTATGATTGTTCCCTAACCATGATTGCTGTTCAGAGTTATCAGGGAGTTTATGCACTGACGACTATGCTTAATGTTATGCATCTTGCACACGCGCTGATATCCATTTTATGAATTATGAATTTATCTTGTTGTTTATGTACGTTTTCTTGTGATTTCTGAAGCTTATATGTTTATGAGTGTTAAAGGTGCCGGTGCCAACCTTTGCTCTACATTCATTGTCAGCCAGTATTGAAGAGTTGGCTTTTGATTGAAATCGGGACTAATCTAGATAATTGGAACGATCCCTTGTCCAGGATTTTCGAAACTGTCCTATCTCTAAATAATTTAGGGCCAATTAAGTTTTCACTGAGATATAGACCTAGTCCCATATTTTCAAAACTATGTTAGTGCAAGATATGCAGTACGTGTAAAACATTAACATTGCATATTTCTGTCTTAATGCTGAGAACGTTTTGAAAATCTAGACCCTATTATCAGACTCTCGAATCTCTCTTAGTCCTACTCATAAGATGAGTCGAATCTGCCTAAAGGTATTCATGGTTGTGAGTGAACATAGAAACTTCGTTATTACATAACGTGATGGTGAATGGCAATCTGAACCTCCATATGATTGCCTTCGTAGGTAATCGTCATATCCGGGTTCATATTTGCATACGATGCCCTCGGGCAAAATAACACTTTGCCATGGTGACGTTATCAAAGATAATGCTATGATATCACGTTTCGTCTATGACGTTGCGTTCTAAGTGCTGCGACGGCGGGTCGCTATCATATGTTGAAAGTGGATTATAGCGTATTTTTCATTAATTTCATGACTTCGGTAATAAACATAATATTATATTCGTGTCTTGGCCAAACTATATTTACGACATTCGTGCCTGAATTTCGGTATATCCCTCGTTCTCGCTCGGGAAATACTAATACTCAGGCACTTGTGTCGTAAACATACTAAGACATGGACACTCATATGATATCTATCCTCTGTATATTCTTTATCATTACGTGTCACGTATCTCGTCTGAATTATTTTTCAAGTTCTTCATGTTAAAGATTTTTCATACCATTTCATTTGCTTTTCATATTGACAAAAACACATATGCTGATCAAAGTTGACATGACTTTCAGCTTCATAAGCTATCGCCAAATTACTAATCCAATGAAAACATGTGCAGAAAGCGAAATTACACATACAATATATAGGTAGGTAAAGCCTCGATCACAACCAACCGTGCGTTTTTTGTTCCGTACGTCTTTTGGGGAGGCAACGGCCGCTACATTTCTCTGCAAACGTTGGTCATACGCACGGTGTAAGTACTTTGCACGCACGAAACGCTTGGTCGTCATCTGCTACGTGCATCGTTACGAACGTACTTAAACATTGCGTGTGACTTGCGATTGTACATACTCCCCCTACCTGATATACACATTCCCGTTGTTATGAACTAACCAAGAAATACGACCATTTCCTTACTTCCAAATGGCTCTATTTCGATTTCTTTTACATTTTTGAAGTGCTCTCATAGTTCGATCTTGAGCGAACTACACTATAGTACTCTGTGTTAGTGTGTCGGCAAAGGGGCCAGTGGGACATTGACTTAGGTAAACCTTAGTGGCAAGCTGTCACACTACACTAGGGCCACTGTAGTGAGTTAAGGGTTTGTGCAAGAGGACGTGGAATATTGTTGTAAGATGGTGCTACTTTTGGGGAGACTGAGGTGTATGTTTTGTAAGGTGAAAACTGGCGTGTACTCTTGTTATTCATATCGCCTTGGAATTGATATTTTTCAAATGGATGCATTTGATGTTTATGAATCATGTTGGCTATCTTGGTAAATAAATTTCTATTTACACACTTTGTTTATTTCTTTTTCAATTACGCCTCTATGGTATGATATAAATTAAAAGACATTGGGCAATGTAAACGCCGTTGATCAAAGACAGTTGTGCCAGACTTTGATGAAGTACCAATTATTTCAAAATCATTTAGAAAGATTTTGAATCGATTCCAAACGGCTCTACAGCATGGAATTATTACCGAGATCATCTTAATATTATTTGGAGCAATACGAAGTGTGTATCTTAAAGACAAAGTACGAGGATGTATTCTTATTCATGTGTGTATTTCAATGTGACATAGTTTAAAGGTCCATCCATTGTGTTTCATAAAATTTTATTTGGCTTTTATACGTTCCAACTCACCACATGTGATGTCTACAATACAAATAAATTCACCCAGCTTGCATATTTATCCCCAATCGCCAAATATATCATAATTACTAGTTTCCAATCAAAATTGAGTAACATCATTATGTATGTGCAGAAACCGAAACTGCACGTCCCATTTACATGCACAGTAGTTATAAGACCTATTAAACATTATCAACTCAAAATTATCTTTTTGTCTGTTATAAGTAAGATTCCAAAATTACGTTTGACTCATTGGCGCGCGCCACACGCTGTGCATTGTCCGGTTTTCGATCAGAAATCACTACTTTTACCTTCATATGGTCAATATACTAAGTCTACTATAATCAAAATGGTACTTTTCGTCAACAGTCGGTACTTCTCGATGAAGTTACACCATTTATAACGTTTCCAATATGTGACCCCAACAACACAAAGGATGTACCTTTAAAGTCTGTTTCGAACATATAGAACATATTTTGTTAATTTGATTGACATAAGTAGTATAAAAGCACATTCAGGAATATCTCTTTCAATTCGGTTCTTAAGATACATTTAAGCTGAAATTCATTAAAAAAAACGTTTATTGATTATCCTCTATCATCATTTATTATACTGTCAGTTTGTATTTGATATGCCGAGGGTGTAATAAACTATAGTCTGGTGATATAAAAACCTATTAATAGAGAGTCAGGTTTCAAGTAGTCACATTGGTGTGTTTGGAAGGCAATAGAAGGTCCCATGTTAGTATACCATGTGGCACACGAAACTGTCTACTTCATGACTAAACAAGAAAAGCCTTTAAAAGGCCAAGCTTGGGGGGGGGGGGGGGGGGGGGGGGGGGGGGTGTTGGTGAATATCGGTGCTCTATGTCGGACGCATGGGCAAAGCATGATGAGGGTCTTGCCTGGGGGTGCTAGTCTAGTGGGAGTTTTAAAATGAGGGTTCTATGGGGGTATTTTTTGTGGAGACGAAATGCGAGGGGTTATTCCTGTCTGCACATAGATGTTATCAATGCATGATTAAAACACAGTGAAATTGAAAGACAGTAATGAAGGTTATATTTTCATGACTTTATATTTCGCAGCTCGATAAACACAAGCGTACATTTGTTGACAAATAAAAACAATGAAAACTGAAGCCATTCATCGGCGTTGCGAATGGGGAAACTTCGCTCCAGCATAACAGCAAAATATGTATTACTTTTGTGACATGTTATGTGTTACTATGTGAATACTCTATCAGTGTATGTCTTTAGTTATTAAAAAGTTGCAAGATAATGTCTTACATTATAGCGTGTTTTCATTTCACGTAATGCAAACAAATCCAAGATGGCGACATAACCCTGCCTTTAAGTTTAAAAAATGACTGTCGGTACTGTTTTATAGTTAGATCTACCATTACAATAAACTCATGAATGATTACTATAACTACACAGTAAATGGTGTGTAGATTTATCGGAGCGTGTCCTCTGGATTATCGAGAAGGCTTTACGTATTACTCGATCCGAAAATTTTGAAAGTTTGAAAATTTCAAAACAGAATAGAAGGAAACGAACCCATAACTCTTTGCACTGGGTTGTCGGGTTTACCAATTGACCACCGCGGATGCTGAAAACAAGTAGAATAATTATTGATATCTATTCTGCTCTCTTTGAATGTTTAGTTTTAATTTGCACTCTGCGGATGTTATAAATGTACAAAATTCATTATCCTAGGTACAAATTGCATTATCAAAAATCTCCTCAGATTACAACCTAAATATTAGTTTCATTTACAAAAAGTGTTAGATGTTGATGTTGAATTCAATGTGCTTGAACTATTTTATCAAAAGATCCAAACGAATTAAATGTACATCCATTGTGTTGTTGGGGGTCAAATATGCCAAACGTTATACATGATGTAAGTTTATCGAGAAATACCAACTGTTACCGAAAACTACCATTTTAATGAAATTCGACTTAGTATATTGACGATATGAAGGTAAAGGTGTCGATTTCTGATCGAAAACCGGACAATGCACCGCGTGTGGCGCGTGGCAATGAGTCAAACGTAATTTTGGAATCTTATTTAAACCTGACAACATAACAAATTTGGGTTGATAATGTTCAATAGGTCATATAACCTCTTTGCATGTAAATAGGACGTGCCCTTTCAGTTTCTTCACATGCATAATGATGTTACTCGATTTTAATTGGAAACTTGTCATTATGATATGTTTAGCGATTGGGGATGAATATGCAAGCTGAATGAATTTGTTTGTATTGTAAACAGCACATATGGTGCGTTGGAACGTATTAAAGCCAAATAAAATTTTATGAAACACAATGGACCTTTAAACACTGCTTTCCATACAGTATATTATAGAAAGAAATCCAAAATTGCAATCCAAAAAGACATCACAATTGCCTGGTGATGAAACAGACAAATCTTAAACCTGAAACCTCCTATTTAGTCTTGAAATATATAAATATCTTAAGATGCTTTTCGCCTTACCATTGAGTAAAATATAGGCAATGCACAAATATATCAACTATTTTCCATGCTTGTGATAGCCTATTATCGCCGTCTTCTAGTTGTGTTAGAATCTAATTATTTCTCTGATCTTTATTGGTGTATGTGTGTCGTGTACGAATGATTCATGTCTTCGAAAGGTTGTTTATTACTATTTTCCATGTCATTTATATCCAAAGTAACAATCAATAAGAATAAGTTATCTGCGATGAAAGGTAAGAAAGACCACTTTCATTGAAATATGATTTGCAATGGTTGTAAAATTCTCAGTTTACATAATTAATGATGATTAAACAACTTTGTTGTTTTCCATTGAACTATACATTACTGCTTAGTAAAATATTTCCTCTGATAGATTAATACATCTCACAAATAGTATCAAACATTAACTATATAAATCACACAGAATATATAATACAATTCAACAGCTTTTGATGATGAACTGAAAGTAGATATTAAGGGGGCAGTAGCACGTCTTTTCGTTGAAATAAGTCAATGAAAGTATTTGAAAAATAATGTCACCAATTAAAAAAGACCCTTTTCTCTTTGGAAAATCAAGTTCAACAATTAGTGTACAAGGTTCCGCAAAGCCATGGGAATTGTTTTTGTCATTCGAAATAATAAAATGTGTTCACTGTAACATATCCCAGCCTCCGTATCTTATACGAGCGCTTCATGTGTTGTTACGACATACGTGATTACGACAGTTAGGCTTTACGGCAGATGTACATAAGACCTGATGACGTCATGAATAAAGTCCTAGATGTCACGGACTCAATAAGAAGCGTATGTCATCATTTGTCAATACGTAACATTCACAATAAAATGGCCGCAATGCATTTTTGCTGTATAAGCAACGCCGTTATTGCCACTACGGATAATTGGTTTGTATAATAAGATGTTTTACCCTCTAAAGTAAATATAAATGACTTAAACTACCATTATAAATGGGAAATTTTAAAATATATAATTTTCAAAAAACGTGCTTCTACCCCTTTAATGGATGATTTATAACCGAATCCTGTATGTTTTAAAAACATGTTAGGAACAAATCGCACAGTATAAGTGGATTCCAAACACTCACTGAACTAATGCATTATTGCAAATGCCATCCAAATGTTATTAGCAGCTAACATACATACACACTCTCTCCCTTATCCCCTAAGCACCAAGGTTAAACAGACAGTTTTCCACCACCAATATTCAACAACCACAGCTTCTCATCGTAATTGAAACTGATCGCTCGGTTTTGACTGCTATAAGGACACATTCACAAAAGCTCAAATGGCTTGTTGTGTAGAGATGTGGTGCAATTGTAAGTAGAACACCATCTTTATTGTTTGTGCGTGCTATGAAATGACATGTCGCACTATTTGGTATATCTATATATAGATCAAGTCTATTGTATTCAAGCGCAGAGCATTGTGGTATACACCCACACTACAAACAAACAAACAAACAAACAAACAAAAGAGAAACACAGTTGATGAGTACTCAAACACATTGGAATATATATTTTGGCATTTACTTATTTTCCATTTTATTCAATTATGTAGTTCCTAGATATATTGAAATAAATGTATAACCCAACTACCTATTTTACTTGAATCGTATAATCAATGAGAATATATTCATACTTTATGTGTTATAGTTTGCTGGTATAATCACAATATAATATCATTTACACCAGGTAAAATGTCAACCATGTGTTTATGCACAGAACATTTAGAAACATGTTAATTTAACAATCGTCACATTATAATGTAATGTGTTACAAGGGACGAACATAGTTTAAAAGAACGAGAATCACGTAGGTTGTTATGTCGACTTGTGAAATTGACAAGCCTACATGCCTCGGAAACGCTTGTTGCTGTGTGGTACATGTACGTTTCATGCAATAAAGGGAATTATGTTACATGATGTTAGATTCTATTGGCGCGCGTCATATGAATCATATGTCCTGTTGTAAACAACATATTTGTCTAGCGATAAATATCACAAGTATATGTTTTCCAAAAATAATGTTGTACGTATTTCAAACACTAACATACTCGAAGGCTCTTTATATAGTCGAGAAAGGAGAGTCCAAAATCCCTTTTTTGAATTGTTTTATGATGCATAAAGTAAAGACGCGCCAACAAATGTAAGTCCAAGTAGATAATTAATGCCCATAACATCTTTTACTAATTTAATTTCTAGATTTTATGAATTTTACTTCAAAATGATTAATATTCTTGCCCCCACACCCCTACATAAATCAGTGACAATTCTCTGTCAGCAGTATTTCGTTTTTTAAACTGTCGATACTGGGAAAGTGCTGCAACTTGTTGATGTAAATATGTTAACATTTCGGTTATTAAATCATGTTGTTTTTCTGTTTTATCTTTCGGCAGTGTTTCCATGAAGATGTGAAGATGTGTTATGGTTAACCTTTTTACTTAACTATGTTGACGCTAATTTTAAGTAATTTACATCTCATTACAAACGGAGTGAGCGTCGACATGGTTAAGCAACAAGAAAAAAGTGAGCATGGCTCACATACCCCCGTCATCCGCTATCCGTCCATTGAGAATAATAGATGTGAAGGTTACTATGTTTAAAAAAAAGCTTCAAGCATCATAAAAATAATTTTAGGAACTGACTGTTATTACAAAATTTAATTCACCCAGATGTAATATTTTTTAGGTAACTTAACTTTTCCCATTAGGGCATCACACCGTTAATTTGTACCAAGTTCAATTACAGATTCAAGGGCTTTGAAATAATATTGCGGAACTGGACTGTGAACTCGATAAAGAGTATCATCTGGACTACCTACATGTAAAATTTCATTCACCTAGATGTAATAGTTTCCGAGAAAACTTGTCCCAATTGGAGCATCACAGCTCTTTTGGTACAAAGTTCAATTTCGGATTCAAGGGCCATAACTCCGTAAAAAATAATATTTCGGAACTGGTTTTCGAACTCGATGAAGAGTATCATCTGGACTACCTCCATATTAAATTTCATTCACCTAGATGTAATAGTTTCCGAGAAACTTGTCCCCATTTGAGCATCACAGTTCTTTTGGTTCTAAGTTCAATTTCGGATTCAAGGGCCATAACTCTGTAAAAAATAATATTTCCGAACTGGTTTTCGAACTCAATGAAGAGTATCATCTGGACTACTTCCATATTAAATTTTATTCACCTAGATGTAATAGTTTCTGAGAAAACTTGTCCCCATTGGAGCATCACAGATCTTTTGGTACTAAGTTCAATTTCGGATTCAAGGGCCATAACTCCGTAAAAAATAATATTTCGGAACTGGTTTTCGAACTCGATAAAGAGTATCATCTGGACTACCTCCATATTAAATTTCAATCACCTAGATGTTATACTTTCTGAGAAAACTTGTCCCCATTGGAGCATCACAATTCTTCTGGTACGAAGTTCAATTTCGAATTCAAGGGCCATAACTCCGTAAAAAATAATATTTCGGAACTGGTTTTCGAACTCGATGAAGAGTATCATCTGGACTACCTCCATATTAAATTTCATTTACCTAGATGTAATACTTTCTGAGAAAACTTGTCCCCATTGGAGCATCACAGTTCTTCTGGTACGAAGTTCAATTTCGGTTTCAAGGGCCATAACTCTGTAAAAAATAATATTTCGGAACTGGTTTTCGAACTCGATAAAGAGTATGGTCATGAGTACTCACAACCAAAATTTCATTCACCTAGGTTGAACAGTATCCGAGAAAACTTGTCCCCATTGTCTGTGCGCGATCGGAAGAACATGGTTAACATCTGTACAAAGTTTGGTTGATGTAGCTTTGACGGTTTTTGAGAAAATTGACCGGACGGAAGGACGGACGGAAGGACGGAAGGACGGAAGGACGGACGGAATGACCGCTATATACCCCCGCTTACTTCGTAACGGGGGTATAAAAAGTCATACCACACTTTAATACTGTAACAATTGTCGGTCACAAGAGATTCTTGGAGTTGACCTGAGAGTTTACAACAAGGAAGGGTGGTGAAGATACACAACGAAAAACGTTAAGCTCCTGATATTTGTGATGATATGTTTTCGAGAATATTTTAAATAGTTAAACAAGGTTCATTTATGAGAAGAGTAGTGTTTGTGCGATACGTTCCAACCAGTGATGCGTGACAGTCGCGCCTACACGTTCGGGGCATGCACGTGCGTATGCTACGCTCGAGGATCACAAATACCAGTATGGCCAAACTGCATTTAGTTGATATGTAACGTTAATTTCCATAGCCATTCGAGCATATATTTTGAACATGGCATGAAGACGATTGTCAATGGATCTCAGAAATCAAATTATTGGTATGTACTCTGCAGGAATGTCCTTTAAGGGGATAGGACGAAATCTGGGCTACCACTACACTGTTGTTAGTCGTTTAGTCCGGAAGCATGCGCATACAGGAAGTGCAATGGACCGTCCAAGGTCTTGAAAACCTACTGTCACAACACCTCGAGAGGACCGGTGTCCCGGTATAAATTCGCCCACGGAGATTTTATACCGGTATAAAATCGCCCCCCGGCGGAAATATTTCTCGCCCCCCTCAGAATGTTCCTTTTTAAGTTTCCATTTGATTAATATTTATTCATTGTCCAAATGTTATACTGAAATAATGACTTTAATTTGCAACAAAAAACTTTGTAAAATGTGTTTATTCACCTTCTTCGACATTTACGCCGAGAACCCTTCCTGACAAGTCCTCAGCTTAAACGTCTGTGGTTACCAAATCGAAACATCAGCACTAGAACAGTCAGAAATCGCCTCAAATCGGCAGGACTAAAGGCCAGGACCCCGTTTCACAAAAAATCGTAAATCTACGTCTAAGTGTAATATTTACGTGCAACTAAAATTTACGTTTACGAGTAGCAACTTCCGTTTCGCAAAACCACACGTAGTTTTAGTAGTAAACTACGTTTATCGTAGTTTAAATTACGTGTGGAACTCTCCTGTTCGAAAAGTGGAAAAAGTACGTTTATTTCCGCTTCACCCGGTTGAGAGGAAAAACCCGTCAAAGATACCCAAAGTTTCGGTCGGATTAGCGAGAGATTTTGTCAAAATGACGAGGAAAGTTGTGCAAGATCGTCAAATTCACCAACAGGCACATACTTGGCTCCAGTTAACCCGATAACAGCGTGGAACCGGTTGCAACTCGACAGTGCAGTCTAAAACTATGCAGGTGCGTGTTCAATGTTTTTTGACGAATTAGAATACCATTGTCTACATAATTTCTATTTCTTCTTGGTATTTTACACCCCATATTTCCGAACCATATGTTAAAATTAGATATATTTTTGAATCGAATATCTTACAAGCAGTATTGAAGTTTATATGTTTGTTTTTATTCAATAAAATGATCACTGGTTCCAATGCTTTACGGGCTTGCATAGCTAGAGTTTCACATGCTTTTGTCCAAATTAATCTAGATGAAAATACTATACCAAGATACTTGTAGAAAGTAACAGTTGCAATTTTTATATTACCATAAGTCCACTTTTCATGCTTGGTTAATATACCTCCATTTCTGAAAACAATAATTTTGGATTTGTCTAAGTTCACAGTTAATCCCCATTTCAAACAATATTCATATAATACATCCAGTTGCCGTTGTAGACCAACAATAGAAAACGAAAATAAAACAACATCATCTGCAAATAATAAAAGCATTATGTCTTCAATACTTTGATTTACAAATATACCATAATTACATACTTTGTACATTTCATGTACAAGTTCATTGATGGAAAATATGAATAACACAGGACTTAAAATACACCCTTGCTTAACTCCTGAAGATGTATTGAAAGAAGCTGTGGTAAAATTACCAACTTTAACAGTTGCTTTTACAGAAGAGTACATACTTTTTAATACAGTATAAAGTTTACCATGACATCCATTTTTAACAAGGAGATATAACAATTTTCTTCTATCAACAAGGTCAAATGCTTTTTTTAAATCAATAAATCCACAGTTAAATCTGCCTTTATGTTTACTGAGATATTTTGTACATAACCCTTGCAGAGTGAAAATGTGGTGAGGTCTGTCGTGGAGTATTCTGAACGGAAGCCAGCTTGTGATCCTGCTATTAATTCATTTATATCAAGCCACATTCTTAATCGCTTTTCAATAATAGTTGTGAATATCTTACCACAGCAGTTTAAAAGAGATATACCCCTGTAATTGTTGGGATTTTTTCTTGATCCTGATTTGAATAATGGAATTATCATACCAATATTCCAACTATCAGGAAAATTCTACTATCCAAAACGTTGTTAAATAACAAGAGTAGATAAGGCATGAAAAATGAATGCGACAGCTTAACAAATTCAGGTGGGATACCGTCGTCGCCGGGAGCTTTACCAGGTTTCAAGTCACTAATACTATCATATATTTCTTTCTCAGTGATTATGGTGTTAAGCATGAACTACATACTCATATACATGTAGAGGGGAGGATCTATACTGGGTTCGAACTACATACTCATATACATGTAGAGGGGAGGATCTATACTGGTTGTGAACTACATACTCATATACATGTAGAGGGGAGGATCTACACTAAGGTAATTATAGGTCTTCAAGACAAAGTCATGAAGACCTATTGTTATTATCGTGTGTTTTTTTATTCATTATTTGTACCGAATTTTGTCCGCAGGATTCCCGCTTAACGGTTCAAGCGATTTACATGCAATTTGCAGGGTTGATAGCTTATGGCTTAAACTGGTTTTGTGTCGAGCTACTTTTTGGATTTTCGACTTCTTTCTTGAGTTATCTCCCCTTGAAGTTAAAACTTCAAACCTTAATAGCTCAAGAACTAATGAAGATATTTTCACAAAACTTTCACCAATATGTGGGTAACAACATTCCCAATCGATTAGGTCTATATCGGTTTCGGACGTAATAAGATATTTTTGGCTATTTCGAACAAACTGAACATGTTTTGCAATTTCGCAGTTTTGAGGGTATGCGTCTTCAAATATCTTTTTCTAAATAAGGGTAATACATACAGCTATGTGTGATAGGCCATCTGAAAGCTAGTTCAATTTAACACAAAGTGATTACTGCAGATTTTTAAATTTTGACCTTGAATTCGAGTAATCTGCCCTGGAATATGGACCTCTTTCAAAAAGGCGTTTTTCTGTTGCATGTTCAAAGGGGTATAACTCTGTTACTAATCATCACATGTCACCATTACTTATTGGCATCTATTACTAATGACAACTGTAACAATTCCATAACATATCATTATGATATAAAAGTTGATAGTTTGCGCACAATTTGGACATTTTCCCAAAATATTAAAAATTTCAGGATTTTGAGATTTTTCGAGGGGCATAGTCTTTGGAGAATTTTTGATCGCAAACCACTGAAGATACCCGCACCTTTATTAGTTTATTTTGAAGGAGAAACGTCATTTATTAAGGACAATAATTTTCAAGAACGTATTGGTCATAGTGTATGTGTGACAAGTCATAAAAGATTGTCATTTTTTGAAAATCGCGATTTTCAGCAAAGTTGAAAGGGTCATTACTGCTTAACTTCTTACGCTATTGAAATTGTACTCAAACCTACGTATGCACAATTTCAAGACCAACAACTTTTCTCGTGTCAACTTTCATCAAAAAGTTAAGCCTCGAACATCGCGAACGTTGTCTAGAGTTCCGAAATTGAGCATTTTTTAGTTTTTTCCTGAATATTCAGAAGAACATAACGCATTACAGATGTATGCAATCTAAACGATGGTTACATCTACTTAACTTGAAAAAAGCACAACATTTTGTCTACTACACTTTAGTATGAAAGTATTAACCATTTTGTCTTAATCATGAGAAAGATCATGTAGGGGTCCATTAATAAGCGATTGTTCCATTTTCAGAGGGTCATCGTCTTTGGAGAATTTTTGTAAAATAACTAAGAGAGAGACATGTTTGATAGCTCATTTTAAAGCAGAGAAACTGGTGAATAACCGAGAGTCCAACATGGACTTCAAGGTCAAGCCGAATTCTTGAAGACCTAAGTATTGCCTTGGAAATCCTAGTTTATAACTTAATATTTGTTGTATCTTTATGCATGCCAATATGTTCTTGTTTAACAAAGTTCCGAGAACCTGTGAGATGTTATGATGAAGTTGTGGATGGATCTGAGTAGTTCTAAATGTCTTGATTTGTTGAGGCAGAGTTTCCATAGAGAATAGAAAGTAAGTAATAACCTGACATATTGTTTCATATACAATTACAACTTTCGTATTCTTTTGCAGGGAAGACGCTATATCACAAAGAGACACAATCAATTCATAATTCCTTTGCTCAGTCGGATATGTAGGGGGGAAAGTAACAGGAAAAAGGTGACGGGAAAAAAGTAACAGGAAAAAAGTAACAGTTTTTATATAAAGAAACATTTAGTAAGAAAATGACTTTGAATGATGATAGGATTAATGTTGATAATCTTGTCATTAAAGAAGATTATGAAACATGTTTACAGTCATCAATACATAATAGATATTATAAGTACTACTAAAGCTAAAATACTTAAACATACAGTTAAACACAAAATAAACTGGCTATCTGTACAATAATTATTAGCTCAGGATTTTCGTCTTCCTCCCCACACTCTCTTAAAACTCAACTTTAAACAATTCTTTTTTCTTGTTACTTTTTTTCCTAGCAAATATTGTTACTTTGTTCCTGTTACTTTTTCCGATCAACGGACAACTTGTGCCCAATCCTTTTCATGAAAGAATGCGATAATATGTTTTAAAAAATTAAATAAAAACCTATTTCTATTATTTTACTTGATCCTGTTATGGATATATACCTTGTTAACGATAGACAATTCGAAAAAAAAGTCATAGGGAAAAAAGGACCGCAAGTAAAGCCTTAAAGTTGACTAGGAAGAAAAGTCTTCAGGAAAGACGTCCTGTTTTTGGTTTATGTAAATTATATAGCGAACTATCCTCCATTTCTATAGGTATTCTTTACTTCTTTGCCAATCCTTTTCTTTATGGAATATATTATGCTTAAACTATTTAAAATAATAGGGGCAATATAGTAAAGAAGTTTTTTTTAAATATATATAAATCATTTTCTTTCACTCAGTTCTCTTTCTTTTTGACACATCCGAAATGTATTTATGGAGAAAACTTCCAAACTATTCTTGTTACCTATCAAATAATTTTAATGGATTTTGAATGAAACACTTTTGTTTCCTCTCTTTTTCCTCCACTTTTATTGTGATTTTTGCATGTGTGTTGTAATGTGGTAATAAAATGTAAACGAGTTAACAAATGCTGAAATACATAACTGTTTTGTATTATTAGGAACTAAGATAATATCGGATATTCCGTCGTCTTACACGCTTGACCATGTAAATTGTATGTTAGGCGTCAGGTCGTCTGGCCAAGTAATTCGTATAAAACATCCTGTCGGAGAGGTGTCTTCGTATCTGTGCCCAATGAACAATGACCTCCATCAAATCTAATAAATTACCTTGGCTATAATAATGAGCATACGTGTAATTAACATGAAGCTGGTAGAGAGACATATTGCTCATTTGGGTATATAAACATACAGGTGCTTGTATAATGTATAATGTGTATGACGCTGATTAGATAACCCTGAGCCAATTTTGATATGATTTCACCACAGTACATGTACCGAGGATTTACCTCCCTCTACAGTAAGACGGTATAAAATCTCCTCCTAGAGATGAACATAGATGTGTAAACACTTTGTCAGTATAGATCCACCCCTCTTCAGTAAAACTATATATACACACACCGGTATAAATTCTCCCCCTAGAGATGTATATAGATATGTATGTAGATATGCCCCCTCTACAGTAAGACTACATTTACACCGACGGGTATAAACTCTCCGGGGGAGATTTTATACGGAGGTACACCGGCCCTATAGGAAAAAGAATATTATTGCAGATATTTTCATTGTTTTGAAGTTAAATAACAAGAGAATTAGTGAGCACAGCTCACTCATGATACCCCCGCTTTTAACATTGGTAAAAAAGAAATGTTTGAAAATAGCAAAAGGGCATCAATGTTTAAACTTTTGTATGAACAGACCATTATATATAAGTATTATTAAAGCAGAGTAAGTATTACACTTGTAAGCACGTTTTAGAAGTAAAAGTCGAAAAATTTGAAAAATGTCATTAAATATGCAAATGAGGGTGTGAAACATACAAATATGCAAATGAGGGTATGAAATATAAAAATGACAGATGTACACATCAGTGGTTTCGTAACATTTGAACAATTAGTGTCTGAGTTATGAGTGGAACAAAAAGTGTGAATGGCGAGGATGAAAAACGGAGAAAATTTGCATAAATTATGCAAATGAGGGTATGAAACATACAAAAGGCAGATGTACACATCATGGTGATTGTACATATCAAGTTTCGTAAAATTTGAGCAACTGGTTTCAGAGTTATGAGCGGAACAAAAAGTGTGAATGGTTATAAGTCGAAAACGGAGAAAATTTGCATAAATTATGCAAATGAGGGTATGAAACATACAAAAGGCAGATGTATACATCGTGATGATTATATGTATGAAGTTACAAGACATTTGAACAATTAGTACTTGAGTTATGAGTGGAACAAAAACTGTGAATGGCAAAGTCGAAAAACGGAGAAAATTTGAACAAATTATGCAAATGAGGGTACGAAACATACAAAAGGCAGATGTACACATCTTTGAGCAACTGGTTTCAGAATTATGAGCGGAACAAAAACCGGACGGACGCACGGACGGACGCACGGACGGACGGACGCACGGACGGACATGCTGACCGCTATATACCCCCGACTACTTCGTAGCGGGGGTATAATTAAACGTAACATCCTGTTATTGTTTATTATACAAGAAAAAAGTGAGCATGGCTCACATACCCCCTCCATCCGCTATCCGTCCATTGAGAATTATAGATGTGAAGGTTACTGTGTTTAAAAAAACAGCTTCAAGCATCATAATATTGTCCAACAAGATGTGTTTGTTAAACACGGATGCCCCCGGATATACAACAGTTATGGCCAAGGTTAAAGTTTTCTGAATATTGTCCACTGCGGCAAGGTCAAGGTCACAATGTTATTGTTTATTATACAAGAAAAAAGTGAGCATGGCTCACATACCCCCGCCATCCGCTATCCGTCCATTGAGAATTATAGATGTGAAGGTTACTGTGTTTAAAAAAACAGCTTCAAGCATCATAATATTCCAACAAGATGTGTTTGTTAAACACGGATGCCCCCGGATATACAAAAGTTATGGCCAAGGTTAAAGTTTTCTGAATGTTGTCCACTGCGGCAAGGTCAAGGTCACAAGGTCAAATATGATGACCTCATCTGAAGGTCTCATCATTAGGTATGAACATGCCAAGTATGAAAGCCGTAGCTCTGAGCAATCCAAAGTTATGGCCAATTTTAACGTTTTCTAAATATTGTCCACTGCGGCAAGGTCAAGGTCACAAGGTCAAATATGATGACCTCATCTGAAGGTCTCATCATTAGGTATGAACATGCCAAGTATGAAAGCCGTAGCTCTGAGCAATCTAAAGTTATGGCTAAGGTTAAAGTTTACTGAAGATGTCGACTGCGGCAAGGTCAAGGTCAAGGTCACAAGGTCAAATATGATGACCTCATCTGAAGGTCTCATCACAAGGTATGCACATGCCAAGTATGAAATCCTTAACTCTAAACAATCAAAAGTTATGGCCAAGGTTAAAGTTTTTTGAAAATTTTCATTGCGGCAAGGTCAAGGTCACAAGGTCAAAAATGATGACCTCATCTGAAAGGTCTCATCACAAGGTATGCACATGCCAACTATGAAAGCTCTAGCTCTTAGCAATCCAAAGTTATGGCCAAGGTTAAAGTTTTTGTGGACAAACACACAGACAGACAAACGGACAGGTGAAAAACAATATACCCCCGGAATCTTCGATTCGGGGGCATAAAAATAGTTTTAGGAACTGACTGTTATTACAAAATTGCATTCACCTAGATGTAATATTTTTCAGGTAACTTAATTTTTCCCATTAGGGCATCACACCGGTAATTTGTACAATTACAGATTCAAGGGCTTCATAACTCCGTAAAAAATAATATTTTGGAACCGGACTGTGAACTTGATGAAGAGTATCATCTGGACTACCTACATGTAAAATTTCATTCACCTAGATGTAATAGCTGCCGAGAAAACTTGTCCCCATTGGAGCATCACAGCTCGTTTGGTACTAAGTTCAATTTCGGATTTTCGAACTCGATTAAGAGTATGGTCATGAGTACTCACAACCAAAATTTCATTCACCTAGGTTGAACAGTATCCGAGAAAACTTGTCCCCATTGAACACAATCAAACTAAGTCCAAAATTAAATCTCAGAAAATTGAAAATTGTCTGTGCGCGATCGGAAGAACATGGTTAACATCTGTACAAAGTTTGGTTGATGTACCTTTGACGGTTTTTGAGAAAATTGACCGGACGGAAGGACGGACGGACGGACGGAAGGACCGCTATATACCCCCGCTTACTTCGTAGCGGGGGTATAATAAAGTGCAAAAATCTTACAGTTGACATGACATGTACTGGTTGTCATAGCGTCTAGTATCCACTAGCTAAGGAATCGTTCTCTCAGACTATTCTTATCTCCTCTGGGTAGATGACGGTAAGACCGAGTGCAGACAACCTTCCCATACTGAAAACAGACAAGAAAATACTATATGAGGCATATCGAAATAGACTTAGACAATAACTAACGAGTGACGGGGAATGACAGATTATCTTTCCCGAGTTATATCATTTGAGTAATTCTCGAGCCTTGGCGAGAGAATTACACACAATTGATATAACGAGGGAAAGATAACCTGCCATTCCCCGTCACGAGTTGGTTATTGTTTATATTACCCATATGACAAATTAAAGTAAAAACGCGAATATTAAAAGCCAATAGCTTCTCTAAAAGGACCCGAGAAGGAGATGAATCTCCATATCCATACGCGTGTGACGTGGATTCACCTCTTACGTACCTATCCTTGTTTACTCCGCACGATTAAAATGTCCCCTGCGAAAATGTCTTTCACAATAAAAGAAAGATGTGGCTTTAGTTGAAAGTTTTGTATTCATGCCAATTACTATCAATCCATGATAATACATATACGTTATTGCAACATCCATATCAAGAGGTGTGCGAAGCTCAAAAACAAGTCGGCTCAAACCGAAAAGCCCTGTGACGTTACAATCGACACTGTGACGTCATAATCGCTCGCGCCTATGACGTCATTACATTCGAACGATCGCCGTCGCTCTTGAAGCTTTCCGTGGTTATACAGTCAAGCAGTAATCGCTAGTTTCTTTAAATTTCGGACAATTTAACTGCTTCCTCCGACATTTGATGCGTCGGCACATGTACGAAAACGCTAATTTCAACTGCGGGAAACAAATAAAACATGTTAAAGTGCAGAAGACAGTTTCTAAAGTTACTAGTCGGGAAAAGTAAGAAAGATGAATGAAGTAGTTCCGGCAACCAATGAAATTCTTATTTTTCTGTAACAGCCAATCAAAAGCCAGAAAAAGGTGTAACTCCCATGTGACTTACAGGAAAAATACTACCCTGTGTCCGTCTTCCCATATGGGTAATATACATGATAAATACAAGTGTAATTTGTTGTTTTGAAATATACCAAGAACCAGGTTCTTGTAAACATCTTTCTTTGTTTTTGTTCTGTGAGAATCAGGGAATGGTTAAGCAAGACACACACTATGCAATATTATTATTTGAAAATAGTTTGCCAGATGTTTGCATGTATATTTCCAAAAAAGACAAGGATAATTTATGGATGTTCAACTTCTTTATTTCACAATGGCCACCACATATCGTTAACAAGCCTATGGAAGAGATGGTGTAACAGAAGCTTATATACAGGACACATGTCCCTATTCATAGAGGCTTCAGCTAAACGGCGGCGAGTGTAGTCATGTTTGTTGTTTGTGAGTGTTTCGACGGTGTCCCAATGGATGTTGTGTTGTGGAAATGTTGTGATGTGTTCCGAAATGGCTGATTTGTTGGTTTAAACATATTTTATTCATCATGAAAAGGATTAGGAACAAGTTCTCCAACTTAGAATACCCTCTCCTTGGTATATACATAGGTGATTTACATATTTTACAAACAGATGACAGATAGATGACAGACAGCAGTATTAGAAGAGGACATATATTCTATGAAATAGAGTATTATTGATATGCTATACAAATCGTTTAGTCTCACTTATGAACGTTTGCACTGACTTAAATACACTTGTATTTTGACATGGTGATAGGTCTGCACTTCCTTCTAATAAAAGTTTGAAGTCGACTGTAGTTCCAACTAAATTACAATTGCGCTTCACAGATGCTAAAACATTTTGCTCTCTGTTGCTTATAATTTGGGCATTCAAACAAATAATGATATGAATTCTTAACAGGGTTGCCACAAGTACAGTTTGAAGTAGTCTTAATTCCAACTCTGTTTAGATCAAAATTCAAACAACTTACTGAATATCGCAATTTGGTATGAAGAATATTTAGATGTCTTCTACCGCATGAATACTATTGGGGTGCATGAACATAACGGTCAGCCAAGCATGATTTAAAAGCTGAGACACTCTTTGAATTACGAACAGTGGTTGGTAACTTATTCCAAGAACTTACTGTAGATGGGAAAAAAGATTCCGTCGAATGTTTAAGTCTTGAGACAGGAATAGATATATTTTGTGAACTGCGTAGATTATTTTGTGATTTATTGGGAAGCAATTCGTTTAGGTATAGGGGAGCCATTTCATTTTGTATTTTAAACATCAAACACAATTTTCGTTTTCTTCTACGTTCTTGCAAAGTTTCCCAACCAGTTTCGTAATATAGGAATCTATGTGATGTGTATTAGGGTAAACCCGTTACTATTCGCGCAGCTTGTAATTGTATCTGTTCTAACTTTCGTATTTGTTCAAGAGTACACCCATCCCAGACTTCACTTGCATATTCAAGATGTGGCCGAATAAACATGGTATAGATCATATTAAGAGTATTCCTACACAAAACATATTTCAAAAGTCGCATTGAGTTTACCATTTTCGAAACTTTTTGTATCATGGTTTGATTTGTTGTCTCCCTTGGTTGTGGATGTTTTGTGTTCTTTGATGCGTATGTTGAGTGGTCTGGATGTTTCCCCAATGTAGTTGCTGCCGCAGTGAAGCTAATGTTGTAAACAACTCCTTTAGGCTGTTGTTATTTTTTGGCGTGTTTCTGAGCGCAAAATGTCCATTTTTGCTGTCGATAACTTTGAACGAATAATAAAGATGCAAATATGGTGTTTTGCATTATTGCATCATCCCTTCCAAGATATGATCTTGTCGCTATGCAATTAAGAATGAAGAGCTGTCAGTGGCAGGTCCATGCAAGTAACTGCACTGAGTCAGTAATTCTCCGGCAGAGATTGGAGAGTCCTTGAGTCCAAGGTGCAAATACTTATTCTGACCGGGCACATCCATGATAGATAGTAGCTGGTAAAAATGTGGCATCACAAACCACTGTTTATTCATGCATGATTTTTGCTTGTTTTATTACGTCCTACAGCGTAGAAGCATCAACAAATTCCAAGTCCAAAGTCCAAGAAGGTCTTTTTATGTCGACGTCTTTTATTAATTAAAGTTTGTACGTTTAATGAATGTTTAAGTTAAATGTCAATTATTAGATTGAATTGAATCGAGTGTTGTCTAGAGACCTATAAGATCGTGACATTATACCATAGAGACACAAAGTTCACCATGTCAAATTTAATTATGTTATCTTTAATAATACATGTGTAATAACAAGTTTTAAATTAAAGCTGCAGGCAGCGTTTGGCGGGCTTCAATCCATTACCATGTCAAATTTCCTAGGTGAAGGTCACGAGGTAAACAATTATGACCTGATCTAAAATGTTTGATCATAAGAAGTGCCAATGCCAAGTATCAAAGAACTATCATTGACTGATCAAACGTTATGGCCATGGTTAATATTTTTAAAGGTCAGGGTCACGACTTAAAAATGTATGACCTTAACTTAAAAATAATCATCATAATGGATACATTTGAAGTATCAAAGGCCTATCATTGACCAATCAAATTCTATTGCCATGGTTAATATTTTTAAAGTCTCCCATCCTACCTAAATGTCAGGGTCACGATTTCAAACTGTATGACTTAAAGGCGCTGTAGCACGTTTTTTCGCTAAAATAAGTTGATGAAATGTATTTGAAAAATAATTTCACCAATAGTAAAACATCCTTTTCTCCTCGGAAAATAAAGTTTAAAACGAGTGTACATGTTTTGGTTAAGCCATGGGAATCGTTTTTGTAATACAAAATAATAAATTGTGTTCACAATAAAATGGCCGCCATGCAAGTTTTGCTTTATACGCAACATAGTTTTTACCACTACAGATAATTTGTTTGTGTAATAAGATGTTTTACCCTCTCAAGTTAATTTAAATGACATAAACTATCATTATAAATGGGAAATTTGAAAAAATAAATTTTGCAAAAAACGTGCTACAGCGCCTTTAAAAACAGTTATCATAATGGATACACATTTGAAGTATTAAATGCCTATCATTGATCAATACGAAATTATCCTCAAGGTTAAGGTTTTTGAAAGCTCAGTTTTGTGTCAATATTATTTCATTCAATCAGAAAAAATACTTAAAATAGTTTTTCTTTTCAATTATATTATCATCTTTGCTGTTAGTTGATATTCATTAAAACGTTAAAAGAATTCTTCAACACCGTATTTATTTCCAATCCAAAATGAAATAGTTTGAAGTTAAAATTTATAGCAAAAAACTTAAAAAGACATATAGGCTACATTTGACAATGGATGCACTCTCTAAACAAATTAATTTTCAGGAGAAATTTCCTCTTTTAAATTAAAATAAAATTGAATTCTTTATTTGCGAAGCATTTTAATCATATTGTTTTATTTAACTCGTTTTTGTATATTTCAAGTTTGCAAACCGTAAAAGGATACATCTGTGAAAACAGTCATTTGATAACACACGCATGAAAGCTTTAAACAATCAATGTCATGATAATTTACAATTCTATGATAATTAACTAAATTGTCGTGTTCAAATACTTTATTCAAATCCAGACATGATTACATGATGGTAAAATGAAGATATATCGTAATGGTTACAAGTATATGGAATAATTTTCAAACTTCAACAACTCAAATAAAAAATGGTGTTTATACACTTAAATTAGTTTCATACATGTCTAAAACTAATACATTTCCTAATCATAAGAACATGTGAAAATGGGAAAATTTTAAAACTGACATATCAAGTTTTTAACCAATTGTTAAATTTATTTTTTGATATGTTCCTTTTCTCAAAAGCAGAAAGAATCCTTATTGTGCATACAACAATGAATCGACACGGTATTTACTTCAATCAATATAGAAGAAATGTATAGCCATTTCATATTATTTAGTGAAATAAACTTGTAGCAATCAATTAGTTTTTAACACCTTATCAAACCATATTTTTTTTATCAAACCTTTTCAAAATTAAATATACAACACTGATCCGAGACAATCTGGCAAGATTTGATTATTTGTCATAATATCACAGTTGGACAAGACCTATTTATGCATACTGGGTTATAATTAAGGATTCAGCCCCTTTGGGGCAGAATCCTTATTGTTATTGGCGTGTTTATTATTATTCCACTGATTCTTGTGTAAGTGATTCAGCCAAAACGGCTGCAGATAATTCAACCAAACTTTACAGTCAGGTAGCTCTTACTAGGAACTCGCCACAGCAAGTTTTTGGGTCAAATCGTTTAACCCATTAAAGGTCTAGTTCGAATCCAAATTTCGATTTTTAACATGGGATTCTTTTTCAAAATGCACCCAGAGACTTGCAACTAATTTTAATAGATCCGCAATGACCTTGCGAGAAAAAAAGTAAATCGCGGTGAAATCGTGAATCACGTGGTTGAGCCGCCATCTTGGATTTTTCAACTTTTTCAAATTGTCTGACCCCATGTACCTTTGCGGAAACACCACTCCGAAGATATTGGTACCAGAGAGCTGAATCGTCTTTTTATATATAGCTGAAACATTTGGGAATAACAAGTTTGTTCTGTTTTGAGCGAATTCCTAATACTTTGTTAACAGTGACCTTTGAAAGTATGTTGAATAATTGTCAAACTTCAATAACAAAAAATGGTGTTTATACACTTAAATTAGTTTCATACATGTCTAAAACTAATACATTTCCTAATCATAAGAACATGTGAAAATGGGAAAATTTTAAAGCTGACATATCAAGTTTTTAACCAAAAGTTTAATTTATTTTTTAATATGTTCCTTTTCTCAAAAGCAGAAAGAATCCTTATTGTGCATACTTCAATCAATATAGAAGAAATGTATAGCCATTTCATATTATTTAGTGAAATAAACTTGTAGCAATCAATTAGTTTTTAACACCTTATCAAACCATATTTTCTTGATCAAACCTTTTCAAAATTTAATATACAATACTGACCCGAGACAATATGACAAGATTTGATTATTTGTCATAATATCACAGTTGGACAAGACCTATTTATGCATACTAGGTTATAATTTAGCTTTACTTTAAGTTCACTCGCTTTGCTGAATTGAAACGTTTGTTAATGATGTTCCAAACAATAACATTGTTGATCATCACAGAATGTTTTATTCATTGGTCAATAACTTGCTATTAAAGAAATATAAGTGGAAATTAACCTACTGACAATAGATTGATTATACATCCATTGTGGTTCATAATATTCAATTTGACTTTAAAACGTGCTAAAACACCATATGTACTTATATCAGTGCAAATAATTTCCAAGAATTTTCTCGTTTAAATCATAATTGAGCAACATCATTATAGTTGTGCAAAAACCGAAATTACATTTTCAATTTATATGCACAGAAGTAATATGATCTAATGAATATTATCAACTCAAACTAGAAGGTGTTTTTACTCGTAAAAACAGATGGCTCTCCCCCTTCCTCCAATTCAATTTCAGTTGTTTACCTTCCAAAAGACAAAGTCCAAATTGTTGAAATGGAAAAAGAACAAAATTAAATTTAAAAAATTCCAACACCCCAAAGGCACAACTAAATGATATTGGGAGGTATTGTACCAAATTTAGTGAGGAAAGTCCCCATACGTTTAGAGATCTACTCTGGAAACAATCCTATCCCTTCTAAAGGACAATGTCCAAACTATTGCCAAGGAAACTGAAAAAAATCAAATGTTACAAAGTTCAAACCCCCAAAAGGCACATCTACATGCTAATATAGGGAAGCAGCATACACAATTTGTAGAGGATTGGTGAAGTATTTTTTTAGATCTGCTCCGGACACAAACCCTACCCTTCCATATGAATAGATAAATAGATGAATATATGCACCTTTACTGAAATAGTTCGTTAATATTCATCATATTATTTTGATTCTACTGTGCATGTTGCGATACTACAGTGAACTTAGTTTTAACCATATCAACATTGCAATTCTAATGATCTCAAATTAACGTTAATGTTATTCTTTAATGCACACGTTTATCAAATATATAAGCAAAATGTACTTACATGTCCAATGCTAAATAAACATCAATAGCAGTTTCAAACAGTCAACACCAGTTAATTTCAATTTCAGTCATGACTTCCAGAGGTATGTGCATAAGAGCGCGTCCAAGTGCGAGAAACACGTGTTGCATGCTCTATCCAGCCAGCAACGCAATGTTTAGCAGTGCTAATTCTGTGTCACTCTGGTGTGCACGCTAGAGTCACCCAAGGCCCCTCCTGCTAAACCGAGATCATTTGATGCTGCGTTTTCAAAAAACCTAGCCAGGAATGTTCGTCTTTATTCTATATCCTTACTCTCCGACTTACGTAATTTTAATAGCACATTCGCAATATTAGCCGATGTGAACATGAGATGAGACCACAGGTGTCAAGTTTATAGCTTGGAAATAATATGAAAACAGGCTGTGAATTTAAAATAATAAACATCTAACACATCATGTTTACAATGAATATACTTAAATGCAGTAAGTCAACACTTATATACTCAACATATTCTTAGATTATCAATTTTAAATAGTAGTATATTTCAAGAAGTAAACACAAACGAGTTGTCAATTACAATCTTTAACATTGGCGAGGTATGTGCATCGGAGCGCGACCATGTCAGTGAATATAATTTATAAAGCATGCAACACAATGATTGTTCAACAGCGTTAATGTCAGAGAGAGCACACTATCACTTTCATCGACAAATACAGGGCTCTGTAGGACTTGAACATTAGCGTAGGAAGACAACATACCGCGTAGTGACACAGATTATCATTGAGAAGGGGCCCTGCACATTTATGTTTATAGACGGGGGCCGAAGAGTCCCATATTTTTCATTGCCCTAGCGTCCTTCATTCTTGACCAAGAGAGACCTAATGTGCCTCATTGGAAAGGGAATTGAAAGACGATTCTGATTACAGATATAACAAACGATGTTATTTGAAGCCAAACGTTTACGGAAGACATCTGAATTGCATTTACACTTCCAAGAAACACTGACATTTTGCAGCAAAATGTGAAAGCCATGTGGGGTTAAAACAGCTTGTTTACCAATAGACTAATTTTTAGGCTCTATTAGCATGAACCTGCATGCAAAGTTTCAGCCAATTTGTCTAAATATTCAAAAAGATAATAGAGAAAAACGCACTTTCAAAACAATTCGTTTTTGGCTTATCTACCCTTTGTTTTAGAGCATGTCTCTCAAGAATTTTATGGGCCCTATGTACATTTTAAGCTTCATAACATACTGACATATCATCAAAATCGGTCAAGATTTGCGAAATGTAGCTGTGGTAGAAAAAACGTCAGATTAATAATAATAATAAAAGCTTCAGCAATAACAATAAGGGCTTCTGCTTGAAGCCCTAAATGAAAGTTTTTAGTTTGCGTCCTAGAGCTTCGGGACCTATACTGTTGCGAATATCTCATTAGAGCGATTCAAAATCTGTTTTCAAAGTGACATATTTGGCAGAACTGTGACCTGTAGAGGCCAAAGCTGTAGCTCATCAGGCTTAATATACATTAACTAATTCAACTTTTCAGGTCTCTAGGCCTTTTGGAACTGGAGAAGAAGATGAAAATTGTTTTTTAAGGTTGTGACCCCTGTGACCCCAATTGAGGTCACGGGGTCACTAAATCTACAATTTAGAATCACCATTGACCAAGGAGTCTTCAGACAACTTTTCAGCTCTCTAGGCCTTTTGGAACTGGAGAAGAAGATGAAAATAGGTTTTTGGGGTTGTGACCCCAGTTAACACATTTTGGGTCAAGGGGTCACCAAATCTACAACTTAGAATCCCCATTAGCCAAGGAGTCTGCACACAACTTTTCAGCTCTCTAGGCCTTTTGGAAATTGAGAAAAAGATGAAAATAGGTTTTGGGGGTTGTGACCCCTGTGACCCCATTTGAGGTCACGAGGTCACCAAATCTTCAATTTAGAATTCCCATTAGCCAAGGAGTCTGCACACTTTTAAGCTCTCTAGGCCTTTTGGAACTGGAGAAGAAGATGAAAAGGTTTTTTGGGGTTGTGACCCCTATGACCCCATTTGAGGTCACGGGGACATCAAATCTACAATTTAGTATCCCCATTAGCCAATGAGTCTGCACACAACTTTTCAGCTCTCTAGACCTTTTGGAACTGGAGAAGAAGATGAACATAGGTTTTTGGGGTTGTGACCCCTGTGACCCCATTTGAGGTCACGGGGTCAAGAAATCTACAATTTAGTATCCCCATTAGCCAAAGAGTCTGCACACAACTTTTCAGCTCTTTAGACCTTTTGGAACTGGAGAAGAAGATGAAAATAGGTTTTTGGGTTTGTGACCCCTGTGACCCCATTTGAGGTTACGGGGTCATGAAATCTACAACTTAGAATCCCCATTAACCATGGAGTCTGCACACAACTTTTCAGCTCTCTAGGCCTTTTGGAACTGGAGAAGAAGATGAAAATAGGTTTTGGGGGTTGTGACCCCTGTGACCCCATTTGACAGAGAACCCCATTTTACCATTTGGAACCCCATTTGACCATTTGGAACTGGAGAAGAAAATGAAAATAGGTTTTTAAGGATGTGACCCCTGTGACCCCATTTGGGGTCATGGGGTCACACAATCTACAATTGAGACTCCCCATTGGTGAAGGAGTCTTCACAACTTTTCAGCTCTCTAGACCTTTTGGAACTGGGGAAGATGAAAATAGGTTTTTAAGGTCACGAAAGCTACAATTTAGAATCCCCATTAGCCAAGGAGTCTGCACACCAAATATCAGCTCCCTAGTTCAAGTGGTTCTGGAAATGAAGATGAAAATGCGAAAAGTTTACAGACGGATGGACAGAAGGACAGATCTAGAGGGATGGACGGACGGACGCCATGCCATTAGCCCATCGAGTCTCTCTCTCTCTCTCTCTCTCTCTCTCTCTCTATATATATATATATATATATATATATATATATATATATATATATATATATATATATATATATATACGAAACCATTACAATTCATCTAAATACAATGCTCACTACCACATTAAATTTATGCAAAATAAAGTATGATAACGACAGGTCACAACAGCTTAACAATTAATCTAAATCCAATGTCCTCACGACGACACAACATTAATTTAATCACGCATCTACCTTCAATGAAATCTTTCTACGATATACCTGTATCTACATACCATTTAATCTTAATACAACACTCTCTCCTATACATAATATTCAGTAAATATTCAATATACTTTTCCTCCATAATAAATACAAGGAGACAGAGCCGGCCATATTCCCCGCCATGTAGAAATTTTGAATATATTTATGCATTTTGAATATATAATGCATTTACTTTCTTGAAAATTGTTTTAACTCATAACTCATAAGTGATCAAATTTCTATATAGCAAAAGGCACATCTAGACTAATTGGTTGATACCTGTACAAAGTTTCAGCAAAATATATTGAACAGTTTTGAAGTTTGAGACCAGAATTGAAAAGCCCGGACGCACAGACGGACAGACAGACGGACGGAGCTCATTTCTATATCCTCCGCCAACTTCGATGTGACGGGGGATAATAAAGCTATAATCATGTCTACATAATATTTAATATTGATACATAGAAATACAATATACCCATGTATACATCAAATTTATTTCCAATGAAATATACTTATATCTATTCAACATGGGATGGACAAACTATGTGCTAAGCTTTATATAGATCTAGAATTAAATAGAAATACAATATATCCAGATCTGAATCATTAAAGTACGATATATACATGTCTAAAACACATTACTGCTGGATCCCGTCATCACAAACTGATACCAAATTGTACCAATTACATCAACTTGCTATTGACATGAAACAATTCTGTCACAAACTTGGACTTAACGCTCCAAACATGGTCCTTGAAGATATTTTAAGCAAACAAATTAATAAATTGTCTTACTTTGCACGCACAATCCCAGCTGTGATCTTGAACCTTATCTCAAGGTCACCAAATTCAACTGATAACAGGAATCATATCAGTATACATTGTACCTAGGTACTAAACAAAATTTATCGATACTTTCTTCATTTGTCACACCAACAAACTCAAAAAGTATCTCATTGTACTGAACTGTACACAATCCTTCAAACTGTACACTATCCTTTAAACTGTACACTATCCTTTAAACTGTACACAATTCTTTAAACTGTACACAATCCTTTAAACTGTACACTATCCTTTAATGTCTCAGGGAGATCTATTACTGGCAAAACGTCATTTTCAAAAGATAAAAACAATCTGAGTGAATGGCTTTTACTGGTGGATATTCAAGGACTTCAAACGCCCCACAAAGATTTGACTCGGAAGCATGCAAGACATATCATGGAGCATGAGAAGATGCATCGGCAACTCACCCATATACAACTATTGGTTCTATGGATGTCTCAAGTGTACTAGTTGAGATTGATCAGAATATTCACACTTTTATTAACAAGGATTAATGTAAGACATTTCTAATTAAGGATTGAGCCCTTTGGGGCAGAATCCTTATTGTTATTGGCCTGGTTGTTGTTTTTTTGGGGTTTTTTTTTTTTATTATACCACGGATTTTGTGTCAATGCTACAGCAAAAACGGCTGAATGCATTTTAACTAAACTTTACAGTCTGATAACCTCTTACCTGTAACATGGGAACAATTTTCAAAATGCATCTAGAGAATTGTAACTTTTTCCAAAATATCCACAATGACCTTGCGAGCAATAAAGTAAATCTTGTACCTTTGTACCATGTACCTTTGCCGAAACACCACTTCGAAGATATGTGCACCTAAGACCTGAAACTTTGATTTATCTATAGCTGAAACATTGGGGAATAACAAGTTTGTTCTTTTTTTATTTAGCTAACTCCTATTACTTTATTTACAATGACCTTTCAAAGTATGGTCACTCTTATCATGTATTCAAGACCAAACGCACGTAGCCCTCATCAGAAGGACTTAGTAACGAACACAATAACTATGTGTTGTTTTCGTTCCGTTTCGTTTCGTTACGATATCACAGACATAGGGGGACCAAATGATTGTATGTCATTGTTCTCAGGGCAGGTTCTGAATCTACAGTAAATTTCACTTGGCTGGGTGTGAGCGACTCGTTTGACGCAACTGTTAATTCGGCTTTCACGCTATCCCAACTTTTAAATATGGATTTCTTCTCATCTGGATGGTTTAGACATTGTGATATTTAGCTTTGTTGGAAAATTGCAAAAGGAAAATTTCACAAACAAATTTTGCTGCAAAAGGAACATACATGTAGCACCATAAATGTTTCACCTACGTTTTACACTTCAAACAAACTAACTGTTACTTTTAAGGCCTCACATGCTCACTGACATTGTTTCTCCTTTCTGTTAGTTTACACAATGTTAAGGATACTGCTTCCAATGACAACATATAACTCATACCGGGCTGAATCATTTTACCGTCGCTTGCGTCTATATTTCTTCTTCTTAGTGTTAAGTTGTGAGAACCCATGTGTGCAAATGAAATCTAGAATTTCAAAGACGGTTATAACACTTGCTCCGATGAATAATCCCATTGATCCGCCAATGTCACAGAGTAAGGCAAATATGTCATAATCAATTTTTTGTGTTATGATGTTATAACTCATTTCTCGATAGAAGAAATCAACTTTCAAAATATTATTCTTGATAAAGGAAGAGTCAATCTTGCTTGTTGCAACAAAGTCCCTCATAAGTTCTGTCAAATCCTGGAGAGCTTGAAGCAAAGGTTTTGTATTCTTATGGTGCTCTTCCAATCCAATGGTAAGATTTTCTTTGTTCATTAAAGCATTTGAAAATAAACTACTGCATAGGGTGAAATTAATGCACTCATAATAAAGATGTAATTGTGAATTGAGATTACACAATTTTTTAAATGCTGATCTTTGATTATAAGAGAATTTGCCAAAGATAACTCCGTAACGATTTTGATGTCCAAGAAAGGATTCCAAAATCACATTTAGATTGTTTAAGTCTCTTGCTGAGTGTTTGGTGAAATATTGTATAGCAATTTCCAGTTTGCTTATTCTTCCTGATAGATAATACTTACATGCATTGCATTTTGCTTCGATTAATTCGAGTTCAAGTGTGAGATCCTTCAAATTGGACTGCATGTAACTCATCACTCTTACATATTCGCGATAAGTAAGCACATAGGTTTCCATCTTGCTAATCACCATGTCCCTCCTTTTCACGCTGATTTTAAATACACCAAACAATAGTTGACTTTGTAGAGCAAGTTCTTTAGTTGCAACTAAATATTCCACTTTCGTAATATTTAGATGGTTCATATTGAAAGTGTGGTTATAAAACACGTCATTTAAGACTCGGACATTGCACGGACAATATGTTTTGTCAATGTGTGGATTTTCGACAGCTGATCTGTAATAAAATCAATTGTAATTTCCAAACGTTTTTGACTAAACACTATCCGTTCCCCTGCTGTCAAATTATCGATTAAAGTATCCAATCCAAAGGTTTCTAATACACTGTGGAGGTTCTGTTCAGTTTTTCTTGCAATAACAAACCGGGAATCCAGTTTGTTTACAGCCAATACAAAGAGGCTCGACTTCATACACGGATCACTCATGTTGAATTTGATCATTTGGTGAATTATACCATTGATGCTTGAGACAAACTGGTTGTTACCATGTGATAAAAGTGCAAGCCGTTTCTCTTCCATAATATTCTTAGCATCTTTTTCAATCCTCTTCAGGAGTCTTCCTTGAAGTGTATAAAAGTGTAATGCTCGGTACACAGCAGCGAAGGTGTCGTCATGATAACTTTTTGCATAATCTACTTTATATAGTATTTCCTATAAACTTCATTTACCCGTTTTTCCATTTGATTTCGTCTAATTATTTGCCGATCCCCTACATCCCTAGATGTGTCAAAACTTAGCTTCAGGCCTGTAAGGTTTCTTTTACTCAAATAATTGTTACCAATGAATTCTGAAGTAGTCGCGTAGGTAACCGCAGATTCGAAGATATTCATTTTGCAAGGTGCGTGGCAGTGACACCTGCCTTGACTGGCACGCTTGAGGTCTTCTTAAGCACGTAGATGGCAGTCCAGATACTCTGAGAGTGTGCAAACACTGGGACTTCCATCCTTCTAGGGCATGTAATGTAGCCTACACTGGCAGATTTTTATGAGCTCCTTGGTGAAGCATTCAACCTCACAGTTTTGTTGAGAGTAAACTGAGAAGTATTCAAGAATATGTGAAGTACATTTTCCATAAGGCTTGGGTAAATTTTCAACATAAGTCAGTTTCAAAAGAGCGTTGTTGAACTGGAATAGCAATGCCAAGATCCTTAACTTTTGGGAACTGTTTATGGTCATGGATGAGGAACTTAAAGCCAACCGAATCATGAGGGCCTTGCATGTATTCGTACTGTTCCACATTCAGAATTAGTGAGAGACCCTTGTCTGTCCCTGGTGCTTGAACACTTTTGATGTCCAGTGTTCCATCGTCAGGATAGTTGAAGGTGTAGCAAATGCCATGATCAGTCATGAACTCAGTGAAATTCTCAACACCACATTCATATCCTTTCCACCTGCAACTTACAATCATATCCTCTTTTGTGTGTTTGGTTGCATTCAATATGTCACTTAAAGTGAGATTTCTTGCACCATGCCGGTCCAGTTCTGATGAATTGTAAGCTTTAAGGTTGGTATACATGGACAGTAGTAGGTTATACCATCCAATGTCGGCAGCTGCACTGAGTCTGTATGCATTTTGGTTGCAAATGGTGACTGTAGGAAAAACCAAAGTGTTATTGAATTTGACCTGCACATTGACATTGACTGGGAGATTGTTGAAATAGATATTGCGGTCCATGATTTGGTACCCTGAGATAGACATACAACCAGTAACCAAGAGAAACCAAATTATCCTTCTCAGAGTCGCTGCACCCGGGAGCCAGATGTAACGTAGCCCATGCAGGGTAGTGTTCTGGGTGAAGTCGACACACGAGTCACTACAGCAAACTCCTCTCGAACCATCAGCTTCGTCCGTTCTTGTATTGATACTGTTCGTAGAATGAAATTGTTTCAAATCGTCTACAAACACTGCATCTAGCTGATTGTCTTGTGATATTTGACCTTACCTTGATTTCTTTCATAATAACTGCTTACAAATACATCTTGAAGACGAGACCCTGTCTCATCACTCCCTTCCATTGTGACTGGTAGATATGACTGTTCTCTCACTCATGGTGCTTAAACGTCAATTCCAATGGTAGTTGATAGTCATATGATAATTGAAGAAGAGACTTTTTATCTATTATTTATAACATAATATATTGGTATTTCACTAACATCACTCATTTTTCATTTTTAAAAAAACATTAACATTTTATTTCAAAGGCTACATTTGCAAACGATAAAATGTGATGATCAATTTGATAATGTGATAAACGTCTACGCCAATAGGGGATCCTCAATGTTTATGCATGCATGCGGCTCCATGGCCTTCTCGAATCGAAAACCAGGCTAAGGCTGCTTCTTCGCGTAATGGCTGCATTTCGGTAGTACATGCCACTATTTGATTTGATTCCTCTCGACTGGAACCAATTGAAAAGCTATGGTTCCTTCAATTCCAACAATGCAAGGTTTTTTTTAAAATGTTTTGGCTAATAAAATCGATGAAATAAAGGGTAATTAATTCAGGTTTAGCCACACACAACATTGGTTTTGGATAGTTTTACTCGTGGTAATATTCTGCTCAATGGCTTTTGCAATCTGCCCCAAACGGGATGATTAGCAATTCTTATTAGGCTAAAAGTGCATATTTTTCGTTACCATTCGGCAAAATATAATGTATCTCAATTATAAATCCTCAAGTTTTGAACTTGTAATTATCAGGGTCAAAGGCCGACTGCAGTAACTAAACCTCTTGAAGGTACTGCTCCACTTTCATCCCTCAAATGAAAACCATATTAATTGAAAACAATTAATAAATGTAACTATTTATATTTGTATTATCTTATATATTCTAAATAACACAGAATAATTAAACATTCAACAAATTACACATAATCTTGTATGTGTATCTAATAATAATAGTCATTTTCACACAGACATTAGTATAACTAAATGTGTATATATTTACACACGTAGCACACATACCATTATAACAATCAGTATTATATTTTATCACCAGAAATAGTTGTAACAAAACATAACATAGAAAAAGAAGGCTTGAGTTTATGTTTATGTGCTCCCAAATCCGTGAATAAACGCCTGCCTAGATAAAACGCCGGGTCTAAGACCTAGTAGAAATAAATAATCGCCTGCTAAATGTAGCCAATCTAAATAAACTAATGACATTTTGTGTGTGTAAATACTTTCGGTATTATTTGAAAAAATAGTTGTGCTATCCCGCTGTTATTTGGTATATATCAACTATGGAGAAAGATCAAGATAAAAGAGTTCTGCTATGACTTAAACATGTATTTGTGAATATGCGTTATTTTAACTATTAACACTTTGAATCATTGTGTGATTGGTATACATAATGAAAAGTGATCATTGATTGTGTGACCTTTTGGGTCAAAAGTCACGGTCAGGAGATATTTTGAAATCAGAAATAGGTTTTAAGAACAAATTTGTATGAAGTGACCTTAACGATTCTTCAACTTCTTTCAACTGACTCCAATGATTATCAAAATTGTGTGAAATCATTCAGTGATTGTGATGAGATCTCAATGGTACCAGCTGTAAATGCCATTTCTTTTCTCCATGTTTATTTGTGTTATATTTATTTGCCCCTTTTACTGTGGCTGTGGAGAAGGCAGAACAGGGAAAGGCGAAACGCTCAGTTTTGAGGCTGCTCTGCTTTTGTGGTGTCCCGCAAATGCTAAATGAGTTATGTAACGTATACCCTCTGGTAAGAACTTTGTTTTCAGTGTTCACATTCTGTTTAATATTTTTAAAACAGCATTGCATAGAAATGTTATGATTTCGAAAAAAAATTTGCTGACTCAAACAACTACCTGCCTTGAATAATTGCCTAGTCAAATGTGTGTTTGAAATCAATAATCACTGGGCAATTATTTAAGGATTTACGGTATTAGCATTTTGGAATCGGCATAGCAGAAGTGGTTTCTATATGGAAAAGAAAAATGGAATTGTAAATATGTATCTATACTTAGGCATTGTATTTTCTCCAAACTTATCAGGTGCAAAAGCGAAATCTTGTTTACAACTCAAGGACATTGATTTGAAACGAAAGACATTTTAACACATGAAGACTGTTTAATTTCATTTAAGTAAATATTTCTTATGATTAATTTAATCATTTTGTGTAGGCTTAAATTTAGGCTAACTTGGGGAATTTTTTCAGGATTTTTTACTATTAGTTCTCAGAGCCAAGTTTTTTGCGCTGCGCGCATCATTATGTTTCTAGTTTATTGGAAAGCGCATTTCCGGTTTCGGTTTCGGTTCGGAAAAACATGCTGTCCCGAGAGTTGCACTTGCAGAGATTCACTCTTCAGGTAACTTTTGTTCTATGTTTTAATAACATTAAGTATTTACATTTTCTGTCTAAATTCACATGTTAATATTTATAAAGAGTAATATTTCACTATTCTCAAAGCGCCACTGGCAAGTTCATGCTTGGGCGAGTCTATTATTCTTAAGGGTAGCGCAACATTTTTCCATAATACAATTTTCATGTTTGTGAATATCTTTTCATAAAGTTATTATAATTAGTGCATATTTCTCCTTTTTAAGAGTATATTTCATGCCAAAATTTGTAATTTGCATTGAGAATTTTATATATTTTCAACATGAGATAATTTACACCCCTTTGAGTAAAATGGACTAGTCCATTAGATTCAGCAGTGCTAATTTTACAAGTAAACTTATATTTCTTTATTTAGGGATTATTCTTCTGTAATTTAGAGAATATCAATTCAATTTAATCAATTATATGATAGGCATTCTTTGCAGAGTTCAGACTTTTTGTAAAGCTGTAAGCTGTGGGATATTTTACTAGTGCTTCAGTCATTATAAACAGTGTTTGCATATGGCATGCAAGAGTAACTTCCCTTGAAGAGTCATACCAATTATAATATTTCAAGGCAAGCTAATCATTGTTTGTTTACTTATCTATATCAATCTGTGTCATATTCATTTATTGTTATTTTTGTATTCCACAGAACGCTGACATTAAACAGTGTTAGAAGAACTCCCAACTCTAGTTGTTCTTGACCCAATACGAACCAGACATCCTCTCCCAACAGAGGTTACTTAAGTCTTGTATTCACAACTAACCTCTAGTACAAGTACCACGAATTATTGACTAGAACTGGAGAATCCTGATTGGTTGCGAATCAAAGTTAGTTGTTCAATCAATGAAGCCGGGCAGACAAAATGAAATTGTTTACAGTCAGACCTCGTTTATCCGGAAACCCGATCATCCTCACATCAGTATTTCAAATCAAATGATTTGTTTAACCACATGACTTTCTAACCGGACGATTTTCAACTGTAACCAAATTGATAAACGGGGTCTGACTATATGTATAAAGTGTATCAATGTAAATTTTGCATGTAAAATACCAAACCAATGTTACATCATAGCTCAGTTCCGGTGACGACATACAAACATCAAATATATTGAACGTCTCTGTTTGTATTTGTTGTAACTTCAGTCTTGGTTGATGTAAGTAAATGTAAAATTTGCATGTAAAATACCAAACCAATGTTAAATCATAGGTCAGTGATCATAGCCCGGTGATGTAATGCCACCTCATACAAACATCAAATATATTGAACGTCTCTGTTTGTATTTGTTTGGTATTGAAGATGAATAAGCCAAATCATCTGACTTATCCATCGATAATGATAACTTTACTGCTCCTGATGTCATCTGTCAATATCCTTACATTAAAATCATTGAGCAAAGACATCAAAAAGGTTATGGAATAAGGCCTAAATTACTGAATACATATGTTTATATAAAGTGTCAGTATAAAGAACTACACTATTCCAAGGTCCATAAAACTTTTATTTGAACTATATGATTGCGTAAATATGATATTAATTAGAAACGATATATATATATATATATATATATATATATATATATATATACGCCTTCGTCTACAATGGACATACAAACACTTCTATTTACATAATATCAAATATGATTTAAATATTCATTAATATATACTGTCATCTACATAATATTAAATATAATATAAATACAATATACTCATGTTTATATGATAATTAGTACATTATACACACATCTAAATAAAAATTGAAATACACTTATATCTACATAACATTTAATGGAAACAGCGTATACTGACGTCCCAAAAATGTTTTTGATATAAAATGTCCCTTTGTGTACATTCAATTTGATCGAAATACAATATATTCCCGTCTAACATTAAATCTAGTTACTATAAACTATCATCTTAATACCATTTCATAGCAGTACCATATACCATGGAAGTTCACATAACATGTATAATTATACACAAATACTGGTATACAAAATATATGTATTCATAATATCAATACAACATAAATATGGTTAAATAACATTTGATAAAATTGAATTACACTTACATGTATATCTAAAAACAACGTTAAACATATACAGTCAGGCCTCGATAATCCGAACGCTTCCGTTTTTCATCAAAAACGTTCGGATAGTGAAATGTTCGGATTTCTGAGTACAGAGGAGTGCTAAAGAGATTAGTTTGGTTACATCGTCCTACCGTTCGGAAACTGCGAGATTCGGATTATCGGTGGCCGGATTATCGCGGTTTGACTGTATATGATATTCCCAGGTCTATATAACATACAAAATATAACCATTGGCTCTGTATATCATTAGGCTATAAATAGTACAACTATATAACATTTAACATATTCCAATAGTAGTTATCAGAGGGTTAATAAATTAAATTTATAATCCGCATTGGTCATTGTGCACAGGCACAACATGTCAGTTTTCTAGGGCTTTGAGTATTTTAAAAGAAGACAATAATAGGTTTCAAGGTCGTAGCATTTTCGCCCTTTTATGGAGGCCACATCTTATGAAATCTACAACAGGGTCTATAGAAAATAGTTCAGTTTTCAGTATATTTAATATTTTTCGGAAACGATACAAAATTGTTGTTTAGGGCGTGGCACCTGCTTATATTGGACACAATATTCACCAAACCGGCATACAAAATTGAAATTATAATCCCAATTGGCTGAAGACTGTTTATACTTAAGTTCTGAAGTAGTTGAAAACTGTAGTTAACAACATGGCCTCTTGTAACACTTATTAGAATAAATAATCCTCATCAGCTGAGGAGTATTTACATAAAAAACAATCACTTGTGTCTTCAAAGCATTTACTATATACATATATACTTACAGCAGAATAACATTTGATGGAAATACAACACAATACTATTTCCTAAATAATACACCCAGGAGGAAAAGAAACGATACAAAATGCAAGATATTTTACTAAACGGTTGATGAACACGATTGAAACAGAGTTACAGCATGTCTCTCAAAATCAACTTAACCTAATTTGAAATTTTTAAAACATTATCAGTCCATAGTTCTGGAAAACACGGCTTGTAAAGGTGATGGAGAACGCTATTCTTACTGAAATTAAGTGTTCTCACAAAAAGATAAATAAATGTTACAAATCGATCAATAGGGTTCTAAAAATAGTGTACATGGTTTGGTTAAGTCACGTGAATTGATTTTCCATTAAACTACCAATTTAAGGTATTCAAATTATAATGACAGCTCGAATGTACATGTAGATCTGACTGATGACTGATGAAGCGTTAACTAAAGAGTCATAGTAGAATTTTAAATATGGCACAATGATGAACGATATTGCTTTATACCTCACATCATTTTCTCCAAAAACCAGGTTACTGGTTTCTGTGATGGTTAATGACGTCACAAAGCCATGATGTCACGAAAGTGCAACCGGCCGCTCTTGCTTGCTGCTTCCCCTTGCAAGTTTAGTACTGTAAATAAGGCTTCGGAAACATAGATTGAACATGATTTTCTATTTTATATGTTTCACTGACGTGTGACTTGAAACTGGTATGCTGGAAATTTTTCATCTATGTGATTTAGCTAAAATTATACAGCTTAGCAATTCATGAATGGGCATAAAGTAAAATGCAAGTTATATTTAGAAAATAATGTAATACCCATGATCATTAAGAACACTTTAATATCCGGCATATCTTTGCTCACGTGGGAAAGAATAGAATGTAATTATTTTTTCTTTTACTATACTAATCCATTTAAATCGAGGAAAACTAGCAAAAGACATCACTTCTCTTGCGATGTTCTGCTACGTCAGGAACAGAAGAATGGTTTCTAAGAAATAATTTATGTACACATGTTTGCATAAGAGACATTGATACTGCTTAGTGGTACATCTACATCCTATGGATAATAAGCACTTACCGTGAGAAGGCGGAGCAAATCAAGGGAGGCAACAACATTATCGGTCCGAGCTGCTGATGCACCCAGGGTACTAGCGGAGATTTATTTAACATATCCGTTTGAGACTATCGAGATGAATTTACTTCTCCCCTCTACTTAAACTTCTTCTTACTGTTAAGTTGTGAGAAGCAATGCATACAAATGAAATCTAGAATTTCAAAGACGGTTATAACACTTGCTCCGATGAATAATCCCATGGATCCGCCAATGTCACAGAGTAAGGCAAATATGTCGTAACCAATTTGCTGTGTAATGATGCTGTAACTCATTTCTCGATAGAAGAAATCAACTTTCAAAATATTATTTCTAATAAAAGAGGTGTCAATCTTGCTTGTTTCAGCAAAACTCATCATGTGTTCTGTCAAATCCCCAAGAGCTTGAAGCAAAGGTTCTTCTGTATTCTCCAGGGAGTGACTGTCATTAAGCAAATGTGAGAGCATATACTGATTTACTTTAACAGAATCGATTTTAATTCTATACGGGTAGCATAATGAACTCCTAATGTACTTATTATAGAGTAAATAACGATACAATCGTTTATGTGAACACACTTCCCCAGTCAGAGAAATTACAGCAATTGCCCATTTCACAGCAATAATGTCATGTCGATTTCGATATCCACGAAAAGAATCAAAATGTACCTTTAACAAGTTTAAGTCTCCTGATGAGTGTTTGATGAAATACTGTGTAGCGACTGCAAGTTTACTTATTTTTCCTGATAAGTAATCTCTACATGCATTGTATTTTGCTGCGATTAAGTCAAGTTGGACTGTAAGGTTACGCAATATCATCCCCATACTAAGTAACAATTCTGTATATTCTATCATAGTTGGAGCATTGTAAAACTTCTTACGTTCAAGATTTTGACTACCCTCCTTAAGTTGTTTTTCAAAACCGAATATGCTTTCACTATACAGTACTTGACTTCGACGAAAAAAAGCTTTAGCTGCAACTGAATAACCAAAATCGGTGTCATTAAGATGGTTTACCTTTAAAGTATTGTTATAAAATACATTATTTAAGATGTTTTTATAGTCAGTTATCCGACGGGAAATATTTTTGATGTCCATGAACCAATCAAATATAATTCCATGTATTTTCTCTCTAAAATTTTCAGGAAGAAAATACCTTTTTTCTCGTCATGACACGTTTCTATATAACCGCTTAAATAGTTCAACATCACTGTTAAAATTTGTGTAAGTTCTTTTGGCAACAGCAAGCTTGGAATCAATTTCGTTTACAGTTGTTCCAAAGATGATATTCCTCATATACTCGTTGGTCTTGTTGTAGCTGATCAGTTGGTGAATTTTACCATTGATGCTAAAGGTGAGCTGGTCGTTAGCAAGTGATAAAATTGATTGATGGTGCTCTTCCAAAATATTCTTAGCATCTTTTTCAATCCTCTTCAGAAGGGTTCCTCGATCTTTAAAAAAGGCTAATGCTCGGGCATATGCATTGCCGATTGCTTTCATTTGACTATTTGCAGTTTTCGTCTTATAACTAATTTTCCTTTGTAAATGTTCAATATTTACTTTGGTTCTTTTTGATAACTCGTCAACGTTACTCATAAGTTTTTCCATTCGATTCCGTCTGTTTATTTGCCGACCTCCTATATCTCTTGCTCTGTCAGACCTTACCTTCAGGGCATTACGCAGTCTCTTATCCAAAAAATGGGTACCACTAAATTCAGATGTTGTCGCAAAGGTGACTGTAGGTTCAAAGATAATCGTGTCACAAGGTGCGGGACAGTGACACCTGCTTTGAATGGCACGCTGGAGGTCTTCTTCACCACGTAGATAGCAGTCCAGATACTCTGAGAGAGTGCAAACACTGGGACTTACATCCTTCTGGGGCATGTAATGAAGTCTACACTGGCAGATCCTAATGAGCTCCTTGGTGATGCATTCAACCTCACAGTTTTGTTGAGAGTAAACTGAGAAGTATTCAAGAATAGGTGAAGAACATTTTCCATAAGGCTTGGGTAAATTTTCAACAGAAGTCAGTTTCATTGCCACGAAAGAGCGTTGTTGAACTGGAATAGCAAATTCCAAGATCCTTAACTTTTGGGAACTGTTTATGGTCATGGATGAGGAACTTAAAGCCAACCGAATCATGAGGGCCTTGCATGTATTCGTACTGTTCCACATTCAGAATTAGTGAGAGACCCTTGTCTGTCCCTGGTGCTTGAACACTTTTGATGTCCAGTGTTCCATCGTCAGGATAGTTGAAGGTGTAGCAAATGCCATGATCAGTCATGAACTCAGTGAAATTCTCAACACCACATTCATATCCTTTCCACCTGCAACTTACAATCATATCCTCTTTTGTGTGTTTGGTTGCATTCAATATGTCACTTAAAGTGAGATTTCTTGCACCATGCCGGTCCAGTTCTGATGAATTGTAAGCTTTAAGGTTGGTATACATGGACATCAGTAGGTTATACCATCCCATGTCGGCAGCTGCACTGAGTCTGAATGCATTTTGGTTGCAAATGGTGACTGTAGGAAAAACCAAAGTGTTATTGAATTTGACCTGCACATTGACATTGACTGGGAGATTGTTGAAATAGATAATGCGGTCCATGATTTGGTACCCTGAGATAGACATACAACCAGTAACCAAGAGAAACCAAATTATCCTTCTCAGAGTCGCTGCACCCGGGACCCAGATGTAACGTAGCCCATGCAGGGTAGTGTTCTGGGTGAAGTCGACACACGAGTCACTACAGCAAACTCCTCTCGAACCATCAGCTTCGTCCGTTCTTGTATTGATACTGTTCGTAGAATGAAATTGTTTCAAATCGTCTACAAACACTGCATCTAGCTGATTGTCTTGTGATATTTGACCTTACCTTGATTTCTTTCATAATAACTGCTTACAAATACATCTTGAAGACGAGACCCTGTCTCATCACTCCCTTCCATTGTGACTGGTAGATATGACTGTTCTCTCACTCATGGTGCTGAAACGTCAATTCCAATGGTAGTTGATAGTCATATGATAATTGAAGAAGAGACTTTTTATCTATTATTTATAACGTAATATATTGGTATTTCACTAACATCACTCATTTTTCATTTAAAAAAAACATGAACATTTTATTTCAAAGGCTACATTTGCAAACGATAAAATGTGATGATCAATTTGATAATGTGATTAACGTCTACGCCAATAGGGGATCCTCAATGTGTATGCATGCATGCGGCTCCATGGCCTTCTCGAATCGAAAACCAGGCTAAGGCTGCTTCTTCGCATAATGGCTGCATTTCGGTAGTACATGCCACTATTTGATTTGATTCCTCTCGACTGGAACCAATTGAAAAGCTATGGTTCCTTCAATTCCAACAATGCAATTTTTTTTTTTAAATGTTTTGGCTAATAAAATCGATGAAATAAAGGGTAATTAAATCAGGTTTAGCCACACACAACTTTGGTTTTGGATAGTTTTATTCGTGGTAATATTCTGCTCAATGGCTTTTGCAATCTGCCCCAAACGGGATGATTAGCAATTCTTATTAGGCTAAAAGTGCATATTTTTCGTTACCATTCGGCAAAATATAATGTATCTCAATTATAAATCCTCAAGTTTTGAACTTGTAATTATCAGGGTCAAAGGCCGACTGCAGTAACTAAACCTCTTGAAGGTACTGCTCCACTTTCATCCCTCAAATGAAAACCATATTAATTGAAACAATTAATAAATGTAACTATTTATATTTGTATTATCTTATATATTCTAAATAACACAGAATAATTAAACATTCAACAAATTACACATAATCTTATATGTGTATCTAATAATAATAGTCATTTTCACACAGACATTAGTATAACTAAATGTGTATATATTTACACACGTAGCACACATACCATTATAACAATCAGTATTATATTTTATCACCAGAAATAGTTGTAACAAAACATAACATAGAAAAAGAAGGCTTGAGTTTATGTTTATGTGCTCCCAAATCCGTGAATAAACGCCTGCCTAGATAAAACGCCGGGTCTAAGACCTAGTAGAAATAAATAATCGCCTGCTAAATGTAGCCAATCTAAATAAACTAATGACATTTTGTGTGTGTAAATACTTTCGGTATTATTTGAAAAAATAGTTGTGCTATCCCGCTGTTATTTGGTATATATCAACTATGGAGAAAGATCAAGATAAAAGAGTTCTGCTATGACTTAAACATGTATTTGTGAATATGCGTTATTTTAACTATTAACACGTTGAATCATTGTGTGATTGGTATACATAATGAAAAGTGATAATTGATTGTGTGACCTTTTGGGTCAAAAGTCACGGTCAGGAGAAATTTTGAAATCAGAAATAGGTTTTAAGAACAAATTTGTATGAAGTGACCTTAACGATTCTTCAACTTCTTTCTACTGACTCCAATGATTATCAAAATTGTGTGAAATCATTCAGTGATTGTGATGAGATCTCAATGGTACCAGCTGTAAATGCCATTTCTTTTCTCCATGTTTATTTGTGTTATATTTATTTGCCCCTTTTACTGTGGCTGTGGAGAAGGCAGAACAGGGAAAGGCGAAACGCTCAGTTTTGAGGCTGCTCTGCTTTTGTGGTGTCCCGCAAATGCTAAATGAGTTATGTAACGTATACCCTCTGGTAAGAACTTTGTTTTCAGTGTTCACATTCTGTTTAATATTTTTAAAACAGCATTGCATAGAAATGTTATGATTTCGAAAAAAAATTTGCTGACTCAAACAACTACCTGCCTTGAATAATTGCCTAGTCAAATGTGTGTTTGAAATCAATAATCACTGGGCAATTATTTAAGGATTTACGGTATTAGCATTTTGGAATCGGCATAGCAGAAGTGGTTTCTATATGGAAAAGAAAAATGGAATTGTAAATATGTATCTATACTTAGGCATTGTATTTTCTCCAAACTTATCAGGTGCAAAAGCGAAATCTTGTTTATAACTCAAGGACATTGATTTGAAACGAAAGACATTTTAACACATGAAGACTGTTTAATTTCATTTAAGTAAATATTTCTTATGATTAATTTAATCATTTTGTGTAGGCTTAAATTTAGGCTAACTTGGGGAATTATTTCAGGATTTTTTACTATTAGTATTCAGAGCCAAGTTTTTTGCTCTGCGCGCATCATTATGTTTCTAGTTTATTGGAAAGCGCATTTCCGGTTTCGGTTCGGAAACACATGCTGTCCCGAGAGTTGCACTTGCAGAGATTCACTCTTCAGGTAAATTTTGTTCTATGTTTTAATAACATTAAGTATTTACATTTTCTGTCTAAATTCACATGTTAATCTTTATAAAGAGTAATATTTCACTATTCTCAAAGCGCCACTGGCAAGTTCATGCTTGGGCGAGTCTATTATTCTTAAGGGTAGCGCAACATTTTTCCGTAATACAATTTTCATGTTTGTGAATATCTTTTCATAAAGTTATTATAATTAGTGCATATTTCTTCTTTTTAAGAGTATATTTCATGCCAAAATTTGTAATTTGCATTGAGAATTTTATATATTTTCAACATGAGATAATTTACACCCCTTTGAGTAAAATGGACTAGTCCATTAGATTCAGCAGTGCTAATTTTACAAGTAAACTTATATTTCTTTATTTAGGGATTATTCTTCTGTAATTTAGAGAATATCAATTCAATTTATTTCAATTATATGATAGGCATTCTTTGCAGAGTTCAGACTTTTTGTAAAGCTGTAAGCTGTGGGATATTTTACTAGTGCTTCAGTCATTATAAACAGTGTTTGCATATGGCATGCAAGAGTAACTTCCCTTGAAGAGTCATACCAATTATAATATTTCAAGGCAAGCTAATCATTGTTTGTTTACTTATCTATATCAATCTGTGTCATATTCATTTATTGTTATTTTTGTATTCCACAGAACGCTGACATTAAACAGTGTTAGAAGAACTCCCAACTCTAGTTGTTCTTGACCCAATACGAACCAGACATCCTCTCCCAACAGAGGTTACTTAAGTCTTGTATTCACAACTAACCTCTAGTACAAGTACCACGAATTATTGACTAGAACTGGAGAATCCTGATTGGTTGCGAATCAAAGTTAGTTGTTCAATCAATGAAGCCGGGCAGACAAAATGAAATTGTTTACAGTCAGACCTCGTTTATCCGGAAACCCGATCATCCTCACATCAGTATTTCAAATCAAATGATTTCTTTAACCAAATGACCTTCTAACCGGACGATTTTCAATTGTAACCAAATTGATAAACGGGGTCTGACTATATGTATAAAGTATATCAATGTAAATTTTGCATGTAAAATACCAAACCAATGTTACATCATAGCTCAGTTCCGGTGACGACATACAAACATCAAATATATTGAACGTCTCTGTTTGTATTTGTTGTAACTTCAGTCTTGGTTGATGTAAGTAAATGTAAAATTTGCATGTAAAATACCAAACCAATGTTAAATCATAGGACAGTGATCATAGCCCGGTGATGTAATGCCACGTCATACAAATATCAAATATATTGAACGTCTCTGTTTGTATTTGTTTGGTATTGAAGATGAATACGCAAAATCCTCTGACTTATCCATCGATAATGATAACTTTACTGCTCCTGATGTCATCAGTCAATATCCTTACATTAAAATCATTGAGCAAAGACATCAAAAAAGTTATGGAATAAGGCCTAAATTACTGAATACATATGTCTATATAAAGTGTCAGTATAAAGAACTACACTATTCCAAGGTCCATAACACTTTTATTTGAACTATATGATTGCGTAAATATTATATTAATTAGAAACGATATATATATATATACGCCTTCGTCTACAATGGACATACAAACACTTCTATTTACATAATATCAAATATGATTTAAATATTCATTAATATATACTGTCATCTACATAGTATTAAAGATAATATAAATACAATATACTCATGTTTATATGATAATTAGTACATTATACACACATCGAAATAACAATTGAAATACACTTATACCTACATAACATTTAATGGAAACAGCATATACTGACGTCCCAAAAATGTTTTTGATATAAAAATTTCCCTTTGTGTACATTCAATTTGATCGAAATACAATATATTCCCGTCTAACATTAAATCTAGTAACTATAAACTATCATCTTAATACCATTTCATAGCAGTACCATATACCATGGAAGTCCACATAACATGTATAAATATACACAAATACTGGTATACAAAATATATGTATTCATTATATCAATACAACATACATATGGTTAAATAACATTTGATAAAATTGAATTGCACTTACATGTATATCTAAAAACAACATTAAACTTATATATGATATTCCCAGGTTTATATAACATACAAAATAGAACCATTGGCTCTGTATATCATTAGGCTATACATAGTACAATTATATAACATTGAACATTTAAATATTCCAAAAGTAATTATCAGAGGGTTAATAAATTAAATTTATAATCCGCATTGGTCATTGTGCACAGGCACAATATGTCAGCTTTCTAGGCCTTTGAGTATTTGAAAAGAAGACCAATCAATCTTTATTTGCACTTAAGGAGGCCACATGCCTATAGTACATACATGTACAGAAGTGAGACTCAAATAAAAAAATTGTCTGTCTGTCTGTCTGTCTGTATATACAAGCAATTTTAGGCAGAAGAGAGTGTATTTTTTCTGAGAATAAAGGCATGGTACAGGAACATTGACAGGTTTTCAACATGCCTTTTGCTAGAGCAGCTGATTAAAGATATGAATTTATAAATATTATGATTCGTAAAGTAATATCTTTTTATATACTTATATCTTGAATCAAGGTAGGCTGGACAGACACAAAGAAAATGGTACTCATCTTCGATTACATTTAAATTACACATTTTACATAATCTATGTTCTCTTTCTTAGCCAACATATCTACCAGTTTCAATTAACAATTCATGTGATGAGCAGCGAAATCTTGTAAGTGAAATTCTGAATTTCCTAACATTCAAAGTAGATAAATAGATTTCATTGCATATAGACTGTTTGAACATTCTGTAATAGAAACATTTATTTGATAAAGATACTTTATGAAGCCAATCTTGTTGATAAATATATTGCAACCTTTGTTTAAAGGATATAAGGAACTGTGTGTGAGAGTGTATACATTGATCAAACCATACATTTCCAAAACCGGTCGAACATAACAAATCTTTAACATCTGTGGCCCAATTATTTTTTCCATTTTTGTCATACAACATCATCATATCATAACATTTTGGTAATCTATGAGATGGCATTCCTAATATTTTCAACCAGTATTTTATAGCTTTTACCTTTGAGTCCACATATAATGGAAATCTGCCACATTCACCGTATATCATTATGTTAGAAGAAGTAGATTTCACGCCAAGGAATTTTTTCATTGCAAATAAATGTACTTTTTCTATGATATCAAATGTATTAAACCCCGAAACCTCGGCACCGTAAAGGAGTATTGGATTAATCTTAGCATCAAATATCCTAAAGAAAGCTTTATAAGGCAAATCACCCAAAATAAGTATATATCTCATTATTCCTATTAATATTTTCTTTGCTTGCGTCGATGCGTTCCTGGCATGCAAAGACCATGAAAGGTGGTTTGTGAAATAAACTCCTAGATATTTATATGATGTGGTTGTTTCAATGGTCTCGCCTTTATAGTACCACTTTTCGTTTGCAGCAAGTTTACCTCCATTCTTGAACACAAGTATCTTAGTTTTAGCTCTATTAACGGTTAGTTTCCAATCCTTACAGTAATTTTTCCAATTCATTTATTTCTGATTGTAATCCCCGTACCGTGCTTGAGAAGAGAATGATGTCATCGGCAAACAATAGGAGAAATAACTGTACTATATCTGGGTGTAATTGGATACCATTATAGCAGTTATCGTGAATCTGTATTGCTAATTCATTAATGAAAAAAGAAAATAGGAATGGGCTCAATATACAACCTTGTCTTACTCCTATCTGGCTTTCAAAAGTTTCAGATATTTCATTGTTGTTTCTCACGCACATCTTTACGTTATCGTAAATACTTCTTAAAAGTTTACTCATTTTGCTACTTAATGAATGATTATCAAGAAGAGTCCATAATTTCTCTCTGTGTACAGAATCGAAGGCTTTTGCAAAATCTACAAACAAAACATAAAATTCAGAACCTTTTGTATTCAAGTATCTCTGAATAAGTGAGTATAGAATAAATATGTTGTCAGTCGTTGTGTATCCTTTCCTAAAACCAGCTTGACATTCTGTTATCTTATCAAAGGATTCTGCCCAGAATATCAAACGTTTATCTATAATTCCAGTGAATATTTTACTGAATACACTAAGAAGAGTAATGCCTCTATAATTTTCAGTTTGATTTTTATCACCCTGTTTATGGATAGGTATAATAATGCCAACCGACCATGACTGTGGAAACACACCTTTATCAAGAATAACATTAAATAAAAATTCAAGATGCGGCAGTAAAATATCTGAGGAGTGTAAGAAAAATTCTGGGATAGTGTTATCTACTCCAGATGATTTGTTCAGTTTAAGATGCTTGATACTATTAAGTATTTCTTCTCGTGTTATTGGTGCATCAAGAATGTCAGTAGTCATTAAATAATCCCTATTTTCAGCAATATTCTCAGTTTGATTACATGGATATATGACCTCATCAGTTTCAGATGTAGAAAACAAATTCTTAAAATAAGAATACCATTCATTAATGTCAATGTCATTTCCATTCTTTACTTTACTGTCCAAATTTTTCAGAGAGGACCAAATTTTGTTGGGATTATTCACACAGTGTTCTAGCTCTTGTTGTTTAGATTTCAAGTAGTAATTTCGTTTTTGTTTGCAGATGGCCTTATACTTGTTTCTAATGTGATGATAATCATTTAATGATTGGATATCTTTTAATTTACGAAATTTATTGAGATATCTGCATCTTTCTTTTTTCAATTTGTCACATTCTTTATCATGCCAAATTTGAACTCTGTTTCTTGTCCTACCTGTTATTTTTTTCATGTCGGAAGCGGCTGTACATAGTGCTTGTACAATGAGATCTATACTTTTCTCAATATTTGTAAATACAAAATCTGTTGACTCGTTAAGTAACTCTTGGGAACTTTCATGAAGTATATTTGATCTAAAAAGCTCGAGTTTATCATTATCCCAAACAAATTTATATGACTCATTCTGTTTTCCCGGCTGTCCCATGATGGGAATGAAGCGTACGTAATTTCACTGTAAGAGGAAGATGATCTGATTCTGTACGAGAAGGGATTGCAAAATCAAGCACTTTGTCGAAAATTAGTGATGAACTTATAATATAATCTATTACACTTGTTCCGTTATGGCCAATAAATGTAGAGTCACCTATTTCTGAATCCGATCCGCATCTACCATTCATTATATGGATGTTAAGAACTGAACATAAATCTAAAAGGCCTTTCCCAAATGTATTCACAATTTTGTCAGTCGAGAATCTCTTTAAACTAAAAAAGTATAATAAAAAGTCCCACATTGAATTGTCTTGTCCCTCTGTATGTTTGATTATATCATCCTCAATGAAATCGGGCTCAGTACCTGTTCGAGCATTAAAATCTCCTCCACATAAAATATACACGTCTGACATGTTTGATAAAAGATCTAATAAACTGTCTTGAAAAAGGGTAATTCCATTTTTACAACATAAGCCTGGTTTGTTGTAGAAAGTGGACCCCTCTGGGTCTGTATACAATAAGTCTTGATCAAGATTAAACAATGTTTTGTCAAAAAGAATGAATACTGCATTTTCAGTTATCTTACTTAATACAATATATTTTTTAAACTCTTTTCTGACCAAAAAACATATTCCACCCGATAGTCGCCCACTTTGCGATATCTTCTCTGCATCTTTATTTATTATAATAAAATACTGATTCTAAATCTATAGAAGAGATCCATGTTTCATACAAACCAATAATATCAAACTTGTTGATGTAAGAAATAAAGTCAGTGTCATTTAGTTTGTTGTAAAACCGGCAATATTCCAGAAAAATAATTCAACAAATTCACTTGTAGTACTCAGTGTGTCAGTGTGACAGAAAAGAAGACAATTATAGGTTTAAAGGTCGTAGCATTTTCGCCCTTATAGGGAGGTCACATCTAATGAAATCTACAACAGGGTCTTTAGAAAATAGTTAAGTTTTCGGTACATTTAATGTTTTCGGAAACGATACAAAATTGTTGTTTAGGGCGTGGCACCTGCGACCCTAATAATAATAACACTGTATTGTCCTCATTTCAACGAAATCGGAAATTCTTGTTGTGCCCTTGGCACCCGGCAGCCACAGAGCAGCGCCAGTTCAATCGTTTGTTCTACCCTTTAAATGCTGAGCGCCAAGCAAGGAAGCAATAACTCCCATCTTTTAACGTCTTTTGGTATGACGCGGCCGGGAAACGAACCCTGACCTTCCGGGTGATGAGCGGACGCTCTACCAACTGAGCTACATCCCCGCTTATATTGGACACAATATTCACCAAACCGGCATACAAATTATGATCCCAATTGGCTGAAGACTGTTTAGACTTCTGAAGTAGTCGAAAACTGTAGTGAACAACATGGCCTCTTGTAACACTTATTAGAATAAATAAACCTCATCAGCTGAGGAGTATTTACATAAAAAACAATCACTTGTATCTTCAAAGCATTTACTATATACATATATACTTACAGCAGAATAACATTTTGATGGAAATACAACACAATTCTATTTTCTAAATAATACACCCAAGAGGAAAAGAAACGATACAAATGCAAGATATTTTACTAAACGGTTGATGAACACGACTGAAACACAGTTACAGCATGTCTCTCAAAGTCAACTAAACCTGATTTGAAATTTTTTACACATTATCAGTCCATAGTTCTGGAAAACACGGCTTTTAAAGGTGCTGGAGAACGCTATTCTTACTGAAATTAAGTGTTCTCACAAAAAGATAAATAAATGTTACCATTCGATCAATAGGGTTCTAAAAAGAATGTATATGGTTCGGTTAAGTCACGTGAGTTGATTTTCCATCAAACTACCAATTTAAGGTTTTCACATTAAAATGACAGCCCGAATGTACATGTAGATCTGACTGATGACTGATGAAGCGTTAACTAAACAGTCAGAGTAGAATTTTAAATATGGCACAATGATGAAATGTGTTGCTTTATACCTCACACCATTTTCTTCAAAAAACAGGTTACTGTTTTCTGTGATGGTTAATGACGTCACAAAGCCATGACGTCACGTGCAACCGGCCGCTCTTGCTTGCTGCTTCGCCTTGCAAGTTTAGTACTGTAAATACGGCTTCGGAATCATAGATTGAACATGATTTTCTATTTTATATGTTTCACTGACGTGTGACTTGAAACTGGTATGCTGGAAATTTTTCATCTATGTGATTTAGCTAAAATAATACAGCTTAGCAATTCATGAATGGTCATCAAGTAGTTGCGTCAACCAATCAATATGCAAGTTATATTTAGAAAATAATGTAATTCCCATGATCATTAAGAACACTTTAATATCCGGCATATCTTTGCTCACGTGGGAAAGAATAGAATGTAATTATTTTTTCTTTTACTATACTAATCCATTTAAATCGAGGAAAACTAGCAAAAGACGTCACTTCTCTTGCGATGTTCTGCTACGTCAGGAAAAGAAGAATGGTTTCTAAGAAATAATTTATGTACACATGTTTGCATAAGAGACATTGATACTGCTTACTGGTACATGTACATCCTATGGATAATAAGCACTTACCGTGAGAAGGCGGAGCAAATCAAGGGAGGCAACAACATTATCGGTCCGAGCTGCTGATGCATCCAGGGTACTAGCGGAGATTTATTTAACATATCCGTTTGAGACTATCGAGATGAATTTACTTCTACCCTCTACTTAAACTTCTTCTTACTGTTAAGTTGTGAGAAGCAATGCATACAAATGAAATCTAGAATTTCAAAGACGGTTATAACACTTGCTCCGATGAATAATCCCATGGATCCGCCAATGTCACAGAGTAAGGCAAATATGTCGTAACCAATTTGTTGTGTAATGATGTTGTAACTCATTTCTCGATAGAAGAAATCAACTTTCAAAATATTATTTCTAATAAAAGAGGTGTCAATCTTGCTTGTTTCAGCAAAACTCATCATGTGTTCTGTCAAATCCCCAAGAGCTTGAAGCAAAGGTTCTTCTGTATTCTCCAGGGAGTGACTGTCATTAAGCAAATGTGAGAGCATATACTGATTTACTTTAACAGAATCGATTTTAATTTTATACGGGTAGCATAATGAACTCCTAATGTACTTATTATAGAGTAAATAACGATACAATCGTTTATGTGAACACACTTCCCCAGTCAGAGAAATTGCAGCAATTGCCCATTTCACAGCAATAACGTCATGTCGATTTCGATATCCACGAAAAGAATCAAAATGTACCTTTAACAAGTTTAAGTCTCCTGATGAGTGTTTGATGAAATACTGTGTAGCAACTGCAAGTTTACTTATTTTACCTGATAAGTAATCTCTACATGCATTGTATTTTGCTGCGATTAAGTCAAGTTGGACAGTAAGGTTACGCAATATCATCCCCATACGAAGTAACAATTCTGTATATTCTATCATAGTTGGAGCATTGTAAAACTTCTTACGTTCAAGATTTTGACTACCCTCCTTAAGTTGTTTTTCAAAACCGAATATGCTTTCACTATACAGTACTTGACTTCGACGAAAAAAAGCTTTAGCTGCAACTGAATAACCAAAATCGGTGTCATTAAGATGGTTTACGTTTAAAGTATGGTTATAAAATACATTATTTAAGATGTTTTTATAGTCAGTTATCCGACGGGAAATATTTTTGATGTCCATGAACCAATCAAATATAATTCCATGTATTTTCTCTCTAAAATTTTCAGGAAGAAAATACCTTTTTTCTCGTCGTGACACGTTTCTATATAACCGCTTAAATAGTTCAACATCACTGTTAAAATTTGTGTAAGTTCTTTTGGCAACAGCAAGCTTGGAATCAATTTCGTTTACAGCTGTTCCAAAGATGATATTCCTCATATATTCGTTGGTCTTGTTGTAGCTGATCAGTTGGTGAATTTTACCATTGATGCTAAAAGTGAGCTGGTCGTTAGCAAGTGATAAAATTGATTGATGGTGCTCTTCCAAAATATTCTTAGCATCTTTTTCAATCCTCTTCAGAAGGGTTCCTCGATCTTTAAAAAAAGTTAATGCTCGGGCATATGCATTGCCGATTGCTTTCATTTGACTATTTGCAGTTTTCGTCTTATAACTAATTTTCCTTTGTAAATGTTCAATATTTACTTTGGTTCTTTTTGATAACTCGTCAACGTTACTCATAAGTTTTTCCATTCGATTCCGTCTGTTTATTTGCCGACCTCCTATATCTCTTGCTCTGTCAGACCTTACCTTCAGGGCATTACGCAGTCTCTTATCCAAAAAATGGGTACCACTAAATTCAGATGTTGTCGCAAAGGTGACTGTAGGTTCAAAGATAATCGTGTCACAAGGTGCGGGGCAGTGACACCTGCTTTGAATGGCACGCTGGAGGTCTTCTTCACCACGTAGATAGCAGTCCAGATACTCTGAGAGAGTGCAAACACTGGGACTTCCTTCCTTCTGGGGCATGTAATGTAGCCTACACTGGCAGATCCTAATGAGCTCCTTGGTGAAGCATTCAACCTCACAGTTTTGTTGAGAGTAAACTGAGAAGTATTCAAGAATAGGTGAAGAACATTTTCCATAAGGCTTGGGTAAATTTTCAACATAAGTCAGTTTCATTGCCACAAAAGTGCGTTGTTGAACTGGAATAGCAATGCCAAGATCCTTAACTTTTGGGAACTGTTTATGGTCATGGATGAGGAACTTAAAGCCAACCGAATCATGAGGGCCCTGCATGTATTCGTACTGTTCCACATTCAGAATTAGTGAGAGACCCTTGTCTGTCCCTGGTGCTTGAACACTTTTGATGTCCAGTGTCTCATCATCAGGATAGTTGAAGGTGTAGCAAACGCCATGATCAGTCATGAACTCAGTGAAATTCTCAGCACCACATTCATATCCTTTCCACCTGCAACTTACAATCATATCCTCTTTTGTATGTTTGGTTGCATTCAATATGTCACTTAAAGTGAGATTTCTTGCACCATGCCGGTCCAGTTCTGATGAATTGTAAGCTTTAAGGTTGGTATACATGGACATCAGTAGGTTATACCATCCCATGTCGGCAGCTGCACTGAGTCTGAATGCATTCTGGTTGCAAATGGTGACTGTAGGAAAAACCAAAGTGTTATTGAATTTGACCTCCACATTGACATTGACTGGCAGACTGTTGAAATAGATAATGCGTTCCATGATTTGGTACCCTGAGATAGACATACAACCAGTAACCAAGAGGAACCAAATTATCCTTCTCAGAGTCGCTGCACCCGGGAGCCAGATGTAACGTAGCCCATGCAGGGTAGTATTCTGCGTGAAGTCAACACACGAGTCACTACAGCAAACTCCTATCGAACCATCAGTTTCGTCCGTTCTTGTATTGAGACTGTTAGTAGAAGGAACTTGTTTCAAATCCTCTACAAACACTGCATCAAGATGATTATCTTGTGATATGTCTTCATCGACCATACCTTCGTTTCTTTCATTATAAGTGCTTACAAATACATCTTGAAGACGAGACCCTGTCTCATCACTCCCTTCCATTGTGACTGGTAGATATGACTGTTGTCTCACTCAAACGTCATTTCCAAAGCTTACAGATAATCATATGATAATTGAATAAGATAATTTTTATCTATTATTTATAACATAATATATTGCTATTCAACCAATTCTGCCAAAATCACTTATTTGGCAGTTTAGTTCGAAGGCCTAATTTGCAATCAATGAAATGGAATGATAAATTTCATGTCCACTGCTATATACTTATCTTCCAATCAGATTATTCACAATGATACATGCATAACGATATACTTAATAGGTCTCTTAGAATTTCCTATATTCAAAATAACAAGAATGTGGTAATATTCAAGACTTCTACTCAAAAGCTTTTGCAATCTGCCCTAAACGAGATGATTAGCAATTATTTTTTAGGCTAATAGTGTATATTTTTCGTTATCATTCGGCCAAATATAATATATCTCCATAGTAAATTGAACTTGTAATTATCAGGGTCAATGGCCGACTGCAGTAACTAAACCTCTTGAAGGTACTGCTCCACTTCCATCCCTCAAATGAAAACCATATTATTTGAAAACAATTAATAAATGTAACTAATATATTTGTATATATCATCACATGTAGCACCAATAAAATTATAATAATCAGTATTATATTTTATAACCAGAATATTTTAAACAAAAATAAATAAATAAATAAATAAATAAATATATACGTTAGTTGCGTTTTCAACTTTTATTATCTTTATAATTAAGCTATCATGTGTTTTAATTATTCAGGATCATATTCAGGGAGTTAATTGTATAACCCCAACAATGTATTCCAATTGATTTTCGAGACCATAAAACTAAAGTTCTACTTATTTCCTATGATTTGCTTCTTATTTGTCCACTGAGAGCAGAACATTTGTATATTGTTTATACCAATGGTTTTAATTTCAAAATCTTTTACAGGTATTCTTCCTTTGAATAGCGACTGTTCTCAAATGTAAAAGTCTAAAAATCATTGACACACATTTTATCACATGCGTTCCTTAAAAGGTATCGTTTTGACAGTAGATTTTTTTAGAATATTGTGTCACCGTCAACCACATTATTTTACAATGCTTTTATATCAATAAGGATGTGATTTTTTCCTTCAATAATATTACATAACAAAGTTTAGTTATGTTGGGGTCACAAATGGGTTTTAACTAGAATTTAAGGATTGAAACAACCATAGGATTCACAGAGGACTCATAGTAACCCCCTTTTCCGTTCCTTGGTTCAGTGTCAGCACTGTCTACCAGAAGATTCAAGTAATTATTAGATTGTTCACTAACACATTTCTGGAATATTATGGAACATTATGGAAGTTGCATTGATTATTAAGAGAAAGTTTGAGTATGAATAGGACTATTTATGGAAATGATTGGCATTCTTGATATTGGAGACTTTTTCTATTGGATTTAACCTTTGTGGCATGTCAAATGTTAACAAGTTCATCGAAAATATATATATTCTCATTTATCAACCTGGATCCATTGCTTCTGGTGACAAAATTATTAGTATATATGTGACCCTATTGTATATCTATGGCATGTTATTCGAAAATCTGTATTGTTAATCTGATGAATTGTGTTTTATATTTGAATGATATAAGACTTTAATTTGCTGGTTTCCTGGACTTCATTACTTAATTTGCTAATTGTAACAATGCCATAACGTCAAAAACATGATGTACTTAGATCATTCTAAATTGCAAATTCTTACTCTAAGCAGGTCACATAACTTTGCGGCACGTACATTGTGATGCAATATCTGAGGAATAATGATGTCAGCTAAATTTGGAAACGCAATTTTATTGTCGTTTATTTTACTTTCGTTCATAAAAGTAAAAATATCCTCGGAATGACTTGGATATTTGCAACTTTTATCAACTTGTATTGATAAATTTGATATCAGAATATATTTGGTCGGGATTCTCTATTTATTAACAACAATATTTTGGTTAAAATTGAAATGAGGACCAGTGGTTAGTTGCTGTAGTGGTTAGCATGCGGGCTTCTCATACCAAATCAGTGTAATTCCGTTGAATATGCTAACAATTTGTGAAAGTAGTACTAGTAAGTATGCTATGCAGTAATGGTTTATATTGGAGGTGAGGTAAGGTGAGGTGAGGTGAGGTGAGTAGAGGTGAGGAGAGGTGAGATGAGGTGAGGTGAGGTGAGGTGAGGTGAGGTGAGGTGAGGTGAGGTAAGGTGAGTTGGGGTTTAACGCCGCTTTCAAGATTATTTCACTTATATCGGGCTGCTAGTATTACGGCAGGGAGAATGCCCGCAAAGCCACGTGGCTATGCATTGCGGTGAAACCTGTGAGCAACGGCTGGAACTAGCGAACCATGGGTGGTACTACTCTGAAATTCAGTGTAGCATTGTACCCAAACATTACCGTGTGTAGAACACTTCTCTACTGCAGACAAAGTTGCCGTGCCCCTGGCGGGATTCGAACCCCGGACCTCTTGATCCGAAACCGAACGCGCTAACCACTGCGTTATCCCGTCCCCGTTTATATTGGAAACTTCAGAGAAGAATATCCATCGCATAAGCATTCAAATTATCTGGAGACCTATGACTATTTGCACCATTGGTAGAACCCATTTTGGAAATGTCTGAACAAATGCATTCACCGTTCAGGATGAATAAATTTTACAAATCTTGAGTCAAGAGAATCCTTATGCAAATGGTATGAGAAGAATATTGGTTGATACAAACTCTTCATCATGAACTCCACAGAACTGGGTCGAACGAATTGTTGTACCATTGAGGATGATCAGATGTCCTGTACGTTATGAGCTCCACAGATTAAGTTATATATGTATTATATGTATAGATGGCATATTCCATGTATTTTACACTTCGCCATTACGTAAAACAATCCAGGTAACAACGAGGTATCGGCCAATGGTGAGGGACATATTTTCTCAAAACTATGGAAGTCATCAACAAGAATGAAATATTGTTTGTCAAAGGGGCATGTTATATGTGATTAGAAAGTAAATTACATTTCTTAGGTTTGATAATGTTCACTGTTGCGCATTTATTATCTCGAACAAAGAGCTCCTCATCTGAAATGGTGATGATGATGATGATGATAATGATTATGCGATGACACATTCACGTACCACACATCTTCAAAGGAACGCCATGTGGTGATCATGTGTGGATTCTTCTATTATTTGAAAATTAATGTTATTATAGCGATCGTATTACATCAAACAGCAATATAAATTGAATTATGCTATGCAATACTGGCATATGTTGGAAACCTCATGAGGAGAAAATTAGCAATCTCATAAGCATTCATTTAAGTACTTGAAAGCCGAAAGGACAGATATATTCAATTCATTTTATGTATTCTTTAGATGATATATACATGATGGATAATATCAATAAATACCAAATTTACTATCACATTCATATATCGCAAACTCAGCAGGATCATTGTGTAATTCCATACTTCAGATGATTATGTTCATGACATTTTATAACCCCCATTTCGTTCCTATTTTGTCTGCATACTTTATATCCCACGACGATTGAATACTAATCATACAAAAGGTGTTTCATTTGGTAAATTCTAATATCATCATCAATTGACGTGGTATACGTCAATAATAGATGAAGGTTCTCTCATTCAATTATTATATTAATATAATTTAGATATTTTGAATTATCATAAACGTCTCCAACGACTTTCAAAAGTATCACAGAGGAAAGAATCATTAATCATTTTACTTTCATCGCAAACAAAACAGAAAACAGTAAGAGAAGGATATCGTCAATATGTTGAGACGCGAAAATTCCATTACTACAGTCTGCATACATTTCAGTTACAAGCTCGTTGATAAAGAAAATAAATAAAACAGGGCTTAGAACACATCCTTGCCTGACTCCATTTGATGACGGTGTCGTGCCGCCATAACACACATGCTTTAACTTATTTAAACATTTTCTTCAGAATGATGAATATTTTTTATACCCCACTTCCGGTCTCGTTGCTATGGTTTCTTTTGTTACAAGTGTAGGTGTATTAGCCGATACAACTATAGTTTTTTCTGATATACCTACAGTTTTTTCTGATATACCTACACTTGTCTAATATATCTACACTTTTTAACAACTGAGTCAATTTGTCAATGGAGTCAATTTTCTAAATTTCCAAATCTAAGTGATGATAATTTATAAAATGTCAGATTATAAATGAACATAAAAGGCACCTGGGATCGAACCCGTGTCCTGTTGGTTTCTGGCCGAACGACCTAACCATTACACCACGAAGCCAGTTGAAACTTTGAACATTTTTTCATGACCAAATGAATAAGGTTCTTATGTAATATATATCATATTATCTCACATTTATGTATATCTTTTTATATAAGAATGTAATTTAATTTTGGGTGCAAAATGTCTTAACATACTGAAAGTTGTTTCTGTGTTCTCAAAACTTTGGCCACGTTGATATTAGCCACGCAGTTTATAGCGTTAGCTGTTTATTGTATATTTCAGCAAGATGCACGTGCATCTGCGTTGACAATACCGTCATTGGGCCATATCAATTAGATTTCGAGCCCCAAACATGGGTTACCATACAACGAAGCACGGGCAGCACACTTGAGGCCGTATTTGTGTTGTTCGTGTTTCATACACAAGCTTGTTCACAACTGTATTTGTTTAGAAATATCCGCTTACACTCGACCGTAAGTGGGGTATAAGACAGATATACCCATACTTTTCCTCTGGTATCAAATGATACCCTACACTTTTCCCCGTTGGAATCTTACTCGGCTCCACCTCGTGGGCCCCACGGGGAAAAGTGTAGGGTATCATTCGATACACTCGGAAAAGTATGGGTAAATCTCTCACATATCTGCATCCCTTATATCCCCATTTCACTGAGCTACGACTTCACGACTATTCCGGACTCTTCCCAATTTTTCGGCTACGACTTTGTCGGCATGAGTCGGCGAACATTTGGGGTGAAATTGACAAATTTGATATTTCTACGAGTTACCTACGACTTACTTACGACATAGTGAGGAGGAACTCCTGACCCGTTCAGGACTAAATGCCAACTCATTCCCGACACTAATCCGCCACCACGATTCTGACAAGGAATCAATCCCGACCCACTCATGACTAAACACGACTAGTTTACGACTCGTTCACGACCATTGCGACTCATCACTACCCAGATACAAATCACTTACGAGTTACATACGAATCACATACAAGTTATTTGGCCTTATTGTCGTGTTTAGTCTGGAACGGGTAGTCACGGGTCGTCACTGGTCGTCTTTAAGTATTGGTTAGTCGTACGTGAGTTGGCATAACTTTGGAGTGAGTCGGCTAGTATTTTAGGGGAAGACCTATTTCCGACTCACACACGACCACCACAACTGAATTAGACTGGATACGAGTAAATACGATATGACGACTTAGTATGACCAAATAAGAATCAGATTCGAGCCACTTACGACTAGATCACGACTGAATACGACTAGATGAAATGTCTGGAATTTTCGGTCGACTGAAAAAGTCGGGAGTGAGTTTTTGAACATGTTAAAAAAAAACATTCCCGACTAAATTTGACTTCCCGACTCTTAAATACTCTTGGAGACTCACATACGCTTCAAGCCAACTTAAGGGGACTCAGACACGCTTCTTTACGAGTCACTGACAACTCACTGACAACTTGCTGACTATTTTCAGTCGGCAACGGTTCGTAGCTCAGTGAAATGGGGGTATAAGTAAACAGCATATATAGGAGCTTCTATCTGTCGACAAAGTCAAAAGCCTTTCGACAATAAATGAAAGTCCAATAGAATCTACCTTTAGATTTCGAGAGACACTTTGTTACTAGAGCCTGTAGACTAAAAAAATTGTCTATGGTGAAGTGGATCTTCTATCCTTTGCAGAACTCTGTCAGCGCATCCAAAACAGTCATAATGCAATCTCATCTTCAATATGCATTTGTAAGCAATACTTATCACAAGACATATAAAGACATTTCATAACAGACTCATCTTGATGCAGTGTTTTATGAGAAATATTAGAGAATCTTCTACCAACAGCATCAATAAAAGAATGGAGGAAGCTGATGGTTTAAAATGAGTTTGCTGGGGTCCAAGTGAAAGAAAATGGCCATCGAGACAAAAGAAAACAGCCAATGTGTCTGGCGAAAACGGCCAAAGTTATTTCAGAATATAACAAATATCAACTCAAATCATACAGCAAAAGGATTAACTGCCCCTGATCATGCACTTCATCATGCAAGTAACGTTTACTGCCATGTTAACACATGAGTTGTTTGACAATTCATTATAAATTTAATAAAGGTTGGGTTATACTGTGATAGAATAATTTTGTGGGAGGAATACAACATATGAAATTAAGTATACATATGTGATATAAATGTAAATTCTATAAATACTGTTATCAGCACTGAATTTTAAAACTAACTACTCACTTAAGTTGTAATTAACATGATAATAAGTCAGACATTGCATTATTGCGTGTGTATCAGCCCTTCCAAGATATGATCTTGTCGCTATGCAATTAAGGATGAAGAGATGTCAGTGGCATGTCCATGCAAGCAACTGCACTGAGTCAGTAATTCTCCGGCAGAGATTGGAGAGTTCTTGAGTCCAAGGTGCAAATACTTATTCTGACCGGGCACATCCATAATAGATAGTAGCTGGTAAAAATGTGGCATCACAAACCACTGTTTATTCATGCATGATTTTTGCTTGTTTTATTACGTCGTACAGCGTAGAAGCATCACCAAATTCCAAGTCCAAAGTCCAAGAAGGTCTTTTTATGTCGACGTCTTTTATTAATTAAAGTTTGTACGTTTAATGAATGTTTAAGTTAAATGTCAATTATAAGATTAATTGAATCGAGTGTTGTCTAGAGACCTATAAGATCGTGACATTATACCATAGAGACACAAAGTTCACCATGTCAAATTTCATTGTGTTATCTTTAATAATACATGTGTAATAACAAGTTTTAAATTAAAGCTGCAGGCAGCGTTTGGCGGGCTTCAATCCATTACCATGGCAAATTTCCAAGGTGAAGGTCACGAGGTAAACAATTATGACCTGATCTAAAATGTCTGATCATAAGAAGTGCCAATGCCAAGTATCAAAGAACTATCACTGACTGATCAAACATTATGGCCATGGTTAATATTTTTAAAGGTCAGGGTCACGACTTAAAAATGTATGGCCTTAACTTAAAAATAATCATCATAATGGATACATTTGAAGTATCAAAGGCCTATCATTGACCAATCAAATGCTATGGCCATGGTTAATATTTTAAAGTCTCCCATCCTACCTAAATGTCAGGGTCACGATTTCAAACTGTATGACTTTAACTTAAAAACAGTTATCATAATGGATACACATTTGAAGTATTAAAGGCCTATCATTGATCAATACGAAATTATCCTCAAGGTTAAGGTTTTTGAAAACACAGTTTTGTGTCAATACTATTTCATTCAATCAGAAATGGATTAGAAACGAGTTCTCCTACTTAAAAAAGTTTTTCTTTTACATTATATTATCATCTTTGCTGTTAGTTTATATTCATTAAAACGTTAAAAGAATTCTTCAATACCGTATTTATTTCCATCCAAAATGAAATAATTTGAAGTTAAAATTTATAGCAAAAAACTTAAAAAGACATATAAGCTACATTTGACAATGGATGCACTCTCTAAACAAATTAATTCCAGGAGAAAGTTCCTCTTTTAAATTAAAATTAAATTGAATTCTTTATTTGAGAAGCATTTTAATCATATTGTTTTATTAAACTCGTTTTTGAATATTTCAAGTTTGCAAACCGTAAACAGGATACATCTGTGAAAACAGTCATTTGATAACAAACGCATGAAAGCTTTAAACAATCAATGTCATGATAATTTACAATTCTATGATAATTAACTAAATTGTCGTGTTCAAATACTCAATTCAAATCCAGACATGTTTACATGATGGTAAAATGAAGATATATCGTAATGGTTACAAGTATGTGGAATAATTTTCAAACTTCAACAACTAAAATAAAAAATGTTGTTTATACACATAAATTAGTTTCATACATGTCTAAAACTAATACATTTCCTAATCATAAGAACATGTGAAAATGGGAACATTTTAAAACTGACATATCAAGTTTTTAACCAAATGTTTAATTTATTTTGTGATATGTTCCTTTTCTCAAAAGCAGAAAGAATCCTTATTGTGCATACAACAATGAATCGACACGGTATTTACAACCTTATACGGTATAACACCCCAAAGGCACAACTAAATGATATTGGGAGGTATTGTACCAAATTTGGTGAGGAAAGTCCCCATACATTTAGAGATCTACTCTGGAAACAAACCTATCTTTTCTAAAGGACAATGTCCAAACTATTGCCAAGGAAACTGAACAAAATCAAATGTTATAAAGTTCAAACCCCCAAAAGGCACATCTACATGATAATATAGGGAAGCAGCATACACAATTTGTAGAGGATTGGTGAAGTATTTTTTTAGATCTGCTCCGGACACAAACCCTACCCTTGCATATGAATAGATAAATAGATGAATAGATGCACCTTTACTGAAATAGTTCGTTAATATTCATCATATTATTTTGATTCTACTGTGCATGTTGCGATACTACAGTGAACTTTAACCATATCAACATTGCCATTCGAATGATCTCAAATTAACGTTAATGTTATTATGTAATGCACACCTTTATCAAATATATAAGCAAAATGGACTTACATGTCCAATGCTAAATAAACATCAATAGCAGTTTCAAACAGTCAACACCAGTTAATTTCAATTTCAGTCATGACTTCCAGAGGTATGTGCATAAGAGCGCGTCCAAGTGCGAGAAACACGTGTTGCATGCTCTATCCAGCCAGCAACGCAATGTTTAGCAGTACCAATTCTGTGTCACTCTGGTATGCACGGCTAGAGCCCCTCCTGCTAAACCGAGATCATTTGATGCTGCGTTTTCAAAAAACCTAGCCAGGAATGTTCGTCTTTATTCTGTATCCTTACTCTCCGACTTACGTAATTTTAATAGCAGATTCACAATATTAGCCGATGTGAACATGAGATGAGACCACAGGTGTCAAGTTTAAAGCTTGGAAATAATATGAAAACAGGCTGTGAATTTAAAATAATAAACATCTAACACATCATGTTAATGAATATACTCTCAGTCATATAAATGTTAAACTTAAATGCAGCAAGTCAACACATATATACTCAACATATTCTTAGATTATCTATTTTAAATAGAAGTCAACAAATATTTCAAGAAGTAAACACAAACGAGTTGTCAATTACAACATTGGCAAGGTATGTGCATTGGAGCGCGACCATGTCAGTGAATATAATTTATAAAGCATGCAACACAATGATTGTTCAACAGCGTTAATGCCAGAGAGAGCACACTATCATTTTCATCGACAAATTCAGGGCTCTGTAGGACTTGAACATTAGCGTAGGAAGACAACATACCGCGTAGTGACACAGATTGTCATTGAGAAGGGGCCCTGCACATTTATGTTTATAGACGGGGGGCCAAAGAGTCCCATATTTTTCATTGCCCTAGCGTCCTTCATTCTTGACCATAATGCGCCTCATTGGAAAGGGAATTTAAAGACGATTCTGATTACAGATATAACAAAAGATGTTATTTGAAGCCAAACGTTTACAGAAGACATCTGAATTGCATTTACATTTCCAAGAAATACTGTCATTTTTGCAGCAAAATGTTAAAGCCATGTGGGGTTAAAACAGCTTGTTTGACAATAGACTAATTTTTAGGCTCTATTAGCATGAACCTGCATGCAAAGTTTCAGCCAATTTGTCTAAATATTCAAAAAGATAATAGAGAAAAACGCACTTTCAAAAATAAACGTTTTTGGCTTATCTACCTTTTGTTTTTAGAGCATGTCTCTCAAGAATTTTATGGGCCCTATGTACCTTTTAAGCTTCATAACATACAAACGTATCATCAACATCGGTCAAGATTTGCGAAATGTAGCTCTGGTAGAAAAAACGTCAGATTAATAATAATAATAAAAGCTTCAGCAATAACAATAAGGGCTTCTGCTTGAAGCCCTTAATGAAAGTGTTTAGTTTGCGTGCTAGAGCTTCGGGATCTATACTGTTGCAAAGATCTCATTAGTGCGATTCAAAATCTGTTTTCAAAGTGACATATTTGGCAGAACTGTGACCTGTAGAGGCCAAAGGTCACAACGGGACAAATCTGAACTTTCGATTCCAGAACACTTAATATTCAACTTAGAGATATGTGTGTAGTATTATTTGAAAGATAATTTTAAGGCCAAGAAGATGGCATTTTGATTTTTGAATTTAATTAAAGAGAAAAAATATAGCCATGGGCTCTGTAGCTCATCAGGCTTTATATACATTAACTAATTCAACTTTTCAGGTCTCTAGGCCTTTTGGAACAGGAGAAGAAGATGAAAATTGTTTTTTAAGGTTGGGACCCCTGTGACCCCAATTGAGGTCACGGGGTCACCAAATCTACAATTTAGTATCCCCATTGACCAAGGAGTCTTCAGACAACTTTTCAGCTCTCTAGGCCTTTTGGCACTGGAGAAGAAGATGAAAATAGGTTTTTGGGGTTGTGACCCCAGTTACCACATTTTGGGTCAAGGGGTCACCAAATCTACAACTTAGAATCCCCATTAGCCAAGGAGTCTGCACACAACTTTTCAGCTCTCTAGGCCTTTTGGAACTGGAGAAGAAGATGAATATAGGTTTTTGGGGTTGTGACCCCTGTGACCCCATTTGAGGTCACGGGGTCATGAAATCATTAATTTAGAATTCCCATTAGCCAAGGAGTCTGCTCACAACTTTTCAGCTCTCTAGACCTTTTGGAACTTGAGAAAAAGATGAAAATAAGTTTTTGGGGTTGTGACCCCTGTGACCCCATTTGAGGTCACGAGGTCACCAAATCTACAACTAAGAATCCCCATTAGCCAAGGAGTCTGCACGCTTTTCAGCTCTCTAGGCCTTTTGGAACTGGAGAAGAAGATGAAAATAGGTTTTTGGGGTTGTGACCCCTTTGACCCCATTTGAGGTCACGGGGTCATGAAATCTACAACGTAGAATCCCCATTAACCATGGAGTCTGCACACAACTTCTCAGCTCTCTAGGCCTTTTGGAACTGGAGAAGAAGATGAAAATGCCAAAAGTTTACAGACGGACGGACGGGTGGCCGGACGCCGGACACCATGCCATGCCATAAGCCTTTCAGGCCAATTGACCTAAATATTATAATGATGTTAAAAAATGAAAATCTGATTAAAAACAGTTTATTAGGCCAAGAGGGGTTACAACTGTTTCAGCACGTCTAGCAAGCAACAACAAACATGTCAAACAGATTTAAACAACGTAAATGGTTTACATTGACAACATGTGTTCATATAAAATTGTTTCTAATTTTAGAAATTTAAAGCAACCAAAATCACTTGCATTTTGACAACTACTAACAAATAATTACATTACAACGTCTTACATCAACAGATAAATAAACTTCACAGGTTTATATTGTACAGTTATGTTTAAAACTGTATAAGAGAGAAAAACGTATCAAGAGTTATCTGCCCTTAATTAATGTTGCTATGACCTTGAGTTTTAAAATTTAAGTAGAGCAGTATGGACGCATGTTGATGACATGTAGAGGACAAGTGCCCTACTTGGAAGTGTTTAGATATGCGACAAATGCAGTTTTAATGCTTAAAAAGAAGGTTAATTACGCATTGCAAATGGCCGCCAACTATGCATCCTACAGGTGAGTATGTGTCGTTTGATGACCAACGTCTATAGATGTATATTGCGTTTACACTTGTAAGACACTTAGTTATTTTGCAGCAAAATGCTGAAGACATGTGGTGTTCTTTACGCCACCTGACGGCCAAACGGTAAGAGTGACAACTTCTTTTCAACAGACTTAAACTTCCGTCCTAATGAAATTAAACTGCTTTAAAAAATAGGTGGTTTTTGCCTCATCTCCCCTTTGTTTGTTAACTACATTTTCCAAGATTTTTAAAAATACTTTCTAGATTCAGGGGTTGCGTTTCTTTTTTGAGAAAATCTATATCCTCATATCATATAATATCCTCATACCTTTCCATTGAGTACGCTGCAACTGTGTAATGAAGAAGCTGATATTCAGCCAAAACTCCTTTCAGCTTTGCAGCTACAAATCGATTCATCCCTTTTTTTAAATATCCTTTTCTAACACAGATATGTAAATGAAGAGTGAGGATACAACATAATTAATCAACGACTTTTGATTGCAGGTGACTTCCAAATCTTCCATTACACACAAACATATTCAGGTTTTTACACATTTCAAACAGTCTGAAACCAAATGTTTTTATAAAATTTGTTTTATCTTACGAGTACAGTGGCATCTTGAAATTTCATCTTTTATCTTGAAATTTCAAGATAAAAAATGAAAACAGATGACCCTAATATGCCACCGAATACAAGTGTCTTTCAGTAAGAGTAAATTAAGAGCTTCTAGGAAATACTGGGGTTGTATTCTTTGCTTATAGTTCCTCATTATCCTAATCAAACTCCTTCATTGGGCAATTATCCATCGGAAGATAGTCGCACACATTGCCAGGTAACCAGGTAAGCAAACATTGTCACTTATAGATAATAATCTAAGTGCTGATTGTTCAACTTCATCAAATGAATCAGAACTAACGTATTTTGAACCATCAGGTGGACGGCAAACAACACCCAATATACATATCTAAAAACTAAACTAAAAATATTTTTGGAAATCTTCATCCCTACAATATAGTCTGTATGCTCTTCAATAATTCATACATGATCTAGTTTTCTCTAATGGCAATTCCAATTCCAAAATTTACGTGACATGTTGTCATCATATTGTTGTTGTTGATCAGTTGTACGATATTTGTTGTGGATCTTGTAAAGCATTGTCAGTCTTGCTTGATTTCGTTTGACGTCCAGCGGAGTCCAAGCTAAGCGATTGTCAGTTACATTAGCTGTTTGTGTGTAGTTGTACATACCTTGCGGCTCGACACTTGACAATATCAATTCTGTTTATATCTGTATGTAAGTGGGGATCCCATGCTGTACTGGCGTACTCAACTAAGGCCTCACAAGGGTCATACAAGCTCTCTCCTTAATCTTTGGCGAGTTGGTATAAGTTGGTATAAGAAGTCCGATCTATCTGGGTGATCCATGATGTGACTGGGGACAATATGTTCTAGCGCCTTGCAACAGATCAAGGTTAGGGACACAGGGCGATAGTTTTCGACTTTGTATCTCTCCCCTTTTTGTAAATAGGTGTTATATTGGCTCTCCTCCAGTTGGTTGGTACTATTTCGGCACAGCTTCTCTCATCAATAAAGGACACGGTGTCTGTCGTTATTGACGCCAGGCTTGGGCCTCAAGAGTTAGTTGATACCCATTAGCCCTAAGCCCTGGCTCCTGCGCCCCTCTCGCAGACTGGTACGCGTTGCTTCGCCGGCTTGCATATCCTCCGTTCTCCCTGTCTGGAGTTCTTTGCCTCGAGCAACCCACCTATTATTAGGGTGTTATCGGGAAGGAGGAATACGACGCGGACTTGAGGTCGACACTATATCGGTCGCAATGTGTGAAACGATCACTGAGATTGCTGGGGTGTGTCTAAGGGAGATTTCATTTGCCGCCTGTGCATTCCCGACAACACCTCATAAAGTTTTGTGCCTAACAGGTTTCTTGAGGACTTTGTTTCTGCCTTACCTCCCCTCCTACGGGAATGATGACGTCACAGCCGTCACGTGGCTCCCTTTTTTATCTGTATGATCTATGCTCCAGGGGGTAGCGTTGGGCAATGTTGTTTTTTCAACAGGTATAAGTATAAAAAATGCAGGATCATAATCTAAGCACACAATTTCATTTCATCAAATGTTCTTTAGATGAGTGAATGTTGTACTTTGATTATGACGATATGTATATGATTTAACATTTTTGAGTAAATGTCATTTTTAATACTTACCTGGTTGAAAAACCAACATTGCCCAACGCTACCCCCTACCTCGATATAGCAGATAACAATGGGGAAGCTACCCGATATAGGTGGCCCTGGAGCCAAGTGACGACTGTGACGTCATCACTCCCTAGTGCAAGCGAGCATCAGACCCAAACCTCGGAGGAGAACATTTGATGAAATAAAATTACCTATGAATACATAACATTAAATAGAAAACCAACGCCTTCATATATATTATAGGTACTACTCTTATATATATTTTCTTACTACCACATTAGATTTATGCAAAATAAAATATGATAACGACAGGTCACAACAGCTTAACAATTAATCTAAATCCAATGTACTCATGACGACACAACATTAATTTAATCACGCATCTACCTTCCAGGAAATCTTTATACGATAAACCTGTATCTACATACCATTTAATCTTAATACAACACTCTCTCCTATACATAATATTCAGTAAACATTCAATATACTTTTTCCTGCGTAATAAATATAAGGCTATAATCATGTTTACATAACATTTAATATTGATACAATGTACTCTTTTCAACATAGAAATACAATATACCCATGTATACATCAAATTTATTTCCAATGAAATATACCTATATCTATTCAACATGGGATGGACAAACTATGGGCTGAATTTTATATAGATCTAGAATTAAACAGAAATACAATATATCCAGATCTGAATCATTAAAGTACGATATACACATGTCTAAAACACATTACATACAATTGAAATTCATTTTACAATAATGCTGGATCTCGTCATCACAAACTGATACCAAATTGTACCAATTACATCAACTTGCTATTGACATGAAACAATTTATTTTTCTGTCACAAACTTGGACTTGATGCTCCAAACATGCTCCTTGAAGATATTTTAAGCAAACAAAATTAATAAATTGTCTTACTTTGCACGCAAAATCCCAGCTGTGATCTTGAACCTTATCTCAAGGTCACAAAATTCAACTGATAACAGGAATCATATCAGTATACATTGTACCTAGGTACTAAACAAAATTTATCGATACTGTCTTCATTTGTCACACCAACAAACTTGTGACCTCAAAAAGTATCTCATTGTACGGAACTGTACACAATCCTTTAAACTGTGCACACAAAGATTTGACTCGGAAGCATGCAAGACATATCATGGAGCATGAGAAGATGCATTGGCAAGTCACAAATATACAAATATTGGTTCTATGGATGTCTCAAGTGTACTAGTTGAGATTGATCAGAATATTCACACTTTTATTATCAAGGATTAATGTAACACTTTTCTTATTAAGGATTGAGCCCTTTGGGGCAGAATCCTTATTGTTATTGGCGTGTTTTTTGTTGTTGTTTTTTTTATTCCACGGATGTTGTGTCAATGCTACAGCAAAAACGGCTGAATACATTTTAACTAAACTTTACAGTCTGATAGTCCTTACTATTAACTCTTTGTGCGAAGATTTTGGACCGAATCGGTTCAGCCGTTAAAGGTCCAGTTCGAATCCAAATTTCGATTTGTAACATGGGAAAAATTTCAAAATGCATCTAGAGTTGACCTTGCGAGCAATAGAGTAAATCATGTACCTTTGTACCATGTACCTTTGCCGAAACACCACTCCGAAGATATTTGCACCTAAGAACTGAAACTTGGATTTATCTATAGCTGAAACATTAGGGAATAACAAGTTTGTTCTTTTTTTTAGCTTACTCCTATTACTTTATTTACAATGACCTTTCACATGGTCACTCTTATCATTTTACCAACTTCAAAGACCAAACGCACGTATGTATGCACAAATGTACGTAGCCCTCATCACAAGGACGTAGTAACGAGCACAAACACTATGTGTTGTTTTTGTTCCGTTTCGTTACGAAATCACAGACATAGGGGGACCCAATGAATGTCACTCTTCTCAGGGCAGGTCCTGAATCTACAGTAAATTTCACTTGGCTGGGTGTGAGCGACTCGTTTGACGCAACTGTTAATTCGGCTTTCACACTATCCCAACTTTTAAACATGGATTCCTTCTCATCTGGATGGTTAAGACATTGTGATATTTAGCTTTGTTGGAAAATTGCAAAAGGAAAATTTCACAAACGAATTTTGCTGCAAAAGGAACATACATGTAGCACCATAAATGTTTCACCTACGTTTTAGACTCCAAACAAACTAACTGTTACTTTTAAGGCCTCACATGCTCACTGACATTGTTTCTCCTTTCTGTTTGAATACACAATGTTAAGGATACTGCTTCCAATGACAACATATAACTCATACCGGGCTGAATCATTTTACCGTCGCTTGCGTCTATATTTCTTCTTCTTAGTGTTAAGTTGTGAGAACCCATGTGTGCAAATGAAATCTAGAATTTCAAAGACGGTTATAACACTTGCTCCGATGAATAAACCCATGGATCCTCCAATGTCACAGAGTAAGGCAAATATATCATAATCAATGTGTTGTGTTATGATGTTATAACTCATTTCTCGATAGAAGAAATCAACTTTCAAAATATTATTCTTGATAAAGAAAGAGTCAATCTTGCTTGTTGCAACAAAGTCCCTCATAAGTTCTGTCAAATCCTGGAGAGCTTGAAGCAACGGTTTTGTATTCTTCTGGTGCTCTTCAAATCCAATGGTAAGTTTATTTTCTTGGTTCATTAAAGCATTTGAAAATAAACTACTGCATAGGGTGTAATTAATGTTCTGAAAATAAAGAGATAATCGTGAATCGGGATTACACATTTCGTAAATTACTGAATCTTGATCAACATAGAATTTGTCAAAGATAACTCCGTAATGATTTTGATATCCAAGAAAGGATTCCAAAATCACATTTAGATTGTTAAAGCCTCTTGCTGAGTGTTTGGTGAAATATTCTGTAGCAATTTTCAGTTTGCTTATTCTTCCTGATATATAATCCTTACATGCATTGCATTTTGCTTCGATTAATTCGAGTTCAAGTGTGAGATCCTTCAAATTGGACTGCATGTACCTCATCACTCTTACATATTCGTGATCAGTAAGCTTATAGGTTTGCCAATTGCTATTCACCATGTCCTTCTTTTTCATGATGTTTTTCACTTTTTTTTCAAATACACCAAACAGTAGTTGACTTTGAAGAGCAAGTTCTTTAGTTGCAACTAAATATTCCACATTCGTAATATTTAGATGGTTCATATTGAAAGTGTGGTTATAAAACACGTCATTTAAGAGGTCTTCATACTCGGACATTGCACGGACAATTTTTTTTGTGAAAGTGTGGATTTTTGACAGCTGATGTGTAAATAAATCAATTCTACTTTCTAAACCTTCTGGAAGAAACATTGTTCTTTCGTCTGCTGTCAAATTATTGATTAATTTAGCCAATCCAAATGTTTCTAATACACTGTGGAGGTTCTGTTCAGTTTTTCTTGCAATAGCAAATCGGGAATCCAGTTTGTTTACAGCCAATACAAAGAGGCTCGACTTCATACACGGATCACTCATGTTGAATTTGATCATTTGGTGAATTAGACCATTTATGCTTGAAACAAACTGGTTGTTACCATGTGATAAAAGTGCAAGCCGTTTCTCTTCCATAATATTCTTAGCATCTTTTTCAATCCTCTTCAGGAGTCTTCCTTGAAGTGTATAAAAGTGTAATGCTCGGCTCACAGTAGTGACGGTGTTGTCATAATAACTTTCTGCATAATCTATTTTATGTAGTATTTCCGTCTTTAAAATTTCAATGTGTACTTTGTTTTTTCTAAATGATTTGAAAACTTCATTTACCCGTTTTTCCATTTGATTTCGTCTAATGATTTGCCGATCCCCTACATCCCTAGATGTGTCAAAACTTAGCTTCAGAGCTGTAAGGTTTCTTTTACTCAAATAATTGTTACCAATGAATTCTGAAGTAGTAGCATAGGTAACCGCAGATTCAAAGATAGTCATTTTGCAAGGTGCGGGGCAGTGACACCTACTTTGAATGGCACGCTGGAGGTCTTCTTCAGCACGTAGATAGCAGTCCAGATACTCTGAGAGAGTGCAAACACTGGGACTTCCATCCTTCTGGGGCATGTAATGTAGCCTACACTGGCAGATCCTAATGAGCTCCTTGGTGAAGCATTCAACCTCACAGTTTTGTTGAGAGTAAACTGAGAAGTATTCAAGAATAGGTGAAGAACATTCTCCATATGGTTTGGGTAGATTTTCAACAGACGTCAGCTTCATTGCCACAAAAGAGCGCTGTCCAACTGGAAGAGCAACGCCAAGATCCTCAACTTTTGGGAACTGTTTATGGTCATGGATTAGGAACTTTAAGCCAACCGAATCATGCGGGCCTTGCATGTATTCGTACTGTTCCACATTCAGAATCAGAGAAAGACCCTTGTCTGTCCCTAGTGCTTGAACACTTTTGATGTCCAGTGTTTTATTATTCGGATAGTTGAAGGTGTAGCAAACGCCATGATCAGTCATCAACTCAGTGAAATTCTCAGCATCACATTCAAATCCGTTCCACCTACAACTTACAATCATATCCTCTTTTGTGTGTTTGGTTGCATTCAATATGTCACTTAAAGTGAGATTTCTTGCATCATACAGGTACAGTTCTGATGAATTGTAAGCTTTAAGATTGGTATACATGGACAGTAGTAGGTTATACCATCCCATTTCAGCAGCTTTACTGAGTCTGAATGCATTCTGGTTGCAAATGGTGACTGTAGGAAACACCAAAGTCTTATTGAATTTGACCTGCACATTGACATTGACTGGGAGATTGTTGAAATACATAACACGGTCCATGATTTGGTAAGTTGAGATGGACATACAACCAGTAACCAAGAGAAACCAAATTATCCTTCTCAGAGTCGCTGCACCCGGGAGCCAGATGTAACGTAGCCCATGCAGGGTAGTGTTCTGGGTGAAGTCAACACACGAGTCACTACAGCAAACTCCTCTCGAACCATCAGCTTCGTCCGTTATTGTATTGATACTGTTAGTAGAATGAACTTGTTTCAAATCCTCTACAAACACTGCATCAGTATGATTATCTTGTTATATGTCTTCATCGACCATACCTTCGTTTCTTTCGTTATAACTGCTTACAAATACATCTTGAAGACGAGACCCTGTCTCATCACTCCCTTCCATTGTGACTGGTAGATATGACTGTTCTCTCACTCATGGTGCTGAAACGTCAATTCCAATGCTTATAGATAACCATATGATAATTGAATAAGATAATTTTTATCTATTATTTATAACATAATATATTGGTATTCAACTAATTCTACCAAAACCACTTATTTGGCATTTTAGTTCGAAGGCCTAATTCGCAATCAATAAAATGGAATGATCAATTTCATGTCCACTGCTATATACTTATCTTCCAATCAGATTATTCACAATGATACATGCATAACGACATACTTAATAGGTCTCTTAGAAGTTCCTATATTCAAAATAAAAATAATGTGGTAATATTCAAGACTTCTGTTAAAAAGCTTTTGCAATCTGCCCTAAACGAGATGATTAGCAATTAATTTTTTAGGCTAATAGTATATATTTTTCGTTATCATTCGGCCAAATATAATATATCTCAATAATAAATCCTCAAGTTTTGAACTTGTAATGATCAGGGTCAATGGCCGACTGCAGTAACTAAACCACTTGAAGGAACTGCTCCACTTCCATCCCTCAAATGAAAACCATATTAATTTAAAACAATTAATAAATGTTACTAAATATAGTTGTATAAATCATCACATGTAGCACCCATAGAATTATAATAATCAGTATTATATTTTATGAGCAGAATATTTTAAACAAAGATAAATAAATAAATAAATAAAGGCTTTAGTTTCGTTTTCAACTTTTATTATCTTTAAAATTAAGCTAACATTTGTTTTAATTATTCAGGATCTTGTTCAGGGAGTTAATTTTATAACCCCAACAATGTAATCCAGTTGATTTACGCGACCATAAAACTAAAGTTCTACTTATTTCCTATGATTTGCTTCTTATTTATCCAGTAAGAGCTGAAAATTTGTATATTGTTTATAACAATGGTTTTAATTTCAAAAGTCTTTTACAGGTATTCTTCCTTTGAACAGCGATTGTTCTCAAATATAAAAGTCTATAAATCTATCATTGAAACACATTTTATCACATGTGTTCCTTAAGAGATATCGTTTTGACAGTAGATTTTTTAGAATGTTTTGTCACCGTCAGATAACAAAGTTTAGTTATTTTTGGGTCACAAAGGTTGAAGTACAAGGGTTTTAACTAGAATTAAAGGATTTGAAACAACCATAGGATTCACAGAGGACTCAGAGTTACCTCCCTTTCCGTTCCTTGGTTCAGTGTCAGCACTGTTTTCCAGAAGATTCAAGTAATTATTAGATTGTTCACTAACACATTTCTGGAATGTTATCAAACATTATGGAAGTTACATTGATTTTTAAGAGAAAGATTTTTTGAGTATGAATAGGACTATTATGGAAATGATTGGCATTTTTTATATTGGAGACTTTTTCTATTGGATTTTACCTCTGTGCCATGTCAAATGTTAACAAGTTCATCGAAAATATATATATTCTCATTTATCAACTTGGATCCAATGCTTCTGGTGACAATATTATTAGTATATATGTGACCCTATTGTATATCTATGGCATGTTATTCGAAAATCTGTATTGTTAATCTGATTAATTGTGTTTAATATTTGAATGATATAAGACTTGTTTTAATTTTTCCTGGACTTCATTACTTAATTTGCTAATTGTTACAATGCCATGACGTCATAAACATGAAGTACTTCATAGTGAAGTAAAGAATCATAAGATATTAATTACATTAGATCATACTAAATTGCAAATTCTTACTCTAAGCAGGTCACATAACTTTGCGGCACTTACATTGTGATGCGATATCTGAGGAATAATGATGTCAGGTAAATTTGGAAACGCAATTTTATTGTCGTTTATTTTACTTTCGTTCATAAAAGTAAAAATATCCACGGAATAACTTGGATAATCGCAACTTTTATCAACTTGTATTGATAAATATGATATCAGAATATATTTGGGTGAGATTCTCTATTTATTTACAACAATATTTTGGTTAAAATTGAAATGAGGACCAGTGGTTAGTTGCTGTAGTGGTTAGCATGCGGCTTCTCATACCAAATCAGTGTAATTCCGTTGAAGATGCTAACAATTTGTGAAAGTAGTACTAGTAAGTATGCTATGCAGTAATGGTTTATATTGGAGGTGAGGTGAGGTGAGGTGAGTTGGGGTTTAACGACGCTTTCAAGAGTATTTGACTTATATCGCGGCTGCTAGTATTACGACAGGGAGAAAGTCCACAACGCCACGTGGCTATGCATTGCGGTGAAACCTGTGAGCAACGGCTGGAACTAGCGAACCATGGGTTGTACTACTCTGAAATTCAGTGTAGCATTGTACCCAAACCTTACTGCGTGTAGAACACTTCTCTACTGCAGACAAAGTTGCCGTGCCCCTGGCGGGATTCGAACCCGGACCTCTTGATCTGAAACCAAACGCGCTAACCACTGCGCTATCGCGCCCCCGTTTATATTGGAAGCTTCAGAGAAGAATAACCATCGCAGAAGAATTCAAATTATCTGGAAACCTGTGACTATTTGCACCATTGGTAGAACACATTTTGGAAATGTCTGAACAAATGCATTCACAGTTCAGATGAATAAATTTTACAAATCTTGAGTCAAGAGAATCCTTATACAAATGGTATGAGAAGAATTTTGGTTGATATAAACTCTTCATCATGAACTCCACAGAACTTGGTCGAACGAATTTTTGTACAGATGTCCTGTACGTCATGAGCTCCAAAGATTAAGTTATATACGAGTCTTTGTATGGATGGCAATGAACATATTTCATGTATTTTACAAACACTTTGCCATTACGTAAAACAATCCAGGTAACAACGAGGTATTGGCCAATGGTGAGGGACATATTTCCCCAAAACTATGAAAGTCATCAACAAGAATGAAATATGTTTTGTCAAAGGGGAATGCTATATGTGATTAGAAATTCTACCATGACATTTTAAAATCCTTGTTTTTGATTGGTTTATTTTATGGTCGAACGGAGGTTCGAACACGATTTTTGTGAACGGCGATTTTCCGCGTTTGGATACATGATGACGAAAGATTCTAGGCCAAACTATGTCATTGAAATAACATGGGTAAATCAGTTATCTTCACTTTACGGTTTCCATCATGTTTTCCTTCTATGCAATTTTATCTGTGTATCTGTTTTGGAAAATAATTCTAATTTGGACCGATGTTTTAAACAGTGAAACTACAGTAGTCGATCAAGACCGCGATAAGCCGTGAACGAACAGGTTTCGGTTCGGATACAATGACGTCATAAGCTCAATCAGTTATGACGTCACAGGAATGGTCGCGTCAATTTGACAAGTGGTGGAGGAAAGCTTTCAAGGCGGAGAAACCTTAAGATTTACAAACCTGTATGTTCTATTTGATTAAAATCTATGTTGTCACTTAATCCTCATATTTGAATATGAATGAATTTTAAATAATTTCACTGTTTATTCAATTTCTGTCGCATCGAAAACAACGGAAATGTGATGCGTCATGCGAAAAATGGGTTCAACCGATTACCGCATGACTCACTTCACTTCCGCAGTGTCAAAGAAACACGTTGATAACGCTGATAACTCGTCATGGTAGAATGCTGACACATTCGACTCCGAATGATAAGAATCGGTATCGAATCTACGTTAGACTCACAAAAACTTAAAAACACAGTAGGTTTATCTCCTAAGTAAATAACATTTCTTAGGTTTGATAATGTTCACTGTTACGCATTTGTTATCTCGACCAAAGAGCTCCTCATCTGAAATGGTGATGATGATGATGATGATAATGATTATGCGATGACACATTCACGTACCACACATCTTCAAAGGAACGCCATGTGGTGATCATGTGTGGATTCTTCTGACATTTGAAAAGTAATGTTATTATGCAGTGCGATATAGCGATCCTAATACATCAAACAGCAATATAAATTGAATTATGCTATGCAATACTGGCATATGTTGGAAACCCCCCGAGGAGAAAATTAGCTCATAAGCATTCATTTTAGTACTTGAAAGCCGAAAGGACAGACATATTCAATTCAATTTGTTGTATTCATTAGATGATATATACATGGATAATGTCAATGAATACCAAATTTACTATCACATTCATATATCGCAAACTCAGCAGGATAATTGTGTTATTCCATACTTCAGATGATTATGTTCATGACATTTTATAACCCCCAATTCGTTCCTATTTTGTCTGTATACTTAATATCCCACGACGATTGAATACTAATCATACAAAAGCTGTTTCATTTGGTAAATTCTAATATCATCATCAATTAATGTGGTATACGTCAATAATAGATGATGGTTCTCTCATTCAATTATCATATTAATATAATTTAGATTTTGAATGATCATAAACGTCTCGAACGACTTTCAAAACTATCAAAGAGGAAAGAATCATTAATCATTTTACTTTCATCCCAAACAAATGAAATCAGTTTATTCAGTATCTCGGCCATGTGCACAGAGTGCAATTGAATGTGACCACATACATGTTGCATACAGATTGCAAATATTTTATCAATTTAATATCTGATGAAGTAACAAGAGCATACAAATTTCCAAGATTGACATTACACAAATACTTAGTTCTGATGTTTGCATATCGTTCACATACAAACAACACATGGTACTCATCTTTAAACAAACAGCAAGATTGTTTTGTTAAACAAGATTTAATTTAAACGAGTGTAACGCTATAAGATATAACTCAAGCTGCAATACTGATTTAAAGGATGAATATTTTTTCAGAAAAGCGAATGTACATAGCGAGTCATGCCAAACCTGGAGATAGAAATATTTAACTCTCTGCGTGAATTCACTTATAAACAATTGTAAGTTACCAACATCTAGTGTCATCCAGAAATTAGAAAAAACGATAATGAATAGTAAGTGACGAACGCCGGACACCCATGTATGTTTACCATTATTATCAAGTTGTTTGAAAAGCAGATAAGATTGATGTGCGTAACGTTGTGGCTCCATTCTTAATGGTTTAATTTAATACTTTATAACCCCAACTTGTATATGCAACAGATACATGCAACGAGTATCTACCACACTCGTCTAAAATCGTTGTTTGATACATATTTACCAACATTAAGATATAATTTGAATTATCTGGTTTGGACCTTTTCTATACAATCATAATATCGAGCACCCCATAAATCCAAGCCATATATATTTTACAATCGAACAGTTTACAGGCCACTGAAAAGGAAATATACTTATTTTATATAATATTCTAGACAGTGAAAAGACAATTTTACTAGTTTATGGGAAATATTTTGACATGCTTTGGATCATTTGAGACTTGAAGAGATCAAAACGCCTAAGCAGTTGTAATAGGTAATAGTTTTGACATTGGTATCCCCAATGCACCACTTTACCTTCTTGCTTATGACTCACCTTACCTGAAAACAATAATATTCGTCTTCATCATATTTAGTTGATGTCCCCATTTCTGGCAGAATGCATCTATTACATTAAGTTGCTTTTGTAGAGCAACCATACTAAAGTCAAATTGTGACGTCGTCAGAAAACAGTAAGAGAAGGATATCGTCAATATGTTGAACACGAAAATTTCATTACTACAGTTTGCATACATTTCAGTTACAAACTCGTTGATAAAGAAAATAAATAAAACAGGGCTTAGAACACATCCTTGCCTGACTCCACTTGATGACGTGAATGACGGTGTCGTACCGCCATAACACACATGCTTTAACTTATTTATACATTTTCTGCAGAATGATGAATATTTTGAATAGCCCACTTCCAGTCTCGTTGCTATGGTTTCTTTTGTTACAAGTGTAGATATATAAGCCAATACACCTACAGTTTTTCTTATATACCTACACTTTTTTCTGATATACCTACACTTTTCTAATATACCTACACTTTTAAACAACTGAGAAACAATGGAGTCAATTTTCAAAATTTCGAAATCTAAGTGATAATAATTTATAAAATATCAGATTATAAATGAACATATAAGGCACCTAGGATCGAACCCGTGTCCTTTTGCTTTCTGGCTGAACGACCTCACCATTACACCACGAAGCCAGTTGAAACTTTGAACATTTTTTCATGACCAAATGAATAAGCTTAAGGTTCTTATATATATAATAATATCTCACATTTATGTATTTCTTTTTATATAAGAATGTAATTTAATTTTGGGTGCAATATGTCTTAACATACTGAAAGTTGTTTCTGTTTTCTCTAAACTTTGGCAACGTTGACATTAGCCACGCAGTTTATAGCGTTAGTTGTACATTTCAGCAAGATGCACGTGCATCTGCGTTGACAATTGGGCCATATCAATTAGATTTCGAGCCCCAAACATGGGTAACCATGCAACGAAGCACGGGCAGCACACTTGAGGCCGTATTTATGTTGTGAGTTTCATACACAAGCTTGTTTACAGCTGTATTTGTTTAGGAATATCTGACCCACTCATGACTAAAAACAACTAGTTTACGACTCGTTCACGACCATTGCGACTCATCACTACCCAAAAAAAATCACTTACGAGTCACATACGAATCACATACAAGTTATTTGGCCTTATTGTCGTGTTTAGTCTGGAACGATTCGGAACGGGTCTTCACTGGTCGTCTTTCAGTATTGGTTAGTCGTACGTGAGTTGGCATAACTTGGGAGTGAGTTGGCAAGTATTTTAGGGGAAGACCTATTTCCGACTCACACATTACCACTACAACTCAATACGACTTTATACGAGTAAATGCGACTGACATGACGACTTAATATGACCCAATACGAATCAGATACGAGCCACTTAAGACTAGATCACGACTGAATACGACTAGATGAAATTTCTGGAATTTTCGGTCGACTGAAAAAATCGGGAGTGAGTTTTTGAACATGTTCAAAAACCCATTCCTGACTAAATTTGACCTCCCGACTCTTAAATACTCTTGGCGACTCACATACGCTTCAAGCCAACTTAAGGGGACTCAGACACGCCTTTACGAGTCACTGACACCTCACTGACGACTTACTGACTATTTTCGGTCGGCAACGGTTCGTAGCTCAGTGAAATGGGGGTATTAGTAAACATCATATATATGAGCTTCTATCTGTCGACAAAGTCAAAAGCCTTTCGGCAATATATGAAAGTCCAGTAGAATCTACCTTTAGATTTCGAGAGACACTTTGTTGCTAGAGCCTGCAGACTGAAAATATTGTCAATGGTGGAGTGGAGCTCCACTCCTTTGTAGAACTCTGCGGGTATTCCATCTTGACCTGAAGATTTACTTGTTTTAAATTTATCTATAGCTTGTGTAATGTCATTGTCACCAGAGAGTATATCTTCTGTCAGCGCATCCCAAACAGTCACAATGCAAGGCAGAGATGAGACAGAATCTCAATATCTCATCTTCAAGATGCATTTGTAAGCAATATTTATCACAAGACATATAAAGACATTTCATAACAGATTCATCTTGATGCAGTGCTTTATGAGAAATATTAGAGAATCTTCTACCAACAGCATCAATAAAATAAAGGAGGAAGCTGATGGTTTAAAATGAGTTTGCTGGGGTCCAAGTGAAAGAAAATGGCCACCGAGACAAAAGAAAACAGCAAATGTGTCTGGCGAAAACGGCCAAAGTTATTTCAGAATATAACAAATATCAACTCAAATCATACAGTAAAGCGATTAACTGCCCCTAATCATGCACTTCATCATGCACGTGACGTTTACTGCCATGTTAACAAATGAGTTGTTTGACAATTCATTATAAATTTAATAAAGGTTGGGTTATACTGTGATCATTCAGACACACCAAAAATAGAATAATTTTGTGGGAGAAAGACAACATATGAAATTAAGTATACATATGTGATATAAATGTAAATTCTATAAATACTGTTTTCAGAACCTTAATTTTAAAACAAATATCTCATTTAAGTTGTAATTAACATGATAATAAGTCAGACATTGCATTACTACGTGTGTATCAGCCCTCCAAGATATGATCTTGTCGCTATGCAATTAAGGATGAAGAGATGTCAGTAGCAGGTCCATGCAAGCAACTGCACTGAGTCAGTAATTCTCCGGCAGAGATGGGAGAGTTCTTGAGTCCAAGGTGCAAATACTTATTCTGATCCACATCCACGATAGATAGTAGTTGGTAAAAAGATTTTTACCACTTTAAATGTGGCATCACAAACCACTGTTTAATCATGCATGATTTTTGTTTGTTTTATTACGTCCTACAGCATAGAAGCATCAACAAATTCCAAGTCCAAAGTCCAAGAAGGTATTTTTATGTCGACGTCTTTTATTAATTGAAGTTTGTACGTTTAATGAATTTTTAAGTTAAATGTCAATTATTCAAGCCAAAAACCATTTTGAGAATAGCTGGGGGAGTCATCTCAAAAAACGTTTACAACAGTATTTACAATGGAATTCAGGAATTCAAATATATATTCAATAACAGTCATAGATTCAGATATCAACATCGACATTCATAACATATGCATATTACCTAAAACTATCAGCACTTCAATTTAATATAACACATCAACTAACATACAATTCAGTTTAGCGTATAAAAGAGCATTTACACAAATATAACATATGTTTTGATTTATTAAAGGGGCAGTAGCACGTTTTTTGCAAAATTTATTTTTTCAAATTTCCCATTTATAATGATAGTTTATGTAATTTAAATTAACTTTAGAGGGCAAAACATCTTATTACACAAACCAATTATCTGTAGTGGTAAAAACTATGTGCGTATAAAGCAAAAATTGCATGGCGGCCATTTTATTGTGAACACAATTTATTATATTGTATTTCAAAAACGATTCCCATGGCTTTACCGAAACATGTACACTCATTTTAAACTTTATTTTCCGAAGAGAGAAGGATGTTTTACTATTGGTGAAATTATTTTTCAAATACATTTCATCAACTTATTTGAGCGAAAAAACGTGCTACTGCAAACAACGTTAATGGTTTACATTGATAAATTATAAGTAACCATGTGTCCGAGAGTTTGATATGGAGATTTATCATGTGTCCGAGTTAAATATCAAACGAGAACGAAGCCATTTATCGCACCCGTAACACGTCCTGCGACGTCAACATCGACAATATGTACACATCATGTTAATGAATATACTCTCAGTCATATAAATGTTAAACTTAAATGCAGTAAGTCAACACATATATATTCACTTAAGACTAGATCACGACTGAATACGACTAGATGAAATTTCTGGAATTTTCGGTCGACTGAAAAAATTGGGAGTGAGTTTTTTTAACATGTTCAAAAACCCATTCCCGACTAAATTTGACCTCCCGACTCTTAAATACTCTTGGAGACTCACATACGCTTCAAGCCAACTTAAGGGGACTCAGACACGCCTTTACGAGTCACTGACACCTCACTGACGACTTACTGACTATTTTCGGTCGGCAACGGTTCGTAGCTCAGTGAAATGGGGGTATTAGTAAACATCATATATATGAGCTTCTATCTGTCGACAAAGTCAAAAGCCTTTCGGCAATATATGAAAGTCCAGTAGAATCTACCTTTAGATTTCGAGAGACACTTTGTTGCTAGAGCCTGCAGACTGAAAATATTGTCAATGGTGGAGTGGAGCTCCACTCCTTTGTAGAACTCTGCGGGTATTCCATCTTGACCTGAAGATTTACTTGTTTTAAATTTATCTATAGCTTGTGTAATGTCATTGTCACCAGAGAGTATATCTTCTGTCAGCGCATCCCAAACAGTCACAATGCAAGGCAGAGATGAGACAGAATCTCAATATCTCATCTTCAAGATGCATTTGTAAGCAATACTTATCACAAGACATATAAAGACATTTCATAACAGATTCATCTTGATGCAGTGCTTTATGAGAAATATTAGAGAATCTTCTACCAACAGCATCAATAAAATAAAGGAGGAAGCTGATGGTTTAAAATGAGTTTGCTGGGGTCCAAGTGAAAGAAAATGGCCACCGAGACAAAAGAAAACAGCAAATGTGTCTGGCGAAAACGGCCAAAGTTATTTCAGAATATAACAAATATCAACTCAAATCATACAGTAAAGCGATTAACTGCCCCTAATCATGCACTTCATCATGCACGTGACGTTTACTGCCATGTTAACAAATGAGTTGTTTGACAATTCATTATAAATTTAATAAAGGTTGGGTTATACTGTGATCATTCAGACACACCAAAAATAGAATAATTTTGTGGGAGAAAGACAACATATGAAATTAAGTATACATATGTGATATAAATGTAAATTCTATAAATACTGTTATCAGAACCTTAATTTTAAAACAAATATCTCATTTAAGTTGTAATTAACATGATAATAAGTCAGACATTGCATTACTACATGTGTATCAGCCCTCCAAGATATGATCTTGTCGCTATGCAATTAAGGATGAAGAGATGTCAGTAGCAGGTCCATGCAAGCAACTGCACTGAGTCAGTAATTCTCCGGCAGAGATGGGAGAGTTCTTAAGTCCAAGGTGCAAATACTTATTCTGATCCACATCCACGATAGATAGTAGTTGGTAAAAAGATTTTTACCACTTTAAATGTGGCATCACAAACCACTGTTTAATCATGCATGATTTTTTTTTGTTTTATTACGTCCTACAGCGTAGAAGCATCAACAAATTCCAAGTCCAAAGTCCAAGAAGGTATTTTTATGTCGACGTCTTTTATTAATTGAAGTTTGTACGTTTAATGAATTTTTAAGTTAAATTTCAATTATTCAAGCCAAAAACCATTTTGAGAATAGCTGGGGGAGTCATCTCAAAAAACGTTTACAACAGTATTTACAATGGAATTCAGGAATTCAAATATATATTCAATAACAGTCATAGATTCAGATATCAACATCGACATTCATAACATATGCATATTACCTAAAACTATCAGCACTTCAATTTAATATAACACATCAACTAACATACAATTCAGTTTAGCGTATAAAAGAGCATTTACACAAATATAACATATGTTTTGATTTATTAAAGGGGCAGTAGCACGTTTTTTGCAAAATTTATTTTTTCAAATTTCCCATTTATAATGATAGTTTATGTAATTTAAATTAACTTTAGAGGGCAAAACATCTTATTACACAAACCAATTATCTGTAGTGGTAAAAACTATGTGCGTATAAAGCAAAAATTGCATGGCGGCCATTTTATTGTGAACACAATTTATTATATTGTATTTCAAAAACGATTCCCATGGCTTTACCGAAACATGTACACTCATTTTAAACTTTATTTTCCGAAGAGAGAAGGATGTTTTACTATTGGTGAAATTATTTTTCAAATACATTTCATCAACTTATTTGAGTGAAAAAACGTGCTACTGCAAACAACGTTAATGGTTTACATTGATATATTATAAGTAACCATGTGTCCGAGAGTTTGATATGGAGATTTATCATGTGTCCGAGTTAAATATCAAACGAGAACGAAGCCATTTATCGCACCCGTAACACGTCCTGCGACGTCAACATCGACAATATGTACACATCATGTTAATAAATATACTCTCAGTCATATAAATGTTAAACTTAAATGCAGTAAGTCAACACATATATACTCAACATATTCTTAGATTATCAATTCTAAATAGAAGTCAACAAATGTTTCAAGAAGTAAACACAAACGAGTTGTCAATTACAATCTTTAACATTGGCGAGGTATGTGCATTGGAGCGCGACCATGTTAGTGAATATAATTTATAAAGCATGCAACACAATGATTGTTCAACAGCGTTAATGACAGAGAGAGCACACTATCACTTTCACCGACAAATACAGGGCTCTGTAGGACTTAAACATTAGCGTAGGAAGACAACATACTGCGTTGTGACACAGATTATCATTGAGAAGGGGCCCTGCACATTTATGTTTATAGACGGGGGGCCAAAGAGTCCCATATTTCTCATTGCCCAAGCGTTCATACTTGGCGCCTCATTGGAAAGGGAATTTAAAGACGATTCTGATTACAGATATAACAAAAGATGTTATTTGAAGCCAAACGTTTACAGAAGACATCTGAATTGCATTTACACTTCCAAGAAACACTGTCATTCTGCAGCAAAATGTTAAAACCATGTGGGGTTAAAACAGCTTGTTTGCCATCAGACTAATTTTTAGACTCTATTAAAATGAACCTGCATGCAAAGTTTCAGCCAATTTGTCTAAATATTCAGAAAGATAATAGAGAAAAACACACTTTCAAAAAAAGTCGTTTTGGGATTATCTCCCCTTTGTTTATAGAGCATGTCTCTCATCTAAATTTTATGGGCCTTATGTACCTTTTAAGCTTCATAACATACTAACATATCATCAAAATCGGTCAAGATTTGCAATATGTAGCTCTGGTAGAAAAAACGTCAGATTAATAATAATAATAAAAGCTTCATCAATAACAATAAGGGCTTCTGCTTGAAGCCCTTAATGAAAGTTTTTATTTTGCGTCCTAGAGCTTCGGGGCCTATACTGTTGCAAAGATCTCATTAGTGCGATTCACAATCTGTTTTCAAAGTGACATATTTGGCAGAACTATGACCTATAGAGGCCAAGGGTCACAACGGGTCAAATCTGAACTTTCGATTCCAGAACCCTTAATATTCAAATTAGAGAGATGTGTGTAGTATCATTTGGCTTTATATACATTAACTAATTCAACTTTTCAGGTCTCCAGGCCTTTTGGAACTTGAGAAGAAGATGAAAATTGGTTTTTAAGGTTGTGACCCCTGTGACCCCAATTGAGGTCACGGGGTCACCAAATCTACAATTTAGAATCCCAATTGACCAAGGAGTCTGCACACAACTTTTCAGCTCTCTAGACCTTTTGGAACTGGAGAAGAAGATGAAAATAGGTTTTTAAGGTTGTGACCCCTGTGACCCCATTTGAGGTCACGGGGTCATGAAATCTACAATTTAGAATCCCCATTAGCCAAGGAGTCTGCACACAACTTTTCAGCTCTCTAGACCTTTTGGCACTGGGGAAGGGGATGAAAATAGGTTTTAAGGTTGTGACCCCTGTGACCCAAATTGAGGTCACAGGGTCATGAAATCTACAATTTAGAATCCCCATTAGCCAAGGCGTCTGCACACAACTTTTCAGCTCTCTAGACCTTTTGGAACTGGAGAAGAAGATGAAAATAGGTTTTTGGGTTGTGACCTCTGTGAGCCCATTTGAGGTCACGGGGTTATTAAATCTACAATTTAGAATCCCCATTGGCTAAGGAGTCTGCACACACAACTTCAAGCTCCCTAGACCAAGTGGTTTTGGAGAAGAAGATGAACATGCGAAAAGTTTACAGACGGACGGACGGACGCCGGACACCATGCCATGCAATAAGCCCATCGGGCCTTTCAGGCCAGATGAGCTAAAAATTATAATGATGTAAAATAATGAAAATCTGATTAAAAACAGTTGATTAGGTCAAGAGGGGTTACAACTGTTTCAGCACGTCTAGCAAGCAACAACAAACATGTCAAACAGATTTAAACAACGTTAATGGTTTACATTGACAACATGTGTTCATATAAAATTGTTTCTAATTTGAGAAATTTAAAGCAACCAAAACACTTGCATTTTGACAACTACTAACAAATAATAACATTACAACATCTTACACGAACAGATAAATGCCAACTTCACAGTTGTATATTCAACAGCTATGTTTAAAACAGTATAAGAGAGAAAGACGTGTTAATTTTAATTAATGACCTTGAGTTTTAAAATTTAAGTAGAGCAGTATGGACGCATGTTGATGACATGTAGAGGACAAGTGCCCTACTTGGAAGTGTTTAGATATGCGACAAATGCAGTTTTAATGTTAAAAAGAAGGTTAATTATGCATTGCAAATGGCCGCCAACTATGCATCCTACAGGTGAATTAGTCTGTGTCGTTTGAAGACCAACGTCTATAGATAAGATGTATACTGCGTTTACACTTGTAAGACACTTAGTTATTTTGCAGCAAAATGCTGAAGACATGTAGTGTTAACTTCTTCTTAAAACCGTTGACGCCACCTGACGTGACAACTTCTTTTCAACAGACTTAAACTTCCGTCCTAATGAAATTAAACTGCTTACAAAATTTCAGACAATTCCGACAAATACTGCCAAAATATATAAGATAAAAACTGCTTTCAAAAATAGGTGGTTTTTGTCCTTATCTCCCCTTTGTTTGTTAACTACATTTTCCAAGATTTTTAAAAATACTTTCTAGATTCAGGGGTTGCGTTTCTTTTTTGAGAAAATGTATATCCTCATATAATATATCCTCATACCTTTCCATTGAGTACGCTGCAACTGTGTAATGAAGAAGCTGTTATTCAGCCAAAACACCTTTCAGCTTTGCAGCTACCAATCGATTCATCCCTTTTTTAAATATCCTTTTCTAAAACAGATATGTAAATGAAGAGTGAGGATACAACATAATTAATCAAAGACTTTTGATTGCAGGTAACTTCCAAATCTTCCATTACACACAAACATATTCAGGTTTTTACACATTTCTATCAGTCTGAAACCCTACAATATAGTCTGTATGCTCTTCAATAATTCATACATGATCTATTAAGTTTTCTCTAATGGCAATTCCAATTCCACCCGATTTACGTGACATGTTGTCATCATATTTTTGTTGTTGATCAGTTGTACGATAATTGTTGTGGATCTTGTAAAGCATTGTCAGTCTTGCTTGATTTCGTCTGACGTCCAGCGGAGTCCAAGCTAAGCGATTGTCAGTTACATTAGCTGTTTGTGTGTAGTTGTACATACCTTGCGGCTCGACACTTGACAATATCAATTCTGTTTATATCTGTATGTAAGTGGGGATCCCATGCTGTACTGGCGTACTCAACTGAAGGCCTCACAAGGGTCATATAAGCTCTCTCCTTAATCTTTGGCGAGTTGGTATAAGTTGGTATAAGAAGTCCGATCTATCTGGGTGATCCATGATGTGACTGGGGACAATATGTTCTAGCGCCTTGCAACAGATCAAGGTTAGGGACACAGGGCGATAGTTTTCGACTTTGTATCTCTCCCCTTTTTGTAAAAGGTGTTATATTGGCTCTCCTCCAGTTGGTTGGTACTATTTCGGCACAGCTTCTCTCATCAATAAAGGACACGGTGTCTGTCGTTATTGACGCCAGGCTTGGGCCTCAAGAGTTAGTTGATACCCATTAGCATCAGCCACATTCGCCACCTTATCTCATCTGAAGCAGCCCACCATCTCGTCCGATCACTGATACTTTCTAAACTGGATTACTGCAATAGCCTTCTTGTAAATATTCGCCAAGACCTCAGTTCAAAACTTCAATCTGTATAAAACTCTGCTGCCCGCATTATATCCATGAAAGGAAAGAACTCCCACATCACGCCTGTATTGATGTCACTTCACTGGCTTCCCTTTGATGCCAGAGTAGAATTCAAATTCTCTCTATATGCTACCGCTGCTACCATGGAACAGCTCCACCTTACCTCTCGGACATTGCCCAGAAATACTCCCCTGCCAGGACTCTGAGATCAATTGATTTAATGCAGTTTGAAATGCCACCAGTGAAATTGAAATCCTTTGGACAAAGATCCTTCAAGTTTACTTCTGCAAAACTTTGGAATCAACTTCCATTGAACATCAAGCAACTCCCTACTCTTGATACTTTCAAAGGATTCCTGAAAACATATCTTTTCAGAAAGTACTATTCAGCATATTGACACTATTTCGACATTATGTAGCGCTGTGAGCAATCACCGAGTGACTGGATACTGGCGCATGACAAATGGACCTATTATTATTATTATTATTAGCCCTAAGCCCTGGCTCCTGCGCCCCTCTCGCAGAGTGGTAGGCGTTGCTTCGCCGGCTTGCATATCCTCCGTTCTCCCTGTCTGGAGTTCTTTGCCTCGAGTAACCGCTTATTATTAGGGTGTTACCGGGAAGGAGGAATACGACGCGGACTTGAGGTCGACACTATATTGGTCTCAATGTGTGAAACGATCACTGAGATTGCTGGGGTGTGTCTTAGGGAGATTTCATTTGCCGCCTGTGCATTCCCGACAACACCTCAAAAAGTTTTGTGCCTAACAGGTTTCTTGAGGACTTTGTTTCTGCCTTACCTCCCCTCCTACGTGAATGATGACGTCACAGCCGTCACGTGGCTCCCTTTTTTATCTGTATGATCTATGCTCCAGGGGGTAGCGTTGGGCAATGTTGTTTTTTCAACAGGTATAAGTATAAAAAATGCAGGATCATAATCTAAGCACACAATTTCATTTCATCAAATGTTCTTTAGATGAGTGAATGTTGTACTTAGATTATGACGATATGTATATGATTTAACATTTTTGAGTAAATGTCATTTTTAATACTTACCTGGTTGAAAAACCAACATTGCCCAACGCTACCCCCTACCTCGACATAGCAGATAACAATGGGGAAGCTACCCGATATTGGTGGCCCTGGAGCCAAGTGACGACTGTGACGTCATCATTCCCTAGTGCAAGCGAGCATCAGACCCAAACCTCGGAGGAGAACATTTGATGAAATAAAATTACCTATGAATACATAACATTAAATAGAAAACCAACGCCTTCATATATATTATAGGTACTACTCTTATATATATTTTCTTACTACCACATTAGATTTATGCAAAATAAAATATGATAACGACAGGTCACAACAGCTTAACAATTAATCTAAATCAAATGTACTCATGACGACACAACATTAATTTAATCACGCATCTACCTTCCAGGAAATCTTTATACGATAAACCTGTATCTACATACCATTTAATCTTAATACAACACTCTCTCCTATACATAATATTCAGTAAATATTCAATATACTTTTTCCTGCATAATAAATATAAGGCTATAATCATGTTTACATAACATTTAATATTGATACAATGTACTCTTTTCAACATAGAAATACAATATACCCATGTATACATCAAATTTATTTCCAATGAAATATACCTATATCTATTCAACATGGGATGGAAAAACTATGTGCTGAATTTTATATAGATCTAGAATTAAACAGAAATACAATATATCCAGATCTGAATCATTAAAGTACGATATACACATGTCTAAAACACATTACATACAATTGAAATTCATTTTACAATAATGCTGGATCTCGTCATCACAAACTGATACCAAATTGTACCAATTACATCAACTTGCTATTGACATGAAACAATTTATTTTTCTGTCACAAACTTGGACTTGATGCTCCAAACATGCTCCTTGAAGATATTTTAAGCAAACAAAATTAATAAATTGTCTTCCTTTGCACGCAAAATCTCAGCTGTGATCTTGAACCTTATCTCAAGGTCACAAAATTCAACTGATAACAGGAATCATATCAGTATACATTGTACCTAGGTACTAAACAAAATTTATCGATACTGTCTTCATTTGTCACACCAACAAACTTGTGACCTCAAAAAGTATCTCACTGTACGGAACTGTACACAATCCTTTTAACTGTGCACACAAAGCTTTGACTCGGAAGCATGCAAGACATATCATGGAGCATGAGAAGATGCATTGGCAAGTCACCCATATACAAATATTGGTTCTATGGATGTCTCAAGTGTACTAGTTGAGATTGATCAGAATATTCACACTTTTATTATCAAGGATTAATGTAACACTTTTCTAATTAAGGATTGAGCCCTTTGGGGCAGAATCCTTATTGTTATTGGCGTGTTTTTTGTTGTTGTTTTTTTTATTCCACGGATGTTGTGTCAATGCTACAGCAAAAACGGCTGAATACATTTTAATTAAACTTTATAGTCTGATAGTCCTTACTATTAACTCTTTGTGCGAAGATTTTGGACCGAATCGGTTCAGCCGTTAAAGGTCCAGTTCGAATCCAAATTTCGATTTGTAACATGGGAAAAAATTTCAAAATGCATCTAGAGTTGACCTTGCGAGCAATAGAGTAAAGCATGTACCTTTGTACCATGTTCCTTTGCCGAAACACCACTCCGAAGATATTTGCACCTAAGAACTGAAACTTGGATTTATCTATAGCTGAAACATTAGGGAATAACAAGTTTGTTCTTTTTTTAGCTAACTCATATTACTTTATTTACAATGACCTTTCACATGGTCACTCTTATCCATGTTACCAACTTCAAAGACCAAACGCACGTATGTATGCACAAATGTACGTAGCCCTCATCACAAGGACGTAGTAACGAGCACAAAAACTATTTTTGTTTTTGTTCCGTTTCGTTACGAAATCACAGACATAGGGGGACCCAATGAATGTCACTCTTCTTAGGGCAGGTCCTGAATCTACAGTAAATTTCACTTGGCTGGGTGTGAGCGACTCGTTTGACGCAACTGTTAATTCGGCTTTCACACTATCCCAACTTTTAAACATGGATTCCTTCTCATCTGGATGGTTTAGACATTGTGATATTTAGCTTTGTTGGAAAATTGCAAAAGGAAAATTTCACAAACAAATTTTGCTGCAAAAGGAACATACATGTAGCACCATAAATGTTTCACCTACGTTTTACACTTCAAACGAACTAACTGTTACTTTTAAGGCCTCACATGCTCACTGACATTGTTTCTCCTTTCTGTTTGATTACACAATGTTAAGGATACTGCTTCCAATGACAACATATAACTCATACCGGGCTGAATCATTTTACCGTCGCTTGCGTCTATATTTCTTCTTCTTAGTGTTAAGTTGTGAGAACCCATGTGTACAAATGAAATCTAGAATTTCAAAGACGGTTATAACACTTGCTCCGATGAATAAACCCATTGATCCGCCAATGTCACAGAGTAAGGCAAATATATCATAATCAATGTGTTGTGTTATGATGTTATAACTCATTTCTCGATAGAAGAAATCAACTTTCAAAATATTATTCTTGATAAAGGAAGAGTCAATTTTGCTTGTTGCAACAAAGTCATAAGTTCTGTCAAATCCTGGAGAGCTTGAAGCAAAGGTTTTGTATTCTTCTGGTGCTCTTCCAATCCAATGGTAAGATTTTCTTGGTTCATTAAAGCATTTGAAAATAAACTACTGCTTAGGGTGAAATTAATGTACTCATAATAAAGATGCAATTGTGAATTGAGATTACACACTTTTTTAAATGCTGATCTTTGATTATAAGAGAATTTGCCAAAGATAACTCCGTAACGATTTTGATGTCCAAGAAAGGATTCCAAAATCACATTTAGATTGTTTAAGTCTCTTGCTGAGTGTTTGGTGAAATATTGTATAGCAATTTCCAGTTTGCTTATTCTTCCTGATAGATAATCCTTACATGCATTGCATTTTGCTTCGATTAATTCGAGTTCAAGTGTGAGATCCTTCAAATTGGACTGCATGTAACTCATCACTCTTACATATTCGCGATAAGTAAGCACATAGGTTTCCATCTTGCTAATCACCATGTCCCTCCTTTTCACGTTGATTTTAAATACACCAAACAATAGTTGACTTTGTAGAGCAAGTTCTTTAGTTGCAACTAAATATTCCACATTCGTAATATTTAGATGGTTCATATTGAAAGTGTGGTTATAAAACACGTCATTTAAGATGTCTTCATACTCGGACATTGCACGGACAATATGTTTTGTCAATGTGTGGATTTTCGACAGCTGATCTGTAATAAAATCTATTGTAATTTCCAAACGTTTTTGACTAAACACTATCTGCTGTCAAATTATCGATTAAATTATCCAATCCAAAGGTTTCTAATACATTGTGGAGGTTCTGTTAAGTTTTTCTTGCAATAGCAAACCGTGAGTCCAGTTCTTTTACAGCCAATACAAAGAGGCTCGACTTCATACACGGATCACTCATGTTGAACTTTATCATTTGGTGAATTATACCATTCATGCTTGAGACAAACTGGTTGCTACCATGTGATAAAAGTGCAAGCCGTTTCTCTTCCATAATATTCTTAGTATATTTTTCAAACCTCTTCAGGAGTCTTCCTTGAAGTGTATAAAAGTCCAATGCTCGGGTCAAAGCAGTGACGATGTTGTAATCAAATGTTTTTGCATAATCTATTTTATGTAGTATTTCCTTCTTTAAAATTTCAATATGCTCTTTGTTTTTTCTAAATGATTTGAAAACTTCATTTACCCGTTTTTCCATTTGATTTCGTCTAATGATTTGCCGATCCCCTACATCCCTAGATGTGTCAAAACTTAGCTTCAGGGCTGTACGGTTTCTTTTACTCAAATAATTGTTACCAATGAATTCTGAAGTAGTCGCGTAGGTAACCGCAGATTCAAAGATATTCATTTTGCAAGGTGCGGGGCAGTGACACCTGCTTTAAATGGCACGCTGGAGGTCTTCTTCAGCACGTAGATAACAGTCCAGATACTCTGAGAGAGTGCAAACACTGGGACTTCCATCCTTCTGGGGCATGTAATGTAGCCTACACTGGCAGATTTTTATGTTGAGAGTAAACTGAGAAGTATTCAAGAATAGGTGAAGAACATTCTCCATATGGTTTGGGTAGATTTCAACAGACGTCAGCTTCATTGCCACAAAAGAGCGTTGGCCAACTGGAAGAGCAACGCCAAGATCCTCAACTTTTGGGAACTGTTTATGGTCATGGATGAGGAACTTTAATCCCAACATGGCGGAAGTTCACAAAGCGAGTATTTAATACGAATTAACAGCTTTCTCGAGGTAAATAATCAAACTTAGTTTGCACACACATGAACATTGATGGTGTGAATAGATTTGATGCACTGAATCTACATATTAATGTCCACGTCATGAAGAATATGCAATTTTAAAATCACGGTGGGATGTTGGTAACTCCCAGCGAGTTTGACACAAGATGTTAGTAACGATGAAAGGAGGATGTTGGTAACACTATAGAGAAAGTGTTGTTAGTTCTGTTGTAATACGATACCCCTTTGAGAGGGGGTCACATTCTTCATGTGTTAGTATTACTAATCTAAATATGTTTTCTATTTATCCCGATACACGATACAAGTAAACGTGATTATCGAATAAACATGCTTATCAATATAATAATATTGAAAGTATCGTATGTAAAATGGATGATCCCTTACATCCAAAATTGTTGATACCAGAACATTTTTGCCGGGTTCTATTAGATAAGTGATAATGTTTCTTCAATAATATGTTGGTTTACATACAAAATCTGCATTCAGATAATCATATTAGACAGGTCTTAATTGATTCAGACAAGTAACTTATTACTCATACTATTAATACTCATGTGTATATAAATTTGTTCCTGGTATGTATTTTGTGCATATAAACGCAATTAAATATGTTAGTAAATATACACTAGAAGTATATTAACACTACATCTGGAGGTCATGTAAACATATATTTGCATATATGTACTTCTGCATAGCATTTGTGTCATGTAAACAGTTCTCTCAAATACAAGTGTGAGTATATTCTTTCAATTTTGACAATTTTCGTTCTTGTAATAGTGACAGAACTATTCCTGTACTCAAAAGAAAATAGAGTCATGGGATCTATATCTCATCAGACTTTAAACAATGAAACATATTAGGTTGAAAATTGTAATTTTCCAACAGTTGTTGTCAGATGCTTGACGAATATATATAATCCACATTCTTTAAAAAAAGGTTCAAGGGTGAAGTCTTGGTGGCCAAGGAGTAACCAAATCTACAATGTATAATTCATAGGTGTACACACTATTTCACCTTTCTAGAGGCTTATGTATTTAGTCTTTTAGAGGAATACACATAATGTTCTTTAGGGAGTGGCACCTGTAGCCCTAGATTGAACCAAAGAGTCCAAACCAAACCTACAATTTATAATCCCCATTAACCAAAAGGTTGTACACAAAATTTCATCTTTGAGATATAGAAGAGAAGAATATTGGGTTTTAGGGCATAGTCCATGTGCTCCTTGTTAGGAGCCACAGTCATCAAATTAGAAATATTAATAATCTCCATTGTGTTAGGAGTCTACACATAACATTCATGTGTCTATTGGTTTTCATTCTTTGAAAAGAAAACGAAAATAAGTTTTTAGTTAGTGGACCCTGTGACCACATCTAGAGTTACATAGTCACAACATATATCATTTATAATTAGGTTTGGCCTTGGAATCTGTACACACGATTTCAGTCGTTTAGGGCGATTAGTTCTGATGTAAAAGATTAAAACTACCGTGTTTATTATAAGGGGGCCTCCTTGACTAAGGCATTTAGTTCTAAAGAATGAGATGAGAAAAAAATTGTATCATCAAATCTACATTTTATAATCCCAATTGTCCAAGTAGAGTGTACACAGGCTTTGAGCTCTAGAAAAATAGAAAGACCTGCAGACGGTTGGACTGACGGACGCCGAGCTCCTTGGCATGCCATAAGTATATCAGGATTTTCAGATGTGCGCGCAGTCTGTTCTTCGCTTTATTTCTGATAGTGTCTGCAGTGTTTCATGTATTAAATATGGATGACAAAATCCGTAATACTCACCCCTTTATTTCCTCGTGTAAATACATAGTAAATATACTTTTTTTTCCATATGCAAATCTATTCCAGGTGTATCGTATGTATATTTCTGCATGTAAACTGGGCTTTAGGATGTAAAAATTTTATATCCTCTACTGTTTTTATGGGTTATATCTAAATAACAGTAATAGTATATTTTAGTACCTTTGAATTGAGAAACCCTTTTATTACTATGTAATCGGGTGCTTGGAATGGTGGACTTGGTGTACAGAGGAATCTTCGCACACTACGCTAGTAATAAGGTATATCAAATTTATCATATTTCATTAAAATAGCTGGTTGTATACATAAATAGAGATTATTACCCGAGGAAGTTTGTCATATGACTTTTAAGAAACGAGTGTGAATTTTTGTATTGCCCGAGCTCAAACTCGTTTCGTAAAAGTCATTTGACATCCCTCCTCGCGTAATTATCTCTATATAACTTCTTTTTAAGCTCATTCTGTATCTTGATGTGATGTACGTCAAACTAATAATGAAACATTTTCATTGGCAACGAATATTTGTAAGTGCAAATGTAGCAGTAGTACAGGACTGTGAGGGGTGGAAGTTAAATTAGTGTATCCTTTGGTTATTTATAGTAAGTTTATTTTAAATAAATAAAGCAAAACTATATATGAACCGTCTGAAGTGTGCTGCTATGATTTTGGCGTTACCAGCATCATTTATTTCAAAACAAGAGACGTTACCAACATCTTGACTGGGAGTTACCAACATCCCACCGAGATTTTAAAATTGAGTATTCTTCATGACGTGGACATTAATATGTAGATTCATGCATCAAATTATTCACACCATCAATGTTCATGTGTGTGCAAACTAAGGTTGATTATATACCTCGAGAAAGCTGTTTATTCGTATTAAATACTCGCTTTGTGAACTTCCGCCATGTTGGGATGTTGGTAACGTACGTTACCAGCATCACCTTCGGTACCGTGAAATTATCCTTCTCAGAGTCGCTGCACCCGGGAGCAACATGTAACGTAGCCCATGCAGGGTAGTGTTCTGGGTGAAGTCAACACACGAGTCACTACAGCAAACTACTCTCGTACGATCAGCTTCGTCCGTTCTTGTATTGATACTGTTAGTAGAAGGAAATTGTTTCAAATCCTCTACAAACACTGCATCTAGCTGATTGTCTTGTGATATTTCTTCATTGACCCTTTTTTGGTTTCTTTCATTATAACTGCTCACAAATACATCTTGAAGACGAGACCCTGTTTATCACTCCCTTCCATTGTGACTGGTAGATATGACTGTTCTCTCACTCATGGTGCTGAAACGTCAATTCCAATGGTAGTTGATAATCATATGATAATTGAATAAGATAATTTTTATCTATTATTTATAACATAATATATTGGTATTTCACTAACATCACTCATTTGACATTTAAATAAAACATGAACATTTTATTTCAAAGGCTACATTTGCAAACGATAAAATGTGATGATCAATTTGAAAATGTGATAATCGTCTACACCAATAGGGGATCCTCAATGTTTATGCATTCATGCTGCTCCATGACCTCGAATCGAAAACCAGCCTAAGGCTGCTTCTTCGCGTAATGGCTGCATTTCGGTAGTACATGCCACTATTTGATTTGATTTCTCTCGACTGGAACCGATTGAAAAGCTATGGTTCCTTCAATTCCAGCAATGCAAGGTTTTTTAAAATGCTTTGGATAATAAAATCGATGAAATAAAGGGTAATTAATTAGGAGATAAACCTCCTGTGTTCTTAACTTTTTGTGAGTCTAACGTAGATTCGATACCGATTTTTATCATTCGAAGCCTCACGCGTCTACCATGACGAGTTTTCGGCGTATTTTAAACGTGTATCTTTGACACTGCGGAAGTGAATTGAGTGATGTGGTAATCGGTTGAACCCATTTTTCTTAGGTATGACACATCACATTTCCGTTGTTTTCCATACGGTAGAATTTTACTAACTAGTGAAATTAACAATTCATTCTTATTAAAATATGATAATTAAGTGATAACATAGATTTTAATCAAATAGAAGATACAGGTTTGTAAATCTTAACGTTTCTCCGCCTTGAAAGCTTTCCTCCACCACTAGTCAAATTGACGCGACCATTCCTGTGAAGTCATAACTGATTGAGCTTATGGCGTCATTGTATCCGAACCGAAACCGGTTCATTCGCAGCTTATCGCGATCTTGATCGACTACTGTAGATTCTGGCTATATAGTTTCACTGTTTCAAACATCGGTCCAAATTAGATTAACTTACCAAAACAGATACACAGATTAAATTGCGTAGAAGGAACACATGATGGAAACCGTAAAGTGAAGATAACTGATTTACCCATGTTATTTCAATGACATAGCTTGGCCTAGAATCTTACGTCACCGTGTAGCCAATCACGGTAAATCACCGTTCACAAAAATCGTGTTCGAACCTTCGTTCGACCATAAAATAAACCAATCAAATACAAGGACTTTAAAATGTCATGGTAGAATTCAGGTTTAGCCACACACAACTTTGGTTTTGGATAGTTTTATGCCTGGTAATATTCTGCTCAATGGCTTTTGCAATCTGCCCCAAACGGGATGATTAGCAATTCTTATTAGGCTAAAAGTGCATATTTTTCGTTACCATTCGGCAAAATATAATGTATCTCAATTATAAATCCTCAAGTTTTGAACTTGTAATTATCAGGGTCAAAGGCCGACTGCAGTAACTAAACCTCTTGAAGGTACTGCTCCACTTTCATCCCTCAAATGAAAACCATATTAATTGAAAACAATTAATAAATGTAACTATTTATATTTGTATTATCTTATATATTCTAAATAACACAGAATAATTAAACATTCAACAAATTACATATAATCTTGTATGTGTATCTAATAATAATAGTCATTTTCACACAGACATTAGTATAACTAAATGTGTATATATTTACACATGTAGCACACATACCATTATAACAATCAGTACTATATTTTATCACCAGAAATAGTTGTAACAAAACGTAAAATAGAAAAAGAAGGCTTGAGTTTATGTTTATGTGCTCCCAAATCCGTGAATAAACGCCTGCCTAGATAAAACGCCGGGTCTAAGACCTAGTAGAAATAAATAATCGCCTGCTAAATTTAGCCAATCTAAATAAACTAATGACATTTTGTGTGTGTAAATACTTTCGGTATTATTTGAAAAAATGGTTGTGCTATCACGCTGTTATTTGGTATATGTCAACTATGGAGAAAGACCAAGAGAAAAGATTTCTGCTATGACTTAAACATGTATTTGTGAATATGAGTTATTTTAAAGATCTGATGAAATGCATTTTTTTCTCTTTTTCTCATTTTTAGTTTTACATATATTGTATATCGGAATCAATTGAGCATAAAATCGAGACAAAATACACTTGAAATTGATAATTAAGACGATGTTAATTCCCCCATTTTAACACTACACAAATTAGTTGGGCGATTCATTTTGAAAATGCTCACTGAGGCGTGACTATGACGGTGCCGCTAAATGAATTTATGAGATGTATTACATCGCCAAAAAGACATGTTTATGTAATAATTGTGTAACTTTCATCTGCGGATTAACCTAGTTGGATATCTAAACATTCGATTTATGGGAAATTTAAGTTGGTTTATTGAAGATTTCTGTGTGAAATTAACAATTAAAATGTTGCGAAATTACGTTGAATTATGACTATCGCTGAAAATCAGATTCCTCCAGATACGTCACAGAAGCCACACCCCCGCAGACTTGCATACTGGTCGCCGGGGCTAAATTAGGCATTTTTTTAAAAAGCCGTATATAAGTAATTTATGGACCGATTTCAGAAATTTAAAATCGAGCAATTGTCAAATTGACATCCCATTTTAATGAATCCGATTTGGACCATATGTCATTTCATCTATCCTTTTATTATTAACACGTTGAATCATTGTGTGATTGGTATACATAATGAAAAGTGATCATTGATTGTTTCACCTTTTGGGTCATAAGCCAGGAGATATTTTGAAATCAGAAATGGGTTTTAAGAAAAAATTTGTGTGAAGTGACCTTAATGATTCTTCAACTTCTTTCTACTGACTCCAATGATTATCAAAATTGTGTGAAATCATTCAGTGATTGTCATGAGATCTCAATGGTACCAGCTGTAAATGCCATTTCTTTTCTCCGTGTTCATTTGTGTTATATTTTTTGACCATTTTACTGTGGCTGTGGAGAAGGCAGAACAGGGAAAGGCGAAACGCTCAGTTTTGGGGCTGCTCTGCTTATTTGGTGTCCCGCAAATGCTAAATGAGTTATGTAACGTATACCCTCTGGTAAGAACTTTGTTTTCAATGTTCACATTCTGTTTAATATTTTTAAAACAACATTGCATAGAAATGTTATGATTTCGAAAAGAAAAATTGGCTGACTCAAACAACTACCTGCCTTGAATAATTTCCCAGTCAAATGTGTGTTTGAAATCAATAATCCCTGGGCAATAATTTAAGGATTTACGGTATAAGCATTTTGGAATCGGCATAGCAGAAGTGCTTTCTAAATGGAAAAGAAAATAGAATCGTAAATATGAATCTATACTTAGGTATTGTATTTTCTCCAAACTTATCAGGGGGAAAAGCGAAATCATGTTTATAATCTCAAGGACATACTCTCCCAACAGAGGTTACTCAAGCCTTTTATTCGCAACTGACCTCTAGTACAAGTACCACGAATTATTGACTAGAACTGGAGAATTCTGATTGGTTGCGAATCAAAGTTAGTTGTTCAATCAATGAAGCCGGGCAGACAAAATGAATTTGTATACAGTCAGACCTCGTTTATCAGGAAATTCGATCATCCGCAGTATTTCCAATCTCTATGCATTTCTGTGCAAATTGTGATTTCTTTAACCACATGACTTTCTAACCGGACGATTTTCAACTGTAACCAAATTGATAAACGGGGTCCGACTATATGTTTAATGTATATCAATGTAAATTTTGCATGTAAAATACCAAACCAATGTTACATCATAGCTCAGTTCCGGTGACGACATACAAACATCAAATATATTGAACGTATCTGTTTGTATTTGTTGTAACTTCAGTCTTGGGTGATGTAAGTAAATGTAAATATTGCATGTAAAATACCAAACCAATGTTAAATCATAGGTCAGTGATCATAGCCCGGAGGTGTAATGCCACGTCATAAAAAACATCAAATATATTGAACGTCTCTGTTTGTATTTGTTTGGTATTGAAGATGAATACGCCAAATCATCTGACTTATCCATCGATAATGATAACTTAACTGCTCCTGATATCATCAGTCAATATCCTTACATTAAAATCATTGAGCAAAGACATCAAAAACGTTTATGAAATAAGGCCTAAATTACTGAATACATATGTCTATATAAAGTGTCAGTATAAAGAACTACACTATTCCAAGATCCATAAAACATTTATTTGAACTAGATGATTGCGTTAATATACTAGTATTAATTAGAAACGAATATTTATATATATATATATATATATATATATATATATATATATATATATATATATATATATATATATATATATATATATATATATATATATATATACACCCTCGTCTACAATGGACATACAAAATACTTCTATTTACATAATATCAAATATGATTTAAATATTCATTAATGTATCCTGTCATCTACATAATATTAAATATAATATAAATACAATATACTCATGTTTATATGATAATTAGTACATTACACACACATCTAAATAACAATTGAAAAACACTTATATCTACATAACATTTAAAACATTTAAACAGCGTATACTGACGTCCCAAAAATGTTTTTGATATAAAATGTCCCTTTGTGTACATTCAATTTGATCAAAATACAATATATTCCCGTCTAACATTAAATCTAGTTACAATAATCTATCATCTTAATACCATTTCATAGCAGTACCATATACCATGGAAGTCCACATAACATGTATAAATATACACAAATACTGGTATACAAAATATATGTATTCATAATATCAATACAACATACATATGGTTAAATAACATTTGATAAAATTGAATTACACTTACATGTATATCTAAAAACAACGTTAAACATATATATGATATTCCCAGGTCTATATAACATACAAAATATAACCATTGGCTCTGTATATCATTAGGCTATAAATAGTACAACTATATAACATTGAACATATTCCAATAGTAGTTATCAGAGGGTTAATAAATTAAATTTATAATCCGCATTGGTCATTGTGCACAGGCACAACATGTCAGTTTTCTAGGGCTTTGAGTATTTTAAAAGAAGACAATAATAGGTTTCAAGGTCGTAGCATTTTCGCCCTTTTATGGAGGCCACATCTTATGAAATCTACAACAGGGTCTATAGAAAATAGTTCAGTTTTCAGTACATTTAATATTTTTCGGAAACGATACAAAATTGTTGTTTAGGGCGTGGCACCTGCTTATATTGGACACAATATTCACCAAACCGGCATACAAAATTGAAATTATAATCCCAATTGGCTGAAGACTGTTTATACTTAAGTTCTGAAGTAGTCGAAAACTGTAGTTAACAACATGGCCTCTTATTAGAATAAATAATCCTCATCAGCTGAGGAGTATTTACATAAAAAAACAATCACTTGTGTCTTCAAAGCATTTACTATATACATATATACTTACAGCAGAATAACATTTGATGGAAATACAACACAATTCTATTTTCTAAATAATACACCCAAGAGGAAAAGAAACGATACAAAATGCAAGATATTTTACTAAACGGTTGATGAACACGACTGAAACAGAGTTACAGCATGTCTCTCAAAATCAACTTAACCTAATTTGAAATTTTTAAAACATTATCAGTCCATAGTTCTGGAAAACACGGCTTTTAAAGGTGATGGAGAACGCTATTCTTACTGAAATTAAGTGTTCTCACAAAAAGATAAATAAATGTTACAAATCGATCAATAGGGTTCTAAAAATAGTGTACATGGTTCGGTTAAGTCACGTGAATTGATTTTCCATTAAACTACCAATTTAAGGTATTCAAATTAAAATGACAGCTCGAATGTACATGTAGATCTGACTGATGACTGATGAAGCGTTAACTAAAGAGTCATAGTAGAATTTTAAATATGGCACAATGATGAACTATATTGCTTTATACCTCACATCATTTTCTCCAAAAACCAGGTTACTGGTTTCTGTGATGGTTAATGACGTCACAAAGCCATGATGTCACGAAAGTGCAACCGGCCGCTCTTGCTTGCTGCTTCCCCTTGCAAGTTTAGTACTGTAAATACGGCTTCGGAAACATAGATTGAACATTATTTTCTATTTTATATGTTTCACTGACGTGTGACTTGAAACTGGTATGCTGGAAATTTTTCATCTATGTGATTTAGCTAAAATAATACAGCTTAGCAATTCATGAATGGGCATGAAGTAAAATGCAAGTTATATTTAGAAAATAATGTAATTCCCATGATCATTAAAACACTTTAATATCCGGCATATCTTTGCCCACGTGGGTAAGAATAGAATGTAATTATTTTTTTTCTTTTACTATACTAATCCATTTAAGTAAAACTAGCAAAATACATCACTTCTCTTGCGATGTTCTGCTACGTCAGGAACAGAAGAATGGTTGTCTAAGAAATAAGTTATGTACACATGTTTGCATAAGTGACATTGATACTGCTTATGGTATAATAAGCACTTACCGTGAGAAGGTGGACCAAATCAAGGGAGGCAACAACATTATCAGTCCGAGCTGCTGATGCATCAAGGGTACTAGCGGAGATTTATTTAACATATCCGTTTGAGACTATCGAAATGAATTTACTTCTACCCTCTACTTAAACTTCTTCTTACTGTTAAGTTGTGAGAAGCAATGCATACAAATGAAATCTAGAATTTCAAAGACGGTTATAACACTTGCTCCGATGAATAATCCCATGGATCCTCCAATGTCACAGAGTAAGGCAAATATGTCGTAACCAATTTGTTGTGTTATGATGTTATAACTCATTTCTCGATAGAAGAAATCAACTTTCAAAATATTATTCTTGATAAAGAAAGAGTCAATCTTGCTTGTTGCAACAAAGTCCCTTATAAGTTCTGTCAAATCCTGTAGAGCTTGAAGCAAAGGTTTTGTATTCTTCTGGTGATCTTCAAATCCAATGGCAAGTTTATTTACTTGATTTATTAAAGTATTAGAAGCTAAACTACTGCATAGGGTGTAATTAATGTTCTGCAAATAAAGATATAATCGATAATCGGGATTACACACATAGTAAATTAATAACTCTTGATCAAAATAGAATTTGTCAAAGATAACTCCGTAATTATTTTGAATTCCAAGAAAGGATTCCAAAATCACATTTATATTGTTTAAGTCTCTTGCTGAGTGTTTGGTGAAATATTGTGTAGCAATTTCCAGTTTGCTTATTCTTCCTGATAGATAATCCTTACATGCATTGCATTTTGCTTCGATTAATTCAAGTTCAAGTGTGAAATCCTTCAAATTGTACTCCATGGAATTTATCACTCCTTCATATTCGTAATGAGTAACCCTATATGTTTTCCACTTGCTATTCACCTTGTCACTATTTTTCATGATTTTTTTTATTTTGTTTTCAAATACACCAAACAATAGTTGACTTTCTAGAGCAAGTTCTTTAGTTGCAACTAAATATTCCACATTCGTAATATTTAGATGGTTCACATTGAAAGTGTGGTTATAAAACATGTCATTTAAGATGTCTTCATACTCGGACATTGCACGGATAATTTGTTTTGTGAATGTGTGGATTTTCGACAGCTGATGTGTAATTAAATCTATTCTACTTTCCAAACCTTCTGGGAGAAACATTGTTCTTTCATCTGCTGTCAAATTATTGATTAATTTAGCCAATCCAAAGGTTTTTAATACATTGTGGAGGTTCTGTTCAGTTTTTCTTGCAATAGCAAACCGGGAGTCCAGTTCTTTTACAGCCAATACAAAGAGGCTCGACTTCATACACGGATCACTCATGTTGAATTTGATCATTTGGTGAATTATACCATTGATGCTTGAGACAAACTGGTTGTTACCATGTGATAAAAGTGCAAGCCGTTTCTCTTCCATAATATGCTTAGCATCTTTTTCAATCCTCTTCAGCAGTCTTCCTTGAAGTGTATAAAAGTCTAATGCTCGGCTCACAACAGCGGAGGTGTCGTCAAAATAACTATTTGCATAATCTAGTTTATGTAGTATTTCCTTCTTTAAAATTTCAATATGTTCTTTGTTTTTACTAAATGATTTGGAAACTTCATTTACCCGTTTTTCCATTTGATTTCGTCTAATGATTTGCCGATCCCCTACATCCCTAGATGTGTCAAAACTTAGCTTCAGGGCTGTAAGGTTTCTTTTACTCAAATAATTGTTACCAATGAATTCTGAAGTAGTCGCGTAGGTAACCGCAGATTCAAAGATATTCATTTTGCAAGGTGCGGGGCAGTGACACCTGCTTTGAATGGCACGCTTGAGGTCTTTTTCAGCACGTAGATAGCAGTCCAGATATTCTGAGAGAGTGCAAGCACTGGGACTTCCCTCCTTCTGGGGCATGTAATGTAGCCTACACTGGCAGATTTGTATGAGCTCCTTGGTGAAGCATTCAACCTCACAGTTTTGTTGAGAGTAAACTGAGAAGTATTCAAGAATAGGTGAAGAACATTTTCCATAAGGCTTGGGTAGATTTTCAACAGACGTCAGCTTCATTGCCACAAAAGAGCGTTGTCCAACTGGAAGAGCAACGCCAAGATCCTCAACTTTTGGGAACTGTTTATGGTCATGGATGAGGAACTTAAAGCCAACCGAATCATGAGGGCCCTGCATGTATTCGTACTGTTCCACATTCAGAATCAGAGAAAGACCATTGTCTGTCCCTAGTGCTTGAACACTTTTGATGTCCAGTGTTTTATTATCCGGATAGTTGAAGGTGTAGCAAATGCCATGATCAGTCATCAACTCAGTGAAATTCTCAGCACCACATTCAAATCCGTTCCACCTACAACTTACAATCATATCCTCCTTTGTGTGTTTGGTTGCATTCAATATGTCACTTAAAGTGAGATTTCTTGCATCATACAGGTCCAGTTCTGATGAATTGTAAGCTTTAAGATTAGTATACATGGAGAGTAGTAGGTTATACCTTCCCATTTCAACAGCTTTACTGAGTCTGAATGCATTCTGGTTGCAAATGGTGACTGTAGGAAACACCAAAGTCTTATTGAATTTGACCTCCACATTGACATTGACTGGGAGATTGTTGAAATACATAACACGGTCCATGATTTGGTAAGTTGAGATAGACATACAACAAGTAACCAAGAGAAACCAAATTATCCTTCTCAGAGTCGCTGCACCCGGGAGCCAGATGTAACGTAGCCCATGCAGGGTAGTGTTCGGGGTCAAGTCAACACACGAGTCACTACAGCAAGCTCCTCTCGAACTATCAGCTTCGTCCGTTCTTGTATTCATACTCTTAGTAGAAGGAAATTGTTTCAAATCCTCTACAAACACTGCGTCTAGATGAGTATCTCGTGATATATCTTTTTCATATTTTGATCTCTTTCAGAAGTATCACTCACAAATACATATTGCAGAGGAGACCCTGTCTGACTGCTTCCTTGCATTGCGACTGGTTGAGATGAAAGTGAAATGACTTATTCTTTCCGATCTCACTCCAATACTTATTGATATTCATATGCTAATTTGAATAATAGAACCTTTATCTATTATTGACGTATATAATGTCCACTTATGATTACATATGAATTACAAAAATGATATGATGTTATTTAATACTCATGGGATATTAATAATAAAGACAAAATATTCACGTATTTGTCATTATAAAATGTCACGAACATACATGTCTGAAATGGGTTTGACTGGATCAATCTTCTTTAATACGATCAGCTCATTTCGACCAGTATATCGGTATCAAGTATGTTTAGACAAGTGGAAGATCGCATATATATATACATGAACAATTGTCTGATTTGGAAAATACTTTATAGAACGGGAAGATGATAAATTGTCCATTGTTGCAATCTGCTATATGTTTGCTAATAGCAGATTGGAACAATGGACAATTTATCATCTTCACGTTCTAAAAAAGTATTTTTTCAAATCAGACAATTCAAACTTAACTTAAGAAACCAAAGAAGCATTTTTTATCCAAAGATACTTCCCCTCACTTAAAAGTTAGTTCACAGAAGGAAGTTATTACCTGTAAATACATTCTTGTGTCTTGTGCTCGGGGCAATTATGACGTCCGTGATTATCGAACAATGACCTTGTCTTACTGCCATGTAAGGTTGTTGATGTTGTAATTATTTATTGTTCTTGTTCTGTGTATATATATATATATATATATATATATATATATATATATATATATATATATATATATATATATATATACAATAAATTTTGAGGGGATCATGTTAGGGCAAGGTTACAGAACAATTGATAACAGACAGGGGGACAGTTTATTTGAGTATCACCTCACATACATACAAAAATACAGTGTAAATTGGCATAAAAGTGAGCCACCCTTTGAGGGTTATGAGAGACTATAATAAAACAAAAATATCAAGAGTTAATATAAATACAGAATGTATATGTACATACAAAGGAGAAACATCTATCCATATAAAATATGCTTCTTTTTTTGTAAAATATAAAAGCAGTAAAATATACACTAAACGCCAAAAGAAACGTTACCCCACTTCGTTTTTTAATAACTTGTTAAGTATCAAAAATATTTGAGAAATGAATGGTTCAAAAGAAAGCTGAATAAGGTAGCTTTAGGCTAATGACACCTTTAAAATTCCTGATGGATTCATATTGTGGCAAAATGCAGCTTGCTTAAGATGTTTAAAATTGTCCGGTTTTCGACCAAGCTGATAGTAACCAATAAATGTAATTTAGATGTCCAGAGGAAGCGGAAAGTAAACTTTAACCTATGTGACTAGACAAAAAGGTTGTATGTTTTACATCATAACCCCTAAACGATGAAACATACTGTTATTGAGTAAGTTTACGTGTGAAACTAATGAAATATATTTTTCTAGTCATTAAAAATCTTTTCTCGTAATTAACCTTAGTGAAAACGAGTTTATTGTGTTGTCAAATGACTTAATAGTATTTAGGAACACAGACGATTATTTATGTGAACATTTTTGCTTGAAAATGAAAACTTTTCCTTTTTTTGTTTATCACCCAAACGCATCATCACTCAAATGTAGCAAAATTCAAGCAGCATTTGCATGAACTAAATGCTTCTACAGGATATAAAAGGTGCCTACTTTGCATTATATGACGCACATGTACGAAATCATGCCGCGATTGCCAAGTAGAGAAAGAGAAAGAGCTCTGGGGATGTTGCAGATGGGGTCGACGAACAACGATGTTGCCAATGCCTTTGGATGTCACCGTATGACCATTATACGACTTCGGAGTCACCGCTGATAGGCCTGATAGGCCTAGAGCTCTATTAGCAGACTTGGCTGCTGCCTTAGCCATTGCATTGTAATCATGCTCTGTGAGCATTAGGCCTAACTAGTTATAACTATTTACAATTTCTAAAACAAAACTTCCCACAGTAAAAACAGCACTTGTTATATTTTTTGTGTGTTAACATGTCACCGATACCAGTATCTTCTAATCTGCAGAGTAAATCATTAATAAAGAAATTGAATAACAATGGAGACAGTAAACAACTTTGCTTTAAACCGTGATTAACATTAAACCATGATGTTAACATACCATTAACACGAACACTACATTTTACATTATCATTCCCTTGTCATTACCCAGTAAGTCAACGTTCTCTGCTCCGATATCTCCAAGTAGAGCTGAGGGTCTAACGACCTGAAAACTACTAAATTAACACAGTGTCTCATATGGAACCAGACAATAGTCTACGACAAAAGCTTCTTTTGTATATATATAAGTATAGTCGTTCACTGACATGATCCTTCCGTTTAAAATACAAAAGTTAGCGTCAATAAGGAAGTATATATATATATAAGTCGTTTACCATGAGAGTTACAAAGTGGGATACAAAAATACTTAAATAATCAAAGTGACAAAGCATGCATTAATAACATTTAGCTGTAAACAGGAATATCCTTTCGAATTTCGTTTCCACAAAAAAATACCCCGATAAAGTTTGTGTTAGGAATAACAGTGTACTCTCTAAAAGTTTTGATGTACATATTGGAGTACGACAAGGTTATGTACTCTGTCTTATTCAAATTAGTCAAATTATCAAAAAAGGAGAGAGGCAAATAGCATAGAGATTACCACTTCATATAAATACCTAGTATTACCTAATACCTAAATAGTCTTCGATGTAAACAATCGGCGAATCGCGAACTGTTTCAACATTAGCATCGTACGTAAGTACTCATTTTCATGACAATAACCTATAGCCTCGTGATTCCTTATAATTAGACGCATTCAGAACTGAACAGAAGTATTTTAACTTAGATTCATGTAAAGTACGAACTGTAAACGGTAAAAACATTACTCACTGAAACAGGAGAACCTTCTTCGGAGGCTTTTTTGTGATGTTTCACCCGACTTTCAATTTCTGAAATCGCCCTATTAATTACTGGTGTTTGCATTGGACGTAGACCTTTTAACTTTTAGAAAAAATGACCGGGTCAACATCGATCGTGACATTGTGGGGGTTTAGCAATTAACAACGGATTAAAGTGAACAATAGATAATCCTTTGTTTTGATGGACCGTTAATCCGGATAATGAGTCAGCCGAAGGTACAGACGATGAATATGTCGAGCCTTTTTTAAACATAATAAGACAATAACAACTATTTCGGACGCATACTTTATTATGCTGAATATTTTAGCATCTAAATCTCTGTATCACATGATTCTGAGTAACATTAAATTTCAATTCACAAAATTCAATAAATGAAAATAAATGCTCATCACTTTATCACCAAACTACTTTACAAAACTTTACAATGTACATAGAAACATAATTTGGCAGATATCACGGTTCTGTTGTTGTCGTTGCAAGCTATCCCTGGCACATTCTTCTTTATATAGAGATGGCATAGGTTCCAGTGATGTCACGTTTTCTCTTGCTAATTCTGTAGATATGACCGCCAAAACAGATGTATCTACCACCATGAAATGTAGGGAGAAATTTATGTTCAAGCGGTGCATTTGTCATCGTCAGATGATAACCACCTGTGCATTTTCCGTGTTATATATGGGTTTTTTTTGGATTAAAGAAAAGTATAACATGATTATATTTGGGATAACACTACCTTCAATAGTACAAATTCTTATACTTTTTTCGGGCCGAAGGTAGTGGGAAGATAGCTGCAGAACTGTAGCTATATAACCTCTTCCCACAGTATCATCGTGTTTATAAAAGGCGACGTCAGTGTGTCAAAGAGCCTATTTTTGCGAAGCAACTGCAGCTACTGGGAAGATAGTGTTATCCCAACTATAATCATGTTATAGTTGTTCACTATCTAAATTGTAAGTATTTATAAATAAAAGTAATCATCAATTCTTTAAGATAATAATCATTTTCAGTCAAAAGTGTTCAGTTATGATCTACTTGAAATGGTGAACTTTTACTCACTGAAAAAATAGTCAGCAGTCGGCACACCACGCGCCACGAGCTCAACGGATTTTCAGATAACGGCTTAGTTTAAAATCACACTCAACATCAAAGCATACCGCTGGTCCACATCATATGCATATCAAAAGTTGTATACATTGTCCGTAATTTTGCAAGATGGCTGCATAGTTTAGTGAATGTGAGGTGACAGACTATTTTACCTGATTTTTAAAACTATCTCTATTACAATCACACAAAATGAGTTCTGTAAAGAAAACACCAACCCAGGAACCCAGTTCTAAGAAGAAGAGACCCGCTAGCACTCCTGAAAACTGCCCCGACGTGAGTAAATCGGATTCACCTACGGGTATGGCCACGTCACATCAAAACACTAACATCGGCGCTGCGGTGAGAGAAGCGTTGCTGTCCCTGTTTGCACCTCAGTCGGCTCAGATCTTCGCTTCACCACCCCTAGGAGTTCCACAAAATCCTGGTCAGTATCAACCTAGCCTTCATAACCCACCCGAGTCAGATATGACAACAGTGATAAACCTTCTCAAAAACATGCAACACAAACTGTTGAAACTAGATGATATAGAGACTGCTATATCAGATGTCCAAGTCAAAGTATCCGGATTAGAAATAAAGGTTGCAGAATTGGATAGTTTAAAGGATAAAGGGACTGGTATTGAATCCAGTATCGAGTTTGTGAGTGAGAGATTCGATAAGTGGGCTGTTGACAAACAAATTATCAAAAATGATTTAAAGGCGCTTCACACAACTGTAAATGACTTACCGAAAGCTATCTCTGACCTGAAATTAGAAAATTTGCAGATGAAGGAGTATATGATAGACCAGCGATGAAGATCGATGAGGGATAACCTTATCTTCACTGGAATCCCAGAGACAACCTCATCACAGGATCCAGAACAGACAGGGGATGTGCTCAAGAACTTCATCCAGGAGCAGCTCGAACTGGACCCCAGCAGCTTCAGCTTCAAGAGGATCCACAGGATTGGGCCTAAGAGACGAGAAGCAACCAGGCCCCGTTCCATAATTGCTAAATTCAACATCACAGCCGAGAGGGACCTTGTTAATAAGTCAGGCAAGAAACTGAAAGGTAAACCTTACAGTGTATTTGAACAGTTCCCTGAGGAAATAAGCTCATACAGGAAAGACGTACTCTTGCCCTTACAGAGAGAAGCCAGGAGCCAAAACAAACTTGCCCACATTGTTATTGATAAACTTTATGTTGACAATTCTCTACATCCTGTGCCCACTCCGCCTCCCTACCGAGTGCCACCCCAACTAAAGACCTCCACACTGACAGCCAGACCCTCCCACAGGTAGGGGGACGTCGGTGGTAGTGAGAGTGACTCTCAGAAGTGTGAAAGTGTATTACCAGAGACAAATCTAAAATGTGTTAGTTTAAATGTTTGTGGGTTAAGGAGAAGACTTAACTACCCAGATTTCATAGAATTTATTGAGAAACATGACTTTATATGCCTACAAGAAACAAAAACAGATGCATTGGATGATATTCATATAAACGGTTACACATTTTCCTTGAAAAATAGAAAAAATTCATTAGACGTTCTGGTGGAATTGGTTTAGCAGTTAAAGATCACTTTTCTCCTTATGTTACTTTATTAAACTTAGATAATGAGGCAGTTTTATTGGTTAAACTAGCAGGCTGTCTGTTTAACTTAGACCAAGATGTTTACCTAGGTATTGTATACATACGACCTGAATGCTCTAGATTTTCTAGTGAGGAAATGTTTGAATCCATTGAACATAATCTTACATCATTATCAATTAATACTGACAATATCATCCTGACTGGGGATTTCAATGCAAGGACCAAATCTATAATTGATTTGTGTTCTTTTGACACACATCTATCTGAAGAGCTAGATCTTGATGATATCAGATCAGAACTTGATCAAGAAACAATACTTAATAATCTTGATATCCCACTTGAGAGAACATCTAAGGACATAGGTCATCCAAATAACTATGGATTTAGATTGATTGATTTGTATAAAAGTCATAATTTGCTAATATGTAATGGTAGACTTGGCCTGGATAAACACCAAGGTGAAATAACATGCACAGATGTCAGTACAGTAGACTATGTGATTTCATCAACAAATGCATTACCCTTGTTTAATGATTTTAGTATTGCAGAATTTTGCCCTATGTTATCTGATGTGCATAAACCCATCCATTTCAGTCTAAATACCCCAGGTGCTCATTATCAAGACATATATCATGAACAGACCCCTTCTCTTAATAACACAAACATCCCTGATATCAAACCGGGCCAATTCAATCATGATAAAACTGATGTATTCCTTGAAAACATTCCACATGATTTTGTAAACAGACTATGTGTGAAAGCAAGGTCACTAAGGGAAGATCAAGGTAACCCAGTAGAGGTTGTGAATGAAATCGCTCATGAGGTCACGCACGTGCTTATTGATTCTGCACGAAAAACCTTTGGAGAAGTTCCTTATACGGCTAATGTCAATACTCATAGTAAAAAGAAAGCTCATTCTAAGCCCTGGTTTGGACCAGATTGTAAGAAGAAACGCAAGTCATTTCATAAAACAAAAACACTATACTATAAGAACAGAACAGATCATAATAAAACTTTATTCCGTAAAGCAAGTAAAGAATATAAGAAAACAATAAATAAGTACATAAAGAAGGAAACACACTTTATTAGAAATGAATTACGTAAAAACCCAGCATTTATCACCAAAACACTATTGGAGACTGTTGGAAGGTAAACAGAAGGAAGATAGTTGTCCAGTTCCACTAGATACATTTTATGATCACTTCAAAAATGTCAACGAAAGCATGACTGGTGATGACATATCTCATGATTGGGTGAAGGACCCACCAAATTATGATGTAAGTGTACTTAATGATGATATAACTTGAATGAAGTTAATGCTGCTCTCCATAAGTTGAAGAAAAATAAAGCACCCGGCGTAGATATGATTTTGAATGAACACTTACTGTCAGCTTCACCAAAATTGTTACCATTTTATGTCGAATACTTTAATGCTGTACTTCTGACAGGAATATTACCTCAAGCATGGCTTACTGGTACAATTAAACCTATTTTCAAGAAATCAGGAAACCGTATGGATCCCTCCTCATATAGACCTATCTCTATCTTGAGCTGCTTTGGTAAACTTTTTACTAGTATCCTTAATGAGAGATTGAATATATTCTGTGATGACAATGACATAATATCACATGCCCAATCTGGTTTCAGAAAAGGATTCTCAACAACTGATAGCGTGTTTGTAATTCCTAATCTGATAAATCCTTTTAAAGAAATCCAAAAAGAAGCTATTCTGTGCCTTTATAGATTTCTCTAAAGCATTCGATAAAGTTTGGAGAATCGGATTGTGGACAAAACTAAGGCATAATGGTATCAAGGGGAAAATATTGACTTTAATACAAAATATATATAATGATATAAAGTCTTGTGTTATGTTAGAAACTAAAAGATCAGAATTTTCGATTGTCTTTCAGGAGTTAGACAAGGAGAAAACTTGTCTCCGCTTTTATTTTCCTTATTTTTAAATGATCTCGAAGCCAATCTAGTAGATCAAGCATGTGTTGGGGTTGAATTTGAAACTGATAATGAGGATTTTACTATCTATTTCAAACTACTTGTTTTACTGTATGCGGACGATACAGTCCTTTTAGCTGAGACCCACGAGGACTTGCAAAATTCACTGAATTCATTTGCAATGTATTGCGACAAATGGAAACTTCAGGTAAATACTAGCAAGACAAAGATAATTGTATTTGGTTCTGGACCTGCAGCTAGTTATAAGAAATCGTTTTATTTAAATTATGAAAAAATAGAAGTCGTAGACACTTATAAATATCTAGGAACGTTGCTACATAGAAATGGTCGTATGAACTCTGCTGTTAAATACATAGCCGATCTCGGCATGAAAGCATCGATAGCATTATTAAAACGTGCTCGAAACATTAATTTGCCACTAGACCTACTTCTTTCCGCATTTGACAGATTAGTTGTACCGATATTGTTGTATGGATGTGAAATATGGGTACATGAAAATGATATGATAGAAAGAATACATTTAAAATTTATAAAATTAGCAACTGGTTTAAGGTATAGTACACCCAACTTTATGGTATACGGGGAATTTGGAAGAGAACCTTTAAAGATCCAAATTTCGAAGCGACTTGTTTCATATTGGTGTAAACTGACATTTTCGCAACCAAATAACAAAATAGCAGCATTTATCCTCCAATGTATTACTAACGAAAATAAAACAAAAAAGAGCTATTCCTGTTTAAGTCGTATCGAACATATTCTTTGTAAATGTGGATTGCCTGATGTTTTTGATAACCCTCATCTCTACTCAAATTCATGGATCATCTCTAAGGTTGAATCAATTTTAAAAGACTAATTTTTACAGTCATTGAGGAGCGATATAAACAATTCCTCAAAAGGAATTTATTATAAGATTCTGAAGAGCTCTCCTGATTTTGAACAATACCTACTCCTCTCAGACCATATATCCAAACCAACCCTTAAATTTAGAACAAGCAATCACAAACTTCCAATAGAAACTGGCCGATGGCAAAATATCGCAAAAGATCAGAGACTTTGTAAGTTTGATTGGAGATGAGTTCCACTATATATTTAAATGTATCTTTTTTATGGATTTACGTAACTTATTGTTTGTTAAAATTTCGCCAACTTTTTTCAAGTAAGATTTCTACCCTCAAACAATTATCTAATTTTATTAAGATTGTTTGTAACCAATTTGATTGAATTATGTCATATATGCAGTTATCTTGCTGTACATTCTATGTATATTACATTGTATACTCATGTACCACCGATGGTGGATCTTTTTGAGTAATAAACGAGTGATGATGTAATGAGGTGAGACTTAAATAAGGTATCTGTCTGTCTATCAAAAGTTATAATAATAATGGATTTGTTGAGCGCCTAATTTCCAACTCATGGCTGTTCAACGGCGCTTGAACATGTCTAGACGTGTTAGAGTTCAGAAAAGAGGTGGGTTTTCAGTTGAGAACGGAATGAGGTGACGTTCTCTGTACATCTGAGTTTGTATGGGAGAGAGTTGGAAGGTCAACGTCCGGACCCCACGTCCTATGCGTGAACCTAATTACTTAAATGACATTGTAAATACAACTTTTCAATTACACCGCCTTATAAGTGCCGACAAACGATTCATTGAAATCACTGAAGCGTGTCTGCCGGGTTTGACGTCACTCCCGGCGTTTTGATATCAGCGGACATGATATTTCACGCTTCATTGTCAGATCCTTCGTGATTCCGTAGTAGACAATTTCCAAATGCAAGGCATAACTCTTGCCAGTCTCCATTACTGGCTGATTTTAGCCTTGCAGTATTTCCTTAAGAAATCAGTGGTTAGAACTCCAGGTCCACTATGCATTTCTGATGCAGCGATTCACTATCTATAGGCACAACAAAGCGAGGGAAATACCGCAAGGCTTAAATCAGCCAGTAATGCAGACTGGCAAGAGTTATGCCTTGCGTTTTGGAAGTTGGTGGTAGAGAGCCCAGTTAAAGGTGCGAAGGGATATGCACGTTCGAATCCCATCAGATTGAAATTAAAACATCAAATGAGGTTATTTCGGAGTTTAAAATTCACGTTTAAGTCTACCTTCACGGGCAGAGATATTCTGTATGGGCTTGAAAGGAGGTTTACCAACTTCCAAACGCAAGGCTAAACTCTTGCCAGTCTCCATTACTGGCTGATTTTAGCCTTGCAGCATTTCCCTCGGTTTGTTGTGCCAAGATAGTGGATCGCTGCACCTGAAATGCATAGTGGGCCCGGATTTTCAAGCACAGATATTTTAAGGAAATACTGCAAGGCCTAAATAAGTCAGTAATGGAGACTGGCAAGAGTTATGCCTTGCATTCGGAAGTTTGAGGTTTACCTGAGATAAGAATAACCTCCAAAATGACATGAATATGACGCCTGAGGTTTATATGAATTTAAATAACCTCGGGTGGTATTTTGGCTCGAATCAAGGCAAAATACAATTCCATGAATACTGATATTACTGGCAAATAATAGCAAATAATAGCAAATAATAGTAAATAATAGCAAATAATAGCAAATAATAGCAAATAATAGCAAATAAAACAATGAACATAAACCTGTTAGTTTAAGGGCGCTGAAGCACGAGTTTCTTATTCAAATAAAGTGCTCTAAAAATATTAATAAGTGTTATCAATAGCTAGATAATATGCCTACTCTAAATAGATAAAAAGAGTTATAAAACGAAGGTAGGCCTATTCATGGTTCGGTTACGCCATGCGACCCAATTTCCCATCGAGCGGCCGTTTTCATATGTTATCATTAAAATGGCCGCTCGAGGGTAGTTCAGGTGTTCTGGGTGATGCAGCGATACCAAAACACTCAGGATAGAGTTTTAACTATGGTACTATGTGGAATGGTCAAACTTCTTGCTGACTGAACTCTCAATTTCTCATGAGACCTACAAGTCTACCTCTCACACTGAAGAGTTCCACATCAACTTCGCTTTATACGTCGCACCATTTTCTTCGAATGGTTAGGTCTCATACTGCCTACAGTCCCAATCTGCCAAAATCCCACTCTGCCTACACAAAATAGTGTAGGCAGTTTGGGAAATGATTTTTTACCCATATCATAATGGAATAACCTATTTTCCAGTTACTAACATCATGACAGAGTCACGCTCATACAGATAAAGTTAACCTGTTTATTTAATATTACAAATATTGACATAATCATGTCAGAGTACCTAAGTTCTTGCATCTACTAACCAGTTTACTAGCAGATTATCTTCAGTTATACAATTATACAGAAACAGTTAACATGTTAATTTAGAAAATAGTCAGAGAAGGATTAACTGAATCCTTGCATTTTCGCATAGTCTAAATGTATAGCCTATATCTAATGAAATGTGATTATGAACCTTTAATGATAAAACTATTAAAATATATAAAATGCTGTTTACCCCTTTTTAAATAATGTCATATTCTTACATCATTGTATATACCTATATGTTCTCTATATCACTTGTGTGGTTTTTAAGAATAAAATCTGTTCTGTTCTGTTCCGCACTAACATATTTTCCTTAGAAACAGTTAACCTGTTTATTTAGCATTGCAGAGTAGAATTAACTTACCTTTTATTTACATCCTTTGTGATAACTGTCTAAGATAATGGAAATACTTAAATTATTGAGAATATGATATCAACTCAGTTAATTAAGCTCAAGATAACTTAGGATGGGAAGCAACATCATCCATCCCACAATGGCAATTTGTACAGCGTGTTGAATACATCACTTCACAAGCAGGAGGACAGCAAGTATTCTTTGCAGGATACCGCTATCGTTTGAATGTCAGAAGACACTTGATCAAATTTGCAAAGTAATTGACAAATAATTGAAAACATGTATGACATTGAAAGCATAACCATGCAAAGATTGAGATGTACTGTGTATATGTCAACAGTTTTGTACCTTTGTTATTGTTCCCCCAGTGCAGATGAAATAAAGACATCTGGAACCGGTAATTTGGTTGAGTTCTTTTTTTTTAGAGGTAGAACAGGTCAGCATATAACCCTGACTTCCTGATCACTGGACCGTAACATGTTGTTATAAGCTGTAGGCAGATTGGGACTGTAGGCAGTATGGGACGCTACCCTTCGAATAAGGATAGCCTAACCGTTTTCTATGGATATGGCTTATCGGGTCGTGTAATATTTTTTACCCTCTAACGTACGTAACAATATCTTGTATAAACTTTAATAATTAATGGGGAATTTGAGAAAACATAACATGCAAAAAACGTGCTACAGCACATTTATACTTTTGACCATATGCATGATGCATCCAAAGACGTAGGCTGGCTCACATCATCGACACATCTACCCTTGATGCATCCAAGACGTAGGCTGACTACCTGTTTTAAATAGCTTAACGCATTTAACCCGTCGTATTATAATTTGTCGATAAAATATAAACATTAGACACTTCTTTTATGAAATATCCATAAATCAATCGAGGAGCATGATCGATCTATACCTGACGAGATCAGTCTGCATCGATCAAGAGATTCAAAGGAACCGCCCGACAGGTGTTCGTTGCCATTAGCAACCACCAGGTAAACTTCAAGATGGCGGCCTACGAAACATAGCAGTTGAACACGAGCGTGCAGGTACATGTCATTCGGATATAAGCAGTTTTGGGTAGGTTTTGTGAATAACAAATTATAATTTAAACATATTATTGTTATTTTATGTTTTTATACAATGACGATGAACTTGCTGATTATGAAATGCTAGTGCTACCGTCAATATTCTTGTAAGTCTAATCAACGCAAGATCCTGATCTCGGCTTTTGTTTTGGTTTCCAATGTAAACATATTTTGATCATATTTACAAATCTCACCTTACTACCAATGAGCTTTTTAACACGTGTTTGAGATAAACAATAAATTGAAATTTTATTAATGTAGTATGACGAAATATATTGAAATGAATTTACTTGTTTCTGTAATAATTTTGATAAAACATTTCAACACTAATATTAATCAAGATTATGATTTATTACTGCTTGAACTAATGGTATTAATGAAATAATTATATAGATGTCTTATGAAATGCAAATATAATATTTGTTTTTGAATTTGTTTAGTTGAATTAGAAGTTGTTAACCATGTGAAAGTTATTTCAAATCAATTTATAAATTGGGTAAAAAAAATAAGTATTTGTTCCCTCATATAGTTCAGTGGCAACATTTCATCAATCTAAATGCATGTTGTTTTAAAACGTAATGTATAATCAAACATAAAAAGATACACTATTTAAAAAAAAAAAATTCTTTGATTGAAATCTAGCTGTGAGTGGCATACTAGATGAAGAAGCTGAAAATGATTGTAAATGCAAGGAAATGTAAGGTTTTTACACAAATTATTAAATTGAAAATGGCAAAGATAAAAAAAAACCAGGGTTATTAATTGAACTATCAGTAATAGATTATACAAAAGGTCAATAATTATTAAATTGTATTTATTTTTTGAAAAATGAATTATATACAAAGTAACAACGTTGATAAAAAGCAATCTTAATAAATAATCAAGTCTTCTATAACAAGGTGTGTGGGATCAATAACTAGTATTAATCACTGCTATCAATCAAGTTATGCACAGAGTTCTATGATTACACTATCGATAGTATCTTTAAAAAAAACTATGAATAGTATCGATAGCATGGCTAACTATCAATAGTTTCAATAGTTTATTCAAACTAGTTGTTTATTGAATTTTTATATTCAATATTATATAAATTAGCACACAAATACAGCTTTTAGATTCGAAAAATGGTGGAACATTCAGAACAGATCACAGGGAGATAAAATTAACAATATGTTAGGTACCAATATATGCTTCGAAATGTCGTGTATTGTCACATTAAAGAAGTTGTTAAAACAGAAAATATTCCTGAGCTTCTAACTACCTTTCACTTGTTGACAGAGGTGAGGTGAAAGATGGACCGCAAGAGGAAGAGCAAGTCGAAGATTGTTCCGTCTGATGACTCCGAGAGTGTCCAAGGCCATGTCAACCCAGCTTTTGAAATGGCAGTTAACAATATAAGGTTAAAGTCTACCAGTTGTACATTTTGTATGAATTAATTAAGAGAGATAAGGTTTCTTTTCAATGTTTGACTACATTGTAATGCAACATTCTCACGTATGCCTATTAAATAAGTTTTCGTTGAATGTTTTGAAGCACAATGAGGTTATGTAATATCTAGATCTCACTATCAATCAATGGTTGGACAACTGCTAGATACCAGGAAATATAGGTGCTTTCATGCATGCTGTAAGCCATGTGTTTCTTCAGAAACAATATTTTCCTTTACAGCAGTGCCTGAAATATGTCTGTCTTGTTTAGGTCCTGTTTAATATGATATTTATTAAACTTGCAAGTGATATTGGTATTTAACTTGCTTTCACTCTTTTGATGCGAAACCATTCACTCGTATAACAATTGTGTTAAACCGGATGTTGATCAATATCATCTATGTATCAGATTTGCCAAAAGATACTTAGTGTTTTATATATTCTTATTGCTATATACTGCTGTTTGTTGTATTTCTACCTTATTTACTGTTTGCTATATTGCATTATAAAATATGCTATCAACTTCCCTATGCAAGGCATACGTTTTTCCAATCTCTTCTCTTCTCCAATCCGTTTTTAAAATGAACGTCATTTACCAACTATCCACGGTTTGTTAAATCTAATAAATAGAACATTTGACATGTCACAGCGAATACCATATATATCTCATCTCGTGAAGAAGAAATAATATATTTACACTCGTGGTTGTGCCACTTAATATACATTTCTACTTCACTCTTATAATTAGAGATATACCTGGTATTCAATGAGAAATGTCAAATATCCTCTATATATGTCATATGCTACATGCTTTCTGGAATATGTTATGTGCCATATGTCATATACCAAATGCTTTCTGGGATATGCTATATGCCATATGTCATATGCTACATGCTTTATGGGATATGCTTTATGCAATATGCTATATGTCATATGTCACATGCTTTATGGGATATGCTTTATGCCATATGCTATATGTCATATGCTACATGCTTTATGGGATATGCTAAATGCCATATGTCATATGCTACATGCTTTATGGAATATGCTATATGCCATATGTCATATGCTACATGGATTATGGGTTGTTATATGCCATATGCTATATGTCATATGCTACATGCTTTATGGGATATGTTATGTGCTATATGTCATATGCCACATGCTTTCTGGGATATGCTATATGCCATATGCCATATGTCATATGCTACATGCTTTATGGGATATGCTTTATGCTATATGTCATATGCTACATGCTTTATGGGATATGCTAAATGCCATATGTCATATGCTACATGTTTTATGGAATATGCTAAATGCCATATGTCATATGCTACATGGATTATGGGTTGTTATATGCCATATGCTATATGTCATATGCTACATGCTTTATGGGATATGTTATGTGCTATATGCCATATGTCACATGCTTTCTGGGATATGCTATATGCCATATGTCATATGTCATATGCTACATGCTTTATGGGATATGCTTTATGCCATATGCTATATGTCATATGCTACATGATTTATGGGATATGCTAAATGCCATATGTCATATGCTACATGCTATATGGGATATGCTATATGTCATATGGTACATGCGATATGGGATATGTTATGTGCAATAAGCCATATGTCACATGATTTATGGGATATCATATATGCCATAAGCCATATGTCATATGCTACATGCTTTATGGGATATGCTTTATGCCATATGCTATATTTCATATGGTACATGCGATATGGGATATGTTATGTGCAATAAGCCATATGCCACATGCTTTATGGAATATGCTATATGCCATATGTCATATGCTACATGGATTATGGGTTGTTATATGCCATATGCTATATGTCATATGCTACATGCTTTATGGGATATTCTATATGCCATATGTCATATGCTACATGCTATATGGGATATGCTATATGTCATATGGTACATGCGATATGGGATATGTTATGTGCAATAAGCCATATGTCACATGATTTATGGGATATCATATATGCCATAAGCCATATGTCATATGTCATATGCTACATGCTTTATGGGATATGCTTTATGCCATATGATATATGTCATATGCTACATGCTTTATGCCATATGCCATATGCAATATGCCATATGTCATATGCTGCATGCTTCATGGGATATGTTATGTGCCATATGCCACATGCTTTATGGGATATGCTATATGCTATATGCCATATGTCATGCATCATGCTTTATTGGTTGCTATATGTCTTATGCTACGTGCTTTATGGGATATGCTATATGCCATTTGTTATATGTCATATGGTACATGCGATATGGGATATGCTATATGCCATATGTTATATGTCATATGGTACATGCGATATGGGATATGCTATATGCCATATGTCATATGCTACATGCTTTATGGAATATGCTATATGCCATATGTCATATGCTACATGCTTTTTGGGATATGCTATATGCCATATGTCATATGCTACATGCTTTATGGGATATGCTATATGCCATATGCTATATGGGATATTTCAGATAAATGTTATAGATGTTATAAATATTACTCACCTGTAGAAGATACTGAAATGTTAGTGCGGGTCCCGGAATTATCCGGGCGGGCTATAAGCGATTCGTAGGTACTCCAGTACGGATCCCGGATCGCTTACTTAGAAGAATTCACGCCTGTCTATGTACTGGGCTAGCCTCCATACCGGGTCCCGAGTCGATTGTTTCCGCGACTCGCTGCATGAGAATGGCTGTATTTATGCCTCGCAGCCCGCAATGAGAATAAAACTTTCTTCAGTGTCTGGTCAGAACGTCCAGCAAAATTCACACCAATTTGCGTGTGCATTGTTGACCCGTAACGCATCGATAATTAGCTTTACAAAAGGCCAATTTTGTCCTGCTTCGCTCCGATGGCTACACTGCCCGGCGGCTAATTAGCACCTAAGTGTCTGCACTGCCCCGGGGTGAGATAGGCCCGTACAGGCTTATCTGTCTCGCATCCCGCCACATGGGCAGATAGCCTATGCTTATCTGTCTCGCATCTCGCCACATGGGCAGATAGCTTCTAATTACGGGAAGATATTGCGATAAGCTACCTTTCTCTCGCACTTCGTATCATATGAACCAATTGGTTGTTTTCATTTTTTTTTATAACAAAATAAAGAGGAAAGAATGGCCTTTATTCCCATATAAAAATCGCAATTGCGCTAACATAACTGAAAATACAGCAATCGCACAGAGATAGCCGACTTTCGCACTTTTGAATTTTGATACATGTGGCGCATTTACCCCAACATGCCTCGGCGCTCTATTTCTAAGAAACTACTTGGGATATTTTCATAATTTTTTTATCAGTATATAGATAAAAGAATTGTCTTCAATTCCATATAAAATACGTGTATTTTCGGCAATAACTTTTGATGCGCCAGGTGTCGCGCAGAAGGTGATATTCGGCTTTGAATAAGTGGCGCTCTTAGCATATACCATCATTACGGGCTTTATAACTTGTGAACCGCAAGTCCGATTTTTATAATTTTTACATCATTGTAAAGAGAAAAACATTGTCTTCAATTCCATGTATAATGCGCATGTTTTCGGGAAGAACTCTGCATGCGCAAAGCGCCGCGCCAAAAGGTATAATTTTCGCACTTCATAACTTTTGAACCGCAAGTCCGATTTTTATAATTTTTACATCATTGTAAAGAGAAAAACATTGTCTTTAATTCCAGATATAATGCGCATGTTTTTGGGAAGAACTATGCATGCGCGAAGAGCCGCAATATTGATGTACGCATAAGTGAAGAAGTATGATAATATATAACTAAAATACTGTTCTTTTGATACGCAAATATAGAGCTTTATAAACGATGAACAACTGTCATGACGGAATTTTGTTTCCAGTTTTGGAAAAAAAATTATAACATAAAAGTGAAAATATATTTGAGTACGGGACCCGCCGCTCGGGGAAAAGCCTTTTCGTGGGAATATTTTCTCAGGAAAATATTTCACTTTTCGGAGTTTCTAAAAATGCGTGAACATTTTTGTTACTGATGCCATTTGCGAAAGGTTTTTATTTCTAAAATTCAAATGCGAGGGCGCACCTTTCCAAACCATTTGAATTGAATTTATTATTTTATCTTTTACATTATTGAATAAAAGACGTTTCATTCAATAAGATTTGAAGAATTATTTATATGTGTAGCGGACTGAACTGAGCAGATGGAGAATTTGATTCCTCACCACTTTTATTACCAAAGTTCTTTTGTATCACAATTACTTTTTTAGGTATTAGTTTTTTCATGAGCAGGGGAATTTCCGACGGGATTCGCCATGACATAATGAGAAAAAATTCCCATGAACATGGGCGTGGTCCGTCATCTTCGGGACCGACCCACAAGTATAAATATCTACCGGGGGGTGCGCGGACCCCCCCGCTTTTGGTCGCCACCCCCCAAACTTTTTGTGCAAATTATTTTTTTGTTTCTACTTTGAAATAAAGGTTCGTGTCATTCCGAGGTATGAAGGTTTCTGCTATATATGTCGAGAGGGCATGGGAACCCATTCCCAATAGAATCCGGGGTTCGTCCCATAGGATTGTTCCTCGGAGTCTCTCGTTCTCAAAAGAGAACATGGGAAACCTGTCCCGCGATTGAATCCGGGGTCCGCCGCGGAAGACGGGGACGGGAATTCCCGGAGAGCATGGGAGTATGCTCCCATGGTTCGGCTCCGCCTCGAGAGACTGCTCCTTGGATGCTCTGCTTCTCGAAAAGAGAAGTCATTCGGCAACTGACAACCCGAGCTTCCCTGACATAGTAGTTTATTTTCCGGGCCTCGCGCCCGGTGCTACACGTCGCCGAGGAAATCAGAAAATGGTCCGTTTGACATATGCGTCGGAAAAATCGGCGCGATGTCAGAAGCCGTCGGCGCCGTCGGCGCTTGCGGCGCAGTCGTCCTAGATGCGCCGGGAGGTTCTGAAACTGGCAAATGAACGTCCATGAAGCTCACATTCATTATCTCTGTATGTTTATTGTCTCTAATCACATGTTATATGTTGCATACATCTAACGCATTTTCAATCATTTACAGGTTGAAGCAGAATGCTGCGCGGACGTGGACGCAAGGCCCTGCGACGGCCTAGGACGTTGCATACTAGGACACGCAGCTTTGAAGCCGTTACAAGCGACGACGACTTCATCAACGAGATCCATGCTGATGAAGCCTCTGATATGGAGTCAACTGACAGTGATGGTAGCAGTGGTTTAGACAGTGATGATGCATATGATCGGGACACTGTAATAGATAGTGAACATGGTGACACAGATGCTCTGAGTGATATAGAGACAGAGATTGCCAGAAAGATTCTAGCCGCCGGTAATTCCACCGAAGAAGACTTTAGTGGTTTTGAGGAGGAGTTTGCCGAAATACCACAATATAATCATGATAATTCACAGACGTTTGATGAGTGGGTGGATGGTCCGCGGCCACGTGTAAACTTGCCTTTCACTGGTCAAACTGGGTTGCGCCAGTTCATAGAACTTCCTGAGAACCCTGAACCTATTGACTTTTTCAATTTGTTTATACATAATGATGACTATGAGGATATGGCAACGGAAACCAATAGATATTTCAAACAAGCAATGGAGGACAAAATTCTAAGACCCCGTTCAAGAATGCAACAGTGGCAAGACACTAATGCAGAAGAGATGAAGGTATTTGTAGCCATGACAATTGCCATGTCATTGGTTGTGCAGAGAAACTTTGCTGATTACTGGTCAACAAGTGATGTTACCTCAACGCCTTTCTTCGCCAAGTGCATGCCCCGAGACAGGTTTTGGCTTCTTATAACCTACCTACACTTGGCTGACAACAGGAGGATGCCGGGCCGTAACACCCCGTGCTTTTCACCAATAAATAAACTGGGACACTTGTATAACCGGATAGTTCACCGTTTTTCAAGAGTGTATAAACCGCATCAAAACATTTCAGTCGACGAGGGCATGGTGCCCTGGAAAGGTAACTTATCTTTCAAAGTTTATCTTCCCGACAAGCCTAAGAAGTATGGGATAAAGGCTTTCATGTTGTGTGACTCGCACAACGGATACGTTTGCAAGTTCAAACTCTACACTGGAAAAACGAATGAACCGGTTTCTGAAGGTGGCAAAACTTATGATGTAGTCATGGACTTGGTGAACGACTACGTTGGACAGGGGCATCACATCTTTATGGACAACTACTATTCGTCCACAAATCTGTACATAAATTTGTGGGAGCGGGGAATAGGTGCCACGGGGACGTTGAGAGCCAATCGAAAGGGACTTCCTGATTCAGTCAAGAAACCTAAAAAGAAAGCCAAGCAAGGGGACATGACAGTTTCTCACAACCATGGCCTACTCGTTCTTCGCTACGAAGATAGAAAATCAGTGCTTCTCATGTCTACTGTTGAAGATACACAACTTGAACAAACAGGGAAGAAGAACCGGGCAACAGGGGAACCAGTTCTCAAGCCGCGCATTGTAACAACGTACAACAAGTACATGGGAGGTGTTGATCGGGCCGACCAGATGTTGTCGTACACGCCGTTCCGAGTGAAGACCCTGAAGTGGTGGAAACGGGTTTGGTTTCACGTTCTCAACGTTGCCATGTTGAACTCTTACATCGTTTATAAAGAATACAGCAAAGATAAACCTCTAAAAACAAGTCGGGAATACAGGAAGGCTTTGGCGCAACATATAGTAACATTTGCGGACAAGGAACAAGTTCCATCACTTTGCAGACGTCCCCGTGGTCGGCCGAGCACGAGCGACGAGAGTGTCACTCGTCTTCATGGACGTCACTTTCCGACGAAGATTGAGCCTGTCGGAAGGAAGAAAAACGTCACAAGGATGTGTGTGGTATGCTCTAAGGCAAAACGCGCCGTCCTCGCAAAACAGATTGAAGAAGGCAATGGGCCAGCAAGGAAGAAAAAACGAGTAGGCAGAGAGTCTTCTTATGAATGTACAGATTGTAATGTTTCTCTGTGCGCCGCACCATGCTTCAAACTGTACCACACCGCCACTGACTATTCCAGGGCTTACATCACTGCCACGGAAAAAGAAAGAAATGAAGAAGGGAATGAAGAAGAAGAAAATTGAAAGTAAAGAGAGCCAAAGTGTGGACTAGTATATACACATTATATACATACCTTGTTAGGTCCCTAAAGCTGTTCTGCGCACAACCGCAGGTAAATATTGTGTATATTTGTACATAAATGCATTGTAATTTCATTGTAATACATGTCATTGCAAATAAAATATTCTTTATTTTATCAAAGAGACAGAGAAAGTGAATGCGAGCTATCATTGGAAGTTCAGCCAGAACCGCATCATAAAAAAACACCCATAAATGCTGAACCGGGTGGCCGATTTTCATAAAACTTACATGGGGTAAAGAGGAAAGATTCGGCTTTGATTCAATATAAAATTTATACATGCGCACGAAAAACTAAAGTTGCGGCACGTGCCCCGATATGCGCGATAGTCAAAAAGTTGCCTCAAAGTACCGAGGGTACCTTCATTTGGCACGCTATAGCTTCCGAACGAAGTTGCGCATTTTTTTTCTTTTTACATCATCGTAAAGAGCAATAAATTGTCTTCAATTCCATGTATCATATGTATATGCGCAGCGAAAAATAAACATGCGGCAAATGATGCGCCAGATGTCGCAAAAAGTTAGTTTTTCAAAAATGAATTTTCTAAGTACTGGGGGTGCCTTCCTTACGCTCTTCATATATTGCGAACCATTTGACGTATTCCAATAATTTTTATATCATTGTAAAGAGGAATGAATTGTCTTCAAGTACATACGTGTTTCGCATGCGCGCGAAATAATTTACGATTTTATAAAGCTGGAAATAAAGACAAACTTTACACCGCGCAACATGTATTGCGTTCGCCGCGGTGATTAGTGTATGCTGTGCTCATTAGTACCCATTAGTTCCACGCGCGCTCGGCTCTGGCACCCTCGAGGAGGTCTCGAGGAGGTCTCGAGGAGGTAACGGTACTGTAATTAGCACAGTCCCGGGGGGACCAAGCAGTGCCAGTAAATTGGTGCGCGTCGGGACCATTCACGTGGTACTGTCGGGGTAGCGTCACTCTCCTTTGGTTGGTTATATTTTCTGAACCATAAGTCGTATTCTAATAATTTTTATGTCATTGTAAAGAGGAATAAACTATCTACAAGCACATATAAATTTCGCAATATGCGCGCTCAGGAGTTTTGATTTCATGAAGCTGGAAATAAAGACAAACTTTAGATGACAATAGAATTATAACCATAGGTCGCATTCTAATATTTTTTATATCATTGTAAAGACAAACATCTGGTCTTCAAGTCCATATAAAAATTTCAGTAGCGCGCTCCAAATTCATGATGTTATAAGGCCCGAATTAAAGACAATCTTTACAAAGTAATAGAAAAGTAAAGAAAAATCGTAAAAAAATAATTCGAAGATGCGGGTATAAAGCAACCATTTGTGTACGGGTGCCGCGACTTGAATTTGTATTCAACGCCCGTATATAGCCCGTATTCGCCATGTAGATGCGGTATATTTCGTAAAAACGGTACCGGAATCGCCGCCTGGAAATTCCGCCAGCAGAGCTCGTTAGTGCCTAAGCTCAAACTACTGCTGCGAGCTGCGAGCCTGTAAATTCCGCCACAGGGGCTAAAAAGGGTAAAATATATATACGCAACGTAAGGGTTAAACCAGTGTAATACTGCTTCATATAACATGACAGTGGTAGGCAGTTGTGACGTCATAATGACAGTTCTGCCATCACCATTGTACCTAAATCGTAGAACGTTTACTGAATTTTCAACACACTGATGCAGTTACGTTTGCATTATGTGGACAAGTGAAAACAGAGTACTAAACTTCTTTCCATATAATGGAAACTTGTTTGATGCCAATGGTATTACATGGGAGTTTGATGAGTATCCTCTGTGTATATTAATTGTTGCATGTATAATATGATTTTCATGTTCCAGTTCCTCCTCTAAGTTCAGGGAAGTCACCAAAGAGATCACAGACAAACACAATGCACTCCTTGTAATATCCAATGTCAAACAAGCTGCCTCCAAATGGAGTAATTATGTTACAAAGAAAAGAGTTCGCAAACAAAACAGTAAGTAATATTTCTTTATTTTTTGTTATATAGTTCCTCTTTTCTGCATAGATAGTGAATACCTTTTGTTACAAGTTTGCCAGAAAATGTATTGACTTTTTGAAATTATATTTACAATGTCATTGTGGTTGTCTTTATGAAATGACAAAAATATTATTTATTATAACTTTTAAAAACAACATTATTTATGAATAATCTTAAAAGTAGAAATGTTATGTTTTCAATTAAATTGGAAAACATAAGGGGAAACCTCAAAGCTTTGCTAGTACAAATCAGAAGTTTAAGAGTTGTTCAAAAGGTATTATTTGAGATATTCAAAACTGCTTTTAGCAAATACACACAGCTGATATTATTTATCATATTTAGAAATTATAACAATCATATCTAACGAACATTTCACTCCAGGGGACCATTTCACAAACAAACTTTTCATTTAAGCTTATGCTGTGAGTTATGATAAGCTTTGTGCAGTGGAACCCTGAAATTATATCTCTTGGTAACATTTAGTGTTGTTTAAATATAGACCCAAATGAGTGCACAGAAGCTGCAAAACGTAACATTGATCGGAAGGCGTGTGAGTAGTATAGATATAATGATATATATAACCTACAGTGGATTTCATAACATTGGAAGTGGTTTTGGTGAAGTGTTTGAGCCTACCAGAGGAATTGAATGAATAAAATTTAAAAATAAATAGACCCATTTGCTCTGGTAGGTATCCATGTACTAACAGTGTGGTAACATCCTTTATGTGGTGTGTATAATGTTTCCCTCAAATTGTGTCGGTTTTGTTTTTAATCACTGAAATCTTATTATGAAGCTTATCTATTTGGATAAGTAGTAAGAAATGTTGATATCATTTTGTTAATCATGCAATACTTTGATAAATTCTAAAAACCTTTGGAAATTCTCTTTTTGATGCTATATTTGTTTTACTCTCTGCAAGCATGTATATATGTGTATTACACAAAGTAAATAATTATGAACTGATTTATTGCAAGGGAGGAAACTTTGCTAGAAAAAGAATTGAATTTAGCGGCCATAGTGATGTCATTGTGCGCTAGATTTCCCAAATACAATTTTCACTTAAAAATCTTCCTTCTCAGTTCTCTCTTAGCAAATCTCAGAACGAAATCATTCATATATTAGTTCACTTAAAAACAGATCAAAAATATTTTTGTGGAAAAGACATTTTAGCATATCATAATTCTTGGGGCATACAGTCAGGCCTCGATAATCCGAACGCTTCCGTTTTTCATCAAAAACGTTCGGATAGTGAAATGTTCGGACTACTGAGTACTGAGGACTACTATAGAGATTAGTTTGGTTACATCTTCCTATCGTTCGGAAACTGCGAGATTCGGATTATCGGTGGCCGGATTATCGCGGGTTGACTGTATATACTTTTCTCATCAAAATAACATTTTTAAAGAAGGGTTCTTTTTGGGTTATTTTTTTTGGAAACTGAATTCGAGGGGATATTCACCTTTACACATATATATGCTATTAATACATGATTAAAACACAGTCAATTTCAAAGATGTAAATGAAGGTAATATTTTGATGATTTTAGATTTCACAACTTGAAAAAGACAAGCGCACATTGGTTGAAAAATAAAGCAATGAGAACTGGCGCTACGAGTGGGGAAAACGTTGCTATGGCATAACAGTAAATTGTTTATTTGTTTTATGACAGGTATTGTGTTACTATTTGAATATTCTATCAGTGTATATCTTTTATTATTAAAAAGTTGTAAAATTAGGTGCAATATAACATGTTTTCATTTCCCGTTTTTCTAAAAGATGATGGACAATCAGCAATAGAACTGTCCCTTTAAGTAATATGTTGCAGTGGCTTGGACTGTGTTTTATACCATATACTAATATTAAACATGTTTTTAAAGAATATCCCTCAAATTATTTTTCACAAATATACCCTTGTTAGACAAAATACCTTGTGTGTTTTTTAAGATTACAGCAAATGGAAACAATTAAGTTCATTAATAGATACAGTATTTTGCAAATATAAAACAACTGAGAAATGTTAACAAAAATGTCTCCAGTACTTTCAAGAGATAATTCATTTCTATGATTTTTAATCATTATGGTATGTCACATATTATTGTTTGCCTATTGAAAAAAAAACAATGTAATATTATATGACAATATTAAATTAGAGTAAGACCGCTGCATGTCATAATAGTTTGCAGTTATGACGTGACACTGTTAGTACCTGAGTGTCACAATAAATTCATCACATTGTGAACAGTTTTGCTTGATTATTATGGTATGATTATAAACAGAATACTGAACTCCTTTCAAGTAATACCATCTTGTGAATGATTTGATATCAAACTCTCTCTCTCATTTATTTCCTAATCATTAACTCATTTAATAAAGACAGTATTACATGGAAATTCATTCATTCTCTATGCATTGTCACCTTCCCATACTATTCATTTCAAAGATTGCATTGATCTCAAAATGCTTTGAATAAAAAACTACTTTTCATTTCAGGTAAAATTGGTAATGGTTACTTCCATACTTTTCACAGCAGTGTTTCCCTTCTTTCCTCTTCCCTGTACACCTCTTCAGAATATGTGATGAGTTAACTCTGTGCCTTAGAGTTCTGTTTAATAATATATGTTACATAATGAATGAATGATCCTAATGCCGAGTATTTTTGAGAAAATGATCTGTTTAACACAAGCACATTATGCCTAATTATCTGTTAAGCAATTTCATACCTGAAGCATTACAAATTTCTGGATTTACAATATCTGTATTCTACTTATATTAGATGTTTTAGTGTAGATATATCAAGCAAATGATGTAGATCCATAGATTTGTAATTCGATCTTCATCTTACCAACTTCTAAATGCCTCTTAAAGAAGTAATTTGATGCTAATGTTTGCTAATTTTCCTTTACTTATGTATATGTAATGTATGAAATGAATTAAGTAATGTAAACTTATTTTCATGTCGACGTCAAATACAACATCATGACAAGAACAAAGTGTTCTCTTTGTGATGTAAAAATTACTATTGTCAGTGAAAAGCATGTCATGAATACCCATATGTATACTCAACAAAAAACGTAGAGGTCCACACCAAATTTCAAATCCAATACATCATGTAATAAAATCCAAGAGAAATAACTTTTTTGTTGGGTATAACTGAACTCCATCATCCTGAATGTTTTTCAGTCTTTATGTCATTATAAATCTTTGTATTTTGGCCAATGTTCAAAATTACAATAAACTGAAGTGAAATTCTTAATTATCTTTATTCATAATTATGGAGAGAATACTTTAGCTATTTTATTTACAAATGGTTGTAATAGGGGACATTCAATAAACAAAATAAAAGTTTCCGATGTAAAGAATATGATTGAAAGGTAGTTGACAAATAGATAAAGAAACAATTAACTCTTTACAAGCGTAGCAGTGTGCTGAGTTATAATTTCTTTCACAAGCGTAGCAGTGTGCTGCACCTGAACTCCATTGTGAGTACTGCTATACTAACACAGAAAAGTTAACGAAATGCAGCAAAGCCAATACTTAGAGACTGGCACGAGGTATGATTGCTGGGAAAGTTGGATGAGTTAGTGCCAACTATTTTAGAAGACTGATTTACAGGAGCCAGATGTTATTATAATTGCAAATAATCCATAGGGCTGTTTCACTAACCGATCTTAGCCCTAAGATCAATCTTAGCCAATGTTAAAAGTTGGGCCTACGATTTATCTTAGGGCTAAGATCGGTTAGTGGAACGGTCCCCTGGATTATTTAAATTGTCACTGGCTAATGATGAACTTAGCTATAAGATGACCATTAGGAAATTATAGATTCTTATATTTTGTCAGTGTACATTTATCTTTGTTCCCATTAAATATGTATTTCTATTTCCCTAACATCAGGGACTATCCCTCTTGGTACGTATTCTAGATGAGCACCTTAAATAAGCTATCACACACAACGGTCATAGGATGTTATGTGATATTTGTGGTTCTTTAGATATTGTCTGTGTGTATTGCTTAGTTTAAATCTCGGTGGACTATCGGCTGTCATACCCTGGCGAGCAAATACAACAAATAAAAAGTAAAAAAATATTATATGAAGGCTAACTAGATAATCGTGATCTTGACGTTATAACAAAAGTAAAGTCTTATTAACAGGGGAGCATGTTGACTCCTGAAAATATATACATAGAACCAAATGAAAGAAAATAGGGAGCAAATGCCTCCGATTAATTACGGCCTGCCACTATGATTTCAGAACTCATTTCAACAACTTCTAACGTTCACCTAGTATGCAAGTGCCTCAACGTTCTCACTGCGTTGAAAGGTTTCAAGCTTGTTAAAAAAATTGATGTTCACTTATTCAAGCAATTGTTTAATGCTCACAGCAATGGTATAGCGAAAGTCTGTCAATGTTAGCAACTTTCCAAGGTGTAAATGGCCTTTAATAAAGTTCAGATTAACTTGTGATAGTCTCATTGTGAAGGAAAATTGGATACCAAAATATTATAATACTCTACAAGTATAAGGATAGTATGCAGATCGAGAGTAAAAATGTCAAGTTTCTATAAGAGTAACTTAGAGTAATATAGTAAAGAGTAATTAGTTGATTTTCTTGATAGAACATTGAATGGCATTTTGTTTGTCATTTCTGTTTGTTATGTGGTCATTTTGTTTATTTGTCAATACATTTCTTATAGTATTGACATGTAGTTGAGATTATATATATTCATTTTAGTTTTTCTAGTTGTGTACGAATGCTTCATGTGCTAAAGTTCAAATTATTTATCATGTCATAAACGCCTTTCTCCCTTACAGGTTACTCAAGTTATAACTTCCCATATAACCTCAGATACCATTTTCTTATGTGACCAATAGATAATTATGATTGGACGCAAACAATTAGCAATATGATTCAAACTGAGCATCCATGACATTATTAGGCATATCATGGTCGAGCAGTTCCTGTAACAGTCGAGAAAAACTAGAGTACCTTTCTCTGTGTGATGCACACATATTGCTTATTAGACAGAAGTCGGTAAAAATGTAAGTCATATTTTGATTGGATAGAAATGAAAATGGTATTTCGTGTTTCATATTTTCACCACTAGGGATGTTTTAAAATCTAGCCATATTATTGAATTAAAACTAAGGTTAAGTGGCCATGGGAAGATATAACTTGAGAAACTTCAGTGAGGTGTGAATGGTCATAATCTATAGCAAATGGTCAAATGGTCAAGTGAGTGTTGAGTTATCTGGGTTGGAGCACACTATGCAATTTAGAACTCTTACCATCCTTCGATAGAGCACGATATGTGTAGCTGGTAGAGATTCTGCACAATAGACAATAAATGCAACATGTTTTGTTTCAATTAAAAAAGGTAGTTTGTACTTTTAGTAACATGTCTGTGATTTGACATAACATACAAAGTGCAAACATTTATCCACATTTTCAACTGTAAAAAATACTTTATGGATCCCAAAATGTTTTTATTTTAAAGGCACGGTAGCATGATTTTCTTACTGAAATAAAGTGCTCTCTCAAAAATATAAATAAGTGTTACTAAAGGCTACGTAATACTCCTGAATCAATAAAAAGAGTTCTACAATGACTATACATGGTTCGGTTAAGCCATTCAAGTCCATTTCCGATTGAGCGGCCATTTTATTGTGTTCACATTAAAATGGCCACTCGAAGGTGGTTCAAGTGGTCCGACTGATGTAGTGATACCTTATAAACACTCAAGTAGAGTTTGAAATATTGTACAATGATAAAATGGTCATCTATTTTGCTGTCAGAACTCTCAAATTCTCAAATCTACCTCTCACACTGAATAGTTCCACACCACTGTCGTTTTAAACGTCGCACCATTTTCTTAGAATACGAATGACCCACCCTTTTCTATGGATACGGCTTATCGGGTCATGTAATGAGTTGTTTTACCCATTAATGTAGCAGTATATTGGAGAAACTCTAATAATAAATGGAAAATTGGAGTAAACATACTATGCAAAAACATGCTACAGCGCCTTTAACAGAATAACAGTTGATAAATAACATATACTTATAACTAAACTTGATTACACATAAAAAAAATATGCCAGTCATTTGAAATAATTTGTTTACATTTACATTATTTGTAAATTGTTTGTTCCTTATCCAGTAAGCAGGGCACAATTTTAAGAAATTTCTTTTTTGTTGTTCATTTGTTGAGGAATCATTGCACAAAATTAAATTCAGGTTTGAGCACAAATTTGCATTACTTTTGCAGCATGTGATGTTGCTCTCAATATTGTCATAATTTTGTAAGCTTGATTTTTAATTGACTTATTGTGATAACTACTTTCTGTTTTAATTGTTATTTCAGTTGAATTCATTTACCAAAATCTTAACCCTTGTCTTTAAGATAATTAAGGAGGTCTAATAAGGACAAAGTTATCCAATATGAAATAACAATCCAAGTGAATCATTGATTAATCCCACCATTCCGTACCTCTACACTAATTCAGCCCTTGGACATTTCATCACACGTTCTCAAATAACCTGAAACTAATGAATATAAGCCTATAAATTCTTCTGTTGATTGGATCTGCTAGCCTCATCCATTACCAGCTACATCCTGCACTGGTGCCTCACTAAAACATGTACTGCTTTGGGTAAAGCAAGCCATTTCACTCTTTTCAGATTTCTGAGGAGACATTATCTATTTGAATATTGTAATACCAGTATTGTATCATCTTTGATAACTTTTAACTCATTTCCAACTAAGGTATTTCTTGTGGATACCCAAACTATTTTTTGCTTCACGTCCAATCAAGACATTTCTTTATTGGGCTGAATTGATGTAGAAGATCTGAAAATCAACCCATGGACATGCAAAAGATGCTATATCCATTCATTAAAACAATTGTCTATTATTATGTTTGTATGTACCGGTATAACTGTTGACATTTCAATATAACATTCATTCATTATGTTATGATTGATAAATGTTCTAGAAATCTTTTATAAACATGGTCTAATTTCCAATTCTGAAATCAAGTGGTACTACAGTCACAGTCAAGGAAGTGAAAAGCTGTTTTGCTAATCATTTACTCTCTATGCCAGCTGTTCTAAGCCATGACCAAGAACTGGAGAAACCAAAGACCGGCGGCATCGGTCTGGATGACATCCACAGTGACTATGAGGCGAACACCATCAAGGGAACGGCCAGCAAGGGCAAGCAGAAGGTCATGTCCATGTCAAGTAGTCGTGCCTTGATGCAACACTTTGCCAAACTCGGCCAGTCTAAGAACGAGGAAACACTTGACCTCTACTTTGTGGAAACACTTCTTGGAAGTGGCGCCGACATCAACTGCTGTGATAAATATGGGCAGACTATTCTACATGAGGTGAGCTTGTAAAGTTGGTTCAGAATTTGTAGTTTGTTTATAAATGGTTGGGGAAATGATAAAGGACTGTGACGTGATGAAGTGAGTGAATTTATTGAAGACCTTTAAGAAAATGTTGGTTGTTTTGTTTTTCAATTTCTAAAGATAGACACAATGATTTTAAATCTATGATTATTCTTGGCGAGGTGGGATTTTAGTTTCCATCCCATTTCTGATCATGGACTTTACTTTCATATTTTTACTTGTACTTTTACATTTCATATCACAACATTGATTAAATCAAAGTTTTAATAAAAAAAATATTATAATCAAATTTTGTGTGATGAAACATTATGGTTGCTAAGCATTTAATGGTCTACTTAATTGATAGTTTCAGTGATGTTTTAAAAGCGTTATATGTTTTTATAATTTGAATTACATTTTTTAATTGATATTCCAAGCAGGATGTTTGACAACGTGGCACTGTCCATGAAAACATGATAGAGCACCGATCATAATTACAATAATAATTTACACTTCTAAGACAAAAATATTTTATGTAGTAGAATAACAGGTTTTGTTGATTGGATCAATGTCATACTCATGTTAGCAAGTTATTATTTAAAGGGACACCGTGTTGAAGATAAAATGAGAACAGATTAATCTACCTATGCTCATTAGTGTGTCTGCTAACGACTTACGCTTCCATACGCTTTTTACATGGAGTTGTTTTTATTACCAATTACTGCAAATGTCTGAAATTTGGGGTCTGTGACTCGTGAGCAGATAGTTGATCAGCATGGGTAGATAAATCTGATCTCTCTCGATGCAGTGTTCCTTTAAGAACACAAATGAAGTGATGCATAGATAAAACTGTTTGAGATTTTGTCAGGTTGCTAGAGCATGGCACACTGATGTAGCAAAGTTTCTGCTGGAGTATGGAGCTGACATCAACAAGCCGGACATGTATGGGAGAACTCCTCTACATGTGGCTGCGGCTGTTGATTACCCAGAAATGGTCTTCCTGCTTATTGAAAAGGGAGGTAAGTCTGTAGTATAATTATTGCAGCCCACTGTATTAGTTTTCATTCCAAATCAACTCACAGGGTTTAGATGATAGTCCTTCTTAATTTATCTAAGAAACAACTGAATAGTTTTAGATAAGAAAAATACATAATATAATTGTAGTAATATGGAATATTTGAAATATTATAAGCATATATTCATTATCTCTAAACTGTATAATGAAACACATTTTGCAAATTATGTTTAAGATTTAGTGTGCTTTATATCATTTATGACTATAAAAACATATATGTTTTTGATATTTAATCAATTTAGTGATTATTCTCCCTAAAAGCTGACAAGGAAGCAAAGACAAAGGTTGAGGATCAAACACCGGTCCACTACGCAGCGAAGAACGATGCGGTCAACTCTCTCCGTGCCCTCATCAAGAAGAACTGTCTGTACAAGGAGATCAAGGACTACAAGGGGAGGACACCCATCCATGTCGCCGCTGAACTCGGTACAGTACTTTTTTATACATAAATCAATGCCATGGTACAATCACTAGTGAAATAACTGGAAACTATTTTGTAAGTTGTAGGATCAAATAATAAAGAGAAAACATGAAGCTAGTCCTGTACAACAGACAGAACGGGTCATTCAATGTCATATAGCAGGAAGTGCCAGTTTGAAAAAGGGAACATGTTCAAACAGGAATATCAACTCAAATTTCATATCCACAAGAGGTAGCCACTCCAAAAAACTCTGCAGAAAAATGATGAAGTTATTTTATAAACATATAATACATCATGTTTCGAAGCATTCATTGGGGAGTAGGAGTTTTTTTTAGATTTTGAATCTCCAATCATTTGCTTTGTTATTCCTGTAAACTGGCCACTGAGATGGGTTAGCATTAATTGATACAGCAGCTAGCTGTGTACAACTTTAATGGTCGCTTCAGTTGGATTTTTCCAGAGTGGTTGAGAATGGAATAGTTTTGGTAGATTATTAGTTTTAACATATTTCTCAGATCGGAGTGAGACTGCGAGACTTCTACTGGAACTGCAAGCACCAGTTGGAGTGAGTGACTGCAAGGGACAGAAAGCTATCACCTGGATGATCACTAAGATGGCACCAGTGGTATGTACTTCTCTGTTTAGCTGATCAGGCATTAGCCAAGCACAGTTTATTGCCATTACATAAGGGACCAGATCGTTATTTGACTTCCTCTCCCACAGAATACTACAGAAGACATTGTTTTTGAACTAATCGAACTAATTTTGAGCAAATAAAGTTTTATATTGACATTCTTTCACCAATTTGATGCACACATATTTTTGTAAAAAAAAATGCAGCGTTGTTATTATAAAAATGAAAAGGAGGTGTTTTAACATGTTCAACTCCTGCACGATAGCTTCAGCTCCAAAGTTGAAATTTGTAGAGAGATAACCTTGCACTTAGAGGGTCTCAGATTGTACACTTGGTCTTCTCCGAAACCAGTTGATATTGGAATTTTAAATGTTTAGAATAACATCTTTGTTTATTGAGACTGGAGTTTGTATATGTCCCGACACCCCTTCAAATATGGTGGCAGGTGGAAAGTTTTCATTGTTTTCATAGTCCTAAGGCAAGGGATATAATGCTTTGTCTGAAAAACTCAAGGAATGGTGAACTGCAGAGCCCATGGCTTTTTTCATATTTCTCCAGGCAAGTGAGGCTCTCACCCAATTTCGAACAACTGATCGTCCCAACAGAAAGCAGTACTACTATCTGAACCTTCTTGTACAGGACAGAGGTTGGTGTCAATCAGATTTATCTGCATTTAAACTTGGATTAATTTGTTTTAGCATTTAGATTGTCTTTAAATACACCTTGGTCTTCCTTTCTATGCAACAACTTTTTAATCAGTGTGTTGATATCTTAAACAAAGCAGATTAAATTTTGTTTTGTTTTTCTGAGTGCATTTGACACCCTTTTATCTCCTTGCCACTCCACAGAGTTTGTTTTTTTAATAGTTTTAGAGATGAATTAACTGATTTAGTTGATGTTTATAAAATTCGTCTTAGATGTTTCAGGTGTAAGTTTAAAAAAAGAGCATATTTAATATGCACTTTCAATTTTAAAATTTCAGTTTTAAAAAATGTGATTACTTTGTGAAGAAGTATCTTGAGACTTTTACATGCACCAATTGTTAAACTTTCTGCTTCACTCAGTCGTTATTTCCTGTTCTTAACAATAAAGGATAAACTTTTTTCTTTACCTTCCATTGCTTTCATTACATCCTCACAATATACTTTTCAAACAATAATTTGAGTGTTTCAAATGGTTTTGTTGCACTGTAATTTTCTAATAATAAAATCATTCTTTTCAAATGATAAAAACCACTAAGGAATTTTTTTATGTTACATTTGTATATTGCAAATCTATTTCTTCTATAAACATTTTATTAAATTTAAATATGAATTTTAACCATCCAATTGAGTATGTATATTTTTGTGGTACATACCCATCTCTTATGTTTCCTCTAGATTCTGGTAAGTTAATTACCTCCCCTATCTCATGGTCACTTGGTGAGACACCATTTTGTTTTTGCGTTGAGGTTTCATGAATAGAGCTCTGATTTTAGCATATTTTGCCTCATAATGCTTGCAATATCTACCTAATAAATTTATAGTTTCAAAATAAATAACTAGGCTTTTTTTTTTAAAAAGTGTTCAAGCTGCTGGCATAATCCTAGTGCTTCAAAAAAGTTAAAAGTATAAACTTTTTAAAAAACCTTTTTGAGCTGCATGCATAAAGATCAGAGATCTATTTGAGAGTGATTTGTAATTGTTATTAATCCATACTGTTCGTTTGTAATATTATTTTTACATCTGTTTTGACGTAATTAAATCTATATAAATAACACTATCAATATTCACTATGTGCATATTCATATCTCATAATAGTCATATTGTTTATGTTTCATTTCATAGTAACAAATCAACAGTGGACTAAAATATGGCAGAAATTATGTGGATTATCCATATGAAAGGGATATATACAGTGAATCTAAACTTGTTTTCACATTAACTTAATTGTGATAAAAAATACTTCTACAGGTTAAATTTGTAAATATAGATCACATGTCCATGCTCTCAACAAACCAACGTTCAAGAATTTGTGCAAACTTCAAAGTGAGAAATTATGCTTTTGTAAATACCTGTTCACTATATAATAACTGTAGATTTGGCATTCATTTAAAAGAAAACAGCAAATAAAGAAACCATGTTGTAGTAGGAAATGGCATTGATTGGTGGGACAAGCAGAAAATTGGTGCAATAAGTCACTTTATTATGTGAGCATATTTTTCCGGCGATCTGATTGGTCGAGAGGCCATCACGTGACCGTCGACAGAAAAGCATATTGACTCCAGCCCGAGTGACCAAAAATAATATTGACTTGAGTGACGTCAAACGATTGTTGCATGACGTCAAACGATTGTTGCATGACGTCATGCTATTGTAACCATGACGTCATCTGACCGTAGTTCCAGCTGTTCAAACCAAATGACATTTTTGACTGTATTTTATTGTTTTCTTTTCGTTACTGTGTCAAATACATAATAAAACAATTATCGACTGGTTCGGTCAATACCTGTTTTTATGCATCCGAGACTTTGTCCTTGGTCAATATTGTTTTCTCGGGGCCATAAAAACAGGTATTGACCTCATCACCAGTCTATAATTGTATAATATTTGTTGCATAAATAAATCCAAACAAAAGATATATTTTATCATTAGTCAGTGAAAAACTAGTAAAAGGAGCTACTGTTCAAGGTCAAAGGTAAATATAAATCATATGAAACAACAGTTATGAAACAAATATTGTATGTTGAAAAGCATGTTCACTGTTTGTTATCTCCAAGGAAACTGTTTTCTTTGCATGAACATTGTTTCAATGTTACTGTGCATGTATTTGCCATGTTTGACTGGCTAAAACAAACTTCTATATATGTTGGTTTGAGATGGTGTTTTGAATTAGACATGTCTAAATATGTATTGGTTTGTTAATGTTATGTAAGGTATCGTGTAACTCCATCCCACTCCCATATATAAAATCCCATTTATCATCCATCTTTGCTAACCTTTTCGAGGATTTTCTGACACTTTAGCCGTCGCTATCAAAAAAATTTCATTTCCTCTGGAACAATTGAAATTTTGGAAAAACCATCATTTTCAGTTATTAAGAAATCAAGTTTTAAACTAACAATTTAAGCTTTTTAATAATTTTACATTCAAGCCTATAACTTCAATATTGCTTCAAAGTGTCATTGTTGTAATGGTAACCTCAGTCAAACCAGATCCTATGTAACACTTCAACTTGTGCCAGTTATGCTAAGATCTGATCATTGTTCAGCAGGGCTCATTTTATGCTCTTTTCACTCCAGCCAATCAGTGACGAACAATATGATTAGATATTGATGTGAGCCTGTGATTGGTTCAATTATGGAAGGTGAAGATTACAAAAAGGGTACGACCCTTGAGGAGCTGCAGTGAGCACATCTTAACATAGCGAGGTAGAATTGATAAGAAGGATGTGGATTAATGACACATTCAATACAGACAATATGATTAACATAATTAATTATTTTCAGCGAGCTAGTTCTTGCTCCTAGCACACTTCTTAATTACTCATAAGCATAAATATTATTAAAAATAATTCATTTTACTTTCAGCCTTTTACTTCAATGTTACTTCGCGGTGACATATTGGCTTCATGTATCCAGTATTTCAGATGACATTATTAATCAACATAATCTTGTTCTACAAGCTAGATCTGGCTTACTCAAATTTCCTTTTTTGTACCACGCTATTCTACCCTAGAAGTGTATCCATTCAGGGAAAAAATATATTTATAATTCATTTATTCAATATGGTTATAAATTATCATAACAGAGTAAATCAAACACTTTCTGAATTACTCATATAAATGTCAGAAAGTAATCTTTTGAAAATAAGTAGTTCTAGTTGTATCTCTACACAACTATTGAATGTTTTTATGTTAATAATTTCTGTTTGATGCAATTGGTTTATTTCAAAAATTGAAATCCAAAAAGAAAATGAATATTTGTTTGCATTTGCTCATTACAGAACTAGATCCATCTGGTAATACGCAGACACCAGTAAGTATCCCATTCATTCTTAAAAACTACATGAACATATTTCTATATACTTTAGTTACAAAGGTTTTCCATAAATTTCAAGGTAACCTAGCTATAGGAGCTTGTACAATGTCATGTGGTTTGAATAAACTTAGCTTTCTTCAGTTGCATGGGTTAAAATCAATCAACACAATACAATTTCTTATTTATTTATTATGTTTTGATGTTGTTTTTTACTCCAATAATTTCTTAAATTTCTAAAATATTTACCTGTGATGGGCTTTCCTTTGTGCTTAATCTCTGTGATTGTGTAATGTTTACCATAACCAATTTAATTGACTATATATACTGGTGTCAAGATACTCCTTAACAGTGATTCTTCCAAATAACAATTAGCATGTGCATGTATTATCTATATCTATTCTGTTTGCTCATACATGAATGAATTATCAAATATATTCTTGAATACAACTGCATGATGTTACACATTATCAGTGTGAATGCAAAAAAAAGTGGCATCAGCTTTTATATAGATACAGTGAGTGATATATGTGCACAGAATATATGCACAACAACAAGTTAGGATCCCCTCCATTTTCAATTTTCAGAATTTTATTTTAATATTTATCTTTATATTTACTACCTATGGTTTTGACAGATTATGGGGACACTGGAGAGGGGATCTTTAATTGTGGGTTGCCATGCACATTATCATATATACATGTTATAAGTAGTGTCTGGTGCATGCAAGATAGAGATTGAATACAGTATGTGTGTTGTCACCATGTAATGATAGACTTTTGGGACATACGAGTAGTTTCAATTCAATCTCTTTATTTCAGTTCAAGGCCTTAGGCCCACATACAAAACCATATATACGTATATACTTTTATATATATATATATATATATATATAAATAAGATGAGTTGCTTCTCACGTGAAGTAAGGTTATATATAGAAAAGAGTAAACATCAGATGGTTTTGACTGGATCAATCTTCTTTAATAGAAGATTGATCAGTCAAAACCATCTGATGTTTACTCTTTTCTATATATATATATATACGAGATAACAGACAAACATTAGAGAAAAGAATAAAGTTTATATTGTAAGTTAATTTGATGGCAAAACCATAGTTTATAGTTACAGTTCGTTTCAACTAGATTGATACAAGTGCAGTGTCTGATGTCTTCAGAATACAGAGATTGTATAGTGTATGTTGTCACCATGTAATGTCCGACTTAAGGAACATAACATTACAGTTAGTTTCAATTAGATTGATACAAGTGCAGTGTCAGTTGCCCGCAGATCTATAGTGTAAGCAGCAGGAGATTGCATACCGTGTGTGTGTTACAGCTGCAGGTTGCCGTCCAGTACTCACAATTCTCACTGCTAATGCATCCCAGTGTGTTGAGACTTATTGATGTCATGTGGAGCAAATTCGGAGCGTATGTCATTCAGAGTTGTACAGTATGATAGAAGTGTTTTAGAGACTAACTGCACTTTGCTACAAAAAACCTATTTTGTTATTTGTAATGTTGCTAACCAGGAAACATAACCAGGCTATTATTTACAATAAATATACATGCGCACATATCACTTCTACCAAGCAACCATTGTCCTAGTACAAAATCTTGTAATGTCAGTGTCGTCATAAAACCATTGGTCATGATATTCATGGCAAGAAAAAAGCAACTGTTGGCCAACAAATACAAGGTAGATTTGGTATTTTTTTTATATCTCTCAATGTGTAAATGACCTTTTTGTAAATGGTAAAATATCTTTTTAAGTAACCCTTCTTCTCCAAATTGAAACTGGTTTTGTAAAAGTGTTATGAGCCAATTACAAGGCTGATAATCTAATTTATACTAATCTATAATCATATTCTATTATAGCTACCTACTGTCACCTGCTAGTTCTTTTTTGTGTATTAAACAATAATTAACACACAGAACTGAATCCAAATTAATAACTAACATGTGACTCATGTACTAATCAATTTGCTGTTTCATAGAAATTAATATGCACATAAATTCACACTCAAACATTGTGTGAGATTTTTTGACATCAGATATTTACAGATATTGGATGGGAGGGGTTCGGGGAGGGAGGGAGGGGAGGGGGATCCCTGAATTTTCCCTCTGGTTCCACCACTGTTTAATAGGGGTGTAAAAATACATCGAACTATCGATGCATCGCAATAGTTGGCTTGGCAATAGTACTATATCGATAGTTTATACAAAAACACTATCGCTATTGCAATAGTAAGGTTAACTATCGATGCTATCGAAACCATTAAATTTCACTTAATTATGAATGATTTGCACAAGCCTCAGTGCATTTGATTCAATATTTTCCATTTTAGAATGTCAAAAGGGAATAGGAAATAGCAAAAGGACAAAAAAGTTTTTTCATTTATGATTTCTTAACTGATTTTGGTTCCATAGTCCTTACATCAATTAAACATATCTACTAAAACCTATAAGAAATCTAGCTTATTATCGCAATAGTTATTGCAATAGTGAATTACAATAGTCTATCGCTATCGCAATAGTAAGTGGCAATAGACTATCGATATCGCAATAGTCTCTAAGGGTCAATAGTCACCCCTACTGTGTTAATATTGCGGTAGATTATTTCAGTGCATTTTTATTTTCTCAGTTGCTTCAAACAGTACAAACAGATGTCAAATGTGCACTGGTGAATACTCGGAAGTTTTGAAATGTTTTTCAAATTTATTAGTAGTTTTTCAAGGGCATTATTATCTTAACCATTCAGTAAATATATATCCTGGTACCTGTTTGGAAAAATATTGGTCAGATATTCAGGAATAAGTTTGTGTAGTCCATGTAGGACTACTGATTAAGAATAATTCAGATATTGTCACACATGTATATGCCTTGGCCACTGGAACACGTGAGGTTTTATAATTGGAAGTAATATTTAATTCTGTCACATTTGAAATAATGTTTCATATCAATCATCCACACACTTCATCAGACTACAGACTGTGTCCAAGAATGACACATTTAAATTCATATGATGGACTATACGTAAGTTAATTACCATCTTAGTTATAACCACAGACAACATTGTTACTTGTTCTTAAAGCCAATCAGAGCATTCCTGCCTGTAGATTGCTGAGTGATTATTTTGTTGAGAGGCTGACTTTAGCTTATGAATTTCAAGCTTTGAATCCCAGGCTAGGTTTGTGAGTGTAGCAAGCAAAAGGAAATAGTCTGGGCTTTGATTTTCAAAGCTTTCTTACTGCTAAGATAGTCTTTATAAAGTATTAAACATTAATTTAGAATTTAGGGTCTGATTCCATGAATGCCAAATGATGTTGTACTAGTGTTTGATTATTTTCAGGTAAGCTATAGACATAGATATAAAAATAACTAACATAGATTTTTCTTGTACGCTGCTGCTTCTAGCTCCAAGTGACTGTAACATTTCGTCAGTATGATCTGCTTATGATGCAAGTCTTCCGGAGACTCATAGATACCATGTGGTACAAGTTTGGCAGGTCAGTGCCAGAATGCTGTACAACAGTAACAACAATGTCATTGAGGCAGTTAATGTTACTCTCATTTAAAGTGACAGTAACAACTGGGCTTATTTTGTAGAGACAAAATTTGATTGGATATTCAAATTTGAGCTGTTAAAGCCAATCAAAGTAAATAAATATTGCGTTGATACCAGGCTCAAATTTAAATATCCTCTTGAATTTTGTTTTCAGAAAAAATTTCAAAGGCTAATTACTGTCTCTTTGAGAAATTGTATAGACTATAACTATATAACATGTAACTTAGCCAGTAGAGTATAGACATATTTGCATGTTCATATAATATAATTTACACAATAACCACTTGGTTTGATTCATCTAACCCTTTTAACATTGTTGTGGTACTGGAATAACACTTGATGAAGTTTTACAGCTTGCATGATTACCTGGTGATTAAATTTTGATAAATGTATTGACGTACTAACTTACTTGCCAATGTAAAGTGAAATGTGGTTGGCATGTAAATTTATAGAAATAACTTTCATATATTCCTTAAAGATTTAGAATGTGCATTCCTTATTGCTTTCAACAATGATCACAATGAAGATATTTGGAGAGAAAAATTAGATGAAAATTTGTGCTGTCAATTTTTAAACTTTCACTTCATAAATTAAGATTGGTTGAAATTTTGTTAAAATTTGAATATATTGTTTATCTAACAACTGAAGAAGGGACACATATATACTTGTTTCTTATTTGTTTCTTGTTCGATAAAAAATTTTAACAACCCCTACAATTATTTTTTATAAAATGGTAAAACAGATAAAATGGAACGTAGCCTCTCAAAATTTGCATCAATTTCAAAATGGTTATACAATGTATAAATAAAAATAAAATCTTTGCTTAACATTTGGTTTTAATGTAATGACAACAACAATGCATGTGGTTAAAGAAGAATGTCTAATAGAGATTAATGAAAACAATTTTTTTATTTTAACAGGATAGGCGCATGGAAGAATCTATTGATAAACTTTGTGTACATTATATTATGGTCAGCTATTGGAATTCTGGTGGAGTACGACAAGAGACATATCTATGTCTGGCCTGACCAGTGGTGGAGAGTCGTTCTGTTGGTAGGTTACCAACCAATCACATTTAGTGTGTTTAAATTACAGGAGATATATATCTATGTCTTGCTTGTAAAGTGACAGGTTTGATTGTTCTGATAGTTGGTAACTAGTCAGTCAGATTCATTTTTATGTTTAAGTGTGTAAGAAGTTGAAGAAACAAGGTCAATACAGTCAGGCCTCGATAATCCGAATGCTTCCGTTTTTCATCAAAAACGTTCAGATAGTGAAATGTTCGGACTACTGAGTACTGAGGACTACTATAGAGATTAGTTTGGTTACATCTTCCTACCGTTCGGAAACTGCAAGATTCGGATTATCGGTGGCCGGATTATCGCGGCTTGACTGTACATTTAATACAGCCACATTTTTAAAAAGGTATATTGTGATAAAGAAATACATCTTTAGCTCATCAGTCCACAAAAGGTATTGTTTAATTTGTAAACTTTTCACACTTTCAATTTCTCGTTTATTAATGTGGCACACCGTGGGGAGTAAGCTTGCACCTAAGGGAGCAAAGTTTGTGCATTTGGTCTTGACCTCCCTCAAATTGTATGTTGCTGAGATTAACATCTCTTAAACCAGTTGGTATATAGGAAGATGAAATTTTCAGAACAACATTTTTTTGAAAGACTGAAGTATGATAACTACCCTCTCAAATATAGGCATGTAGGATATGTAGGATATGTGGAATGGGGTGCGTGTATTGAGTAGAGGGGGTGGCTGAGGGGGGTCACTAGGTTGGCTGGGTCCAGTAAGTTGCTTCCTTTATAGGCATTACACTGCATAGCTGCCACGCCTAGTTAGTTTCAACAAATGACAAGGTATATGGGCCTAAGGGTTGAACACAGCAGTGCCCTAACTTTCTAAAGCAGTGGGTTGAGGTGGTACAGTTGGAAGGGTGATTGGTGCACGTGTCTTGTACATATGTACCGACAAAACAATTAATACGTAGCACACAAACAAAATATGTCAAGTCACAATCTGAAACTTTTAAGATATTTATTATATGTATAAAATATGACATAAGTCGTTTCTTTTTAATTGAAAACAATTACTCTTGTTGTTAAACTAATGCCTTCTTTAGTATATTCCTGTTAGAGAAACTTTCTCTTATTTCTAATTCGAACCTGAAATAATTGTTACTGTATTTGCTCATATTTATATTTTTCTGTTTTGATTCACAGTTGTTTGCTATTGGTTTCACCGTGTGGCAGATAGCGGAGGAGCTGAGAGAGTTCTACAAATCAAGGAGAGCTCATAATGTAATTAACCCTTTCCTGCGAGTCTTAATAGTATTCTTAGATAGACTATCTTTAACCAGTTTACTAGTTCTGACTGTAAACTGGCCACTTATTAATTGGTTCAGCTACTAGGGGAGACCGGGGATGGTTCGGACGATTGTCAGACAAATTCTCCTGGACTATTAAATATTAAGATATGAATGGCATGATAAATGCCTCAATAAAGCTTAATATCTTATTTATGTATATGCCTTGAATGAGAGTGCTACCTCTCTTAGTAATATAAGTGTATCAGATTTTGAAAGTTGTCCATATTGTCCGAAACTACCCCACAGGTGGGGATACTTCGGACAAGGGGTGGGTTACATCCGGACACATACTGCTTTTGCTGCAAAATCAGTTTATTGCAATGAAGTAAACATGAAAAAGAAATGAATATGTACAAACATCAAGTATTTATTATTATAAACTACTACTGCAGTACTGCTATTCTTTACATGACATAACATCAAGATAAGTAATCAAAAATGAAATCCAGGATATTTTATCCTTACAGCACTCAATAATCCTATAGGGGATCTCAAAATTTATGCATGCATACGACCTATGACCTTTCGAAACAAAAACGAGGCTAAGGCCGCTTCTTTTTTCCAGGTTCGCGTAATGGCTGCATATCGGCAGTACGTGCCGCTTGTGTTTCGGTTTCTTTCGACTGGAACTGAATGAATAGGTTTGTTTATATCGTATTCCAACAATGCAAGATTTAAAAAAAGCGTTTTTGACAATAAAATATGACAAAACTAATGGTAATTGTTGCAGGTTTAGCGGCAAACAACGTTTGTTTTGGATAGTTTTACTCGTGGCAAGTTCAAGAGTTTTGGTTTTGTAATCGGCCCGTAAACGGGATGATTTGAATTTCTTTTTTGGCTCATAATGTCCATTTTTCGTAATCATTCGGCAAAATAAACCTCCATTAAATTTATAATAATCCCAAAGTAGGGAACCTGTAATTAGTGGATCAATGACCGACGACAGAAACTAATTAAACCTCTTGAAGGGGCTGTCCCACTTCCGTCCCCAAAATGAACACAATATTAATTGAAAGCAAAGTGTAACTAGATCTATCATTCTTTTCGACCTAATGATAAGAATATTTTCAAGAAATTAGACATTCAAATAAATCATAAATATTCATTTAAATCAAGAACTAATGTATTATAAAACTAAAACTATATATTTATTAATCTATGATCATAATATTGTCAGTCATTTCCATGCATTGCATCAGTACTGAGTCTACTAGACGTATTTACACATGTACTACAGGACACATTAAATCATTTATAAATTAATTACAAAATTATGACCAGAAATATCTTAAACAATTTTTTTTTAAAAAGGCCTGAGTTATAAGCTACAATTAAACATAAGTTGATCTTTATAATTTATAGGTACTATTTGATTATTTATTCATGCAGGACCTTGGGAGTAAAATTTAAAGCAGGCCAAACATTAAATAAGAAAAATATTATTTAAACCACTTACCTAGATATAGTTATTACCCAACAAAAATAACCAACAAAATAGAAATATAAATTAATTGAGGTTAATGTTTGGAAGTAACAAGTACATGTCATACTGGAAAATGATTGAAATATTTTGTGAAATGTACATGGATGTTTCAATACACAATCATACATGATAGATTGTGCTTGAGGAGGTGATGGTCAGGTTTGAGAAATATATTTGTATTTGTATGATTAAACTACAAATAATACATGGACATGATTAGAAGTAAAAATGCACATTATTTAATCTTTTGTGAGATGCAAAAGCCCACCAAGTGCTTTCTGTTTGTTTTGAGTAAAATTAAAAGCGGGACAAAACTAATATAAGGAAAATAATTATTTGCTAATTACTAATTTAATGACTAATTACTAACATTAATCCATATACTTAGATATAGTCATCACCAAATAACAATAACCAACAAAAAATAAATTTAAATAGAATTTATTTGAGGTTAATGTTTGAAAGTAACAAGTACATGTCATCCTAGATAATGATGAAATATAATGTGAAATGCACATGTATATGTATGTTTCAATACACAATATATAAATGATAGATTGTGCTCAAGAAGGTGGTGGTCATGTTTGAGAAATATATGTATATCTCTTTTTTTAAATACAAATAAAAATTAAATTAATTCAAATATACATAATCATTATTTTTATTTTATTTATTAAGTATTTAAAAACTTGTTTAAAGATACACAATGCCACTGAATGTTTTCTATTCTGACTAATATTCTAGAATAATTCTTAAAGTGAAAAAGGGACCATGATTGCAAATAGGTAGATCTGATGGTACATAGTACATAGGGTATTCAAATCTTCATGCTATGTGTGACATGGGGTATAATATCACATTAGCACTGGGAGATTGTTTCTTTATTTTGAAATGAAAAGAATTCAGTAAATAAATTAAATTCATGTAATATAAAGTAAGTATGCAATATTTATTTTTTTTAAATTTCAACTTTGAAGTACAAGGAATATAAAATTACATATCTCTTAACATTTGAAATAGTGTCACTCCTTTTAGTTAATGTTTATTTTAATTCCAAAATTGCCAAATAAATGTATTACCACAGATCATAAGCTACAACTTTTATTCAACTATTTATTTCCTGTTTTGTAAAGGGTTCCATCATTCATTTAATTGATTTTGTGTACTGTTGTCAGCTTATTAAATACCGGTAAACTAAATACTATGTTTGTAGGTATAAATCCTTTTCTTATGAAATATTTTAAACATCTGTTTAATTTTCAAAGCTTATTCACATATCTACATGTGCTCACAAATTAGAATCCTCACCACATTGATAACATTGATTACTGACTGATCATTGATAACTTTTCAAACTATTAATTAAATAAAATAAATAAATTTATTAATAAAGCCATAATAGATTAATTGCTAAAGATGTTTGAGTATTTCTTACATTTATAAGAACGTTATGTTCATTGTTTAAAAGTATTTTGCTACTGCAGACATACAAATGACTTGCTAAACAAATATTTTTTTAAACTAGAATAGATTATATATATTGGATTGAATTATAGTATCCGCTTTACTGCTTCAACAAGAGAACGTAAAATAACCTGTACTAATTGGACCGTAATTGAAACTATATCCAAATGTACAATTTTAATCAATTTAGACTCCAAAATAGATTTTTTTTTAAAACAAGTTCGTTTACAATGAGTTGCACTGAATGGCCCCTTTGCAGTTCGTATACATCGATGTCACAAGAGCTGACCGTTTAGCCGAATGATGGCTAAGATTTGAACAGTTTCTTCCCACCCAGTGACTATATACAATGATTTCTTGGCATGCATGGGCAGGGTGTAAATTTTCATTCGTATTTGTTAAAATTAGAGCACTGAAACAACAACGAGTTTGACAGATTTACAGTTCAAAATGACGGTAAACACAACGAGGAAATCCTACCGTAAATTATTCGAAAAAACATCGCCTTGCGTGTAAAATAGTATCCTGGGCGGTGGTAATTGAAGATAATCGACAGATGCATCGAACTTGAAAGTTTTCCTAGTGATTTTATCATTATTTTAAATAAAAGTAAGTGTTATTTAGAAGAGCTACCGACTTGTCAATGCTATGTGAATGGTACTTCCGGGTTTGGAAGCGGCCTTAGCCTCGTTTTCGATTTAGCGCACGCGAATCCATATGCCTCATTAATATTCATGAGGCAATATTAAGAATCCCCTATACAGCTCTTATAGAAATCAATCAACGAATAAAAGTAGAATAAAAGTAGTTCCACTTTCTAGAAATTCAAGAAAATCATTTAAAAGATTTATATTGAGTTTATTGCAAAATGTTTCTATATATTTTATTAGTGACATTCCAGAGAATGCATGGTTGTGGAAAACAATCTTTACCAATCATACGTTTATGTTATCAATGTTTATGAAGGTGTAAAAAACTGTACGTGTCCGTCCTATATGCGTCTTTGGCGTGTGTTTAGCCAAACATGTGTTTATATTCTATTCGCTTCTAACTGCAAGACATATAATGTCAACAAAGTAACGTACTGCAATATAGACCATTACTCATTGGACTTTTTGAAAGTAAGCAACCAGTTTTCAATGAATATGACGTAGACATTATCGGTGTAATACTGAAGCAGATAGTAAATATGCATTGAACAACATGTCAAAAGCAAAGGCTTTTGATTAATTTCTGTGAAAGTTTAAAACAATCGCACACATAATAAGGAACATGTATGGGGTAGGTTCGTCCACGTAGATGAAGCTACCCCACTGTAACTTTTTTCAGACAAATATGAATTGACAACCAGACAGGAGAGATTATACGAAAATGAAACTTTACACACATGCGTTGTGCTTATTACTTCAGTGCGAAATTCTATTTTCTCAAAAACGATGCCCTTTATGGCAGTGAGCACTTACGTTCTGATAGTCACAAATTACATGGAATTTCGTAAAAAATTAAAATCGTCTTGTGATCAAACTTTTCGCTTGTCAAACTTTTTGCGAATATGGTATGGTTGTTGACAAAGCAGGAGTTTCCTCAACCAATGAAAACATATGTTACATTTTCGGTTTGGGAGTTAGCGGGGGTGTCCAAACCATCCCGCTGTCCGAACCATCCCCGCTCTCCCCTACAGTGTATACTGTATCATATTGAATTTCATATAGTTTTACTTTCTCAGAAATTCACACAAAAAGTCGATTAATACTTCATAGTTTTTTTTATTCTAATGTATGAAAGTTCAATGGAGGCAATTACATTTTGAAATTAAAATGAAAAATTGGGTTTACATTATGAAATAAAATGTAAATTGTCATTTTTACCTCAATCAATGAGATAAACATTATATTTGTCAAGAAAAAAATTTGGATAATGTCTATATATTGTAATTTGTAAGAGTTGAAACTGACATAATGTAATTTTGTTTAAATATTAATGTGTTTTGTAAATATTTTTCATCTGTAAGGCACATTTTTTTCAGAATTGGGTGAAATGGAGAACAAATGAACTTGAAGAAGACATGAAATATTGTCATCCAAGATGGCCGGAAGAACAGGCCTTTTTGAAATCTGAAATGAGGGCACTTGAAGACCAGAGTCCCAAATACTTCAATGATGCTTGGTAATTAAATCATACCATTCTTAAAGATCTGGTGAAATGTGTTTTTCTCAAGAATGACAGATAATTACCTCTACGCATATTGTATATCGGAATCAATTGAGCATAAAATCGAGACAATATACTCTTGCAATTGATTATTAAGACGATTTTAATTTACCATTTGAACAATACTGCAATTACCCCCGCGAAACGTTTTGAGAAGATTCATCGAGGTGTGACTGATTAACCACAGACAATCGGTCGTCTGCGTGGAGCCTCATTAATTAATTAATGATGATTATCACTGCCGCTAGATGAATTATGAGGACACATGTTTATGCAATAATTATGTAATTGTCATCTGCGGAATTACCTAAATGGATATCTAAACATTCAATATAGGGAAAATTTAAGTTGTTTGATTGAAGATTTGTTAGTGAAATTAACAATCAAAATGACTATCGCCGATAACGAGATTACAGAACGTCACAGAAGTCATCTCTTCAGGGGGCACACCCCCACAGACTTTCATTCTGGTCGCCGGGGTTAAATTAGGCATAATAAGTAATTTATGGACCGATTTCAGAAATTTAAAATCGAGCAATTGTCAAATTGACATCCCATTTTAATGAATCCGATTTTGACTATATGTCATTGCATCTATCCTTTAACTTCCACATGGTTTGAAAGTAGGGGGTGCATTTCATATGAGTTGTGCAATAAGCATGCATTAATACCATATATGAATAAACAGGAATGTTCTTTCGAATATAAAAAGTACCCGATAGAAGGTCAAGCCCTCACGGTTTTTCAATGTACATATAAGTTACTTATATGTTTGTTTTCAATGATCAAAATCCTGTTAAAGATGATCGACCTAAATTATGTTGCTAGAATACATATCTAGAATAACAAATTTTTATTTTGATATGTTATTAGCTTCTTCAACAGTGATTGCAGTTCCACATTTGGCCAAATAGGATTATGATTGTTTCATTGCATCAATATCTCCTATGTAAATATCACTTGTAATCCCAGGTCTGAGAAGGGGCGGTGGGGTGGAGGTCCATCAACTCCAAGATGTTTTCTCAACTGTAAACTAACAATACTTTCCCTCTGTTCCAGGAACATATTTGACTGGCTGTGTTACTTCATGCTGCTGATATGTATAGCAACACATTTTGCGGATATAGCGGCGCACTCGGACCTGTTGGCTCGCTGGCACATCCGCTTCATGTGCATCACCATCATCCTGCTCTGGCTTCGACTCATGAAATGTGCTCGGGCCTTCAGTCTCCTGGGTAAGCAGGCTTTAGATAGAACTTGTGTATCCACTGTAATCGATATAAACACATGATGGTTTTAGATGAAAGAATTTAATTGTGGGCCAATCGTGAAATATCCACTTTTCTACCTCACTCAATGAGATAAACATGGTATTATTCAAGGAAAGACAGATATCCTCTATTTATTATATGACGAGCAGTGAAAAACTGGGATTTATCAGTGAAATAAACTGTCTATCAAGCTACAGTGAAAATAACTTATATTTTCACTGCGAACGGTGACTAATATAATTTGACATCATACAACAATGGTCTCGCACGGCGAATTGGCTTATGACGTCACAGTGTTACTGTGGTGACGGGCTGTTCCTTGCGGCCGCTTGGCGTGAAAACGACCCTTTTCGGACGTAATTACATGGATAATATCATATAATAAATAGAATATCCGTCAATTCTTGACTAATACCATTTTTATCTCATCTCGTGAGGTAGAACAGTTATATATTTTCACTTGTGGCTGCGCCACTCGTGAAAATATAACCTTTCTTCCTCACTCGATGAGATATACATGGTATTTTTCAAGGAAAGACAGATATCCTCTATATATCAAAAAAAATTATTTGTCAAGAAGGTGGTCATCAAAAATGTTCTGTCATCTCATGTTTGTGAAAGTGTTTTAAAAAGTTTGCTGGTTACGACTCAGATGACATTTTCCCTAGATGTTGTTGCCCAGTGTATTAGATAACAGTTTTTGTAAGTTTAAAGAGCCATCACGGATGTTGATGAAAATATCAAAAATTCTCCAAAAATCTATCTCCGTGAAATAAATACACTTAATTTTTCCCTAATTTTTTCAACTTAAAATAAGCCGAGAAATTGCATTAATTAGTAAAGGTGTTTTCCAGTCTAAATATAGATCCAGTCTATTATTTTCAAGCGCAAAGCATTATGGTCTAGCTCACACACAGTAAACAAAGACACGAAAGAATAAAAAAAAATATGAGCAATGAAAGAAATCGAATATATATTTTTTGATGGTTATTTATTTACCATTTCATTTAATTATGTACTTGCTACAGATATTGGAATAATTGTTTTACCCAACTAGGTATTTTGCTTGAATTTTATAATTAATGAGAGTACAAATTTGTCATAATTTGCTGGTCTTATCTCAATAAAAAGAACATTAAACAGGAAATAATTTGTATATTCTCAGGACATTTAGAAACATAGTTTGTAAAGCAATCGTCACATTCAGTAATGTGTGACAAGGGTACTTTGCAAATGCGACGCGTGAAGCACGTGCCGCATATGGGTTGTTATGGCGACTTGCGCTAGAGACGAGCCTTCACGCTTCGGAAGCGCTTGCTGTTTGTGTAGTACGTATTACGCAAAAAAGGGGACTCTGTTTATGTACTTCAGATACCCGTAGCGCTCGCTAGTCGAAGTGATACTTCTCTTTGAAACCAAATTGCAATACATTGTCGTGATATGAAAATTATTTAACATATGCCATGTTGTAGATAAAAAAATTCTCTGGCGAATGACGTTATAAGTATATTTTCCAAAAATTTGAAACACTAACATCCGTGATGGCTCTTTAATGTCTAGTATAATATACAAAGATACAATTTTGTTAATCAGTTATGGATATAATGAACTGTTTGAGAGCTAGGCTTTCTGCAAGTTGGCAGTATTGTTATGAAAAGGATTATTATTGATTAATATCATTTTTATTTTCACAATATGAATGAATGTACAGTTACCTATACTGTTTTAAAGTATGCTACTATAGTGAAAATTACAAAGTTCATAATACTTAAAGGGATAAGAAGGATATGATGAACCAAAAAACATCCTAGGATCATTTCTGATTTTAAAGATTATTTTTTCCATCATTTCAAACATAAAAATGTATTCATGAAGTATGAATAGTAGTTCAAATGTCTTCTTCTATTGATTTAATCCAGGACCATTCATAGTGATGCTGGGCAAGATGATTGGAGATTTAATCAGATTTGCCTTCCTGTATCTGGAGTTCTACATCCCTTATGGTACGTGAACATTTTACTCTTTGATGTTAAGTCTGTCTAAATAATAAATAGTCATTTGAAGCAAGCGTCACCTACTTAAAGTGATTGTGTCATGTTAAATATGGCAAATATTTGTATATGCTAGGCAAATATTCCATCACATTTACGAATATTTCCCTAACGGTTGCAATATTTTTCGTAATTCTTAATGATGTATACCACTATTATTGAATTTTTAACAACAAGAACACGGCTCCCTGCATCAATTCGCCAAATGTTTTACATAAAGCACATGGAATTCCTCCTCCAAATATGTAATGAAAATAGAGGACGTCAGCTTGTTCTGTTTTCATAAGAAAGAAAAAGCAGATGATTATGAGATGGTAGATTCAATGATCGTAATTTATTGGCAGTGCAGGTTTCAATTTGTCATTTAAATGCAATTTGAAATAAACTGTTCAACCTCTTTTTAGTAAAGACTTTAGTTTCAACTGAAAAAGTGGCCTTTTACTGCTCAAGTAATTATAAACATATATTTGATCAAAGGTGAGTTAAAAAATGATTCAACAGGAGGTTACTCTCCTGTCCACAGGTAATTTAAGAATACCACTGAACAATGTTCTTTAAGAAGAATCATAACCCTGCAACTATTTTACAGCATGTGCCTTCTGGATGATATTTGGAGGAGACAAGCGAGCAGAGTTTGACCAAGGAACCCTGCTGTCCGTGGGTGGGTTCGAGACTCCACAGGACATGATGTTCTCTCTCTTCAGGTTAACTCTTGTTGATGAATATGACTATGATGTGAGTTGTTTGGAGAACTGGATAGGTATATCAATAGATTTTTCAGTCTGAGTGATGTTTCACTAGAAATTGGTGTCCAAATGTATATTTACTTTGACAAATTAACCGTATTTAAGAAAATAATGAATAAAAATGATTTTGTGATATGTTTAGTGTACAAAAATAGTAGAAAGTTTTTAATTATTGATAATTATTTATTTATTACTTGATATACTAATGAAAAATTAATCATAAAACATCCAATATCTCTTATGTATTTTGTCCAGTATATATTGATTCAAATTGTATCATTCTGAGATCAAATCTTCCACCATATCTCTGCATTGTCTCACCTTTTGTGCTTTTCATTATCAGGATATGTTTTTTCCGTGCTCATGCTATTGAATAATGTCAAAACTTCAGACTCCTAATGGCTGTGGAGGCTTCTGTTTCCAAAAATAACATTATCAGTTTCCATTGGCAAATGGGAACTCTGATTTTAGACTAACTTAAAGTTCAGCCAATCAGGATTATCTATTTCTAGCCAAAGAAGAACTCCATTAGCTCGTATCAAAGTGGGGAGTGAATACATTACCTTCTGATAACTGATATTTCTGATATGACTGATACTTACAGAGCATGAAGCAGGTGGACTCCTGATGGCTGGTATCAGATGTATCTTATAATGACTGATATTTCTCATAACCTATTCTCCTCCCTACAGAGCATGAAGCAGGTGGACTCTCTGATGGCTGGTATCCTGGTGGCCACCTGGCTGTCTCTGTCTGCCGTCATGTGTCTCAACCTCCTCATTGCTCTCCTCTCCGACACCTTCCAGAGGTGAGTTACAAACCATTATAATCCTCCTTGGGAAGATTGTTGTTTTATGTCTGCATGCTCTCTTATTGCTAGAAAAATGGTTGCACAGCGAGTGATTGCTCTTCTCTGCAGCCTGTTCCAGACAAGAGTATCCATCTTCCGAGCAAATAAAATGCAAAGGTAGTATCTCAATAACATCTTCTATGTGAAGATTGTTGTTGGTCCACCTGTCAATGGTTAGAAATATATGGTTGCATTTATCATATTATCAAAAAAGAAAAGATCCCATTCTTTTCCTCTCATCTCCTCTTCAAAGTGTTCATCAAAGCCATGGTCCAATCAATGGCTCCACAACTTTGTCTGTGGTAGAGAACTGTTCTACATGCAGTAATGTTTGGGTGCAATGCTACACTGAATTTCAGCGCAGTACCCCCAATGGTTCGCTAGTTCCAGTCGATGCTCGAAGGTTTCACCACAATGCATAACCACCATGGTGTTATGGGTTTTCTACCTGCAATAATACTAGCAGCCGTGATATAAGTGTAAAACGGCATTAAAACCCCAACTCACTTCACCTCAAGGTTAAGGCAAGCTTAATGAGCAAATTTGTCCATAAAGAGTTTTTCACCTAATATGTTTCCTTCTTCATCTTCATCAGAGTGTACGACAATGCCAAAGCCAACTCAGTGATGCAGAAGGCCATCACAATCCTGAGTATCTGGGAAGGGATGTCCAAGAAGAAGCGGAAGAAGTTTCTGGACTTCATTCACAGGGAATGTTCCCCCCAGGCTGACTACTATGATGATGATCTCACCCAGTCAGGGGAGGAGGACCTCAAGAAAGTCACTCTCATGATTAAGGTGAGTCTTCTACTAGCTCTGTAACACACACTTGCAAGATTTATTATCTCACAGCGGATTTATCACGAGGCAGGGGTATGGTATTCGGCAACATACGTCTGTGTGTATGTATATGAAATGAACTATGAAATCTTTTCTTGTTTTGCATATAGGTTCACCATAGTGAGAATAATGTTCCTACACAGTTTTCTGATGTTGATAGTGACATTTTACCCTTGTAAGGGGTATCTCATGAACATAAAGCTTGTCCCAGAAAAGATGAATGATTGATTAGATTTGACCTTGACAATATTTTGGGCATGTGAACCTAATATTCATCAAAACTCTTTGAACTTAATGTGTCCTTGATTACTGAATGTCATGGAATCATACATGTGTTTGTGTAATATGAAGTTTTAGCATCAGCAACCATCATTTGTTTCCTCGACAGGATCAACTCAACGAGATGCAAGATTCATGGAATGCAAAGTTTGGCGGAATAGAATCCAGCATGTTCGGGGTAAGCTTTTCCAAAAGATAATGATATCTAGAAATTTGGGCCTAAGAGTAATTTAGGGTCCCAATGACGGGGTGTCTAAAATACCCATAAAATGCAAACAAGCTCTTCAAAATTCCTATAATGAGGTTTTCCTGATAGCTGAATTAATTATCTATAGCATGATATATAACATGAAATCTTTGAATTTGGTTGCAGATAATACGTTCACATGGAAATCGAGTCATTTCTGAATTTGGTTGCAGTCACTATAGGCAACTGCAACCAAACTTTTTAAACCATCAAAATACATGTTTTCATCGAACAGAACAGCCTTGACTTTACCTTTTGCTATTTAGGTTTTTCTGACTTTTATTAGCTCATCTGGCCTGAAAGGCCCGATTGGGTTATGGCATGGCATGGTGTCCAGCGTCCGTCCGTCCGTCCGTCTGTAAACTTTTCGCATTTTCGTCTTCTTCTCCAGAACCACTTGGTCTAGGGAGCTGAAATTTTATGTGCAGACTCCTTGGCTAATGGGGATTCTAAATTGTAAATTTCATGACACTGTGACCCCAAATGGGGTCACCGGGTCACAACCCCAAAAACCTATTTTCATCTTCTTCTCCAGTTCCAAAAGATCTAGAGAGCTGAAAAGTTGTGTGCAGACTCCTTGGTTAATGGGGATTCTTAATTGTAGATTTGGTGACCCCATGACCTCAATTGGGGTCACAGGGGTCACAACCTTAACAACCAATTTTCATCTTCTTCTCCAGTTCCAAAAGGTCTAGAGAGCTGAAAAGTTGTGTGCAGACTCCTTGGCTAATGGAATTCTAAACTGTAGAATTGGTGACCCCATGTCCCCAAATGGGGTCACAGGGGTCACATGTTTAAAAACCTATTTTCATCTTCTTCTCAAGTTCCAAAAGGTCTAGAGAGCTGAAAAGTTGTGTAGAGATTCCTTGGGTAATGGGGATTTTAAATTGTAGATTTGGTAACCCTGTGACCTCAATTGGGGTCACAGGGGTCACAACCTTAAAAACCAATTTTCATATTTTTCTCCAGTTCAAAAAGGTCTAGAGAGCTGAAAAGTTGTGTGCAAACTTCTTGGCCAATGAGGATTCTAAATTGTAGATTTCGTGATCCTGCGACCCCAAATATAGGTCACAGACCTGAAATGCTATTTCATCTAGAGATTTTATGTGCTCTTTAAAGGGAGGTAATTTAAAGGAAACAACAATAATGAATTTAATCTTCAAGTGTGACATTATTTGTAGGGGATTTTATCTCTGACCTCAAAGATTTGTCAGAGGGGTAAGGACCTTAAGACCTATTTACTTTTCTCCATTCAAAGTGCTTCCTATGTGTTATACCTCTCACCTAGAAGTTGACATTTTGAATTAGTTAATGTATATAAAGCCTGATGAGCTGCAGATTCCATGGCTCTATTTTTATGAAACTTGGCGTGTGGTTAGACCTAGTGTTGGAGTGGTGCCTTTTGCTATTTAGCTTATTCTGACTTTTATATTTTTTCTGGTTTCCATGGAAACAGTTTGAACTTAGTGTGCTTATATATATGGAGGGTAGGGACCTTTTTCGGCCTCTAGCTCAAAATCTATGGAGTATTCTTTTCCGAAACTTTGTGTGTGGTTAGACCTAGTGTTGGAGTGGTGCCTTTTGCTACTTGGGTTATTGTGATTTTTATATTTTTTCTGGTTTCCATGGAAACAGTTCAAACTAAGTCGAGGTAGGAATCTTTTGGATCTTTTTTCTGAAAATCTATACAGTATTTTTTAGCGAAACTTAATAATAATAATGAGGATACTTATATCGCGCTGAACTCCACAACACAAAGGGCCATGCTCAAAGCGCTACACACATTATTACCCTGGTGTAAGGACCAAAATCATTCCTTTTTCATTCTCAACTCCCTTTGGAGTATGCAACCTGGGCTGCCAATTAAGGCGCTCGTAGGTTATCTGTCACATTGCCTGCACTTCCAAACCAGGTACTCAATTGTACTGCTGAGTGAACAGAGGCACATTTCGAATAAAGTCCCTTGCCCAAGGTGACACCACGAGCCTCTCAACTCATGTCTCAGTGTTGGGCAGGGAATCCCCCTTCAAACTCTCAGTTTTCATTCAACAATGAGGCGGGTAACCCACCCATCCAGCGAGCCACGCCCGTTGTTGCTGAACTTAACTGATAGCGGTCGACTGAGCTATGCACAGGACCATGTGCCACCAACTTAGTGTGGGGTTAGACCTCGCGTTGGAGTGTGGCTTTTGCTACTTACGTTATTCTGATTTTAAAATTTTTGTGGGTTTCCATGGAAACAGTTTGAACTTAGTGCATATGGAGGTTAGGAACATTTTTCAACCTCCATCTCAAAATCTGTTTAGTATTATTTTCTCTGGCATAAGTGAAAAATAAGGGCAAGATAGGTTGGATTGAAAGTTGGAGCGGGGGACATCACAGTGCATCACATGCACATATTTCTAGTTTGATAGAAATAAAACAGCAATAAGTTATTTCAATGAATCTACAAACATGAATATAAGCAGCCAGAATTAATAAACATTAATTTTTGTTTTGTTAGAAATGGTTAATATGGAATAAACTAATGGGAGGATGTGTTACATACACAGCTTTCATTACATCATACACTTAGCAAGAGACAACTTGCCGAAATGATTCTGTTTATGTCATCTTGTTTTTGTCAAATTTAGTAAATTTGAAAACCTCTGCAACCAAATAAATCTGATGTGCTCGTCAACACACTATTGTTTTCTCTGCAACCAAATAAATATTTGCCAAGGAAGGAATAATGATGAATAACTGCTGTAAATAAATTTGGTTTCAGATCCCTATAGGGGACTGCAACCAAATTCACAAAATATAATGTTTCAAGTACATTTCGGTCCTGCAACAAAATTTTCAGATGTCTGATATGATATGTCATGTTATAGAAAATCATCTCTGCTTTATTGATCACTTTGTATGATGAGTTTCTTTTAATTCAGTAGCATTTAAACATCATTATAGAGCCCCCGTCATTCGGACCCTTCAATTACTTTTAGGCCGAAATTTGGCTTTTCATAATTATTTCATTTCTAAATGCCCTTCAAAGGTTCAGCCACAACTCTGTAATGTGATCTTGTTGGCTGAACGAATAAGCTGTTAATTGGGACAGTCTTTGCTGCAGTTGTTACCTGCATGACTAAGGGTGTGTGTTCAGATCTCTCACAAGGGACTCGTCCCAAAAAGTTAAAAACAAAACAATATTACTGTTGTATTGCAATTACTTAAAGAATAATATTTATTTTCTGCATGTGATTATAAAACCTATACATAATTGCTTCAATTTTTCATCTTTAGTCCAAAATTCATTTCAATATTGTACAATGACCCATAGGAGAACAGTTCAACAGCTAACAAGGGGGCAGTAGTGACCAACGAGAAGTTTGACAATGAGGTGAAGGATCTGAAGAAGACCATGGATGGTCTGCGTCTGAGGCAGGAGGAGTTTGCGGATCGGTTCCGTAGAGACATGAAGGCAGTCAAGACTCTCCTCACTCATATCCTCAACAAGGACGGTACTTCAGGGGGCGGCACCGGAATTGGTTGGTACTTTTTATAAGTCCCCAGAACAATGAATATAAATTTATGTGTAGGATAAAGAATGACTCAAAGACTCAAACTCTCCAACAATACCTGAGGAGTACTTTATCAGATTTGTCAAATGTTAATGATAGATGATTTGATGGATTTTAGTTTCATCAGCACAAACATCACCTCTGTTGGACTGTACGTTTGTTTAAAGACTGGAATGGAGGCTATGAAGCTTATTTTCCCAACAAAGACACTTAAGTCTTAAACTAAACTGATGGATTTGATGGCATGATCGAAAGTGAAGTATATATATACATTCTGCTTGATGAAGAAGACAAGGGATTTATGGATGATCAACTTCTTTAACAATAGCGACATTCTAGTATTGTTAAATAAAGAAGTTGATAATCCATAAATCCCTTGTCTTCTTCATCATACCAACCTCTAGAATGCCTCTCAAACAGTTGATTATGCTTGATGTCAACAATCCACCAAAACTATCTGTTACTATGGACGATTATAGTTTTAAAAAATATATTTATTCAGATCGCTGCAAATTCGATCCTGGCTTAACCTCTAGACAATTTAAAAGTGCATTGTAAGTATTTCAGGAACCTAAATTTTACCATCGCCAGAAATGCTTCCTCAACTACTTCTAGATCATCTTCTTCTTGGATGATGTTTGGAAGCATCATTTGTTAAGTCATTAAAGTTTCCATCTCCTTATCACTTCTATAGCATTGAGCTACCAACGAAACATCTGCATCTTCACAAACATCAACTACAAGTACTCCAGAAACTTGTGAAGGTGCTTAGGAACCATCTTTTAATAGAATGTTTAAGTTGCGTGCAATATTTGAATTTGCCTCTCATACTAACAACGTCAGTAGCTACATCAAAGTGCTGAATTCATTATCTTAAAGAAGTGTAAATTAATAGAGCTTGTCTTTATCAACAACTTGACCATAGTTTTTATGAAATGTTGATTACAATCTGCTGATTATCCAAGGAAAATGAAAATAGCACATCTACCGGGACACAAATTCATGTCATTCGGATGTTTCCTTGATACTAAATGTCTGATGACAGCCTGTAGGCTCGCATGTTCTGAGGGTATTCAGGCAGCAAATCACAGAACGTCCAACAGAAGGTTTTGGTATAAAAAGCTATGAGCCATACTTCAGTCAGTTTCCATAACATTAGCTAAATGATTCTGAATGCTTTCAAAATGGTGACCTTTAAAAACCATGATGTGATTGGTCAGACATGTGACTGGGTTTTGTCTGCACTAAACTGGTAAAGAACACACTCTTTAAGGGTTTTTCTCAGGTCTTGTGGAGATGAATCTGAAGATCCTGTTCATATCTTGTTGAATGTATTTTACATTAGTTTGCAAATTGTATTCCTCAGAACAAGGTGGATTTCTAATCAGACTGATTTACTGATATACTATGCTGTAAAATATATTTTTATTTTACAACAGATTTTGGTGGATTACCTGAACTAGCACCTCGAGACAGTCGAATGTCATTAGACACCCAAGAGTGAGTTTTATCATCAATACCTAGCTAGTATAGTGTGCACAGTCAGTATAGTATTTGATCAAACTTATTTTCCTTTTGATAGGAGTTTATATGCTTTCATTAATTGAGATAAGATCATTGATTTCACATTATTTTTGTTGAAATTCATAAAAATTCAAACTTGTAATAAAAAATTTAAAACTTGATAATAAACTTAAAAGATGATGATTAAAAAAATGAAGAAAAATCAACAACAAAATTAAAATGGATCATACGTACTTGAATGATAGAGGAAAGTTTATTTTCCCTCTTCCTATGTGATATATTCTTCTGTTTCTGCATATTCAACATAATAATTGATTAAAAGAGTTCAATGTTCTTCTGTCCTTCCAGTGAAGAACCACAGACAAGAGTGCGGAAGATGAAGAAAAGGAAGTCCAAAGGCGATGAATTGCTTGTTCCTTTTGAAGAGACGACCACGCGGCAGGGTGAGTCCACTTTGCTGCTTTACTTAGGTCGAGGTTGTCTCCTTTGCCTCGCTTACAATTGCTTATGATTGTTACATAGGCAGTTGAACCATAGTCCAGCAGCCACCAGGAATATGGATGGATCACATTGCTGAATCTCTTGTATTTCTAGACTAGGTCGCGCAACAGTGGCAGTCATAGCTGTTCATGTGGGAATTATATAAGCATGTGTGACAATTTCTGAGGCCTTTGTTTATATTGTCATGTGTATATAATGTACATAACATATAATGCTGAAACCATTCATCGGCAAGAAGTTAGTGCCCTTCAGTTATTAATTACACGTTATCACCATGCTTGCCCTCTCCTTTTAGTCATTGCTTTATTTTTAAATTAAACATAATTAATATAAAATGTAAAGCTATTGAGAGTAGGATTTTATTAATATAAATTTTTCACACCCTTTTTTCAGGTCCCTATGCTGAAATCTCTACAGTTGAGTTCCCTGACTATCAGGATGCTGATGAAGAGGTATGTTGAATTATATTATAAGAGTAAAATAATATTAATTAACAATTAAAAGTACAATGATAGTTAATCTCAAAGTCTTAATCACCCAAAATCAAGAATAAATGATGGTGTAAATAGTGATTCATTAATCATTTCTTTCATTTTTTTTTAAATTGAAATTATATCATCTGTCGCCCATTATTATCATTTATTTCTCATAAGAATTTTGTACTATAATATAAATAACAAAATTGTTAAGTTATTTGCAAAGGATCAGTAAGACAATTTATTCAGAACTAATTTTATTTGTTTAGGCATGAATTATGAAGACATGAAAAAAAGAATCTTACAAGACTATTTCTACCTCCACCAAAGAAGATCCAATGTTACCCTTTTTCAGACTGAAGTAACAGAATGCTAACAGAGATCTCCAAGTGGTTAGACCGTGGTAAATGTCATTTTACTGAGGAGCAATAATCCAAGACTGTGAAGTGTGAACTGTGATAAAAAAAATTATAGGGACAGTTCAACCTTGGTATTTTTGTGAAGACAAAATTTATGGGCTACTCCAGTTGATGCCATTATCGTTCCAAGCCAAATTACGGCTGCGAGCTAGAGGGCTCGAATATTTCGCCACAGGGGCTCAAATGGGTAAAAAAGAAATATGCATCTTGAGGGTTAAGACTTGACTAATAGGAAGTCCAATTGAAACATATCGCTTTGGATATGTTGTTCATTCAAGTGCCATTATGTATTTGATGACAATTTTTAGAAAACTTACCAAAATTATATCCCACTGAAAGTAATACACACTATTTTTTCCCTTTTTTTTTAACTCAATAAATCTCACTATTTCAAAAGGTGTTACCAAATCTAATTATAGACTTTCCTGTGCAAAGTAGTTGACTTTCATATTGTAAAGAAAGATGGCAACAAAAGGACAAAAAAGGAGAGAAACATGCACTGGTAATGTTCACAAAAGACTTCCTTATCTATGCCTTGTGGTTGGTTTATAGGCTGTCAACTACATATCACTCTTTGTTATTGTGCTCTATGTTGTATAGAACATGGTATGAAAGAAAAGGTCACCTGTGGTGATACAATTTCATTGTCAATTAACACGTAAATCGAGAGAGTCCGTGTCTTTGAAAAGAGATTATATAGATGTTTCATGAAAAAAATTATTTCTGGTTTGTCCCTTTTTAAGATGACAGATTTTTCTAACGTTGACAGAATAACTTTGTACCAGAAATACTGAATACTGAATACTGAATACTGAATATTGAATACTGAAATAGTATCCCCTTGTGTTTTTGTCTCCACAAGAAATATATTTTACCTTGGTTGCACTGTCCGCAATGTACATGTTTATGATATTTTATATACCATACTTTTTTGTATTAAGACATTTACGATTAAGTATGAAGTTTTATATATATATGAAATTGTATTTATGTATATTAAACTGATATTAAAATCATTTGCTTTATGCAAAACATCTTAATGTCTTTTTAATGATTAATGATAAGTTGTTAAAAACATTCATATCAAATATGTATACTTGTATTTATCTAAAAGGCTTAAATCTGTAATTGTACATTTAAAGTTTGAAGAAAATCAAAGTAAAATGTTATCAAATGTTTTAATAATAATAATATACATTTTAACACCTAATATCCAGTGCAAGCACTGCTCAATGGCGGTTAACAAGGTTTTCATCAGAAATAATCATGAAAAGAAATCATTGTAAAGAAATTAATTATTTTAATCTTGTATGATTCTTTCATTAATTTAATTCTTAAGAAATCCAATATTTTTATTTTGTTAGTTGTTCAACCTAAAAAGGTCTCTATAATATTCTTTAATTTTATCAGTATTTTCAACTTCTTCCAATATGTTTTGATACTTCCAACTATGATTTTTATTTTCATTTTATAGTAGGGCAAGTCACATCATGTTATCTGTCACACTAGTTTTACTTGCACATGTTTAGAATGTTTCATTAGATTCCATTGCTTGTACATTCCAATAACCTGTTTGTGAATTATAGGAAGAATGTGAGCACAATGAGCACACTATTTGAATCAGGGGGAGATATTGTTTGCAATTTCACGGATATGAGATATAAGAATTTCCTTTTTAGGACAGCCAATGTTAATTACTTGTATTGCAGATTTTGGGGGGTTAAATGTCTAAAGGCAGGGGGGATTGAATAAAAAACGTTTCTTTTAGTTTTTGTGGTAGAGTTTGCAACATTCTAACTGTGGAGAACACCTGAGTTGCTTTTTTTCTCCAAATTTGTCAAAATCTTTGTATGAAATATGATCCCGTAAAACAACTAAATAATTTTGTTTCCTCGTAATAATAATATGGTTTAATATTATGAAAGATATTGCGCCATGATTGGCTAAATCAAAGGTATGAAAGTGATTGTTTCAAATGTTTCTATTTTTCTACCGTAAATTGTAATTTAAAATTTTTATTTCCATACATATGGATCAAGTACATTTCTCCCAACTTGTTATGGATTGCAAACATTCACAACTTTTTTTAAAGCATTGAGGCTAATATAAACTATCAACTACTTAAATCTGAAATATTGGGATAGTCCTGAAGATTTTGTTGAGGCTATTAAGTGGTAAATTATATAAATTGTATTATTCACCAACAAATTGAAGCTCACAATATAGATGTGAGGCACTGATGACCCAAAGATATGGTTCTCATCACACCAATCTACAAGTGACTAAAGCTTCTAATATACCTCAATTTGAGTTACAGTTTCTGTTGAAATAATGTTTTTGATCCAATTTGTGAGTAGCTTATATTGAGGGATTATTACCCAAGGATGAGTGTCATGTAGCCCTTACGTAATGAGTGGGAATATTGCGCCCAAGTGTGAGTGGGAATTTTTGTATTACCCAAAAGAGAGCAAGGGTTATACGCAAATTTGCATGAGTTTCATTGAGGCATACGGCACACTTTCAAGTATAATAATTTCTCTATTGCCCATTCTATTCCATTTGAATCACATAAAAATAACCAGAAATTATGGCCCACTTCTCTTGCAATGCTGGCATCAAGAACAAGTCCTTTATGTGCACATGTGCTCGAATCGAAAATATCAACTCTAGTGTTTCAACCATATGTATAATAAACATGTATATTAAATTATTTATTTAAGTCAATCTAAGTGCCATCCAATGATAATGTATGTGCCAGGGGATATTTTATATTGTGCCTTTCCTCCATAGAGCTGTGATAATATTTATGTGTTTGTGAAAAATGTTTATATTTGTATTCATATTCCATGCAATTTGTCGTAGAAATACTCATTGTTGAAGTAAATGTTGTTCAATCTTCATTTTAAATCTTTGTAATGAATCCTTTATCCCTCTTCCTTCTGTCTCTGTCATGTCACTTTTGATATAAAAATAATAACCACAATATTTTAATAAAATATATCAAAACCAAATTTTTCATCGTTTTCTTTTGCACATAAGATTATACAATTGTTAAAAAGATGGTGAATTGTCGAAGAAAGACTGAATACATTCTCGACTGAGGAAATTCAAGGACATTTTTTTCATTTAGGGGCATAGGAAACACTGCTAGTATTAAGCATTTTTTTTACATAATTTAGAACTAAGCTATAACTGCTATTTAAATAGTGAACAAATATAAGATGATTACATTTGGGATAACAAGACCATGGGGCCTGGACAAAAATCGAGCTCAAACAATCGATAGTTAAGCTATTTTATAGTACCCCTCTGATACATGCAAATTGGCGCAGTTCCCAAGGCTGAATGTATTTAAAAATACATGCCATTTAGATTCTAAACAAATCTAACATTGTTACATTTGGGATAACCTATACTTTGATATAACTATCTATTGTTCGACCTCAACTTTTCTCAAGGTTTAGATATCCTAACCTGCAAGAAATGATAAACATACAGTAGGTTACATAAAAAAAAAGAACAAATCCATTTGTATAGCGCATACTCCATACATTGCGCAAAAAGTAATCTAATCAATTCTGTTTAATGGGAACACAACACAAGGTAATAGATTCTAGTTCAGATATGACTGTCTAAACCTCAAAGATATGGTAACTGTGATTAACTTTTTAACTACAGCATTATAACTTAAAGATCTTTGACCAAAGGTTAACTTAGTTTTCGAAAGAAGTTTTCTGGAACACTCGGTGCCTGATAAATGTCAGTGAGTGTGACCAGGTATGACGGGGTTGATCCATTGAATCATTGGGATGTCAATGCCAATATGTTGAACTGTATCCTGCTTGCACTGAGAGCAACTGCAAAGTGATAAGCACGGGTTGTATCAACTTCTTCATTACTGGCTGATTTAACCCTTGCGGTATTTCCCTGCATTGTTGTGTCAAGACAGTGAATCGCTGCACCAGAAATGCATAGCGGGCCTGGATTTCTAAACACAGATTTTTTAAGGAAATACTGCAAGGCCTAAATCAGCCAGTAATGGAGACTGGCAAGAGTTAGTTGGGTTTGTATGCGAACTGACTTCTTTGTTCTGGACATGAAGATGCTGCTGTGTTCCGTGTATCCTTAGTAGTTTGGACATCTGCTCATGTGTGGTTTTGATAAGATCAGACCTCTGAGCGCATGTCAGAACGATATCATTTGTTATACATATCCCCAATCCCTTTAAATATTATTTAGTCCGCCAATGGCTATTATTCAAATCACTGACTTGAGCTCACAGAGCCACTAGACATTACAAACGAATTTACATTCAGCCGTGATCAGAAAGCAAATTATGTGATCGTAATGTTCTATCATAATCCAAATAAATACCAACTTCTTTTTTTAACTTGTAACATAATATCACTAAACATGTAAAATGACAGACTTCGAGGAACATTATTAAGATACTACTCATATGAGAAAAATGCTTAATATTTGAATAAACATATATTTCAGAATTATTATGAATATCATTTTCAATTTCCAATTAAAATAGAGTAACATAATTATGCATGTGCAGAAACCGAAACTGCACGTCTCATTTACATGCACAGTAGTTATGGGACCTATTAAACATTATCAACTCAAATTTGTCTTTTTATCTGTTATAAATAAGATTCCAAAATTACGTTTGACGCATTGGGGCGGCGCGCGCCACACGCTGTGCATTGTCCGGTTTTCCATCAGAAATCACTACTTTTACCATCACATCATCTAAATGCTACGTCTACTATCATCAAAATGGTAGTTTTCGGTAACAGTACTTCTCGATAAAATAACACCATTTATAACGTTTGGAATATTTGACCCCCAACAACACAATGGATGTACCTTTAACATATAATACTGTCATACAAAATACTAGGTACAAGAGAAGACTTGAATTCACTTGATTCGGAATAAAATATTTGTAATTTATCACTGTTTATTTGGCCACTTTTCAAGCTGATTATGGTAACCATGCGTGACGTCATCATTTTCAACCCTTGAGACATCGTAAAGGAGGGGAATAAATAATCAGCTATGGGGCACGAGACAGTTATACAATATGCATTGGTGAGTGTTCGTATTTTATTGTTGTAGTTGACCACGAATCAGACATAAATGCAGAGAAAATATTCGTGGAGTCAACTTGACATATTGGTTACATTCAAGTATGGCTTAATACAGGTACGTTTCTTGGGATGAATTCACACATCGATTTATTATGAATTATAGAAGAATATTTATGGAGTAAAACTTGACGAAGTGAATACATTCAAACATGGCATGAGATGGCAGGCGAGTTGTTTGTATATTCTTGCATTGATATGAACTATATAAGAATATTTAGGGAGTTAACTTGACATATTGGATAATTCAACTATGGTATGGTATTGCAGTTAATGTCATTTACATAAAAGATTGATTTAAAATATGCAAGGACACATTGTTGACTTAACTTATATATAGGATGTATTAAAAATTGCCAGCATAATACACCATCGTTAAATATTCTACGAACAGTTCTGAATACACCTCAATGTTGACATTTGAAATACAAGGAAAGAAATGCGTCGTCAAAAATATTCTTCAAGCTGATAGATTAAAATGACTTTTCTTTTTTATTTGTCATTATGTTATTGTATATGAAGTATTGAGTGGTATTAAAACATTTTAAAATTATATGAACTTCAGCCATGACAAAATGCTAAATAAAACATTGCATCCTTCACAATTTTTTCAAATGTGTTGTGTTTGATATCATACCATACAGCGCTAACCAAAATGCCCTCTTAACAACAACTCGCTGGTCGTGTTTAAATATTCCTTTAACAGCTAAAAGTTAAGAATGACGAAGAGTAAGAGAAAGGCGTTGTTCCGGTACGTGAGTGGGCGTGGTCAGACAGGTGACCTCCCACTGGACACACAACACATGGACACTCTCCTCAGAGACGGGGCGGACATCAACTACAGCGACAGCACCGGACATACAGCTTTACATGAGGTCAGTAGGGGTAGTGTATTAATGATATGAAGCATCGTTTACACTGTGCAACTTGACTTTACAACTTTCAGTGTCAACCTGTAGTATCTGCGTTGCTTAGTGCGCAGAGGGTAAGCTTTCTTAAGCTATAAGCCTGTGGTTTGTACATTCATAAGTTGGTAAGTTGATACATGTACGACCATGATTTTCTCACAATGCGACTGAGGTTAAATACTACAAGTCGTAACGGACCTTAAGATTACCATTGTCCCCTTTAAACTCCTTTTTGTATGTAGTTTCCCAGTTCTCAAAGCATAAAATCACAAAACAACCATCATTTTTAGTATTTGCAAAAACTAAAAAAAAGAATTTGAAATAAGGTGTGAATTTCGAATTAAGACGATGTTGGAGCCATACGAACGTTTTGTTGAACCGTCACATATCAATCAATAGACACGTTTTGTGTAATAACACTCAACATAAATAGAGATTACTAAACGGTATCTCGTTTAATATCATGAGAGTAATAATGGTTTTTTATATGACGTAACAATAACAGTGCCACGGCCGCAATTTCATGTGGCCTTCTTACAAGTGATCGTCAGATCAGCGATTTTACTGCAAATTATCTTGATTTAGATAAGTTTAGTAAGAAACTCTTTCTTGTTTAATACCATATTCATGAAACTCGTGAATGATCGTTGTCAAACATTTCATAAAATGGTATTAAACGAGATACCGTATATGGCCAGTGTAAGACACTGTTGCATTAACTAGATCATTGAAATTGTGTACAATGTTCAGCTCAAATGCAAGTAAACTGACCCCTCAAACCACAGGTAGCAAGACACTGGCCAGTAGATATTGCTCAGTACATGTTGAAGCAGGGAGCAGCTGTAGACTCTGCAGACCTACATGGGCGCACTCCTCTCCACGTGGCCGCCGCGTCGGACAGACCCAAGATGGTGGACCTCCTCGTCAGTTCTGGAGGTGCTGGTATAATATCGATGTTCGTCAAATCGAATATGTACACTTAAATTTATCAATTAACCTTGAAATTATAATCTACAGAGTGCCACTCAAGATGCACTTTTCAGTTCGGTTTCATCGATACACAACCACAATGCCATTACGGGCTTTCTTACTGCAGCGATACTTACCATCGCGATTTGAGTGAAATACTTTTCACAGGTGTGTAAAACCTTTTAATAAATTTGGCCCATCTACATAGCTCTTGAGTGAAGACACCAACATGTGTGATTTATGTCTCATACTATGTTGTGTCCCTGGGCAAGGCAATTCATCCACATTTCACCCAGTCCACCCAGCTGTATAATGGGTACCTGCAAAAGCGGCAGTACTTGGCTTCGTGTAGCACTTCGGCAGCTGTGGAAAGTACATTCCGTCAGGGAAATAATCACTATATGGGACCTGCGTCGGCAGGAATAATTTTTTAACGGGTATTTGTTACGCTGCTTCACCCGGGTGTTCCGATTTTGCAACGGGGAGATACCCCTACACAAGAAAAACACTTGACCGAAATAGACGGATCTTCTACGGTAATATTTGTTACTGTTCGCTGATCATTTATAGATATGTTGAGAAGTTGGTAGGATTTCATGAACATTGGTCATCTTTTATGAACAGTAGAAGTCAGTTCTAAATTTTATGTTTTCTGACTTTCGAGATATAATATTCACTAATTAAGTACTATTGTTTAATAATTCTTATTGAGATAGTGTTAAAAACCTCTTATCTTCATGTAAAAACTGACTTCAGTCTAATTAATTCACGCGTTATTTCAACATTTCCATTCAAACACAAGCACCCTATTTTTTACTGTTACGTATTTTGAACTTACCATTTTTTAACGTGAGTAAATGAGAGTGTTACGATTTTTGAAAAGAATTCGCAACATTAAAATGTTAAAGGATACGGAATAAAACAACTAAATTAAATTTTAGATGATGACATGATTGCGACAAATGTTCCTACGATAGCCTACTGATTGTATACAAAAGCTGCTTCATTGACAGGATATTATGTTAGTATAAGATATTGTCGGTATAAGCAGTGACACTCTAAGCAGACTGCTAAGGGAGTATAGAAAGTCCCTGGTATAATGTACTTTCTTCGACGCGCCATTAGTATTATATATCGTCATTATTAAAAGCCATATTTGGATCTATCTCATCTACTTAAGGAATTTTCCAAAATGACGATATCTTAAAACGTGTATTTCACATAAATATGAACAGATATTAGTTGCGTTGGCTTCTGAAAACCAGGGCCATGTAAATGTAGCGCTACATAGCAAGGCGAGCAAACTTCGAGGAATCGCACCGTGTCGTTCAGGAGAGAATGCGCTACATTGAGCGCTACCGTGAGCGATCAATGAGCGATTATAAGCGCTCGCTATTATGGAACGGAGCCCTGATGTTACACTGTTTCAGTCATATGTATCGCTCGTTGGTTGAAATATCTTGTATTTTGTATAGCGTCGAGTTTATTAAACACTATTTAAAGTGGATAGGTTGTTGGAAATTCGGTTATTTACATCACGATAAAGAACGGTAAGTGTCGAGTTATTCCATCGCATTTTATTGGAAGGAAACGGTTTGTGAATTATTTTTTGATACGATGTAAATGTGGTATGGGTGGTTCCATCAGTTTTGAATTTTGAAGAGGTGTCAACAAAGTGAAATATGAATACTGTGAGCATGCAGTGTTTTTATATTTTTCGGAGGAATAACTTTTTTCCTCTGTAGACGTTTGCAGCGAAACAAGAACAAAGAGAAATTTCCTGTAGGTTTATGTTTAACTATTTATAACTCTTGAACGTACATTTTCTGGGCCGTTTAGGGTACTTTACTTCATTCAAACTAGTCCTACAAATGTAATATTGTTAATCAAGTGCTGAACAATTAAAAACTGTTTCATCAAAAGTTGTAGTTTTGGAAAATAATCACTTTTCTTGGACTGTCTTGAATTTATTTGTCTGTGAATTTTAAAGTTTCTTTGAGAATTACTTTAAATAAGCTGTTTGAACATCCTCAACGTTGCGATTATAAGCGCTCTCTGTTATGGAAAGGAGCCCAGACGAAATGTTCAACTCGTTCTATTGACTATGATAATGCAAAATATCATTTTAAACAGTGATGTACACTTTCAATAGAGTGTATTTTCCTATATATCTAATTCTCAAAGTTTAATTCGTCCATTTTAAAGAATAATAGCTAAATAGTCAATTTTTTCGAGGAATATGGGATATATTTCGTCATATCTATATAACTAATGCACAGATTTCGCTCAAAAGTTAGGAAATTATGCTTGAACATATCGTCTTGATCATACATCTATTTAAACGTACATAGAGAGTATACCTTACCTTGAATTCAAATGTTTTTTACAACTAAAACTTTTCAGAAAGCATGGCCTCAGCCTACCCGGGTGAAGCAGCGTAACCAATTCCCGTTAAAAAATAATTCCTGCCGACTCAGGTCCCATACAGTGATAATGTGTAGCGCATTGAACATGCATTCGTTTGTGGATAACTTGCATATATACCTCAAGGCACCAAGTTTAATCAAGTGCACCTGATCATGAATAGTTTACATTCTGATTGAACGCGGTTTGATACTTTATCCTGTTGCGTTAAAAAACAATTGAATAGTTTTCCTATTTATTGTTGTATAAAATGCCATAAATGAAATGGAAAAAACACAATCGCAATATGCCATTCGGACCTTAGCTCTCGATCAGTAAATCCGAAAAAGATCTCACTTGTTACATAAAAACGGTATGACACAATCGTGTAATAATCTCCGTTCATTCAGCTGACAAGGAGGCACAGACTAAACACGAACTACACACCCCAGTACACATGGCAGCACGGAAGGACGCAGCCCAATCTCTGCGGGTACTCATAGACCGAGGCTGTCTGTACAAGGAAATACGAGACTACAAGGGGAGAACACCACTCCATCTGGCTGCCGAACTGGGTAAGCATTTAGTCCCGACTTTTATCAACTTCCAATTTTTATCGTAATTTCCTCCTCATCTCCAACTTCCCTACACAAGACATAACTCTAGCCAGTCTCCATAACTGGCTGGTTTAAGTCTTGTCGCATTTTCTTACGGTTTCCGTGCTAGGAAACCAGAGCCCACTATGCATCCTAGGTCCAACGATCCACTATTTTAGCACGGAGAGTAAGGGGAAATACTCCAAGGCTTTAATCAGTCAGTTATGGAGAGTGGCAAGAGTTACGCCTTGCGTAGGGAAGTTGCCTCATCTTACTTTGTGAGTATATTATCTGTTTTTACAGTATTGTTTGTTTTTACAGTATCGTTTGTTTTTACAGTATCTATCTATTAGAAGATGCCCTGGCTTTCTCATGACTACCCCTCTCCCTATATTCTAAATGCCTATGATAAGGCACTAAGATATGTGTATCGGTTTATCAGTTAGATAAAATATGTCCATGGATATTATTATCACCATTTAATTAAAGGTCACAACTGATATCATGGTATATTAGATCGTTCATGTATGCTCCACAAACCGAAGAGCGGCCACCCTTTACTTGGTGGAATAGTTGTTATCCATAAATGTTTATGGAACCGATAAATGAACTGTCAAATAAATCGCTTATTTAATTATAATGACACATTAAATCTTGTATTACATAAAGGGCAATCATAACGTAGCATTCTATATGCGGCGTTAACAGTGGATGTTGTAGATGGTGTATTTTCCTTAATTTCACGACTCAATTAATTAGAATTAATTAGAACATTACATTCGCCCCAATATCACACATTGTTGACGACACCCGTGTCTGAATATCGATATATACACTACCCGGTAAAAGAAACGCCTGTCAGATATCTTATCAGATTTCGTAAAAACTATAAATACCAGGTTAGCTGCACTCTGAAGATGCACCATTTCTGAACAACATTTCAAAATTTCAGAACTTGTTACAATAAGGAGCTGCGATTGTTTAAATGATACAAGGGTAACGGGTCAGATTTCGATCAGTGCCTAATCAGAGAAATTACATTGAAACAACCACGAGGAACAATACAGGCAAGCATTCGCGTTGAAGTGGTGATGACGCTACTGGACGTGGTCAAGGTGCGCAAGTAAATCAAGCGAAAGTTGCGGTCTTCATGGGGCTTGGTTTTCTATTAAAAAAAATATTGAGTCGTATTACACTTTTCGACGAATTCAATGAACTACTATATTGATTATTGTTTCAGGATAACTTAGAGACCAACGCTAATTATAATTTAATTTTTTTTTCATTTAAACAATCATGTAGGCGTTTCTTTTGCCTGGTAGTGTATATCCCTTGCTCTTGCTCAGGAAATAGCATATTTCGGCAAACGTATCGTAAATATACCAACGTTCGGGCACTAATTTATAATATACTGTATAAATGAATTCCCTACAGACCGGACAGTGACTGCCCGCTACCTGCTTGAGAGAGGAGCACCTGTCACAGTGAGTGACCAGTCCGGGGCACTATCCCTTACCTGGGCCATAGCTAAGATGCCGCAAGTTGTGAGTACTGCTTAGTTTCATTTTAGGGATGAAATACGGCGCGCCTATCAGTTTAAGTCCAATCATTTTTCAGGGTGTAATATTATAAATATTCGCAATATAATCAGTATTTTCACTATTTGAATAACATGTTAAATAAGACTTCATATGACGTCATATTTGACGCCATGTAACAATATAATGACGTCATAAGATGACCGTGATCAACAGTAATAGAAGACAAATTCTATTTAAATTGTATTTGCCCCTGAAAAAAAGAGCAGATGTAATAGGATCGGAAATCTGTGGGGAGTAACCTCTGTGGGAAGTGAATGCTGAGAAGTCGGTCAATACGAAAACTGACCTAACAAAATACCAATCAGAGAGAAAATGTGTCCCTTCTGTTCCATTAATAACTTTTACAATCGTGGAAAGTCTCAAACCTGGCGATCTGTACTGTTTTAAAGTAAAAGTCTATTACATCAACAAGACCATGTGTGTGCTGTACACTGTAGAAGAAATGTAATGCATCACGGTTTTCTCGAATTCAAGTATCATGTGTGCAAATGGATAATGAGTCGAGGAACCGTTTACACGAAATCAACACTATTCAATTGTCAAACTGATATAGCCATGAATGAAATATGCTTGAAGACATGCAAAATATATAAGGTCTCTTTCCGATAAACGTAAATGTAGTCAGTAAGATATTTAAACATTGTCGTAACATTTCAATGCAGCTCTACAAACTGATGGCAATAGAACTGAAAATAAAATCATATAGCCAAGTATCAAGTAGACCTCGTACAAAATGTATTTATAACTCCCCACCCGCCGCCCCTTCCCTCGAAGCGTATTTTCAGAGACATTGCGATGCTTTTGTACGATGTTCTATAAAGTGATTTATTACCTTATTATACAAAAAATCCGAAGCTGGTTTCCAAAATATTAGAAAACGTTACCATTATATGCCAAGGGTCGTATAAACTGATTCGTGTTGTAATATAATTTCTAACCATTATATAGCAAGGATCGTATACACTGATTCGTGTTCTAATATAAGGTCTTACTATTATATACCACGGGCCTTATACACTGATTAGTGTTGTAATATAAGGTCCTATATTATATACCAAGGGTTGCTTACACTGATAAATTTTGTAATGTAAGGTCTTACTATTATATACCAAGGGTCGTATAAATTTAATATTGTATTAATATAAAGTCTTACCATTATATGTCTAGGACCGTATTGGTTAAATATTGTTGCAATATAAGGTCTTGGGATTTAGAGTTATTCAAGTTCACTGACTTGTCTCGTTGCAGGCATGTAAAGGATTGAACCAGTTGCATCTCATCGATACTCAAAATAGGAAACAACACATTATGTTAAACCATTTAACCCCTCAAATAGGTGAGTTTTTACAGTTTTCAGTATTTTTTGACGTTGACATTATTATTCTTTCATAAAGTACATGATTCTTATCGTTATAAACATCGCATAGAGATTACCGTTATGACCGTTAAGACTAAGATCAAGAATTTGCTTTCATCTTGTATTTTAGGTGGAGGGACTCATCATAGTCCAGTAAGTAGGCCTAACTCATTGTTTCTCAATTTATGCATCAGATTTCAGATATAACTTCATTCTGTAACCTTATTTGTGGACATCTGGATTCAAGAACATTTTCCATGATGATTTTCCTACATATGTTCAATGAATCCATTTTATCGATGACTCAATTACGTTGATATTGTAATGGTAACATGCATTCAGTTGCAGGTAGCTGCCCACTTCCTCCAGTTTTAACTCATAAGATATGTAACCGTTTTCTCGTACATCTGGTACCAATGTATTTTCCTTATATCTTACTTGAGAATGTTCCCACAATGTCCCGCGAGAATCCATTGCTTTGATTTCTTATGTATATGACGTTGACCTTATCTATCAAAAGAGTCTGATTAAAAGCAATTTTATCCGAGGAATAATGGTTACAATAAATTTCCGAAATATATATTCGAAATCGTTTGATGGAATTAGATGATTACCCATATGGGAGAAATCCTTCAAACTAGTTCGTATTCCGGTTGTAGAATATTTTTAACTTGTATTACTCGGAATTTGGTTGAATGAAATGAGACTAGTAAAGATGACCCACTCTCTCAGTTCCAGGTGGCAGTTTACAACCAACAGTTCCAAGTGTTAGCTCACCCAGCCATGTCGAAACTACTGGATGTCATGTGGAACCGTTTCGGACTGTAAGCTATTGACAGGCTATAGTTGACTTCAAACATCAATGTTTTAATTCGTATCCTTTGTTAGATCACTGAAGAAGGCCAACCCTATAGACCCACAACTATGACTGTATGAACAAATAATTTATTTTAACACATTTGCATCCCGAAACGTGTTTGTTAGTGCAAATTTCATGTATTTTTATGTACTTCTGAATTTGTTTCCTGTTCTCAAACATAATCATATTTCATACCTTCTGATTAGCCGCACAGTTTTGCAAGTTTCTTCAAGTTACTCCCAGTGGATCAAGACTTCGAGAAACTTCTTTATCTTCTGTAAATATCCAATTTGTCATCAACTGAGTCAAACAGTAGTTTCGTGTTATCTCGGATACTTTATATTGGAAAATCTTTAGTTTGAATATTGTACTCCCACTTCTCATTTCATCATACCAAGTTGATGTGATGATCACCTGATAATATGAAGAATAACTATGTACACATGTATATGAGTCATTCTCAATAATGTGGACAATTCCTGTCCTCCATATGCTAAGGTGTATAAATCAGTGAGAACAGCCAGGATTGAGCTGTTTTTATGTTTAATATAAACGTAAGCATCTAAAATGACTAAAACAACACTTTCATTTGTAAATATATACACTATTAATTTTTCAATTGATTAATACGAATTTAAAATGGTTAATTTGCTATGTTCAAGCAAAGAGAAATGCAATTTCAAACGTCTGTAATTTGAATGTTTTTTCTAAATATAATTATTTCCCCATGTGGTTGAAAGTAACAACAATTTAAGCACTTCTTATGTGTATCAACTCAATATAGGCTAGTGTTTAATATTATTTTTACACTGCCTTAGGTTTATCACAGCATAAAATGTCTTTCCCGTAACAGTGCCATATAATCTTGAACAAATAGATGCTCCCTAAGTTTCTCCCAGAAAAACGTCATGTGATGGTCAGTGTTATATTTTGCTTCACAAAACTAGCCATGTGCTCTGGAATTCAGACAGATAGTTTTTGTAAAAAGTTCAAGGTATGAATTTAGATAACACTTATTTCCCACATGCTGTCTAGTGTGGAAGAAGTAGGAGTCTGTAATTCAATCTGGGTTGTTGAAAGCAGCACAGACCATAGGTCTGGTCAACTGCAGGGATCAGTCATTGTTTTTAATTGCACTTTTGAAGAGATATTGTCTTTCATGTAACAGTCTTCCCCTGTAACAAAAGACTTTTTACAGGAAAGATCAGAGTTGTTACATCAAAGGTATGTCATCTCTATCTGTTTAAATTCTTATTACAATATTTTTATCTTTTAGCTACCAATGCAGGATTTATTAAACATAATGCATCATCCTCATGTGCAATACTTCAAATTCTTAAGGAAATCACAGAGATCCAAGCATCACGCGTTTACACTAAAAATTGTTTTTGTAAAGACATGATATTGTTACAGCAAATAATCTGCGGAAGATTATCACAATTAAAACAAAAAGAAAAGACATTTTCAGATTATGAATCTGATTATTGATAGTAGAAACAACCCCAGGGGAAATCTAAGCAGATAGGTGCATTATTTTCTATTATCTAAAAGCACCAAAGCATTATACAAAGTGTTACAGCAAAGACCTTCATTATTACAGTAAAGACCTAACATTGTTACTGAATCTTTTACAATGAATAAGACTTCTAAGCTGCCCCATGACTTTGTTAAAATTAGAGCCTATAATATAATGCAGATTTTTATTTCAGCAAATCTTGACAAACTGAATACATAGTACTGAAGCTTAAAGAAATAAAATAACATTGATGAAGGTAGAATAAGTATTAACTTTCATAGATTAAATGTTGTTTAACATGAACTAGACGAAATGGGATTCAGTAGTACCCAAGATAAGATAAGATTGATTTTATTTGGATTTCAAGGGAGAAATCCTGCTGGTTGTAGCTGACATCAGGAAGGCAGAGTTGTCGTTCTTGGCTGTACTTTTCACAGATCATCATTTATGATATTCATCCTCAATGTAGGACATATTTTTTGAAAAACAAAATGAACAGAGTCTTTCTTCACGAGGGATATTATAGTGGCGACCTGTTTCTATGGCTAATCTAAAGTTGTGACATCTAAATCTTTCAATGGCTATTTTATAATATAGTGGGATTTCAGATGAGATGAGATATTGTTCAGCATTTAACAGAGATTTGTATTGTGAGTAATAATTGCATTTTGAGGATTCTGAAAGAGATGAATGCCAGTTTTGAGTGAGACAGTCTTGTACTCTCTGTTTGAAGATATTTAAAAATGCCTTGGTATCACCAATCTCCTGGCTAATCCAAAAAAGCCAAATCCATACTGAAAGAGTAATGCCCTGATGTCACTGGCCCATGTCTTCTTTCCACTATCATCTAAGGACTTGAGCATGAGATAAGCTTGGTGAGGTTGCCTGTTAAGCTCCATATGAATAAGCCTGCACCAGTAGCTGACTGCTCTACTCATGTAGTGATACTGCAGTGGAGTTCTGCCACACTCACCCAGAACCATGTTGTTATTAGTACTCTTGTTAAGCCTCAGATATTTTCTGCAAAATTTGAGTTGTACTTGTTCAACTGTTTGACAATAGTGAGTACCCCATATTTCTGAACCAAAGCATAATATAGGAGATATCATGCTGTCAGATATTCTGAAAAGTTCATTTATGTCTAAATATCCAAAAGTTTGTTGAAATCTGTTGAGAGAGAATAAAGCTTTAGTGGCTTGTGCTGCTTGTGATAGTTGAGATCTTGTCCAAGATAGTTTGGGAGTGAATAATGTTCCAAGATATTTATATGCATTAACAGTTTCAATATGTTGACCATTGAAATACCACTTTTCATAGCTCCTTAAAGGCCCACCTTTCCTGAAAACAATTATTTTAGTTTTGTTAAGATTTAACTTCATTCCTGTGGCATCACAAAACTCTTCAACTATATTTATTTTCTTTTGTAACTGGTTGGCAGAGTCTGACACGGCTGAAACATCATCTGCATACATAAGACCAAAAATATTTGGAGATTCAGTTCTTTAAAATATTCCTCTTCCACCGGTTTCTTCCATTAATTCTTGTTATAAGTTGATTTATGACTATTATAAAGATCCGTGGGCTTAATATACAGCCTTGGCGGGTTCCAATATTGTCTTTACTGTAACAAAATATTTAAATGCGATCGATACCAAAAATAAATACAACATGTCATGAACTAGTTCATAGTAGATGTGAAGCTATGATTGAAGTTTATCGTTTTGCTTGGCTTGATCTAAATGACCAAACAAATCTCATCGAAAATAGCTAAATGTTATTGAATGGTCTTTTCCGTAACATTTTATGTCTTTACTGTAACATTATTTTTAATATAATTGAAGTCGTTAAAATCACATTACTTAGTGTGTTTATTGCGAGTCATTCCTTGAATACTACATGTGTCGCAACCAATAAAATTTGGCAATGTCTTGAGATATCAGTAGAATTCTCGGATTCTCTCTGTTTGTCTGTCCAGTAACATAGGGTGTCTTTACAATAACAATGTTGTCTTTCCTGTAACATCATTTATTTCTTAATTAGTTACATAAATATTAATGATGCAATGTTGACAATACCCTGAAAGAATACATTAATACGTATGTGACAATGTCAGTAAAATCTGTTATTACAAAGTCAATTATTTTGGAATCTAAACGTTTTGAAAATTTACTCGAACATTCTGTTTTCCTAGTCAAACAATTGATCGCTATTATTTTTAATTCCTAAGTTAATTATTAGCACATTTAAAAGACAAGGTTTTAACATGCTTTTGAATAATTTGAAATAATCACTATATTAAAACACTTTTACCACAACATATAACTGTTACTAATGGTCACACTAGGTAATTAAATTAATTGGCCACAGACTTAATATATCTCATTAAGGCCCGCGTTTTTTTTTTTCTCATATCTTGGGGATGACGGACACTGGTCTCTGACGTGTGTTGGTAAATGGCCCCTTTCACGTACAACAGGAAACCGCAGATGAACGGCGACTAAAACAAGGAGAAGTCGCATCTATGCGGGACTGTGGTTTAACTATTGTAAAGTTTCAATATTATTTTTGATTTATGAACTTGATGATACAGCACGTTTGAACCGTACGTCCTACCCTTCTGTCTCCAGACTCCACGTGTGGATAGAGTTCCTTCTGAACCTGGTGTACATTGTCCTGTGGACGGTGCTGGGAGTACTGGTCGAGTACGACGAGAGACACGTGTACAAGCTGCCCGCTGATTGGTGGAGGATTGTACTTCTTGTGAGTATATGAGTAAAATTTATGAGTATATTTGAATTCAGTAGAATTTTTTTTCAAATGCAACTTTCACTTATTTATTATAACCGAAATGAGAACACTGTAACAATGTACCAATGCCAAGATCTCAAGACACAAGGAATGAACTCTTTTTACTTAATTTCATTTTTCTGATATTTCCCTTTCTTTGGTGTTTTAAAGTTCAAGTGGAGAAATAGCAAATGCTCAAGGACACTATTCACAAAAAGACATCATGTAGTTACATGTTTTACCAAATAATAATCGAAACTAATACGTTACGTTGTTTATATAACATTTCATTCCTATAACTATCAGGGGGTGTCAACCATTTTTACCATGAGTATATATACAAGGTACAACTTCAAATCGCATAGTGTGAACGGGCCTTAGGAATTTGCACATTAGTTTTTATCATCAAATATGGAATCAAAATGTTTTGCAACGACTATTGTTCTGATGTAAATACTGATAACATCACAATACTGTGATGTCACAGATCAGATTGTTTCATAATGGTGTAATGGTAAACATATACCGCCACGTTGGTGTCATATTTCATCATTTAAATATTTAGATGTGTTGTTTAAGATATTGATAAACCGTAGTCAATACATCAGTAACATTCATTCATACTCACGTTTCGTTACACTACAGATAACAGCAATTGGGTTTACCGTGTGGCAGATAATTGAAGAATTTCAGGAATTTTACAGATCGAAGCGAGCAAACAAGGTTAGCCATATTTCAACGTTTACTTTCATGTAACATCTTCTATATGGTTTAACTTATGACCAAAAACAGTGTCACTTGTATCTGCCATAGTAATTAGATTTTCAGAGCCGCCTGTTGCTTTTTTCGCTAGGCATGGCGTGAATGGAGGAGGGCAGACATTCGGAAGGACATGGACTTCTGTCATCCAAGATGGCCGCACGAGAAGACGTTTCTGGAGAGAGAATTGGGCGATCTGGAACAGAAACCGCCGACCTACTTCCGGGATAGATGGTTAGTGAATATTCGTCCAGGATGAAACTTTGATGGAACTTATACCAGTTCAATATGTTAATTACCTTCGGAATACCTCGTACACGAGTGGGCATCATTTCATTTGTTAATATAATTGTAATACGTTGATTAAACCAGATTTCCCCTTCCTAAAATGTGTTCCTGGCTTCGTCTAACATGGTTGATGATTACGATATGGTAATACTTTGATTTTCTTCAGTAGTACATGTTTAGAAACAACGAACACTATAAATATCGCTGGTTAGTTGGTTCTGGATTGTTCAGTCAAACTCTTGTATCGTCGTAATGTTGATACAATCAACTCTTCTTCAGTGTGATAAACAAATTAACGCCAGAACCGCAAAATTTTTCAATCGCAGTGTTTACTCAAATTTGTGGTTGATGTATTTGAAGTGGATTTTTTTCAATTTTTAGGAACATATTCGACTGGATCTGTTACGTGTTGTTATTGGCTTGCGTCATCACTCATCTAGCTGACGTCATCAGTCACTCAGAGCTATTGGCTCGCTGGCACATCCGGGTCATGTGTGTGACCATCATCCTCCTGTGGTTACGTCTCCTCAAGTGTGCACGGGCCTTCACTCTAGTCGGTGTGTAGCCACAGTGTGTAGAAACAAACATCTTGGAGAGAAGTGGTTATTTAGTTTTCAATAAAACAAATAAGAGAAGTCTTTCAGATCGCATCAAGTTCATTTCAATTTATATTGATTTTTCTACGCGTACCTTTATGTCACATACTTGCTTTTCTTTCATTCAAAAGTCTGGACAACGGACCATCCGTATTCACGTCTCTGCGTCCTGTTGGCACGGACGTATTTTCGTAGACTACCAAAAGTGGTGTGGCCTTATTAATACCCTTGTCTGACTAACAACCATTTCTTTAATATTATTGTTATATCCACATTGACCTCAACCTTAGCCGACATGATATCTCCCTGTAAAGCAAGTCTAGATTTAGACATTTCCATTTGTCATTTTCATATGAATAAATAGATAAATTAGATATTTCAGAGACGTCAATCTTAATATACCCAACCAAAAGACTAACATTGGGGGACTTACTTTGATGAACAAACATTTAAGAGTATCAATTTCATTTCAACAAAAAAACTGTTTGGTCAGAGTTTCGTTGTTGTGTTACTTCATGAAAAGACGTAAATATAGAACGCAATAAACTTTAATGATATCCACTAAACGTTGCAGGACCATTTATTGTCATGCTTGGCCACATGATGTCCGACTTACTGAGATTCCTCTTCCTGTATTTGGAGTTCTACATTCCTTACGGTAGGTTCAGCATACCACTGTATATATGTTTGGTACGTGAAGTAATTTGTATAATATATGTAATACATTTAACCCGCTACTTAGCGTCCAAACTATTGAACATCACTTAAATGTCATTTTAAAATTTACTCACTAACGTATAATGATTAAGGTAACACATACGTGATGGCATTTTTTTCATATGTCCACGTGTGTATATATCACTTTTGCCAAACAACAATCCAGCGTTACGTTCAGTAGTCTGTATTTTACGGCTTCCTTCTTCTCAAAACTAAAAACACTTAAATATTGTTACAGACTTCATTTTCAATAAGAACATTGTAGATTTGAACAGTCTGATTCGATGTAGGGGTCACAACCCTGAAACCTATTATTCTTCAGATCACACCAAGCCTGATGAGCTACTGGTTCGATGACCACTCCAGTAGTTTAGACCTCGATTAAAGACGTCTTCATTGCTCGTTTTCTACTATTTTATTTGCCAGTATGTCAATTCTAGATTGTATGGGCATATTGTTGGATGGTGTCGTTGGATGTAATATCCTGTGCCATGTATGTTCCAGTGTGCGCTTTCTGGATGGTGTACGGGGGTGACAAGATAGCAGAGGGAGGGACGGAAGCTGTGGAGGTGGACGGGTTTGAGCACTTCGGTGAAGTGTGTTTCAGCCTCTTCCAGCTCACACTGGTGGACGAATACGACTTCGAGGTACTGACAGATGTATTCTTCAAATACTACCCCTTTGGTTTTATTTTGGGACCTTGGTTTCATTCATCCCGGGTTCTTGGGATATGTTTATCAAATCAAATCTATTTCCGTTTTCATTTGTATACGATTCCGAGGTTGTAGGCCTATATGTACTGGAGTTGTATACTGGTCCCTGGTTGTATGCCTACATGTACTGGAGTTGTATATTGGTCCCTGGTTGTATGCACGTCACCTCGTGTAATCGAACTGTATACGAAGTTCGGGTTGTATTCGAGTGGTACACGATTTACGGGTTGTATACTGGTTCCGGGTTGTGTTTCAGTTGAATACGATCTCGAGCCTCAAGTTGTTATCGAGGAAATACGGTAATGCTAACTTATAATTTCTATCGTCAAGATTGATAACACTAGTTTCTTAAGTTTCCATTGGTGATTGTTTAATGGTTACTCTTGTTGACGAGCGTGGACTGGTTTAAGTATTTAATTAACGAAATAAGAGAATATATGAACTCATAATGCATCCATTTGCTGTTGACAAGACACTATCTAAACTATCTTTATTGATATCTACTCTTGGGTAACGTCGTCTTTAGAATTTCACAAGGCAGGATATGTTTTATTTCGTGAATAGTCAACTTTGTAATTACAGTACCTACACTAGTCTTTCATTATAACTTGGTTAAAAACGTCATATTTTCATCTTCGATGACCGTTTGGCAAATACTCAAATTAACTAGTTTGTGTCTTTATCTAAACAATATTATAAAAATCAATGTCAAAGTAAAAGAAAATTAACAGTATATGTATACACTGGTCTCACATGTAAGTATATATAATAATTTACTGATACGTATATGGATAGAAATTGAACCGTTACCAAGAAGGCTTGATACTGTCTAGAACCCTTCCGCTAAAATCTGATTTGGCCACATGAAGAAATTCTTGTTTCTCATATATTCTTCAAAAGATTTTGGGGAGGAAATGACTGAGTATAGCAGCCTAAACTAAGGTTCCGTTCCATAACAGCGAGCGCTTATAATCGCTCATTGATTGTTCAATGTAGCGCTCAAGTAGCGCTCAAGTAGCGCTCAAGTAGCGCTCATTCTCTCCTGAACGACACGGTGCAAAACCTCAAAGTTCGCTCGCTTTGCTACGTAGCGCTACATTGAGCAATCGCGTTCAAGAGAGGTTTAAAAGTAATCGCTAATTGAGCGATTACTTTGAAACCTCTCTTGAACACGGCCCAGGTTTTGTAGGAACAATCAGGGCTCCGTTCCATAACAGCGAGCGCTTAATAATCGCTCATTGATCGCTCAATGTAGCGCTCAAGTAGCCCTCAAGTAGCGTTTATTCACTCCTGAACGACACGGTGCAAAACCTCAAAGTTCGCTCGCTTTGCTACGTAGCTCTACATTGAGCAATCGCGTTCAAGAGAGGTTTAAAAGTAATCGCTAATTGAGCGATTACTTTGAAACCTCACTTGAACACGGCCCTGATTTCTCTGCCTGTTCCAGAACATGAAGCTGGTGGACTCCCTGATGACCTACATCCTCCTGGGCTCCTGGTTCACTCTCTCCGCCATCCTCTGTCTGAACCTCTTCATCGCGCTTCTCACCAACACATTTCAAACGTAAAACCATCGTGTTTTCATACCAAATAAATTTCGTTTGGTTATACCAAACCGCTTGGGGGTAGTCAATGACAGTGCATGGAATCAGACAACCTGTAACCGTTCATGTTTTGCTCTGACTGTTAACATCTTGAGGTTTGCTTTACTTTTACCACTGAAATCGAAAGTTACCCTATAGGAATGGTCACTTTTATTACTTATTTCGTACACTGTCGTGGAGAGCTGCTTCGCTATAGGGTTAGTTGACTTTAATATTGTTAAAACGCGTTATAAATCAACACACAGGCTGTAAAAACAAAAGGGTACCCTCAAGAAGAATATGTTTGCAATAAAATACAGTTTTACCTTCAACTAAAAAAGGTCAGGCCATAAAATCAATTTATTCCCATAACACAACAAACAGGTTGTTTGTCCAGTATTACTTAAATATGTGTATGTATTTAAATGCATTGGATTGACAATGTTTATTTTAATTTCTTAATGTCGTAAAATAATACAATTTTCTGCAGAGTATACGATAACGCCAAGGAGAACGCCGTGATGCAGAAAGCAATCATTATGCTAAGCATCTGGGACGGGTTGTCCCGGAAGCGACAAGAAAAGTTCCTTCGCCACGTGTCCAAGCATTGCTCGCCTCTGGTAGAGTACTACGACGATGACATTACACGACGAGGGGAGGGCCTAAAGAAAGTCACTATGGAAATTAGAGTGAGGCGATAGTGTTGTAAGGGCGTTTGACCAAGAACTGCGCTATTTTTGTTGAGACGGTATCTATGGAGATGTTTCATTTGGTGTATTATATACAGCACGATATGGAAGTTAGTCCATTTGAAAGATACTTCTTATGTTTGTGTTCATAATTACAACATAAATGTAAGAACCAGAGGAACCACTCGAATGATATATCAACAAAATAGACTCCAGTGATATCGTCCCTTTAAGAATATATGATTGATTGATTATATTACAAGCATAACCCATTCTGACTAGCAAATAAAAATCTTACGGACGATTTCATGTAAGTAATCTCATTCTAATGGTTCTAATCAGTGATACTAAACCACAACGTTCTTGCTTAAGACTATTTGCCTTAAAGTTTGAAAAATCGTTTTCAACGCCATTTACCAATGTGGTAACCAACGAAAAAGCGGTTACTGGAGCAATATTCAAGATGGCATAAATTAAGATATTAGTTCTGAAGAGGCTGCTTAAGAAATATGTAAGTGGAGTTTCTCTTTCACGTACACAAATACACAGTAGGTAAACTTAGCATGGAATGTATTCTTCAGACTCAGTTGAATGACCTGCAAGACAACTGGAGGGAGAAGTTTGGAGACAAGGAGACCGAACAAATGGTATATTATTACAGTACACATTGTTGTATTAATAATTACATTACATTAACAAATCAAGAACATATAGTACAATTTCACTTGTTTGCAAAGTACAAAATAACACCGAAAATCGATCGTTATCTGAATACCAGACAACTTGATATTCGTCATGACAGTGGGTCAGTGTTTATGTAAGACTGACATCGTCTCATAGCGTTATTCTAGAAGTTAGAAATCACTTATTTTCTGTGATTATTAAACTCAACCTTCTGTTGAATTCGTGTGTTTTCCAAATAAAACTTATTCATTCATTTCTATAATGACTTACAAACAGTGATATTATTATAATAATATGGAAGAAAAGCAACAGTGATGTGTATTGTTCATGTACAGGAGAACTGCATGGACCCTACAGAACTGCCCGTAGGTCGAGTGTTGACCACTGGCCGCTTCAAGAGAGAGCTCTACCCCCTTCAACTGTCGCTAGAAGAGGTCAAGCAACACCAAGACAGCCTCATCTCCACCTACAACAAGGACATGGGTCTCCTTCTACAGCAACTGAAACTGCTGTGTGGACAGATAGGACATCCTTGTGGGTTGAGAATAGTTTTTCACATGTAATATCACCGTGTTTACAGTAGCTGTATAAGTGTAAGCTGTCAGCAGGTGACTCATTCATTCGTCAACGCAAATTTGATAATAATAAATGTACATTATTTAAAACCACTTACCAACAAATTAGATAAGTGTGATAGCGACAATAAAATGAATAAATTAATGAATATTAATGTTCAGCTTTGCGAAATTACTCAAAATTGATAATAATGTACTGATGAAATTAGACAAATGGTTGTCAATTTATCTTATATCTGATCATAAAGAATATTCGATGTTATCAGTAAAATGTCAATTAATCTCGTATGAATTCATGACTTTGTCAATGCTCAAGAGGCCTTCTCACATTTCATTACGTATACATTTTGACAGAAGAACAATTCAGATAATTAAGCAAAGTAATTGGATGCAGCCGTTTAGTCTGGGCGAGCACATTAAGCTGAATATGCAGCGCAATTCATTAGTACGCTACTGTCGGGAATTCTCGAAAGATGCTTTTGGGATTTTATGTTAACTTGGCTGCAAACTCGGCACTATTTTGTTGAAATGTCTGCTCATACTGTGGCTACCTATTTTGGAAATGAGAGACAAATATTATGGACAACTTCTTTATTTGGTTAACATGACGTTTCAGGGCAACATCTTCCCCTTCTTCATGTGGAAACATAAACTTGAAACTCATGTGTAAACTGGGCTCTGTGAAGTTAGCGAATTATTCCCTGTTCCTTATTCGTTATTCAAAGGAGAACCTAGGGAATTAGTTTGGAAACTGGCCCTCCCTTCTCGTTCAAGCGATTAAGTTTAAGAGGTTTTTTTTCAAGATATGAATTAAACCTGGATTAAAATCCGATCCTTTTTCGTCATTCGCTTAGGTTCGACATACAGCGGGTGGCCATACTATTACGTAAAAGTGAGGTAATTCCCATAGACTTACGTGTTAATTAGTTATGGCAAGAATAATTTTCATAAATTAAATAAAAGTCCCTTTGCTGTCATATTTTGCGGACAGATTGGTAATCGTCTCAGCTACAGCTGCCTTTCTTCAATCAATGTACAACTTATGATTCCAGTGTGCCATTGACGGCCATATTAAATCTAATCGGTATGCTGTATATGTGTTGTTTGACAAGAGGTAGGTTTCTTAATAATTGTCCAAAAATATGATGGAAATTATGTATCTGTAGCTGACATGATTTCCTACAAACAATAGATTCATGAAAAATATTCTGCCATAGCTTATTAACACGTAAGTCTATGGGAATTACGTTACATGTACGAAATAATTTGGCCACCTGCTGTACAATGAGATTTTATATTCCTGGGGATGCAGAGGAGGAGGTTGATTATCATAATTACCTTTCACGGATAGATTGCCGGGTTGAGTTCAAGGATTCATCTAAGCATCGGCTAAGATGACACTGGGGTTTTCATAAAATTGATTCGTCTAGATTTGTCAAATTAAGAATAAGCTAAATGCTGACAATCAATGTATAAAATGGATTCCACTGGTACCTGTCCATCCATCCAACATAAACTCGATCGTTTCTAAACGAAAACTCAAAACTTGGCATGTGTATTTACGACATATTTAATTTTAAATGTTGTATTTTGATATTTTAAGATTTCTGATTTTGACTCTATCGTGTTAAACTAGATTCGTTTCCGGTTCAAAGCTCAACAAACGTTGATTACATCTTTCTTTCTGTTGTTCCTGGATTTCTGGACCTCATTAGTTTAAGTTAATGATCTCTTCTTTACTCTGTTTCAGATACTGGTAATGATGACCATGGAATCAACAGGTAAATCTCAGTGTTAAGACTTAAAGGTGCATCCGTTGTGTTTCTTAAAAAATAAATTTGCTTTTAATACGCTCAAACTCACCATATGAGCTGTTTACAATACAAAGAAATTCACTCAGCTTGCATATTCTTCCCCAATCGCCTAATATATCATAATTACTAGTTTCCAATTAAAATCGAGTAACATAATTTTGCATGTGCAGAAACCGAAACTGCACGTTCCATTTACACGTACAGTAGTCATATGACCTATTCAACATTATCAACCAAAAGTTGTCTGTTTTAAATAAGATTCCAAAATTACGTTTGACTCATTGGCGCGCGACACACGCGGTGCATTGTCCGGTTTTCGATCAGAAATCACTACTTTTACCTTCATATCGTCAATATGCCAAGTCGACTATCATCAAAATGGTAGTTTTCGGTAACAGTCGGTACTTCTTGATAAAGTAACATCATTTATAACGTTTGAAATATGGACATATTGATCCAAAGCTGAAGGCACTAACCACTGCACTAATCCGATGGGCAATATAAAACTTCATCTACTGGCTAATGACAACTTTGTATGAACATTCCGTATGTACTTGAAAACGCTGTGACCTTAGATCATGGTACTACTTTGTAGAGCATTGTGTATACTTTACTACTTCATAAGTATCTGTGCCTTATAAAGATGTCCTATCGTTATTATCGTTTCGGTTATTATGATTCAACTATATTTCAGTGTTGAACAAGATCACAGAAGGAAGAAGAAGAAAAAGAGAAGCAAGACGGTTGGACTGTTGAACGTGGACATTGACCCAGTGGAAGGAGGAGATGAATCCTGCTAGTATTTAACTGTCTAGCAGAGACATTTTTCATGTTATTTGAGATTTTCATTTCTGGTTGCAATCCTTTGGTGACATTGTCCCCCGCCGCCGTAGTATTCAGCTCCGTATGTCCCGTTTTTTGTTAGCGCGATATCGCATGAAACGTTGCACCTAGTCCTTAAATTGGCCCCAGTCTTTATTAGGCGAAAACGCAGACACCAGTCGATTTGGGTGACCTTGACTTTACTTTCAAGGTCACTACAAGACTTAGATTGTTTATCAAATGTTGTTAGCATATCTCATGAAGCGCGCTTCACCTAGAGTCTTCAAATTTGGTACCAGTTTTCATTTGGGGAATACACAGACATTTGTTGATTTGGGTGACCTTGACCTCATTTTCAAGGTCACTATGAAACTTTGACACATTTTAACAAGAGTCATCAGAAGATGACATATCCCACCGGTTCCACAAAATTTGTAAAACACATCTTGTGTATCTACTACCGTACTTCAGTTAGTGGGTATTACAGATGCTCAGTTTCAGGTATGTTAAGGGTTTTAGACTTCTGCTCCAGAAGCAGTCACAATCAACAACAACCAACATCCCTCTCATGCTTCTATGGAAACAGAAAAAAAAAAAAATTTCAGAAAAAATTTTAAAATATCAAAAGGCACCACTTCAGTTAGTGGGTAATACACATGCAAAGTTTCAGGAAGATATGATGAACGGGTTTGGAGCTGTGCTCCGTAAACGAACCTGTCTCTGAACAAAGATTAAATTCAACAAGTTTCTATGTAAACGAACAAAATAAAAATTTTAGAAATCTGAAAATATCAAAAGGCACCACTTCAGTTAGTGGGTAATACACATGCAAAGTTTCAGGAAGATATGATGAACCGGTTTGGAGCTGTGCTCCGGAAACGAACCTGTCTCTGAACAAAGTCCAAATTCAACAAGTTTCTATGGAAACGAAAAAAAATCAAATTTTCAGAAATTTGAAAATATCAAAAGGCACCACTTCAGTTAGTGGGTAATACACATGCAAAGTTTCAGGAAGATATCATGAATGGTTTTCGAGTTCTGCTCCGGAACCGAAATGATTACGGACGGACGGACGGGGCGATGACTATATCCCACAGTATTACATACCGGTGGGATAAAAATGTTGTTAGCCTGATATAACAATAATTGAATCAAACATGTAATAGTCACTACTCGGTACAAGCTGTGTGTCCATCCTTTTAGCTCATTTCTTAATTGCGGCGGGGGACATGGTCACGCGGGGGACATGGTCACGTTTGTGACAATTACTTGTTAAAACTGATTAAATTCAATTTTCATTTCTCATCCTTGGTTATCCATGGTTAAAATTCTTACCATTCTCTACATTAAGTCAGGCTCGGAAATTGTCATCAGGTATTCAAAAACTCAAATCATCAGCCTACGTTTATACAAAATTGCTCCACTGACCTCCAAATCCCTTAAAAGCAAATGACAAACCATTTGGTCATAATCAGTTTTAGCAGTGTATAATTAAAACTAGAAGCTGTTTCTGCTCATAAAAACAGATGTCTCCTCCTTCCCCCAATTCACTTCAACTTATTACCTTTGTAAAAGACAAACGTACAAAATGTTACCTTTGAAACAGAATTGTGTATAAAAGTTCAAACCCCCAAAAGGCACATCTACATGATATTGGGGGGCAGTATACCAAATTTGGTGAAGTATTGTCAAATAGTTTTAGAGATCTGCTCCTGAAACAAACCCTACTGTTCAAACAGACATAGTCAAAATTGTTACCATGGAAAAGAAAAAAAGAAAATTTTTTTTTAAAAAAAAGCTTCAACCCCCAAAAGGCACATCTACGTGTAATATGGGGAGGCTGTATACCAAATTTGGTGAAGATTGACCTAGTAGTTTCCGAGTACTATTCTGGAAATGATGCGATCATGGATTGACATACAGACGGAGCCCCTGCATTATATCCTGGTGGGATAACAATTCCTTAGCAGTTTTAGCCAATGATATAGTCTGTTTGTGTTCACATCAATGTACATGTCTCAGCCAATGAAACTGGTGCTTTCTCAAGTCTTTGTAATGGATACTCCTTGAGACATGATGACAGTCCTATGGATGATAGAGTGTGGAGAGAAGCATGCATGTTTTATGATTGCAGAATTTCTTGTTAAACCATCCAATCAAGCAGTTTTACTTCCTGTAACTAGTTCATAGAATTTCCTAGGAAGTGTTGAAGTCATAATATCCGTCCATTTATATACACAGTTTTATGTTCAACATACAGGCATGTTTTCATGATTTGTTTTACTTAATTTTGTAAATGATTTATTTTGCAAATGAAGTATTTTGCCAAGAATATCTGTGTTGTTCTCTCTTGTCACTTGCCAAAGATGGCCACTATGAACATTGATGGAAGAAAATTTTCATTTTATAGTGTTTAAGATATCCCTAAGAAATGAAACAAAGTTGGAAAAGTATGTTTTTTGGTTAAATTATTTTAAATTTGTGCCACAACATCACCACATAGGTATCAAGTTTACCAAATTTGCAGTGTCTAAATCTTAACAAAATTACAAGTATTTTGTATATTTTTGAATGATACCTACCTCTAAACTTATATGCATTTCCTTGTTTGTTTACAAACATATAACAACAATCAATACCTTGATCAAGTCTAGAAATAGACATGTCAAACTTTTGAGTCACAGCAGTCGCACGAGCCAGCACGTGCAAAGACAAACTCACGCCCACAATCCCTCAGCCCAAGAGACCACTTTCCTTGAAGCATGCAACCCAAAGAAGCTGGTATCCGTTCCGTGGGGAGGTCCGGGTGGGTTACAAACTATAAGTTTAGAGGTAGGTATCATTCAAAAATATACAAAATACTTGTAATTTTGTTAAATTTCTTTCATTCACTACCTCTAAACTTATATGCAGATTCCCACAGATCGGCGGAGGGTAGGAGATCAGCTAGCGGTGCTGTGACTCAAAAAAGAGATCATGCCTTTAACCAAAAACCGAGGTCACAAGAACGAAGTTCCTGCTAAACCAAGTAATGGTAGGCTGGCCTGGACAGTCGTGGATTTACAACCGTTAACTGCCGAGGCCAACATAGGATTTCTCAGCGAGAAGGAGGAACTCCGTCCTTACAACCTCTTCAAATAAGAGTTGTAATTACCTATGCTACTGCTTGGATGACTGGACTGCACCGGCTGCGACGAACGGTCCCAGTTGGTGGAGGCCCTGGAGATCTGACTGGACATCCCTGAGGTAGAATGTTGAGAAGGTAGTCGAGGAGGCCCAATACCCAGCGGAGATGACGTCCTCAACCGAGGCAGAGTGCCAGAGGGGGGCTGACGTAGCCCAGGCTCTAATCTCATGTGAAGACACCTTACCATAAATCGGCGGAGTGGACGCAGATTTATGATAGGCTGCCTTAATCGTTTTCTTCAGCCAAGCTGAAACGGTGTTCTTGGAAATGTCCTTGTCGGAAGTAGGAAGACATGGAAGGAACAATCTATGCCTACCCCTTCTAAAGGACTTGGTTCTGTTCACGTACTCCTTCAGGGCTCGAACTGGACAGAGAAGAAGATCCTTCTCCATGCCGTCTGAAATGGCAGCGGACAGAGCCGGAACAGAGAAGCATCTTCTTCCCAAGGGACCAGCAATGGACTTCTGGTTTTTGGCTACGAAACCGGGAAGGGTCGTTAGGGAAACAGACTGCCAGTTCTTAGAATGCGTCATGGTGGAAAAGTCCAAAGCATGTAACTCCGAAACCCTGCTTGCGGAAGCCAGCGCCAAGAGGAAAGCTGTCTTCCAGGATAAGAACTGCAGGGAAACATCTTTAATAGGCTCAAACGGATCTGCGAGTAGAGCTGAAAGGACCACAGACAAATTCCACTTGAGCTGAAACTTGGGAGATTTCAGATCCTCTAACTGGAACGATCTAGCCAAGCGATGAATGGTCTGGTCTCTGGCCAAGTCGACACCTTGTAAGGCCAAGGCAGATGTCAAAGCTGACTTGTAGCCATCGATCGTCCCAGCCTTCAACTTCTTCTCTTTCCTTAGAAAGAGCAAGAACTCAGCGACGAGCGGAATGGAGATAGCAGCATCAGGCTGGAATTGCTGCTTCCACTCGGTGAATTTGCTGTATCTGCAATCATAGAGGGCAGAGGTAGAAGCTCTGAGCCCTCCACGGACAGCTTCTGCAACTTCTTGGGAGAACCCACTACTCCTGAGATTACGCTGGATAACCGCCAAGCGTGAAGACAAAGGGACTCGGGATTTCGATGAAACCTGTCGGACCTTGGCTGTCTTAGTAACTTTGGAAAGACTGACAGTTGCACCGGCGGATGAGACGACGCCGTCAACAGATCCGGAAACCAAGGACGATTGGGCCACGCTGGAGCAATCAGAATTATGATGCAACTGTGACGTCTCGCCTTCTCCAACACTGCTGGAATCAATGCTGGCGGAGGGAAGGCGTAAGCGTGGAGACCGTCCCAGCTGATCGACATTGCGTCTACGGCGAAGGCCTGAGGATCCGGAACTGGACTGACGAAGACCGGGAGCTGTGTGTTGAGTCTGGTCGCAAACAGGTCTATCATCGGGGATTCCCACAAGTTTGAGACCATCTTGAAGGATGTGGGATGCAGAGTCCATTCTGTTGACTGGATCTGGTTCGGACGAGACAGGTTGTCTGCCAGAACATTCAGATGGCCCGGAATGTGTCTGGCCCTGATTTGACAGCCGTTCCTGTCGATCCAGTCGAACAGACGAAGACAGAGGTCTAGCAATCCCTTTGATCGAGTGCCTCCCTGGCGATTGATGTAAGCCACTACCGTGGTGTTGTCTGAGGCCAACATCAGCTTCTTTCCCTTCAGCTGGTCCTGCCAGAACTGAAGAGACTTCAGAACGGCTAACAGTTCTAGCTGATTGATGTGTAGAGGAGCTTCTTCCAGAGACCAAGATCCCTGAATCATCTGGTCCATCAGGTGAGCTCCCCAACCCACACTTGAAGCGTCCGTCACCAGCAGAACATCCTGCATGAAAGGGACCAACTGAACACCCTGCAGAACGTTCTGGTCTTGAAGCCACCAACGAAGCGAGTGGAGAATCTCTGGAGGAGGACAACAAAGAGTCGAAAGCTCGAGCGATCTGACGGAGTTGATCCAAAACTGAAAGTGACGGAGTCTCAGCCTCCCCCTGTTGGTCAAATCCTGCATGCTCGTGAGCTTGCCCAACAGGGACATCCATTGCCTTAAGGTTTGTGGAGACTGAGACATGGAATGGATCAAATTCCGAGCGACCGTGACCCTGTCCTCCGGTGGTAGAACTTTCGAGATCCCCGTGTCGAAGATGGCTCCGATATACTTTACTCTCTGGGACGGAGTGAAGTCTGACTTCTCCGGATGGACGATGAAACCCAGATGTTCCAAAATAAAAACGGCAAGGTCTCTGTTCGTCTCCAGACCGCGATGAGACTGGTCTGGTAAGAGGAAGTCGTCCAGGTACCCGTGAATCCTGATGGACCTGGAGTGAAGAAAACTCAGGACCGGAGCTGTGATGCGAGTGAATAGCCAAGGTGCTATCGAGATCCCGAAAGGAAGAACCCTGAACTGGAACAGCCTGCCGTTGAGAGCAAAACGAAGATACTTCTGGGACGCTGGGTGAATCGGGACGTGGAGATACGCATCCCTGAGGTCTAACGAGACCATCCAGTCCGCTGGTCTTAGAGCCAGTTTCAGCGCCGGTATCGACTCCATCCTGAAGTGCGGAGGTCTCTGCAGGAAGTTCCGGTTCAGAATCTTCAGATCTATGATCATCCGCAACTCGTCCGTGTCCTTCTTCGGAACCAGAAAAACTGGAGAATAGAACCTGCGGGAAACCGTGGCCGGATCCAGTTCTATAACTGCCTCCTTCAGCAAAAGCTTCTGAATTGCATCCTCTGCTGCCACCAAAGGACGACCAGAAAAATGAAAACGGGGCCCCTCCGGGATGAAAGTCGTCGGAGGAAGAGAATCGAAAATCAGTCGGTAGCCCTGGGAGACTACGGACAGGATCCAGGGGTCGTCTGAAACAATTGGCCAATTGATGGCAAATTGTTGAAGACGACCCCCGACCTGACCAGGAACTACATTCAACGGGAAGGTCGGGGGGCGGACAAGGGTTGATGACTGGATGGGAACGGGTGTTGGGTCGTCAAACCCGCTGCTGGACTCTGCCTCGGCCTCGTCCACCACTCTTGTTGGGAGTCGAGAACTTATCATAGCGAGGGAACTTGTCAAAATTCCTCTTGGGCGTAGAAGGTCCCTGGTTCTTTTGATAACCTTGTTTCCTGGACGGAGTGGACGGCTTGTTCCTGGGAGACTGTCTCCTTCTGGGAGAAGCAGACAAGACAAGGTTGTGGATATCCTCATTCTTCTTTCTTTCCATCTCCTTGTCCTTGCGTTCTAAGGCCTTAGTCACTGAGTCCCCGAATAGAGTACCTCCGAACAGAGGAGCCTGGTACAGCATCTCCTTAATCTTAGGATCTGTATTCTGGGGTAGCTGCTTCACGTAAGCAGACCGGCGAAGAAGAGTGAGCTGAGACTGGATCCAAAGCAGGTGTCTGTCCAGGTCGAGAACTGCATCTCCTAGGGAGTCGAAGAAGGCGAACGCGGTGGCCAGAGATGAAAACGGAACTGAGGTGGAGCCAGTGGGAACCGCCGAATCCGGGATGATAGGGAACTGTCTGGCTGCGGTGGCGGCGAACCAATGGATGTAAGAGGAGGTTTGCATTGCTTTATGGACCGACGTCTCCACTTCCCTCAGACGGGAATCATGCACATTAATCTGGTCCGAGGGTGTGCCCTTGCCCAAAAGGTATCTGAAGTTGTCGTCCAACAGGGTCTCCTCTGTACTGGCAAACTTCGCATTATGGGTCTTGTAAGGGAAAGACCTGTAAAAGGAGCTCCGGGCTGGTTGTTTATCAAAGGCCAGAGACCCGACCCTGTCCGAGAGTTGAGCCGCTAGCTGAGCCGAAGATTCTGGAGGAGGAAGAGAATTCGCTGGAGTGGCCTTCACCTTGGGTACCCCCCTGCTGATATCATTGTGAATAGGCTGTGATTGCGCTGGAGGCCGTTCGAGGTCCGGAAAGTGGCGGTAAACCTCGTCGATCTTGTCATACCAGCTTAACGTCGGAAAGGAAGATTCTTCTGAACCCCCTTCCTTCGACTTCTTTTGTGGAGGCTCTGGTTGAGGCCCGTAGAAGGAGATCTCCGGAGGCTCTGTTGACTTCCTTTTGGACTGCTGACGGGGCACCGAGCGCTGGCTGTCCGATGGAGTGTGGTTGACCTGCTTGCGGTGGTCGTCCCGTTGGGTATCCACGGTGCGCTGGGGATCACCGGAACGTTGGTGCTCGCTGGATCCGTGCGGGTCCGATGCGTCCTGTGGTTCCATGGAAACCTGTGGGTCCACATCCTGCTGGTCCTTCTGTGCGGACCGCCGGTCCGTACGGGGCGAGGAAGAGGAGGAGCCGGAGTACTGGACAATACTGCTGTTGGGTACCGGCGTGGCTGGAGCGGAACCGCCGGGAGGGTCCGCACGGTTCGACTTCTTGGTCTTACGGGTCCCGTTAGCGGCCGTGCCGATGTCTGCCTGGTCCTGTCGCGGGATCGTAGCAGACTTGGGAAGCTTGCCCTTGGTCTTCTTCAAGAGCCTAGGGTCCCTGGAAGACGGAGTGGGGCGGGCCGAGTCGATGGCTGAAGGGGCGTCGATGGAGATAACGTCCTCTTCATGCTTCTCTTCACCACCCCGCCGACCAGTTATGTGGGAGACTAAGTCTCGCCCTGGCGACGGGGGAAGCCTTTGACCCTCAGAACTCGCAGCGTCGTCCGCGAAGCCCATAAGTTTATTCATCAGGGGCATCATGGTCGCCGCCATCTTCCGGAATTCTGCCAGGTCCGCAGCTAGGTCGCCCTGACTAGGGGGAACAGAGACGGTGGACGACTTGGACGAGACCTTAGCAAGGCTTCTCTTGCGGGAGGCGATGTAGGCGTTGAAGGCTGGCTCGTCCAGACTGTCACAAAACTCACAAGTTCGGTCCAGAGAGCAGTTCACACCATAACAGCGTGGGCAGTAGAGATGAGGGTCCAGCACCGACATAAACTTGCTGCAGCCCAAACACTTCTTGGAGTTATTCATGATACTGTGAACAGTTAAGGAAAATCATTAACACACAGAAAATATCAACACACTGTCCAATCAATAAATGTAGAGGACGTGATAAATTATATATATGAATATATAAATATGTATAATGTGAAATTTCCGTACATAGAAAACTCACATAAACAAAAAACAGAAATGGTTATATATATCAAAAAATATATATAAAGTAAGTGATGAATTAATATATATAAATATATATATATATATAAATATATAGAAATATAATTGTAGAGTAATGTGAAATTCCCGTACATAGAATTCCACATAAAAAGAAAAAGCATTAGTTATATATAAACACAATATATATAAACACAACACATCATGTGGAAATTGAAGCGTCGTAAAATGACTGTAGGCGAGAAACGCGCAGTCAACGCCCATAGAAAAAATCGATAATTGAGTCGACAAGCATACGGCCTTACCGAGCCCGAATACCGACGGAAATAAATCGAGGCAAATAAAATACCAAAAACATATTTAGCTAAGCATGAAATGGCTAAATAAGTATTATAAGGCATATAAGAATAAAAAATCAACACGAAAAATTTAACAAGATAAATTTCCGTGACGTGTTCGAAAACACGTGGAAGAAAGTCGCCATTTTAGAACAATCATGTTCGAGAAAAAAAGGCGAAATACATGAGTAAATAGGATTACAAACATGAAAAGAAGATTATATGGATAAATCTCACGATATCAGGATACAGAAAACACTTGGGAGGATTCGTAGCACAAGGTAAGAAACTTTTACACAGTCAAAACAGCAACGTCTTGACAGGTTGCGAACAACAAGGAAAGTGGTCTCTTGGGCTGAGGGATTGTGGGCGTGAGTTTGTCTTTGCACGTGCTGGCTCGTGCGACTGCTGTGACTCAAAAGTTTGACATGTCTATTTCTAGACTTGATCAAGGTATTGATTGTTGTTATATGTTTGTAAACAAACAAGGAAATGCATATAAGTTTAGAGGTAGTGAATGAAAGAAATATATAGTTTTGAAGTTTGGACGTAGACAGGGACAGACAATCGGAGTGCTATATACCCTCAACTATACGGTAGCTGGGGCATAATATGTGTCCTAAGTTTCTTTACCATTCATTGTCTATGCATTTAATTCTTATGCTAATATCAATTGTCTTGTGCAAACAAATAGACAAAAATAGAGCCACTGGCTCTGTAGCTCATCAGGTTTTATATTGGCTACATTAACTAATTCAAAATGTCAACTTCTAGGTGAGAGGAAGCACTTTAAATGGAGAAGATGAAATAGGTCTTAAAGTCCTTACCCCTCTGACCTATCTTTGAGGCCAGAGATAAAAATCCCCTACAAATAAAGACACAATTGAAGATTTAATTCATCACTGTTTTTTATTTGCCCCCTTTGAAGAGTCATAAAATATCAAGATGAAAATAGCTTTTCAGGTCATGACTTCTGTGACCTATATTTGGGGTCACAGAATCACGAAATCTACAATTTAGAATCCCAATGGGCCAAGGAGTCTGTACATGAAATTTCAAGTCTCTAGGGTCAGTGATTCTTGAGAAGAAGATGAAAATAGTTTTTACGGTCATGACCTCTGTGACCTTTATTTGGGGTCGCAGGGTCACGAAATCTACAATTTAGAATCCCCATTGGCCAAGGAGTCTGTACACAAAATTTCAGCTCCCTAAACCAATTAGTTCTGGAGAAGAAGACGAAAATGCGAAAAGTTTACAGACGGTTTTCAGGCCAGATGAGCTATAAAAAAAGGAGAAGAAAATAATATTATGAAGAGCATTTATTCATCACCAAATAAGTCCACAAAGTCACCTCACAGCCATTCATCACCCACTCACACACATGAAGCAGTCACCCAGAGTTGCCTCCCTTGTCATGATTTGTTGTCAAATCTGGGGAGCACAGGAAGAATCAGGTTACCAAAGGAGGAATCTTGAGTGATGAAGTACCCCACCGAGTTGGCATGAGCGTGCTGAAACACACAATATTTTCATAAATTTATTTGTTATTCAAGTATTTATACAGTCTAGTAATTACTAATGTAATATACAAATTGGAGAAATGTTTTGAGTTTTTTGCTGCTTTCATGGGTACTGATTTTCCTCTTCTTCACCAATCTCTCCATTACTCAGATTTTCTATTACAACCTCTGTTACATAAAGGTGATATTTCAATTTATTACCTACGAGGGCAATCATATCGGGGTTCATATTTTTCATACAATGCCCTAGGGCAAAATATCACTTTGTCATGGTGACGTGACGTCATAAACAATACTATGACGTCACGCGTCGTCTATGACGTTGCGTTCTAAATCCGGCAAAGGTGGGTCGCCAGCCATGGATTTTAGTGTATTTTCATTAATTTCACGACTTCGGTAATAAACAGAATATCACATTCGTGTCTATGTCATACTATGTTTACGACACTCGTGCCTGAATATCGGTATATCCCTCGCTCTCGCTCGGGAAATACTAATATTCAGGCACTCGTGTCGTAAACATAGTATGACATAGACACTCATATAATACCCTCTATATTTTCTTGCAAAAATTCCCTGGCAGAGAAACTTTGCAACACTGGTAATATTCTTATTTTTGTCCAATCAATCATTTTCCTACTTCTGCAACTTAATTGTTAACAGTATGTGGGCATCACACAGATGAAGCAACCATAATAATTTCAACGGTTACAGAATGCTCGTTTGACACAACGTTGCTGATTGCATGACTAACTTCTGATGCAACCAATCAGGATTCTCTATTTCTAGCCCAGGAAGTGCACAATATCTGAAATCTGAAGGGAGTGACCACTTCGGGAAGAGAATGCAATCTTTCAGTTACGAGAGGCCTGGCGCTAATTTGGAAACCTTGGCCAAGATTTATGCCTGTAAGCACTATAAGATATATAGACATGAACCAATGATATTGTATGGTACCTAAGACTATCTTAGCAGTGAGACAGCTTAAAAGATTCTGACACTGGCGCTTATAGATTCAATAGATATATATATACAAATCTCCCCTTCATCGGAATGTTGTTTTAGAACTCCATTTGTCAGGAAGAGGTAAAGTGAAATTGAATTTTAAAGTACTTAGTTATAATCATTAGCATGTATTAGTTGGTAGAATTTGTAATGAGAAAGCCCACAATACTGTTTTGGTTATGTAGAACACTGAAACCTGCAAGCTTTTGCTGGATAATCAAACTACCGGTATGATTTATATGGCACTGAAAAACAATATAGTATTCATCCAAAACTTATTGCATGTAAAACATCTCCACAACAGATAAGGTTGTTAGACCTGTTGGGATTCAAACCCCGGACCTCTTGAGGAGCAGTCAACATCTCAGCTCTACACTAACCCTTAGTTTTTCACATCACCACTGTGTATATCCTGTCCAGTGAAAGCTAGCTGCAAGCGTTTGATTGTCTAGCGGACCAAGGGTGATGCTGCATTGTTATAATAAGCTAGTACTGCTCCCAAATTCTCTAAGAGATCCTGGCCGTGGTTCAAACCTGGACCTCTGATTTCAAAGCCAAACCCTTTTACCACCCCACAAAATTCTACTACTAAGACGGTAATGAATTGTTATTTCAGGCCTCTGGTGCACTTCAATCAGAATTGAAATCAGATGAATATTTTCTGTTTAAGTTAAACAATTTTGGTGCTCTCTACACATCTTATTTATGGACTTTGACCTTAATTTGAAGCATTAAATGATCATTAATTTTTGTGCAATGAAAAAGTCTCATGACAAGGTTATTATCGAGTTACTATGGTTACCTGTAAAGCAGCTCTCTGTTGATGTGTCATGTGTTGTTGATCTCCTCCACCAATCTGGATAATGATTGGATTAATAACATAATTCTGAACAAAACAGTAATTGACCAATATTATATATGATATTTATTATAAAGGTTCACACTGATATGACCGTAATGATATTATATCAATAAAAGACAATATAGACAATATAAATAATGTAACATATAACATAATATCATATTATAACAAAATATAAAGTTTAATGCATTCATCTTTCAAAATTTACTTCCTTTCAGCAAAGAAATTATTGTTTTATCAAGAGTTAGATAACCTCAAATGCAGATTTTTACAGTGTACATTCAGCAGTATATCTTTATACTTCTGATAACACCAGCACCAGGATGGTGCTATATCTGTTTGACCTTTGACATGATTCTGAGACGTAACTCTTATAATTCCCAGAAATAAATGGGTATTGGCCCAATCAATGAATCCTGACATAAGAGCTTGTGAAACTTGTATTAAGGCGTACTAGTGTCACCAAGTTAACAATGATGTACAGCTCTTATTTATTCTATAATGAAATACACAGTAAATGTTTATACTATAGGAAGAATGAGAAGGTATGTTATCAGAATGAAAATTCTAGCAGGTCCTTGTGTGCATTCAAATTACTAGGAACATGTTTGAAACTTAGGAGGCAGAAAAATATGGAATATTAATAGAAGTACATTCTAACTATTCTTATGTTCTCAAATGGAGACATTCTTACTGTAATCGAGGGGAATCGAAAAATCAAGACACAAGAATCCTGTCAGAAACATTTCCAAATGTGCCTCGAATGTACCAGAATGCAGGCTGAGTGTACCACTCTTCTACAATTGATATACAATCAACACTCTGACAGTGTTAAGATTCATGAACTGCTGATTCCTGTTAATTTGCAATGAGTCAGGCTTTAAAGGGGCAGTTTATAAACTTGTGAAATGAACACCTTGTGAGGCATTCTAGAAGTTGGTGTTGTAAAGAAGACAAGCAGACAGAGTCGGCCATATCCCCCGCCTTTGGGAAAATTTATTGAAGAATAGTTGTTGAATAACAGTGACTATGAACCAAGGAGTTTGCACACAAAATTTCAGCTCCTTAGACCAAGTGGTTCTGGAGAAGAAGACAAAATGCGAAAAGTTTACAGACGGATGGACGGATGGATGGACAGACAGAGGCCGGACACCGTGCCATGCCATGAGCCATTCGAGCCTTTCAGGCCAGATGAGCTAAAAATACATCCATGGCAGTTTTTGAGTTCTGCTCCTGAAATAAATTATTAAGTTATGTATCCATGGAAATGGTAAAAATTAAACAAATAAAAAATTGTGAATAAGTTGAAAACCCAAAAAGGCACATCTACACATGATGATTGTTCCACACACCAAGTTTCGTTGCGATATGTCTTATAGTTTTCGAGTTCTGATCCGGAAACGAAATTCTAAGTTACATTTCCATGGAAACGATAAAAAAAAATAACTCGAAGAAGTTGAAAACCCCAAAAGGCACATCTACACATGATGATTGTTCCACACACCAAGTTTCGTTGAGATATGTCTTATAGTTTTCGAGTTCTGATCCGGAAACGAAATTCTAAGTTACATTTCCATGGAAACGGTCAAAAAAAATAACTCGAAGAAGTTGAAAATCCCAAAAGGCACATCCACACATGATGATTGTTCCACACACCAAGTTTCGTTGAGATATGTCTTATAGTTTTCGAGTTCTGATCAAGAAACGAAATTCTAAGTTACATTTCCATGGAAACGGTCAAAAAAAATAACTCGAAGAAGTTGAAAACCCCAAAAGGCACATCTACACATGATGATTGTTCCACACACCAAGTTTCGTTGAGATATGTCTTATAGTTTTCGAGTTCTGATCCGGAAACGAAATTCTAAGTTACATTTCCATGGAAACGGTCAAAAAAAATAACTCGAAGAAGTTGAAAACCCCAAAAGGCACATCTACACATGATGATTGTTCCACACACCAAGTTTCGTTGAGATATGTCTTATAGTTTTGAAGTTTGAGGCCGGAATGGAAAAGCCCGGACGCACAGACGGACGGACGGACAGACGGACAGACGGACGGAGCTCATTTCTATATCCCCCGCCAACTTCGTTGTGGCGGGGGATAACAAGGAATTTATGGACGATCAACTTCTTTATATAACAATGTCTCATCCATGTTATCACACATACACTTGTTTACCCTCTACCTAGCTTGTCTTTGTTAGCTCATCTAGTTGTCCTTGTTATCTCATTACCATACCAACATGAAGCCTGTATATATAACCTGCTCTTTATCATCTCTTCCATTTGCTTAATAACAGTGTAAGAATTTATACCGAAACGTTGCCACTGATAAATAAAAAAATTTATCCTCAATAAACGTCCTTGTCTTCTCTAGTGAAATGAAGCAAAAGAACTTCTGAGGATTAACAACTCCTTACTACAAAGAATTACCATAAGCTGTGGTTTGATCTGTTGTATCAAAACATTATTTCATTGAATACCGGTAATCCTTTCAAATTTGAAAACTATTTTTGTCCAAACATGATGAAAACTTACCCCATGCATTCCAATGAGGGGTGATGTTTGAACTGACGGCATACTGAAAAAGAGGAAAACATTGAATCACAGCTTGTTCCATGTTCTTACACAAGCAGCATCTATTCTGCCTTCATACAGTGTCCAAATTAGGAGGCGTCGTAAGATCACATGATTCACACTGAAAGTGATCAAATCACCTCTCGACATCGTAAGCTGAACTGTCCCGCACAGTAATTAGAGACTGATAATAGAAGGACAAATCCCCTACTCAAATTTCAATTCTAGAATAAACATTTCTTAGCAATTCCACTTCCTCTTTGTCAGGCTTCTTCTCTACAACATACCATCCCCATCTTCTTCCCCAGAAACATTTTCACATACCCTTGATTGATACAACTTAAAACTAGAAAGTGTTTTTACCCGTAAAAACAGATGTCTCCCCCTTCCTCAAATGCTCCAAACCTCTAAACAATACTATCATAAAGCACCATTAATGTTCTCTGTATAATTCAAATTGTTGCATGGAAATAAAAAAAAATTTTTTTTAAAATTATCTCTAACCCCCAAAAGGCACATCTGCATGGTATGGAGAGGCAGCATGCCAAGTTTGGTGATGATTGGTCGCATAGTTTTAGAGATCTGCTCCGGAAACGAATACACCCTTGAAAAAGACTAAGTCCAAATCGTTGCCATGGAAATAAAAAAAAATTTAAATTTAAAAAAATCTCTAACCCCCAAAAGGCACATCTACACGATATGGAGAGACAGTATACTAAGTTTGGTGATGATTGGTCACATAGTTTTAAAGATCTGCTCCGGAAACGAACACTACCCTTGAAATAGACTAAGTCCAAATCGTTGCCATGGAAATAAAAAAAAAATTAAATTTAAAAAAATCTCTTACCCCCAAAAGGCACATCTACACAATATGGAGAGACAGTATACCAAGTTTGGTGATGATTGGTCACATAGTTTTAGAGATCTGCTCCGGAAACGAAATGGGAACGCCGACGCCAACGCCGACGCCAACGCCAACGCCGACGGGAACTCAGCTAAAACCAATATGTCTCCCGACCCTTCGGGGGGAGACATAATCATGGGTGGGAGGTGGGGCAGGATTGAGATTGGTAGAGTTCACCGACATATTCCCCACACCAACCTCTCCTTCCTTGGTGTTACACATGGCTCCATACTCCAGATTAAAATTCACATACCCTGGATTGAGAGCTCCTGTCATCATGGGTGGGGGAGTGGCTGGGTTGAGGTTGGCAGAATTCCCCACCATACCACCCACAGCGCCTGTCCCAGCCCCTGCCCCTCCTCCATGGGGAGCCTGAGCAGCCATCCTTAGTCTCTTCTTCTGTTCTTCTAGCTGCTCCAAGATCTTACGATTCTTATTTTCTGAAAAATGGTATATAGTGATGAAAATAATGAATAAGATGTTGTTTAATACTATTAAAAGCAAAACAGTCTTTTTTTAATTTATTTTCATTAAATTAGATAAATTAACTGGTGAATTTTGAATTTTAAAAGGTCAAATCGCTTAAATTTGAAATATAATTAATTACTTACGAAAGTGAATATATAGAAGGATTTGGTGAAATGTGTGATAGACAGAACCTTATTGATATCAGGTTATGAAAAAGGTTTCGAATAATAATTCTATCAATTAAATTCCAATGAAGTTAAGAATATTCAGAGATGAATTAACTTTAAAAATACAGTTAAATTTGTTTGCATGATGTTATTTGAAATACATTATAAAGTAAACAGGTTTTAGATGAACTATATCATTAAGTTTGGATAATATGTTAGTTCTGATATCAACAAGAGTGAAATTTGACAGGAAGAAATTAAAACCCTCATAATTCAACTTTATTATAGTGATTTGTATATAACCTTTCCGAATCACCACACCAACACATAATCATAAACCAATATTCACACAATGGACCTTACATTCATGTCATGTACAGTTTATTTCAAAGCACTAGATGTAGTGACAAATTTATTTTGTAATTAGTTATTTGTTTTCAAAATAAAGTGAAAATGTCAGAATGGCCAAGGTGTGTTTTGCAGGTATTTAGGAGAAATTATATCACATAAAAAAATCATCAACACTGTCACTGTAAATTCAACCATAGCAATATGTGTAAATAGTTTATTCACAGGAGCATCCTCTTTAAATTTGTTTCCACAAATGACAAAAAATACTGTGTATGTGTGTGTTTAAATCAGATAATTATCTTTATTTGTTTATGTGAGTTAATATCTTTCATAGGGAAATCCATGAATGTTAAAATCAAATTAAGAAAAAAGAATCAACTATTCTGTGCAATGAAATACATTCATGAATGCTAAACAGTCATTGTATGTGAATCAAAACTTTCACCAAACACATGTCCATGCTCAATGTTACATTCAAACTTATACATTTTATGAATTTATGCAAACTGCACTTCACATGCACACCAAGACTCCAAAACATTATTATATTATTCATTTTATAAAAAAAATAATCATTGACATTGTAACAAATGTTAAGGAAATTAAATGTAATTCTTAAAGGGGTGTTTTATGTGAAAATGAAATTTGAATGGTCATATTTATACATTCATGTTATATCCGGGCAATACATGATTAACAAGCAAAAAAATTAGCCATGGTGTACTAATAACTCCAATTCTTCATGTGCAAACTTTTTAATTCTACATGTGGGGAATATTCCTATGAATCATTTATATATAATACAAAATAAGTTTGACATGATTCTATGTAGCTTAATCATGATTAATACATTTGTATAAGAGATTATGAAATTTCGAATAATCATGACATTTCACTGTTCAGAAATCAGTATCACACCTTATCTTTATATCTTAAATGCAGTGATTAGAATTAAATAAGTGACACAAATAAGTGCCAAAATCTTACAAGTACATGGCAAAGCAAAATACTATTAGAGTCAGTGTAATAAATAAATGTTTCAATGTTTATAAGATAGAATGCAATTTATTTGGTAATATTTCCTGAGTAATATTTCAAAATAGAATCACAATTTAATCCATTGACTTAAAGTAAAATCTATCCTTTTGAGTAAATGAATATTTTTGTTTTCTTACGTGTGGAATACTCTGAAGAGAAAACAACAATTTATTACGATTGATGAAAAATGTCTCAGTACACAATTTCAAAGTTCTTTCCTTTACAGAGTTAACATGAACTAAAATAAATAATTTACTAATCTTATAAGTTTCCATAGATAACTAAACATTTATAGATTATGAATAAAACAATGAAATAAAATCTTGAAAGTTGTTATTTGACACATCAGGTTATCAAAAGAAATGATCTCTTAAAGGCGGTGTAGCACGTTTTTCCTACTGAAATAAAATGACCTCTCAAAAATATAAATAAGTCTTACCAATTGCTAAATTATACTCCTAAATAATAAAAAGAGTTCTAAAACGATTGTATGTGGTAAGGTTAAGCCATGCGAGTCGATTTCCCATTGAGCGGCCATTTTAATGTGTTCAAATTAAAATAGCCTCTCACAGGTCGTTCAAGTGATCTTAGTGATGTAGCGATACCTCAACACTGAGAGAAGAGTTTTGAATATGGTACAATGATGGAATGGTCAACCATCTTGCTGTTTAAACTCTCAAATTCGCATGAGACCTACAAATCTACCTCTCACACTATGAAGAGTTCCAGAACACTGTCGTTTTATACGTCGCACCACTTTTCTCTTCGAATACAGATAACTGTTTTCAATGGATACGGCTTATCGGGTTATGTAATGAGATGTTTTATCGATTAACGTACCAATATAATCTATAAACTTTTATAATAAATGGCAAATTTGAGAAACCATGATAAGCAAAAAACGTGCTACAGCGCCTTTAAAATGAACGAAAACAGAGGGACTTTCTAAGAAACGTTCACAAAAAAGGCAAGAAAGGTATAACTGCAAATGTTGAGCTCTGTTTAATATTTTATTTCATACCTTGGCCAGTATGGGGTGCTTGAAACGCCATTCCTGATTTGATTAGTGAAATCAATCTGGAAAAAATGAATAATCGTCCAGCTGACAGGTGCCCGTTGTCGCTTACATCAACATCAATAAATGCTATTTCGTTTCCGTGCATGCGATTGGTTTGAATCAGTCTTTACTGACCAATGAAAGCAGTCGTAACAGACAGTGTTTTGCAGATGATCGGTGGGGCATCGATTTGCAAAATATGGCTGATTCAGAAGACCTGAAGGAAGAAAATAATTCTTCCACACAATCGGAGGAAAATGTTAAATTCAAAGATCCTCTTCTCACAGGTCTGGATAAAGACAGTGACGATGACGGGGTCAGTAAAAGCGCTGTATGCTGTACAAACTCGCAGTTAAAGAGAGGGTTCTATCGCCTTTCCACAGCGCGAGCTTAAAATGCTAATTGAGTTATTTTTAGCTACCGCGCTCGTATGCGCGTCATGAAAGAGCTAAACCTATTTATAGCATGCGGAAAACTCCCTTCCCATAATGCAACGCGGAAAATCTAATCAATATGGCGTCGATCGTGTCTGTATTACGAGTGTCGTATGGGCGAGACGCTGAGAGGGGCAATGAACAGACGCTGTCATGTGTCAGTGTCATCGGAGAAGGGGAATTGGGCCTTTCCACAGGGTTATGTACGCTGAAGGTATAAATAGAGGTAAACATGCGTGTGTTCCTCAAATGCGAACATGGCGAGCTGTCACTGCAACAACACCTGTTCTCGGACTGGGAAACGTGGAGCCTGTCCTTGCAAGCAGCGCAACCAAAACTGTAGCAGTCTATGCAGATGTGGTCATCTTCTTCCATGCTCGAACCGTGTTGATTCTACGATCGACGAAGACATTTGCTTTGAAGTAAGTATTATATTCTTTTTCAAAAGACATGTACTGTATAGCCGTATACCTACGCACCTTATAATTTATATTCATGTGATTTTCAACATTATAACCTAAGTATAAGTATAACCTACAATAATTTAAATATTTTTTTTTATATTTACTCTCAAGTCAATAAAATATATGTATATATATCAACATGCCTAGAACGATCACAGCGTTATGTTATGAAAATAAGGAATATTAACATTTGTCTAGTTTAGATAACAAATTTCATTTCATTAAATAAATTAAATAATTATCAATATTTACTTACTAGTTTCTTTACAACGTGACATCTTGAGTGTGGTTACAGTTAATTATTTTTTTTAAAAGTTCAAGCAATAATGCCTCATTCATCTTGACTTTGTGTTGTGTGCGATTTTGATGCTTATTTAATTATTACTTTCAGTTCATGAAACCACATGAGGGCAACTATACTGACAGAAAGGTTGGTACAAAATACAACATATATAATATTTACTCTATTATCTGGTAATGCTACAAATAAGCAAATATGCCAGGTTCTATATGCCGTCAGTGAAGCTTGTGTGATATATATAGGATACTAAATGACTTTCTATCTAATTCCATTTTTTATTAAACGAGTTAACGATTTTGTATAAAACGAGGGAAAGCGACGTCATAATGTGGCGCTTTTACACTACTTTAATATTTCTGTATAAATATGCAGTATCCTACACTGGCGAGTAATATCACCTTTTCATTGATGTACAATGAGGAATGACACCATCATGACTTCTGAAATCAATTATCTGAACAGGAGTTGATGAAAATAAGCTTTATCAACTTGTGCTGATAATAATAATCAATATATAATAATAATTGTCATAATTTAAGGCACTTTGGTGAGATTCTCTATTTCCCTGCCTGTCTGCTTTGAGAAATTACAGAGAAATACTACAAGTCACCAGTCCTGTAAAATTCTGAGCAACCACTATTTGTGATTTACTTATATAATAAAGACAATGCTTATTTCCAGAGGATTCATCATGTGGAGGTACCAGAAATTCCAACCAAGGTTCGTAAGCAGATGACCAATGGTAGACTGTCAAAGATTCCAATTCGCCAACAACCTGTAGCATCCCCAGTTCTGTCAACCGAAACACCCAAAGCCCGATCCGACAGATCGACACATCCTTCCATGCCTAAGCCTTCATCCACCAGACTGAAATGCAAGCCTGCATCTGCCAGACCGAAATGTAGAGGAGCATCTGCCAGATCCACATCCAAGTCTGCCACTCGTACATCTGCTACGTCCACATCTACTTCTACATCTACCACAACCACTGGCACATCTCAATCTGCAACGCCCATACCAAATACTAATGAAGAACCATCAACTGAAGGATTATTGAAAATAAAGGTAATTAAAAGTTTTTGTTCATGAAGATTAATAAATTCAACTCCATTATGTAAAAGAGGGTTTAAATGGTGCAGATCACTCCGATGTTATTGTCATATCTACATATTTGATACCAATATAACAGTAATCATTGATTTCAATCTTTTTGTATTTTAAAACAAAAAAAAACAAGTATTTATACTAAGGCTATTACTATTCTTATATTAAACTATTCACATCTCCATTTCAGAATTTCTTAGATAACTTGGATGAGACCAGCAGACGTAGCCTACTCACAAAGCTGATATGGCAGGACAAGGAAACCTACCAGACAGTAATGACGTCCTCAGAGCCTCCAAACCCACCCCCTGAAGACGTGTTGCCTCGATGGTGTCATTGTGGCAATTGCAGACCAATGCCGACCAACATCGAGAATAGATGCTGCATTAAAAAGAGAGGACAGTGTGTGACAGCCACAGGAAAGTTTCAGCGCGTAGTGATGGACGAAGACGTACTGGATGCAGCAGGGGCCTATAGGAATGACTTGTATGCCTATGATCACCAGAGGAACAACAGGATGTTTCGTCACACAGCGTACAGACAGTTTATCTTGATGAGATATGGAGTTCTTCGTTCAGGAGAGAGGAAAGTTGTTCCATCGTGTACTGTTCTTAAAATTAGACAACAATACCCAGCTGACAATGGAAACTACACAGGATTTCGTCCTGGTCGCTTGTGATTTTGGAAATGAAAGAAAACAATGGATGATTGATACAGTTTATTTGTGCCAAGTGCCATAATGATGTATAAACATTTCGAAATATTCCATAGCATCACTTTCTTTGTAATATAATGAGCAACAAGAATACACCAATCTATCGATGTATACAACATCAAATCACTTGTATTAAAACGTACTGTATTTTGTAAATTTGCTACTACCACATGATAATTGATGTGTGTCCCAAATCCATGTTATACATACTTCATCAACATGTAATTATCTACTTAATATTCCCCCACTTTTGGAAATCTTTTATAAAATGTACAAGAATTATTCCTACCTATTATACACCAGTATTTACAAGAAATATTTTGAAATCAAAACAGGATCTAGAATCTTTTATGATAAGTTGATTTCCATAAACAAAAAATGGGAAATGATTTTATTGACTGTGAATTTGACTGGAAAGATATATTTAACTCATATAGACAGGATTTGAAGGATGTTAAACTTATTGATTTTCAATATAGATTTCTACAAAGAGTTATTTATACAAAAAGAGAATTGTTGAGAATGAATCTTGTTGACAATGATCTATGTAGTTTTTGCAATGATGCTTCTGGTAGCATTTGTCATGTATATTGGGAATGCAGTACAACAACTTCCTGGAATGAACTTTGGATAAATAATTATTTACCAAAATAATTACAATCTCAAAATAGTTTGTTTTGGTTTGTCACATTATGCAACAATGTTTTGATAAATTATTATTTCTGCCCAGAAATATATAAACTTATGTAATAGAAAAAAATCAAAACCAAGATTCACAGTAATAACCTTAAAGAAATCTATTTTGTTGAGAAATACATTTTCAAAAGAAACAATGAAATGAACAAATTTGATAAAAAGTGGAAAGCACTAATTCCAATATTCAACTATTAACGTTTCTGTTTTTAGACAGACACCTTTCAGCTCAAGGTAAATTGATGTACATATATAGATCCAAAAAGCTCCATGTCAATATATCTATTATATATTGTATACACATTGCAATTGTTTTCTGAACTTTGTAACCTTTGGGAAGAAATAAACAAAAAAAAAAACTTGTAATAATAATTCATCACAGACATCATGGATTTAGTTCAATGTTTAAGTAATGTCTGCTCACACATGGGGAAAATGCATGCAAGTCCTTGGACAGTTATGTCTCTAGATACCATTGACAATAATTTCTTGTAAATCAAAAAATATATTCATATTCATTTCTGAATGAGAAGACACCAGTCTGTGTATATATAATCCGATAACTTTTAACTTCTTATTCAACTTTTAAAGGGTTCACATGAAATTGTCAAATGCCATATACACAGTGAGTGACATGTAAGCATGTAAGTGTACATGTGAAAAATTGTAATAAAAACATTTTACTCTTGACAGTGACCTCATTCTAGTTTGTTCAATAAATAAGTTGACAACTAGGTTATTCATTCTTTCATGGTTAACATGTACATCTAGAATCTCGATATTTGCTTTTGAACAAGTTCATCTTTCGGAGGACAGGCAACTTTGGCAATTGACGGGGCAATTCGTCTAGGGTCATCTTCCCTTCGTTGGCAACTCCTGTTCGTTGGAAGAAGATCCTTTGCCTTTTCTTCGAAGATCAGGCACTGCAGGTCATACTTGTATGCATAGCCCTTGTTGATCTTCACTGGTGCAACACTCCAAGTCTTTGACCTCTTGTTGTATTTTGGAGTCTGACTGAAAAAATAGCAAAAAAATTTATTGCTTGTAGGTTAGGCACATTTCAAAAGATGAGAATCTTTAGGTATACAATGAAGTCTTTGTAACATCACCTTCCTGATTAAATGCCAAGACAGACTAATGCTATGATACCAGTTTCATTACTATGTGTTATTCCAACGATTGAATATGGAATTTCGCTGACAATCCTCAACCATACAATCCCACATTTATTCACATTCACATTTCTATTTACCTTGTCTCTCCATTTTGGTTCAAGAGCTCAGGTCTGTTCACATGGTGATTGTAGTCTATTGCAGCCAATAGATTGCGTGAGCGGTAGCCAGGAAACCTGTTGTGTAAGAAAGAATTATTATTATGAAAACTTGCGATAGTGATGAATCCATCCATTTTTAACCACATAAAGCAGACATACTGTTGATAGTATGTTAAGACCATATCGATTTTATCAATGAACAAAATTTATTCAAATGATTAAATTATACAGGTATATGACATAACATTAAGAATTATGCTGAGTTTATCTGGTAGCGGTTTTGTTTCATAATAGACTTTTCACTTACTGGTAGGACTGTCTCTTGGAACAGTACATCAGCAGGTGGTTGTGGAACGTCTCCAGGATACCAGTGTGCCTAAAAACAAAATAGAGTCCCTTATAAAAAAGTTCATAGAAGCAAGTAACCTTTCTTTGGCTATAATATTTTTTAATTAATTTTCTACTTTTAAGAAAAAGTGTCTTTAATTATGATAACAATACAGACAAATTTTGATTGAATAAATATAAGGAAATTAAATTATATTTCTGAAACTGAAGGAAATCATTTTTACCGAAAGTTGGTGAAGTGGGTCATGGTCCCCATCAGTCTGCGGTCCATCACAACACCTCGGAGGATGTCCATGGCCTCGCTGTTGGTGTCAAACCAAGGCTTTTTGTCGTCGTTGGCATTGAGAGGTGCATGTGCGCACTTGCCAGGTGTGTGCTCACTGACGGCCCACTCGTGTTTGTTACACACGTGTTGCAGGATCCTCATCCATGTTTCCTGTTTGAAAAAAATCAGGATTAGAATATGTTTACTTAGATAAGTTATAGTAGACATCAGTTATTCAATAATTATATCATATATATGAGTGTGCCATCTTATAATTTACTCATCTGTCTACTCAATTTGAACATATAACATGTATGTGGAATACCAGACACAAATAGTTACCTTCAATAAATCCTCATTGCCTTCACAAATCTTAGAGCAGTACCAGAAGTGGTTCCGGATAGAAGGAGCCCAAGTCCGTATAATAGCCGTCTTCTTGGTATTTCCGAGCTGAAACAAAACATTTACTATAAATACAACATAACACAAATGTGTCAGGAGACATCAAATAAAGGCATAACTCTTGCCAGTCTCCATTGCTGGCTGATTTAGGCCTTGCAGTATTTCCTTAGAAATCTAGACCCACTATGCATTTCTGGTGCAGAGCTTCACTATCTAGGCACAACGAAGCGAGGGAAATACTGCAAGACTTAAATCAACCACTAATGCAGACTGGCAAGAGTTATGCCTTGTGTTTGGAAGTTGTCAAATAGAGAGTGATAAATGTTATTGGACTGAAATTTATTCATACTGCAGCATGAAAATTATTAGAAGTACAAAATTGCTGTATGTAGCTGTACATATGATCAAATTTAGATAGTTTAGTTTAACAACTCTCAAAATATCTCACCATTGTCAGTTTCTTCTCCAAGTTCTTAGCAGCGTGCCACACGTCCCACTGATGTTTGATGTTTTGAAACTTTGTTCCTGCAAAAAAAAGCAAATCATAAATAATATATCTGAATTACATTACATTTAATACATTACATTACATTACTTAGTTACCCATGTTGATAAAAAAAATTGGGGGGATTTTATACACTATGTATACATTGCTTACTTTTCCATGACTTTTTGTAAAAAAATATAAATTTGGCATTCCAATGAATGTCTGTACACTTACGCATTGTCAGGGCAATTGATGAACTTTGGTCAGTGACAACTTCTGTAACAGAGATGATGTTGGTGATGTAGTCCATACAACGTATGAAGCCAATTTTCTCCATTGCGACGCTGTTTGGGGCTTCCCGAAGGTCGACTATTTCTAGACCGACAATCTGTCTGGTATCCACATCCATCATGGTGTAAGTACAATACTGCGCATTGTGTCCTGGTGAATCGTTACGTCCGTCTCCAGCCAGTATGATCGGTGATTCACTTTTTCTCAGCTTACTGAGAATGTCCAATTGCATCGATGCCCAGTAAGATTCAATTGCAGGAAGAGCATAGAATCTTTGTACATTGTAGAAATAGGACTTGCTGACGCAGCCCAAATTCATGTAAGAGAAAAGCATTGCAACTTTTGCGTAGCTGTTGCCAGTGAGTAGGATGTCAGCGGCCAGCTGTAGATTACCAGCAAACATGGAACCGATTTTGGGTTGAGAAGACCAGCTGCCTGAATGCCCTCTTTGACACTTCCAAGTGACCATAAGAGCAGTAGCTCTCATTGTGTATGAAAAAACCAAATTGGTTTTACAGTTTTCACAAGTATGTCCAATACAATTCTTAACAAGTTCTACAAGCGGATCAACAAAAGCAATACACTTTTGTGTCGAAATATTGTCCATGAATTTGGTACTATTGTCTAAACCGGGCATTGCATCTTCATCTCTGTCCGGCAGTGACATGTTCAGGAATTCATCGTCGCTGTTGATGGAGTCGATGCTCTCTCCTAGTGTGGCACTGTAACACAGAGAAAATCATGAACTATATGCCTGCTTACACAAAGTTATCATTTCTAATACATTTAACTCATCATCATAGTCTTAGTAGCTGTAAGGGGGGTAAACACTTGGGTCAACCCGTAAAAAACAATAATGATATAATACTTTGTTGTGAAACACAGCAAAGAGCATACATATTTATCTATGATACCAGTTAATAAGACAATTGTAAATGATAATGTGTTCAAATAAATACATACCTGGTTATGTCAGCAGTCTTATCCAAAACATCTGGACCCGGGTTTGTAAACTCAGCAACTGTCTGCGTTGATTCTCTGCATTGTCTGTGATAAAGAAATTTCAATGAGAAAATGGACATAAACAGTATTAGGTTATGCAGGTGAGTTTTAACATTGAATTTTACTTATATCATGGCTGCCCGTATTATGGCAGGAAGAAAGCCTGTTATGTTGTGTGGTTATGCATTGCCGTGAAACCTGCGTGTACCGGTTGGGACTAGTGAACCATGGATGGTATACTGCACTGAAGTTCAGTATAGCATTGCACCCAAACCTTGCTGCAACAATGTAACATTGCATAAAAAACCTTACAGTTCTCTACTGCATAAAAAGTTACTGTGCCCCTGACATGATTCGAACTCGTGTTATTCAACAAATATGCCAAATATCAGCTATGATTCATGTAAACGGTCTTACATAACAAAATATATGCAATCTTGAAATTCAAAATATTATTTGATATTGAATACATTAATATACATACTCATTGCAAGGTTGATCAGCAGTTTCATTGTTTTCGTCACTGGTAGGAGAGCTCATCAATGAGGATATCAATGACAAATCTGAAAATAGAGAAATGACATGAAAAAAAAATCCATGGTTCTTAGCAAAGCTGAATGAATACAACCACAAATTATAAACACTTCGGCGGGATCATATTGATAATCTTGATACCCAATCTGGGGTTATCAAGTTTCACAATATGATACACATCACATTATCTATCTATCACCTACATATTTTCTTGATAAACAATAGTCAACAATAGTTATCTTATCACAATACACAAAATAAATCATGATGTATATATTGTCAGATTCAGTATCACGATATCGATACACTGCTTGTCAATTCATTATGAATAATATAACCTCCAAAGTTTCTGATCGTCACACTTCAATTATACTTATTGTGAAATGTATGAAATGAATTACATAAACATGACAAGACTCAACTTAGAGCGAAGTATACCAGGTTACTGAGATACAATGTAAAGAGTGTATGCTCACCTGCAACACATGATACAACATCTAGATCTTTGTTTTTCTGGGGTGTGCTAACTGATGGCAGCTGAAGACTTTCTTGTTGTGAGCTTCTGTCCCATGGATCACAAGGTACTGGGGTAGAACTGCAAAAATAAAAATAAAAATAAATACATCAATGAAAAAATAATTGATTAATTTGGACATGAATTACTTCAGGACTGAATATTGTTTACAAATTTTAAGCAAGAATTTTAGGTTCATTGTTCTGATAATTTATGTCAGGCCCAAAAATTAAAAATTATGTATGTATGCACTATGAATATATGTCTACTGTACTGCAGTCATACAGACAGAAGACTGAAAAGTATGAATTGTTATATGACATGTAGTAGATATCACAAACATTTCAACGTTGATAAATTATTTTCATACTTACTTGCATTGACAGGTCACATCATGGTTATCTAGAAGGTGTCTTGCAAGTTGAATATCCGTCAATACCAGTGCTGTTTTCAGCTCAATCCATCTGTTTGAAAGATCTCCCAAATAGACTCGCTGAGCATTTCTCTCCCGTCTTCTACTCACGGGCGAAATATCCTCGTGTTTTCGAGGTCGGCCTCGCCCAACCTTACTCATTCTTATTTTCTTATTGAATCATATCTAGGTAATCCCACTTGAAGTTGATAGCAAAATATATGTCTTGAACACTACTTGGCGATCTGTGAACGTGAGGATGATGGGGAGAGCGAACAACAGGTTATAATCGAAACCCTGATTGAAGCCAGTTTCTTCCTCAGTGTCATATTGAGTTAGCGTCATTATCTTAGAGGCATTAGTGTCAAAACTTCTTAATTCCTTGTGAAAATAACTCACTATAATCACATAATTGTTCATACATGTAAAAGCATCTCGTCAATTTGATCGCTCGAGTCAGTCGCCGCCATCACAACAATGGAGTTAATCCCCTTGGCGCTTGCAGCGCCAATCAGTGGCTTCGTTTTTGTTTGGTTATTTTTTTGTTTTTACATTCGGATTAAGTTTAATTATCTCCTGAAATATCAATATAAAGTAGTAAAAAGTAAAATAAAAGCGTTTATAAAAAAACACACACTTGTGTGCCGTGTGCAAAAGGGAATTCCCACCTGAATTTCGTTTCCACAAAAAATACCCCGATAGAACCCTCTCTTTAATATTTCAACAAATTCATGAAGAGACCCACCCCCATGTTTTTGTTTATTCAATATTAATAAGAAGAATATTTTGAAAATTTAACTTTATCAAACATCACAAAATGTTATCTGCTTAATGCATGCACTGTTTATCATATATTTTTCTTTTAATAATGATCAAGTACTTCATGAAATTGATTTTTTCCCTCAAAAACTACAATATCTCTCTTAGATAATCCCTTTTTGGAAATCAGGTTCTGTTATGACTGATTGAGTGATTGATGTGTGTTACCAAATATTGTGTGTTGAACTTCATCAATTCTCATTATGCTTTATGAATAAATCTTGTATTGTACTCGTTAGCAGTTCAGATATATAGTGTTAAGTGTTTTTAAATTTTTATCATTATTGATATTACTCAGCAAGTTTCAGAGTGATTAATTCAAATTTCCAAGAAGAGAAAGGTTTTTGCCAAAGCTTAACTGGAAGAACTAGATATCAACTCTAAAAAAATTCAATCGTATCTTAATTCAATCGTATTTTGCAGACAATCTCTAACAGGCTTGACTTGAGATTGAGTCTTGTGTAAGTTTATTGCAGACTTCAAGAGGTCTTTGTAGTTCTTTATATATAGGCCTACTTATGGTGTGATCAGTGATTTTCTTATGGCAGAACTTTGACTTGGTGTTAGGGCATTTAAACAATTATACTCTTGGATGCTGCAATGTTGCAACCTGGGCAACCCAAGATGAGATACATAACAAATGATTGAATAAATTGAGATTAAAGACTTTATCAAAATTTGATTGCAATCATTAAAGAAGCTGTTCTTATTCTAGATGGAGAGCCTTGACCTTGATGCTTCGGCCAGGTCGGACATTACGGTGTCAAGAAGTTCCAGCCTGATTGCCAACTTTCGTCTTGACGATGATTTAGATGGAGAAACAAAGGATTTGTTTGTGATTGTAGACAACCCAGAAAAACATACAGGAACCATAGAGTCTTACATTACTTTCCGAGTTTCCAGCAAGGTTTGTGAGTTTTGTATAGTTTTTCTAACAAGTATAAATAAACACTTTGCTTATATCTATCGCATTATGAATCGGAAGGATTTAAGATGGTTTGATTGTTTGCTAATCATGACGTGTCTACTGTTTCTGTTTTAAGTTGTCTGAAAATGAGGGGAAGATACCAAGGTTAAGAGGTTTAGGATTTCAAATCCAACCAAGGACTTATAAACCTTGGCTGAAGTAGATTACGAGGGCTAGAAATTAACACTAGTCCTCCGGCCCGAGGCTAGTAAAAATGACACCGGGCTAGTAAATGTTAACTTCTACTAGCCCTGTTGGCCTTTAAACCTTTATGAATAATTATGAAATACTCAAAGTACGAGTAGAGATTCTTGTTTTTATCAGCAACAATGGTACAGATGTGAATGATTGAAGTAGGGAAAATACTTGCTATTGTTGTTCAAACATAACATTTGTTAGATTATTAGGAGATACGGGCTAGTGATACTTGTATAGGGCTAGTAGAAATCAAAACGACTAGCCCTACAGGCTACCATATGTTTGAAATTAGTTTCTAACCCTGATTACTGTTCCACAGGGGCTTGTATTGTCGAAACTAGCGATTACAACGAATATGAAGTCGACGATCCAGCCCCATATACTATAAAAAAGTAAAGGGATGTAACGGGGTCAACACCCCATGTCCGTTTGAAATTATATTTCAGAATGTTGTCATTATATTATCATTCAATGTTATATACCACGGCAAAGCCAATACATTTGTCTTTAAAACAAGCCATCAAACGTAAAAATCGAACGGATAATAACAAGGATATGATTTTTCAAAGCCAAAAATATTAGCACATTGCTCATGTAAGCCATTTGCCTGGCCCACCAAAATAATAAAATATTCGCTTGAAAAAATTATTATAAAATACTTTATAATATCCTGTCAGCTAATAGTGACCCAGTTACAAAGCCCAGTATTTGGTGCATCAGATCGCGCAAGAATTATAACATGAGGGACATTGTATTTGACATACCAGGGATTTTACATTATATCAAGTGTGTTTCGAAACATCGTTTGTCTAGTAGTCATCCATATTGAATGACCTTGACATTGGTCTATTTTTGGAAACGAAATGATGTCATAGGGCCTCAAATAGCCCTATGACATCATTTCGTTACCAAAAATAGACCAATGCCAAGGTCATTCAATATGGACGTCTCACTATCAAACGATGTTTCGTAACACACTTGAGATCATCTAAAATCTCTGGTACGTCAATTACAGTGCACCCCGTGTTATAATTCTTGCGCGATCTGATGCACCAAATACTGGGCTTTGTAACTGGGTCACTATTAGCTGACAGGATATTATAAAGTATTTTATAATAATTTTTTCAAGCGAATATTTTATTATTTTGTTGGGCCAGGCAAATGGCTTACATGAGCAATGTGCTAATATTTTTGGCTTTGAAAAATCATATCCTTGTTATTATCCGTTCGATTTTTACGTTTGATGGCTTGTTTTAAAGACAAATGTATTGGCTTTGCCGTGGTATATAACATTGAATGATAATATAATGACAACATTCTGAAATATAATTTCAAACGGACATTGGGTGTTGACCCCGTTACATCCCTTTACTTTTTTATAGTATATGGGGGGTCGACTTCATATTCGTTGTAATCGCTAGTTTCGACAATACAAGCCCCTGTGTACTGTTCTAAATGCAGTAAGGTTTGGATGTAATGCTATGCTACATTAGATATCAGTCCAGTACCACTCTTATATTGCTTGTTCAAGCCAATGCTTGCAAAATTCACTGCAGTGCATGCAGTGATTACACTGAATTATAGTCCTGTGTGCTCAGCATCTCTTCAAGAGAAGAAAATGACCTTCTTTACTAAAATTTTTGTCAATGGAAAGATGGTATCTTTCAAATTACTTAAGATATTTGTTGAAAACATTAACCAATATTCTCTATGGTATTCAGTGAAATTAAAAAATATAATTTCTAAACAGAACATTTCTGAAGCAGTGTTAAACCCAAATCTCCTCGCCTCAGGCTAGTCACTGTAGTCTGGAAATGGATTTCAGCTAAAATGTTGTTTAAATGGCTTGAATATCGAAGTGAAATGATCTTTTCATCAGACTACCAGAAGTCAGTTTGATTCTTCGGAGTATGCTGTTCGGCGTCGGTACAATGACTTTCTCTGGCTCCGACAAAGACTTGAGGAAAGCTATCAAACTCATCTTGTGCCGGTAAGAATTTATTAAATGTAGTACATGAAATATTTGTTACTATGAATTTACATGCTTTATTACAAAACCTGAAATCCTTTATAAACGTTGGTCTGAAGTAGCAGTCCTAACTGCTGGTGAAATGTTATGTTAACATGTTTTGCATTGTTACCCCTGTATCTGGTTTTTATATTTGGGTATTACACCCCCCTCTTATTTTGTGAAGTTAGTACTTCATGAAGAGTTAGGTTTAAGTTTTACCCAATGTTTTAATGATCACAAATCTTATTGAAATCTCCGTACTTATTATACAAAATTCTATCGTAATTTGAAATAAGTAGGTTATAGTGGCACACTGAAATATGTACTTAAAGAGTTACACTTAAAAATTTTAAATAAAGTTTTTAATCAAGATTTACAGGGATAGAACAATGAAACTGTATTTCTGTTCTATCAAGTTGAAAATGAAAAAGTATTATATTGTTTCAATTTCTTGTTTTAATCTCCAGCCCTTGCCAGAAAAGCATACTCTGAAGAGATTGGATCGATTTAGTTCTGAGTTCCTGAAGGTGAGACAGGCTGCGCTACAGAAGTTTCTCACAAGACTTGCTGACCATCCTGTGCTGTCCTTCGATAAGAGTTTCCAGGTGTTTCTCACTGCTAAAGCTTGGGTGAGGACAACTTCAATGAGCTGTAATGCATTTTAAGTGATTGATTACAAGTAGGTATCATTCTGAGAATTAAGAGAAACATTTGACTTTATGAATTCTTGTCTCAAGTTACTTAATTTAGTCTCAGGGGGGACTGATAAATCTTGGTGTCGCCCTCTCCATTGTGTTTACACACATAAATCTTGGTGTTGCCCTCTCCATTGTGTTTACACACATAAATCTTGGTGTCCCCCTCTCCATTGTGTTTACACACATAAATCTTGATGTCGCCCTCTCAATTGTGTTTACACACATAAATCTTGGTGTCGCCCTCTCAATTGTGTTTACACACATAAATCTTGGTGTCGCCCTCTCCATTGTGTTTACACACATAAATCTTGGTGTCGCCCTCTTCGTTGTGTTTACACACATAATTCTTGGTGTCGCCCTCTCCATTGTGTTTACACACAAAAATCTATCACATTAGCTAACCAATCACAGTGAATCCATATGTCATTTCTTTGACGTAGTTAGACTCTGCATGTCGTTCAGTCTATGTATCCGTCTAAGCATCCCAAAAAAAATTAAATTTTAACCAAAATTGGACAACTTTGCTGACTTTATTTTGGTCCTGAAGTGAAAACCTAAAACTATAAGACTTACCAGCTATAACTTAAAATTTAGTATGGATGCGAGTTATGAATTACGTGCCTGTTAAGGGCTACAACTCCAGGGTGCCCAAAATGTTTTTTATTTGGACCAAAATATCAAAATTTGACCACTCCTTGTTTTGATTCTGATGCATAACTTGAAAACTTTCTGACTTGGAAACTTCATATTTGGTTTGGAAGTTTCCAATGTGGTGGTGGTGGTGGTGTTCCTATCAGGGCCGGGTTACAACGCAAAATTTCCATTGACATTTATGGACAGTCTTTGATGTGATTATATATGTTTTCAAATTAAATGATTTAACATGAAAGCAGCCAAACTATGCTCACTTGTTTACTGTCTCTGCTTTGGTTATGAAAGTGAAGATTTTAAAAATTGACGGAATAATCACAAATTCCATATTCAATCATGAAGTCGGCAATTATCATAAATCATAAGCCATGTACACTTTCCTGCTTGTCCTAAACCTTAAGCTCTCAAATATATTTTTATTGCCTGCAATAATAAAAGACAAGTATGGACATTACATTTAATGAAAGGATTTATTATATAACTAACAATGAAATATGTGATTATATAATGAAAATATAATCTATATTTGCACATAAGCAGTAGAAAGTCATATTTTCACTGCGGTGAACATATAACTCATATTTTCACTGCAGTGGCTAACCTGGGACCGGAATTACTTTTCATGATAATCTCCCTTTGAAATCGAATTATCTCCCTTTGTAAAGTGATAATCTCCCTTGTTTTCCGCATCTTTCGGTGAACGATGTTGTGATGTTTCAGTCAATGACTGTTGACCTTTTGTGGTGTTAATATCATATTCAATATTCCTTAACATTCTGATCTTCATTTATTGTTGATATGTTGCATAGTAACTCTTTTATTTGTGAAAAACTTGGTGAGGCGAGAGGTATGTGACAGACGCAGCGAACGTCACTCGTTGTATCACTTCGCGTTTGAAATAACGACAAAACTTGCGTTCTTCAATGTCCGTAAAATATTATTGGTCTTAAATTTGTAAACATTCACAACGGATTTATTTTTGTAAACATTGTCCTGTTTTATATCGCCTTGTTTCAGTCGAATTATTTTCTCACTGCACTTACCGTCGGATTATGACAATCAAGACATCACGTTTTAATTGTTTTATGCAGATTAAAGTTATATAATAAATAGACTATTTCATTGTTTTTGCCGAATATCATTTCTATCTCATCTCGTGGAGTGAGAAAGTGACATTTTCACTCGTGGGCATGAATTTAAAGCAATATCATTTTATAAATTTAAAAAACATAATTTTGATTTACTGCAGGAATTCCAAGCCCATAAGAAACAGGGGTCAGGATTTATCACCCGTGTGACGGACTCGCTTCACAACATGGGCGCCTCCTACATGATGAAGAACCGGCCTCCGGAGTTTATGGTCATGCATGAGTACATCAACACCTTCGGCGACAAGGTAGCCGTCATGGACAGGATTGCAACCAGAATCATCAAGGAACAGACAGGTATGGTGTAAAACTTATTATGATGTTAACAAAATAGATATTCTTTGTCTATCTTGCAATATCTATGTGTATTTCAATCTTCAAAGTGGTCTGACATGTCATTGCGCTGTTCACATTAATAATTGAACATACATTTAAACATCACTAGCTCCTGTGAAGTATATAACCTGTAAGTTGTTCACAGGGTACCCACTATACTGCTCTGAGGAACAACTTAGTCACTTACCAAGAGTAGCAGCACGAGTATATCATCTTGTGTGTAAGTGTGTGCAGGAAATAAACCCTTCAAACTCTCAGATTGGCCAGTTAATGTAGTGCTTCACCCATCTAGTGAGGAGCTATAGTCATTGATTGCCAACTTCACTGATAGCGGTCAACTGTGGTTCATGAGCTTAAATGCTACAAAATAATGACAAATTATAGATATGAAATACAATATATTATAGCCCGTGTTCATACAGAAATTATTATGGTAGTTTAGCTGACAGGTAAGATAAAGAGGTCTGGGCTTTGAATCCTGCCAAAAGCTTTGTAACTCTATCTGTAATACAGAACTATTGTACCTACAGTAACAGTTGGTCTAAATAACATTGCAATTCAGTCCATAACTACCCATGGTACCCAAGTTCAAGTTGACCCTTTCTGGTTTCACTGCAGTGCAAGTGTTAAGATTGTTGCAGACTTTCTCCCTAAACGTAATGTAAGTGAAATACTCCTGAAAGTGGCCCTAAAACTTAAATGGCTTCACCTCATCTATTTGTATATTGTGACATATTTACTGTATGTCTTTTACTGTTAGACCTACTGGCGGAGATGAATGAATGGGCCCCGGTCTACACGCTGTGGTCCAACTCGGAGGACCACCTTAGTGACACTCTCATACACATGTCCAAAACCTTAGAGGCCGCCTCCCAGATACTGAAGGATTTGGTGAGTTACTGTCCAGTTGACAATGATACGTACAGTACAACCCTGATGATAATTTTGTATTCTGATGATTTACCTCAAAACTGAAAATAATTCTGATCCCAATGAAAATATTTTATTTTGATAGTTTGCTTCGATTCCAATAATTCTGATCCCAATGAAATTTTTTTGTTTTGATAGTTTACTTTGACTTATTCTGATTACAATGAAAATTTGTCTTCAATTTATGGTTACACTAAAAATGATATCATAAAAAGACGAACAACACTTTTAAAGCGCTTCTGATGTTTCTGATGTATCCTTCCAGCTGGATTCTACAGATGAGCAGCTCTTACAGCCAATGAAGGAATATATTTTGTACACTGATTGTATCAAGGTAAATAAAGTATAAAATGATTGAGAAAATTATAAAATAATCAACCCTTCAACTGCAGAATATTGAAGCATAGTCAGATTTCTTCCCTTTGTTTACAAGGAAATTAGCAGTTATTCCTTTATATTCGCCATACATAATGGTATGACTAATTTATTTAACAACTTAAAGGTTCAGTTTATGTCCATGATGTAACAATGAATCTTCTCATTTCAGTAACATCACATATAAAAATTACAGCTTTCAGCAATGTAAGATTTGATTAAAGGACTAAAGACTAGGATAACCCTGATTGAACCATCTGGACTGTTTCTAGACCAGCATATCAAGGACTAGGAATGTTATTGTAGGAATGATGTTGTAGGAAGGATTTTGTAGGAATGTTGTTGTTGGAATGATGTTGTAGGAATGATGTTGTAGCAATGATTTTGTAGGAATGATAATTATGGTTTCAGGATATAGACAGTCACATTCTCATATCATCTACCATGTCATTCTGGATTTGCTTGATAATGATTATTTTATTTAAAGGTATGCCCTTTTTTATTGAACATAAATCTTTTTTCAGGCGGTGTTACGCAGACGGGATGCTATGCAAATGGAGTATGATATGATAGTGGAGGAACTGAATAAGAAGAAAGATGAGAGAGAACATGTGAGTTGTTAATCCCTTTAAAGAAACGGTACAACAAGGGTGTTTTGGTCGAGGCAAAATTTGAGAGATTATACACTGTACACATGTAAAGGTGTTTGAGCTTTTAAAGGGACACTGCGTCGAGGATAAATATGAGCCTCATCTTTATCTCACTTAGCTGATTAGAGTGTCTGCTAACGAGTTATGCTTCACTTCACTGTGTACCATGCAGTAGATTGTATTAAAAATAACGTCAATGTACTGAGCAATATGTTTTGATTTGACTGTTTTAGGTCATGCACTAATACAGAAATTCACAAAAGGGAATATCCTGTCAACATTGCTTTCCACAGAAAATGGCTTTGTTATAATGTCTCTTTAATTGCTTATGCATATTCTGAATGTGACTATTATCAACCCCCGGCAAATTCCTTTCATTAACACGTAGGTTCAACTACTTAGGAAATGTTTGGCTTTAATGTTCAACAGGTCACAGGTTTATTGTTAAGTCATTGTGAAATATGATTATCAAACGGTCAGACAAATAAGGTGCTCAAAGGGAGGTAATTTAGAAGCAATAAAACAATTAGCCTGGACCCAGGGGTAGTGGGGAAGTGTGTGGCAGTAGGTCTGAGTCTAAAAGAGGGTTGAACAGTTATCAGTCATACACATGTTGTACAGTAATTTTATCATAAAATGTCGATGTTAATAGCCACTGGTACAGGTTATAATTGTTGAGCATGTAGCATAGCTTGGTTGAATGGATCTAAATGAAGTCCAGCATTATTTGACATGGTTTGGCTCTAGATGGGAGGCCACGTTGTATACTCTACAAATCAGAGTAGTAATGTATGTCGTGGCTTGAGCAGACATTTAGGCATTGATCAAACCATAATATAACTCTACTCATCGTAAGATTGTTCACCTTTACAGGTGAAAATATCTGACCAGACCTACTCTATCGGTGCGTTCCTTGGCAAGGATCCCGAGGATGTGAAACAACAGAAGCAAGAGAAGTTGGAGCAACAGATCACAGATGTGAGTCCAGAAAAAAACCCAGTGTTTTTTGTGTTGAAAATTGACTTGAAAAGAGAGTACAACATGGATAGTTCTGATGCAGATGAATTTCAATAGGATTTGTCTATTTAGTATTAGTATTTCTGGCCAACACCTTCAGTTTCTTATTTCATGCAAGAGTTACTTCCCCTCTCAGTACCAAAGTGACAAAATAGCAACTGATGTCCTTTTAAAGTATTCTTTTACCCCCAACAGTTATTACGTTCAGCTGTACTGTATTACTGTATTTACCGTAATAGAAGTTAATAACTGACTAAAAAATATGCCCAGAGCATATCAAAATGGCCAGTCAAGGAATTCAGGGTTGTGAATTTTCAGCTGATTTCAAAGTTTCTAAGTTGATATTCTTCAAATGGCCTCACAATTTGTCTGTGATTCAGTCTATATCTGAAGGTCATTCTCAGCCTGCAAGCCAACTAGAAGAACTATAGCATGAACTAGTTGAAATTTATAGTCTTGAAAATTGAATTGAATCTTTTCACCAATTGAATTATTTTAGCTCCAGCATCAGATGGAAATGTTGAACGATCGGACAGTAGTGGCCAATGCAGACCTCAAGGCTGACATGGAACGCTGGCACAAGAACAAACAGAGGGACATGAAGGATATACTCATTAACATGGCAGACAGGCAGATACAGTATTATGAAAAGGTTTGATCATTTGTCCATCAAACATCGAGAATATTTTGAGAATATCGCCTCTGCTGGATAGAGACTAAGATTTATAAAATCTCAATACTACTTAAAAATAAGGGTATTTCACCGTTTTAAATTTAAAGTGGTGTTTCTTTTAATGACTATGATAGAATGGCATGAAGTTGGTCTTGTAAAGAGTTTTAAAATTCCAATTCAATTCCATGTCTGTAGCACCAGTACAAAGGAAAATAGAGACATCACTGGCCTCTGATATTTAACATGTGTATCTCTTGTCACCAGACCATTCAGAAGAGGTCATAGTTTTCAAGCTGATGAAAGACCATTGATCTTGATGAAGATCAAAATTACAAGATCTGATCTGCATAAATTACCCTGATATTTTAACTGCTTATTTAGAGTTTGACGGCGTTGTGCTCTCGGAGTTAAAGTATTATATAACATTGAATAGATCTTTGTTATTCTGCTGGGACTACTTAAGATTCTCCCTGCTGTAACTGATGATATTTATTACCCAAAACATTAAACATGGCCAATGGCATCTATGTCATATGTGCACATCAGTTTTGTTAAGTTACCATGTATTAGAATCTGTGATGTCATATAGGCAGATCCAGACATTTCAAAGAAGGGGTTCACCTTGGTTATCAATTAAATCTACATGTAAGAATGTAAGAGATTTCAAAAGGGGAGCTTGAACCACCTGAACTACTGCGCCACTCGTGAAAATATAACCTTTCTACCTCACTCGATGACATAAACATGGTATTAGTCAAGAAAAGCCAAATATCCTCTAACTATTGAACGTGCTGTCACTGAAACCGACTTCCTCACTCTCTCACAGTGTCCCTAGTCAATATTTCCTTTCCAATCCCCTCCCTCCCCTGCTGACTTTGATGGTTCAGTCACTGAATCCTTGGACCAACACAACTTCATCACTCGGCTTGTTTTTCGATATTTTGTTCCAATCATGTTTTTGTGCAATTTGACAGTGCCTTGGAACATGGGAAGACGCCATCCGTGCAATCCAGACACCGAAAGAGACCGTTACCGTACCCGATGACAACATGCCGAAACAGGAAGAACAGTCGCTTGAGGACACGACATAGAGAGCCGGTCTCTTTGAATAGATGAGATTACTTAAATATAGCAACAACAGCTCTAAGTCACTTCACTTGTATATCATTGATTCACCATTGTTTGCTGTAGAAGGGCATTAACAGTTGCCATGACAAACTGTCCTCAGATTTGTGAAACTCATTTAGTGCTAAGATGTCTTTAGACAGTGTATGGAATAAGCTTGAAAAGTGGCCATTCAAAAATGTCGTTTTGTCAATTTTAATGGTAGAATCAAAATTTAAGTTACCAGCCCAGACTACGGGTTGCCAGGTTGGGCTCAATTTCATACCCTGCCTTAGGTTGACTTAAGATTATCTTAAAACTAAGAGAGCTTCCAAGAATCAGAGCCCTAATGTACAATTTCTTTATAATGCACAAAAATGTAGTGTGAGGTGAATTTGATGTAGATGAGAAAATCTTGTTTTGATATCATGAGGTTTGTATTTATAAGATATATGTCGTGTTACCGGGGATGTAGCTCAGTTGGTAGAGTGTCCGCTCATCACCCGGAAGACCGGGGTTCGATTCCCGGTCGCGTCATACCAAAAGACGTTAAAAGATGGGAGTTGTTGCTGCCTTGCTTGACACTCAGCATATAAGGACAGAACAACGCATGAACTGGCGCTGCACTGTGGCTGCCGGGTGCTATTTGCACACAAAGAATTTCCTATGTACATTGTATTACGGACAATAAAGAGTTATTATTATTATTATTATTATTAAACTATCACAAGAGACAAAGTCACTGTTTACATCATGTTTGTTACTTTTTAAACCCTAGTAGCTTAATCTGTGACTAGAGAGTTTGTAATTATTGGGTGCTTATTGTAAGGATCTTGTCAACTTCACAAATCATCAAAGTAAAAAATTTAACATCGAGATTCAAATGTTTAGGAATGTTTTTTCAAGGCGCACAATCATATGTTATATGATTTAGACAACAAAAACTGCAACCAGAAGCAATAATTATCATTTAAGGATAAGGTTTGCAGAAAAGACTTGATTTAACTCCTTTGCAAATAGAGGTATAGTGCAGTGTCAGAATTTTCAGCTTTGGATCATGAGGTTGGAACCATTAAAACCTGAAGCGAGTTTGTATCACATTAGATACAACTTTTATTTCTCTGAACAATGTCAACTTTAATTAGACTGATGATGTTCAAACTTTTCCCTGCTGTAGAGAAGTGTTCTCCATGCAGTAAGATTTCCGTTCAAAACTGTGCAGTATATTTCAGTGCAGTATCACCAATGTTTTGTTACTTCAAGTCAACACTTGCAGGTTTCACTGCAAAGAAGAGCAACAATGTTTTGAAGGCTCTGTCTCTCCAAATATACAAGCCACATGATGGGAGTTGAATATTCTTGTAAGCAGTGTTCAAAATAGCTGCTGCCCGCCAGCCAATTGCTAATTAAATTCAGATTGCTGTTATGACAGGCAAGTCTGTCTGGTGTTTGAGAGTTTTGAGTGTTTGAGAGTTTCGAGTGTATTTACATGCATTCCAGGGTCGACGACAGTCTGCTTTTCTTAACTCCTGCCTCATTGCCGTTGAAGACGAAGTTGAGTTGCTTGAAAGTGACATTTTCTCAATTGCATTTGTCTCATCTCAGATACTTTGAGTCTTAACCCGCTCACTATTAGAACTTCACAAGATTTCCTGGCAGAATACTATGTCAAAGATAGATATCAGTGATTGAAATATGAGCTTTGCTGACTAATATGCTGAGTTTTTGCTATTAAAAAGAAGATTCATCCTGACATGAATATAAATTATCATCTTGATCATGCTTTTGCTGATGTCCCTAATTCTAGCCACTGTAACACAGGTTGTGAAAGTATTTATAATTTGTTAAATGCACTGTTGCGTTTTCTCTCACTTTTACTACCCTTGTTGATGATATTGTTTGTCTAAGCTTGTTGCCATAGTGTTATAACTTGGTTACTATGGTAACAGTATTTATACAATTCAGTATGTGTAGGATACATTTGGTAATTTGATTCTTCAAAATGAGAAGAAAAGCTGTTTTGGGGCTACAGACATTGAATTGGGTGCGTTTGAAAGCTCATGAACAGACCTTTATGATAGTACAACAATGTTTATTTCCCTGACCGAAAAAATCTTGTTTTTGATAAGTTGATACTTGATACATTTTACCATCACCCAGTTCAAACGTTCTTGAAATTCCATGAATTAAAATTATTGTGCCCAATAAACTTTACCATGATAATAGCAGTTTATTAAATAAACTTGAATTAAAAAGGCTATCAGCTGTTGGACGGGCCTTATTTTATACACTTGGAACATTATCTTTACCATTTAGTGCCAATTTTGTTATGACATAAATATGGACCATTTGTTAATTTAATTCTTAAAAATGATAATAAAATGGTTCTACAAAAGCCTAGAACTGAAAGGAATAGTGCCTCCTAGATGTGTTGATATCTGTGTTACTGGTCTGCTGGTTGATCCCAGTTCATAGTTTCCATGGCTATGCTTGATTCATTAAAGCGGTGTATACACCGGCCACGTGACTAGCACATAGCACTTCTGGGCCAGGTTCAAGTTGAATCCAGTGTATCAGCGCACAGACAGGAAGATGTCAGCATCATTTAAACATGTTTCAATAAACATGTTATTTATTCGATATAAGTATTTTTTTAAAATTATTTGGAAACATTGATTAACATTTTATTATCTTTTAATCCATTGTTTTAAATTATCAGTATCATTTAAAGATAAATCAGCTATAGATCTATTTTTGTCAAAAGCAACCTCATGAACAAAACAGATATTGAATGTCGCAAGGATAACTTCAGTCTGCCATTATACACCGCCTTTGTCTTTTCAAACCGGGGAATTCAGAGTATGTGTTAGGCGTACACGGGGTTTCAATCAAACAAATCGCTGGTATCGCCGCTTCTGGTCCCGAATCAAGCATAGCCTATGTGTGAACATAGTAGACAGAATTGAAAGAGTGTGCGACTTTGTCTGTTAAAACGCTATCAGCTACCTTCTTACTCATGTTTAGTTCTGTACCCATAAGCAATTGCTGTGAATTTAGCTTTGAGGTACCTAGTTGGAATCATAAAATCAAATTCAATCATCTTTATTTGCAATATTTTGTTTCATTGTATTTTAACATGTGTTCTTTATGTATGTTATTCATATATTTCTTGTTGTTCATTCATTATTGAATACAGGTGGTGTATATACAAAAGTGTATGATGTCTTTAGAATACTCCGTTTATAAGAATTATTTATCTATTGTTGTCCATTTATTTGATCTCGGGTCTCTGTGCTGGTTGTATGTCTTAGGTTTAGAAACAAGCACTTCAAATATGAATGATGAATTTGTTCTTTAAAAGGCATTGTCATCACTGAATTCTGCAAACATGGAACTGTACACTGTACAAAGGAAATTCTTTTGTCATACTGTAGTCACAACAAACAAATGTTCAAATACATATCTTCTGTCTAATTATCATTAAATACATGGAAGCATTCCTCAAAAGGTAATTTATTATATTTTAATGGAATAGACCTTTACTGTATGGAAATAAAAATTTATTTGTTTTTACTGAGTGCAAAACCACGTTTAAAGAATAACTTTCAATGTTGTGTTATCTTGATGACAGTGATTAACCTAGGCAATGTGGTTAAAACATCCTTTTCATTTCTAAGATTTTGCACAGCAATAACATGTAAACCCTCTTTCGCGGGTAAATGAACCTAGACATCTGATTATTTTGTGACAAAACGGGTTACATATGCAGAAAATACTGATATAATTTTTTTTTTAATTTCACATACGTCACAGGTTATATGTCATCTAATGAATATTTAAATCATGCTTCTCACAAAGAAAACATCTTGCTTCCCTACGTCCTCTGCGTTATGCACTCAGCTTTTAAGGTTTTGTATGTTGTATAGGTCTTAACATGAATGTGTTAAATTGTTTAGTGTTTATGAATAGATCATTTTCTGTCATTGGTTTCAGCTTCTAAACAATATATGTTTGACATCATTCAGGGCTAGATGATTTGTAAAAACAATGATACATGCTTAACATGATATTATCTTTACTGGTGCAATATTATGGTCAAACTCAGTTGATTTTGATTTTTGTAACTATTTGTATGTTAAATTTTCACAAGATTTGTGATTTTGTTGTAATTGTGTATGGACTTTTATGGAATGAACTTTAATTCAATTTAATTTAGCACAAAGCTTGAGACATTATAATTGTCAACAAAATAATTTGCCAAAAATTATTATATTTAAATTATTTTAAATATAATAATTTTTGACAAATTATTGTTTGTTTCTTTATATATAAAGATGTAAGTTTAATATTTTGTAGTATATTTGTCTGATTATTAAAAGTATGGTCCAAACACTGTAAAGTCATTTTTTAATAACTAGATTGTTTGTCCAATTGTAAATTAATTTTGAAATAAACATGGGACCAAACCACTAACAGCCAATTACTGGTATAATGTAACTCAACCGAATTAGCAACAGATCAAAATAATTCTAAATCCCAAAGCCAGCCACAAAACTTGCTGAAGTCCTACATACCAAGTAACCCCTGTTACATTACGGCAGTTTTCTGATTGATTGATAGAGTATCTGATTGGTTGCAATCAAAGTTTGTTGTGCAATCCGAGACATTGTGTAACGATACACTTGATCTTTGGTTCAATACATATTACGGTACAATACCTGCGGTTCGAGACACATTCAACAAATGCAACAAACAAAGTCACAATGAAACATTTTTTCTTGAAATTAAGGTCAAATGAATATAAAACTGGATAAAATGAAAATATGGATAGAATATTATTAAATTAATTAATTAATGGCTGTCATGTATGGACTTAGATCAGATTTGAAAACAAATTGTTCTGTTGCATAACTCAGTTGTTCTACAGTTTGTTTGGTAAAATAAATGTATATAATGAATTATGAATGTAGTTATTTCATATATGCAATTATGGGAATACAAAAACTGGGGCTATCCATCTTTCACCCTAGTCACTCAAGGTCTAATGTTCCGATCTCCAACACAATATTAACCCTTCACAAAACAACATATATAATAGTTTAACAGTGCACTACAGCTACCTTCATAAGAGGCTCTTAGATTTCACATAAGGAAACTCGCACTCAAATTACTCGCCTTTGGGTAAGAAAGCATCAATTATGAAAAAGCTTGGCACAAGATAATGGAAATATAAGGCTAGGTAAGAAAAACCTTTCAACAGTCCCATGTTTTAGGCCTTGAAAAGGATCGAGTTATGTGTTGCGTAGTAAAACTGCCCATCTAAATGAGGTCACAGAAAGGTAATCAAAGATTTTTAAGTATAGGACCGAAGCACGTTTGAACTTGTTTTTTGAGAGGTTCGCGGGACTAAGCAGCAATTAGCTTAAACCAATCAAGGGCAGGTTATTTGGCTTTAAAAGTTTTGAAACATCCTAGGGGTGATATTGTGTAGAGAATCAGGGTGAAATCGAAAACAACAAATCTGCAGAATATTCCTATCGTTGAATATATGAATTTCGGAAAGAATTTATTGCACTGTATGTTTTTGCATCAAAAATTTTCTGAAAACAAATGATGCTATGTACTATTTATCATATTTGTCATTATCTTAGAATGTAAGCTAGTTACAATCGAATGCATTTTTTTTACTGAAATGTATATTTAGAGGCTTCTAGTTGCCATTGGTGCAGATTTCCATATGATTGTTGTCAGATTAGGTATGAAGTCTTGATTTAGGATTGAAGAAAAATTTGTTTGTGAGTCTGTTTATTACTTAATCATATTTAACTGTCACCTAAACTGTTGATTAAAACAACCAAGAACTGACAAAATATACACTTGTATATTTCTATTATAATAGAAAATAATCCCGCTTTTTATGCAAGGATTTTATGAAAATGGACAATATGTCATATATACATATCATATTAAATTCACTTAATTCTCCAAATCAAATCATCTTGAAGTTTGACAAAAAAGCACCAAGCTTAATTCTATATATTTCATTGATATTGTGATAAAATGAATCAAAATATACTTGGGAGATGGTACTAATATGGATCATTGGGTTTGTTGTTTAAACTTGAAAGATACTTAGATGTGATACAGAGGACTGTCTGATTCAACTCTGTTCCGAGGTATTACCGGTATGTTAAAAAGATTTTGTCTCAACCAGGATATGAACGTGTTCCGTAGTTTCTTCTCCGCAGGGTCTTATGGAGCTACACATGTTGCCGACAGTCTGTACAACTAGCTTGGGCTAATAACCCCTAGAACAATACTTTTTGTCAATGTCCAAAACAATCGGAATGTATAAACAAATGCTTCCAATTGCAACAATGTTCTCAAAGGCTTCAATGTGATTGATCGCCAATGATTAAGTTTTAACTGTTTTTCACTGGGGTGAAAAATTGGGACTCTTTGTAGCTTCATCAAACTCTGTAAGAGTTCGCATCCCAATAGAGGCAATGTTTATAACTTTTAATCATCGGAACAGAATCAGAATGCAATTTATGACTATAGAAACATTATTGAAGCTCAACGGGCTATGTTTTCTCACTCGTATGTTGAGCCAATGTTGTGATGTAGGGAAATGATTATTAGTTACATTTCAGTTTATATATACATGCAACTATCAGCCCATGTCAAGTAAAAATCAATGAAAAACACTTGAGTTTTGTTGTTTGTTTTGTCAAGTTAATAACAATTATATTGATGATGAGTACGATTGGCGGTTGATAAGTAATGAGTCTTGAAGAGGGGTGCAATGCTACACTGAATGTCAGTGCAGTACAACCCATGGTATGCTAGTTCCAGCTGATGTACCGGGTTACACTGCAATGTATAGCCACAATGGTGTTGTAGGCATTCTCCCTCTCTCTCAGCTTGACTTGAAGATAATGCAAATCAATCATATCACAGGACTGCCTTTTTGTACGATTTGGGATTATTTTAAACATATGATAGTCTAATATGATTATACACCAATGTTGCAATTAGTACACCTACATGTATACTGAAAATGTCTTCTTTTCATAAAATTTAATAATGGAGTATAGAATGTTAAAGGGGTTCAGTAGGAACTGTAACTTCTAGAGTAATCCCCAGTGAATTAAAACAAATTGCAAAGTCAAACCAGCGTATGATATGTTGGACTCGACTACAATAAACTGGAACCACTGCTTGTCGACCACGCGTGATGTCACTGGCAGAGGATCATCGAATTGTCCTACGTCACCTCCATAACAGTTTTTTGATGGCTACAAGCACCAGGAATGAGTTGTCCTACGTCATCTCCATAACAGTTTTTTGACGGCTACAAGCACCAGGAATGAGTTGTCCTACGTCACCTCCATAACAGTTTTTTGACGGCTACAAGCACCAGGAATGAGTTGTCCTGCGTCACCTCCATAACAGTTTTTTGATGGCTACAAGCACCAGGAATGAGTTGTCCTGCGTCACCTCCATAACAGTTATTTGACGGCTACAAGCACCAGGAATGAGTTGTCCTACGTCACCTCCATAACAGTTTTTTGACGGCTACAAGCACCAGGAATGAGTTGTCCTACGTCACCTCCATAACAGTTTTTTGATGGCTACAAGCACCAGGAATGAGTTGTTCAGCGGTCAATTCTCGGCTCACTTTCATGCTTGACAACTGTATCGAGGAACAATTCTGACGCCATATAATCGATGTCAAGGTTTGCTTTGGTCCCTTCCTATTGAAGCAGAGAGACTGGAATAAAGTTGTTTTTAGTGTTGAGTTCAATTTACGTTGAGATTTGCTGATGGTAGAATTCTCAGAAACCAACCCCAGAATTTGCAGGATCTTGGTGCTGCTTTTGAGGAACAATGGCGGCCAAATAATACGTCTCAGACAATCAACGAGGAGGTGTTCAGTGGCGGATCCAGGAATTTTGAAAGGGGGGTCCACTAATTGAAAACATGGATCAACAATATATTATTGTCCAATGCATTGTTTAAATAATCGGTACTATTTAAAATACATTGGCCCTCTAAGGAGTTTCCCCTGCGGTACCATACTTTCTACACACGAGAAAACACACATATTTCTTCTTTATTTTTATTCCCATAGGTTTTAATACACATAAAAATAAGTTTTCAAAATCTTGTTAATGTAAATATAACATGTCTGGACGGTATTGTACAATTTGGTTCACCTTCATCAAGTATCAATAGTAAAAGTATCAATCACAGATGTTGTTTTACATGAAGTATTGCTTGAATGATAACAATGTTGAAGTAGAATCTCACACAACCTCAGCTACCAATGGCTTCATGTTTGAACCTCTACACTAATTCAGCTCTTCAAGTTTTCATTCGGCATCTCAGCCTCAAATAAAACACCCCTTGATTGATATTTATAAGCCATTTGAATTGCTCCATCGATGGGTCCTGTGACTAATTACAACCTACTGCAAGCATCGAACTTTCAGCTACCTCGGGTTTTTAGCCAATCGGATGGCCATTTTCTTTCAACATCTTCCTCTAAGCTTCTTCAATTGTTATTATTTTCATAACAAGAATCACTGGCAATTAATTTGAGTTTAATGAGGAATCTCTGGGCTGAATTAGTGCAGAGGATTGAAACATCGGCCCAAGAATGGCCCATCTGAGGATGAATCTCACATCTGACCGTGTGTAAAAAGATAATCAACAACGAGAACATCCAGTTGTGAAAACCTTACAAAGCTTAAAGGCAGAGATTGAAACAAAGATTTAAAGAAAAATATGTGCTGTGCCTATATAAGCTCTGAGTGTGCCAAAAAAAATGCAAGATATGTACATGATCTACTTTGATATTCAAAATAATCCAGAAAAATATCATAAAATGAAACAAAGAAAACCTTTCCCTGAAATATCTACTGTCCTATCGATATTTACACCATTTAAAATAAATGTCTGATAACTATAACTAAAAATAGTTCTAAACTGACAATAAAACAAACTTTGATTTATAAAAACTTGCAAAAGCAAAATAAATCCTGAAACTTAATCATATTGTGCATTAACCTACAGGCAGTGATAGAAAACAATGTATACAAATATTGCCCAAACTGACATGTATATTCACAGAGTGGTATTTTGTATTGTCTATAAGCTGTTGCGAGGGTCATACATAAATTTGGAAGAATTCGTTTGAGACATTTCAGAGCGTAATCATTTCTTTTTATCCATTTCATTTCTAAGATTTTGCACAGCAATAACATGTAAACCCTCTTTCGCGGGTATATGAACCTAGACATCTGATTATTTTGTGACAAAACGGGTTACATATGCAGAAAATACAGAAAGAATTTTTTTTTTAAATTTCACATACGTCACAGGTTATATGTCATCTAATGAATATTTAAATCATGCTTCTCACAAAGAAAACATCTTGCTTCCCTACGTTCTCTGCATTATGCACTCAGCTTTTAAGGTTTTGTATGTTGTGTAGGTCTTAACATGAATGTGTTAAATTGTTTAGTGTTTATGAATAGATCATTTTCTGTCATTGGTTTCAGCTTTTAAACAATATATGTTTGACATCATTCAGGGCTAGATGATATGTAAAAACAATGATACATGCTTAACATGATATTATCTTTACTGGTGCAATATTATGGTCAAACTCAGTTGATTTTGATTTTTGTAACTATTTGTATGTTAAATTTTCACAAGATATGTGATTTTGTTGTAATTGTGTATGGATTTTTATGGAATGAACTTTAATTCAATTTAATTTAGCACAAAGCTTGAGACATTATAATTGTCAACAAAATAATTTGTCAAAAATTATTATATTTAAATTATTTTAAATATAATAATTTTTGACAAATTATTGTTTGTTTCTTTATATATAAAGATGTAAATTTAATATTTTGTAGTATTTTTGTCTGATTATTAAAAGTATGGTCCAAACACTGTAAAGTCATTTTTGAATAACTATATTGTTTGTCCAATTGTAAATTAATTTTGAAATAAACATGGGACCAAACCACTAACAGATAATTACTGGTAAAATGTAACTCAACCGAATTAGCAACAGATCAAAATAATTCTAAATCCCAAAGCCAGCCACAAAACTTGCTGAAGTCCTACATACCAAGTAACCCCTGTTACATTACGGCAGTTTTCTGATTGATTGATAGAGTATCTGATAAGTTGCAGTCAAGTTTGTTGTGCAATCTGAGACATTGTGTAACGATACACTTGATCTTTGGTTCAATACATATTACGGTACAATACCTGCGGTTCGATACACATTCAACAAATGCAACAAACAAAGTCACAATGAAGCATTTGTTTCTTGAAATTAAGGTCAAATGAATAAAAAACTGGATAAAATGAAAATATGGATAGAATATTATTAAATTAATTAATTAATTGCTGTCAGATTCTGCTGTATGTATGGACTTAGATCAGATTTGAAAACAAATTGTTCTGTTGCATAACTCGGTTGTTCTACAGTTTTTTTGGTGAAATAAATGGATATAATGAATTATGAATGTAGTTATTTCATATATGCAATTATGGGAATACAAAAACTGGGGCTATCCATTTTTCACCCAAGTCACTCAAGGTCTAATGTTCCAATCTCCAACACAATATCAACCCTTCACAAAACAACATATATAATAGTTTAACACTGCACTACAGCTACCTTCATATTAAAGAGGCTCTTGGATTTCACATAAGGAAACTCGCACTCAAATTACTTGCCTTTGGGTAAGAAAGCATCAATTATGAAAAAGCCTGGCACAAGATATTGGAAATATAAGGCTAGGTAAGAAAAACCTTTCAACAGTCCCATGTTTTAGGTCTTGAAAAGGATCAAGTTATGTGTTGCGTAGTAAAACTGCCCATCTAAATGAGGTCACAGAAAGGTAATCAAAGATTTTAAAGTTTAGGACCGAAGCACGTTTGAACTTGTTTTTTGAGAGGTTCGAGGGACTAAGCAGCAATTGGCTTAAACCTATCAAGGGCAGGTTATTTGGCTTAAAAAGTTTTGAAACATCCTAGGGGTGATATTGTGTAGAGAATCAGGGTGAAATCGAAAACAACAAATCTGCAGAATATTCCTATCGTTGAATATATGAATTTCGGAAAGAATTTATTGCACTGTATGTTTTTGCATCAAAAATTTTCTGAAAACAAATGATGCTATGTACTATTTATCATATTTGTCATTATCTTAGAATGTAAGCTAGTTACAATCGAATGCATTTTTTTTACTGAAATGTATATTTAGAGGCTTCTAGTTGCCATTGGTGCAGATTTCCATATGATTGTTGTCAGATTAGGTATGAAGTCTTGATTTAGGATTGAAGAAAAATTTGTTTGTGAGTCTGTTTATTACTTAATCATATTTAACTGTCACCTAAACTGTTGATTAAAACAACCAAGAACTGACAAAATATACACTTGTATATTTCTATTATAATAGAAAATAATCCCGCTTTTTATGCAAGGATTTTATGAAAATGGACAATATGTTGTCATATATACATATCATATTAAATTCACTTAATTCTCCAAATCAAATCATCTTGAAGTTTGACAAAAAAGCACCAAGCTTAATTCTATATATTTCATTGATATTGTGATAAAATGAATCAAAATATACTTGGGAGATGGTACTAATACGGATCATTGGGTTTGTTGTTTAAACTTGAAAGATACTTAGATGTGATACAGAGGACTGTCTGATTCAACTCTGTTCCGAGGTATTAAGTTAAAAAGATTTTGTCTCAACCAGGATATGAACGTGTTCCGTAGTTTCTTCTCCGCAGGGTCTTATGGAGCTACACATGTTGCCGACAGTCTGTACAACTAGCTTGGGCTAATAACCCCTAGAACAATACTTTTTGTCAATGTCCAAAACAATCGGAATGTATAAACAAATGCTTCCAATTGCAACAATGTTCTCAAAGGCTTCAATGTGATTGTTCGCCAATGATTAAATTTTAACTGTTTTTCACTGGGGTGAAAAATTGGGACTCTTTGTAGCTTCATCAAACTCTGTAAGAGTTCGCATCCCAATAGAGGCAATGTTTCTAACTTTTAATCATCGGAACAGAATCAGAATGCAATTTATGACTATAGAAACATTATTGAAGCTCAACGGGCTATGTTTTCTCACTCGTATGTTGAGCCAATGTTGTGATGTAGGGAAACGATTATTAGTTACATTTCAGTTTATATATACATGCAACTATCAGCCCATGTCAAGTAAAAATCAATGAAAAACACTTGAGTTTTGTTGTTTGTTTTGTCAAGTTAATAACAATTATATTGATGATGAGTACGATTGGGCGGTTGATAAGTAATGAGTCTTGAAGAGGGGTGCAATGCTACACTGAATGTCAGTGCAGTACAACCCATGGTATGCTAGTTCCAGCTGATGTACCGAGTTACACTGCAACGTATAGCCACAATGGTGTTGTAGGCATTCTCCCTCTCTCTCAGCTTGACTTGAAGATGATGCAAATCAATCATATCACAGGACTGCCTTTTTGTACGATTTGGGATAATTTTAAACATATGATAGTCTAATATGATTATACACCAATGTTGCAACTAGTACACCTACATGTATACTGAAAATGTCTTCTTTTCATAAAATTGAATAATGGAGTATAGAATGTTAAAGGGGTTCAGTAGGAACTGTAACTTCTAGAGTAATCCCCAGTGACAAAATGAACGAATTAAAACAAATTGCAAAGTCAAACCAGCGTATGATATGTTGGACTCGACTACAATAAACTGGAACCACTGCTTGTCGACCACGCGTGATGTCACTGGCAGAGGATCATCGAATTGTCCTACGTCACCTCCATAACAGTTTTTTGATGGCTACAAGCACTAGGAATGAGTTGTCCTACGTCACCTCCATAACAGTTTTTTGATGGCTACAAGCACCAGGAATGAGTTGTTCAGCGGTCAATTCTCGGCTCACTTTCATGCTTGAACTGTATCGAGGAACAATTCTGACGCCATATAATCGCTGTCAAGGTTTGCTTTGGTCCCTTCCTAAGCAGGGAGACTGGAATAAAGTTGTTTTTAGTGTTGAGTTCAATTTACGTTGAGATTTGCTGATGGTAGAATTCTCAGAAACCAACCCCAGAATTAGCAGGATCTTGGTGCTGCTTTTGAGGAACAATGGCGGCCAAATAATATGTCTCAGACAATCAACGAGGAGGTGTTGTTTGGCGGTTCAGTGGCGGATCCAGGAATTTTGAAAGGGGGGTCCACCAATTGAAAACATGGATCAACAATATATTATTGTCCAATGCATTGTATAAATAATCGGTACTATTTAAAATACATTTGCCCTCTAAGGAGTTTCCCCTGCGGTACCATACTTTCTACACACGAGAAAACACACATATTTCTTCTTTATTTTTATTCCCATAGGTTTTATACACATAAAAATAAGTTTTCAAAATCTTGTTAATGTAAATATAACATGTCTGGACGGTATTGTACAATTTGGTTCACCTTCATCAAGTATCAATAGTAAAAGTATCAATCACAGATGTTGTTTTACATGAAGTATTGCTTGAATGATAACAATGTTGAAGTAGAATCTCACACAACCTCAGCTACCAATGGCTTCATGTTTGAACCTCTACACTAATTCAGCTCTTCAAGTTTTCATTCGGCATCTCAGCCTCAAATAAACCACCGTTGATTGATATTTATAAGCCATTTGAATTGCTCCATCGATGGGTCCTGTGACTAATTACAACCTACTGCAAGCATCAAACTTTCAGCTACCTCGGGTTTTTAGCCAATCGGATGGCCATTTTCTTTCAACATCTTCCTCTAAGCTTCTTCAATTGTTATTATTTTCATAACAAGAATCACTGGCAATTAATTTGAGTTTAATGAGGAATCTCTGGGCTGAATTAGTGCAGAGGATTGAAACATCGGCCCAAGAATGGCCCATCTGAGGATGAATCTCACATCTGACCGTGTGTAAAAAGATAATCAACAACGAGAACATCCAGTTGTGAAAACCTTACAAAGCTTAAAGGCAGAGATTGAAACAAAGATTTAAAGAAAAATATGTGCTGTGCCTATATAAGCTCTGAGTGTGCCAAAAAAAATGCAAGATATGTACATGATCTACTTTGATATTCAAAATAATCCAGAAAAATATCATAAAATGAAACAAAGAAAACCTTTCCCTGAAATATCTACTGTCCTATCGATATTTACACCATTTAAAATAAATGTCTGATAACTATAACTAAAAATAGTTCTAAACTGACAATAAAACAAACTTTGATTTATAAAAACTTGCAAAAGCAAAATAAATCCTGAAACTTAATCATATTGTGCATTAACCTACAGGCAGTGATAGAAAACAATGTATACAAATATTGCCCAAACTGACATGTATATTCACAAATGTATTTTAGCTATATGTATTGCAGTTACAATTGCATTAATAGTAGCTTATACTTAACTAAACCTACATGCATTGCAGTTACAACAGCATATCCAACAGTTTATACTCATTAACTAAAACCTATATAACTAAAATATACAGTAAAAAGGAATATTCATATCATAATTGATTTTTCACAGAGAAGAAAATCATAAGTGAAAAAAGAAATTCAGTTGAAACTAATGAATTTAAAAAGCATCCTAGGAGGGAAAGCAAGCAATTTATTCAAAGGGGCTGATTTATATATTTAGAAGTAAATATTTCCTGAACAGTATTGTGCCCTTGGGCAAGTCACTTCAACCAGATTGCACTCCACTGTTTAAATGGGTACAGGTCTGAAGATGGGAAGTACAGACAGTCACAAGGAGAGCTTAGTAACGGTACTGAAAGAACAATTCCTTCGGGGTAATAATGTACATCCATTGAGCAGTGCTTGCACTGGATATTGGGCTTTAAAATGTATACATATTATTATTACTTTTAACATTTGGAAAAATCGGTCAGTTACACACCATGATAAGTCATCCAGGCCCAATAACAATTGAAATGCAGTGCCATTGAGGTTACAAAATTTAGGGGATGTCAACATAGATATGAGAAAAGAGTGACATCCAAGTTCATTGATCACATTAATTGAGTAATTAAAGAAATTCTAATAGTGGGCACTAATAATTTCAATTAAGATGAATCACAATGTAATTAACAAATTACATATATCATACCCTGAGTTAATTGATTATTCACCTTAATGAGACAATGATATGTTTCAATGAGACATTGTAAGTTTTACCCCATGAAAATTCATTTCATCAACACATAAAATTAAATTCAAAATAAGAATACATTTATATTATGTCTAATGTATAGATTTACATGGGAGTCTAAACGATTGTTTTTTGGTTTTTATTTTAATAACACAATTTTATTTGGAATGTGTATTTAACAGAATGTACAAAAAGATCATTGAATGTGGTATACTGTTCTAATATAAGCACATGAAGACAATTCTGAATTTCTAATAGAAACTTCACACTTGGAAAATCTTAGTTTCAAAGGTGGAAGAAAGTGATTGAAGACATTCGAATAAACTTGTATTCCATTTAAATGTATACATAAAATTTTCATTGTATAAAACTAAGATTTTTGGTGAACACAAAAATATCAGTACATATAGCATATGAAGTTATCTTGAAAAACAGCCAACACAAAAGTGTTGCCATTCTCAGTTAACAACAATTTTAGAGTTTTACCAGCCAAGAGAAAATTCTACCATGTTATTTGTATTTAGACTTTTTTCACACACTATTGAAAGGGAATCAGTGTCACAGGAGTGGAGGGGAGGTGGAGGGGATGTAGTTAGGGAGTTTGAATCCCCCTTCTCATCGATTTGAAACATTTGCAAGAAAGTTAGATTAACCCCTCTGTAAAGCCTATTTTAAATTCTTATATTTGCTTATGTGATGCTAAGCTAGAAGGTGTTGGATATAGCACATTTCCAGGAAAAACATTCTTATTAACAATACAATGGATCAGGACCCTGCATATTTTCAAAGCTCAATGTCAATGTTAATGTATGGCACTTACGACTATCTTAGCCCTAAGAGAGCTTCGAAAATACGGGTCCTGGACACAACACTGATTGAAGTCACTATCAACTGTTACAATTTAACAACTTAACATCACTTGTACTAACCTAGTTGAATTACAGTACTCACATATTTCAAATTTTGATAAATCTTGCATGAAGACACTATTGCTTTCTTCACATGTGCAACTTGACTTGATCATGCACAATCAGTATGACATTGGAAGTGTCAAGGAACTAAAATTAATTATAGAGATAAATAACTTTGAGAACCTCTAACAAAGTTAATATTTAATGCTTTTATAAGATTAGACTGGCAATCTTTAGCAATGTTTGGGAATGAATATTAATTTTGATTACTGGCAGTTAAAATAAATAAATAAATGACATATGCTCAAAGGGCTGATAGCATCTTAGTGACAAAGAAAATTTCAGTTTCTTCATGAACTATATCAATAATAATCAACTGATCCCAAACTCACATTTCACATCTAAAGCACACAAAAACATAAACAGAGAAATTATCTTTGCCTTCAACCAAGCTGTTTCGTGTTATTAAGTTGATGATGTACACCGAGTATTATTCACATAGTAAGTAAGTACTAAATGTTGTCTCTGAGACCTACAGTATTCAGGAACCATCATTAGAAGGCCAGTCATGTCATTACTACAAGCCAACATACAAAATCTTAGTTTCAGACTTCAATTTCATGGAAAATAAGCAAGATTTATTATGGCCGAAACAACATTTGATATTTTCTGCTAAAAGTGAATTAGTGACAGGCATGTGTAAGCTAGCACATGTATAGAAGTAATTTACTATTTTACTATAGACAATATCCTTCGATAAGACATGTTTTAAGTAATCAAATTGATGATGTCCACAGAGTACTATATCCATGTAGCGGTAAGTACTAAATGTTGTCTCCATGACCGTATTCTGGTATTATAATCAATGTCAGTCATGTAAACTGCTGGAACCATACAAACTTTATATTTTCTCAATTCAATTTAAAAGGAGTGACACAAGTATTTGGTTGGAAAAAAAATTAAGAGAATATTTCCTTTTAGTTTTTTTTTTATCAGCATTAAAAGTATATGTACATCTAAAATGTTTACACTACGAAAAAGGAATGTTTATCATAGTGTCCTTTAAACTATATGCAGCCTCCTGGTTGGTTGATAAAACATCACAGGACCAATTCATACTAAAATGAACAAGAGCTTATTCTCCAATAAGAAAACAATTTATAAACTTTTTTTTCAGGCACTGATTCATAATGGATGAAATTGCTACAACAGACAACAAGAATGTGACAATGAATAACAGATATATATGTACAAATTTGAATTATCACATACAGGAATAGTAAAATATATCAGCAGTTTTCATAGGACAAAAAATCTTTTCAGCAGTATAGGTAAAACATATAAAATGTACAAATATTTGGATAAGCGTTGATAAAACATCATCAATAAAAACTAGTTAACAATGGATTTATTACAACAATGTTACCATAGACAAATACTGCAGTTGTTATCACAGATGGGTAAAGATTGATCAGGAATTGAGGAGTAATGAAGCATTCAGGACATGAATATGAATGATCATCTTCCAGCGCATGTTCAGGTCAGTAGCTTGGTTTCTGCCTTGCTGCTTTAACAGTTGAATCTTGGCAATTAGTTTGTCAAGCAGCAATTAAGATTGACCTTCCTTTTTTAATTTATAAATTAACGGATGAGAAGACATGTATTTTTGCTAGGAAGACATTACATATGCTAAACTATTCTTTTAAGTTTACTATGGTACTACTTTGCAGAGAATTAATTTTTCAATGATTCGTCAAATTCATGACAAAACTAGTTAATTGGTATTTTACTCTTGCATAAACTGATTGAAGTTGTAAAAAGGCTTAACAGTTTACTTAATGATGGCTAAATCATTTTGATGATTGTGTCATGGTTATTCATTTTTGGATGTGGCTTAGCAAAAAGCAGTGTGATTGGCCTATCAGTTTGTGTAATAGTGCAGTCTTCTGAAGTCTAGAATATCCTATACTATGATATCTCAATGGATACCTCAAATATTCAATATCGTTCCAAAGATTTTCCATCATTTTGTTGGCAAAAAACATTATCTAAATTGGACAAAGGACATTTTTTTAAATATGAATATTAATCAAGGTCAACAGTCAAAATGTAAAAATACATCTTTTATTAATGATAATTTGGTCGGTTTATATGAATGCTTCATAAATTTAAAGTACAACATATACAGACACATGTTAAACTCACTTTGTAAAAAATATAGTAAAATTTCAACATCCTAAAGTAAAATATACAAATAGCCAGGAAAATATTGTTTTGTATGTCCTTAGAATGTCCTTTGTATTGCATTACAAAAGGTGTCAAATGCAATCAAAGAATACCCGATGAACTAAACAGCAGTATAAGAGTAGTTTGCTAACTTGTAGTGATGAATTATTCATTGAGGTAACGCCAATTGTACGTGGCTCACTCATAGTACACCCCGTAAACGGAGCCGATGGCGTAGAGGTGTCGGTTGCGGAACTCGGAGGTGGAGTAGGTGTCGCTGCCCGAGTCCCACAAGCACCTGCTGCTCACGCGCATGTCTTGACCGCTGAGCTGACCGATGTGCACCAGGCAGATGATCTTGTAGCGAGGGATCATCAGCTCCTTGACTCGCGCCTTGATAACCTGTAGATGACATGGAATTAGAGGTGGAAGGTGGTTTAGAAACTTTCACCACACACTGACAGTTGCTGTTATATTTGGGGAATCTACAGCTTGTTCACTCTCATCTGGGGCTGTTTCATAAGGATTTGTCAATGAGGATTCGGGTCAGAAGCAGCAATAGAGATATTCTCAATAGACAGGAAACTATAATCTGAGGATGAACACTCTGTCACTGCCCTGATACCTGACAATATAATCAATGTTACAATTAATAATCCCCATCTGCCAAAGAGTCTGAACACAAACTTTCAGCTTTCTAGAGCTTTTAGGTGTAAAGAAAAGCTTTTTAGGGCTTTGTCCCTGTGGCCCAAGAGAACTACAATTCATATTTTACATCTGCCAAAGAGTCTGTACACAAGATGTTGACTTCATTACTGAGAATGTTTTGAGGTATTAGTGCTGAGAGGTGGACAAAGATATCAAACAGGGCCTAGATTTTCAAGGTTCTCTTATCTCTAGGATAGTCAACGTTATTGCATGGTACTTTCTTAGCAATAAAAGAGCTAGAAAATTTCACCGAGGACCTTTAGGAACATTGGGAAGTGAAGTAAAATGAGGGCAGAATTTGAGACAAACACAATGAACAAGAGTGCTCTGAGCTTCAACTGTCAATCAGACTGACTGAGGAATCTATGAGTAAGAACCAAGGTTAAAATTTTAAAGTTCAGGTCAGAAGTTAAAGCAAATATGATCTTATTTGAATGTTCTTATGCTAAGGGATACTAAAATCAAGTAAAAGAGGCCTATCACTGACCAATCAAAAGTTATCTGTTAAAGTTAAGCTGTTATCCAAGGCCAAAAATTCTCCAAATGTTCAACTGATGTTGAAAAAAGGATGTGGAATGAAATGTGGTGAGATGTATGAATTTATTCAAGACCAGGGACCCAAGACCACAGATTCTATACACAAAATTCAAGGCACAGACCAAAGACATGGGACAACAATGACACAAAGCACAATATTCAATACCTTAATCCAAGACACACAAGAAATGATACAACACACATGATCCAAGGCGACAAAAGGCTCCATAGAAAAGAAACAAGACACAAACAATCTGCAACTCACCTCAGAGAGAGTTTTGGACATCTGCCGACAGAGTTCGGGCTCGTACCGCTCCTCGGCGAGGTAGGCCTGCAGGACGTCCTTGATGATGTTCTGTACCTTAGAGTAGGGGAAGCGACTCGACGGGGACAGTTGGAAGGTGTTCTCAAACTTTACAGGGGCTCTGTATGTGTCCTCATGTCCTGGTTCATCCAGATAGGACACTGTGCTCATGGACCTTGAGTTGCTGGAAATATAATAATATCAGAGGTCATTCCAAATTCCAAACGCGAGGCATAACTCTTGCCAGTCTCCATTACTGGCTGATTTAGGCCTTGCAGTATTTCCTTAATATATCTGTGCTAGGAAATTGAGGTCCACTATGCATTTCAGGTGCAAAAAAAACACTATCTTGGCACTGCATAGCGAGGGAAATGCTGCAAGGCCTAAATCAGCCACTAGCAAGAGTTATGCCTTGTGTTTGGAAGTTGAGGTCATTCAAGAGCATTTAACTTTTATGACTAGTTACTGTTATTGCAAAGAGAAATCACAAACATTGTTTGGCAATGCTCTGCGGTACAATCTGCACTTTTGTTCCGTTTTTCAGTTTAATGTTGCTGTCACACATTTGTGCATATGGAGCACGTTTCTCAGTGGATGAAGTTGCTGAGCTTCGACCATTGGTATACAGATCAATCAGATTCTAAGAAACTGCATGAACATCAGTTCAAAACACTTGAAGATAAAAACAAAACACATGGATTTGTCAATTAGTTTAACTTTCCAAAAAAATATGTAAACAGTAAACTAACATGTAAAGCAAACATAATATGGCTGTGTATAAGCATCCAATCTAAACTGACCCTAATAAGTGAAAAGCCTTGAAAAAATGATATCAGTCAAAGAGCTGATGCTTCTCATGTCTGGTAACATGTAATCATCATTTCAAATTTATTGAATGTATAATAGTTGATGAAACAAAACACTTGCAAAGCAAGTAAGTAAAGTTTTTGATTTTTCTTGTATTTGAAATTGTATTTAAATCTTTTTTAAAATTTGAACTCCACATTAACGTGAGAGTAACTAGTATGGCTTTAAATGTATAGATTGTAACGCTGAATATATGCTTTCTATAAAAGTTATAATATTTTGTTATTCATTGCTGAGAGAAAGAGGCCAAGTTGGATCAATAATGTCGAATAATGACTTTTTCATTTCGGACTTTGTTTGGTTTATAGGCAGGCAGTTGGTGATAAAAAACATTTTGCTTATGTTTTCAGTCAACATGTCTAAGAACGTTCATACCTAGATTGCCATTCCGGTAATATACTAAAGCCTTTATCTGTAAACATTGCAACGTAAAGCTAAATGAACAGAAAAAAGTGAGCATGGCTCACATACCCCCGCCATCCGCTATCCGTCAATTGAGCATTATAGATGTACAAGGGTACAATACTTAAAAAACAGATTAAGGCATCATAATATTGTCCAAAATATTTTTGGGAACTGGGTTTGTTATAACAAAATTTCATTCACCCAGATGTAATATTTTTCAGGTAACTTAATTGTTCCTATTAGAACATCACAGTGGTAATTTGTACCAATTTCAATGACAGATTCAAGGGCAATAATTCCGTTAAAAATAATATTTTTGAACTTGATGAAGAGTTTCATCTGGACTACCTACATGTTAAATTTCATTCATCTAGATGTAATAGTTTCCGAGAAAACTTGTCCGGATTGAACACATTAAAACTAGGTAAAAAAATGACATTTCCATGGAAACGACAAAATTGTTTTAAATTGTCTGTGCGCGAAGGGAAGAACATGGTTAACAACTATACAAAGTATGGTTGATGTATCTTTGATGGTTTTTGAGAAAATTGACCAGACGGAAGGACGGAATGACCGCTATATAGCCCCGAATAAAAACATGTACTACGCACAGAGCAAGCATTTCATCCGAAATTGTAGTAGTTTTTGTGTAGCAGCAATTAAAACAAGAAGACATAGTCATCAACATCCCCCGCCAGACACAAGAACTGAGAACAAGGGCAATTATTCAAGAAGAAATAATTGTGCGCCGCTCATTTTCTTTCCATTAAGGTAACGATATCCTCAAGCCACACAACTGATTTGATGTTAAACAATGTCTGAGAAAAGCTATATCCTTGGATACTTGAAACAGAGTCGAAAAAGCGGAACAAGGGGAACAAGGGCAATAACTCCGGAAAAATAATCACACGGTTCTTATTTTCGAACTCCATCGAGGTATTTATGTCCACAAGCCACACACCAAATTTGGAAATCCTTTCTTAAACAGTTTCTCAGAAAAGCTGTCCCCTTTGGAGATACCATGAACAGAGTCGAAAAATACGGAACAAGGGCAATAACTCCGGAAAAAATAATCACATCGTTCTTATTTTCGAACTCCATCGAGGTATTTATGTCCACAAGCCACACACCAAATTTGGTTGTCCTATCTTAAATAGTTTCTGAGAAAAAGTGTCCCAATTATAGCGGACGGACGGACGCACGGACGGACGCACGGACGGACACACGGATGGACGGACGCACGGACGGACGGACGGACGGAGCCCAAACCTATATCCCCCTTCCACTTCGTGGCGGGGGATAATAATATTTGAAAACTATGTCAATGATAAGCTCATAATATTTCTGTCAGATCTTGTGAAATCTCTCAAACATGCATTGGAATGTGTAAAAAAAAACTTTATGATTTTTTTTACATTACTTCCTTTGTACTTTGGGTTTTACTTTAAATTCTAATTGTTGAAATAAAGAACCATCATTCACTCTTCAACTTCAACTGCCAATAATGTTTGATCTTCAGAAGAACAACACTGTAAACAATCAAACTGTCACCTCTGTTGCAGAATACAATATCCATCTTGATACAAAGGTGACAAAATAGAGATTGTTTTATTTCCGAAACATAAATCTTAAGAAAATGTTCAAATCAATACTGTAATAAGGCTGCATGTAATCCAAATTTGTTTGGCTATTAAGATTATCTAACTATTAAAATAAATGGAAAACATACATAATTATAATTTTCATACTTATCCCATTAAGAAGAAAGAATAATGGTGTCTCTCTATGACTGAGACGTAGCAAACGTGTTTTTAAAATATTCTTTGAGTCAAAAGGTTATTTGTCATGTGTTTTTATATACTTTATGAAAGATAATTCAGGTATAATGTTGTTTCTTTTATCACATTGTATTATTATTCATTTGTGAGTTTTGGTAAAAATTTAAGCATTTTGTTACTGTATTTACTTTGATGTAACAAGAAAAAATAGAGCCATGGGCTCTGTAGCTCATCAGGATTTTCTTTATTATCTAAGGTTGTATATCTAAGTTATCTCAAGTAATACAATGTTAACAAGCAAAAAATAGGTTTTTAGATCATGACCCGTGACCTGTATTTGGAGTCACAGGGTCACCAATCCTACAATTAAGAATCACCTTTGACCAAAGAGTCTCTACACAACTTTTCAGCTCTCTAGACCTTTTGGAACTGGAGTAGAAGACGAAAATAGTTTTTTTGGGTTGTGACCTCTGTGACCCCATTTGGGGTCACGGGGTCACGAAATCTACAATTTAGAATCCCCATTGGCCAAGGAGTCTGCACACAACTTTTCAGCTCTCTAGACCTTTTGGAACTGGAGAAGAAGATGATAATAGGTTTTTAAGGATGTGACCCCTGTGACCCCTTTTGGGGTCATGGGGTCACGAAATCTACAATTTAGAATCCCCATGGGCCAAGGAGTCTGCACACAACTTTTCAGCTCTCTAGACCTTTTGGAACTGGAGAAGAAGATGAAAATAGGTTTTTAAGGATGTGACCCCATTGACCCCAAATGGGGTCACAGTGTCACGAAATCTACAATTTAGAATCCCCATTGGCCAAGGAGTATGCACACAACTTTTCAGCTCTCTAGAACTTTTGGAACTGGAGAAGAAGACGAATATAGGTTTTTGGGGTTGTGACCTCTGTGACCCCATTTGGGGTCACGGGGTCACAAAATCTACAATTTAGAATCCCCATTGGTCAAGGAGTATGCACACAACTTTTCAGCTCTCTAGACCTTTTGGAACTGGAGAAGAAGATGAAAATAGGTTTTTAAGGATGTGACCCCTGTGACCCCATTTGGGGTCATGGGGTCACGAAATCTACAATGTAGAATCCCCATTGGCCAAGGAGTCTGCACACAACTTTTCAGCTCTCTAGAACTTTTGGAACTGGAGAAGAAGATGAAAATAGGTTTTTAAGGATGTGACCCCTGTGACCCCATTTGGGGTCATGGGGTCACAAGATCTACAATTTAGAATCCCCATGGGCCAAGGAGTCTGCACACAACTTTTCAGCTCTCTAGACCTTTTAGAACTGGAGAAGATGATGAAAATAGGTTTTTAAGGATGTGACCCCTGTGACCCCATTTGGGGTCATGGGGTCACGAAATCTACAATTTAGAATCCCCATGGGCCAAGGAGTCTGCACACAACTTTTCAGCTCTCTAGACCTTTTGGAACTGGAGAAGAAGATGAAAATAGGTTTTTAAGGATGTGACCTCTGTGACCCCATTTGGAGTCATGGGGTCACATATCTACAATTTAGAATCCCCATTGGCCAAGGAGTCTGCTCATAAAATTTCAGCTCTGTGGAGTCATTGGTTCTGGAGAAGAAGTCGAAAAAGCGAAAAGTTTACGGATGGACGGATGGACGGACGGACGGATGGACGGACGCCGGACACCATGCCATGCCATAAGCCCATCAGGCCTTTCAGGCCTGATGAGCTAAAAAGTGAGCATGGCTCACATACCCCCGCCATCCGCTATCCGTCTATTTAGAATTATAGATGTGAAGGTTACTATGTTTAAAAAACAGCTTCAAGCATCATAATATTGTCCAAAATAATTTTAGGAACTGGCTTTGTTAATACAAAATTTCATTCACCCAGATGTAATATTTTTCAGGTAATTTAATTTTTCCCATTAGAGCATCACACCAGTAATTTGTACCATGAGTTCAATTACAGATTCAAGGGCTTCATATCTCCATAAAAAATAATGTTTCAGAACTGGACTGTGAACTCGATGAAGAGTATCATCTGGACTACCTAAATGTAAAATTTCATTCACCTAGATGTAATAGTTGCCGAGAAAACTTGTCACAATTGGAGAATCAAAGCTCTTTTGGTACAAAGTTCAATTTCGGATTCAAGGGCCATAACTCCATTAAAAATAATATTTCGGAACTGGTTTTCGAACTCGATGAAGAGTATCATCTGGACTACCTCCATATTAAATTTAATTCACCTAGATGTAATAGTTTCAGAGAAAACTTGTCCCCATTGGAGCATCAGAGTTCTTTTGGAACTAAGTTAAATTTCGGATTCAAGGGCCATAACTCCGTGAAAAAATAATATTTCGGAACTGGTTTTCGAACTCGATGAAGAGTATCATCTGGACTACCTCCATATTAAATTTCATTCACCTAGATGTAATAGTTTCAGAGAAAACTTGTCCCCAATGGAGCATCAGAGTTCTTTTGGTACTAAGTTCAATTTCGGATTCAAGGGCCATAACTCCGTAAAAAATAATATTTCGGAACTGGTTTTCGAACTCGATAAAGAGTATGGTCATGAGTACTCACAACCAAAATTTCATTCACCTAGGTTGAACAGTATCCGAGAAAACTTGTCCCCATTGAACACAATAAAACTAAGTCTAAAAACTAAAAGTGACGTTTCCATGGAAACGACAAAAAATTTCAATCTCAGAAAATTGAAAATTGTCTGTGCGCGATCAGAAAAACATGGTTAACAACTGTACAAAGTTTGGTTGATGTACCTTTGACGGTTTTTGAGAAAATTGACCGGACGGAAGGACGGAATGACCGCTATATACCCCCGCTTATTATAAACAAGTTTCATTTGGGATGCCAAGTAATGGATCAACATATAAACTTAATTATGTCAAGAATTTAATCTATACTTTCAAATATCAATTATGTGACAATGCAAATATTTCTATCAAATCAAGAAAGAATTTAATCTAAATGTAAATTAATCATGTACATGGCAAATCAATTATTCAACTAAATAAATCTTCTTTTCAAACATAAATGCTTTCAGATCTTAACTTATCATCATGAAAATATGGCTTTTTATTATGAAAACAGTCTTCATAATGAACAGCGGTGACACATTCCAATAGGTATGTATATCAGAAACCTCTGGGTGCTATTTATTACAAGTTTATTGCTCCAGTTCTCCATGTGATAAATAAAGCTCTCCATGTGATAAATGAGGTCTTCTTACTCCAACTCAATAGGTCGGGGCAAACAAATAGTAAAAGAGCGAGGGCACGACCATGTGGATAAGTGAACCAATTGAGTAGCGTTTATCACTTAATGGAGTCAGGTAACATAAATAATAGACTGGTATGCCTGTACACCGTTCCTATTACAATCCCAGCCATGACTACTCAAAGCAATGAACTGGTCTCATTTTGTGCACAAATGCTACGCTTATGCTTCTTTTCAGGTCAACATAATGAAAAACAAATTCCCCACAATTTAGGCATAACTTAAGAGCTATGGATTACTGGATTTTACACTTGATCGGTGAGTCCTGGATTGCATTTATGTACCTAGTGGCAAATCCAGTATTATTCTTATTTTAATGATTTGTGATTTTTATAATTGGCCATTCAGAATTGTTACAGCTACTGATGGTCAATTCAGAAGCTAAAATGTTAAGACTCTCCTTGTGTTAATTTACAATAGTTAATTGGTGTTCACATATAAATACACAGATCCTGTAGAGTGGAGACTGAAAATATGAGAAAACAGGGAAGAAGTTCTGAGTACCAACAATTCATTAACTTATGAGAACTTTTTAAAATACTAAAGCCATTTGCTCTAAAGCTCATCATGTATTTAACCTTATTTCATTATCTTTTAGAGAAAGACCTACTCGTGACCCAGCTCTCCACATGGAACATTTTGATTAGCAAGATTCTGTTTTATCTCTGTCAGAAGTCGAACGCTTGTGTATTATAATTGTTGAAAAAGAATAGATAGTTTTACTTACCCAATTTTGTGTACAGCATGTTGCCTGTTGGCCTCGCTGCTAGCTAGAGATGAGACACTTCCTTGTTTCTTCAGCAGTCGTGCTGCCTTGTACTGCGCTAACTCCCTGTCTGTCATCATCTTCACCTGCAGGAAATATATACATGCAATGAGTGGCCATAATATTATCTTCATGTTCAAATAGTAAATGGAGAATGCATTCAGAAAAGATGCCTGAAGTCCCTCCAAGTGCATTGTCCGTCTTTATCAAGTGTATGAAATAATTAAGGATTGTCTGACACCCCTGAAAATCGCAGCTTTTACTTCAGCTTGTAAATTTATTAGATTTTTCTTTGATTCTACCAAATTGACAAAACTGCACTTTTGGACTGGCTAATTTTCAAGCATTATACAATTATTATTCATAATAATTCTGAATGGCCAAATTACAGGAATCACAACTCATTAATAAGTTAGATAAAACCCAGAGATATCAGGCCACCGATAACAGGCTATCCCTGGTTTTGTCAGGACCCAGAGGAACATGCTTACATATACACCCCGACAATAACCTTCAACACTTGTGCTGCTGATTTAATTAGCACTAAACCATTCTGAGTTGTCAATTTACATGAATCAACACTTGTTTACAACAACGAATTATCCTGGATTTGGTACCAGTAAAAGATATCCCGGAATAGTCAACAATCAGCAGGTATAGTGTTACCGGTAATCTGAATCAAGCGTCGTCAAAAATTATAATATTCAACCAACTAGATGAATTGATAGATTTACCTTACAAAAAAATTGAGAACCAATGTTATTGTCCTTTAAGGTCCCATTAACCAAAATCATAAAAATAAGATTTTTGCATTGGAAATACTTTAACAAAACATTTAATGTGAAATAGTTAAAACACCTAAGAAACAATTTGACTATTACTAATAGTATTATTCTTATACCACTCTGTTAACAACAACATAATACAATTTACAACAAAAGAAATATATATAGTACGGAAAACAGTATTTGAACTATATCACTGTAACCTCTCCTATAAAGACAATAAACAAATATTTTGTGACAAAGGTAAGTATCTACACTTAAGGCCATGGATGATCAAAATATATAACACATAAAAGTTGATACAAAATATCTCCAGTATGTGACCTTATATTAATGAGAAGCAAATGAAAGTCAAACCTTCCCCAACAAGATCTTGAGCTAAAATGTCTGCAGGTAGAGACAAGAGAATTCCAGTAAAGGTCAAGAAGGATTAAAGTCAGCCAAAGCTTAGACGAGAGACGAATATCAGACCTATCAGCAGTGGTGTGTGAAAGTAAAGTGAGCCAATCGACGCGCATAACGGCCTCCCCTGGAGAATTAACTACCATGTTACCTAGCTGTGAGAAAGGAGGATATCACATAGAGCACTGTGTAATATTTCAACGTACTCTGCTAGTATCATTTAATGGTTATTTTTGTGGAGAAAAATATTTAAAGGGATGTCACCCTTTGAGCATTTATGCTCTTAAAATTCATCAAAATAATGTCCCAAGCAGTATATTATAAATGGATTTCAAACATGCAATAAAGAAGGAAAAATGTACAAAAGAGAACCTTGCATTTTGTTTCTAAAATATGCACTTAATAGTATTTACAATTACGGCTAAATATAATATTTTTGGTTTCTCATTACCATAATTAACCTTACAGTAAGATATTGATATTTATACAAAGATTGCTGAAACTAAAGCTTTTCTAAAGCTATACAATAATTGGGTGTAATGTTAATTTGGGAAGTCTACATTTAAAATTTTAAAATGCTATGGTGATTCATTTGATAATTACAGAAGATAAACAAAGTCAATAAGGGTTGAGCAACAATACCAGAATATATTTGTTTAAATAACAATATAATTGCACCAAACAATTTTAGGTGAAATAATTATATTCATGCAGTGTCTAATTTTACAAACAATGTTATGTATTTTGTATATTTTAAAAAACATTTCTGTACCCTGTACTTACTCATATTCTCTTATCAGTCTGACAAATTGCATAAAAATATTTAGCCAATTCTATTCAAGTTTTGCACAAATCTCAGGTTCTGCATGAAGAATTGCAATCGATTTTTAGACTTTTAAAAAAAATATATTTCATATTTTATGACTTCCTAATTTCACCCCCCTCTCTTCTGTATGTCGTAGAGACAAATCAGTTTTAGATTTGACACTAATAATTACATAATACATTATACAAATGTATTAATTTGATGAAATTATTTCAAACTTATTTAGTACTGATTAGAGTAGGAATGTTCTCCAGACAGAGGTTATACATGAAGGATTGGAGTGTTAGTGACCCATGCTCACTTTCTTGCTTGTTTTAGTAATGTTCTGTATTTTGAAAATCTGAAGTATGAATTTCTGAAAATCTGGACAAAAAATATGTGGTTGTAGGGAACAAATAAAACATCAGAAATGGAAAACTTCTAACAGGATAATTTCTGATAATGTCATGAGAACCAACATGTTATTGCAACATTGTTATATATGGGATCGACATATCTGCAATAGTAAAATTTATTGTACTTATTTCCCTTGCAGGATTCAAACCAACACCCTCAGAATCAGGCACCAACCAACAGCTTATGTATACATTCTGCAACCTTGCTCTCAGCAAAAATTTGTTCCACTGAAGATAGCAGGATCAGTGCATGAAATATAGCTCAGATTTGTTCATGTTTTCTTTAATTTGTTTTTTAAACTAACCAAATAACACTCTTGGACTGATAAATTTTCTAACTTATTTTATACACTGAGTATGATTCCATTAGGTTGGGGAAGCCTTTTACATTGTATGTCGACAATACATCCTGATTATGGATGGGGTATTCCGGATCACTAACGAAACTATAGATGAAGTTCTATCGCCTTCTTTCCACCATCTTGCTTTTACCATTGAATATTGCTATAGTTTGAGCCAACTGCCTCCCTCCCTCACTCCTACACTGTATATAATAAACACCTCACTTTAAATGATTAACAGTCAAAATCAGGATATATGACATTAATTGGACTGTTTCCTTATAACAATATGTAAGATAAGAAGCCCATGCCACTTAAAGGGACACTCCGTATGTTATTGTAGTAACATAGGTCAAAATTTACCAAGGGTGTTATTTTATCGAGGAGTAATGACTGTTGTCGAAAATTACCCTTTAAGTGCCAATTTGTTCAGCAGTCTGATTAAAATCGACGGTTTTCCGTGGAATAAAAATTGCAAAATAGTGCAATTACCGGGATACGAACTCATATCAGTCGTAGGTTCCACGCCAAACCGTCTGAATACAGCCCGTAGACTCGCGTGTTCGAGCGCAATTCAGGTAGCCAATCAAAAGATGCCCAACAAATGCTTTTGGTGCGAGAAGCTAGGGGCAGATAACTCCAAACAGCTATCCTTTTGTCTGTTCCGAATGGTTTCAAAACAGCGACCGTTTAAATACTATGACGTGATTGGTCAGTTATTTGACTGGGCTTTGGTTGCGCTAAACTGGTTCGGAACACACGCCTTTACGGGATGTTCTCAGACCTTGTGGCGAGGAATCTACAGAACCTTTTCGTATCTCGGTAGACATATTATTTTGCAAATTTTATTCTTCGGAACAAGGTCGATTTTAATCAGACTGATTTGTTCAGTAGAGTTACATTATTAAGATGTTTAGCTGTGATTATGATCGAAATCCGGACAATGTTCTGTGACTGGCGTGGGTCATTTGTTCAAACGTAATTCCGAAAAACTTATAAGTAGCAGACAAAGAGACAGATATTGGTTGGTACTGTTGAGTGGTCAATGGAACATATAACTGGTATACTTGTAAAGGGGGCGCATGAATTTGACTCTAATCGTGTATTAAGCCGCTGCTTGAGTTTCATTGAAAACAAGTTATTGTCAAATATTTGGCGTTAGGGGATACAAATGCAAATCGAGTGAGATAATTTGGACGTAATTAAATCAGGATATTTTTGAATACATCAAATCTAAATAACATTTCATGAAAAACATGTAGTGTCCCTTCAAGATGGGAAACAGTGATATGGCACAGAAATAAGAAGCAGCAATAAAAGTAACATATAGTTACACTTAGACTCTGAACAAAATATTGAAAAAGAGCCTTGGGAGTACTGCACTTTACCAGGGACTAGTATAATTATCAACTTCACTGCACTGCCAACCCTTACGCTTGACAAACTAACCCTAAAAGATTGTCGAAAGGTATCAAAGGATTAAAAAAGATAGTCAACTGATATCCTAGGGTTAAAGAAGACAGTCTAATTAACCTGAATCAAAGGGTTAAAAAATAGTACAAAATTAACCAGATCGATGTGTGGAGAGTAAAATGCAGTCTATCTGGAGCCTCTATTTCCATTTCTCATCGCCTCCTTTTAAATATTTAATAAAATGGTGATGTTTTCAGAATAAATATTTTTTCAGAGACTGAGTGTAAGACTATATCGACAAGGATTTGGTTTTCGGACAGCTCCAATTAGAGTAGTTTTTCATCATATTTGTAGAGATGTAACATCATTTATCGAAATTAAGAAGAGGTCTCTGCTAGCCGTCAGAATAACATGCTTCGTGTGAAACTTTCTAAGACTTGTAATGTCATACAAACTTCACTTATAAGCCTAAAATAGATCTCTATCCTGAAATACATTTTCCATGTTATGAAAAAGTCAATAATTTGATAATTTGAACAAGTCTTCTCCGCTGTCTACGTTGTCTTGTGTTATTGTAATATTCTGGGTCAACAGAACTTCCATATAAAATAGCTTGAGATATCCCTTTAAGGTATCGACCAATCAGATGTCTGAAAACGGCATTCAATCCTGGACTGTCGAAATTCTGGATGTATTTCATAGATAAGATAGTCATCAAAACAATTTTCCCAACGAAATGTCTCCAATTTATTTTAGATAAACCACATATGCAAAAATAGGTGTACTGTATTTATTAATTTTAAAACGAGTTTATTGTCAACATTGATTTATGGCTTAAAGGGTCCAAAACCAGTTACTCTCGAGGTTAAATAACATTACAAATCACAGGGGCTTGTATTGCTGAAAACAAACAGTTCCTGGGTCCAATACTACGATGCGATATACCTATACTTATAAGTATAGGTATATCGCATCATAGTATTGGACCTAGGAACTGTTTGTTTTCAGCTGAAACAAACAGTTCCTAGGTCCAATACTATGATGCGATATAGGAACTGTTTGTTTTCAGCTGAAACAAACAGTTCCTAGGTCCAATACTATGATGCGATATACCTATACTTATAAGTATAGGTATATCGCATCGTAGTATTGGACCTAGGAACTGTTTGTTTTCAGCAATACAAGCCCCTGTGTTACAAATGACACTTTCCCCAACCTGAATATGCTACCATGTTTTCCCGGGTGCTGGCTAAAACGGCGACAGTCCAAAACGTCTACGGAAAATCGGGCGAAAACGTCGAAAATTGGCGAAAACGTCTACACTATTTTTCAATAGATAACATAATACAATGTTGTCATTCATGATTTTATTTACACATTTTTGTATCTGATTTCAGCTCAGATATTTATCAGATATTTTTCAGATATCAAGCACTCGCACTACCGTTCCCAATATGTCTTTATGAAAACATGTCAGTTAAGTCAAGGAATTAGATGTGATATACGTCCTTGGTTAAGTCTAAGCCTACTCGCCGACTTACGTTTTTCGAAATAAAATTTTATGACACATGATCTATGTTTTTAATTTTGTTAAAAAAGTAATAAAACATGGAGTGGAAAATAAATGTCATCGACGATCCAGCTTAATTATGTTAAAAATAATAGAGACAAATGACACTTAGTAGCAGCGAAGATACATTGTGCATGGAGGATTGGCGACTTATCAACACAAATTATAAAAACAAAATGTGGGATAATGCATTATGAATTTAATGTTGAATTGAAAAGAAAAATATAACAGAACAAATTACTATGAATCATTACGTTAGGCCTATTGAAAATATTTATTTATTTATTTATTTATTTTATAATACTCGTTGTGAAATAAAAACTTGACATTGAGTTTCCTAATTAATTTTGAGATCATCCACTTGTTCATTAAGGAGGAGTTTGAGTTTATCCACTTATCAATGAAGTCTTGTGATAACATCCAAGCGAACAATGTTTTTTAACCCAACACTGTCGGCGACTTCAATACACGGTAATACCATACCTGTGATAATCACATTAATCACAATTAAGGATTAAAACGTAAATAAAAACAAACTAAATAATACTTTTATACTTTATTTCTCTATATAAAATTCATCGACGTTTTCGCCAGGCATTGCATCGACGTTTTCGCCAAATATTCGCCGTTTTCGCCTTTCGACGTTTTGGTTTATCGCCGTTTTGTCCCGTTCCCGTTTTCCCTGAATGGTTGTAGGACTTATTATATGTATGGTTTGTTCACTAAAAATACACAATGTACATACAATCAATAGTTGTGATCATATACAATATTATCACCCGTCACGCAATTTGTTTTTACACTACAGTAGTCTAGAGAAAAGAATACAAAATATCTACTTTGTCGAGAAACTCACATTCGAAATATTCACGTGTGAAACGCGAGTTTCCTGACAAAATACTTTTTATTTTGATCTAGATCTCAAATTACATTTGTTAATTATGTTGCCTAATGTCAATTCCAAACATTTCTGTGAAATACCTTTTTAACGGTAAATCCTTTCACAACCTAACAGCATCCAACGGGCACCTGCTTCCGATGCGACTGTTGCTTGGTGACTGGATGCTTTCAAACCTAGCTCGTAAGGGGAAACTCATGTGCATACCAAAACCGACTTTGTTTACATATGATATTGAACGGAATTTATATTTATTCCGAATTGTTTACCCAAGCAAATGTTCGATACTGTTTATTAGAATTCCAAATATGAAAATTTGAAGTTTACGATTTGAATATGCTTCGATTTTAATTATCGAAATTGTGAAACAAATTTCCCGTTACAGCTACTTCCGGAAGGGAATCCCTTTCGCCCGATACCGAGTTGACTGAAGAAACTGCATTTTGATTGGTTAGGATATATATGTGTTGACCAATGGAATAAGTCGTTGTAAAATATGCTACTGTTTGCAAGATGGCCTCTTGACATGTACTTGTGGCAGGGCAAGTTGTCCGAGTTTTATCACAACAATCATGTATTTCCCTATCGGATGGCCAAAATACCTAAAGAATTCACACAATGATTCCTCGCCAATTAAATTTGTTGTCAGTAGTTGTGATCGGATGTTTTTTGCTGTCCTATCAGATGAAACTTTGACAATTTGGTACTCGAAGGTAAGACAGCGTTTGGTCCTGTCATCGTGGTCAAGTTTGACAGCATGATGACAGTAGCATATTTTAAGAGCTAGTAGTACTTTTAACCATATTGTTTATTCGTTAATAATCTGTGCAATCACGTTAGAACGCAATTACTTGTTTACATGTTGTCTACAATGTCTTAGTTAATTATATGGGTCAACCCCCAAAATAGATTAGCCTAACAAAAGCTCTACTACGTTTTATTTCATATTTTTAAATATATATAATAATTTTTGTGATTTTCTGTGCTTAGAAATGGTGTGTAGTTTTAGCAAAAATATGGTATCTATTTAGAAAAGAACAGAAATTTGTCAGAGTGCATACCCTGTTGATTCATAATTTGGTTATAATTTGCCATGATGATGGATAGATGGTCATCTCCATCATCATCTTCTTCATAATAATAATAATAGTAACACTTTATTGTCCTCATTACATCGCCGCTAATGGCTGCAATACTGCCGAAGCGGCGTTAAACAATAACTCACTCACTCCTCATTACAATGAATTTGGAATTTGTGCCAGTGGCATCCGGCAGCCACAGTGCAGCGCCAGTTCAAGCATTTTTCTATCCTTATAGTGCTGAGCATCAAGCAAGTAAGCAACAACTCCCATCTTTTAAACTCTATTGGTATGATGCGGCTGGGAATCGAACCCCGAGATACCGGGTGACAAGCGGACGCTCTACCAACTGAGCTACATCCCCGGTAGCTCATGGCATCATGGCAAATGATAGCCTTATTATGTAGCTAGAGTAATCTATCATAGGAAAAATTCTCACATAGGATCTTGGAAGCTCTAAATGCTTATATACGCTGTTTAAGATGCATAGTTATTGCCCGCACAATAAAATAATGTATACACCGTCAACATTGTCATTGCCAACATAATTGACCATATGTCGCTATCACCTATCACTGTTACAATGGTGATGCAGATAACAGTTCCCCAGAATTGTATACATAGGCAGGTTTTATATTGCTATATTTATAGACTGACAAATAGTCTTCATAAACATGATTCCTTTTAAGACATAAAGGTAATTTTGTCTTAGAACATTGTTGAAAGACCTGTAAGTTTCTCCTTTAGAAACTAATTGGTATTTTAAACGTATGTCAGATTTGTATTTTGATTCATGCTGTTATTTAGTCATTATTTCATCTATTGTCTGTCATGTATGAAAATATGGCTCCCTGGCTCAATTGCACGGTGTAAAACTAGTAGACTGAACCCAATGTAACCATATCTGGGCATAACAGGGAATCCAAGTTGGTGAATGTCTTGTTTATATATCGTTTATAGCTAAGATTATATATGCTTGTCTATGTTTAGGGTCTAACTCCTGTATGTTGAACAGCTGGGTCCATTAGAGAATGAGCAAACATGCAACTCACTCAACATTATCAAAGGGCTCCGAAAAATATATATGTATAATGAGTTGATATTCTTGATTATTCTTCTGTTATGATGTTTAAATGGAAACAGAGAAGACCAACTTGATGAGCATTTCTCTCCTTATAAGTTTTCACTTGATCCATGTTTTAGTCGTCCCTCTTGGATAACTGATTGAGAAGTTGAATGAATTTTGATTGTACTTCCCTTTTTATCTTTTCTATTTTGAAACATAAAATAAGATCAACATATTAATTTAATCTCTCCTAAGGAGTCTTCACTCAATTGATTTTTAAGGCGTCATGCCTTGAATCATGTTGTAAAATTTAAAGTTTGTTGTGGGAGAATCGTAATGTTACTTTCTTTATTTTCTTTTTTGTTTCAATCAAGAAAAGGGAACAAAGAAAAGAATCTTCATTTATCAGTTTAGTTAATTATTAATTTTTAGGGATCTGCCTAGGGTAATATTTTAAAGATTGTGTTGTGAGCGATTTGGCATTTTCCTCTCTTTATGTTGTTATGATTAAGGGTGGGATAGCGCAGTAGTTAGCATGTTCGGCTTCGGACCAAGGGGTCCAGGGTTCGTTCGAATACCTCCAGGGGCTCGGTAACTTTGTCTGCAGCAGAGAACTGCTCTACAAACAGTAAGGTTTGGCTGCAATGCTACACTGAATTTCAGCTTAGTACCACCCATGGTATGCTAGTTCCAGCCGATGCTTGCAGGTTTCACCGCAATGCATAGCCACATGGCTTTGTGGGCTTTCTCCCTGCCATAATACCAGCAGACATGATATAAGTGAAATACTCTTGAAAGCGGTGTTTAAACCAAAATCACCTCACCTCACCTTGTTATTATTAAGAAAATAAAATGATGAGATGTAAATGTGTAAATTCCTGTCAAGTCTTGATTGTATTGATGTTTGAAAAATCATAATTGTAAGAATATTTTGAATTCTTTATACCTTCTCTACAAACTTAAAACCGATTGCAATTAACCATTTTCATGCTCCAATTAGGACAAGTTTTTTCATGTTTACATCTTGATGATTGAAGTATAGGGTGTTGACACTTTAGTTTATTATACTGACAAACTAGTTCCGAAATGCTTTATATTTGAATCCAGAATTATGCCTAGTCATAATCATCAATTACAACTACTGTATAATGCTTCAATAGGGAGAAGTTTTCTTGGAAATTGTTATATATACATTGGTGAATGACATTTTGTCATGTAAAACTTCAGTTGATACCCTTGATTGACTCTGAAAGCTATTTCCGAAAAAATTATTTCTGACAAAATTATTATGCTTGAATTTGTACTGAAACTGAATACCCTTAACCATTATTATGCCCAAATGGATGGATAACAGATAGTAGTAGGGGTATTTTTTAGTTGTTTTCAGTGTTGTCTTACTGGTTTAAAATATTTAACTGTTAAAATGTTAAACTGTTATGTAACTGTTTAAATGTTTGTTTTCATGGAAAATGAATTGTTTATGTTCTATTACTGTAGAAAAGACTGGAGCAAACCAAATGCAAATGTCAAATGTTGTAGAATCTGTTGACAGTTCTGATCATGACATTCACATTTAGCTATGGGCTCAAGTACCGGTAAAGCAAAATACAAGGAGAGGTATTTTCAGTATATTGATCTAATTTTGATAACCTTTTCATTTGATTTGGTTCCTCCACATATATCTTTAATATTCCATGAACTAGAATCCATAAAAGGAATTACACATTGAAGGGAATTCAGTGTATCAGCTGATTTCACTTTCTTCTTCTTCTTGGCCTGTTTTTCTGATATTGTCTTAACCATGCTGACATTGAAGGGAATTCAGTGTTTCAGCTGATTTCACTTTCTTCTTCTTCTTGGCCTGTTTTTCTGATATTGTCTTAACCATGCTGACATTGAAGGGAATTCAGTGTTTCAGCTGATTTCACTTTCTTCTTCTTCTTGGCCTGTTTTTCTGATATTGTCTTAACCATGCTGACATTGAAGGGAATTCAGTGTATCAGCTGATTTCACTTTCTTCTTCTTCTTGGCCTGTTTTTCTGATATTGTCTTAACCATGCTGACATTGAAGGGAATTCAGTGTTTCAGCTGATTTCACTTTCTTCTTCTTCTTGGCCTGTTTTTCTGATATTGTCTTAACCATGCTGACATTGAAGGGAATTCAGTGTTTCAGCTGATTTCACTTTCTTCTTCTTCTTGGCCTGTTTTTCTGATATTGTCTTAACCATGCTGACATTGAAGGGAATTCAGTGTTTCAGCTGATTTCACTTTCTTCTTCTTCTTGGCCTGTTTTTCTGATATTGTCTTAACCATGCTGACATTGAAGGGAATTCAGTGTATCAGCTGATTTCACTTTCTTCTTCTTCCTGGCCTGTTTTTCTGATATTGTCTTAACCATGCTGATGTCTCACTGTTGTAAAAAGAATTCCTTTGTCGGGCAATAAATTATTATTATTGTTAAATGACCTCGCCACAGTCTAGCTAAATGTCATGCCTTCCAATGCACAATATTATGCATACAGTATGGGACACCAGAGTAAACACAATCTTATTGCACAGTACAAAAGTTGTCCTATATCAATCACTTCAGATTTATGTAAATCATGATCAAGAAATCAATCTAGTTTCTCATTGTTAGCAAGAGAATCACAAACCTAATGTTCAAGTCTCAAAAAGAAGAATTACCACCAGCCTCACTTGAAATAATAATGAATTTCTCTGAATCAAGTTTTACACATTTATGGAAATCATCATCAAGAAATCAACCTTTTATTCCATTGTTATGAAGATAAACTACAAATCTAATTTCCAACATTTCAAATGTGGAATTAATCTCCAGTTTCAAAAGCAAATGATCTTAACCAATAAAGAAAGTTAATTGAGCATAATTTGAATTACACATGGCAACAGTCGATATAGATTTCATTCGGTGCCTATCAAAGAATCAATCTAAACTCTACACAGCTCTGGCTCATGTATACCAAACTGAACCTAATTCAGTTGCTGTTACCATGGTGATGTCACATATCCCATAATGCAATGTACATCATTTATGTATTTGTTGTGTTATCATATGCTCCAGTCTGTAAACTTTTCCCATGGGCAGTATTTATTCTTTTTGTAGTCTGAATCCTGGTCGTAATTTTGACGGTTGTCATAAGAGATGTAGATTTCAATAAAAACAAATAGAAATTATACAATCTTTTGTGGTATGCGTTTAGTGTGTTTTTAAAGTCTTTCATCAGTGTAAATTGAAGTGTACAATAATTCCAACATTTCTAAATTCATACTTTTCATATCTCTCCAGTGAAAAACTGTTCTACAGAAGGTGCTGCTAGATTGTATGTCAGTACAGTAACATCCATAGTCCATTAGTTCCTCTCAATGCTTGCAGGTTTCGCTGCTATGCAAAGTCACAATGGTGTTTCAGGTTTTCCTTCAGGTTTTCCACCTGCTAAGTTAAAACCCACATCAATTTTCATTTCAGTGGTTTGGAAAGGGGGTTTAAGGATTAAACATAATAAATTATATCTTAACTAGTTGGCAGTAGGCTGTTAAACATGTGTTTCCTGAAGACTGTATACTATTAAGTATGATTAAACCTTTTGTCAAGTCTTGAAACACTAAAAATAATTCATCAGTATGTAGATTTATTAAGTACCCTTAGGGAATGATAATCTTGTTTTGTTATCTCATTATGTGAATTTACTGTGTGGTTTCTTGTCCTACTGTTTTCTCTGTGATATTTTTTTATATTTTTGGATAGGGTAGCACAGTGGTTAGCTAGTTGGACTTCAGATTAAGGTCTGGGTTTGATCCCACTTAGGGTTTTCTCAGTTAGTCTCTCTAAGTCTGATGTAGAAAACTGTTCACCATGCTGTCTGGGTAATCTTCCACATTGAATTCAGTTAGGTAGAAGCTGTGGTTAAGTTCAAGACAATGCTTACTGGCAGGCTTCACTTTGAATACAACTCAATTATGATGTTGCAGGCTTTCTCCCTGAAGTTAGAAAAGCTGTGATGGTAAAAGTGAAATACTGTTTATAGTGACATAAAAACCCAGTCTGATTGAAATCGACACTGTTCTGAGGAATAAAATCTGCAAAATAGTTCATATCAATATACGATCTGGTTGTATAGATTTCTCGCCACAGGGTCTCAGAACACCCCCATATTAGGCTAGCGCATGTTCCATACCAGTTCAGCGCAGACAAAGCCCAATCAAATAGCTGACCAATCACATCATAGTTTTTGAACGAGTCACCATTTGAAACCATTTGGAACAGACGAAAGGATAGCTGTTTGGAGTTATCTGTCCCTAGCTTCTCTCATGAAAGCTTTTGTTGGACGTCTCGTGGTTGGTTAACTGAATTGTGTCAAAACCTACAAGCATACAGGCTGTTAGCAGACGGATTTGTGAGTTCATATCCCGACTAATGTACACTGTTTTGCAACTTTTATTCCTTGGAAAACTGTCTATTTTAATCAGACTGTAAATGGCAAATTGAATAAAGTTTTCATTAGTGACAGCTGTTTGCAACTCTGTCCAAATTGTAATGTTCCCAGTAAGCATTCATTGTTTCAATTTATTTTACTTTGAATTTTACATTTGAGTTTTCATTTCATGTTATTCAAAATTTTAAGAATACTTATGAATATGAAAATTAAATGTTAAACCCTTTGAAATTTTGATGGAACATGTTTTACTAATTATATGAAAGTTTAAATCGCAAATATAGTTACCAGCATCTAATCAATATTGTACCGCCTGAATTATATCCTTGTTACATATCAAACACCAAAGTTATTTTCCCACTATCCATTTGCTGTTTGATCTGAAGATGAACTTGTTGAGAGAGGTGTTAGGATTGAAGTTATTGATCATGGGTTACAAAAGGAAAGAAAAATAATGTGAAACAGAATTTCCCAAAAGAACATAAATTGCAATTCTTAACTTTAAAAAATTAATGGTTTAATAGATCAAAGAAACCAAAAACCAAAATAAAAGTAATATTATCTGAAACATCAATTGAAAAAGCAAGTTGCTGAAAGAAGTTTGAGAATAACATATGGATGAAAATATGAATAAAATGCAAGTAAGATAAATATATAAAAACACTCACAATCTAGTGAAAGTAAGAGGTCCACTTGCAAGAGAATGTCAGTGGTCAAGGTGTTAATTAGAACTGACGTAGGATATTTCCAGTTGTAGATTCAGATAAATAGTGAAAAAGCACTCTGTATAATCAATTTATTCCTAGTTCAGCTTCATCATCTCACACAGAAGAATTGTGTCAACATCAAAGCTCTACCTTTGACTGAACTCTTTGTCTGTAGGTTATGGAAATCATGGTTTGGGAAATGTTGCAGGTTTTGTTGATTCTGAAGAATTAGCTTTGATAAGGATTGTTAAGATGTATGCTTAAATTTTTAATTCCGTTTCTATGCAGGAAAACAACAGATTGTACTCTTCAGATGAGTATTGTTCAGAGATAGCAGGGCTGCCTACTTGTACAATTTTGGAATCTTTTGTGCACTTGATATTATTAAGATATGATTGTACACCAATGTTGCAAATTGTACACCTCTTCTGTGGAATTAAACAAATTCAATTAATAAATTTTTGTTTGGAGTAATGGTGTACTGAACTGTTAGAGAGTTAAATTATAACTGAGTAAGAACATGAAGATTTTCTGGATAACAACTTCTTTAATGTGAAAATACACAACGTTTCGGAGTACATACTCACTCCTTCATCAGGTGGAATGCAAGGAAATAACAAAATATGGAACATTTATATAGCAAAGAAAACAATGGTGAGGAAACTGATATAACTGAGTAACTTAACATCTGACAGTATCTTGCTAACTTCATCGATTTGTACACCTAAAAATTACCACACATTTGTGTATCTACACATAACCTGAAAGGAGGGTAGGCAGGTCTGAGATAGCTGTGAATTCTCAGTCTTCCTTTTGGACAGAACCTTCAAATACAAAAAGTTGTGATTTATGATTATTTCTGTGTTAACCCTTCTTCTGCCAGTCTCTAAGTAGGTTTCCTCATTAATGGTCATTGTTAAAACAAGTCAGGACTTAATGTCAATGATTTCTGATTCCTGTCATAATGCCACTCAGGAAAGTTTTAGCATGAAGTATTTCATCTTGTCTTATTGGGGTATTTGTATCCGCTAAACTATTACAATACCATGATTCTCTGAGCCCAACAACTGTCGTATGGCTAAAAATAACCAGCCAATGAAAGAACTTGCATTGAAGCATTATAGTCGGTATCCGGATAAGAAAAGTGCTCACCCTGCTTATGCAGAGATTTTCTTGTTACAGTCAGTCCACTTGGTATTACATATTTACATATTTAGATGCTTACAAGGGTAGATTCCTGTAATTTTGCCTCGGAGCTTTCACAAACCATGGCCCAATACAGTATACCGGTAAAGTATTAGAGATAAGGTGTGATGTTTTAATCTCTTTGTGGAAAAATATAACAATTAGATTAACCTTTGGCATGCTGGATATTTCTAAGCTAACTCCTTTGATCCTCTGAATTAATTTCAGCTAAAGCGTAGTACAATCAGAAACATTACGGAAATTGAAATAAAAAAGTAAGCAAGTATTCATAACCAAAATTCACACACTGATAACAAAATCAACAAGCTATGTGAACATGCATTTTGTATGTTCTTAATTAATTATGATTGCCATGGTAAAAGATTTTTCAACCTCCTCTGAAATTGTTAGAAAAGTGACTGTTTTAATTCATGATGAGATTGGAAACATGTTCATATAATTTACCTTTCTTTGAATGCTATTTCTCAATTGAATGTGTTTACATTCAGTACCATTTAATTTTGATCATTCGTTCCAACCAGCTTTTGCAAGTTTCACTGCAATCAAAGCCACTCAGGTAATACAGGCTTTCTCCCTGCAATTAAACTAGTGTCAATGATGTAAAAGTAAATACTCTTGAAAGCAACATTAATCCTATGTTTTTAAAAATGTTGTGTCTTGTTTTGTTGAGGAAAGTTAGCTGAACGTATATATACAAGGAGCTCTATCCATGTGAAGTTACTACACCCATTCACTCAGTGTTACTGTATGAATACAGGGTGGAGCTTCCTTCCTACATTATCGCATGGCTCGCTCAGTTAGAATAGAAGGCTAAATATACTTATCTTACATATACCTGTATGGCTGCACTCTCAGTCATTGATGTTTATGTGTTTTGAACAGTAATATGCAGATATGCTTGATCCTGTTTTCATCACCAACTTGTTATTTAGAAATGTGTTATGAATTAGCAAATATGGATCAGACTATTCTGGGTTGACCTATATTATCTAATGACCAATCTAGGAATATTCCCTTTGTTCACAACTTTTGTCTCGTTACTTGGTAAATCAAAATAGTTTGCCACACTACCTCATTAGGAATTGATTTTTCATAGGTAAAAGGAAAGACAAGGATTTTATAGATGATCAATGTTATTTTTCAAAACAACTGCTAATTTTGAAGATAAAGACGTTGATCATCCGTGCAGTCCTCGTCTTCACTGTAACAACTTCTAAAATGCTTCCAAATAGTTCTTAGGATCAAGGTTATTATACCCCCGCTACGAAGTAGTCAGGGGTATATAGCGCTCAGCGCGTCCGTCCGTCCGTCCGGAACACTTTTGGTTCCGCTCATAACTCAAATACTAATTGTTCAATTGTTATGAAACTTTATACATGTACACTTTATGGTCCCTAGATGTGCCTTTTCTATGTTTCCCTCAGATTCCATGATTATTTTTTCAGATTTTCCACTTTTAAGCGTCTTTGTGTGCGCGTCTATGGTCACACTTTTGGTTCCGCTCATAACTCAAATACTACTTGTTCAATTGTTATGAAACTTTATACATGTACACTTTATGGTCCCTAGATGTGCCTTTTCTATGTTTCCCTCAGATGCCATGATTATTTTTTCAGATTTTCCACTTTTAAGCGTCTTTGTGTGCGCGTCTATGCTTACACTTTTGGTTCCGCTCATAACTCAAATACTACTTGTTCAATTGTTATGAAACTTTATACATGTACACTTTATGGTCCCTAGATGTGCCTTTTCTATGTTTTCCTCAGATTCCACGATTATTTTTTCAGATTTTCCACTTTTAAGCGTCTTTGTATGCGCGTCTATGGTCACACTTTTGGTTCCGCTCATAACTCAAATACTACTTGTTTCCAAGAAGGTATTAACACCTCATATACATAGCTTCTTTCTTATAAATCTGGTAAATGATTTTGACATGTTCACATTCAAGGTCAAAGGTCAAGGTCATGAGTGCTTTAATTACTACAATAATCCTTGTAAACATGATAACTTCAAACGTTTTTGTGCTGTCAGGCTCTTATTTGGTATATATCAACTATGGAGATAGACCAAGATTTGAAAAAGTTTTCGCTAAAATCTGTCAAAGGTCAAGGTCACAGCAAGGTCACAACTGAAGCATGCTATTGTGAATATGCCTTATGTTAACAATGAACACTTTGAGTCATTGCATGATTGTTATACACAATGAAAAGTAATCAGTGATGGTGTGACCTTGAAGGTCTAAGGTCAAGGTCAAGGTCATGAGATATTGGTTCAGGCCATGTTAATCCTTTGATCCAATTTTGAAATCAGAAATAGGTTTTAAGAACAAACTTGTGAAAAGTGACCCCAGTGATGATTCAACTTGTTAGAATAACTTGAATAATGAACAAATTTTGGTCCAAAAAAAATCCCATTTTATTTATGCTGAGGAGAAGGCGGAACAGGGAAAGGCGAGACCCAAAGTTTCGGAGCTGCTCTGCTTTTGCGGTGTCCCGCAAACGCTCTTCTAGTTGTTCAAATGTTACGAAACCACTTTGACTTTTACTTCTAAAACATGCCTAGAGGTGTAATACTTACTCTGCTTTAATAATATATGTTATGGTCTTTTCATAACATTGATACCCTTTTGCTATTTTCAAACATTTCTCTTTGACCAATGTTAATGTAAAAGCGGGGGTATCATGAGTGAGCTTTGCTCACTAATTCTCTTGTTGTTTTTGTAGAGTTACTTTGGCAGTTTTTTGTTTGGGGTAATTTCGGGCAATATTTGATGATGCTCAGTGATGTTATTCTGATCAATTTCATCATACTACATTTGCATTCATGACTTCTAAACAAAACTAAAGACTTTCTCCTTAGAAAAATTTAACTTTTCTTTTTAATTAAACAAATATCTATCTCTTTTCCTCATCTACCAGATTGTAAAGTAGGCCGATTGATGATGAAATATTTACTGTAGCAAGGTTTGTACTCTAAGCACTTCTATTTGTGAACGCAATACAGCCCTCCTCTTAAGTCTCTTTATAGAGTGATGCTTACAATATGTTTGAACTATTTGTTCCACTTTGATAAAGCCACCCAGTCACTTTATGAAGGCTTTTATTAACATTTCATTCACTTTTCCCAAAGAGATGTGGTAGGCTGTTCAATCAGCTAGTAGTGAGGTTCTAACGTGATAATGTTGTTGAGAAGACTGTAGAGTGAAGATAACTCCTTATATGGTTTCATTTTTAGCTCATCAGACTTAAAAGGCCAGATGGGCTTATGCATTTTACAGAGACTGACTAATGTTTGCTTCATTCTAACATGTTACTCATATGTGTTTTGAAATCAAATGTGTGCATGTTTGTGCCTTTAAATTACTATGTGTGAGCCATCCTTTAACAGCATTTTAACTGCATTAATTTAATGAACATCCTATCATGCAGTTGGTGATATCTGAATTAGTAATTAGTACCTGTCAAGGCCTGTTTGTCTAACTAATAGTAATACATTTTTGTGACCTTTGGTTTATATGATAAACTACCTTAGACTATAAAGCATGCAAAAGGCTTATCTACAGAATCCATGTCTCTATTTGTTGAGATCTTCGAATTTAGATCTATATTCAATCAAGCTGTTCCTGGTGAGCTACAGAGCCAATGGCTCCATTTTATGATACTTGCTTATAGGCCCTAAACTCTTTTCTTACGCACTTATGAATATAATCATTCTCTTCCCACAGAGGTTACTCCACTCAGTTCATCTATCCTAACTTCTGTTGCATATGAGCCATTTCACAATTCTAACACAATTCCCTGATGATGAAAGTGGTAATGTCCAATCCTGATCCATCAGTGTGTTTGTATTCACTTCCCTACCACAAGACCCTTGTTCTCTGAGCCCAATAAGAACATGTTACAGTTAAGTCATACATGATATGGATGGGCAGTATACGGTACTAGTAAAACTTACCCTGGGTTCGAAATTAGCACTAGTCCGGTAGCCCATGGCTAGTGAAAAATAAGCTGGGCTAGTAGAGTGTAAGAACTGGTAGTCCGAAGGACTAGTTAAAATTTGAGGTGAAATGCTCATGGAGATGTATTTGGCTAGCGAGAATCAGTCTGGACTAGTACTTTTAGAAATGCACTAGTCCGAATGGCTACCGCATTGAAAAGGTTAATTTCGACCCCTGTTACCTAATGGTTAGCAAGTTAGATATTGCTACCCCTTTTGGTCTGTAAATTTTCTAATTCCCTGTGGAATATTCATAGTGATAGTATGGGTTTAGCTTATTTTCTTGAAAGGTAATGGTATTGTGTGTCAAAGTAGGGAAAATGCTTTTATTTGTTTAATTTGTTAACACCTAGTGGACATAATAAGCTTCTGTTTCTTATGACTCTTGACATGATATGACTGATATACTTTTGAATATGGCATACCAACTAACCTCATCTCATCCATTTCAATGTCTCAAGCAAGAGTTCGTGTTCGAAACATAAACTCTACTGTCCGTTAGAATGACTGTTATTACAATTGTTGCTGTTACCATAAAATATTGTCTTGTGTTTCAGCCGTCTGTACAGATAGTGAGCCACTGGCACAGCAAGAAACTACAGGAGGAGTATGGCACATACAAACTGGCTGAATGGAAACCGGACTCTTCTATGCTGGCAGTCATGGTCAGTACGGGCAGATAACTCTCATTTACTTGTGAACACTTCTTAATCTTATCGAAAAGTACAGAACTTATAAGATGTAGGGATTAAATACCTTGACCTTAAGCTTGTCCTAAGTATGACACTCATTTGAAGAAGTAAATAGCTAAAATAATGGCTTATTATCCGTTTGAGTCACAAATGCGAAGAAATAGTATTAAGGTATATTACAATAATAAAAGTGTTATTGGAATGTACCGTTGGAACTTCGATATAATATCTTTGTATTTATCACATGTATGCATACATCCAGGTCATTAGTGATATACAAACATGTTTTGTGTTTCCAGACTTCCAAGTGCCATGTGCTGTTCTTCAAGGTGGAGATAGACTTCTCAGTACCCAACCACAACTGTCTGTTTGTGCAACAAGAGGGAAGGTATGTCCAAAACTGGAAGACATTTTGAAAAACTGAAAGGAAACATCAAAGAAATCGAGATTGTTTGGTGTTGCCATAGCACAGTTGACTGTACTCTGTGAAGTTCAGCAATAACGGGTGCATCTCTTCTTCGTATGGGTGATATGGAAGTGAAGGCAATGTGACAGAACACCTTAAAAATTGCCTAAATTGGCAATTATGTTGCATAATTTCATAATTTGGAAAGAACAAAAATTATGTTGGTCCTTACACCAGGATTACTGGGCACTGGGCGTTTATTTGTTATAAGATTGATTACGGTAATCTTATTAAATTGATTTTGAACCTATAAACTGTAAGTAAAATTTTTTGATTTGTCTATTTCAGATCAGTTCCCACACCAAGACACAACATTAACGGTATCTTAGACAGTGACAGTGTACCCGCCCTCAAAATATCCATGATCTCTCATATATGTCTCTCAGATACTATATCATGGTAAGTATGCTGTTGAAGTCATTGAATTATTCAACCATTATCTATTTCAAATTGTAGGGTAGCATTCCACAATCAATAGAGGTGGAACGGTACACTTCAGTTTCATGTCCGTAGTCTTGTGTTACAGGTCCCACATCTAGATTCAATTTCAGTTTGGTACAAAACCGAGAATGTAACAAAACTAAAACCACAACAAATGTTTCTTATATGAAAATAATTTTTTAATTGAAAATATGAATATCATATTAATAAATAAATACCATTTATTATAATGTTTATAAAACACGCAAAAAACAAGTTAGACTGAAAATTCAGTATGCTGTATATACTGAAAATACACTTAAATATACATGCACCAGACCAAAAGAAAAATGTCACGGTTCAACTACTTTGATTGGAATCAGTTTGACTTTACAATCTCTCTTAACCAATGTTAAGAAAGTAATGGGCTTAGAATTGATGTTAGGGCTAAGATCAGTTATTGAATGACCCCCTGGATGTGAAATAAATTGATGTTGCATTGACAGGAGAGTTTGTTCATGGAATCGGACTGGGGAAGATCAATAGTAGTTTAGTTTTAGAATAATAGGTTCTGAGTTTGAATCCCGCCACTGGTTTGTTCCACACGGTGTAAGGTGACAAAATATATAGGAGATCAGAAATTATTCGTTTTCTTTACACAATATCTTTTTGAATTTAGTTTCATGGGCACAGGGATTGTTCATTTTGGGGTCCGTAGTACATCTAGAAAGTATGGAAAGTATTTTCATGTGGGTCCAAAAGAAAATATTTGGGCAGCTAAACATCACACCAACAAATTTTGACAACCTAACAATAAAAGAATTACAACTTTATGTGTATAGTTCTTATATTTATGTAATTTTCCATCAAAGCATTGGAAACCAATTGTACATGAATTTGGTCATTTCAAACCAAATTAATCTATCCCTGACGGTTGACGAAGAATTATTGCTTTAACAGGAGATGATATGCATAGTTGATTTGACCTGATTATATCCAGGGTATTGAACTGAATAAGCTAAATTGGTAGATTGACATTTATTTGTTTTGGATGGTTGAATATGATTTGGAAGTGACATGTTTAAGATCAGAATATGAAATAAGTTTGAAAAGTAGTTAATACTAAAGTCTCTTGTATTTTTATGTCATATTGCATGTCTTTAGCACTCAGGCCATTAACATTTAAGGCATGGCTGATGTCCAGCCAAACTAAGGCGTAACGTTACGCGTTTACAAGATGAAACATTTGAAAAACAAAGTTTTGACAAATACATTCGTAAAGTGAACAAGTTTGACAGGCAAGATCCCTCAAATCTATCATTAAATATTATAAGAGAAATTAGTTTTCAAAGAATTCAAAAGATCAAGTTAAATACTCCACATACAGAAAGAAGACTTAAATTACTACAATTAAGTGGAATATATATTTTGACAGCCTATAAAGTGCCTATTAAGGAAGTGATTTTGAAAAATTACATGTTTTGTTTGTTCTTGACAGTTGTGATTTTTAACTAACTCTTTGAACATAAGTAATGTTACATGTCAAGTTATTTAGAACTACATGTCAGGGATGATGTTATTTTTAGTAGTCACAAGCTATTTATCTTGTGAAATGCTGTCTTTATATGTTTTAGATATTTTTCATTATGTATATCCATTAATCTTGTTATGAAATTAGTGGTAAGTTTTTTGTTTTGTAAGATTACTACATAATGTTTAATGTTTCTGCTTTAGAGAACTGTTTTACATGTAGATAGTTAAAGCTGCAACAGGCCTAGGGTTTAAATCACATCAACACTATGATAAATAAATTATTTTTTGTAGAGAATTGTTTTGGGTGCAATACAACATTAACATCAAGTACACATATATACTCTATTTAAGCTTGCAATATTGCAGAGGGTTGAAACACTTACATACTAGACTAGGTCCGGTACAGTTGCAATCAAGTACTAGGATTTAAGAAATATATGTAGTAATGTCTTTGTAAATATATATATATATGTATCTAAATTATAATGTGTGTTTTTAAACCACTAGAAAAGCCAAAGGGGGTTTATGTATAGTCCATCTGTCCCGAAATATCGATAGTTCTGTCACATTCAGTGAATATTTTTAGAGTTATTATTAGATCCCTTGACTGCGAGTGTTGCCTTTCCCATTGCAAAATGATAGTAGCTATCTTTTGACATGCATATACCTATTCCAAGATGAGGTCATGTTTTTTACCTTGTGACCATGACCTTTGCATAGGAGATATTTCCCGAAAACTAACCTTCGCAGTAACTTTTGATTGCTCAGTGATAGGCCTATGATACTTGACATGCATTTCTTTGTCATAAGACCATTCATATGATCCATAATTGTGAACTCACAACCTTGACCTTGTTGTAGGATGTGTTATCCAACAACTTTACCTTGGAAATACATTTATTGTTCAGTGATAAGCCTTTGATTCTTGAGATGCCTTTCCCTTATGTCGTGTGCATTCAAATGAGGTCATAGAGCTTGACTTTGGCTTAGGATCCAAACTTTTTCTAATATTTCACTCTGGGGCCATCAGTATTCTCCAAACACGTGTTTTGTTTCTCTGCAGTTGCCTGAGTGTACGAGACGAGCTAGTCATTGCAACAGCCGACGGATACCTGAACCGCATCCGGTGGAATGGAAACAAAAATGAAAAAGCTACTCTGCATTTACGAGATATACCAGTTTCATCTGATCTACAACAGTTTAGAGGTAAAACATTTTCTATTTGATTTAAAATGTATAAATACGAAGAACTATTATTTCTCTATATTTGTAAATTCCTCTTATTAGCTCATCAGGCCTGAAAGGCCCGATGGGCTTATGGCATGGCATGGTGTCCGGCGTCCGTCCGTCCGTCCATCCGTCCATCCGTCCATCCGTCCATCCGTAAACTTTTCACTTTTTCGACTTCTTCTCCAGAACCAATGATTCCACAGAGCCGAAATTTTATGTGCAGACTCCTTGGCCAATGGGGATTCTAAATTGTAGATTTCGTGACCCCATGACCCCAAATGGGGTCACAGGGGTCACATCCTTAAAAACCTATTTTCATCTTCTTCTTCAGTTCCAAAAGGTCTAGAGAGCTGAAAAGTTGTGTGCAGACTCCTTGGCCAATGGGGATTCTAAATTGTAGATTTCGTGACCCCAAGACCCCAAATGGGGTCACAGGGGTCACATCCTTAAAAACCTATTTTCATCTTCTTCTTCAGTTCCAAAAGGTCTAGAGAGCTGAAAAGTTGTGTGCAGACTCCTTGGCCAATGGGGATTCTAAATTGTAGATTTCGTGACCCCATGACCCCAAATGGGGTCACAGGGGTCACATCCTTAAAAACCTATTTTCATCTTCTTCTCAAGTTCCAAAAGGTCTAGAGAGCTGAAAAGTTGTGTGCAGACTCCTTGGCCAATGGGGATTCTAAATTGTAGATTTCGTGACCCCATGACCCCAAATGGGGTCACAGGGGTCACATCCTTAAAAACCTATTTTCATCTTCTTCTTCAGTTCCAAAAGGTCTAGAGAGCTGAAAAGTTGTGTGCAGACTCCTTAGCCAATGGGGATTCTAAATTGTAGATTTCGTGACCCCGTGACCCCATTTGGGGTCACGGGGTTCACTTCCTTAAAAACCTATTTTCATCTTCTTCTCCAGTTCCAAAAGGTCTACAGAGCTGAAAAGTTGTGTGCAGACTCCTTGGCCAATGGGGATTCTAAAATAAAGATTTCGTGACCCCGTGTTCCCAAATGAGGTCACCGGGGTCACATCCTTAAAAACCTATTTTCATCTTCTTCTCCAGTTCCAAAAGGTCTAGAGAGCTGAAAAGTTGTGTGCAAACTCCTTGGCCAATGAGGATTCTAAATTGTAGATTATGTTACCCCGTGACCCCAAATGGGGTCACCGGGGTCACATCCTTAAAAACCTATTTTTATCTTCTTCTCCAGTTCCAAAAGGTCTAGAGAGCTGAAAAGTTGTTTGCAGACTTCTTGGCCAATGGGGATTCTAAATTGTAGATTTCGTGACCCTGTGTCACAGGGGTCACATCCTTAAAAACCTATTTTTATCTTCTTCTCCAGTTCCAAAAGGTCTAGAGAGCTGAAAAGTTGTGTGCAGACTCCTTGGCCAATGAGGATTCTAAATTGTAGATTATGTTACCCCGTGACCCCAAATGGGGTCACTGGGGTCACATCCTTAAAAACCTATTTTCATCTTCTTCTCCAGTTCCAAAAGGTCTAGAGAGCTGAAAAGTCGTGTGCAGACTCCTTGGCCAATGAGGATTCTAAATTGTAGATTATGTGACCCCGTGACCCCAAATGGGGTCACTGGGGTCACATCCTTAAAAACCTATTTTCATCTTCTTCTCCAGTTCCAAAAGGTCTAGACAGCTGAAAAGTTGTGTGCAGACCCCTTGGCCAATGGGGATTCTAAATTGAAGATTTCGTGACCCTGTGACCCCAAATGGGGTCACAGGGGTCACATCCTTAAAAACCTATTTTTATCTTCTTCTCCAGTTCCAAAAGGTCTAGAGAGCTGAAAAGTTGTGTACAGACTCCTTGGCCAATGGGGATTCTAAATTGTAGATTATGTGACCCTGTGACCCCAAATGGGGTCACAGTGGTCATGATCTAAGAACCTATCTTTTGCTTGTAAACAATAACTTAAATAACTTAAATATTCAACTTTAGATAGTAAATCAATGAAATCCTGATGAGCTACAGAGCCCATGGCTCTATTTTTTTTATTATTGTGTTCATTAATTATCATTAAATTGCAGTTAAAACATTGTCCCTAAAAGTAATTTCACTAATATGCCAATATTTTGTTTGTTGATATTGAACTTAACATCTTATTTTGGTTTGTTTAATTTTTCTCACAGTAATAATCTCATATTTTGTTATTAATTTGATGAAAGGAAAGTCAAGTTTGGTGGAAATATTTGTAACACTTATAATGTCACATCACTAATCAACACTTGGTTTTTATTTGATTGATCTTTATTCATCTTTGGTGTCACATGCAAAATGCAATTTTAGATGCTTAAGATATTATTGTTATAAAAAGCAGGGTCTAGATTTTTTAATCTCTCTTCGGACAAGGATTATTGTAAGTCAATATTAATGGCTCATTTACGCTAGACCAAGTTTAGACCATGATGGCCACAATTCAAATAATTTTTGAAAATGTCAGATCCAAATTGCTGGGATCGCAAGACATCTCAATGATAATCTTTATGAGGCATCTTTAGAATCGTAGTAAAATATTATACACGTGTAATATTCTGCCACGATTATGCCAATTTATAAATGATCTTTACATTGCACTACATATAATGTTATTGGAGTGTGAATATCACTACAGGTCAAGTTGGAACATGTAACACGTTAGAAAAGCTCAATTGGCTAATCGTTATACAATATGTGATAAAGCTTGGAAATGTCTTCCTTTTTTGTTTGGCTGAGCCAGTGGATTAACTGATGAAATGTTAATTTACTGCATTTTCATACCAATATTTTAATAATTGTGCCAAGGGACCATTTTACATTTTGAAAAAAAGATTATAAAAAGCAAAAATCTTTTTGAACTTCAAGAAACATAAGAAAAATGTCAGAGGCTATAACAGACTGTATACCCAAATTGTGATAATCATAAAGGGAACCAAAGAATATTAACAAATCTTTATGGAATCTTGACTGATCAGATATTCATTCGTAAGAAAACAAATAACTTTTTAGAGCATCTGAAATTGTTACAAATCGTCATCAAATGAAAAAATGAACAAAATGTTCCACAATGGATCAGCGACGATCCTGTGTTGTATTATATTGTAGCCTGATTGTGCCCTAGTATAAATGTAGCAAAATTTATTGTACTTTCAACTTTTGTGGTTAGAGCATTTTGAAATCTAGCAAATCTACAGAAAAATTTGTGATATATCATATTATGGAAGATATTTTTAATAACGGAACATGCATGATATACCTTTATGCTTTGTAAACATAATTTCGCAGCAGGGGGCAGGCTTTGCTTGAAATGTTTTACACTGAAAAGTTAAACATTTTTTTTAAAACAGGCACTATATTCTCCTTGGCTCAATGATGCTAACCAAATGTGCAGTTTTAATATCATCACTTTTGGTTTGTTCACTGTCCCTGTCAAGAAGATGTTTGGGGGTAATGAAATTCCTATAATAAAAAAAACTACCACTAGGCTTTCAGAGTATGGGGTAAATATCTGATACATTTTACAAATTACTGTATGGTGTGTTGACCGTTTCATCAATTTATAAAGGAGGTAAAAATGAATTACTCGCATATCTTTACTTTCCCTCCAGAGGATGGTGTAGATTTGAGTTAGGGATTAGTGAAAAATGATAATCGCCATTATGTCAATGTCCTGGGTATTCCAGGATAACCTTCACCATTGGTCACTCGGATTTTTATTTCCTGTTAATCAGCAATACAAAATGGTTTGGCACTAATCCAGCAGCTAATGTTCGTAACAAATGTTGATAATGTATTCATATCTGAGGAGTTTCAGCTTTGTGTATTCACTGCGTTTGCCCCTCTGTTTTTGAGCTTGCCAACAGTGGAATTGCCCCAACGGAACAACACCTAGCCCCGGTAAATTGTCTGTTCACTGGAATGAGCTTTTGACTAAGATTTGTGTGGTGAATGGTGTAGAGAGCATGGACCTGGCAACAGTGATCTGGATGGCTAACATTGAGCATGGTGGCAGGGCTGCAGTTTAGAGTTATCTCCCTTCTTGTAGATTTAGTTATTGACCAATAGGAAAGTCCTCAACGATTTTGATCAACATGAAACATTACTTCATCATAAATTTAACAGTGTTAAGGATGTCTTTGATAATTAGTCTATGGAAGTGAGATAACTCGTTTTGCTCTTTGCTATTTGTAACTAGCAGATTAATATCTAACATTGGATGGTGTCTTGTTCGTTGTTTCCTAACTTATTGAGGTCTGTTAAACTATTGTCATATGTTGCACATGCACCACTGCATGAAAAATAAACTAAAACAATATTCTTAATTATCTTTCAGAATGTTGTGCCATGTGCATTTTGTAACATGTTTTCAGCAGATCTGGTGTTCATCAGCTATGGGTTGACTTTAACTGGAGGTCATGCACTGGGGGTTCACATATTGAAAAGAGGGGTTTCACCTGGGAGGTCCATAAAGTTTACATGCAAAATATCCACCCCCCTACCCTCTCCCCCCCCCCCCCCCCCCCCCCCAGGATTTTTATCTAAATTCAGTTAGGAAACAAACATATTTTTCCTCATCCATGCCTTTTGCAAACTGTGTGAAATAAGTAAAGCAATTACTACTCCAAACTATGGGGCAAGTTTCATGGTAAAATTATCAATACCCCAGGACCAAAAGTAACCAGGTAATTGGTTGTTGTACAGGCCTTATTTCATGTAATGATAGAAATGTACAAAGGTTAATGATATGAATATTATGTTTTCTATGTTTTATTGTATGATGAATTTATTGTAAAGACATGGTAAATATGTTGTGCATGCATCTAATCGCATGCAACTTTATAAACTTCTTCTCTGATTCCGTAAGATAGTCATTAGGGTATTGATGATTTGGTAAAAATGAATTATGAACATTGTTTTTTCTCAGTTTTTAGTTAATAATCATTTGTTTTTGTATGTTAGTTTCTTCTCTTTTTTTTTATAGAATTTTTTATGTTTTGAATGGTAACAATATTTCTTTGCTCAATGTGCAAAATAAGTACATTGTTTATTAAATAAATTCATTATGTTATGCATTCCTGATTTGCATGTTTGTAAGTTCTATTTTAGTTTGTTCTAACACACATTTGAAATTGAATGACTGTTGTTCTGAGTTTATATAAAAGGCATTAAAAATGTATAAAAGATGTTTTATATATTTTTGGTACAAACTAGTTAACTGAATGGTAGTTTGGCATCATTTTGCATAGCAGTTTAAAGCTGACTTTCGACATCACATCTTTTTGAAAACTTCACTAGATAATAGTTCTGCGTACCCTTGTCAATATGGCAAAACTGTACACCCCCAAATAAATTTTATCTTGTGATTTTGATCAAGTATTGATGTTTATCATGCTACACGTGAGACGATACATTCCGATTAGGGGATTAGACATCTTTTGTGTGTCAATGAGGCATACACCTACAGCAATTGAGTTCTGTCTAAAAGTCAAACCAATGTTGATATATCGTGTGACTTTTGGGACAGAATTTTATTGACGAATCAAAAGTAAAATGACCTTGAACTTTCAGATTTGTAATCCCCTGCCAATACTTGTTTATTTGCTGGAAGCAGAAAATAAACTGCCAGTAGCTAATTAGTCTAAGGTTAAGGTAAAGACTAATTTAGCATGATAAAGCATGTTGATGTTCAATATATGACTGACTTAACTGATGTTAGCTATTAAATACTCATATATTCAATTTTGAATGAAGAATTTAGTCAAATTGAACTTATCGTTCAACGAAATCTAAACAACGTTCATAGTCAATTCTAGCTGAAATTGTTATACTAATGTCAGATTACTTAACATGGACTATTTGAGAGGCATTCTGGAAGTTGAAATGATGAAAAACTACAAGATTTTATGGATATTCACTGATTGTGACATACATTACGATATTGATACTTATACCAACTTCAAGCATATATGATAAGATTTTAACTTAACATGTACTTATACCTCGGCACTAACATGAGCATATTCTGAAAGCATGTATACATGGATTGAAAGAGCTTTGAGGAGTGATCTTCTCGCAGTTATACTGTCATCAATATTAACTAGTATCTGTTGTTTTCAGCGTCCAAACTGACAGAGTCTGATGGACATGTGTGTCACATGGAGTACAGTCCGACGCTGGGCGGGTACAGCATGGTGTTGTCAAGCGGCAAGGCCGTCTTTGTTATACCACCATCCTCCAGATCAGAGAAAGCTGTGAGTTTGAAAGAAGAAATGACACTAATAACTGTTATATTGATTATAATAATACTAAAATAATAACTGTAATAATTTATATTTATATGGCACTCTTGTCCAAGAACAAACATTATCAACTCATGGGGTGGGCTGTACATCATGAAGGTTATCTTTCACCTTCTAATGAAAACTTGATTATTTTTTGTTGACCATGCTCTAGATCTTTTTATGACTTCAACCTTTTATCTCCAGATCCTCCATTATTTAAGGAAAGCCATTCTTTAGTTGATCAAAAATGATTCCCTCAGCTAACAAGTTTGGAAAATTCCTGTACATTCACTAATCTGAATAATGGTATGATACTTATTATTTTAGCAACTATAATTTTGATATGTTCATATTTAATGAATCTGTTGATGTGCAGACCGAATTTGCCTTGATGTGGTAAGATTATTTTGTTTTCATGTAGATTTCTGTGTATTTGTACTTGCAGAACGCCCATGGTGTGTGGGCTCAGGATCTTTCGAATGCAACATCCCTGGCAGTCAACCATAGATACAGGCTTATAGCATTTGGGTGTAAGAGGTATGTATAATGGCATTAAAGAGAAACAGAATAATGCATTGGTTACAACGGTTGACTTCAGTTCAAAAGTTCCTAGGTTTGAGTCCTGCCATCTGCTCAGCAAATTGTCTGCTGTAGATCTGCTTCTGTACCGTAAATATTTGGCTCAGTGTTGTATAAAATTCAGTGCAGTATCATCAACCCTTAGGTAATTTCAACTAAAGCTCACAGATTTTAGCCACAATGGAATTGCAGATTTTCTCCCAACAATAATTCTAAGCGTGTTGATTTTTATAAGTGGAATACTCTTGAAAGATGCATCAAACCACCAATATCAATATCCCCCACATATCCTATAAGGAAAGAGCATTTAATTTAATTATGAAAGCTCCTCTGTTTTATTGGCTGAATGGCAATTTTAAGAACCCCAACTTCTATAGTTTCCAAGAAATCAGTGCCATAAAAGTTTAATTGATAGTTTAATGAATTGTATTCTTCCAATATTTTTTTGTTTTGATGTTTATGTTTCCTATTTCTATGTTACAGCGGAGAGGGAGTTGTGTACATGATAGACGAAGCAGTTGGAGCTCTAGAAATCTCACACAAACTAGTCATATCTAGCAAGGATTACCCAGGTAATGGTTTTTGCAAAATGTTTTCTTTACTGTATCCGCCCTACTTAAAATAACATGGATTTTTATATGGCATTTGATCCGCTAGAATGTGCGCTCAAGGCCCTACTCACACATCATTTCCCCGAAATTACGGAATTGTGCTCTCAGAGCCGCTACTACTGCAAGTACTTCAGGTAGACATTTAAACATCTGGGTGGACTGAGTGTAATGTTTATGAAGTGCCTTGGCCAGGGACACAGTATGATGCCCTGGGACACAGTATGAGATCCAGGTAAAAAAAATGAGTGCCTTGCCCAGGATTTGAACCGAGGTCTTTTGTGTGAGAGACGAGCATGCTTACCACTGGTGGGTTTCTTCAGCAAACAATATTTTAGAACTAGATGAGATTATATTCATTACATTCATTCATTCATACATTCCCCAGACGTATCGTCAGTGGCAGGCCCGGTTCAGTGTATGAAGTGGACACCAGATGGCACTGCCGTAGCTCTCACGTGGCAGAACGGAGGATTCTCTCTGTGGAGTGTCTTTGGAGCACTGCTTGTCTGTACTCTGGGGGGAGACTACTGGTGAGTGAGTGCACAGTTGAACAAGTTAAAGGGGTTTGTAAAAAATTGCTAATGAAAATAATTATTAACATTTTTGGTTGAAGGAACTGAAGGTCTGATGTTTTTACTAATGAAAGTAAATCAAATATTGTATTTGTTTTCTTCCAGTTCACCAAAAGATGCTTCCAAGTTGTATCCCCACTGTATCACGTCGTTGGTGAGTGAGATTCAATAACATGAGCTCATGCATGAATGTTAAAGATCTATGTACACATATTAACATTAAATTATTATTTAGATTGTTTTTTATTACATAATTTGGAGTGAGATACTCGGTACTATCAGTTAAATAAACCTTCTATCAAGCTACAGTAGAGATAACCTTTATCATCATTCTACTGAGATCTTTAGAACAATGTTATGACGTCATAGTATCAGATTGCGAAGGCTGGCAGTTTACCGTTTACAATTCTACTTCAACATAAAACACTGCGCCACTTGTGAAATATCTACTTTTCTACCTCACTCGATGAGATCAACATGGTATTTGTCAAGGAAAGTCAGATATCCTCTTTATATCATAATGTGCTTTACGTCAAATCAAACTTCTCTGCTATCTGTTACAGGAGTGGGGTCTAGAGGGGTACCACATGTGGATGGTGTCCAGGCACTCTACAGAGGGGGGGTCACAGGGCAAACCTGAGGGGGAGGGACAGGGTGAGGAGGAGACCACGTCAGATCTTCTACAGTTCCAGTTCCTCAAAAGTGCTCTCTCCGTCAACCCGTGCATGGTGAGTGTAGTTGTTTTGGATATTATCCTCAGAATACTTTTCAGATTGGTCTTCCTGAAATAGAGCTACATTGACAGCACCTGTTAGTGTTATGGATAAGAAATCTAAGTACAATATAAGAATGATACAAGATGCTTATCAAGTACACTTGTACACAAATAGCCTTGCACTTTAGAAGTTTCATTTGCATCTGCATGCAATTACACTTGTTTATTGATTAATAAAGAGTAAGTATTTTAACAAATTAAAAATAATATTTCAAATAAATTTTGCTGTTAAATAGTACTTACAAAAATGTTAAACTTAGAGATGTAAAATTGGGATTATCAGCTTCTGACAGTCTATGAACATGAAGAAATAAACAATCTTGCCAATGTTAAGCGATGATTGTATAACGGTTAACTGTTGTGTTTCAGTCGAACCATGAGCATGTGTTCCTCCAGGGTGAGGACAAGCTGTACATGAGTACAGGTGACACAATATCTCGCTCCTCTAGTCATCATCACCACCATCACCATCATCATCACCAGCGCAACACCAGTTCTACTATTCTTGGAGCGAACCTCTTCATCGGCAACAAGCAGTGGCAGGTCATACCAATCTCTCACAGCTATCTCGCCAGCAACTGGCCAATAAGGGTAAGATTTCATGAATCATTCTTAGCTTATCAGGCCTGAAAGGCCCGATGGGTTTATGGCATGGTATGGTGTCCGGTGTCCGGCCGTCCATCCATCTGGAAACTTTTCACTTTTTCGACTTCTTCTCCAGAACCAGTGACTCTAGAGAGCTGAAATTTTATGTACAGTCTCCTTGGCCATGGGGGATTTTAAATTGTAAGTTTGATGGCCCTGGGGCCCCTGATGAGCTACAGAGCCCATGGCTCTTTTTTTAACATTTTATAACTGTTTGCATTATTGAAATAAAGATTCAGTGTACCAAAAACTGAAGTTCACCCCTTGATCAGCAATAGAGAAACCTCACAGTAGACATAACACTCTTGCAGTAAAGATGTAAATCCTTAGAACTTGTTTCTCAATCGACGTCTCATAGTTATTAAGATGAGTCTTTTGATTTGGCTTTGTTAGATATTGCTTAGCGAGTCTCAGTCAATTCCTACTTGCATCTGATTTTTACTTCTAACCGCACGGTATGAAAAGTAATAGTAGTCAAATTCACTCAAAATGGTGATAAAGCTTTGTTTTTTAATGACATGTTAAATCTTCTAAATCAAGTAAATTCATATTGTTTTCTAACTTCATACGTCAAAGACAAAAATGATTGATACGCTTTCTAGAAATTGAGATTGTGAAGAATGAAAAACTATTTTTTGGATATTCGACTTCCTTATTCTGTATAGGCAACATTTCAACATAGATACTAATGTTGTTGTCAAGCAAGTGATAGCCAATATCAGATTTTGCACCAACATTGTACCTGTTAGAACATTTTATCTGTTAAATTTGATTGAATATCCTGGAGAGTTATCCATATTTTCCCTCTTCAGTACTCGGCGGTGGACCGAGCAGGACAGTGTGTAGCAGTGGCGGGGAAGACAGGCTTCGCTCATTACGCTCTCTTCAACAGGAAGTGGAAATTATTTGGCAATGAGACACAGGTTTGCACCTTTTAACCTTTTGACTTTCTATCCTGACATTTGATATTGATTTAAAAGTGTCAAAAATCCCAACACAGTTGTGCCTGATTCTATCATATGACCGATACGTCTATTGTTATTATGTGGTGTAAGTAAACTTATGATTGGCATATGCCAGAGCAACTACACTCCTTTAAAACAAGGGTTGAACAGTTGTTCTTCAAAGTTTCTGTATAGTTACCATGTCCTTTGTGGCTTTTAAGTTAGCCTATTTAGTTTTTAAATGAAGGCCCCTATTTTGATTGTTTTGACTTTGAAAATGTTGTTTGATAAGCATGTTTGTTGGATGTAGGAGCGAGATATGGTTGTGTCTGGAGGAATCACATGGTGGAAGGACTTCATCTGTCTGGCCTGCTACAGTATACCTGGACAGAGAGATGAGGTAGGTACACTCACACATCTCTACATATTCTTGTACAAGAGACGAGGGAAATCAAGTAAGCTACCAGTACCATTCAAGAGTTTGAGGACTATGGTACTACACATTACCAATATTTTATTGTTTGCAAGTGTATCATGGTTTTGGCATGGGTCAGAAAATTTACATGTAAATATTTTTCAAAAGGGGGAATTCGCTTCCATTAGACTTTGTGTTGAAGTTGATCTGGGCCCTTATCCACGAAGCGGTCGTAGCCTGAAGAATTCTTAACTTTGATCGTAGCCTGTGTGTTATGAAAGAGCTTAAGAAGGTCGTAGGGCTAGGAACATTGGAGAATAAGGGCCCTGATGATGTGATTGTTGAGTAATGCAATGACAAAGATCTGTATATTCTCAGATCCGGTTCTACCCGCGGGGCAGCAAGTTGGACAACACATTTGCACAAATTAACAAGGTGCCAGCCCAGGTGCTCCTCCTCAACACCTTCAGGGACACTCTCATCATCTTCTGTGCCGACAGTCACGTCATGCTCTTCAGTCTCGAGAGGAAGAATACTCAGCCAAGTATGATGCATGCAGTTTCAATATCTTAATAACACAATATATTTGTTTGTTTGAGCTTTATATACAATTCAACTAAGCTTTGAATAATGAGATGTGCTATGCTAGTTTTATAACTTTTATGTCTGGTCATTATCATCTGAATCAAAAGTTTTGATTCCTCTATATTCAATAATGATATGGAACTTTATGTACATATTTTGATATCTTTATTGTTATGTCATCATTTATTGATTTCTGTTTGATTTAATCAATAATACAGTAAGTTTTGCAAGGCAAGTCTTCAATGATAATAACTATACCTGTTCGCCTTAGGAGAAAGTTACACACTTTGTAGATTAGAAATATAACTGTAACTTGATTCTTAGACTTTTTGGATTATCTCCCTTGCTCACTAGAAAATAAACTTGATCATCTTGAATATTAATAATTGTCATGTAATAAAGAGAGGTAATCAATAGATGATATTTTGTTTAAACTCAAAGAATGTATGTTTTATTTAAATTTTTGCAAGCAAATGGATAATCAACTAAGATGAATTCCGCTATGTTTTCAGACCCGGCAGTGTGTATAGGCAAACTGCAGGAAGTCCCTCTGAACCAGTTCATCCCCCACCCCCTGTGTGTAGCTGGTCTCACACTCACATCTCTCACCTCAGAGTCAGGTAATTCTATTATGCTAAATCCCAAATCATCTTCTTTGTTGACAAGTCCTACTGTGCTCATCACAGTGTGCTCAAGAAACTTTAAACCTTTTATGCAGCATAATAGACGCTGTTATAGAAGTAAAATACTCTGAAAGAATCATAAATAATCTCAGTACAGCTATATCATATTCTCTTCCCTCTTCTCACAAATGGTCTCTGTATATTGCAGGAACCCAGATCAAGCATGCGTCGAAGGAAGCGGAGAGCATGCTACTGAACGTGTCTGGTAAACTGCTCATGTTCCAGCGAGACCGCACTGGTCCACAGATCAAAGATGAAGATCACAAATACAGATCGGTGAGCCTTCTATCATATCGCTATTTCTGTCCTGAAAAACAGATCGTGTAATGCCAAATATAATAATGTTTCGGATATTCATTATCTAAAGGCATGTTACACAGTGTTGCATCCAGGCCATGCATTGTGGGATTACCCCTTGTTTACATACATCTTCCGCAGATAGTGAAAGTTACTGCACAACCTATTGTGTTATATCACAATAAAAATATCATTTCATCATGTGATATCACAATAAAAATTACATGTCCAAATGTTATTAACCCTTTGTCACAGCTAAGAAATTAGTTCTAAATATTGTTGTCACCTTACTTGGGTTTTTTTTGCAATAGTGAGCAGTTTGAATAATTCATTATAAATCATGTTCATCTTTAATATATACTCAACTTTATTGACTTTTATATATTTTTTATATCGATCTTTGATACAACTTGTTGTGTTGTAGGCGCCCTTCTGTCCGCCGTCTGTGGTCGCTACCTCAGTGGAGAACCTCTGGACGACGTCTAGAGCCAACTTGGGCAAAATGCAATTACTGGAAGCTATGTGGCTGGGGTGCGGGTCACACGGGATGAAGGTGTGTATGGAAATGTACTAATGCAGATTGTGTGATCTCCAGCACTACTATGTAACAATTCTTCTCAAACTGAAGGACATGGATTTGCAATCTGTGCTACTTTCTATCTGTCTGAGAGGAATACAATTTTCTCAACTGCCAGGTGATTAGCTTCCTTGTTGTGCAGCTGAGTGGTAAGGTTGTAAGGACATTCCGTGCAGGTGATATGTGCCTGATTGAGACTGTGGGTCTGAATCTTCCAATGAACTCGCCCCAGAAAAGTATAAGAGTTTGTGCTATTTCAGATAATGTTAACTCAAATTTAACTACCTATCTAATTGGCATATCGGTGTATTTCTAATACAGTAGAACACAGAAATAACAAACTCCAAGGGACCAAAGTATTCAGTTAGCTATATCCGCTGTTTGCTATTCATCTTGGCATATTATATACAGCTTTTGATGGGACTTATAAATTGGTTCGCTATATATATCCGTTTGTTCGCTATGTCTGTGTTCCACTGTAGTTTGCTTCACATTGGTAAAACAATTGAATTCACTTGATTTCAACTAAAGGGAAACATTTTGTTTAACAAGTTAACCCATCCCTAATGATGGTAATGATGGTTTCTTTAGAGAGAAAAACAAACCTAGACTACTTCAATTTGTTTAAATGACATTGACATTTGAGAAACTACAGAAACATTGCCATTCACAAATATAAAGAAGTTGAAAAGTCATAAAAACATGCCTCAAAATGCCTCAAAATGCCTCTAAACATGGGTAGTTCAATTATTTCTGTGACAATATCCTGGGCCCAAGTTATTTCTCTGTGGAGTTGCCTCCCTTCTGAACAGAAAACATCACAATGTTTTTATGATTCTCAATCCATTTGCCTTGGAAAAGAATATGTTCTGTGTTTAAAAAGTTTTAAAGTTATTAATAGCAATACTTATAATTACTAATACAGTGTATTTTATCTAAAAATGCGATCACAATAAACACATGCCCATACATTTCTTTCTCAAGTGAGGCGAGATCATTGTGGTTAAGTGTAAAATGGTTAATTGTTTTCAGTGAGATATTAAATCAACATGTACATGCTCACCCTCTTATGTTTCAGGTGTGGTTACCTTTATTTCCCAAGAACGAGGGCAAGGCGCACAATTTTATGTCAAAACGTATCATGCTGCCATTTAAAGTTGATATTTATCCACTAGGTAAGTTCAGGGCCCCTATTCTCGAAACATTCACAGCCTTAAGAATTCGTAACCTTGATTGTAGCCCATGTGTTAAGAATGGGCTTAAGAAGTTCATAGGGCTTCGTTTCGAGAATAAGGGCCCAGGTCAATAGACCAATCAAAGAGCACAGACAGTGTTACTTGTTGTTGTTCAAAATACATGTTAGCAGTCATGTTAAGGAAAGACAGGGGTTGGTGAATGATTGACTTCCTTATTGTGTCACAGACATTGCTTCCATACTGATAATCTCCTGAATTGGAGTCAGAGAACTGAAATATGATGTGATTATTACTTGACCCTCAGCACAACACAAAACAAATACATACATGTGTGTCTAAGTTATTTTAAATGCAGTATCTTATGAACAGTTGCACCCATTATCAAAGTTTGTGACGGTCTACATTGGAGACTTTTACCACCAATTTTACAACTTTTGTGCAATTTGTCATCAGAACTGTTCCCTTTTTTTCAAATTTGTTACACATTTTTATGGTCACTATTATACTTTTCCTAAACACAAAATATGGAGATCCAGCTTTCGACCAAATAAAAAACCTAGTAAATGTGGAATAGGTTAGGGTCTTATGAAAGTTGTTTTACTGCATAAGCAGATAAACGGTTAACTGCCTGAGACTGGATTCATAGAAATACTGTTTTGTTCTCTGCAGCTGTGTTATTCGAGGATGCTGTGATACTGGGAGCAGCGTGTGACGCCGTTGTGTATGACGTCTCGTCCCCCGGTCAGGACAAGTCATCTCTCCCTCTCTCCCTTCTCGAGCGAACTGTTAGTATAGCAAACAATTGGTCTTACTCATTTGTGTTTATCATAAGTTGTTAGTTCGTCTTGGTACAGGGATGGGATTGACCAGAACATTTTGTATCTACTAATCACATATTGCTAAGAATGAAAGTTGATTTTAATTTCTTTTTAAATATTTATTTGAAGCATTTGTCAAAAGCATGTTTAGCAGAGATATTATTAGGTTACAAATGCACTGTCATTTGTATATTTATTTAGTTAGATGTGGCAGATATTTGTTAAAAATAATGATTTGATGTTGAAAATGATAGTTAAAATGTTACAATGTCCCTACTGTTTTCAGAGTCAGATTTACCTCCACCATATCTTGAGACAGCTGTTGAGGAGAAAGTGAGTACTTACATTGAATTACTTTGCACTAAAAAGTTAAAGGGACAGTCATGTTTGCATCTTGTTTTTTTTGGTATTATGTGAAATGAAAAACATGCTATATTGTACCTAATTTTACAACTTTTTAATAAAAAAAACTATATAGACTGATAGAATATTCACATATTCTGTCAATGACTTTAAATGAAGCAATATTGGCTGTAACAATCAGGGGATTAAAGTAGCCTTGCAGATACACATACTCTGATGGAGCAGAATCAATATTTATTACTCAATCGTGGTGAGATCACTCACTAGATAACAATGAGTTGGTTACACACATGTGTGATACCACTGCGTGCTGCCGTTAAGTCATAATCGGTTTGTGACGTCATAGTCGTTTTTGGTTGACGTCACAATGTTAGCCGCGCGACTGAAGTAGCGGGTGGACCTTTTTGCAAATGTCAATGAACGTCACTAAAAACGATTTTCTTGCATTTCAGCGCTATTTACATCATTGAGTAATAAATAAAATACTAAACTCGGTCCCATTTGATAACATGTCTATGAAATTGTGAATGGAATCGGTATTTAACTCGCTTTTGCTCGATAAAATACCAAACCATTCACTCATAAACATGTTATCAAAAGGTACATCGTTTAGTATTCTATATTTTTGACATTTATAGAAACACAGTCTAACCCTCTACCTGCACGTCCCTCCATATTCCCTGATAACCTATCTATCGCCAAATCATTCAAACATATGTTATTCAGAAAAGAAATTGGTTAGGAACATGTTATCCAGATGAGGCTGCCATTTCTATAACCCTGTTGTACAGAGTTGCCTACTTTCCCCTGTATTTGAATTTCTATTCTTTGGCGACTCATATTTGCAGTTATATCTGAATTCACATATAATTATTGACTTTATATACATATATATTATAATGACGTGAGACGTGTGTCCATGTTCCTCCACAGTCTTGGGGTGCATGCTCTGAACCTGGCGAGATGTTGTACAGAGCTGCCCTACTTCCCTCACGTCCTGGAGCTCCTGCTGCACGAGGTGCTAGAAGCAGAGGCCACGTCTAAAGCTCCTATACCAGGTGGGTCCCGAACTTGATGAGTCAACGCTCATTGTTTGGGTTAGTTACATATTTGGGTATTAAAGATTGTGATATAAAACATTTTCAAATTAAAGACTTACACACACTAAATGTATTGATCTGATTGTCTTTTAAACATCAATATTTCCTATGTGTTGGCATTTCCCTCCAATCTTTCTCAACCATTTTATTTATACATCTATTAGATTTCATCTTTTCAAGCACTCTCCTGCTTCAAGCCATGTTCCCCTCATCAAGACATTCTGCACCAACTTATTGCTATATTACAGATCCGCTGCTCCCTCGTGTTGTTGCGTTCATCCAGGAGTTCCCAGAGTACCTGCAGACAGTCGTCCACTGTGCACGCAAAACAGAGGTCGCTCTCTGGCCATACCTCTTCTCCACTGTCGGCAACCCTAAAGATCTGTTTGAGGTATGTATCTGTTCTTGTTTTGTTCCAATATTTTATATCAATGTGTTATGATTAAAGGTTGCTTTTGGTATTTGATATCTTTGTGTCTTTTGGAGAATTAACACGACCTCTTGTGAATAAATTGTGTATGTGATATACTTGTATTTTTCAAACTGCTTGAATGACGACCTAGAATGACCGATATCAAAGTACCATCTTCAAAAGTTATCAGATTATCTTGTATCTGCAAGATATCCTTAAAGATAGTCATTCTTAATTTATTGTTCAAGATTTTGTTGGATATTCAATATCTACTTAAAATACCTGTCCCTAATGTCATTTACACACAATGTGTCAATTAAGCCAAATCATTCCGAGTGGGCAATTTTCAGGAATCACAACTTGTTACAAAGGCACTAGCTAAAAGATAGACTATCTGAGATTAGTAAGGAAGCAGCAAGTAAAGGTGAATGTTCTCTGTTTATGTAGGAGTGTCTGATGAACGCAAGTCTGGAGACGGCGGCCACCTACCTCATCATCCTGCAGAACCTGGAGAAACCTATGGTCAGCAGACAGGTCAGTACTTGGACACTGGTCAGTGCTCAGATGAAGCCAAGTTACAGAAGAGTCTAGTTATGATGTGATTTAAAATTTTACTAAGATTCTTCACATGCTGGACATTTTATCAGGGGTTGTGGGTTAGAATCCACAAATGGACTCATTCATTGGAGATAATGTGACCCCAAATATAACAATGTTACATTTATTTGTTCACTATCTAAATGACACAAATTTATAGTTTCATTTAAATTATTAAATAGGACTGTAATTCGTTTTTGACTAATTTCAAAACATTTCTTATCAACTGATGCGTGATACTTATATATATAAATTCTTATATAATTTTTTATAGGAAAATGTAAGTGCATGTAAAGGTTTTCAAATGAGCACTATCAATTTATGTACATGACAGGGAAATGGATTTATTTACAGCATGCCACACTCCTCCTAGACGCATCATTGGACCAGGGTAGATGGGAGCTGTGTCGAGATCTCGTGCGCTTCCTCAAGGCTATAGGTATGTGTTATCTCTAAAAGGTAGCATGATTTGGTATTCACAAACAAATGGCAGTTGAATTGGTCGGAAGAAATTTTATCCTAAAGCAGATGTCCTGCTAAATTTAGCAATTAAAAAAAATATATGATTTAGAATAAACATTTCTCATTGCTTTATTTTCTTTCAGCTGAACTTTGCATGTTTCAGCGTACTCACTTCATTTCTCGCCAATGGAATCTTCCAAACAATGTATCTTTTTATGTCATATAGCATTGAATTTCACTTTAAATTATGTTCTTTATTCATTCAGTGTATGAAATAAGCTTGAAAAGTAACCAGCCTGAAAATGCAATCCTCACAATTTAAAAATTAAAGGAAAACTTTAAAAAGTTACCAGCCAGTATCAAAAGTTACAAGTTGACTTCATTATTTTACACACTGATTTATCATTTCTTTCGGACAACACCCACACCCCCAATGAAGCAGAGATGATGCCCCCATTCAGAGAGCTCTCATAGATGACAGTTTAATACATTCAAGTCTCTGAATGCAGTATCAATATTGGAACCTGAACTGTAATTCACTTAACAGTGCATTGAATCAACATTGAATTTGTTGCAGATCCTAACGAGGCCGAGATGTCGCCCCCTATCGGAATGTTCTCCCGAGTGGGGTCGACTTCCTCCTACCCCTCCCCGACCCTGAGCCCCCCAATCTCTCCCACCGACGCAGGGGGGTTCAGTTTCAGTAACGTCAGCAACGTCGGCCGAGTGCGCACTTCCAGCATGGTTGCTGATAACGTCAGAGAGACGCCGAAACCTAAGGAGAAGCTCAAACATACAGCTTCCGATCCGATGGTGAATTCTAGAAAAGGGTAGGTTTGTTTAATAACTTAGGGATTAATTGTTACGTATTTGCTCACTTCTAGGTGTATGTATTTGTTATTGAAGTCTATGTTTTGCTCAAATGTGTGCACCATTCAGTGTCTCACTTAGGTAAATTCATTTAAATTGTAGTCTCACTGTACTGTACTGGTTTCAATTGCAAGCGATAAAAGAACTCAAAACCATTGATCTCTTCTTATACCGGTAAGTGATATGTGATATCCTCACCATTCTGAAGATATATCAATCTTTGAATGTAGACAAAAATAGATTGCAGAGGGCATACATAGATTGTTTGTTAAAACACCTATTACTGACTCACCATAAAAAGTAGCAAATAAAAAAAGAATTTACTTTCGTCACATGATAGAATAAAGAAATGTACAATCTTCTACATCTACATCTTCTACATACAGTCAATCAGTATCTGGCATGTTAGCTGATAATAATGATATCTCCCCCAGATCTGGGCCAGGTAAAGGGAAGGGCAGCGAACCAACAGCCGAGCAGGTCTATATAGACATGATTCTGTGTCGACATGCACGTAAACTCCTGAGCTCCAACCAGATCCGCACCCTCGGGTACTACTCGTCCAACATGGACGACTTCCAGCTTGTAGCCTGGCTCAGGAGAGAGAGGTAAACTGACAGTTTGGATGTTTCTGATTTTAATAATCAAACCTACTTCAATATGATTTCACAGTGTCACATACAGTCTGAAGTTCAGTGTTTGGGAATGGTACACTTGAGCTTTCAGTTCGGTATGCATTGCGTTACAGAACTTTTGGTTGGGTACATTTTGGGTTCACTTCCGAACCAAGACTTAACAACAACAAACTTAATTCACAACAAAAACAAATTTTTAATGAAATTTTCATTACAAAAATTCAAACAAAAGAAAATATCAATAATATTTCATTAGATTAACGTTAAATATCATATGTGATACAAAAAAATACAAAAAAAACTTTTTTGCACATTGTACTGAGCCTAGGTATCCAGAAACCAGTCCTGCCATTTGTAATGCTTTGCTTGCTGACGATAATGTCAAAAATAGATGACAAACCCTAATATGGTGGTCTCTTCACAGAGTGAGGGCAGCAAAGCTAGACGACTTTGTAACGGCACTGCGAGATATTCACCAACAGTTTGACTGGCCTCTACCAATCCTCTCCTACGCAGCCTATCATCAACTCAAGAAAACGCTGGCATGTAAGTAGATAAAATTTTAAGTTGGATTAACTCGTCCCCTCTGTGAATGATATATGCTAAAACCTTGTAAGTATATGGTCCTTTGCTGGATCATTCATAAAAATCTGTACATCTTGTAGAAACAGAGAAGGATCTTCTTCCTAGGCCGAATTTACTTTCATGATTTAAGTATGTTTCAATTAGTCAAAAGATAATCGGACAATAAGTTTTCCTTTCAATTACTCTATAATAACAGGGCACAGGGGTTTGTTACACGACAAACTTAATTTGTTGCATTATTCACTATTATCAGTACAAAGAATGGATGAAGATATTGGTTGAGGGGAAGTCTAACAGACTTTCCATAATACTGGAATTCAAATTTGCTACTAAATTATGCCAATCAGTAAAAAAAAAAATATGTATACTTGAGTGTCACACAGACATGGAGCTCAAATGACAATTTTTAACTCGCTACATATACACATCATCCTCATACTCACACTATCTTTTGTCATCAGACTCCTCATCCAGCCTGGGCTCCTCCTCCCTGCTAGAAGAAGAAGGCTGCACCAGTCCGATGAGTGACAGTGACAAGTTGCTGCTTGACAGTCCCGACCCCGTGGTTCTGACCCCCTTCTGTACAGTGCGCCCCCCTCCTGGTGACTCCCTCCTGTCCCAGTCTAACTCTGACGAGGTCTACCTCAAACCTCAGCATTCCAAGAGTAAGTGATCAGTATTAAAGTGTTTTACAGTTTGATACGTCTCCATTAGTTTGGTGCAAAGGACGTTGCTAAAACCATAAGCCTCAAGACAAACCAACACAACAAACTAATAGTGCCTTTGAGGACCTTTCTAATTTAAACAACATCTTTGAACTATTGAAGTACTTGTCAGTACTGAAAGTGCGAAAATGGATTCATAGAAAAGAGATAAATATTTTTGGTTTTTGTTTTTTCAATAGTGCGATTTGACCATAATACTATGTCAACTGTAATATATACTAAACTATATATAAGTTGACAGCTGGAGGAGGATGTCTGCATGTGATTAAGTGTATTGCAGACAACATATTGGCAAGATGGAACTGATACAGCTTTGTTTTAGTGTAATAGTTGATTCTAGATGGAAGTCTCACCAATTGGTCAAATATATTTCATGTCATATTTTCAATACATGCACTAGTGCAGATTTCATTTAATGTGCATTTATTAGGATGAAAAAGATATAAAACTCATGTGTAACTTGTTCCATGTTAGCCGAGGACAGCAGTATCGCTACCCTGGAGATATCAGACAGCAGCTCCCTGATTGGAGAGTTTGAGATGGTGAATGACACGCCGAATGGAGACAACATCAGCGTGGACATCGAACATCTCTCCCAGGAGATCGCCAACAAGGGACCCGTACAGTCAGAGGTGGAGCTCAGGTAGGCAAACCTTCATGATCTTAATGTATCTTATAGCTTCTAATATCACCCGCTGTTAAGTGGCGCTTTATGTGTCAGAGTATTTTTCAAAACATTTTATTTCGCTTTGATACATTCCAAAATACCATACATGCAGATTTCAGTTCAGATCACCTCACTCGACTTGCATATTCATCCTCTAATGCCAAATGTATGACAAGTTGTTGTTTTCAAATAAACTTGAGCAGCAACCTTATACATGTGCAAAAGGTGGAATTACACGTCCCGTTTACATGTATACTAGTTATATTACATATTAACATTAAGTTACATTACCAACCAAAATCTATGTAGTTATCACTCTATTCATCTACAGCTTTTCAATCTGCCAAAGTACATTCTTGGCTAAACTTGTTTTGGGGACAGAAACATCTTTTAGTATATCCTTTGACTTGCTATTCCATTATTTAAAAAGCTAATCGATGTTTTGCTGGCCCAGGTACCTGCTACAGATAATGCTGGAGGCTGGATGTCTGGAGTGGGCGCTGATAATGGCAGTGGTGTTACGCGACACTCTGGGAGTGACGAGGACAGTGAACACCGCTAGCATGACAGACACATCTCTCGATACAGCTGGACGCATGAGAGAGGGGCTGTCATACCTGGAACTCTGGGCCGATACTGAATGGTAATTAAGCTTTATGAAATTTGGATTGGTAATACATGATGATACATTGTATCAGGGAAATTTGGAATAATCTTTATTTGGATTGAAAGGTCAAAAGATTGGATATCAACAAGGGCTTGACAATTTGTCTCACAGATGAAAACTATTCTACATGCAGTTAAATTTGTTAGATTTCCCATAGACACTGCTGTTTCATTAGGTGCTCCCAGGCTTTACTGTAATAGATGTTCATAATGAGGGTGCAGGCCTTCACTCCGCAATATTGCTCTCTGCATTGGTGTTTGAAAATGACATTAAAGCTTGAATCACCACATCTTCCCTGCAAATGAAAAATTAATTCTTATTTTGCATTGTTTTTCACATTTTATTTTAACCTTTAATAAAACATATTCTCTTCTTACAGTATTGGGTACAAGGCATTCTTCCATTCAATCCGAAGTCAGATTCAGGTCCTTGACAAAGTTGTGGAGCAGACGCAGCCCACGCTGGACCTGAGTATTCCCGCTTGTGACTCTTCAGCAGATGAGGAAGGAAATCCTTCACCCGTCGCTCAGTCCATGCGCTCGGACAGTCAGGAGATCATAGAGGAATCGGAGCAACACACCTCTCGAGAGGAAAAGTCAAATGATTGTGCTATAAGTTAATTAACCCCATACTGCCAGCTAGGATATATGGCAGGATTGAGGTTAATGGAGTTATAGTTTTCTGGTTGAAACAGGAAGTAATGGTGTATGGCAGGACAGGGGTTAAATGTGATGTAGGCTATGTAGGAAATTATGGTAATATTCTTGAGGAGAATCAGTGTCCGGCAGTAGAATGGTTAAAGAAGGCTGATGTGTAGGTAATTAGAAATTATGGAAATTAAAGGCGCTGTAGCACAATTTTGCATATTATGTTTTCTCAAATGTGCTATTTATTATTAAAGTTTATACAATATATTGTTATTTTAATGGGTGAAACATCTCATAACACGACCCGATAAGCGGTATCCATTGAAAACGGTCATCTGTATTGGAAAAGAATGGTGCGACATACAAAACAACAGTGGTATGGAACTCTTCATAGTGAGAGGTAGCTTTGTTGATCTCATGCCAATTTGAGAGTTAAGACAGCAAGATGTTGACCATTCCATCATTGTTCCATATTTAAAACTCTAAACTGAGTGTTTAGGTATCGCTACATCAATCAGATCATTCAACTACCTTCGAGTGGCCTTTAAAATGTGAAATTAACACCACAAAATAGCCGCTCGATAGAAAATGGACTCTCATGGTGTAACCGAACCATGTAAATTTGTTTTAGAACTCTTTTCATTTATTCAGGAATATTATTTAAGAAATTAGTGCTACCGTGCCTTTGATATGATATAAGAATGATTGTACTATAAGTTAGTTAACCCTTTGCTTTTAGAAAATGTAGCTGTCAGACAAAAGGGGTTAAATAAATGATTGCAGATGGGAAGGCAAATAATCTTGAGATGAACTTCTTCTCTGCAAAGAGTTATCAAACAGAAAGGAGACAACCTTAGAGAGAAATAAGGAAATGACACAGGACTACGGTTCAATGACTGGGTTAACCCTCTCCATATAGGTTAATCAAATGTAAATCAAATACAAAACTCTTCTCTGATGTTAAATTCTATGCTGACAATTGGAAACAATGAAAGTCTCTTTTGGCAGACATAAAATTTGTTTGCCAGATGCATTTTCTCCCCACAGAAGTTACTCAAATCATATCTTCCAACATAACTTCGCGTAGATCACCTTTATTCCTGCTTTCTCAAATTAAATTAAACCTAAAGCATAGGAAAATTTGCAAGACCAATTTTCCCAGTTTATTGAAGGAGGAAAGTGCTTCAGTTCTCACTTTGAAATGTGAACTCTGGAATGGGGAAAATTTGCATTCTCAATTTAAAACATTAATACTCAGTACACAACAAAATGTAGTTGCAACCAATCAAGATCTGTTAGCGGCCATACATGTTTGTGATAACGTGAAAGAGGTTATGTAGGAAGATTATAACTTAAGTAACAGTTGTTGGAGGGGAGAGTTGCGAGCAGGCCCGTTACAACAAAACTGAATGTGTGGGATACAGTACACTATAGACCGGTGAACATGCTTAACTTGATTCCAAATGTTGTGCTGTTAGGTATGAAAAGATTGATAACATTATGGTTATAGCTTGATGAAATTTGGATAAGGTATTTTGGTTAAAAGAGATTATGAAATAAAAGAAAAAATCCCTTAGTGTGCCAAATCAATCAAAGCTTTGTTGATATCTATCACGCTAACAGTGCTGGTTTGTGCATTTTGTTGTATTGTTCATAGATGTTTCAATGATGATAACAATGATTATTTGTGCATTGATTATTTTAATGTCCGTTTGCCATGGGAACAAGTTGATTTTTAAATTTTGAGAAATATCAAATTGTAGTCACTATTCTTATGATTGTTGTACTTGTATATTATTTGTGTTGTAGACAGAATCTTGTCATGTGCATTCCACATGATGTCAAAATAATGTTGATATATGTATGAAAACCTCCAAAGATATTTCATTCAATGTTCTTTCAGCATGCTAGAATAGCACAGATTAACATGAATCTCTTTAGTTTTTTTAGCTCATCTGGCCTGAAAGGCCCGATGGGCTTATGGCATGGTGTCCGGCGCCCGTCAGTCTGTAAACTTTTTGCATTTTCATCTTCTTCTCCAGAACCAATTGGTCTAGGGATTTAAAATTTTGTGTACAGACTCCATGGCCAATGGTGATTCTTAATTGTAAAATTGGTGAACCTGTGACCCCAAAAAGGATCACAGGGTCACGACCTGAAAGCCTATTTTCATCTTCTTCTCAAGAACCACTGACCCTAGAGACTTGAAATTTCATGTACAGACTCCTTGGCCAATTTGGATTCTAAATTGTAGATTTTGTGATCCTGCGATCCCAAATATAGGTCACAGACCTGATAAGCTATTTTCATGTTGAGATTTTATGTGCTCTTCAAAAGGAGGTAATTTAAAGGAAACAACATTAATGAATTAAATCTTCAAGTGTGTCTTTATTTGTAGGGGATTTTATCTCTGGCCTCAGAGGGGTGAGATCTTAAGACCTTTTGTATCTTCTCCATTTATAGTGATTCCTATTTGTTGTACCTCTCACCTAGAAGTTGACATTTAAATTAGTTTATGTATATAAAGCCTGATGAGCTACAGAGCCAGTGGCTCTATTTTTGTAATTAAAGGTAAGATATATTAGCTAAGCACCCAACCTTCTTCAGTTTGTAGGTTTCACTGATTACAAAGTCACGATGGTGTTGCAGGCTGTCCCCTGCAATAATTGCAGCCACTGAGATAGTGAAATGTTTTTTGTCATATAAGTGTATTTAACTCCAAATCAATTCACCTCACCATTTCTTTGTCGAATTATATGAGTAGAGTTTTGTATTTTAGCCTCGCTTTACGTCAGACACTTACACCAAGGTGTATAGATGCATGCTGGATCGGTTTATCTTCTTAAAATTAACATGTAGAACAATAATAGTGCTAGCACCACATCACCAGAAGTCTTCATAAGGTTGTCCCATTGGAGTAGAAAATGATTTCTGTTCAAAGCAACAATGCAAATATTAAGTTCCATATCAGTTGTACATAGCAATTGTAAATATGAAATATGTTACACAGGTTGACGTTATACACTGTAGATATGACTTGCTTTCTTAGTCATTTTCTGCATATCATCAAGGGTATAAATTGTATGACTGCAGTTGAATGGGTTGTCCTTGTCGTTATTTATGCATGAAATTGTGTATTTGTAAATCATTGTAAATATCATTTCATATCCATAAACAGAGTACTAACCATTGTGGGTGAACTATTAAGAATACTCTTTTATGTGTACGTACATGCAAAATGTTTTATAAATCAAAATTATGGTCAGAGTTATATGTTTTAAATTTATGGAGGGGAAATACACATTTTAATGTTTTCCTGGTAAGAAATGTATTCATGAGATTGATTTATTGATTGATAAAACAGAAAAATTAAATGGGCAAAAGTTATATATTAATTTCTATGTTTTCCAGGATCCTGGTAAGAATTCTTCTGTTCATATCAATTGAAATTCTGGAATTGAAATAAGGACAAGAGTTACATCCCTTTGGCCACAATTTGACAATAGGGGATTTGTCCTCAGGGCAGATGAGTGCTGATAATTGATTTGGCTATATTCAAAATATCTTAGCATTGAATTCCATATTAATATTGGCTTATGATTATCTAAGCACTATGAATGATTTAAAAATCTAGAACCATTTGGCTCTTGATTGTAAAGAGACCATACAGCAAGCCCTGTACATGTAGGAATGTAGTCAACAGATGCCCACAGTCCTTTCTATAACTGCAGCGGATGAAATGAACTGGAAGAAAGACCAGCGTGAAAAGGTTATGTTGTTCATGTGTATGGCACGAAAATCTCAAAGTTTCCAGGCAGGACGGTCCGTATTTCTTTTCCTGCAGTCTGAAAAATATTAGATATAAATATGTGATAGTAATCTCTTTAATAGTGTTATATTTGGGTAAAGTATTAACTAATTGTGAAAGTCTTTTATCATAAGACTACCATTTTACTCAAAGTTATCCTGCAAACTGATGGTACGTGTAACGGGTAACCAATTTAATTGATTAATGTCTGTTAAAAGAGGGAAGGTGTCATATTAAATAATCTTGATCACTTTTGATACATACTTGCTTAATTGATTGACAGAATAGGATCATGTAGGTACCATCGTAGTTTTGATAATGCATCTCAAATCATTCATATCATTGAAACTGATTCGCTCCTTTATTTCTTGTGGGACCAAGCTTCTCATTTAGAAGTCAGTTTTAGATCCAACATGTCTGTTTTTCATGTTTGGGTCTCAAAAATAATGTATTGCAGATGAAAGTCACTGATACAATTCAAATGTGGCAATTGATAAAAATGTATTTGAATGTTCCTAACCTATTATCGTCTTCAAATGTACTTGTTCGTACACATTGTTGTGAAGAGGATCACAGAGCTGCAGTTCTTTGAAATGCTTTGAATATTAGTAAGGCTTTTGAAGAATTTCTTATCACCCTTTAAAGTTACAATTCTCTGATGAAAGTTACTGCTCTTCATACTGTATAGAAATAATTTTCATTTAGAATTTTTGCACTTTTCCTGCAAATATAAAATGTGTAATCATTCGCAATAACAAATACATTTAATTAAGATTTTCATAGCATATTCAAATGCACAAAGATTCTACTGTGGCAATAGGTATATCTCAACTTCCTTCATGTAAAGTAACAGTTCTAGATATTTGAATTATTTGAAGAGTTCAGTTAATTTTCTGTGAAATCTTAACGTATTGATAACCAACAAGCCGTTCTTGTAATTTACCAAGTCCATTTTATGTTTGCTTTGGGTGCTTGCTTATCAGTTCCGGACTGTCGAAATTGTTGGCCATTTAGATAAAGGAACAAACACCATGACTTCCCAGCACTTTGGAGAAAAAATTCAAAATCTTCCATATCCCGATAAACTTTTTGAAAGCTTTGAACCTAATCTACCACTAAAAGGCTTGATTATTGATGTTTTGGACAACAATTTGCACTTAGAGAAATTACCAATTTATTTAACTTTTATCCTGTAATCAATGCGAATAAAGAAGATTTAAAGGAAGATTAGATATTGACGCGTGAATGTTGAACGTTGCTTGTTATTGATCACTATGCTTCCGTTATTTTGCATACACTGCGGCCGGAGTCTTTCAGTAAGATGTTATCAGCGCGTTTCTATAATTGCTCGTGTAACTATCACCAAGGTCAAGCTGACATGATGTTGAATGCGTCTAATTGTAGTTGCTGTCTCATTTTGTAAACTTTTATCTCTTTTGGTAAACAACGAATTTAGTTTTGAATTGTACAATTTTTGTTTTGAGGGTTTGTTTTCAGATATGTTATGTAACATAACCTCACTGAACTAACTCAGTTCTTCACTTGTGGGTCCGTATATTTACGGTTTCATGATAAGAGTCCATGGCAATACAACAACCAGGAATTGTTAAGCTTTAATATTCAACAGGTCAAATTCTAATATATATATATATATATATATATATATATATATATATATAAATGAAAATGGGGAAATTCTCTACTTTGATATTTTTTGTGTGAAGAATGTTCTGTTAGTACCAAAATAGCCTAAAACTTCTATTCACAAATTCATTGAGCTCAATTTACTTTCATTATTATGTTGAACTATGGTACCATTTTTCTGTGAAATTAATTGACATGCTTATATTCTTTGAAACTCATACAGATTGCTGCATGTTTTCTCTCAAAGAATTAGTTTCATCCTGTATGTTTATTGGTCCACTGTTTATTTGCTCTATTTCCCACAAGTAGATTCACGTGTTTGTACCTACCGGTATTCACTATATAGACAGTCAGTGGAAGACGGCAATATCTATTGTGTATAACAAACCCCTATAGTGCATGACTGTATGTTATTTATCAAGCATGGCTGATTATTGTCATGTTAACATTGAGCTGTGTATTTTGTCTGTAAATTCTTGTATATTGCCGACTGTATTTCAGATCTGATGCTTGGTGTCAGATCGGTTTCAGATCAATGAATAAAACAAATATCTGAATGTGAAATGTGTTTACTTTATGGATTTGATAAATCTCATTTAAGACGAAGCAAAAATTGTCAATGGAACACTGATTACGTCAAATTGAATTAAGTTTTTGCTTGGGAAAGTTAAACCATCTCTAATCGAAAAGTTATTTATCAAAGCACAATTGATTTCAGTTTCACAGCAGGCAGTTAACAAACTGAAATTTTCTTTGTAACGTTATTAACAGAAGAATTTCTGTTATTCTCGAGGGATTTAGCTCTAACATCAATTGTTGCAATGATGAAAAATGTGCAGATTTCAACATTTTGCCAACACGATGATAGGAGTGTTGCTATGGAAGCTGCAAACATCAAGAATCAAGCGAAAGAACTTTGAGGGTGTCACTTAGTTCTTGCAACAGTACAAACTGATCAAATAAAGATTTCTCATGGCGTTGTTGTAGGCATGAAATTCAACTCCCATGATCTGTTGAGAAATATTGACAGCTTGTGGAGGCATTGAACAAGAAAAATTCAAAATTTTTTAGAACTGTGTCGCCTTGAGTCTAGAATTTTGCCTTAAACAGATTTGAAAAAAATTCACATGAAAATAAGAAACATGAGGTAGAACAGATTAGTTTCTTGAAAAATGCATCATTATTTGTGACCTGTGTTGATGATGATGAAAATGGATTCACTGGCTTTGTTGGGAGGGTTTGACTACTACAAGCTGTATACATTATGTACTCGTATGGGAACACCTGATTGTTTGTAAAAAAAAAAAACGAACGCAACCATTCATTGGCTTGATGTGGTCCTATTGAAGTACTATAAGGATTTAGACATTTGCAACCTTGTCATTGATGATTTTGTCAGTTGTACAATGTGACAACCGTTGAGTGTTCTGACCGAATGTGGTCAATACAGTAGTTACAGGAGAACATTTCCATTCAACATTTTCCACACCCTCAACCTAAAATGTTTAAACGACTTCTTCTCCAAAACCATTTGATACAGAAAGCTACATTTTTAGCTCATCAGACCTGAAAGGCCATATGGGCTTATGGCATAGGCCGTTGTCCGGCGTCTGTCCGTCTTCCGTTGTCCATAAACTTTTCACATTCTCAACTTCTCCTCCAGTACCTCTGACTCCCTCTGGAGAAAATGGGGAGGTAGGGTGGGAATAAATCTTCCAATACAGAGGTAAGTTTACTTATAATTACTAACAATAATTGTGAGTGTAAATAATTATTTCTAAACATTCCCTCTGGATTGGGTTGCCTGAATCCCACGTAAGGGTGGAGGGTCACCAGAAGAAGGAGAGATAAAATTTCTTAAGTTAACCAAGAATTCTGACCCAATGAAATAGAATCCCCTAATATAAAATATATAAAATCCCCGGGAATCTATGACCGGCATGAATTTCCCTAAATTGCTTTGGAGATCATTAAATCCTGTGAGGTAGCTATTTCTATCTAAATAATGGTAAATTGAGGTGAAAAAGGTGCATTTTTGGCCCTAACTGGCCTGTTAATATGAGAATTCATCACCAAGACACAAGGGAGGTAATAAATGTAACTGGGTGTATCGTGGACATACCAAGCTACAGTAACTATTTGTGCAGAGCATGGACTTATACTTCCGACAGGTTATACACTTGGTTTGAATCTTAGGCTTGATGAATCCAGCAACGAAATGTAAACAAACAAAATGGCGGGGAAAAAAGTCAAAGTCACACACAACACAGACAACGTCAAAATAGTCACAAATATCCTACAAAAGAGCTGTGAAATGCTTATAATCCACAAAAGACCGATCTCACCAAAGAGTTCCTTGCAGAGAAGATCGTAAGAAGGATGAATTGACACAAAAATTCTCTCTCTGTGTCACATCTAGTCTGTATGAAGTACAGAGATAATGTGAGGGTTAAAAGGAGGGTTCTATCTGGGTATTTTCTGTGGAAATGAAATTCGAGAGGATTCCCGTTTACACATCTATATGCTGTTAATACATGATTAAATCACAGTCTAATTGAAAGATATTAATGAAGTTAATATTTTAATGACTTTACATTTCACAACTTGATAAAGAAAAACGCACATTTGTTTAAAAATTAAAAAAATTAAAATTGAAGCCATTCATCGGCGACTGCGAGTGGGGGGAAATTTTCCCAAGGCCTAATAGCATATTGTTTATTTGTTTTGTGAAACGTTATATGTTACTATGTGAATATTACATCAGTGTATATGTTTTATTATAACACAAAATTAAAATTGGGTTAAATATAGCGTGTTTTCATTTCACGAAATGGCAAGAAACCAAGATGGCGGATGCTGCCGATAAATCTGTGATAGAACTTTCCCTTTAAGTTCAAATCATAACAAGGGCAAAGGGAGGTAATTCGAAGGGAAAACAACAACGCAGACCACTAAAAAATATGTTATTTTTTTATTATCTTTCTCTGTATATCTCTCATAAAGTCGAGATTAAGGCAACCCAATCCAGAGGGAATGTTTACACAATAATTATGCAATTCCTTATTAGCTACGGAGCCATTGGCTCTATTTTTGTTTTTAAGGAATCCGGAATCGAACATGCAACCTTTCGTTTATTATCGCAGCGCTCTTATCCATTAGGCTACGAAGAGCTGTTAGAATCTCTAAGATTGTTTGTCAATAAGAACGCGGTGTTCTCTAGACGGGAAGATTCATGACGTATGTGATTATGTTCGAATTGTGTCCCTGTCCACCCATCCTTAAATTGGGTACCTGGTATGGTGCGTTGATTATCTGCATTTAAGCGCTTGACAGAGTTTTCTGTATCTGTTGACCAGGGGTCAATGCTTTGAGCATGCAAATTATTACACATATGTACTGAGGACAAAGAAATAATATTATTGTCATAGGGCAGGTACTTTACTTGCTTTAAGAATAATCCTCGGAAGACAATGTATAAAGGACCAGAATATAAGGTCCTGGGTGACCGAGTATGTTCACTGCCATCCTGTCCCAGGGCACATCGTATACGCTACGCTACACTTTCATACCCTGGGTTAAAACCTGCCTTAAACCGTCGCAATGTGACTATAACTATATGAACTATATAAAAATCGATAACAAATGACACCGCATGAAAGGCAAGTCAGCAAAGTTAAGATTCACAGACTTACCATCCAGTTTTTCACGGATTTTAAAATATCTTTACCAGCATACAGATGGTCAAGTATTTAATTCTGCGTCTACCCTTTCCATTTCAGCCCAGTAATCTAAGCACAGGATCTAAGAGCGGAAGAGCGAAAGCCAACTGCTGTTTAGGCTATCTGTGGTTGGCTGCAAATGTATCAATAACCATCGCGAGAAAAAATATTGATGGCTGGATCACAAGTCACATCGCGAAAGTTTGAGGCGTGTTGTAACCCAGGGTATGAAAGTGTAGCGGAACGCCTGGTGGAGAGGGAAATGATTTCTCATAATCACTCCTCTTTGTAGTAGTAGTCAATGCAGAGAAATAAATACAAGACAAAATCTGGTAAAACATTTTAATTTGAATAAAATATATCAATGATCAATACATCACAACACAGACATTCAATCAAAATATCAACAAGTTTTAAAATTCCTTCTGATAATTCCAGGAATGTGATTATAACAAGTATACACGTACAATCAACAGGTTCATATCACAGTTAAACTATTGTTTTCTGTCCGTATCAAGTCAGAATCCAAGAAAACTTCAACAGTATTATAGTCAGTTTGGAATCAAATTCATGAGGTTGACATTCTGTATGAAAATAATCAAAATGATTGGCAATTAATAGCTGTAATCATCCTGCCAATATGGAAATCATTCAAATTCTGTATGGACAAAACTAAACTTCCCATAAACTCAAAGATTTTGGTCCTCCAAGAAAATTATTGAAGCTAACATTCTTTACCCCAAAAACTTGAAATGGCCACAGAAGTTATGAAGTACAGACAATATGAGCATAAAAGCTGAAGTAGTTAACTGCACGAGTCTGTTATGGATATTGAGGGCCATGAAGCGCGCACTCAGACACTTCACTTCCCAAAAGGTCCAAGTTTTACATCTTATCAAACCAAATTTGAATATTGTTAACCTTAGAGATAACCTGAGTCAATTACATGACATTTCTGCTCAAGTCAATATAGGATATCTTTTTATCATAGTTTTCCAATTTGTTCCGGAATCCCTTCTTTACAAATAAGCCTTTGCTTGTAATCTGGTTATGCAACGTCTTGTAAAAAAGGTAAATACAATCCCCTTCTGAATAACAGCGAAGCTGCTTTTTGATTTATTCAATAAGTCTCTCCATAAAGTAATTTAGAGGCAGACATCTTGACTGACGGGGGAGAGAAACCATAAATAAAAGATCGCATCATGCCAAGCCACAAGTGCAGTGTCAGCGATATTGAGTCGAAGAATAGCTCCACTACATGACAGAGATGAATACAACAAGCAGGCCGGCACATAAACACATGAAATGTTTACTGCAGGTCAGATTAGAACACTAACTTTTAACGACTTTTTGAAGTTTCTCTAGGAGACTATTGGTGGATCATGTTTACATTTACCCCATTTAAGATATCGCTAGCATGCTTCCAATTTTGGTGACGTCATAATTGTTGAGATGTGACGTCACAGTGTCAGCGCCTAGGAAGAAAGCATGCAACACAACTGTGGCCATCAATTTTGGTGAAACTATGCAAGCATCTACAGGAACTAGCAAACCACAGGAATCCAGACCTCTTGATCTGAAGTCAAACGCACAAACCACTGCATTATCCAGCCTCAAATTAGACTCAAGATTTATAGATGATTTACACTCTGTCCATGATATTCAAGAATTAATCTTCTTTTTTTTTTAGCAATATTCGTTTTACTGAATTTCAAATATGCACAATTTAAAATATTTTGGTTTGGGACATTCTGTTATCTTCAAAGTGGATAACTATGGAAGGAAATAAATAAAACTTCCTAGCAAAGCTATAGCCAGAAGAGCTGAAATCAGATTATCTTCCGACAAGTTGCATTCCCTGAAAACCTTGCTGAATAATCTAGCAGACACCTGGTCAGAAGAATAAACATTCAGAGTCTTTTAAACAATTCTTGGGAAATAACTAAAAACAGAGAAATTTCCAGACAGCTACTGAAGATCTCTTTCTGAAAGTTCTAGAAGATTTAAATTAAGATCACCTCAGTGTCAGTAAGGAAAGCATAATATTACACAAACCAATTTCATACAATTATGACTTTTCTTCACCAAAACAAATTTCATAATGTTTTAAATATCACACCAAAGATGGTAGACAGAAGAAAACAGAAAAACGTAACACTGTGTTTTCTAAACATGCATAACCATTTGATTTTTTAAAAATTTTGTAGTGTTTATCAATACTTTTTCATTGCAAATACCAAACTTTTGATGGATTTAAAAAAGCATGTTTGATATGATTTATTAAAACTGTGTAACCTGTTATTACACCAAGACATAAAATACATCATCACTAAAACACATCGCATAAACAAACATAAAAATATTGATAGCGTAAAAACAAGTGCTAAAAATGAAAATATTTCATGGACGGTCTGGGGATAACATTGGATATCTATGACATGATTTATGAGATTTTTCCAACAATCCTGAGTCAGTGTTCTTTTCATATAAATTTGTGCAAATAAAATATTGTAACAACTTTATATCACAACGTATAAGGTAAAAACAAATAACAAATTCAATGTATAATTAGTCTACATCAAGACAGCTCTTTTGCCAAGGACTAAATACAAGAATTGATATCTACAATTTATTCTCCACAAATTGTTTTGCCTCAAGCGAACTCACACAGACAGCTGGTCACAATTTTTTGTTACATTTCGATAGGAGACGTTTTTGTAATCTGTTCCATAATTACTTATAATAGCGTTTTGCCCTGAGCTAAATACTAACAGTAACTGCATTTGTTTTATACAAGTATCCAATCTCCATTGAAAAGGGTAGATGATGTATTCTCATCTAGTGATGGTTTAAAAAACATAATTTTGAGAAATTTCGATATATAAGTATATACCAAATCATTAAAAGAAAGAGTAAAACTCAATTGTTGATTTGATGTGATAGAGTAATGTTTACACTATTTAATGAAATGTCAGCATATTATATAATCATAGGGAGCAAGTTTGGCCATGGAACGTTATAAACCTGAACAAAATTACTCTTTTCATGACATAAAAATAAGAACATATCAGCAACATATACAAATATTTGGTGTTCAAAGTTTTTATTTATTATTTTGAAGCAGTAAGTTATAGAGGCTTGGCACAAACTTAAAGCTCCAGGAATTGTATCAGTATCAAGTGCTTTTTTTCCGAGGCAGACATATTAAGGAGTTTTTAAACCACACAGTTCCCAAGTTACAGATCGCTGAACTGTATGTACTTCTATTCATCAATGAAATAAAGCTTGTTGATTTCCTTGTAACACCAGTCAGTTGTGAACTTACAATGATAAGTAGAGAATACATTGGACGTAGTCGGCAAGTCTGGAAGCGTTTGTTCTTCAACATAGATCTAGCGAGTAACTCTCTCTGAGGAGATATTAAAGGAGACACATTATGTAATAATTTCATTTTGAATTCAGTTCTCGTTTTCTAAAAAAACAAATTCCCATAACATTTATTAACCTTCAATCACTCAATGTAATAGATGCTGATGAGAAATTGAAAATAACTTGTGTCAGTTTACAAATATATTAATCTATTCTGAAACTTTGATGCAATAAGTCTAAAAATGAACTTATTTGTGTGAACGAAAACTATATCCTTAGCATACCTAATTTGAAAGATAAATACAAATATTATAGATTCAGTTAACATAATTCAGATAATTCATAAGTCGTAATTGCCACAAATCATCAAACTGTAAGTTAAAATTCTCTTCATACAAAGTTTGAAGGAAATAAACTTCTTTTCACTTTTACATAAAAAGTCACCAACAAATAAGTCAATTCAACATATTTGTGAATTAAACTAAAGTTACATGAAGTGATGTATCTACTAAATTCTTCTGATCAGTATTCAATTGTGGTTTTATACACAATAGCAACCTTTAATTTATTAGCAAATCCATTTTATTTCCATGAAATTAATATGTTTAAATAAATATCATCTAAATAAACTAAATATCTTTGTGACAATGTGATCATATCTGAAAACAACAACCATTCTTCCAATGTCAGACATTACATACCGGTAACCTATTAATGACTAAAGGAAATGATGAAATACATTATGAAAATTTATCTTTTCTTCAGGATCAATAATTTTACTTTCAGAAATAAACCCTTTATTTGATTCTAATGTGCGGTACCTACATTTGCCTGATGGATTACTTTTGCTGGGTAACATATAAATGTTTCTTGCTATCTCGTAGTACTCGAGTCTTTGAACCCACTTTAGACCTAAGGGAACACATGACCCTGAAAAACTCTAAATTTTGTACACTGCAATGAATGCATATATAGATGATGAATTATCTTCAAACAAACCCTTGTCAAATCTATACATCTGCAAGTGAATGGTGGACTAGCTGGTGGAGTGTTAGTACATAACTCAGTCACATGTCTGAAAAAGAACATGTCTCCTGTACAGAATGTCTCATAAAGTGAATTCACCCCAGGCAATCAACACGTTGGAGCGATGTGACAACACCATCCTCGTAGAACAAATCACAGATGCTTGCTGATGGCTACAGATTTGGCATGGATGAAGATTACTTAGAGAAACATGGGCCTCTCTTGGAGGCCTCTCCTTTGGAAAGTTTGTCACTACAAAGAAAATCTATGTATATGAAATTAACCTTGTCCTGCCATCGCAGCAAGCATGTGACCTACAGCTTAGTTGAGGAGTTTGGATGTTAATGCTGGGATGTGTTGAGGTGATGGACATTAAGCCCTGGGTAATGAGAGTTTTGATTACTGACGAGACCCCTAGCCCTTCTGCCCTGCTCTGGTCGTTGCTTAACAAACATGGCCGGTATGGTGGCGAGACCTAAGTCCCTCTGCAACGCTTTGGCAAAGCATTTGCTGCTTGCTTAACAGTGCCAGTCAATTGTCTCAGAATCGGTGGATGTCTCTGTCGGTCATTGGACTCTGTGAAAGTGTTTGTTGTTGGGTGATGGATTCAGAATCGGCGGATGTCTCTCTCCTTGAGTTGGAGTCGTATTGATGTAGGGGTGTCGGAGAAGGCACTGCTGTTGTTGATGGCATAATCAGCTCCCCCTCCCCCTCGACGAGATCCCTTCTCCTCCCGACTTGACTTCTCACCTCCGTATCTGAGGAGAAAATATTTAGACAGATACTCAATGAGGAATTCAACTTTTAACTGTCGACTTTCTCCTTTTTAACGTCCAGGCTAAATCCTCCATCCCTACAACCAGTGTGTGAAATAATATAGAAGAGTGTTAGTTTTAGAAAATTAGAAGAAAACATCAAAAGTTTCTAGGCTGGATCAAATTAACAGGGCAAAGTTATGTGAAATTTTCTAAAACACTAAGATAATAAATTTATTGAAAATTACTTTTGCAAACTACTGAAAAGCCTGTCAGCACTTAAAGAGCCATCAAGGATGGTAGCTAGTGTTTCAAATAAATAACAATTTGTGGAAAATATACTTATAATGTCAATCGCCAAAGAAATCTTTTATCTACAAATGATATGTGATAAATAATGTTCATATCACGACAATGTAATGCAATTTGGTTTCAAAGAGAAGTACCCCTTCGAGAAGCGCGCGCTAAGGGTATCTAAAGTCATATAAACAGAATCCCCTCTTTATTGCACTAAACGTACTACGCAACAGCAAGCATTTTCGAAGTGTGAAGGCTCGTTTCTAGCGCAAGTTGCCATTACAACCCATGTGCTGCATGTGCTTCTCTTGCAAGTTACCCTTGTACAGTAACTTATTAATGTCAATGGCAATTACTATCACTCACCCCATGAATGTAATCTTTGAAGCAAATGTTCGAGAACAAGACTTCTAACTTAAATGAGAATAACCCATTGATCTTGATATTTCTCATTACAGTGAGGTGAGGTGAGGTGAGGTGAGGTGAGGTGAGGTGAGGTGAGGTGAGGTGAGGTGAGGTGAGGTGAGGTGAGGTGGGGTGGGGTGGGGTGAGGTGAGGTGAGGTGAGGTGAGGTGAGGTGAGGTGGGATGAGGTGGGGTTGGATGGGATGGGATGGGACTATGCATTGCTGTGAAACTTGCAAGCAGCAGCTGGTATAAACGCACCATGGGTGGTACAGTGCTGAAATTCAGTATGGTTTGTGAGTGTAGAACAGTACTCTACAGTAGACAAAGTTGCCGAGCTGAGATTCCAACCCCAGACTTCTTCATCCAATGCCAACACGCTAACCACTGCTCTATCCCGCCCTACATGCATGTGTACAAGATGGCTCTCGCTCTTTCATTGTTCTGTTGACACATTACATCCTGTTCATCAGATTTGATCTTCTATTTCTCACTATCCAAGATCAATAACATCCAGCTAAACCTCCTCCCCATGAAAGTACACAAGATCAATAACATCCAGCTAAACCTCCTCCCCATGAAAGTACACAAGATGAATAACATCAGCTAATCCTCCTCCCCATGAAAGTACACAAGATGAATAACATCCAGCTAAACCTCCTCCCCATGAAAGTACACAAGATCAATAACATCAGCTAAACCTCCTCCCCATGAAAGTACACAAGATCAATAACATCAGCTAAACCTCCTCCCCATGAAAGTACACAAGATCAATAACATCCAGCTAAACCTCCTCCCCATGAAAGTACACAAGATCAATAACATCCAGCTAAACCTCCTCCCCATGAAAGTACACAAGATCAATAACATCCAGCTAAACCTCCTCCCCATGAAAGTACACAAGATCAATAACATCCAGCTAATCCTCCTCCCCATGAAAGTACACAAGATCAATAACATCCAGCTAATCCTCCTCCCCATGAAAGTACACAAGATCAATAACATCCAGCTAAACCTCCTCCCCATGAAAGTACCTGTGAGAGTAGTACCTGTCTTCAAACTGGTTCCCTCGACCGCTAGGTTCCGAGGCAGCCCGGTCCAGATTCTGGCGTTCCCGGTGCCGGTACATGCCAGGTTTCGGCACGACACTGCTGCTAGGTTTAGCGCTGATGTAGCCGATAAGCTTGTAGTAGTCCAGAAAGGTCCTCGCTAGGTTCCTGCCTAGTTTCATGTCTTGTACTGGTTAAGGATATGTATTGAAACAGACATTTACACAAACTAGGGTCAAACAATTTGTCATGTAGGTGTAAAGGATTTTAAAATACATGTTCTAAGCTTATATTCTTAGCCGCTACTTTAAACCCGGCACTAATCGGACGCTAGCGTTTATGAGAAGAAATACAGTGTAACTGCATTAAGAACAGTTCTACAGTAGATTTAGTGGAGTTTCTGACAGACCAAGATCATATCTCTTGATCCAAACTCAAACACTCACCACTGCACTGTCCACACAAAAAGGTGGCAAATTATTTTCTCTGAAAATTTATAATCAATATATGAAATAAACATATTTCAATCATTTTGAAGACCTTCAGACAATCTCATTGTCATTCAATGTAATATGCACTTTTTCCATAAACCACATGTTTAATACAGAGTTGTTTTGTTACAATAGAATTTTTTTCATTAAATATTTTTACATTTGACATTAAGTATTCATTAAATCTTCATCATCCATAGGTTACTGACAAAAATGAACACTTCCACATTTTCAAAAGCCAAATATATATTTCTAAGCTAGATTAATTGACAATAAATACAAAACATGAATATCATCTCCTAACCTATAGATCCAGGCTGTGTCTAAAGAGGGAGATATTTCTGGTATTTGTTCAATTGCTTGATGAATAATCCAATGCCACCTCCTGCGACCTGTTAACGTTCAATCAAACATATATCTGAAATAAAACCTCATTACCACGCGTAATTATTGACGAAAGACTATTTTTATATCCTGTCTACCTCATTACAGTCTCTCATCATGGAGAAAAAAACGTGGAAAAGTTTGACAGTTGATTCATGGCATTTTAAAGCAGAATTTGTGCAGCAGAAGAAAGATAATTTGTGTTTATATAACTGTGCGCAGAATATCAGAAACCAAAGTGAACCTGGTTTTATCTTGTTTTATCCGATGTTACACAAATAGCTGTGAAACTCCTGTTATTTGTTTACTTTATATAGAACTGATCTGTCAATCTTTTTCTCTTTCCACCAGTGTTTAGCACAGGAACAAAAACATTTGTGGTGACGAAATTTGCCAGGATATTTCAGTTTGAACATATACACACTACTATACATGATTAATGAGAGGGAGGGGAGAATCACTGCAAACAGAGATGACTGTTCTGTGTAAATATATTCATGACAGACTTACATGTTTCGGCTGTTAGAGAGCATTTGTCAGCGGGTGATATGATACATGATCAAAACAGTTTGATCAAACATAATTCTAATTCTAATTCTAATGGCTGCAGAATTAACCATTTGAAAACATTTTGCACATTCATTTAAAAGGTAGAAGAACAATCGGTGCTACAATTATGAAAACCTTGCTACGGTGAAACAAGACTCTATAGATTAGTTAACTTGCTAGCCCCGGTTTGGTCCGGGACGGCCATAAACAATTCATAGGTGTGTGCCCGCGAAGGCCGGAATCCGTACTTAGACTTTTCCGAGTGGCTTCCATGCAAGGTGTATGGTGTAGCGAGATGAGAGACAACCTGTCTTCGTGCCTCGCTCCATGAGAAGCTCTGTATCAATGCCTCGCAGTTCACTACGAAAACGGGTCTTTTGTCAATGTTTGGTCGAAATGTCCAGCAAAAATAACACCAAATTGCATGTGCATTGTTGACCCGTAATGCATCGATAATTAGCTTTACAAAAGGCCAATTTTGTCGGGCTTCAGTCCTGATGAGCTAAAAATACAAGCTTACCTTTTTGAGAGGCATGTACAACCATACGACACACAAACGAAATAATCAACATTTTTACATCAGATATAGTTCGAGGTTAGCGTTTATTGGAAAGGTCAAATAATATGACCATATTTGGGTCAACATGTGCTTATTTGTCAATTGGTTCGAGATTATGATTTCTTGTGTGATGAATTGAACGACGTAAGTACATGTTTGCAGAGCCGCATCATAAATGTTCTCAGTACTTGCGATTTTATTTGTGGAAATAAAGACAAACTTTACATTGCAATAGAAATATAACTAAAGGTCGCATTCTAATAATTTTTTCTAATAATCAATGTGAAGCCAAACATCTTCTCTTCAATTCCATATATAAATGAATAAATTTTCTCGTTTTTTGATTACGATTTTATATGGCAAGAATTAAAGATAATATTTCTAAAGTAATAGAAACAATTTGGAAAATAATAGAAAATTCCTTCAAAGTTGCGCATATGAATCAACCATTTGTGTACGGTTGCCACGAGCTGGAATTGTATATAAAGCCTGTGTATAGTCCATTTTCGCGATGTAGACATGATATATTTTATAAAAACGGTACTTGGTTCGCCGTCTGGAATATTCCGTCAGGGGTGCCAATTAGTGCTTTAGCCAAAATACGGCTGCAAGCTAGATGGTCAGAATATTCCGCCACAGGGGCTAAAAGGGGTAAAATAGAAATATGTGAATGAATAATTATTTGTAGTATTAATTTATTATTCTACCAATATAATTTAACTTATTATCATGAAGTTGTAGATTTGTTAAACATACATCATTTTTTACAATTCACATACATAATACATACATCCTCTGACAAAATTGTGATACACCATTTGTATCGCCTCTACGTGATACAAAAGTATTTGTATACAAGTTTGTTACAGCTCTGATATTTTACATTTAACTTTCAAATCATATAAAAAGGTATTACATAGTAAAGAACATGAAGATTTTTGAACTTCTTAGTTGTAAGTACATGCTTACTCCATGAACAGTGATTCAGTTTTGCTTTTCTTTATAAAAGATGCAGTTTTGCATCAGCTTTCATAATAGCCAACACATTTTTTCCAAGCTTTCCTACAAATAAAATTTCTGCCATTAAATGGGCATTTCATTTTTTCAATATTTTTTTTCTTAAAATATTCTCATAGTTTACATTCAATACATTCAAATATACTTGTTAAATTGCATTATATGAGTCTCTATATATCATATCAAATTTTGCCTTCAGTGTAAATCAAATCTAAACAGCTATCCCATATAAAAAACAGCTAGCAGCAAATGGACAATTTCTGTTTCTAAACATTTAATAGTTCCATAAACTTATATACACTTTTTACATTACATTTGCAAAAACCCATTAATGATTCAATTTCGAATTCTGCTATATATTAATCTTGCTAGCGATATAGAACTAATGTGCAAATTATTTTTGTAAACATTCTCACATTTTTAAAATCTAAATACACTTTTAACGTTACATTTGTATGTATCATAAGCTCTATATTTATAAAAAATTTAGCCTTTTATATAACATTTTAAAATCTGGTAAAGAGCAAAGCGATGAATTTGCTACAACATTAAAAGTGCAACTCATATTTCAAAACATTTCACAACTTATTTATTGGACATTGATATCTTTAAACTAAAACTAGGTTCTTATTATCTGAAATTTCCATATCCATTTCACTGCATGCAGCTCGTACACATAAAATGTATACTAACATCATTTAAAAATGTTATTATAGAAAAATCTCTCCTAAAAGAAAAACACAGTTATTTTATAATTTAACCAAAGTGTAGAAATATGCATCACACTTCTTGCGGTGCGTCTGACCAATATACCATGACATCCAAAATTGTCAGAAACTTTACATCTTCAGCTAAAAACAATGTTGATTTATAACATATTGGATATTTTAAGCTCTAAATTAATATTGAAAACTTGTTTGAGTAACATTAAAAAAAAAATCTATTCGCCATCATCTCTAGATTGGAAATGAGAATTGTAAAAAAAATACTGATGGCCAAACACATTTGCATTTTTAATAGCGGAAATCAAGCTAAACTCGCTGCATCAATGCTTTTCAGAGATAGTCATCGTAAAACTTTGTTGTTGCGAGATTAAAAAAATAAATTAATTTGATTAATGAATTTTTTCAAGCAGATGACTTTACGAAAGTTAATTACATTTTGATTGAATCTTAGCCTTGGATCAATCAAGTCAATATCTTGATGCAGATAGGGCAAAGACTGATTATATCACTTGGATTGACTTGAAGATTGAAATCTGATCCCTTTACCTTGCTAACCAGAAACAGACAGAAGACTGCGGGAGAATCGATTCTGTGTCTTCGAGACCAGTTATTTTGACCACTACTAGAGTCCAGGCTTGAGATCATGAACAATCTTAGCTAGCATATCTCTTTTACCAACATCTTGCTCTTTGTGAATTTGGAATAATTAAATGTATTTTAATGTCAACCTTATAATTTAGTTCCTCATTGTTAGCTAAAGGATGACATAAGTTAACAAATGGTAAAGGCTGAGCAATATTTGAGATAATATAGCCACAATTTGTCTTCAGTGGTTCATGTTCCCAAAGCCTGATCTATTCACTTGTAGAGTTTATTTTGTAGCATAGTTTTTTCAATGAATCGGAGACAAAGCTCTATCCCAGACCTATTGACCATGATTTCAAAGAATATTCTTTAATATGAACCACTGCAAAACCTAAATCTAAAATATTTGAGATTTAGTTAATTGACTCCTTCATCAGTCTGATGAAGGAGTCAACCGTGCACATGGAACAACATTTTTCTGCCTATTTTTGTTGGCGGATTTTAGCCTAGGTTGATGGCGGATCTTTCCTATCTCTTTAGAAAACAAGATTATTTCAATTTTCTATATCACAATTTTAGTCTGTTATTTCATACATTCTTTCTATTTAACATTTTTCTTTTTTTTAATAATTTGTTTTATTTGTTCAGTTATCTCAATCGTCAATTAATAGAATGTTTTGAGGGAAAAATAATTAAGAATTGATTCTCTATCTTCTAAACTAGTCATTCTTACCATAACTGCTACAATCTACTGAGCTTAAAGTGTACACTCAGTCCTTGTTGACAAATAACTTGAAATTTAAATCTAATATTTATGTAGTATTTCAGCTTTCATGTCAAATCCATCAAAATTTTAATTAAATGAAAGTTACAAATAATGTTTCTAAAATCTTCTTTAATGTTCGAACACATAATCATTAAAAGTAAATTTAATAAAATTTAATCAAATGATTTCTGAACCATGATCTTTAAAATGTTTTGATGTGAATTTCATGAATTTTAAGGTGAGGTGAGGTGAGTTAGGGTTTAACGCCGCTTTCAAGAGTATTTCACTTATATCGCGGCTGCTAGTATTACGGCAGGGAGAAAGCCCGCAACGCCATGTGGCTATGCATTGCGGTGAAACCTGCGAGCAATGGCTGGAACTAGCGAACCATGGGTGGTACTACGCTGAAATTCAGTGTAGCATTGCACCCAAACCTTACTGCGTGTAGAACAGTTCTCTACTGCAGACAAAGTTGCCGTGCCCCTGGCGGGATTCGATTCATGAATTTTAAACCAGCTGCATATTTTCATAATTTCATAATATTAACTATTTGGCATTCAACTGCTCTCCCTCACTAAGTAGAAAGCAAACCTTACTAAAAGTCAGTCAGCTGAAACCTTACATAATGCTGATAATTCTGAGCTGAGATATGTTCACAAATTCTAGATTTACTAGATTAAAAACTAGATTTACTGCAAGGAAGAAAGCCTGCAACCCCACTATCTGTATATGTTGAAGTAGAACCTGCATATGCCAGCTGAAATACAAGGACGATGGATGCTATTGCATTGAATTTCAATGAAGCCTTGCTGCATGTAGAACAGTTGTGTTCACCTGATGAAGTTGCCAAGACCATGGGAAGATTTGAACCACAGACTTCTGTTCAAAAGCAGAAAGCGCTAACCCAAAGCACTATCTAACTCTTCCACCAACAGGAATAGTTCTGATTATAAGCAAGAATGTTATGGCACAAAATAGCCGAGCATAATAACAAAAGGTACAATTTCAGTAATTGTTAATGCATCCATACAAACATTAAGAAAAATATTGTCAACTGTTCACTATTTATTCCCTTGAAATGAAATTGCTTCAGACTGACTGATGGACAATGTCACAGCTATACCCCATGTTATTACCAAAAACGTAAAACATAAGCAGTGTAATATATATTCATAAAAGCTAGCACAAGTGCAAACTTTTTGCTTGTAGCAACTATTGTATTCCTTTTTTTTCTTCTTTTTTTTATTTACATTTCCATACCTTTCAAATATAGCAACAGTAATGTGCATATTGTAAATATGTAACAAATATGGCATTTCATTTATTATACATGACTTTTAAAGAGCATATGTAGAGTTGACCAGAATGTATGAAAATTTGCATATTTACAATTTGAAAATGCAATTGTTTTTGTTATTTGGTAATAGTTAATAATATCTTGCTGCAATAATTCAATAATTTGGTTTAAGATTTTTGATATTGCATTTATAAAGCATTGATTTTGTTTTGAGTAGTATCTTGATTGTGATAAAACAATTGAACATCAATGATGTTTACTGTGAAGATGTCGATGACCAACTGAGTACTGCAGAGACAAAAGGATACATCCCTCCTCGGTGTAGGGCATAGCCTGTCCAGTAGTGCTGGTCTGGTAGCTGAAGAAGGACACCTCCAGCGTGTAGCAGTGAGCGTTGTCATCCATACACCCGCCCAGCGTCCTGAAATATACACTGTTGTCGTTAGTTACATGCAGTCACTATCGGCTTATTTACTGTAATACACATAAGCAACCACAACCTACAGATTCAGGTATATACACCCCTCTCGCCTTCCTTTCCTCCAACTTAACGATAACTGTAAAGAAAAAGCAATGACACTAATGTGTCTAATGCTAGGCAATGCTTGACATTAAAGTAAACTGTTTAGCTTAACTTGATAGCATTTGTGAATGTATATATGCCAGTAATGGATTTTCTTAAAAGCATTTTTAAAACCCATGTTTGAAAGATTGTTTTTTTTTGTACCAAATAGAGTGTAACTTTATTGTTTTGAATTTCATCTTGACAAAATTAATTTGCTCATACATAGCTTAACTTAATAGCATTTGTGAATGTATATCTGTGCCAGTAATGGATTTTATAAAAAGCATTTTTAAAACCCAAGTTTGAAAGATTTTTGTTTTTTGTCCAATAATGTAGTGTAACTTTATTGTTTTGAATTTCGTCTTGACAAAATTAGTTTGCTCACACTGAACAGTAGATATAGTTGTACATTTCCCAGTGAATTGAGATTGCAGTAGAACGTTATTTGTCCTTTCAGAGGAGTGAATAGTGACAGGGGCATACAGGCTATATAGTCATGATATGTGAAGATTAGAAACATCATCAATATGATAAGTCTGTAACATCTATAAATTGTCAATCAAAGTGAATGAGTTTAGGTTCCTTCTTTTGAATAAATGCAATCCACATAACAAATAAGATATATGAAAAGTGCAAATCCCACACTCTCCTCTGTATATATCTGGCAATAAGTTAATAACCCCATAATATTGCCCATATCCACTCATGTCATAAATAAATGATTTGCACTAAGTGCATGTATAGAACTGATAAATGTTACGAGACTTGTACGTACAACCTATTAGAGTATGTAACAGAGTATGTGATATTGACTTGACAGTTTTAACGAGGTCTTGGCCTGAACATGCTTCAGTATACGGCAAATATTACATTTCACAATGTTTCTGACAACTTGTTCACAAAATCACATCAGCCTTTTGCCCTCTTTCCAACAATCTGTTCAACTGTGGAATGTGTTTTTGACACTTTTCTTGAAGGATTAAGGTTCAAAACTTTGCATCTCCATGTTTTGACAGTAAGTCGATTCTAAAGTTATGAAAAAGACCTCTTGAGCCCCTCTCCAAGTTGATGACGTTTCCATAAACCGTGTTCAAGTCATTTTGGACTCTTGCTCAACAGTTTCTCTTTTACAAGCTGACATTTTGCTTTAATAAGTTTTGAGGCATGACATCTAAGAGGAAAGAATGAAGTATTTATTTTGAACAGGCAAATTCTGACATAAAATCATTTGTCCCACTCGCCTAGAGGTGAATCAAATTTTCAAAAGATTGAACTTCTGAGAGAGAGAAAAAGAACAATAGGGAAGTCTTTCATCTCAGTTTCTGACATCAAGTTCAAAGATGTGAAAACTCTTCTTTTCTTTTTTTGCAAGATTTTCTGGGGAAATAGTGATAAATTATGGACTATGCAAACACATGTAATGATGTGCTTCAAGTACATTTTGAATGAGAGATTGTTTTGAAATGATTTTATACAAACGAAGTATTGACTGTTGTAGCATTTACATATAATAAAATTAAGACAAACAGTTCACAATTATATATTAGTTGAACCATGGTACATTGCTTTCGCTTACGTACACTATACACAAATCATAGGTACGGTATCACAACTACCAACTGAAGCTCAGCATTTCATCCATACATATTTGATATCAGAGTATCACAATAATCACAATAAAAACATCTTATAATTTATAAAAGGTTTCTGTTTATACATTATGATAAAAATGAGGGTGTTCTTTTTCCATACATCTCAACATTATGCCAGATGGTACCAGTGTTAATACAAATATCATTCTAAATATTATTCATTAAGATTGAAAAATAAACAGCAACAGATGGGACAAAATTATTTTGATACATAAAGTTACATTTCAATGAAAAGCGTATGTAAATATTTCGATGAATTCACTTTTATTATATATGATATGTAAATAAATGCTATACCACAACATTCCCATAACACCCAAAACTTGCAAAACGTTTCCCTCATAAATACAAAGGGTTAGAGAAAATCAATCTTTATTTTTCCACTGCTGATATTTGCGAGTTCTCTTTTAGAAAAACAGTATACTCAGAAAGAAATATTTAAAAACTATTTTGAAAAGAACTGCAATTGGAAGATGATAATAGTTTCTGCTGAAACTTTGAAAACTTGTCATTGTAATAATAGTCGTCGGTGGTCTGCGAGTGAATGTAATTCAATACACATAAAACTTCCTTGTCGAAATGCACAAAATAATTTTGTTTTCTCCCTAACTTTTTGCATAAGCAGTAGTTAATAAACAATTTTACAATCAAACTAATCATATGTACTTCCAACATATTTCGGGCAGTCACAAGGAATATGTTCCATTTTTCTAAATTTGATATACATTTCAAAATTGAAAATGAGCAGTGTTAATATGAATTATTGGTTTTTGTTTGTATCAACCTTTTCATTTCAATTTGAATTTCATAATTGAAAATAAATTTGAATAATACTTGACCACTTATAGTTTCAATATTAACAATATTCAAAATTATTTAAACAAACTATCAAAAAGGAATAATTCAAAAGAAAATATTTAAATTTCGGATACTTATTTTAGCTTAATTTTAGAATTGTAAATTTCAGTTTTTTTAATATACTTAATTTTAGAACTCTTCACCCCATACTCCCAAAAAAAAACCACCCAAAAAACAAGCTATTCTATTGAAAGTGCTAATTCTATTTAGCTACCTCCCTAAACAGACTTTAACCTTAGTGCACACAATAAATAATCTATATTCCGATTTAGATAACTAGTGGTTCAGATACCAGAATCTGACAGCTTTCCCCTATGGACAATGGTACAATGTGGGCGATGGACTGATTTCCCTGGGGGTGGGGGATGGAGGGGACAAATCGTAAGGAGAGGGGCTCGGATGATATTTAGGGATGACTTATTTCAATTTCTTATTTCCAAAATTCTATTTCAAGATTTACGATTTGCTGGGTTTTTTTCTCATCTTTTATTCATATCAAGAACATGCATGAAAATGTTGGAGAGTGGCTGATCCTATCCTAGCAGGAGAACGAAGGGACAACTTCATAAAGAGGAGATTTAATAAGTTAATTGTTTTGCAGCTTGAATTTCAAATAGGTCTACTATATAGTTCTGGATTAATTCACTGTATTTACTTGTATGGATAAGTTTAGAGGAGAAGTGAAGTTAAAAACTAATGCTGTATTCAATGTTCAGTATCAAGTGTCAGTAAATCTAATGGTTTTTGGTGTTTTTTTGCAACCTCTTATACATGTATACAGCAGCTAAACTGATTCACAATGAGAGGGAATCAGTCTTACCTAATACAATGAGGGAGGGGAAATGGAGAGAGGAAGAAAGATATCATATTTAAGGATGATATTATATATTTTCTGAATAACAGATGAGGTGATTTGGGGTTTTAAGCCGCTTACAAGTTAATTTCACTTATATCACGACTGATAGTATTATTGCAGGAAGAAAGCCTGCAACTACATTAGGTATGTGTTACGATGAAACCTGCGAGCATCGGCTGGAACTAGCAAACCATGAGCATTGCACCTGAACCATACTGCATGTATATAGTTCGTCCTTCAGATATGAAGATGACCAAGACTTTACTTGTGTGTGGGGTAATGACTGATTAGACCGATTCTCGCAAGGAATGACCTGTTGCAGATTTGACAGAGAAAGTTGGAAAGCTGGCTGTTGGAGGATAGCGAAGAACTTTGTTTGGTCTTGCGAGCATGGAGTTTATTTTTGGCCTCTTGAATTCTCTTCTCAAGTCTTTGACACCTTGCTTGATTGAAGAGTGCCAGTGTGATCGGTCTCTTGAGTCGGAATCCCAAGTTGAGGGGTTTAGGTTGCAGCTCTTGAATGTTGCCTTGAGGCTGTCCTTGAACCGCTTGCGCTGACCTCCGTGTGACCTTTTGCCTTTGCAGAGTTCCCCAGGAGTCGCTTTGGTATGCGCTTGTCTTGACGTTCGACTCACCATCTCAGCTGTGCAAGTCTTATTCTGGCATGGATGCTGATCAGTTCAGCTCTATGAAGAACCTCTGTTTCGGGAATTTTGTCCTGCCACTTGATGTTGAGAAGTTTCCTTAGACATCTCATGTGGAAGGCATTGAGTTGCATTGTGTGTCGACTGTACACAGTCCATATGTTTCACAGGCATATAGCAATGAGGGCAGGACAACAGCACTGTAAACTTTTAACTTGGTCTTCAGGGTTATTCCATTGCGTTCCCACACAGAGTCATGGAGCCTGCCAAAAAGCAGCACTGGCACGGGCAATCCTGTATTGCAACTCCTCGTCAATGTTGACAGAGCGGGATAGAGTGCTGTCGAGGCAAGTATAATTGTCAGCAACAGATAGCTTTGCTCCGTTTACTTGTATTGATGGCTCATTGTATGGCAGGCCTGGTGCTGGCTGGAACATCACCTCTGTTTTCTAGATGCTGATTGTTAAACCAAAGTCCTTACAACCCATGGCAAAGCAATCCATACTTGATTGCATTTCAGCCTCCTCCAGTGCATTTAGTGAGCAGTCATCAGTGAAGAGCTGGACATCCTAACTTTGACAAGATTTTCCACAGACCTTCTTGACTCACGTTGTGTTCTTGACATTTCTCCTGCAGTTGACAAGCAGCAAAAACATGTCTACCGTGCTGCGACCACTTCTGAAACCACACTGGCTTTCAGGTAACTGTTGTCTGTTGCCTTTGCGCTTGTTTATCGCTTTTGCTACTTCTGCCTCAGAAGGTGGATTGTTGAGTGAGTGATTGATTCAAACTTGAGGGAGACGTTCAATGGCCGCATCGTTGATGGCTGATGGACAGTTTAGAACTCAATGGAAGTTTTCGGCCGTGATCAAAGACTTGCCATCAGCATTGAGAAGTGGCAAAGATCCTGATGATGTTGGGCCATCAGTGCACTGTAAAGTTATTGCTGTCATTCCTGTCTGTATAAGATTGAATTTCTTCTGCTTTGTTTCTCAACCATGTGTCTTGCATCTGGCGTTGTTTGCGTTGAACTGTAGATTTTGTCTCTTTCAGAGCTGCCTGACAAGAGACAAGCTGGGTTGTTGAGGAGAGCTTTATGGAGTCTGTGTTTCTCCTCCAGTAGGTTGATGATGTGCTCATTGTTGTCATAAAACAGTCTTTATGTTTCCTGACAGTTGGACCCACTTAGTCAAGTGCTGTTGTCCTCTTCAACGTCATCAGTTTGCTCCAGCAAGAACAGTTTGACAGAGAGCTGTTCTGTGAGAGTCTGTTTAGTTAAAGGGGTTGATAATTTTTGGATGTCAAGTTTGGTTCCTTGAGGACTCCTATGTTGTTTGATTTTGAGGTTGAGCTTGGAGATGAGAAGTCTGTGGTCAGTCCAACAGTTCGCTCCACACACAGCCTTGGTGATGCATATATCTTGACGAAACTCCTGTCTGACGATAACATAATCAAGTAAGTGCCAATGTTTGGAACGTGGGTGCATCCAGGTGGGTTCTGTTGCGTTTTGGGAGGTTAAAGGCTGTGTTGGTGATCAGTAGCTTGTGTTTGGTGCATGTTTCAAGCAAATGGGAGCCATTGCTATTGCAGTTTCCAATACCATTTTTGCATGTAGAACATTTCTCTACTGCAGATAACTTACCGAGCCACTGGCGGGATTCAAACTATGGACCTCTTGATTCGAAGCCGAACGCACTAACCATTGCACTATCCCACCCCCTTCTGGATAACAACTTCTTTATTGTGAACATTGGGAGAATTACTAATGTGTTGTGTATGTTTACAATAAAGAAGTTGTTATTCCAAAAATCTTGTTTACTTTTTCCAAATGCCCTTCAAAGACTGATTTTATTATAAATTACGAAATCATGTGAATAGAAAGTATATTTGATGTTCTCTATATATAAAGAATCTTGTTGAAAATGTGGTTGATGGTCTTATTTCCCCAGGAAGCAAGGAGGAGTCATTTCACTTTTGAGATTCAACTAAAGATAAATAATTCAATTAGGAACTCTAATTTTTGTTAACAAATAGAATGTAACACACAATGTGAGTGAAGGTCTGATTTCCCTGAGGGGAGAGAATACAGAACACAAGTTGAGAAGTAGGAGGGAGGTCAATACTTTGAGACAACCCGTTTCATTATCAACTTGCTGGATCAAGTATCTTTATCATGTACCTTTTTCCCAATTTTGTGCAAAAATAATAGGTTTGAAAGATGGAAAACTAGTAAAAGAGTTATGTTTTTACAATAATAACAAAATAAATTCAAAGTTGAAGGAAATGATATTTATTCATACATATTTATGGATGACCCATTTTATTTTCAATTTCCAGATCCATATATCCACAAGTGATTTGATTTTGTCCCCCTTTTTTAAAAATGAATTACTTGACAAAAGAGAAAGCGACAGCATGATATCCATAGGGGCCAGGACACCACTCTGGGATCAAAAAAGCTATTGGAAAAGCTATTGGAAAATTACTCAGGTGTACAGGGACATAATGGGAATCACATTTCAATTCTCAAAATCAAACATCTGAAGATAATTGTGAAAATTGAATGTTTCTCATATCCAACAACAAAACTGATAGAAGATGTGATGGGGCTTGAGATAAAGGATGGGAGGTGGAGGTTGGATGAGAGTGGATCCCAGAATAAAAGGGGCTAGCCTTTTTAGTCACTGTTACTGAGTTGTGATACCTGTATAATTGCCAATCAAAGTAGTCTGGGGCTAGTGAATTCAGCAGCTTGAGTGTTGAATCAATTTTTTAATTGCAAAACAAAATGTACAAAAAATATCATATATTTGACTTATCAAATAAAATTTAAAAATTTGAATTAAAAGTAAATTCAGCATACGTTCATATTGTCTTAATGAGGATATATGACCTTATAGACATTTTTCAAATATCATAAATATATATACATATATTTATTAATTATTAAATCAAATTTAGAATTAAATTAAAAGCAAAGGTCAGCTTTCTTTGATACTTTCCTAATGAGGTTATATATATAAGACCTTATAACCACATTTCAAACATCATCTGTCTGAAGATAAAATGTTCAACAAGTAATGACTTTCTTTTTTCAGCCCCACTAATTCTAATAAAACACATCTCTACATCCACTTTCAGCTTTAACAGCTAAACTATCTGTATCCATTTGCAAAATAGCATGTTATGGCCACTGCTCCATTTATTCTCTTAAAACAGGATATTTGAAAGAAGCCTTTTCAATTCGACATTTCCTGCAAAGTATAAATCTAATTTGGAGTCAGTACTTACACTACAGACATAAAATGCGATGCCATAACCATTTGGACTCTACTTACATTAGGGAGTCTACGGAATATGAATATTCTGGTCTAGATGGGTCGTTTTCCTGTCTGACTCCACTATCTCGGCAAATATTGAGACATTTCGTGTGACCACCACTATCAAACTAATAACCGTGATAAACAAAAATATTTCCCTAAAGGCAAGCAGCATTGAAATTAAACAGTTAAAGGGTTGACAGGCTACCATTTTCATCTGGGGTCAGACTAGGTTGCAGAGAAATGCTTTTCATAGAACTGTAGCACAATGGTAGCATGGCCATCAACACGGACTGGCAAAGAAAGCTCTCATCAAATGAGGACTTGCGAAATTAGAAAGAGAGGGGGGGATAATATTTGGGGGGAGCGGTTCTGCTGACCTTGCTGAAAGATTCATCTTGGACAATACTGTTGATGGATGGGGATGGTCGCCTATTGGTCGGGGGTTTGGGGTACGGGGTGATCAGCGCAGAGGGAATATCGGGGTATTGAAGATGCCCATGGTTATCCTCTATAAAATATACGCAGTCCCCTGATTTTTCTGCATAGCATAATTAGGTTATTTAATTTTGTGTAGGTGGAGGATTGGAGAAGTCATATGGGGATGGAAGAAATTGGGAGTCATTAGCTCTATAGCTTATACGGTTATGTTGAAATATTACATGTTTAGATAATAGGTTTTTGAGCATTGTGTTCGGTCCATCATTAAATATACAATTTATTTCAGCATATTAGTGTTTTAGTTGTTAAATGAAGTTTTAAGGATGACTCTCTCACACTCTCTCTTGTTTGCTCAAAAACATCTCATGTATTCTGATAGTCCTTAACGGCATTAAGAAGGTCAGAAGAAATTGAGGGAAAGAATTTACAAAAAATATCAGTTGTTAATAAAAACTGACACATTAGTTAATATCATATACTGTATAAACAACTATAATATATTTCTGGTGAAGGGATTAAAGATATTAGGTTTAGATGTGATGTTGAGGCGGAGGAGAGTCTATTGGTTGTAGGAATAAAGAAACGATGGAGATGCTCTATTTAGAAGTAGGAAGATTCATCAACTTGGGGGAGGTTGGAGGTGGAGAGTTGGGACTGGGGGAGAAGAGAAAGGGGGAATAGGAGAGGGGAGGAGGGAGGATAAATCTATTGAATATGCTGGGAGATTCACTTCATGGCTTCATATGAGACTGGTTTCTTCTTGATGAATATGTTTCTCCTCGTAATCAAGTTCCTGCATAAAGTATGATTTTCTGGTGAATCACACTCGTAAATTAGCAGAGCCTTTCAGTTTGCTTTCTAACTCGAGGTGTTTGTTATTTAGCTAAGAGCTGTTCGGATTTATTACAATTTCAGTGCCACATGCCTCTTAGTTCAACATTAATTGGCACGTAAAACATTTATTCACTTGTCCAAGCTGGTACATATATTTTCTTAGAAGGAATTTACTCGACAGAAATTAAGAGTCACTCCTGAAATCCAAAATCAATTATCTTCATCTTATATTGAAATGAACATGCAGCAGATTAATTAATCTGTAAGGCCAAGCTCACTGACTACTGTTGACACACACAAACAAAATGTTGTAAAAAATTTTTTTACAACAATCAATTAACAAAATTAGTTTGACTTTCAGACAGTGTGAAAAAAATCCATGACTATCAGTCAGACACTGAATAGAATTTTGAAGCCCTGGATGAAAGCCATATTTTACTTCCTTGAAGGTTCTATATTACCATATCCTATTCTCAATTTTCCTTGTCGAAACATTAATTTTACACCTTTTGATAATATTGTTATAAATATACCATTTTGAACTAGATGAAGACCTTATTTTATACCAAATTCTTAATATTTCATTATTTTTTTCATTTTACAAATTCAAATCATCTCTAGTGAAACATCATTTTTACACGATTGTCAAAATATTTACAATCTATGATACTTTAACATTAACAAATGCATGCATTACATAGCAAGGAATTCCTTGGTTGCTAGGCAACATTTATGAAACATAATCCAGTAATCATGGAATATGTTGAAAGATGATAAAACATCCCAAAAGTCAACAAAGTGGGAGTGTTTTCTCTGATTCTCCAACATGTTTCGATGTCAGGCGGTGATGATCTTATCAAAAACTTCCAGTCAAAAACTAACCATTGAAATGAGTTTGAAATGTTTTTGTGAAGTTTTAATCAACATTTTAAATTGATTTCAAAATAAGGAACTGTACTCAGCATTAGTTTTGGTGTTTGTTTTTCCGTATATTTCCCAGCGCAAAATTATTAGCTAACAATTTTTTGCATATGCACTTTGTTGAAAATCTTTTTAATAAACATAACCAAGTCTTAAAACTGACGTACATTCTTTTTAAATTCTTTTCACAAACATCCATCATGTGTCAAATTTGATGAATAAATTCAAAACTTTAACAAGTTGTCAAAAGTTTTGTTCCACAAATCATATGAATGAAAACTCAAGTTGTATAGCATTGTCTTGGTGAAAATTCAATTTATTTTACTCAGCTTACTTTTCTAATTTTAAACTCTTTTTGTACTTTATATCCAATTTACTCACCAAACTTTAAGCAAAAACTATATGATTAACAACTATTAAATCTTTTTTCAAATTTTCAAAGAAAGTAATTTCTTCAGTTCTGTATTTGTAAATCTATGATGACACAATCATTAAACAAATTGGTTCTTATCTCCCTGGTGGGGACAGATAACAAAAGTAAACTGATGTAGAGGAAGAAAAACCTGACATAGTGTTATGATTCCAGAAACTGGAAATCAGGCTGGATTCAGAGAACCTCAGAGTAATTGTCACCAGACATGGCCTCTTTCTTGGACTTTCTGTGACGTGGTATAGTTCCTTTAAAATAACACCACAGATTGTGTCAATGTATAGTTGTGCAGGGGTTTATGGTTATATCCATGGCACCTATAAACGCCACAACTAAAATAAGTTTGATATGATTGCATAATCTTCATCAGATTAGTACAGTTGTATTAGGTAAAGAATTTAAAGAAATTCATAAATTATAATTTTTGTGATTCAGCACTGCACCTCTCCTCATAGTGTTCAAGAATCAGATGAATAGTTTTCTGTAATCAGTCGGACAACTTAAGTTTTAAAAAATGTCATAGAAAAAATACAGAATTAAAAAAAATATATAGATATTATTTTTAAAATCGCGTGTAATTTGGCACTGTACGTCTCCTGGTCTTGTAGAAGATAAATTTGTGCAAAATTTGAAAAGAATCGGATGAGTAGTTTTTCTCAAATCAGCAAGACAAAAAATGTCTTCAGAAGGATGAAATCCTTATTCAGTATTACTGTCTACCCCTGGACCATTGGTAGGGGGTATAATTACAGCGTTCTTAATAAGTGGCTCTTCTCAACCATAATTATTCTCCAGGTGACAATTAATTCATCCCAAAAACTATGTGTTCATCATCTGGGATATTTTCAATGTTGTTAAAATCTAAATATTTTAGATATTTAAAAATACTTACCCTACTTTTACTAGTGCATATTACCTATATGATCCGATGAAGGATTGAAAACGTGACTGAGACAGGATCCTAACGTAACTGTAGTGAAGTGTAGACAGACTGGCTCTAGGGCACGTCACTACCCGGAAGTGTAGTGCAATCCACATAGCTGCGTGCGCAGTGATATGAAAACCTCACATTTCCTAGAGTCAGTCCGAGCGAGGTCCTAGATGCGGGGAGGTAGTTGATCCAACGATGGGTGGGTATAAACCCTAAAAGTAGGGTAAGTATTTTTAAATATCTAAAATATTTAGATTTTAACAAATTTTTAATACTTACCCTACTTTTACTAGTGCATGTTGATTCGACAGTAGGACGGAGGGAAAGGACCAACAGCGAGGACCCCCAAAAGCACTAGTAATAGCAGGACGTGGCAACTGAGCGGAATCCTACAAACAGGAAACCCAAATCAGAAAATGAAACCACAAAAAAGGATTAAAGGAGAGATCTCGACGGTCCGAGAAATAGTCCTAAATCCACCAAGAATAACTCACCTACGACGAGGAGGGCACAGTGAGCTGCTGCGCCACTACGAGAGGTCCAAACGACTGGAGGCCTTGTACATCCTCCACGGAGACATCTCTCAGATAATGACTCGCAAACACCGTGTTAGATTTCCAAAAGCAACCCTTCATGATGTCAGGCACGGAACAGTTCCTGTGAAGTGCCATTGTTGAAGCTAGAGCTCGAATCTCATGCGGGTTGTTTGCGCAGGGGTGAGGAATTCCTGCTGCATCGTAAGCTGTCAGGATAGTTGCCCGAAGCCATAAGGCCAACGTGTTCCGGTTTACCTCTCCCTTAGTCATAGAAGAGAAAGGAATGAACAACCTCTTCCGCCCAGCCCTCTTGTCAGTAGACCGGGAGATGTATTCCTTCAGGGCACGGACTGGGCACAAAGAGAGTTCTTCAGACTCTGACTCATCCACAATCGAAGACAACGGCGGAATCACAAACGCTCTATCAGGTTGACCAGGCAGTTGGTTTTTCGCGACAAAATCCCACAGCAAACCTAGATGCACTGAGCCATGACGCCGTTGCTCGAACCGGACCCTCGTAACATCAATAGCGTGTAGTTCACTCACTCTGGCAGCTGTTGCCAAAGAAAGTAGGAACGCCGTCTTCCTGGAGAGGTTCTCAAAAGAGGCCTCTGACAGAGGTTCATATGGAGCTCCACGAAGGTTCTTCAGGACCAGGTTCAGATCCCAAGCTGGAGGGCGAAACTTGACTTTCTGGTCCTCCAGCTTAAAGGACTTCAGCATGGCTATCAGTTCCGGAGTTTTAGAAATCTTCCTGTCTGTTTTAACAGCGAGAACTGAATTGAGGGCCGAAAGATAGGTAGAAATCGTTCCACCCTTGAGGTGCCTCTTCGATCGAAGATGGAACAAAAAATCTGCCAGAAACTGTGGTGAAGCTGACAAAGGATCTTGCTTATGGGATCTGCAAAAATTCTCAAACGACAGCCACTTATCATCATAAAGGGCTCTAGTTGAAGGCCGATGTGCTCCAGTAATAGCGCTGGCTACAGGCGCTGAGTACCCCTTATCCCTTAGAGTCTTCTGCAGATGGTCCAAACGCACAGATGAAATCGTTGCGGGTCTGGATGTAACTGCCGACTGTGAGGATGCAGAAGGAGGTTTGGCCACGGGGGCAACGGGTTTGGTTCTCCTTCTGCTAAAAGACGAAGTTCTGGAAACCAAGTTCTGGCCGGCCAAAAGGGCGCGACCAAAAGCAGATTCATCATCTTGGTCTCCCTGATCTTGGCCAGAACCTTTGGCAACAGAATTGGAGGTGGAAACGCGAACGCGTCCAGACCGTCCCAAGACAGGGACAGAGCGTCCACTACCCACGCCATCGGGTCTGGAAGGGGAGAGACATAAGTTGGCAACTGGTTGTTGAATCTTGTGGCGAACAAATCCATCAGAGGACGATGGTGTTGCTGACAAATCAGGGTGAAAGCTTCCGGGTTGAGCATCCACTCTGTTGGTGATGGCTTGTCCGGTCTGGACAGAGCGTCTGCCAATATGTTCCTGCAACCCGGGATATGACGAGCCCTGATCAAAACGTGGTTGGCGTCTGCCAACTCGAACAGTTGGAAAGTCTGCTTCAATAACTGGCGCGACCGAGTCGTCCCCTGGAAATTGATCAGGTAAACCACTGTCGAGTTGTCCGAGGCTATACGAACCCGAGAGCCTCTGAGGACTCCGATCCAATGCTCGATTGCTAAGATGACTGCCTGCAACTCGAGATTGTTGCTGTGCCAACTGACTTGATGTTGCGCCCACAACCCTGCTGCCGTCCGCTGACCCAGGTGGGCTCCCCACCCTTGATGTGAAGCGTCTACAAACAGTTCGTGATGATGACTGAACTCTGTCAAAGAGACTCCTTCGCAAACATTCGATGGGATCGTCCACCACCTGAGGTAACGGTGTAGATGCAGTGGAAGCCAAAGGCTTTCCCTGGGGTCGTCCTCTTGACAAAAAGGAATCAGAAACACTTGCAGAGGGCGCGCCATGAGACGACCTCTGAGAGTGAGGGCCTGAGCCGAAGTCAGAAGGCCTAGAAGGGACTGCCACTGACGAACCGACAAAGCCTGACGAAGACCCCGCAACGCTAAACGCTCTATCTTCTCCCACCTGTCTGGGGGTACTCGGAGAAGATCCATGTTGGTTAAGAACAGACCTCCTATAAACGTCAGCTGCTGGGATGGGACTAGTTGCGACTTCTCTGAATTGACAAGCCATCCCAACTGTCGCAGCAGGTCCAAGGTAAATAGGGTCTGTCTGTGTAAAACTGTTGAGTCCCCGTGGCTCATCAGGCAATCGTCTATATAGGGGTCGAACTCTATCCCCCGAAGATGGAGAAACCTGGCGATCGGAGACGTAATGCGAGTGAAAAGCCACGGGGCCGTAGAGATTCCAAACGGAAGAACCTTCCATTGATAATGTACCCCTTGGAAGAGGAATCTGAGGTACTTCCGATGATGCTTGAAAATTGGTACATGAAGGTAAGCGTCCTGAAGATCTAAACTGACCAGCCAATCGTTGGGTTGAAGCTTGGAACGCAGTAGATCCAGGGTAACCATTGTGAAATGCGGAGGCTCTGGCATATACAGATCGTTGAATAAAGCCATGTTGTGTATCATCCGCATCTTGTCTGAGTTCTTCTTCGGAACCAGGAAGATTGGGGAGTAGTATCCTGGGGAGAAGCTGGGGTCTGGGACCACCTCTATTGCTTTCTTCTCCAACAGTGTCTCGATGTTGGAAGACAACTGAACGATCTGAGTCGGCGAGTACACGCGTGACCGGGGCAGGGTGGTCAGAGGCGGAGGGTTGGAGATTGGCATTTTGTATCCAACCCTGAGGATTTCGGTGACAAAGGGATCTTCTAGGATTGTCCAGTTTGGCCAGAAGATCCCTAGTCTCCCGCCTACGGGAGTAGTTTGGTACGGGACGACTGGAGGCGGGAGAGACCAGTCGTGCATGTCCAACGCTTCAACGGCGTTTCTTGTAGGCTGGGGTCTTGGGAGTTTTTGGCTGATCGAAATCGGGGCGAGGTCTCTGAGGGATGTAGCCTCCCCTACCTGACTTGCCTCGTCCTCCACCACGAGCTCCACGTTGAGCGAGCCTGACGGAATTGCGTCTCCCCACATAGGTTTGGTTGGCCCTAGGGTTTCTGGGGACGAAGGCTGTTGACAGAGACTTGATGGCACGAAAAGTGAAGTCTGATTGTGCCAGCGAAGCATGTTCCTTGTACACCTCCGGTATCTTGTCCGCAAAGAGGGTAGGAGTGGAGAGAGGAGCTCTTATCAGTGATTTCTTGAATTCTTCTTCCCAGATGCAGGGGGCAAGAAGACCGTTCCTACGGATAAGAGTGGTTGAAGCCATAGCCGAGCGAACGTGGTCTACAACGACTGACACAGAGTTGGACACCCATCTAAACATTGTGGACTGGTGATCCATCCTCGATGGGTTCTCCTCCGTAAGGTCCTGCGTGAGGGCATCTGCGGCAGAGGCGATAGCTGAGAGAGGTTTCAACATCCGCTTCAACTCTCTATCCACAGACAACAACCTAACGTCTTGCACTTTATAAGAACCTTGTGGCGCATCTGACAGCCTAGAACAAGAGTCATCCTGAGGGGCACCATGGTCAAATACTTGCAGAGAGTGAACCTTGAAAGTAGCAGACGAATTCTTGGCTGGCCGAAACGTTGGGTTGAGCGACAGTTTCCTGAACTCGTCGTCCAAAGACTCAACTGCATCCGAGACCATCGGGTGTGGAGGGATAAGTAATTCAGGCTCATGCCAGACGGCTAAAGAGGCATCAGTATCCGGGCCTGGTGATGGAGACGTTACCAGCCTGTCAGCAATCCAGGAATACACTTCTCCTAAGGGCAGATGAGTACCCTGGGGTTCGCTAGGGTCCACAGACTTAGACGGAGATACCGGGTCATAGTAGCGGTCATCTGAGTACGTGGAGGCTGAACGACGAGGAGAAGCCTCCGACTCCAAAGTGTCTCTGATAGGAGATCTGTCACGGAAGAGCGAGTCACTGGTGTCCTGAGCAGGCAAGCGCTCTCTTGACAAGCGATCCTTAGAACGCTGGCGCTCCTTCTCCAGAAGCTGACGCTCTTCATCCCTGAGGCGCTGGTGCTCAGCCTCCTTGAGGCGCTGGCGCTCGTCCTCTCGGCATAGGCGCTCATCTTCCCGGCGCTGGCGCTCGTAGTTTTTCTGGCGCTGAGCTTCAATGTCCTTGAGGCGCTGGCGCTCATCTTCACGGCACAGGCGCTCGTCCTCGCGGCGCTGGCGCTCGTACCCTCTGTGGCGCAAAGCTTCAACCTCCTTGAGGCGTAGGCGCTCCTCATCTCGGTACCGCTCATCCCTGTGCTGGCGGTCAGAGTTCTTGTGGCGCTGGGAATCGATGTCCTTGAGGTGCTGACGCTCCTCCTCCCGGACGCGGCGGTCCTCCTCCAACCGTAAGTGTTGGCGCTCATCCTCGCGGCGCTGGCGCTCAAGCTCCTGGCGTTGAGCGTTCTCTGCACGTCGAGTGTCCTCCAGGCGCTTCTGTTCCAGACGACGCTCCTCCTGGCGTCTCCTGGTTTCCCTGAGCTCTGCTAAGCATCTTTCATCCTCCTGGCGCTCGAGGTCCTTTAGAGAAAGTTGATATCTCTCTTCTTCTTTCTCCACCTCGAGCTCCAAGCGCTGGCGCTCACCTAGGCGCTGCTGATCGTCTAGGCGCCGGCGCTCCTCAGAAGAGAGAGATTTCCTGTTGGAAGAGTCCGACAAGGGAGGGTCTGCCACCCCACTCCTGGGCCTCCTATCCGAGCGTGATACGTTCCCGATGGGCGGAGCACCAGGGTTGATCGCGTTCTCTAACTGTTCCATAGAAACACGCTGTGCCTTGGTCTTGGATGGAGCAGTATTCCCAGTAGGGGAAAGAGCATCATGAGGATGATCTCTTGCTGGAGACAACCCGTCAATGGGTTCAGAGATAACAAGAGTATCCTGGTCGAGGTCTGAAGTGGCCATCCTACAGCGTCGCTGGGTGAACCTCTTTCTCCTCGCCCTCAGGTAAGACTTGAATTCTGACGCAGAAAGATGACAACAGTGACCACACCGGGAGAGCCACTCACACGGTGTGTCCGCCAAACAGTCTGGGCAGAGGGGGTGCGGGTCCTTTGCCGACTTGGGGGATTTGCAATCAACGCAAAACACTCTCGGCATGCAAGAACGAGTTCACAATGACTAAACCACACGGTTTAGGTAGATAAATAGGTAGAAAAGAGAAAAATTCCCGTCTCAAATACACGTCCGTAATGCAGGTGCGATATAGGAAATGTGAGGTTTTCATATCACTGCGCACGCAGCTATGTGGATTGCACTACACTTCCGGGTAGTGACGTGCCCTAGAGCCAGTCTGTCTACACTTCACTACAGTTACGTTAGGATCCTGTCTCAGTCACGTTTTCAATCCTTCATCGGATCATATAGGTAATATGCACTAGTAAAAGTAGGGTAAGTATTAAAAATTTTGCTTTTTATGTTTGCTCAACAAAGGCAGGATGTTGATTTCCCCAGATGATTTTCCCTGTCTAATGAATACAGAATGGAAGGGTTTTAGTTCTTGTTGGATCGAATGAATCTAGTGATGCATTTTGATAAGCTATACGGAGAGAAATGTTTGCAAATGAAAATGTCCTTACCACTGTAAAAGTATTATCTCTCTGTACTAACATACAGATAAATAAAGCCTTAACATGACACTAATTTCCTGGCAAATAAACAAATTGTGTTAACAAAATGGCAAACTTTCAACGTTGAAAAAATACAATTTCAAGGTGTCATATAACTTAATTAATTTTTCACTTGTTTTTTCATCCTAACGTAAAGAAATGTGATATTCTTTCTGTGTCTATGTCTAATTTACAACTGTTGTTTCCCAAGCCTTAGATGTCAATCACCATCATTGATAACATTTGGCAAGTCAATAATACTGAAATTAAGGAATATGCAATCTAATGCAAACAAAAGCCATGTTAACTTGACAGATGGCGATCTCAGCCAGTGTTTGTTGGTAGAGACATTACTAAACAATAAAACATTCCACACTGAACCTAAACCTTAACGTTTGTTATCTAACGCTAATACCACGTCAATGTAGTTCGGTCTCCAAAGGTCGAATCTAATCAATGGACTGTATTATAACAAGAGAGGAAATAGACTGGTATGAATACGGTCGCAATCGGACCCCCTATGCTATAGAAATATAAGTGTATTAGCTTGTTAGTTTCAAAGCCCTACAGATTTCGTCAATTACCAGAACAATTTCAACAATGAAGCATAAAGAGAGAAGAAGCACTCGTCAATTGTGGGCGCTGTGATGGGAGGTTTGGAGTTACCTCCCTTGGGAAGACGAAACTAGAGGCTGGCGTCAGAATAAAGCGCCACAGCTCGAAAATATCAAGTAAACATCATTTGGACTGATCAGTATATGAATACTTCATAGGGACCAAGTTTTCACATCCTTCCAACAAATATATACACACTTTTGTCGACTCCACGCTTGCGAAATCATTAGGTCTCCCGAAGGAGTCGAGAAAGAAACATGTATAAATGCATCTAGCTTTTGTTCATCAAACAAGAGAAAGTACAGTTTAATGCTTTTAACCTAGTGTTAACTTGTAAAGAGTCATTAGTCCAATTCCAGCTGACGCGGATTTTGCGCCTGGGGGTATTCCCTGCATTATAGATCCTGATGTAGTCTTGTTACTGAGATGTGTGCACTAAGTGTGTTACATGTCTTCTACGTAACAACTGACACCTGAAAGTTTGTTTGAAATATTTAAAAAGTTTATCAAAATCAAAGGTTACTGAATGCGCTGGAGTTGAGTATTAAAGGAGATTGTAGGGACTGACACCAAAATGTTTGGATCAAATATTTGCAAAGATCATCAAGTTAGAAGCACAACTATAAAGGACAGAGATTTAAACAAAATTGTTATAAACATAAAAACTTTATTAAATTTGTTTTCTTGCATAAATGAGAATTTAACCTCAAGTGGGCTAAAAAAAAACCCAAAAAAAACTGTTAAGTGGGTGACACCTAAAACTTGATAAACTTCGTAAAAAATCATTACAGTCATTAAGTCGAGATAACTTTACAAAATTACAAGAGAAATATACAGAAGTTTCTTTAGTTGCTTATGTCAAATCCATAATCAACATAATCAGAGAAAAAGGGTGTGTTTCAATTTTTCTCTTAATTAAAGTTACTATTAACTAGTGATAAGAAGTGATTTTAAAATTTATTTAAAATATTTTCAATCATCTGTTGATTCAAAGTCTACATAAATACTACATGTGAGAACTCTTCAAAAGATAATGTTATTTGCAACAAGAGAAAGATGAAAATAAAATTTTATTTCTCAGATAAGCACAGAAGTAATGATTTTGTCCTTTAAAACAAAATTCCTAAGCAATATGAAAATAACATTGCATCTTAACGATTATGATTTTGTACACATGGGATCTTGATTTATTTTATATAGTCACAATCCTAAGGGACTGCCAATTTGATAAAGGTTGGAATGAATGTTGGCAGAACTTTTTTTCTTTTCATATGAAATTAACTTTTCCCGAAAGTCCAAATTTAAAATAAAAATAATGAATAACATTAAAAGTTTTTGACATCGGGCTTATAATTTGCACAAAAATCTATCATGTGATAAATAACCTCCAAAAAGGAACAAACTTGAATGATAATCATTTTGAATAAAATCCTGGAATCTCTCCCGTGAGAGCAGTTTTGCACGAAAAGAAAATACATCAGAAGAGACGTAGGCAGGATTTTGTGGCGTGACATCCATCTTGGACAAAACTTAATCTAGTACTTGGAGAAGATAGATAGTCATAATAGATAATTCAAACTGCGGCAAACAATTATGACAATAACCAACAGTCCAAGTTATTCATCATACACAGCCTGGGAATAGATTTACAAAAGCAGCGGAGCAACGCACACAAAGATAGATGCATACGCTTTCACATTTTACACCAGATGGCTGCTTATGACATGAATTGCATAGGTGAAAGGATAATTATGGAAATATTCCGCTCGACTTTATGGAAATTCATCTCATCCCTCAAGTACTTAATTTCACAGCAAGATTTCCGTCTCTGTGTTAATATCGGCCCAAATGGCATCAGGACTCAAGTTAAAGGCAAGGAAGCCCATTGCTGTAGTAATGTCAATTTCAATCAGATGAATGAGCATAAATGGTACCTGACCTATCCTAATAGTTCCCTTCATTCTAATCATTACCGAGTCGGTATGAAATATGACATCTTGCTGGTCAGATTCCCGTCAATATTTGCATACTGGAACTCCAAAACTCGCCTTAAGTGTTGAATATTACCACCTTTCTTACTCCTCACTAGAAGAATGTCTCTTCCTGAAAGCTCAAGTTCATTCTGTTGAATTATGTATCAAATCTGAATGGAAATTATGGAGCAGTTATCATTTTCAATTAAGCCCTGTCAGAGAAATAACATTGAGACATGAGCAATGATAGCAGTGGTCGTGCAGGGCTGTCACTTGCATCTGTTATTATTGTGACTGTTCTCCCATTTCTTGCTCACTACATCAATTTCGGTTTTAAGAGCACAGTTTCCCTGACAAAATGCAGGTTAACTGATACGCTAGTGTCCTAACGTGATATGAAAAGTGTCAGAATAGACGTCCCAGGAGTTAAATCAAAAGATCCTAAACTGCTGTATTTGAGACCAAAATATTTGCACATTCTTTTTGTCAAAGGAAATCAAGCGATTTTGATGTTTATGTTTGAAATTATTGCCTCTATTTTCCTAATGGAAAAATGATAACATAATTGATCTAATAGCTGTCATTTTCGATCAAAGGCGGATGAAAGGCATTCAAGAAATCATCCTTTAAAAGTTCCATCACATTTCTGGAACAGAAAATATAAAAGAGGAAATTGCTTCTACTTAAATATTTAACTTAGATATCATATGTAAATTACAGACATTTTCCCCCCATACATTTCTTAAACATTAAAATTCGGACTTGAATAAAACTAAATCAAGATCAAAAACAGAAACTGTTTAATTATACCAATTGACATCATTTGAGAAAGAAAAAGTGGTTGATATTTCAAAAAGTTATTGTCATGAAGCTCAAATAAACTAAATCAACCTTTAGATAGCTTCCATAATGCAGCAATAACGAAGGCTTGTAAACATGTTATACAGAGTTATTTCCCTTGGCATAGATCTTTGGTAGCTATGCCTGTATGAGGATCGAACAAACAGCTTTCATACAGGTTTACAACAGAAGTGAAATCGAGATATCACAGTGAAGTCAAATTTACTATATTTGTAACTAAAAAAGATGGCATTCAAGATCTGATCATCCCTCCCATCTATTTATGCTTGGGTAAGGCAGTTCTCTGCTTTTTTTCTATGATGAACCAAAAACAATCTACAGTTTAAGAATGAAATTGAATATGGTGAATGAGTGGGCAAGCTGATAGACAGGAAACACAATTTTAATGGAGCAAGCACACCCTGAAACACACTTTTTTCTTTGGGTCTAAATACAATGTTGAGGAAATAAAAATAAGATTGTTAAAATTACCTACATATGCAGGCAACTTTTCAGAAAGCTTAATGTAAAAACCATGTTGGACTATAAAGTTACGGGTATTGGAAATCTTTCATATCATAAGTTTTTTGGAGAAAAACTTGAGTGTGAGCAAATGAAAAAATAGGGGGGAAAAAACCTCAAGTTTATTGCTAAATATATAACGGCCAGTAGTTAGTGCGATTTATTCTTTAAAACTCTTGAAAACCTTTTCTGTATGAAAATTAAAGTAATAAACACACAAAAAAAGTTAAATGTACAAGTTATTAATTCCAGAATGTATTTGGCATTATCAAAACTGTAGTTGAACAAAATACAATATGAGTGGATGGCTCATCTGTACAATATCATAAGCAGGAGATAATATAACAGTAGCTTATGGATAAACACTCCTCTCACATCAAACAGTGCCCAAGAAAAACAACTGGAGCCCCGTATGATTAATCTGACAAGCAACTTCATATAAAACAGAACACAACTTCAAACGAGTGAAAATATCGTATGGGTCTTGAATCAAGATATTGGGAACTTCAAAGTTCAACTCACATGGATCTTAACTCCCCATACAAACTTGCCAGACTATGTACTGAGTGAATTAGTAAAACATGTCCAGAGTTTCCTTTGAAATGTTCTCAATAACCAAGTACTAACATTTGTGTTTTATCAAATGTGTAGTTATTGAACGTGTCTGTGCAAGTTATCTTTCTACTGATGACACTTCATTGTGTTGTGTTGTGTTGTGTTAATGTGTGTTGTGTTTTGTTGTGTTTTGTTGTGTTGAAGGACAATTTGAGTAACTGATATATTTGATCCTGGATAGCAAGTTTTGTGAAATTGTTATTTTTTTTCATTTGAACTACACTCCAAGACTGGATAATTTCAATGCTAACTTCATGCAATTTTGTGCTCTATTGTATTTAATTGTATTGCTTAATTTATATTGAAATCTTTATTTTGTATTGTATTGTATTGTATGAAATTATGGTTTAATATAACAGTCATGTTTTTACACATGAGCACATGTACACATATCACTTTTGCCAAGCAACCATTCAATTGTCTTAATTTGCATAACTTTTTGTCTATAAACATCGTTGGCATCACTTTACAATTGAAGACATTGTCTCAGTTGCTTACCATGTCTTACTGCAAAATCTTGCATGAATAAAACTGGTCTAAAGAAATTATGACATTTCAAAATGTGCCACACAACGTTTATTAAAATCATACAAATATAACGGTTGATCTAGCGTCAGTTGATAACAAGTCACTCTGGATAATTATGACGTCTTGTATTGTATTTGCGATTTAAAATGTTCAAATATGTTCATAACTGTGTGAAAGGTAAATTCAAAGCTTTCAAATAAAATTGTATCAACTAGTTTTACTATTTTAAAAATATTTTGCAGCTTTCTGATTCTCAAAAGGGATCACTCAAAGCAATTTGATTATGTTGAACGAAGGTAAACAGCATCTAACATTATTTGTTTTCTGTGATCACATGTAACGTGAAAACATATTGCAGCAAATTATCAAATAACAAGCAAGCATCTACTGTTCAAATATCATCAGCAACAGCAACTACCATCATATGGCAATCAATGGTTAAGTTAATTAGATGGATCAAAAACATGTGTTGTGGTCTTTTAATATTTCCACACATAAAATATCAATTAATTTCTGATTTTGTCTGGAGGTGAAATTCATCGAACCTTTTACAGCAAACCATCGGTGAGACAACGGTAAAACTGTTGGTAGAGCCATACTGGGGGATCCTGCTTTCTGTAGATTCACTTACTGCATTATGGTGTACTTTGAAGCTGGTACTAATCATGCAATGAAAACATCTCATTTGCTTCACCTATCCATCCTTTAATCATGCATCCAATGTTTGCACAATTAGAGAAGCGCTTTTTATGTCAGGTATTGGAAGTTCAAACAATTCAGTAAAAAAATATACCTTGATGGCAGGGTTTAACCTTCAAATAAAACCTTCAAATGTCCTCCATGTAGGTTTTATTGAAACTATCCATAAATTGTGTTATTTTTTGTCCAATTAAAGCAGTAAAATTGTCTATAAAGAATTGAAGGTTATCATTATCGGAATGAAAAGTATTCTTCAATGCCATGGCTAAACTTGGAAAAGAAGCACAAAGCTTGCAAAATATTTTTCCATAATCATCAGTAACTTTGTCACAAATTTTCTCAAGTAAAAAGTATGTTTATCTCAGGTTAAGAAATGCTTTACCACTCACCAAATGAACAGACAGTTCATTGTTAGAAAATTACTTAACCCCTTAACTGCTGATGTAGTAATATTCTGGGTATGCACATCAATAGGCCCCTGCAAGGTTAAACCTGGATTGTTCTACCTGCGATCAAGTTATTATTCTTTAACATTAGCTAGTCAGGTTTTAAAATCATTTTCTTCAGAAATAAATACTTCAATCTTAAAATCTTCACATTTGTGAACATTTTCAGGACACGGTCATATATTATCAATAGTCACTACTATAAATAGTGCAACAACAGTGCTAGGCTTTAGGCATGAGAAGTACACCTAACCAAATGTCAGTTTCTAACCTCAAAGGGAAAAAAAAAATGTCTCGATTCCTTGCCAAACACTTGCCTCATTCATCTTCATGAAAAATTAATTATTTTTTCAAAATAAAAAAAACGTAAGTTTACCTCCAAAGACAGAGTTAGTGTGTCATGTTGAAGGTAAAGTTGGTTATACTTTTAGTTTTTCTCTTTCATTTTTACTTTTTTTTGGCTTTTCCCCTCAAAGTGACAAGTCTCGTTTGCAGGTTTGCAAAAAACATCATTGAATAAAAGCAAGTGTGATGCGTCAATCTAGATTAAATTAATTGACAATATCGAAATATTGATATCATATCTGCAGTTTTCCACTGAATGGGCTCACGGTGATGCTTCATTTTACATAACAATCCAGGCAAACATGACAATGAATAAAACATAACAAACCAGAACAAAGCCAATTCATGTTCCATTTTTTTCTAAAAGCTGCAACGTGATATTTGCAATTATCAAGCCAACAGAAAAAAGCTCTATCTGTACAAAATGTCAGTCTCGAAGAACAAAGAATCTCAAAATGAAATCAACTAGTGTTAATGAAAGTGACACATTTTCCATTGAAATGTGCTCCTGTTGAGAAGCTTCCATGATGGAACGTGTTGAAATGGACGTGCAGGAGACATTGCCAGCATTAAGCTCCTCCAGCCCTCATCCTCTTTGTGCACTCAGAGCTGACTCATCCACATTGGATCAATGCACGTGCATTGCGCGGCATTCCTCCGAAGCTGCTTGTCGCTGGGCATTGACAAGCAGATGATGTGGCTGGAGCTTGCTGCAGTCCTAGCTACCGGAGTTCGCGTGAAGGGAGCTTGATGATCTCATCAGAAGGCTTGATGTTTAATAATCTGACCAATGAATACCAATGCAGTGCTTCTAAATAGGTCCTGTATTCCTTTTTGATCATCAATTCTAATGTTTGGGGTAAAAACGGGAGGAAATTGAAGGAGTCTCGAAGGAGCGAAGTGTCGACAGCGTGGTTATGATCTTGTTCAAACACTGTTTTCAACATTCTACAAGGCATTGATTTTATCCATTTGAATTAGATCTATCGATCATTCTCATTTTTGACATGCGTAAAAAAATCTTTCGAATGAGGTGACTCCAGTTGATAGGTGATCGGATTGGATAACCAAACACGACCGCTGTCTTAGACACTTGAACGCTACTCAATGCATTTTTACAGGATTCAATGAATACAATGAATATTTTTGTCTGAAAACGTAGCCAATGGATTAGGATTTCCTTTTGTGAGGAAATATACTTCAGAATTCTAAGAAACAAATCTGTAAACAAACCAATAAACGCGTGGCAATTCTTACACTGGGCAATTTATATTTCATAAAGCTGTAAGTTGAGTAATTACCCAAGTCTGATATGATATTGACACGTTAAGAATCACATCTGTTGCAGATTGAATTTTCCCTCCGGAATCGATAAAACTTGCTCTTGGTTATTGAGCATGACTTACATCAGACCTTGGCCCGTTGAAAGCCACACGACACATGTCAATACAGAAATACACACGGTTAGTCTATCACATTCATATGTATGTGTGCTGAATGATCTTTCATTATGCTCCTTTAGAGTAATCAATCTGCAGCTTGTTCAATACCCCCCAGGCAAACAACCAACTCAAACCTGCTGCATATTCATCAATAAGTCAAATTTACACCAAGCATGCTGGATAAAATCTCCGAACGAACAACATCAATTAAACATTCTTAGACTATTGATTAGGATAATAATGAGGATTTCACTGTTCAACGCTCAATTTTAATCAAAAAGTGTTGCAAAGTCATGCAACAATCAATGATGTACATGAATTTGATCACCTTGATATCATGTTAACTCTCTACCTGCTGAAATCACAAGTGTGCCCGCTCCTTGGACAGGGGAAACAAGATTTGCTGGATAACAACTCCTTTATAGTGTGCAGATACACAACATTTCAGAGTATATGCTCACTCCTTCATCAGGTACAATGTGACATTCCATCAAATAAAGGAGTGAGCATATACACTGAAACATTGTGTATCAAAACAATAAAAAAAAAATTGCTATCCAGATAATCTTTTTTTTTCTTATGTATTACACTTAAATACCATAATAAATATCATGGTATTCCCAGATTATCCAGGAATAATTTAGAACTAAGCTATCACCTAATTCTCCCAAATATTATTTCTGTAATCTGTTCCGGACATTTTACTCATGCGCCAGGATTCTACAGCTCATCAACAGCAAACAGTATTTCTTGTAACAGAATACACAAAAGTTGTCAATCCAATTTCCGCGAGAACTGCTTCATCCTCTACAACCTCCGTCTAATGTCCCTGACTATCTCTATCAACCTGTTTACAAGGCATGTTGATTCAGTCCATCACTGACTCAATCAAAAATATCTGTTGTCACTCTATCCCATTCTGTACCAATACAAGATTTACTTGACTAATTCCACCTCCTGAATCAGAGGTTTGTTCGATTTCTCTATGACTAATTGTAAACAAAACTTAATCCAAGTCCCTGAGTATCATGTCAGTGGTTATCTCACCTTAGATGACAAAGAGATGATTTAAAAAAAATATAATTACACCGTATTCCAATTTAAGACGAGAAATGACACATAAAAAATACAATGTTTCTTGCAGGTGGTTTGGAAGCGACAGACTGCAACGAGGAAATGTACTAATTCCAATTTCTTGTTTCAAATTGAGTTTGAGCCATTATGGCACGAGTCGGCCGCAGGTTACCCTATTGATTGATCCCGACACTTACGTTACTCATACAATGACTCAATCAGAGAAATCAATCAGGTGTTTTCATCCTTCCCACTCCGCACTGAAGGCTTCCCGATGACATCATCAGTTGAAATTACTTTAGAATGGCCTTCAGCACGCCATATCATATTACACAACTGACAGTTACACTGGAAAAATAAGCCTGTCCCATGGAAATATTAAATGGAATTTGATATTTTTAGAAAATTGAATTGCACTTTTTGTGGAAATCTGAAACTGTTCCGTATTATAAATGTCAATTTTTTAAACTGTGTGTGCACTACTTACATCGGCATCAATATCCTCGATAATTTTTTCCCAAAATTTACCTGAAAGTTTTAAAGTTTTAAAGAGTTCTTTTTTTCCCCAAAAAAAACCAGGTGTGTTGAAACTTCTACAGAAATAAACATAATTATTTTGAAGAGATATTTAGAAATATTTGGGTGGAAAGAGTTTGTTCTGGCAGGTTGAAGGTACGAGTTTGTACTAATAACGAGTTGTACAGGTCTGCTTGGAGTGGTGAAGCTATCAACATACCTCTCAAGCACCAAGCATGTCGTACAAAGAAATGTATATGCCTCTGCAAGTCTTCACTCGCCATTTCCATTGCTGCATATATCTAAAACAATATTCCACACTAAAAACAAAATTCTTGTTTCTGGTTGTTAACAACCACCAAAAACACTTCTAAGATTTTTTTTGCTTCGTAACAATGTTTATAACACCATGTTTAAGACACAGCAATTTCCATGATGAGTTTTTCATGTTTTTACCTGTTAATGCTTATTTGTTGTGAGAAAATTTTTGGTACACGACTGTTTACTTGGCTTGGACCAGAAATGAGATATTTATGCGTTTGAAAGATTATTTCCGACAGCAAATTTGTTTAAATCATTTTAATCCAGCACCATCTAATTACCAAGTTAGCTGTCGGTGATAACAGTTTGAACATTACACAAAGGAGTCATTAGTTGTGCAGGAGAACTCGAACCACAAAAAATCAATATTTTCTCTTCTCAACTTCCTCTAGAATGACACAAATACAGAACCTTTTAAGTTATGACACCGATATAACATCATAGAGACGTTTATTGCTTTAATAACATAATTGCAAATTGTGTTTCTAAAAACAACAAAATTGGGGAAACATAAACATTCTGCTTGGATGGACACAAATTCCAGAAGCTTTCAAAAGTGTCCACAAGATTGAGCATGGAGTCCTATTCGATTCCAATCTATGGAAACAGAATCTCTAATTACTGTAATTGGCAATTAGCTTTCTCGTTAATGTGCAAGATGATAATGGATGTCTGCAACTTCTAAGAATCTGCTACAAACTAGCTAATTACACGCTTGAGTGACTTAAACCCAGCCACGTGTGAAAGCCAAACAAACTCTTCTATTTTGGAGACTAGAAAAACTACTGTAAGTTATACATGCTTTTCCCATTAGGTGTATTGTTGCATTTACAAACGAAAACACTTGGACAAAAGAGCAAATCCATAAATCAGATTAAAATATGGTTAATCGTCATTAACCAAACATGGAAACGCTTGACTTCTTGAGGAAGCAATATTGTTCTGAAATATGAACATTGGTACTGGCTTCATGGTCAATAGATTATTTCTTGTGAGAATGTATTTGGACTTAAAAATAAAAATAATCACATGAAATCCGATACAGAAAACAATAAAGTCATCAATAGTTAGACCTGGTTATTGAAAGTATTTAGAGGCAAATAGGAAACGATTACATGGAAACAGATACGGACAACCATTTAAGTCACCAAATTTTGACAATGTTTCAATAAACTTACTTGAAAGTTTACAAGAAACAGATCATGATAAGGTAGAACATTTCTACATAATATGGCTGACATTAATGTGAGCTTAACTTTGCAGTAACCATAACTATTCTTAACTAACAATAAGGTGTGGGGATTTGGGATGTTACACCACTTTCAAGTATTTTACTTACATCACTACGTCTGGAGTTATTGCGGGAAGAAATCCTGCAACACCACTGTGGTTACATATAGAGATGAAACCTACAAGCAACAATAGAACTAGTGATTTATGACTATCGCTGCACTGAATTTCTATGTGGATTTGCACAGAAGCCTTCCTACATATAGAAGAGTTCTCTACAGATAATATTGCCAAAACCCTGACAGGATTCAAACCCCAGACCTCATGCTGAACCTACTAGCCACTGATCGAGCTACATGAGCTATGTTGGTGAGAATCTTGTAGAGAAGACACCACTGGAGTACCTAACAATTAGATTGACTGTAACAAGTGGAACTATATATTATTCATCAGAGAGTGATTCATCAGAGAGTAGAGAGTCAACCGGTGTGATGTCTCACAGCACCTAACAATGTCATGCTTCTCAATGATTCAATAAGAGATGCAACGATACCTGAGGAACTCAATATGACATGAATAAAAAGTTTATTGGATTTAAGTACTTACCTTAACCCTTTTCCTACTCATACCTGAATCAGGGTTTGAAATTATCTCCATGCCAGGAGCACATGGCTAGCAGGAAGGACGATGGGCTCGTTAATTAAATGACTGGTAGTCCAAAGGACTAGTTATTTTTAAAGACAATACAATCATGCTTTGGCTGGCTGGAATGCGTTTGGGCTTGTACTGAGCAATGTACTAATCTGAATGGCTAGTACTTTGGTAAGGATAATTTTGAACCTTGCATGAATAGTAGTCTTGTTTCCTATGGTCCCGATTAAACCTGGACAACCTACTTGCTAAACTTTACGGGACAGTATGGAGGAATTTAAGGGACCTAAACCTCGCTTTTAATTTTCATAAAAATACAATTAATGAGCAAATGTTTCGAATTGACATTTGCAATTATATATTGATAACATACAAATGAAAATTCCTGTGTTTAAAAGTGACAATTGTTACCTATGCAGAACAGCATACATAAAAGTATCACAGAAATCAAATTTTTGGGGGGAATCAATAATGAATATTTTTTCAACCAAAATGGTGATACACATATTACAGAGGCAATTAGCAAACACATTCATTGCATGTAAATGTTCAGATCAAGTTTGGTTTGCAAGGAATATTCCAAATCACAACATCAAATGCCTAAAAAATATTATTAGTTTTTTTTTTAATATTCAATATGATACGCGAACAATCACAATGTTTCCATCAAGTTTTGTTAGAAATTAACGCTGATAAACAAATTTGTTAGGAATTACCGGTAATGTTTTATATTATACCATGATATATGTGTACACAAAGTGATATTGGGAACAACATTCCATATCTGTAATATCAAATGCTCATAACACGTTTTGTTAGGAATTAAAGTTAGCCCATCATTCATCAACACCAACAACAAGTTTAGTAGGCAAACAGTTTCATAGCTGTTGTGAATCTTGGTCTGTCACACTTACGAACCAAAGGTTCAACAATGGTGCTGCGCTGAAAGCTTGTAAAAAGGTCACCCTCGAAAAGCTGATTAATAATAGATGACCCCGTTCACAAGGGGATCTGTCTACCCTTGACCAGCGGCTAATCACTTTAAACTCCTTACAAGCGGTCTGTCACCCCTCAATTTACTAATTGATTGAATGGCCAGTGATCAGTACAGAACGACCCTGCCCCCTTAGGTGAATGATACATTCCCAATACACAGTGCAGTAACTGTCTTCTAGTGGCTATTTGTGAATTATCTTTACATCTGTTCTTGTTGGAATTAAGTGTTGTGCTTTTCCTTGATCCTCACAGCAAGATGAATATACAGAAGTTAACAGAAGTAGATTACCCACTGTTACTTTTGTATTGAGCAAGGCAGCACTGTTATCAAAAACGCTTATCATTTAATCTGTGTCTGGCAAAAATAATCATGCAAAAAGGGTAAAATATATTAAAATGTTGGGTTTTTTTATTATCAAAATGTCAATGTCAAAATGTCATAAACTTTTTGTTTTTACTTGAATTACTTAATAGGATTATCCAGTTGCATTTAGCTAAGATGATAGGGCACAGGTTTTTTTTACTGAAATCTTCATTTTTTAAATGTTCTTCCTCCATAGTCTGTATGAACATCACACATCAACATAAAAATCTGAAAACTTTTCGGATCATGTGCACACATACATCGTGAAAAAATCCACTCTTCCCTAAAACATTTTGCCAAGTAATTTAATACATATTATCATACCATTTTTCCTATTATAACAGAGAGGAATATAAGTCGAGTATTGGGATGAGTCAAATCACATTATTCAGACATCAATAACTTATTATGTATTTATGCAGTAATGATGTATGATCCTTATAAGCAAGTGACAAAACAAATGAGATAATGCTGTAGTTGGACATTGTTACAGATTGCTTTAGACAGATAACTATACATTTCATCTCTTGAGAAATGAAATTTACAACAGAATAATGGACGTTCAATCATTCTGGAAACAAAAGAGCTAATAAACGTTTTGCTCATTTTGTTTTTCTGATCTGAAAATAATACCTCAACATTTCCTTCAAGAAAACTAGACAAGTAACCAAGAGAGAAACCACATTTGTAGTCTTAACACAGTGGACAGCACACTCAAAATAGGTTTGATATGTAACTTAAAACTGTGGAATTGAAAATGACAAATCTTAGGTAGTAAGAACTTCAGTCATTGAGAGTGGTTCTTCAAATGAACATATTACTTATGAACTGCAGAACTTAACATAAATAAACAACTTTACAGGGTGTAATTTTGTAAGCTATAAAGAGTTGTACCTAGGTTGTAAACCATAACGATGTTGTTCACTTTGAAGAATAAAGTGGTTTATCTGGTAAACTGTCATAAACAGTGTTTTTTTATTCACCCTGCATATCTATCAATAAAATGTTCGAATAAAGTGTTAATAATCAGTGGGCATGTGGTCAATACATGGTCAGCACTCTTTAGACTACTGATATTTGGAACAATAGCGAACAAACGTATATAGCGTAAAAAAGTCCCGTCAAAGCGGATACAGCGAACTTAATTCTTTGGTCCTTGGGGTTTGTTATATCCGTGTTCTACTGTATGCAGTAACAGTGTAAACATACAGTTTTTGTTTAGCACAATTATTTAACTGACATGTCCCCTCAAATTTCTTTTCCATAAAAATTACCCTTGATGTAGTGTCCCTGTTAGGTAGTTGTGGAGTAACTTCAGGTAAACAGTAACACATTCAAGATCCCATCATACATATTTCACCGTATCTTTGTCTACTACTGGGTCTGCTGACAGATGGCCAGTCCAATCTGGCACATCTATGGTGTCAGCCAGGGCTTTGTTTTATCTCCCTTTCTCTTCTCACATTCATTTTTAATGTACCAACAAGTTGCCATATGGATATTTAATGTTACATTCTAAACAAAGATCATCTCATGTCTGTGGTGTGAAACATGCCAATCACAAACCTTTATCTATAGGAGAATGTTTTTACATTATTTTCTATTTCGATATCACCTTCCTTTATCAAGGAGAATGTTATCACATTATTTTATATTTTGATAACACATTCCTTTATCAAGAATGTTTATACAGTATTTTTTAAATTTCGATATCACATTCCTTTATCAAGAACATTTTTACAGTATTTTCGATTTCAATATCAAAAACCTATATCAATAATAATGTTATTAGTATTTTTTGTTTTGGATATATCACAAGTGTTTATATCAAGGAAACTGTTTTCAGTGTTTATCAAGGAGGTTTTTTAAATAGTTTTTAGGGGGGTGTGCATGTTGCTTCCAAATAAATATAATGGTTTAAAACATTGCAATAGGAAGCGAAGTAATATTTTTTTTTTTTTGTAATCAATATTTTATTTCCGAGTCCCTGTTACAAATCAGGTCAAGGTGCCAGGGAGGGCCTTGCCTTCATGTTTAATAAAGTACAGACATGATGGATTCGGATTTTTTGGAAACTACAGATACAACACTATCACACACATACACACATCCATACCATAGGTATAATTTGTAAATACAATGTAGACAAACAATAACAAAGAAAATGATTGAAATGAATATTAATGGTCAGATTGATACTTGCATAAAAGTGAAATCAAGATTTCTCATCAAAGAGTGAATGGTACATGAGCCACTTTTCATAGAATTTAGTATGGTTGGACTTTCTGAAGAAAACTTGACGCTCTATTGAATAACGATTTGCTAAAATATGTTTAAAAGATTTTAAATGTATGTGGCAATCGTCCAGTTTACATTTGTAGATGTAAAATTTGGCCAGTAACAATATGAGGTCAAATACAACATCTGTTATTATATTTTCCTTAAGGCCAAACAGAACAAGTTCTGAACTAAGGTTCATGTTATGGAAATGTGAGCAATGCTCATTGAGCCAAGATAATAAAGAAGTCCAAAAGGATTTAACTTCCTGACACTCCCAGAATAAATGATTTAAAGTTTGCTTTTGGCATTTGCAAAAGTTACATGTGTCTTCAAGACAGATCTTTATTTTACAGAGATAAACATTGGTTGGTAATAGTCTGTGAAGCAAACGGTACTGAAACCATCGTAATTTTGTGTCACTGGTTGTTTTGAAAGGTTTCAGGTAAATTTTCTCCCAGAGAAGCTCTGTAGTAAATGTATCATTCCATTTATTTTGTGACTTGGGAGTAACATTTGACGAAGTGAGTGCATAGTAAGCGAAGTAATATTAATATCAAAGCAATAACACAATAATAACATCTATACAACATCAAAGGGATATATATGCAAAACTGACAAAGAACTTTAGGAGCAAAAGTAAGTAAAATGTCTAAACTTAATAATGAATTCATTTGAATTGCGAAATTAAAATTTAGCACTATAGAAAAACCTAACTAAATGTAAAATATGGAAACTATTGGATTCAAATTTAAACTTCTATTCATTTTAATTGGAAAGTCAAAGGTAACTAAAAGTTCATGACAGACTACAATTTCAATTTCAATTTAGGTTTTCAAATAAATATATATATATAATATATGTAGTTGTATGATTGAATTTAAAACATCAATCTACTGGTATATATTATATAAGTCATTGTTCAATGAAAGCATATATTTCAATACAGTTGAAAATGTAAGGCTAAAATTTTTTATGTAACATGTGTCCTAAATCATTCTCAACAGTCCTGTCAGAGAAGTTCTTCAACCATGGATACTAGGGTACTGATCAATTGACGAAACACATGTCTTTACCACCTCAATTAAACCACCAAACAATGGCTCATTACGTCTGCCATATGGACAGTCTCATTTAATCAAATTTACTCTCTTTTTCTTTCAATTAGTTCTAAATCTAACATGTGCAGTTTGAAGGAACTTGTTAAGAACCATTTATGTAGAAACACTTTTTATGAGATCTAATATTGTCAACTGTGAACGGCACCACTACTTGCGGTAGATCACTGCAGCGAGGAATCAATTAATTGTTTTTCTTAGCATTAACATCTATGATTAATATGTAGGATGCTTTTGATGATTAACATGTGAATCATTATGAATAATACATCTTATCTTCATGACTTATCAGATGAGAGCATCCAGACACAGACATATTAATAATTTGAATCAGAATATTATTGGAAAATGACAACTTCTCCATGAAGACAGTTAGATACCTGACTGTAGAATTTTAATGTTTCATAGCATAAAGTAAGCCTACATTACCGGACAACAAAAGGGCTTATAATATTAAAACTCTAAACTGTTATTGTAAGATCACCTTTATTTGCTAAATCAGACAGTGTCGAACCATTCCGGACTTTTATATTAAATGAAATCTGATTTTAGAGTTTCAAGTCTGGGAGATTTTTGCCCATTGAGTACTTATTCCAGGGTGATCCCAGCAAAGTAAACAACACAGAATTGGATATGGGAGCAATAAACCCACCCACTAAATACAAGCTATTCCATTTTACCTTCTGGCCGCCGCTTTCTGATGCCCAAACTTAAGACCAACCGTGCTACAAAGTCTTTTATTCCCAACAGTATTAGACTTTTAAATAGCAACTGTGATAAATAGTTATTATTTACCCTACATATATTTATCATTTTAGAGCTCAAATATATATTTTAAGTGTACATTATCTCTTTCTATGACATATAGATAGTTTATGTGTGTTTTGTTCTTCAATGTTTGTATATTTGTTACTTTTTATGACTCTGTGAATGTAAAAAGAATTCCCTTTCGGGTAATAAAGTATTATCTTATCTTATCTTATAAAGGCAAACACAGAAACTGAACAAGTAATTTTCACAAATGTGACCATGTCCCCCGCCGCAATTAAGAAATGAGTTAAAAAGATAGACACACAGCTTTTACTGAATAGTGACCATTACATGTTTGATTCAATTATTGTTATATCGGGCTAACAACATTTTAAAAACTGGTCAAAGTCTCGTACTGACCTTGAAAATTATGTCATGGTCACCCAAATCGACTGGTGTCTGCGTATTCACCTAATTAAGACTGGTACCAAATTTGAAGACTCTAGGTGGAGCGGTTCATGAGATATCGCACTAACAAGAAACGGGACGTACGTACGGACGGACAGACAGAGCTGAATACTATATCCCCTGCTCCGCAATTCGCGGTGGCGGGGGACAATTAGCCAGTAAAGGGTTAATATTGTTTTGCATTCAAACATCCCATTAATATGTTACAGTTTATGGAAACCTATCAACACATCAAGCTATCAATAATCATACAATGGGCAATTTTATAAGATGAATCATTTGAATCAAATTTGTTCTATGTTTGACACTTGATTCTCGGGTAACAGTTTAAATTAGTTTTATTTTTCACCAACAAAATGTGAAGAAGTTTGAGGTCTCCTGTGACAGTCGTAAATTATCTGTACAAGGTGATCAATAGATATAACCATTCAGCATTGAATATTACTATAGTTTGCTAAGTGATTCAAAACCACTTTTTTTACCAGGTCATATTTTTGGTGTTTGACAGTGCCGTTTTAGTGAGAGAAAAAAAAGCCGAAAATGCCAGACGGGCTTACAGCACAGGCTGTCGTCCTTTCACATATGACACTTTCGTCTTCTCAAGAACCACAACATCCCCAAAAACTTACATTTTTCGGGATTTATCTTGCGAAATCAAAGTTTTTCTCTGTATATTTGGTCTTAATAACTGGATTTGCGTTTAAATCTCGATTTGGGTCCCGCCCAAACCCCCTGAACGGTTAGAACCCCACAATGTCATCATTGCAATTATCAAGTGAAAATGAAAAAAATAAACAGAATCAATAATAAATTCCAATGTATAACTTATCAAAAGAATGTTCTACTTGCATTAAGGATTCATGAGAACAAGTTCTATGGATAGTCAACTTCTTTATTGATATGAGTGCGACGTTTCAATGCAGATACTAGTACCGTTATCAAGCAAGCTGCCATGACTATCCATAGAATCTCATTCATCAGACCAGTTTCTAAAATGCCTCTCAAAGAAGTTATTAAGGATTCGGTCATAATAATCTTAGTACTAAGCTTGCCTTAGTGACATTTAACACTACACTAAAGTTATCTTAGTTAATTAAAGTCACCTTGAGGTTTTGTTTCCCTGAACCTTTAAGACTCTCACTATCTCTTCCTTGCAAATGTTAGGTGAAAAGATATGAGGAAAACATATAGAACATAAATCTCTTTGCAAAAGAACTCTTGGAATGTTTTACTGCATGCACTTGAAGTACCTTGCCTGAAGTCAGATTCCAGTTAAATTATTCATCAATTTTAATAAGGAATCATGAAAAACTAAAATGCTATCGAGATAAAATTAATATCCTTAACCTTCTCAAATATCAGATTTCTATTTAAAATTATGGTGCAGATAGTTACCCGGAGGTAATTTCTCCTGATTGTAACAACATCGTAACTAATGCAGCCTCTTTGCTTTACAAAATTGTTATAAAAACTGATTATATTTTTTTAATGGATCAAGCAAGGTCGATGTTTCTTACAATATTTATTTAACTGGGCTAAGGAATACCTCAAGAAGTCTAGTGTGTAATATTTTACATGCTTGGCAGATAATGAAATCTAGAAATAACACTGATTGTTTTCACACACTGTTGACGCGCTGTGGCGCCTAGCAACGGGAACCTTCTCCAGATAAAACACTGCATTTCCGTGGAAACCAAAGGTACTCAAAACACAGCAATGACCCTTCTGTCGATTTCAGCTATTTCATCAGGACAACACATCTACAAGTGTGACTTCAGGTCAAAAGTGAAGGATGAGAGAGAGAAAAGGTTTTTTTTTCATTTTTTAGAACAATGACAGAGAATTTTGACAGCACCTTATCAATGCCATCTGATAATTTGACACGTGATTTTCTCAACTGGCATTCTCTCCTAGCCGCTATACCATTAACAAGGACAAATGTTATATTTCATGTTTTTTATCTAAGACAACTGACAATGAAAGGCATCGGAAGACATTACACTGACACGGAGGTGAAAAAGTACATTTGATGCCCATCAATAATGGCACATAACAATATCAGCTCTTTGATGTTTAAGATTAAGCATTTCGCTTTCACTAGCAAAGAAATCATTAACTCAATGGCTTTCTTAACAACTGAATATCATCAATAACGGTTAGCCTAATGCGCAAGCCAATTTTATATATCAAAGGTAATGCGAACCATTATACAAACGAGTAATAAATTCATTGAGTGAAAACAATTCCTAATTAGAGTGTTGATGAAAATGATGGACGCCTCCATGACATATTTCATAGGATATAGGAATTTTCATAAGAATACTGAAAGTGAGACTTCTACTTGTTTTACTGTAGCAGGAAAAGAGAGCGAACAAGCTGAATAGAGATTACTTTATCTTGAAGTAGGGTAGTAATAGCCACACACATCGAGTTTCAAGCATACAGAAACGGTTCTTCTCTTCTATTTAAAGTGGTAATATCAAAACTTGGATTTGGTTTCAAAAGGTTCAAATTTCCCTCGTCTGTGATCTTCTGAAATGAAATCTCAAATTTAACAGTAGCTATCATCATAGAATTATATTCTCTTCCAAGCTTTTTTTTTCCCTTTCAAGATTGGAAAAGCCCAATACTACAAATAATCAAGCCTTCCCAATAATTTAGAAACTTACATTTTAAAGGGGCAGTAGCACGTTTTCTTTTGCTCAAATAAGTCGATGAAATAATGTCACCAATAGTAAAACACCCTTCTCTCTTCAAGTTTGAAATGAGTGTGCATCGTTTTTGTCATTCGAAATAATAAAATGTGTTCACAATAAAATGGCCACCATACAATTTTTACTTTATACGCAACACTGTTATTATCACTACAGATAATTGGTTTGTGTAGTAAGATGTTTTAGCCTCTAAAGTAAATATAAATGACATAAACTATCATTATAAATTGAAAATTTGAAAAAATAAAATTTGAAATAAAATGTGCTACTGCCCCTTTAAACTTTTGGTCTGTGTTGACAGCTAAATCCTAATGGAAATATTCCTTGATTTCACATAAGCAAAATGTTTCACTGTATTAAGATTTTAAGGATTGCATCTCTTACTTGTGAAATACTTAAGTTAAAATAAATAAATAAATATTAAGTGTGTATATCACAGAAGTAGAAAAATGTTGACCATGCATACATCAAAATTCACTTCAATAATGGTAGTCTACCCACCAATAATTGTTTCATGACAAAATGTCTCCAGGACAATATGTTGCCACAGATCATACAAATATTATGTACCTTATAGTGTGCAAATGTAAGCAGTTTGTCACTCAATTTCCAGAAACAACCTCATGATTAATTTCAATGTCCCTGAATAAGCCCTCATATTAATTAGATCTTAATATTATTCATGATTCAAATAAATGGTTTGTCAGTTGCATAGCTATATCTCTTGACAGATCCTATAGTCAGGAACAGTCAGTAATGGGGTCTTTGTTCCCCTTTTACTAACAAGAAAGGGGACATAAGACCCAACTGAACAAATCTTAATTTCAAATACTGAAAGCCCTTGCATGTTTGTCCTGGTATGAGATGAACTTTGCTCTATGAAATAAAACACATATTTCTATGAGAGACTATAAGAGAAGGCGTTGAACGATTGTGACTCTCTGATCAGAAACTGTTATTACTCCTTGATAGGTTCACACTATCATTACCAGACAGACAACTACAACATATTTAACATACTTTAAGTCAATAATGTATATCTAACATCCAGCTACTCCAATTAAAGGAAATGGTATCATGTTAATGTCTTGATTAAAGCATTCGACTCCTATCAACATCACTGTTAACAGACTTAATGATCGATGTAAAATGTTAATCACATACATTCTTGGAAAGAACGAAAAGACACAATACCTATTTGTTAAACATTGTGTTACCGATACCTTATAATTTTAAAGCTAAGCACAAAGAAAGTTAATAAACACTCAGATACCTCAGACTCTATAATTTTAACTAAACATTTGTAAACAAAGAGACAATGTGAGCAAGCCTCACATATCCCCTTCATCTGCTATCAGTCCATTGAACATTATAGCTATTATTGGCACTAAAGATTGAAGCGTCATATCTTTCTCACATTTTATTTTTGACTGGTGTCTGAACATTGATTAGTATCATCGGAAGGATCATATTACAAAATTTATTTTCCCTTTGTGTAACAGTTTCAGAGATTACAACCGGTCGCCTGTCAGGCGCTCAAGGTTCAAATTCAGACTACCATCGTATCATACCAGGTACCCATTTTACTGCTGGGTGGACAGAGGCACACTTCGAACTAAGTCACTTACCCAGGGTGACACCACAAGTCTCTCAACTCATGTCTCAAGTGTGGGGCAGGGAATGACCCTTCAAACTCTCAGTTTATCCAGCAATGTAGCGGGTAACCTACCCATGCGGTGAGCCGTGCCCATTGTTGCTGAACTTCACTGATAGCGGTCAACTGAGCTATGCACAGGACAACGTACCCATTTAAGGGCCAAAACTCCATATTAAAAAATGAATTTTCAGAACTTAAACATCTTAGTCTCCATCCATCAAAGATCATATTCCAAAACTGAGCTTGCTTGCATTGCCATGCTCAAATTTGAAGGGGGTTCAAGATCAAATGAACTGACTAAGTCTCAATGTAACAAAGATGTTATTCTAACAAGAAAAAAGTGAGCATGGCTCACATACCCCTGCCATCCGCTATCCGTCCATTGAGAATTATAGATGTGAAGGGTACTATGTTTGAAAAAACAGCTTCAAGCATCAAATTGTACAAAATAATTTTTGGAACTGACTTTGTTATTACAAAATTTCATTCACCCAGATGTAATATTTTTCAGGTAACTAAATTTTTACCATTAGAGCATCACACCGGTAATTTGTACCATGTTCAATTACAGATTCAAGAGCTTCATAACTCCGTAAAAAATAATATTTCGGAACTGGACTGTGAATTCGATGAAGAGTATCATCTGGACTACCTACATGTTAAATTTCATTCACCTAGATGTAATAGTTGCCGATAAAACTTGTCCCAATTGGAGCATCACAGCTCTTTTGGTACTAAGTTCAATTTCGGATTCAAGGGCCATAACTCTGTAAAAAATATTATTTCGGAAATGGATTTTAAACTCGATGAAAAGTATCATCTGGACTACCTACATGTTAAATTTCATTCACGTTGATGTAATAGTTGCCGAGAAAACTTGTCCCAATTGGAGCATCACAGCTCTTTTGGTACTAAGTTCAATTTTGGATTCAAGGGCCATAACTCCGTAAAAATTTTTTATTTCGGAAGTGGTTTTCGAACTCGATAAAGAGTATAGTCATGAGTACTTGCAACCAAAATTTCATTCACCTAGGTTCAACAGTTTCCGAGTAAACTTTTCCCGATTGAGCACAATAAAACTAAGTCCAAAAGAAAATTGTCTGTGCGCGATCGGAAGAACATGGTTAACAACTGTACAAAGTTTGGTTGATGTACCTTTGACGTTTTTTGAGAAAATTGACCGGACGGAAGGACGGACGGAATGACCGCTATATACCCCCGCTTACTTCGTAGCGGGGGTATAATTATACAAATATATTTTTTTGATATTTTACACTACTTTAGTAACACATTTGATAATGTAGACAATATATAAAAATTTCAGCTTCCTATGTCAGGTTTTACTAATAACGCCTGCAATGTCAATATTTGAGGGGGGAGGGGGGAGAGACCAAATGAACAAACTTTTGTCCCATAGATAGAAAGTTTTGGGGGTGTAGCGGTTCTGGAGAAGAAGTTGAAAGAAAATGATTGAACCTGATTATATACTGTAAAAAATTTAGTTGATGTGGACCTGTTTTTGTGAAAACTGACCGGACAGACGGACAGATGCCGAACACCATGCCACCATGCCCATCGAACCTTTCGGGCCTGATAACTAAAACTTTAATGCTGAAATGGAAGATATTTCACCAATGTTGTTAACCAAATGCTACCACAATAACAATTTTAAACATGATATTACAGGAAATTTGATTGGTCTGCAAGTCAGACAGAATATGACTCCTATGTATTGGCCCTCATCAGCAGCGAGTAAATACTGAAACATAAACCCTGACATTAATGGAAATATGACTAAAGGCAATATTCATACAATATCAGATTCAACATTCTCCCATCTAATCGACTTTCCACAAGTTTAGACTCTTTGCTAGATAAGAGTATTCATTTGATACAGTTTCCATAAAAATGATAGAAACCCTTAATTATCTTTCTAAATAAAATGTTCTCCAATGTGGGCTAAAAAAAAACAAAAAACATGTGACCATTGGGCACCTGACCACATAATTTCTATCACCGCCATAATTATATCTAGTTTTCATTTCTATGACTAAGAGCTTTGAATTATTTTACAAATTAATTCAAAACGATGGTAAAATCATCATATTTATATTGACACAAACCAAGATGTCACCATCAGAAGTATTCAAATAATCAAAAGAATAAACAAAACTAGTTGGGATGTATCAAGTTGTATGAAATTCAGGGTGACAGATGTTTTGCTGATGTAAAGTAGGTAATGTACTCTGAAATATATAAATGTGGCACTTAGAAAGTGCAAACATGTCACACCTCAAAACATGATGGAATTGGAATATTATATCTATATCAATTGAATTGATACATCTTTTCTATTACTAATGATACAATTGCTGAATGATGGTTGGTATATATTACAAGATATAATTGTTGTTAAGACTAATTTGTTCATAGAGCATACATTTGTGACAAGTTCAAAGATATCAGGGCTCCCTTTCACAAAGCACTAAGGTGATCGTAAGTCACCAAGGTAACCTTAGTACAATGTTAAAGAATGGGAGTTAAGGTTAACCGTAGCAAAGGTTGCTTTGTGAAAGGAGGCCCAGTTCCTTTTTCAAAGAGTGCGATAAAAATGTTAATATTGAATGAATATAAAGTTGTGCTGATATGAATACATTGTATACTATGAGATATACTTCACATCCTTTTAATACAAAACATTTCAAGTAATTCAAAATTATGAAATGTAATTTTTAGAAGAAATACAAAAGATGAAAGTGTTATTATTATTGTGAAAAGAGTAGCTAAAATAAACATTTTAAAAGTTACAATCCCTGTAAAAAAGGTTACTCAGAATCAATGTAGTGTCAGTTTCTATGAAAAGAAAGATAGATAAAAAACATTGTTTTCCAAGCCCCATTACCAAAGCAAATTATTATGAAAATGTGTTCACTCCAAAAGGCTTTCATTCCAGCACACAAAAGAGTGGAGTTATTTGTTCAGTATCAGTGGCCGGCACCATCTGTGGATTTAATAAATTCTTTGTAGTTTGTTGTCATTAGCACGTCATTGTCATGTGTATATCACTTCTCCCCACCTGTTACATTATCAAGGTACGTTCTATAAGTAATCAATCCTTGTTCATTTCAATCACCAGAATTTGCCCCATATAAATAATGGCAACAATTGTTCTACGCTATTTACAACCAAGGCAATCGATAAAATATATTACAGTTTTTATTGCACATTTTGGATATATATTGGATATATATTCCATGATTTATATGAATATGTCTCAATGATAAGTAATTGCTCACGGTAGATCCTTCTACATCCACACATTTATTGGAACATTGATAAAACATTGCTCTAAACAAGAATAACCATTTGATCAAATTAATTACTTAACAAGGAAATTAAATAAATTTCTTAACAGGGTTTCGTTAGTAATCACAGGGGTCTCATTTAATGGGTTTATTGCCACTTTCAAGAGTACTTCACTTATATTATCACTGTTACTAAGGTTATTACAGAGAGAGAGCAGACAGCATTGAGGTGAAACGTGATAAACTATCAGCTAGAAGAAATGAATCATGGCGGGTATAACACAGAATTACAATGTAGCAATGCACCGAAATGTATCTGCATCCAGAACCATTTTCAAACTGTCTTTGTGTTAGTGTTATACATCAATCTTGCACTATCTTGGAACAGGTCTCTAAATGCTTGTACAATTTCTGCATTGGTAATTCAGGTCTATCAAAGAAAACCTTACCACCGCGCAGAAAAACTTGGAAAAGCCTACAATAATCATGGAAACAGTAGCTTAAATATAATTCCTCAACAGTGAAACAGTGAAAGGTGGATCATTAACTATCATCATGCAGCTGAAAATGAAAACTCCGAGACCGATTACCTCGCACATGCGCACATTGAAGGGTCAGTCTCTACCGTGTGTTTACAGTTGCGAGCATGGACAAAATTTGCATACTTTTCCTTCCTCATTTAATGCATTCCTATTACGTTATTTGTAATTTCTATGTGTGTTCACTTGTTTAGTTTACATTTTATGCGTATTTAGTGAATAACACAAGTTATTTTAGCATTTAAAGCCCATTATGTACGCAAGGTGAATCGCAATTCCTGAAATAGAATTTCTAGGTGGAATATGCAGTAGAGGTCAAAGATCGCTCAGATTAAAATGTTGCAGTTTATAAGTTATGTGTTTTTATCCTATCACTTTCCAAAGATTGTCTTTAATTCGGGCCTCATAATATCATAAATACGAAACGAAAAAATTCATTATTCATTATATATTCATTATATACGGAATTGAAGACAAGAAGTCTGGCTTCACAATGATTTATAATTATTAGAATTATTAGAATGCGACCTTTGGTTATAATTCTATAGCTACGTAAAGTTTGTCTTTATTTCTACCTATAAAATTGTAAATACTTACAACATGTATGCGGCATTGCAAACTGTCGTTCATCGCACTTTTCCAAGAAATCATAATCTCGAACCAGTTGACAAATAAGCACATGTCAACCCTAATATGGTTATGTTGTTTGACCTTTCAAATAAATGCTAACCTCGAACCATAACCGATGAAAATTTGTTGATTAGTTTGTGTATGGTTTGGTTTTACATGCCTCTCAGAAAGGTAAAATTTTATCTTTATTTCTGTGAATAAATATGCGCATTTTTTATGGAATAAAAGATTATTCTTTTCGGTTTATTGTGATATAAAAATTATGAAAATGCATTCAGTAGTTTAGCAGTGATAAATTGTGTAAGAAGTTGTAAAAATCGCCGATTGTTACAAAATTATGAAGGCGATTTTCACAACTTCATACACAATTTATCACTGCTAAACTACTGAACAACTGTTTGCAATGCGGCATACATTTTATAGGTGGAAATAAAGACAAACTTTACATGGCTATAGAATTATAACCAAAGGTCGCATTCTAATAATTTTTATATCATTGTGAAGCCAGACATCTTGTCTTCAATTCTAAAATGGGTAAAATAGAAATATACAACGTAAGGGTTAACAATTGTTGTCTCAAGTTGGCAAGGAAAATATATTTACATGCCAGCCAACTATTTCAACAACTACAGATTTGAAGATGTCATAAAACTGGTCCTGTTTCGCTCAAATAACAATAAAAAAATAGAGCCATGGCCTCTGTAGCTCATCAGGAGATAATAAGTGGGGTATGTTATGGAGTGGACTTTATAGCAATGGTCAGATAATGGAATGTAGTAATAAGAATCTAGGTAGTGAAACGATTAAAGCAGTTTAAAAATATTTTGTTACCATAACTTTGCCAATCTGCTATATATATGTGTTGAAAGAGCAACACAAAGCTTGGAAATAAATTGCTGGTATCAAACATATAATAATGTGATGGAGAGATCATACTATTTTTTAAGATCGTACACACATTATATAATAATGAATATACCGGGTACAATTCTTTGCATACAATTCACCACTGTAAGCTATTGCAATAATGGCCTGGGGCTGTAGAAGAAAATGAAAAAAACCTTTTTAGGTCATGACCCCTGTTAATTATTATCAAAATTGGTTACACATAAATCAACATTCGTTATGAATATCAAGTTTACGGACGGACGGACGGATGGACGGACGGTACGACGGACGGATGGACGGACGCCATCCCATGCCATAAGCCCATCGGGCCTTTCAGGCCAGATGAGCTAAAAAGTGAGAATGGCTCACATACCCCCGCCATCCGCTATCCGTCCATTGAGAATTATAGATGTGAAGGGTACTATGTATAAAAAACAGCTTCAAGCATCATAATATTGTCCAAAATAGTTTTAGGAACTGACTGTTATTACAAAATTTCATTCACCAAGATGTAATATTTTCCAGGTAACTTAATTTTTCCGATAAGAGCATCACACCGGTAATTTGTACGAAGTTCAATTACAGATTCAAGGGCTCCTTAAAAATAATATTTCGGAACTGGACTGTGAATTCGATGAAGAGTATCATCTGGACTACCTACATGTTAAATTTCATTCACCTAGATGTAATAGTTGCCGGGAAAACTTGTCCCAATTGGAGCATCACAGCTCTTTTGGTACTAAGTTCAATTTTGGATTCAAGGGCCATAACTCTGTAAAAAAAAATAATATTTCGGAAGTGGTTTTCGAACTCGATAAAGAGTATGGTCATGAGTACTTGCAACCAAAATTTCATTCACCTAGGTTCAACAGTTTCCGAGTAAACTTTTCCCGATTGAACACAATAAAACTAAGTCCAAAAGAAAATTGTCTGTGCGCGATCGGAAGAACATGGTTGACAACTGTACAAAGTTTGGTTGATGTACCTTTGACGTTTTTTGAGAAAATTGACCGGACAGAAGGACGGACGAAATGACCGCTATATACCCCCGCTTACTTCGTAGCGGGGGTATAATTATAAAAATATATTTTTGTGATATTTTACCCTACTTAAGTAACACATTTGATGATGTATACAATATTTAAAATCAAACAAATTAGAATGCCAAAATGACACAATCACTTGAAGCACAGTTGAATTAACCTGTTGAATTGGCAAGATACTGTGTTTTTATTTGAGGAAATATGGTATATAAGAAAATAGATACAAATGACTTTTTTCATTTTTCTTTGAGGTGAGGTGAGGTGAGATGGGGTTTAAAGCCGCTTTCAAGAGTATTTCACTTATATCGCGGCTGCTATTATTATGGCAGGGAGAAAGCCCACAACGCCATGTGGCTATGTATTGCGGTGAAACCTGCGAGCATCGGCTGGAACTAGCAAACCATGGGTGGTACTACGCTGAAATTCAGTGTAACATTGCACCCAAACTTTACTGCGTGTAGAACAGTTCTCTACTGCAGACAAAGTTGCCGTGCCCCTGGCGGGATTCGAACCACGGACCTCTTGATCTGAAGCCGAACGCGCTAACCACTGCGCTATCCCGCCCTTTTTTTCTTTGAAGGTAATCACTTACATAGATACAAGTTTTAAATGAATCAAAAATCTTTTTAACAATATGAAATGAGTAGAAATTTTCTCACAGACAATGATAAATACCACAGCACTTCTACCAAAAACATTGCAAGTTTAAGTAATACAAGCCTTCACTGAATGTAAAAAATATTTCAATTGAATTACATCATAAAGTTAATGGAGACAAGATGAATATATTTTTCCTAAAATGATTTATGAAATCTGACAATAAAGAAGTACAAAATTGATGTGTGCAGTAAGAAATTGAGCCAAAAAAGGGGCACAATTTAACATTTTGGCAATCAAATTCAATATTCTAAAGGAAATTTAATCATGAAATGCATTGGAGAAAAATTATTAATCACCAATATCAACAAAAGGGGCACAAACTGAAGGCATTAAGAACAAATGTTTCATTTCATTTCTCAGGAAAGAAATTATCACAGCAAACATCTACTTTTTAGCATAAAACCCTGACAATTTTGTAATTTCAGATCTAAATCAACGTCCCAAAGGTTGGGCAAAAAGAATGATATATGTTCTATGAAGACCAAAGTTTGATTATGGCAATATTTCAGTGGCAATTGGTTATCATGTGTCGTTATTGCAACAAAAAGGTTGCCGCTTGTGGGAAAATTTTATTGCACTGCTCTATTGATCTCATCTGCTTCTCAAGCTAATTGACTAAGTACGAAAAAAACACATAGAGGGGCCATGTTTAATCTTTGCCTTTCCAGGGAATTTCATTTGACTTGGGTAAGGAAGTGTGTTGCGTCGAGAAGTGAAAAAAAAGGATAAATCCCCCCAAATACTAATTCCATTACGACTTAAGCCTTCCGTCTAGAGGTAAAGACGTAAATTTCTTTGTTCAGGAACAGAATTCATTTAATCATGATCAATTTCAGAGCTTTTGAATATTCATGTCTTGTATTTCATGTCCTGTGGGTAATTTGCTTTAAAGCGAAATGTCTGAATTTTGTAAAACATTAGCTAAAGCACAAGATTCTGATCTTTCTTCAAGAAGTATCACGCTCTGGTTGCGATGGCATCATTTATTTGCTGCCAAGGTCAAGTTACTGGCTACCTACAAAGATATCAAGCAAAGGAGATAATAGGTCATCAATGTTATATATTGGGGTTCACTTGAAAGTAGATTATTTGTATTATACTAACTTGTTTCTTAAATACAACAGCTATCTCTATTTGTATCGAAACAGAACAGAATAATAAGTCTGAAAGGATGAAATATAGAGCCAAGGGCTCTGTAGCTCTATTTGTATTATTTGATGTTGAAGACTGAAATAAATTATTCTTCAGATTAAGCACAATCTCTCGCCATGAAAGATTCCTTGGTCACCAAAATTGTTCAGTGTTAGGGTATAAAGAAAATATGACTTGACAATGAATTTCAGGAAAAATCTGTTGTCCAAATATCACAATTCCTGAAATTAGCTTGGAAGAAAAGGTGACTCTTCTAATTCAAACTTTGGAGGAACCAAATTTACTTTGATCCCATAGTTACCTCCCCATACAATTTAAACTTTAGGGATTCTTTTTATAGAAGAAGTTGAAAATGTTATATATTACCAAAAACCATTTGAGAGACACTGGATGCTGTACAATGGCCTACAAATGGCGTACTAAACCTCACCATTAGGCTATCTGGCCTTAGAGACTTGGTGAGTTAACACGCGAGAAATGAGAAATTAAAACTATTTTCACATTGGTTGTAAAAAAATCCACTCTGTCCAAAATGTTTATATTATAAAAGAATTTGAAAAATATCTCTCAAAGGTAACATTAAATCCTGAAGTTATTTAAATATTTGAAACTGCCATTTCAAATAGTTTTTCATGAATAACTTATCATGTAATCACATTATACTTCAAATTTTGTAAAGTTAATATTTTACTAAAGAGCTGATTAAAATCCTTTTGAAATATCACAAAATTATTTCAGCACCATTGAAATTTTTTTTTTAACCATGTGATCTCAATGATTAAGCTAAAACTATCTCAACACTAATCTTGTCATAATTTCCAACAACAGATCGCATATTTCAATCACTTGCCAAGTTAATTGTCTCCTTTTCGAAAAGGAAACGTAAGAACAGCGCAGCTGAAAATTCCAATACAATTAAACTATCTGTTTCACGAAAATTGTCTAGAAGTATTGCTTGTTCTTAAAAAATTCCGGAACAGTGTTTCGCTGTTTCTTGCAATTGGTTGAGAGAATCATTCCTCCACTGGAGACATTCCCGGGAGGCTGGTGATCAATACACAATGCCATGATTCATCCACAGAGTGGGACAAAGACACATGAAGGCACGCACACACACGCGCACACGCACATCCTGTTAAACCTGTGAGTCATTATGCTGCTGTGCCAAAGACGTAATAGATCAAGTGAAAAATTACAGCTTCAAATTTTAATCTCCATCGGTACCAAAATAGACATGGAAAGGCTGCAAGTCAGTGAATTGTGATAACAAGTAATTAATTACTCTCATGTAATCTCGTCGTCAATATGCAATTTATCAAATTAGATCAATGCAATTCTGTTTTTTACATAGAATTGGCTACGGTTTTAGTGTGGTCACGGTCGTAAGATCTTGATCTTTGATTAAAAATTCTCTTTTCTATTAATCATGCTGTTAATCTGTGGTTCCAAATCTTCATGGTAGTTAATTCTCTGCTTTAAATTTTAAATAAATGAATCAATCATAATTAAATTTTCATTTCAATTCCGGGTCTGTGTTGATCTATTTACAACTGGGAATATGATTGGGAATCATATCATTTTGTTCTTGTCAATCTGAAGAAAGCTAAATGTTTATTGAATGGGTAAGTTATGTTGTTGAATTCTCAAAACACAATTATCTCATTTTAAAACGAGTCAAAATAAGTCTTACTGTAAATATCTGCATTTGAAACTATCCTTGTATTTCATTGTAGGAATGTCAATCATGCCATGATTAACATGCCTCGAGATCTATGTATAGAAGATAGAAGACACAGGTTATGCATATATAAGATTTATTTGCAAATGTAATTAATGTGTATCATACATATGCACTTATTTCCAACTATAATGATAAAGAGGTGAGGTGAGTTTAGGTGAGGTGAGGGGAGATTATGTGAATGAAAACAAATTGAGTTGTGTGATGTGCCACTGCGTAAGGGGAGACTGGGTTACATAATCAGACTTGATGAGATGGACACTTAGCTGAGTTGAAGTAAGTTGAGGTGAACATTGAGGTGAGCTAAGGTGGAGTACTGAGGTGAGTTGAGGGGGGGGCACTGAGGTGGGTACTGAGGTGAGTTGAAGTGGGCTCTGAGGTGAGTTGCGGTGGGTGGGTACTGAGGTGAGTTGAGGTGGGGCACTGAGGTGAGTTGAGGTGGGGCACTGAGGTAAGTTGAGGTGAACACTGAGGTGGGTTGAGGTGAACACTGAGGTGAGATGAGGTGGGTCACTGAGGTGGGTTGATGGAGACTCAAAGGTGAGTTGGTGTAGATACTAAGGTGAGTTGAAGTGGACACTTGAGGTGACTTGAAGTGGACACTGAGGTGAGGTGAGGTGGACACTGAGGTAAGTTGAGGTGGACACTGAGGTAAGTTGAGGTGGACACTGAGGTAAGTTGAGGTGGACACTGAGGTAAGTTGAGGTAGGGCACTGAGGTGAGTTGAGGTACACACTGAGGTGAGGCACTGAGGTGAGGGGGGTCACTGAGGTGAGTTTAGGTGGGGCACTGAGGTGAGTTGTGGTGGGGCACTGAGGTAAGTTGAGGTACACACTGAGGTGAGTTGAGGTACACACTGAGGTGAGTTGAGGTTGACACTGAGGTAAGTTGAGGTGGACCCCAAGATGAGTTGAGGGAGGCTCTCAGGTGAGTTGAGGTGGACACTTAGGTGAGTTGAGGTGGACACTGAGGTGAGTTGATTTTCTGAGGTGTGCTGAGAAGGTAAGGTGAGGTGATTAACCACTGTGAGGTAAGACTAAGGTAAGGTTCCTTCATCAGAGTTGGTTGAGGTAAGGTGACACTATGAGGTAACTATTTAGTGCAAAATTCTTTGTGCATGCTACTAATAAGAGACTTTTGTGTACTGTGTACTAGTTTTCATGTACAAAATGATTACATACAGGTAACTACAGTAAATCATCAGGAAGATGTCTATTCAAGACATTATAAATTCCTAAATTATTCCACGGACAAGGAATTGAAAAATAAACAGGTTTTATTTTGCAAATAGAATTTACCGTATTCGCCGTTATAAGCGCCCAGGGCGCTTAAAAAATTGACTTGGGTGGGCGCTTATTAAAATGATGTGAGTGACGAACGAAAAACAAAGACTATTCACGTGGAACTGTGTTTAGGTTGTCTTTGATAATTGATACAGGCGTTCAAAACATACTTACACATTATCGAGTTGAAAATAACACATATTCCTGCTAAATGTATCCTTAAATTCCTCAAAGTGAAACAGAAACCACATTTTGATTTTTATTTTATGCTGATAATTTCTCAATTGCAATCGTAGTATCCTGTCAACAAAGTGCTATTTTTAGCCGTCACACGTTGGCAGGAATTGTACATCACATACAATAACTACTAAACTAAAAACTTGTATTACTAATGCTTTTCAAATATTTTACACCTACAAACATTTCATCAGTGATATTTTGAAACATACCTCAACATATAGATTTTGGTAACATTGAGCTGCATGGCTGTCTAAAACTACGACATTTAAAACAGAAAATCTGCATGTTGACAACATCAGACCTCCCGGATAATTCATTTCAACACAGGGGTGGCAATTGAAAAAAACTTCAAACAAATTTGATTATTGTTTCTTGGTTTGACAAATCTATTATCTTATTATTTTATTTAAGTTTAGACTAAAATCAATCTTTATTTTCTATCAGTAATTATCGTTTAATAATTTATTGTGCTCTATCCTATTTGAACTATGCAACTCCTGTCACCCCATACAAAAATAAACCAGTCCCTCTTCTTGGGGTAGTGCATGGAATTAGGTCAACACCTTGATTGGCGTTTCCTGTCTGAAGTTGCCATGCAGCACTGATAAGCATTTGTATTGATGTTTATGATTTGTTTTGGGTGTAATTATAAGATTGACAAATGCTTATTTAGCATAAATACCAAATTAAGGACTTATTATTTATATATGCTTATTTAGGATCATTTCTGCACAAATACACAATTTTGAAATTTGGACTGACAGTAATGAGAAATACCGGTCCAGCTTCGAAAATTCCAGTAAAATACCGGTATTTACCAGTAAACGGGAACACTGCGGGTTGGAAATTCCCTGTAAACTAAAGTTCAAGGGCTCTCAGCGACTAGTTTCTCGTCTGAAGGGGTTGTTGGATTGAATTTAGGTAAGTTAAATTTATTATTTAGTACCACTGGTACATGGGCGGTTATTAGAGTTAATTGCAAAACCCTTTGGGGGGCGCTTATTGGAGCAGGGCGCTTATTACGGCGAATACGGTAATTTGTTTTTTGGGTTTTTTTAATATCAAAATAAGAATTAAAAATCAATTTCTTCACACTTGATATGTATATTCTAGAATATTCACTATTTGTCACTGTCTTAATTATTCCCCTCACATTTCCACTTACAGAAGTGAAAGATTATTTTTTTGAAAAACAAACAAAGTGAAACCAGAAAAAGAAAAAGAAAAAGGTCTTTTTTTTCAATATGGTCAGAACCAACAGAGTTTTGTCCTATCCACATTTCTCAGTTATTATTTTATAAAGTTTAAACACATCTTATAATGTTTACCATAATTACACAGTCCCTCACAATTTCACTGTTTATCGATGGGGCTTAAATTGTCAATGGTGTGGGCAGAACGAGAAATGGTGCAAAGCAAACAGCAATTCAAGAGATGTATTTACTTTAACTCTCTTCAATGGTAAAAAATCTTTCTTTCAGACAGGAGTGAATATGGATCCAGGCATTGTGGGAATCAACAATTGTTAGTGAAAATTTTCAATATTTGTTTTCAGTTCGAGTTCCTTTGTTCCTTCATGAATAACAATCCCAATATCTAACTTTTCAATTTTGTTGGAAGACAGTAATACTCTCAAGGTACAAGTTGGTACTTTCGAGTTGAATATTCACTCCACAAAAATGGAAGTTCGATGTCGGCGGCCATGTTGAAAAAGCATTTGAATGTTATTGTACAAAAGCATTGATTTGTAAAAACTGTCTCGTATGGATGCGTGAGATAAACCGCAGCATGAAGATGGATATAAGGATATTTCAGGATAGACCAACTGGCTGCCTAAACACAAGAAATTGCCGTACTTAATCAGGAAAATCGTGAAATTACACCAAAACTGTAACGGATAATAGCTATGCTTATCCTCTCCGCTTCCTTGCAGAGCTTGCTATGTAAATGAAGTCCATTATTTAAGCGGGCGTGTGACGTGATCACGTAGACCGCAAGTTTTGATGGTAAATACTCGGTAATTGAGATCCATGAACTCGTTCTAATCATAAAGCTTTTTATACAGAGATGAAAGATTTAACTTGTGTTTGCTTGGAAGAAAGTTAGATCTGAAAGAGCATCCGTTGTTGCTGGAAGACTATTGAATACGAATCTCAATTACAGTCATTACCAACACAAACTTGAAAGATCTTAAGAAAAGCTTCGAAATATTTATTTAGCATAACATCCAAGGAATCCTTTCAGGAACTAATAAGCAAACAGTTCTTGTTATAAATGGAAAATAAATTGAGTTGTCCACATGAGAGGACGACTGTTGCAGGAAGTCTGGTATAAGTAACAATAGACGACAGACTTTCCCAGTGACACTGTAATTATGGAGTGGAATTGTTTAGTATCGGTCGATGCAGGACAGAGCTTGCAGGCGTATATATAGCAGTTATTTATACAACTCACATTCAATACCATCATCTTTGAGTTTTTCAACCCCGATCTACCAACTATCTACAATTAAGGATTCTTGGCAAAGATGTCATTTATAATCTTTTTATATAGACGACTTTCATAAAAAAAATATTTATATAATTGCAAAGAACAGAAAAAAGGGATGTATATTTTGTTATTCAAATTGGATTTTTTAAACTTTGAGTGCTATTTTGTGATGTACCTAAATTGCTCTTGGGAGGTTTTGTAGCCATTTTCAGAATAATTAAATCCAAACAGCAGCAGTCAATGAATTAACTCGTAGTAGTCAGTGATGAAATGAAATGAAATTCAATGTTTCAAAAATCTTAATTTTTTTAAAAAGACATAAAGGATACATAATGGTATTTGACAAATACCAGGTTTATTTCATCGAGTGTCATGTGTCATCATCATGGGTAAAGTTGATATTTCAAGAAATGAGCCCCTCGAAAAATATCAACCTTACTAATATTATATCATCATTGGTCACAGTGAATATTTTTTAATGTCACTGCATGTGGTTTGATAAAGTGTCTACTTCAATGAGAACTCCCAGTATTTCATTTCATTATATGAAATAATCATTGAAAACCAGTAAATGATTTTAGATGATAAATTCAGTTTCATCCTTATGCCTTCTGATATCAAATATATCATCACAAAGTTGATAAAAGTAAAAAATATTCACGGCAAGCCTCAAATGTTTGTTATTTTTATCAACTTCCTTATTTCATATCAAAAGATTCTGTTATCCAATGAGAGCTAACTTCAAATAGCTGAAATTAACTACTTGTTAAAATACCAATCCCTATAATCCTCACTACAGCAGCAGACATATACACAACAAACAGCATTGAGATGGTTATAGGGCACACAAACTAAAGACAGTAATTGAAAATGCTATGCTCTATGGATACCTTTATGTAAACATGATTTGATTATGGCAGAAGTATGAACTGAGGACAGTGACTGAAAATGCCAAAAAGTATTGATACATTAAAAAATTATTTCATTTTTGGCAGGAAGTATAAACCTGCCAAGAGCTCTAACTCTTGTAATAAAGAATATGATTTCCAATACACTTTATTGACGACTGGGGAATGACGCACAAACCTAAACCTTCCTCCCACTTGTGGCTCTGTGATAATAATTTTTATAGTAAGGTCATTTGAAATTTAAAGACAACATTTAAGTGAAGAAAAATCCTTCAAAATAGAACAAGTAAAAATATGCAATTTGAAGATCCTAACACTTAAACAACATCACACAATATTAAAGTCGTGACAAGATACAAATTTTATTCTTTGAAAAACATGTTAAAAGGATCTAGCGCTTATGCGATGACATTAAATGTACACACATCTTCCTTACAAACACATTAAAATAAATGCAATCATTCCTTCCTTCCATTTTTATACAAAGCACATTGGAATAGCAAATGCTCATGAAAATGATAAATTGTTTCTGAAACCATTTGCATGTGGGGGTGTCTTTCCTAAAGAATAAAAGTTACATAACCACGTCACATTTAAGTACGGGTTGGTAATTGAATCGGTTTGGAGGCATTAAGTTAGGACTGACAGCGAAGAACAAAAGAAGGGGAGTACACTATCAGCAGGGGAAAACACTCGCCGCACGGACACGTCTGAATAATGCATTTTCATAACTGAAGCCAGGAAGGACCATCCATTTTATTTGGTGAATATGGGAATATTCCGATTGAAAACAAGACAAGAAAATCAATGCAAATGTCAGTTGGGCCTGGATCCAATCTCGAGTGCCTATACAGGATATTCGCAAAGAGGAAATAATTCTGACAGTAATATCTTCTAATTTGAAGCAGTAATTTCCCCCAGTAATTGCTTCGATAGGATTAGATTCCTTACTGATAAAACACGTCCTTGTGCGATTAAAAGAATTTTGGTCAATAAAATACACGTAAGCAGCTTGCAAGGCATTTCATGATTTATTTTTTAAGGTCACAATCATTCATCAAGAAGAATTAGGTGTGTGTTTTTAGTCGGGGAGTTTATTCAGAGGTGGCCGAGTGTGAGAAAATTGCATCAGGTTATGGACAAAAGGTGCGGAAATTCAAAAACAAAGTCTTTCAGGGTAAAGCAAAGAGACAACAAATCATTATTGCTAATCTTCCGTAGGAACAGATTCATCATGGCAATATCTAATCATGATATGTAATGCGTGCCCATCAAGAAGTGGGGAAATCGACAACCTGATTGCTGCGCTTCGAATGTGCCTCTCTCTCAGATTGCCGCATGTAGACGCAAATTCAATTTCCTGTCTGTGAGGATCAAAGAATCAACCAATCGAGAAGAATGCAGGGAGGAATTGTCGGTCCACAAATCATGCCCACCAAGAGAAGAGATTGTGAAAACACTTCTTGCGCGCACTGATTCAATGCAAGTGTTCAGTCGATATCGGCGCCTTCGAGGATGATGCAAAGTGGTAAATGAAGTTGACGCCAGAGAGAGAGAAGGAATATCAATGTTATGAGCTGGTATGATTTATGACATGTCGGTGCTGACCTCTTCTGGTACAGGCCAAATGTTATGCATCTCCAGCTGAAATGAGCAACATGATCCTCGTAGCCTCGGTCAATAAATACTCTTCATTTCACTCACACCTCTCTCGGCTCCGACAGCTCCAGAACTGGGATAAATTGCTTCACACAGACCATCATGATGATAAAACAATAGCATCTGATCCCATATCAATAAAATATTACTTCATGCCGACTTCAAAGCCAGGAATCAAAAGCTTTTCAATAAATGCAAGTACTTTTTATTATAGAGCATTAGTATGATGGACAACTGATACTCAGACTGAATAGAAAACTTGGCTAATTCCAGTAATGCATTAAACGCTGCAATCCTTTGACATTTTCAACTGGATCAGGTCCAATGCTGAAGTGGACATATCCCTCCAAAAGACATGTATTGTTTGGAGGCAAGCGTTGCAAGAAGGCTATTGTTACAACAGTTATACCACTTGAAAGTGACGCGTCCAATCCCCCATCAATTCGCGTGTCACTGTGGGAGTTCCTTCCTCAGAGGCCTTCTGTGTTTTGTTTCATGCTATTCTCAAATTGATTTTATTCTCGTCAGGGTCACCAGAGATTAGCGACTTCCTTCAAATTTCCCCTATTCACAAATGTGATGCATTACAATTCAAAACATGCACTTTGAATAGAAAAAATAATCACAAATATTCAAGAAACTGACGCAAACACTCAAATTTCACACTGAAATTTGATCTTATTAGGATATGAATTAGTTGACAATCACTCGTGCCTCCAATTAGGATCAAATTGAGGTACATAGCAGAAAAAAGCTCTGTAGTTTGTATTTCTTATGGCCGTATAAAAAATAATTTTAGACTTTGGTTGCGAAATTGTACAAATTTGAAGCTAGACATGATGGAAAAGCTATCATGGTTGCCATCATAACTAGAAGAAATAAATATCATCTTTTGGCATTATCAATCACAGCGGACTGAAAAAATGAAACATTTAGGGAATCCATTTATCACTCTGATCAAAGTTTGTCAGCTCAATCATATTGATCAGACTTTCTTTAACATGCTTAATGACTTGTAACAGACCACGACGTCCATTTCGCAGCGCAATTGACAACTATTCCGCGATAATTATTGTCCTCTTGAGAAACTTTTATGCCAACATCCAGAGTAATATCTATCCAGATGAAAGCCGGTCCTAAATCGCCACAAATATCTCAATCCTTATGAGATCAATCTGACAAACTTTGTCAAGATGAACAAGAATTTAAGACATAATAACGATGGGCGATTCCCTGATCGTGCTCGTATGACTTGCAAGTAGATTGTTTCTGTAGCTCAGTCGGCTGAAATGGTTGTCAGCAGATAAAAGACTGCACGAACATCAAGACCAGCATAATGGCACATCTACAAAGACTCGGCATGGTTTGAGATTTATTTCTTAGCGAAGACGAAGACGAGACCTAAGGAGCAAGAAGGATGATACTGCAAACGTGTCGAGTTTCCCAACTTCTGCGTCGGGGAATTCTTTCTGGTGTTGAGAAGGCATGCAATCTCATAATTAGCATCTCTGAGTCAATCAATACAATAAATAGCTTCCAATCTAATTAATCTGACAGATGCAGACACGATTAAATTCACCCAATCTGCGATTCATCAAAAAGACTAGAAACTTGTTCGTATTCTGCGTCGGTATGGTGCCCTCAGTCACGTGACCCCATGACCTAGATTCTTTTATATTACGTTCCCGAAAGGATTTCTTGACCGGTGTTCTAAAGCCAGGTCTTAGATTCAATAAATCTTAATCAAGCCGTCAACGACTTGCACATAACTATTTCATTTCTCTCAAGCTGTATCAGATGAACATTTGAATCTTAATACATCCAAAGCATCCATTCTGGTTCCTATGTAATCCTTAGGTCTTTGCGGGATTATCTAAGCTAATCAATCATTCATGACACAATTTCCTTTGTGGCCATAAAAATGTGTTGATGGACAATGGTGCTGACAAATTGTCAAGATTATCGAATATTATTACCAGTCAACTCGATTTCATATCTGAAATTATGCTGAAAAATTGAAGCAATATCACCATAAACCGTAAAATTGAGAAAGAAACCGCTATTAGCACAAATGGTATAAAGTCTAGTCAAAAGTACTGTCTGAAATCTTTATGTGGTAATTTTCCTTCAGTAAAGAGCTCATTCAGTCTCTTAACAGCAAATAATCAACTCAATTAACAGTAAAATGATATTTATATAAAGAAACTTATAACAAAAAATGCCAGAGACTCTTTATTTGTGAATTAAAAAATTTGCTAAGAAATTGGACACTACACATCTCAAAGATTTGTTATCAGATAAGAATCTGAACTGATCCCTCCAAAGACTTTAAGAATAGAGCCATGGGCTCTGTAGCTCATCAGGGTTTGTATTGTTTGCAAAGCCAAAATAAATTGTTCTCAGATTGTTCTAGAGCTTTTCATACTAGAAAATCTACAATTTAGAATCCCCATTGGCCAAGGAGTCTGCACACAACTTTTCAGCTCTCTAGACCTTTTGGTACTGGAGAAGAAGATGAAAATAAGTTTTTAAGGTTATGACCCCTGTGACCCTATTTGGGGTCATGGGGTCACAAAATCTACAATTTAGAATCCCCATGAGCCAAGGAGTGGATGCTGGACACCATGCCATGCCATAAGCTTAAGCCCATTGGGCCTTTCAGGCCTGATGAGCAAAAAAGTAAATTGCACATAAACAAAATATTAAAAACAAGTCAGTGACTCTGTAAATGAAAGAGAAATCTGTGATGTCACAAAACAATTTTCAAAGGTAAAGTTCACAATTTCATTTTCAAAACAAATTTTCAAAGCAAATGTTACATTTAGAGAAATCAGGGATTTCACTAATAATTTCAAGGTCAATTCAACATTCTAAAATTATATTAAAGAACGTCATTGATATTTCTCCAAAGAATTATTCCTTTATCAAGAGATGACAATCAACTCGTTTACGTCTCTGACTGTAGAGAGACCTACTAAGTCACAGCCCCTAAGGAGTAAGATCTCATTTATCTTTTGAAGCTTACTAAAGTGGATATTTTCTGAAATGCTTAATGAACCGGTTGATCGGTCTCATCACTCCCTATGGTCATTCTTCGTCCTCAGTTCCCAGCCATAAGATGTTAATGAACTGCTGATTTGATTAAAGTGAACCCTTGGTCCTCGGTTCTCTGTACCTAGTGGATCATTGACCAAGGATATGTCCTGTGTTTGCTGTACCCATCCTGAAGGGTCATGAACAGTTGAACTGGTTTCCCTCCCTCAAGAGTCCTTCGTCCTTCGTCCTTCATTAAATGGGGTCAGAATTGTTTGCACTGACTGTGTTCCCTAAAGGGTTCTTTGTCTTAGAATAGAATTGGATACAAACTCGTTGAACTGTCAATGATAACTAGAGAAGGCTTCATTTTTAAAGTCTTTGTGTACAAAAATTTAAACTCAACTCCAAGGCTTATAAGAACAGTAAGATTTTCTGGATAAGGCTTATGTTTTGAAAGCTTTGTTATCACTATTAATATGTTAACATTGGACTAGGATTAAGACTATGCTGGATCTAAGAGATTTTCTAAAATCTAGAGCCTTGACTTCGGTTAAAAATATTTCATCTTTATAAATTTAGTGTCACTAAAGTCATTGGTTTGAACATTTGATCTGTCGTTGGTTCATAATTTTAACTAAATGATTAAACTGTTTGAAGTGTCTTTGGGCCCTAAAAGCAGTCTTCAACATTTGATCTGTCATTACCAAAAAGGGTTAAAATCTCCAACATGAAAGACTTATAAACTGACTGATGTGTTGATGATGCCTTAAGAGCACCTTGTTAATTGAGCAGCCTCTCGTCATTGGCCTGTGTCTCTGACCTGAACTGAATGAAATGTAATTAATCGTGTCATCAAAGGTCCTTGTTCCTCAAAAACATTTTCATAATTCTAGAGATGTAAAACTTGAAAGTGTCCATGTCCTTAAAAAAAAAGTCTATTACATTTGTTATTATATAGCTTACTGCTCTCAAAGAAATGAGATAAAAAAATGTTTAAAGAATTGGTAATACTTAACATGAGCTCAGTGCCATAGGGTCATGATGTGCCTATGGTAGTTAAACATCCCACCTATCTCAAGCCCCCTTTAGAGGCTTTAGAACAGCAGCTCAACCAGACATAATATGCCTTTGGCAGTGAAATAGCTTCCTAGACTAGAATGGTTACTAACTGTTTGAAGAGTTTGTAGTATCTAGATGAACCCTGTCACCAATTCCATCAATTGTCTGTGTCCGCAGTTCAACTATCATGACTTATGACTTGGGTAGCTTTAAGTATGTTCAAGGACTTTAACACTAGACTAGGAATTAAAACTGTTATTTGAAGAGTTTGTAGTTCCAATATGAACCCTGTCCCCAGCGCTCTATACCCATCACATCACTTAAAGTGTCCTCAATGTCCTCCCCGACAATAACCTCCTGTCCTCAGTGGCTTAACCCTGGTCCAAAGCCCCTCTCCAGACCTCTGCCCCCTGTCCTCAGTACCCTGTGCTTAAGGGGTCACATATAAGATGACAAACTCCCACCCATTAAGCCAGCTTGACATCTTCACCCATGCAATATTTACCCATTCTCTACCTTCCATGCTTCAACACTCTGGCATACTTTAAAGGAAACCAAGCCATGAATAATTGACAATTCTACTCTTTGTTTTGCCCCATTCAATTTCCCTGCATATACACTGTTTCCAGCCGACTGCCATTTCCACCTGACTGCCCGTCGCCAATCAATAATGGATGGGCGAGACTATTGTCATCATGTCTGCACTTCCTCCCTGCTCCGTCGTGGTCCCAGGAACGGATCTAAACAACATTTTGTACTTAGGAAATTGGATTAACTATTATCAGGCCGCGTGAGTTCTTTCAAGCAGCTTGAGTGAGCAGACTGGTGGCACAGCAAGAGTAATTGAACATGTCACCTAATCACTGGCGGCACAGGTACTTGACAATTGGCCGGTCGGGTGGAGTGGTCAATATGTCCACTCGCCGCTAATATAGGGATCAAAACCTCAATTAAATCTATTCACAACAATCACAGGTGCATATTGTGTTACTTTGAACAATGCCACTTATTAATGCCATTTACCTGGCTCTATTGGCTATATATAATCAATACACCATTTAATAGTTCTTTGTACATGGAAGGAATATAAGAGAGCAGGTTAGGATACAGTATATTGGGTAAAATTGTGAATATTCACAAATATCAGTTTACCTTTTGCAATTTGAAAAATAGATTTTATTTGCAAATTTTTACTTGAAATTACACAGCAGACCAAAACTTTCAGAGAAAAATAAATTTAGTTAGTATTCAAATAATGTAGTTTTATTGATGAATAATATACTGTACACTGTGATAAACCAAGAATATTTTTGGATTTAAGATGTTTTAGGTGTATTTATAGTCATTTGAATTATATGTCAGATAAAGATATATGATGTATTTAAAATTTTAATGTTCAGAAAAAAGTTTGTATTTGAATTGTGTTATTTGATATTCTGAAGTATAAGTTGTCTAAACAATTCAAGAATCAATAAAAAAAATTATAAAAAAACATTATCTGTTATGGATCTTTTATAAAAAGCTCTTTACATAAATTGAAAAAATCTCATCAGAAAGAGCATATCAATAAAAAATTTTAAATATATTCACGCCAAATCGGCTGGGTCATTATTTCTGTTGAGAAAAATTCTCAATTCAAAATTATGTCATCTAAAGGTATAATCACCACATGTGTTTGAAGTTTGGAATATGGAATACTGAACATTGGATGAAAAAAATTTGACTTTAAATATGAACTTTAAGAATTCTTCACATAATTTTGTATTTGTATTTGGTAAAATCAAATTTGTAATCTTTCTATTAAAAAATCAAGGATTTAACCCTTAACTTGATATCCCCAGCTTGGTCAGGAATGGCCATAAAAAATTCCGAGGTACCCCTTACCGGATCCAGGATAACAGACTTAGAAAATAAATCCGCTCTCTCCCATGGAGCTAGCTCCCTCTGCGAGATGTGAGATGTGAGATGTCTCTGGGAGTCGCTCCATGAGAAGTTCTGTATTAATGCCTCGCAGTTCGCTACGAAAACGAGTCTTTGTCAATGTCCTGTCGAAATGTCCAGCAAAAATCACACCAAATTGCGTGTGCATTCTTGACCCGTAACAAATCGATAATTAGCTTTACAAAAGGCCAATTTTGTTGGGCTTCACCCCGAAGCCTAATCTCCCTGAGGGCTAATTATCACCCACGTGTTTGCACTGCCCCCGGCCGTACATGCTATCTGGATCGCATCTCGCAACAGTGTCCCTATCACGGGAACATATAGCGGTTACCCGCCTTACTCGCGCACTTCATATCATGGGAACCAATTGGTTGTTTTAAAAACATTTTAAGGCCAAAATAAAGGGGAAATAATAGCCTACAATCCCATAAAAATTTCGCAAATATGCTAAAAAATAATAAAGACACAACAAGCGCCGCGAAAAAGTCATATAGTTTGAAACAAGCGGCGATTTTCACAACATCTTGCACAAATTATCACTGCTAAACCACTGAATGCATTTTCATATTTTTTATATGACAATTAAAACAGGAAAGAATGAGAATTTATTCCATATATAAAATGCGCATATTTACTCACAGAAATAAAGATACAAGTTTACCTTTTCAGAGGCATGTAAAACCAAACGACACACAAACTAATCAACATATTTACATCAGATATGGTTCGAGGTTAGCATTTATTGGAAAGGTCAAACAACATGACTATGGGGGCACTTGATTTGCACTATCCCGGGCATAGCCCGCTATAGCCCGGTCACGTGACCGGGCTATCCAGGTGATCAGAGCAGACGAACCAATTCAAGTTGATTCGGGTTATTGTTATGGCAACCATCAGAGCCAACTTAGTTGCCCTGCACCCATTAATCGAACTTTTCTAAAGTGTTTGCGACAATGACAACGATATCTCGACAACAATGAACAATATTATTACTTCTGCTAGAAAAGTTTGCTACATTAGTCTTTCCCTTCAGTACTCTTATAAATAATTGTATTGTAAATGTTTAGATGGAAAGATACGATATTTTCAAATTTGCAAAAACGAGTTTGGTCCGTATGCCGCCATTATCGCCCACGATAGCCCGCTCATTTGAAAGCGGGTCAACCGGGCTACCCCGGCGGGCAATATTGAAAACCCTCCCGCCTGAATCAAGTGCGTCGCCGCTTCACAACCAGGTTGCGGGCGACCCGGGCGATAGCCCGGCTGGCAAATCAAGTCCCCCCCCATATTTGGGTTGACAAGTGCTTATTTGTCAATTGGTTCGAGATTATGATTTCTTGGAAAAGAGTGATGAACGCCATAAGTAAACGTTTGCAATGCCGCATCATAAATGTTGTCAGTATTTAATATTTTATAGGTGGAAATAAAGACAAACATTACATGGCTATAGAATTATAACCAAAGGTCGCATTCTAATATTGTGAAGCCAAACATCTTGTCTTCAATACCGTATATAGATAGAATTTCGTTTCGTATTTACGATATTATGAGGCTCTAATTGAAGACAATCTTTCGAAAGTAATAGAATATAAATGAAAAAACATAGAAAATTCATTGTATGTGGGTATGAACTGATCATTTTTGTACGTGTGCGGCGACCTGGAATTGTATATAATGCATGTATATATATATAGTCCGTTTTCGCGATGTAGACATGATATATTTCGCACAATGTTTGCACAATGTTCGCCACCTGTGCCGCAGTGCCAATTAGTGCTTTAGCCAAAATACGGCTGCAAGCTAGATGGTCAGAATATTCCGCCACAGGGGCTAAAATGGGTAAAATAGAAGTACGCAACTAAAGGGTTAAGGAAACCCAGTTGTTAATAGAGACTGTTGATTTTTTCCCGGTCATCTAAATGTTCCAGATAGAAATTTATCTAAAAAAGATTGACCTACAAATATTCTTAAAACGCATATTTTTTTGAGTTGTGAAATTCAATGTCACGATAGTAAAAAAGATTAAACTAAAGTTAATATTGTATAACCAAAAAGCACCTTTTTTTTAAAGAACAATATTCAAACAATGACACAAATTGGAAAATTCATTTTAACTGTGTTTTGGGGTTAGATTTACTGACACTAAATGATACATTTATACAGTTAATCTGAAATACAATGCCACTGAAAAAAAGAAAATCCTATTTAGTTTAATGATTTTAAAAAATCCAATAATTACAAAAAACAATTTTGGGAATTACACAAGAGATATAGATAATCAATTCTGTCATAAATGCACTTTGATTGTCTGCATTCGAACAATACATGATACACTGGGCAATCTCAATCCTAAATTGAAGGGATTAAAATACTATTATTCCATCACATTGTTTATTCACAAAGCTTATTTTTTGTCTACCATTTATAATAAAATTTCATCAAGTAAAGTAGTCGTGCATGAAAGAATACGCAACATTTCCCAGCCTTTAAAGATATCTTGCTCAAGCGTGGCAATACGTGGTTCATCAAATTATAAAACCCAAGTATTGATTCCTTCATTGAAACCTGTGAAAGCACGGCTTGTTGCCATGGTAGCGAAATGCCATTGGACAGACCAATCGACATTAGCAGCATTGGATGTTGCTGCATACGCGAAGTGTCCTGAGTTGAGGCAAGGCAGGCCCGCGGACGGAACGAAACGTAACGCAAGACATCACATTGCTTGCATCGCAGCACAAAAAGATTTATAGGCAGTCGATAAGGGGATAAGGCTTTAAACACAATGGTTAGATTGCAGAACCATGTCTCTAAATGAATTGGCTTGATCAATCAAAGTAACACTTTGCTCTTGAATTTCCGAATTTAATATCTCAGGAAATATTGAAATAGTTTTATGAATATATAACACGCAGCAAATCTCACATCTTGATGATCTCTTTCAATGATGTAAACTGAATCATAGATAAATGCATTTTGGAAAACACATGAATTTTAGAATAATGCTTGCAGATGGAAATGGGTTGAGTTGACGGTACACACTTCAAGTGAATTTGCATTGACATGGCGCCTGGTGAAACTAGCAACTCTTACTCGTCTATCAACTGCTCTACTCGCAGCTGTCGGGTGATGTATCACGTTTTGTTTCAATAACAAAACGGAAAATGCAAATGTCAAGGGTCAAGTGTGACAAAAAATCGATAATGGCAATCACTTCGTAAAATAAACAAATTAGTTTGAAACGCAGAAACTCTGCAGAGACCTTTCGGCATCTTAACAAAAAATAAACAAATGGTGAAAAAAAAATGTTACGGTTTTTAAAACAATGAGGAAAATAAATTGGTTTGGTAAAACACAACTATCCATTTCCATGTAGGTATGTGAAAAACGTTTCAATAGCAATTCATGTATCTGGTACCTTTCTTAAAGCAATGTCCAATTGTCCATTTCTAGGAAATATCCCACTCGTAGCTAAAATTACATCAGTTTAAAATAACATCACAACATTACACTATTCACATGCCTCTCAATGATATATGGATGGTATTAATTTTGTGAAGAAATTTTAAAGTTATTGAGTTGAACCAGAATCAAGTTCTATGGATTTACAACTACTAATATGCAAGTGTTATTTCAGTGAAGACAGTAACACCTTTATAAAGCTAATTAAATTTCTATAAATAATCAAAATTATATAACTAATTGACATTAAGATTTGTAACACCTTTATCATCCTAATTAAATTTCTAGAACTAATTAACATAAAGCAATATTGTGCTGTATAAACTTCTCAAATCTCATTTCATATCAACCGGTTTAAATGTATAAACTCATTTTCCATTTATAAATACATTCACCTTGAAATAATGCATTGTAACGCTTGCTTCAAAGTAGTGTTAGTATCTACACAAAGATGTTGAACCCTTGCCGTAATCCATTGTTTTAAGAAAAATGATTCAAATTTTTTCTTTTTTCTTTTTAAAATTCTTATCATTAACTTTTATTTCTTAATTTTGCTGCATTACAAATTTAACTATCTGAATACCAATATGATATTATCTAAATGGTAAGGAAAGTCTTGTTCGATGAGTTTTCCTTTAACCTTATTGTATCAAGAGTAAATAATTTGGAAGCATTTGGAATAATCAGCGACCCAATCTCAGAAAAAAATCATTGAAGCATTACATTAAAGTTCATTCATAAAACAAAAATGTTTCATTCACACTGCGCCTACTTGAAGCATGAATAATTACAATTAATCCTTGGTAAAGCAGAACAGGATCATAAAAATCTATGAACATGTATTATTTATTGGTAATTTTTATAGCATCTGTACACGAAGGATGAAAACCATGGTCGAGTTAGAGAAAGGATGATGACAACACAAATCATTCACTCTAATTAATCATTTATCGGGCATACAAGTTAATTGACATTTCTATGTGAACTTCAGGTAATACATTAAAACAATCGTGCGAGACTTGGTATAATTAGTGAGTCTCATTAAAAAATAATGGGGATTGTCTGAGGAAAGTTCCCTTGCAGGTGTGGTAGAACACGGGCCTAGGTTCCTATCTAATGTTTCATTATAAACATGATTAATAATGAATAATATTAATTTACAATACGCAGGCTGGATTGATGATAATGTCAACTAGTAATGGAGAAGATAGTCATGGATCCTGATTAGAAATTGTCACCTTAAGCTTTGTTAAACATGTACTTTGAATAAGTGTGTAATGCATATTTATCACTAGTCAATCGAGTAGTAGAGAGAGATTAGAAGGACAGGGAGAAGTCATGGCAAGTCTTTGTGGACCATTCAGATTTTTATATAAACATTTTGCAATTAGCTACGGATCAAAACATTCATTATGATATGAGCTTGGTCAAATTTGATATAAATATTAAAGAGCCATCAAGGATGTTGATGAACATATCGGAAAATTGCCGAAATCTATCTCCGTGAAATATATGTACACTTAATTTTTCAGATTTTTTCAACCCAAAATAAGCCGAGAAATTGCACGAATTAGTAAAGGTGTTTTCCAGTTGAAATATAGATCAAGTATATTATTTTTAAGTGTAAAGCATTGTGGTCTAGCTCACACACCGTATACAAAGACACAAAAGAAAAGTTTAAAGTTTATGGGCAATGAAAGAAATCGAAATATATAATTTTTGCCGGTTATTTATTTACCATTTCATTTAATTATGTATTTTCTACAGATATTGGAATACGGTAAATGTTTTACCCAACTAGGTATTTTGCTTGAATTGTATAATCAATGAGAAAGTTTTGTCATAATTTGCTTGTCTTAGCGAAAAAAAAATGTACATCAAACAGGCAATAATTTGTATGTTCTCAGGAAATTTAGAATTAGTGTTTATAAACCAATCGTCACATTCAGTAATGTGTGACAAGGGTAGCCAAACTTCCAACAGAAGCATGTGCAACACATGTATCACGTGGGTTGCTTTGGCGACTTGCGCTAGAGACGAGCCTTCACGCTTCGTAAAGGCTAGTTGTTGTGAAGCATGTTTTATGCAATAAAGGGTAAACTGTTTATATGACGTCAGATACCCTTTGCACGCGCTACTCGAAGGGGAACCTATCTTTGAAACCAAATTTCATTACATTGTCGTGATATGAAAATTATTTATCACATGTCATGTTGTAGATAAAAGATTTCTCTAGCGATTGACGTTATAATAGGCCAGTAGGAATTTCCCCAAATTTAAATGAACCCGGACATTTTCGATAACAGACAAATAACTGTAAAAAATGAAAGAATGCATGTCCCTTACTCTCAGAAAAAAACCCAACCAAAATCAACCCTTGGCAGAAAAAGTTATGACCACTTGAAAATGTCACAGAAAGGTGTGCTGAGATTTCCTGATGTAAAATCAGTTGTATGACAAATAGTGTCTGAGTTATCTCCCTTCGTAGCAACTGCTAAAATGGCTGACATTGTTGTTGACAACAGAAGTTTGAAAGCGGCGAAATATGATATTAAAGGTAAAAACAGTGAGTATTCTATAGTGAAATACATGAAGACATTCATATAAAAGTATTAGACTTCACAAGATTCCTTGAAATTTTCAGATTTTCAGTGTTTGAGCAATACAAATTTTAACATGGTAAATTTATTATTTTGATTTCAAAGTCATTCAGAAACTCGCAAAATATGCCTTTTCAACTATGATTTGTAATATAATAGTAATGTAACTGATGAGTAGAAGGTTTTAGGAGATGAATTAAATTAAATGTCAAGTGAAACATTGTGTAAATAAATTGTAAAAAATGATTTAATCAGCTGGGCATGCAATCGTACTGATACTACTTTCACGTTGACTTATTTCATATATGAAAAATGCGTCTGTTGATCAGTCCATTTTAGGGTGATTTTAGGTTAATAATAAATAATATTTCAAGAAAACTATAAGAAGTTTTTCAATGCAAAAAAAAGAGATACCGGTAGTCTTTACCACACAATACATCACTGGTCTGTAAAGATTAGTCGAACGAATAAAGAACGAATTAAAAATGATCAATTTACGAAGACCAAAATAAAATCACTTAATTATATAAAAGCTAAATATTAATTAAAAACAAAATTATATATGTCCTTAATTGTGGGAAAATCATATGATAGAATGTTATTTGTCACTTTATTTTATTCAATTACACAAAAGCATTAAATTTGTTCGTGTCATGCTTGTCATTAATGTCAGAAAATCGTTATCTTATCATAAAATTACATAACTTGAGAAAATTGCACCAACAAAGTTTTTTTAATGAACAAATTTAGTTAAAACTTTCAACATGCTAACAGACAAACAAAAATGTTTATATCATAAAAAATTACATATTATTTACATAGAAAATACACAATACTATTACAATTTGATTAAGCCAATATTACTCAAATTCCTATTTCTTTACAGAAACATGAGTCTCAAATAGTTCTCCAAAAATGAGTTGCCAACCATATAAGATAACACACAGAAAACAAAAGCCAACAATAATATTACCTAGTGGATTCTATACTTGATAATTGATAATTTGTATCATTAATCAATTTGTTTTTCAATTCTACAGACAGCTCTCTGTATCATTTGTGAATCTAACCACAGGGGCTTTTATCGCTTAGAAATAGCGTTTGAAAGACATAGACCCTCCCCTATTACTATATAATTTGAGTAGGGTCTATATAGGTATGTCTTTCAAACGCTATTTCTAAGCGATACACGCCCCTGTGAATCTAACAACCAAAAGAAACCTTGTGCTGTGCTGAGTCTGTCGGATCTTAGAGAACTCTTGAACAATTATCATAGTCTTAAACATTGTAATAATAATAATAGTGGCATTTTTATTGCGCAGTATCCACGCCATAAAGGTATTCTCAAAGCGCATGGTTGTCACATTATTACCCTGGTCTAACCTAAGCTGCCGCAAAGCGCTTTAAAGGTCACCTCCTCCACATCTTACACCAAGTACCCACTTACTGCTGGGTGAACAGAGGCACACGTTGAATAAAGTCACTTATCCAGGGTGACACCATTAGTCTTTCCACTCATGTCTCAATGTGGGGCAGGGAGTCACCCTTCAAACTCTCAGTTATTTCAGCAATGAAGCGGGTAACCCACCCATGCGGTAAGCCGCGCCCATTGTTGCTGAACTTCACTGATAGTGGTCGACTGAGCTATGCACAGGACCACGTGCCACCACGTATAAGGTTTTTAGGTGTGGTGAGGTGAGTTGGGGTTTAACGCCGCTTTCAAGAGTATTTCACTTATATCACTGCTGCTAGTATTATGGCAGAGAAAAAGCCCGCAACGCCATGTGGCTATGCCTTGCGGTGAAACCTTAGAGCATCGGTTGGAACTTAGGCGAACCATGGGTGGTACTACGCTGAAATTCAGTGTAGCATTGCACCCAAACCTTACTGCGTGTAGAACAGTTCTCTACTGCAGACAAAGTTGCTGTGCCCCTGGCGGTATTCGAACTCGGGACCTCTTGTTCCGAGGCCTATAAAGTTTTGATGGATCCCGGGAAAGAAGTTACACTATTTCAAACTTGAAAAACATTTCCCAACCATAATGATACTAACCTTGAAATAATAAATAATCTGTACCTGAAGAAACACACTTAGACAAATCCACTGTCAAGGGTTTTTAGCCTGGTGAAGATAATACAAGCAGTTGCAGTCAGATACCATAAATAATTTCTTCAGGTATTTACAATCCCTAACAATACCAACACAAGAGTCAAATTCAGGACAATCCCTAGAACACTGAACAGTAAAACTGTGCTAATGGCTTAAAAACAATAATCACATTTGTCAGCAACTCACTCTCCATGCAGTATGTGCATATGAATCTCTTCCGTCCTATCTTTCACCACAAATTGAACCACTTTTGATAAAATATCTACAGAGGACAGTGGCCGATACAACTGTAGATCAGACAACATTGCCCTACCAATTTTTAAGAGATTTCTTATTTGTCCCCTATATCTGGCGTCTTCAGAACAGGTATGATGCTCTGACAGGCGATACAGCATCTTAGTTTATAATGTCAATTAGTCCTAAATTATAAATGTTAAAGAAATAAGTTCATTAAAAAGACTTAACTATTTTTTTTATATCTTTTTTGAGTACTTTTACTCAAATATTATAATTTTCTCAAGGTTTTGGCTTGGTAATCCACCGTTAATAAGTATCCTTCTGGCATTCACTTATCCATAAAATGGAATTGTTCTAAATGTAATTTCTTCAACAAAATATTTAACAATTCTCTCACTTTTGAGTTTATTTTGTAAGGTTTCAATGGTGAATAAGTGTCCCATGTAGGTTCATATATCGCAAAATGTTCTTGATGCGCTAAACATATTTCTGTTCACAAAATATTTTACGATATTCTCATAATTTTTGGGATTTTACCCCAAACTGACAAGTTTCCTAAGATTGATTTTGGTTGGATTTTCTTCAGTGAAAACATATCTAATTGAGGTTCATTTAGTGATAAAACTGTCTTGTTGTACTACATGGAATTATTTTCGAAAAATATTTTGCTATTTTGTCCTCTTTTTTAAGTTTTACCCCAAAATAAATAAAAAATCCCAATGATTTTGACTGAAAAGTAACACATTTGGGGTCTTTTGGTCATAAATTTTGCTTGTGTATAAGGCAACACATATATTTTTAAAGAAAATATTCAATTTTCTTTCATTTTTCAAGGTTTTTGACCAAAAAAAACAACATATTATTCAGCTAAGAACATTAATTACCATTAGAAATATGTAATGGTGCAATATCTTTCATTTTAATTACCCAGAAAGTGTGTTATGCAACAGATATACTTTATAAAAAATTATTCCAATTTTCTTTCATTTTTTAAGGTTTTTGACCTCAAAACAGACATTTTGTTCGTCTAATACCATCATTGACCAAAAGAAGTATGCAATGGTGTATGAGCTATTGTTTTAATCACCTGAAATGTATTTTATGCAGCAGATAAATTTTTAAATAAATTATTCCAATTTTCTTTCATTTTTTAAGGTTTTTGCCCCGAAAATGCATTTTGCCAATGGTTGATTTTGGTTGGGTTTTTCATGGTTCATCAGCACTGTCATAGGGACCATTTAAAAACAAAATTTGTCTGTTATCGAAAATGTCCGGGTTTTTCATAATTTCTACTGGACTATAAGTATATTTCCCACAAATAATTTTGTATTTGAAACACTAACATCCTTAATGGCTCTTTAAGGTTTAAATTAAGGGAAGACGTACATTTCAAAGCTTTCTTGGCATAAAATTCTTAAAGGCATCCTTCTTTTGTTCGTGTTTCTCATTTCATGTCATTCCCTAAAGGTACAATTTCCAAAGCTGTAGTAACGCTGTAATTTTTATTAATTTATCATTATTTCAACTTCTGAAATATATTTCAAATAAAACAACAATTGGGCTGAATAATACGGATAATTCTTCTCATGCTGTTATCAGGTTTTATTTTAAAACATTATTAAAAATAAAGTAATTTAATATTAACAGAAGTACGGCTGTCTCCAGGCTATGGTTAAACTTTACAAGTTATATAAATATCCCTATCTCTTCATATTTATTGTCAGAGATTTTACAGTTATTCTATGCGGTTTTGTATACTATATTTCTGAAGCAAAGTCATTTGACAACTTCTCAAAGTCATGTAAAAGTGGTGAGAGATGAGAGGTAGATTAACGTTTGGCATTTGATACCAACATTGTTAACAATGACACTCTCATTACTCTTGAACAGTTGTTTTATACCTAAGCATTTATATCAGGTGCATGCTTATCAGATTAAAGACCCAGTGCTTTTATTAGAGTAATACTATCACAGAGACTTTCATCCATAATTCTCAATGTAGAAAAGTGTATTTGATGTAAGCTAAACCTAGTTGTGTTAGACAAAACTGAAGTGTTCCTGGGATCACTGTCAATCTTCTATCAGAATTATCTCATGATTCAATTTCAAATGCACCTGGATGCATCCTTAGATAACCATGGTTCAACAATTCAACCTCAAGTCCTGAATTCACATTCCCACATTACATTACTCTTCAGGAACTGCAGAAATCATAAAAAGTAAGGACTATGGAGTCACAGACTCTGATACAGACAGGAAGGGGATGCAAGACTCTGTTTATAAAAATAGTCATTTTTCACGATGTTAACAACGACTTTAGGAATCAAATGTGGATTATAGACACATGGGTAGTCTGACAAGAGAGAGAGGTTCTACAGAGAAGCTTAACAATGACATATGGCTATGGAGGTGTCAACACTGAAACAAAAGATTCAACACAGGTTTGTCTTATGACAGTGTTGAGAGAGACTGTGCAAGGTGTGATAATTATACAAAAGACCTTGAACAGGTTTGCTTTGTGAAGCAGATGACAGACTGTAGAAGGTGTGAGATCTGAGGTTAAGACTTGGTGACAGGAGGGAATATTCATTTGGTCATTCTTTAGAAATTGTTCTGGAAAATGTTTGAAAATCAAGTATTTATTGTAAAAACTAACTAACATTACAGATTAGCCCCTTACTTGTGGTTTTCTGAATATATCCGGATTCCCTGGCTATTTTTTTTGTCAGTGGTCAACAATGGATCATTCTTATTGTTAACAAGTTGTCATTACTGTACATTGACAACTCAGAATGATTTGACCCCAATTTCTTAAGTATGCTCTGACCTGAAAATATTTCAAACTATCATGTAATTAGTTTTTACATATGTACAGAAAGAACTACCATCTCTGCTGTTCAATTACCTTGATAGGTTATTGGCCTATGTTAAAAGCTGCATGAGGCATAACAATTGATTATGAATGGTTTCTGAACTCCTTCAAATGTAGAGAGACAAGAAGAATCAAGTATAAATGGTTGGAGTAACATTTAGGTGTTGAAATTTACTAAAAGCACATTCTATCTCAACACTGATTATTAGCTGTGGGATGAGCTGATTTCAAGTTTTGGGCCCCTTTCCAGAGTAGGCCATTGTGGCTTTGCATTAAGATAAAACCTGCAAGCATCGGCTGGAGCCAACTTACCATGCTTGATGCTGCAATAAATTGGAATGTAGTGTGGCACCCGAACCTTACTGCAAGTTGCCAAACCCAGGTTCATTCATTTACATCTATTTCTTCATTTTTTTGTTACAAATAGCCTACATTCTATAGTGAAAATAGAAGGGATACATCAGAAAGTTCTGTGATAGAAGTTGACGGGATAGACGAGATAAATTATGATTTTGAAAAGACTACAACTTATCACTATCCACATTTGCCTTAAAATTGATGGATTTAATGTGAAAAGATGATCATGAACAATCAAAGAGCCATCAAGGATGTTAGTGTTTCAAATTAAAAATAATTTTTGGAAAATATACTTATAATGTCATTCGCAAGAGAAATCTTTTATCTATAACATGGCATATGTTAAATAATTTTCATATCACGACAATGTATTGCAATTTGGTTTCAAAGAGAAGTACCACTTCGACAAGCGCGCGCTAAGGGTATCTGACGTCATATAAACAGAATCCCCTTTTTTTGCGTTATACGTACTATACAAACAGTTAGCGCTTCTAAAAGGCTCGTCTCTAGCACAAGTCGCCATAACAACCCATGTGCTGCACGTGTCTCTCTTGCAAGTTACCCTTGTCACACATTACTGAATGTGACGATTGCTTTACAAACAATGTTTCTGAATGTCCTGAGAATATACAAATTATTTCCTGTTTAATGTACTTTTTATTGAGATAAGACCAGCAAATTATGACAAATGTTTACTCTCATTAATTATAAAATTCAAGAAAAATACCCAGTTGGGTAAAACAATCATTCCAATATCTGTAGCAAATACATAAGTTAATGAAATGGTACATAAACAAGTAGTTGTCACAAAGGTGACATAATCCCCCGCCGCAAATTTATACTTCAAAATGTAAAAATAATGTAAAGATTAGCAAAATCGACTGTCAAACATGTCGAAAAAGTCAAAGCTCCACTGTGACCATGAGAAAAATGTAAAAGTCACCAAAATCTAATCAGCCCTTTGTCTTTCCTAGGAGGTGCATTATGTAAGATATGATGGAAAACCTGTGAATGGTTCTTGAGATATCCCACTGACAACCTTTACATGTACATTAACATGTCGAAAAATTCAAAGTTCCACTATGACCTTGAAAATAATGTCAAGGTCACCAAAATCTAATCAGCCTGTCGTCTTTCCTTGGAGAAGCTATGTGTAAAATATGAAGAGAATCCAGCAAATGGTTATTGAGATATCCCGCTGACAAGGATAAAATGACAAAGTCTAATTGTGACCTTGAAATGAAGGTCAAGGTCACAAACCTCTGTAGGAACATTACTCTTCCTATGATGAACCCATATGCAAAATATGAAAAGAATCCAGTGAATAGTATTTGAGTTATTCCATTTCGTACGGACGTACGGACATACGTACGCACGGACGGACGGACGGACGGACGCAGCCGAATACTATATCCCCCGCTTCGCGCTAAACGCGCGGCGGGGGATAATAACCGCCCAAAAATTATATATTTCGATTTCTTTAATTGCTCATATTTTTTGTTATTCTTTCGCGTCTTTGTTTACTGTGTGTGAGCTAGACCATAATGCTTTGCGCTTGAAAATAATAGACTGGATCTAAATTTAGACTGGAAAACACCTTTACTAATTAATGCAATTTCTCGGCTTAATTTAAGTTGAAAACAAATTGGGAAAATTAAGTGTATTTATTTCACGGAGATAGATTTTTGGAAATTTTTCGATATGTTCATCAACATCCTTGATGGCTCTTTAATACCTAGTTTCTTAAGAGATTCTGGTTTTTAGCTATTTTTGGGGAAAAAAACTCACAGCCTTCAACAACATAAAACAAAGCTCAATCCAAATTTATAGCTATATAACAAACTAACTTTTCATAATTAAAAGGTTCGACAAGGACGTTTTTAAAATCAAAGTAAGAAATAATGGTAAGGTTTACAAAAGTTGATTTATTATCCAAGAAGAAACTTTATCACTTGAATAACATTTGTTTTCTAAATAATGGCAAGATTTACATTTGTCAAATATAGACTGATTTTAATGTTGATTTTTGTACACCAACTATCTTCATAAATATCATTTTTGTATCTTTTTCAAGTTCAAAAGGCCAGACATCGCAAAATATTTTGAAAATAAAAGAAAGAAATAATATGACAAGGTTAATTTACAACAGTTGGTTTATTCTCCAAGGAGAAACTTTATCACTTGATTAATCTTTGTTCTCAAGCAAACTCAATATCGCCTGATCCTCAGTGTTTGAAGGAATATTGACACGGCATCAAGTGCTCACTATTTGGTAGCTTGAAAAAACTCACATCAGCGTGGAAGGTTTTTATTCTTTCCCAATCAGACCTTTTTAACACAGCAGATATAATTCAAGCTGACACAATATTGACTAAAGCTAGGTCCTTAGGCACTTGAGGAATCTTAGATAAGCGAACATGTAGCGCCACTGTCCAAAGTCAATATGTCTCAAGATGTAAGATAAACCAAATTCCAAAATTGGAATTTTTTAACATTTAAGACCACAAGGCTATTTAGAGTCAACGTTCTGTCAAAAAATGTTTTGTTTGAGAATTTATTCATGGCATACATAGGCTTGTCTGTGGAGACAATGCCACTTGCTGGAGCTGCCAACTCGGGCCAAATATTCATAGGCACTTAATGATTAGCAATTCTATCTAGCTTATATAAGAAGCCCAGGGCCAAACGCAATCAGGGTAATGGCATCTTATTGACATTCAAATTTGCCACTGTATATACACAAGGAATACAAATTTTGTATCCATATTGCATATGAAGAGCTTATTTGGGCTGGGAAACAATGCATAATTCACCAGGCGATTTCTGCCCTCTGACTTGCTGCTTCTACTGGTGGTCCTGAAGAGATTCAGTAATGTATCAGATCGGTTTAATCTCCCTGTACGCTTAGTTGTGCCATTAGGGACCTGGGATAGATAACTTGGAAAAATATCCCCACTGATAGAAGGGATATGTTAACCTAATCCTATCAATTCCAGCAATTGCATTAGATCTCAAGCTGTTTGCTTGTCCTGGAAATATTAGTCATTGGACGGGAATATTATAGGCTGTCCAGCATTGTGCTTCCTTGCGTTGTTTGTATTCATTGATCTTGAGCCGCCCAAACTGGACCACTCGACTGGCACTTAATCACGCGAATTGGCATTGTGCCATTAGCCCTGTGTCCGCCATCTTGGGAGAGGCGTATCGATAAAATAGCCAAATTGCAAGTCGGTGTAGCGGCCCGCAGCCTTATTGGAATCAAGTGTGGGCTGGACAGCTGGATTGGTCACTTAAATCAACTTGTCACAAGTCTTGGTCAGTTTAAACAAGGAAAATTACAACAGTTCTGATTAAATTTCCAATTCCGGAGAAATCGCCATCATGTTCTGGTCATTTTGCTGACGGATAGACATTGCTCGCTGTTATTAATTTTCTTCGGGGTAGCTGTGAAAATGGGATAGCGATTTCTTGTCTGTCTGTCTGATTCTCGAACGATTAATGGCTAGAGCAAATGTATCAACTGCATCAATTTTCCCATTGTTAAATAAACTCCAATCAAAACGCACGCTCATCAGTGTGTAAATCTCATTTTAAACAAAGTTATCAAAGGCTAGGAGTCAATACAGTGACCAACCAAGCATCAAACCTCACTTGATGTCTGGCCAATAATCGATGGACTTCTCTCAGTCACACCACGCTTTAGGGACCTCAGCTCAAGACCCACCTAACAGGGGGCTTTTTTCAAATAGCGTGTAACCAGTGACTGACGTTTATGACCGCTTTGAAGTTGCAAATAAATGGTAGCTGGAGAACTGTCCAAATAGATTAAGCTGACAGAACTCAGAGTGAAGTGTAAATCTACAAAAGGCAAACTTTGTAAAGTTGAAAACTGGATTATTTACTTGCAAATTTGATTTCTTAATTATGCCTTTATTATTTTGATGCTTCTCTGGTGATGAAAAATAAAATAAATTTGCATGCATGAAATTCTTTTAGAAGGATAAAAGCTATCAACAGCTTAGTAACATCCTTATCTCTACGGAAAAGAAATTCTTAAGTGTAAAGCACTTAATATTTCCTATGCATGTTCAAGAAAAATTCTACACACTGTTTGTTGGGAATCATAAAAAAATACTTTTATTAACAGATTCAATTTACTTTAGAATTTTAAGTGCCAAATAGAGGATAGGCATGGTGTTTTGGGTTTAATCACGCTTTGAACAATATTTCACATATTGTGCTCCTACTGTTATTGCCGGAAGAAAGCCTGCATACCATGTGGCTTTGAATTGAGTTGAACCTGTGAATATTTCTTGCAGTTACAAAACATTAGTTGCACTGCACTCAATTGTAATGTAGTTTTGTTGGTAGAACAGGTGTCCGTCCATCACAAGATTAGTACCCCAGACCATATGGTAAGATCAATCTGCCAGCCTGCTACTTGGCTAAGAAACAAGAATTCTTCTGCATTGTAATAATAATAATAACTCTTTATTGTCCTCAATACATTGTACATCGGAAATTCATTTTGTGCTTTCCGCACCCGGCAGCCACAGTGCAGCGCCAGATCACGCATTGTTCTTTCCTAATAATGCTGAGTGTCAAGCAAGGAAGCAACAACTCCCATCTTTTAACGTCTTTTGGTATGACGCGACAGGGAATCGAACCCCTGTCTTCCAGGTGATGAGCGGATGTTCTACCAACTGAGCTGTAAGGCTAATTATACACGTGAAAAAGTTAATATAGTTACATTATGGCCTGATTGATGTAATTCCAAAATAATTTTCATCAAAAACCAAAGATTTTCTTCTAAAAATTATGATAATAATTTGTTTGCTTTTTTTAAAAAACATGATTTTCAATTCAGTATCTTTAACAAAACACTTGACGCGAATATTGATATTGCCTTCAATTATATGACGGCCATTTCTGGTGTATTAGAATTTTCTTTGCGATAACTCCACATCATATTTTGCTCAAGAGGTCAAACACTTACAAAATCAGTTCAGCAATTAGTTTCAGCTGCACACAAAGAAGTTTTGTTTTTCCATCAATTTAAGCTCTTGTATCCCAGATGGGGCGTATTGTCTGAGCTAAAAAAATGCAAGACTCGAAGTGCAGCTCTCGGACAAGCTGATGCACCATGCCATTTGTACCATGCTTTTTAAAGTCTGGTAGCCAGGGAGTTCATCATTAAACACTGTTGTTAATGTCCGGATTTTAAACATGCTCTGGGCAAAATCAGTTCCGAAGTAAAAAGAAAGGCAGCTTACTTTTAGTTGCGGGCCAACTTTGACCAAGTAAGACATGAGGTTAGCGAGGGTAATTTTACAGTCACTGAGTGACAACAGCCAATTTACCTCTGGTAATATTACCCCCTCTGTGAATTCACTGCAGTTTATTATGAAAAAAAAATGGTGACAGTCCTGACAACAAATAATACTTGTCATTCATCACAAAGTATTATTATTCCATCATTGTCATCAAAGTGATTGTGGCCATTTATCTGTGAAATTTAATATTTTGCAGGCGTTCCTTCAAGTCTTAAATCGTACGTATTTCAATTTATTATGACTGGAATATAATTAAATTGTAATTCAAAAACTAAAAGAAATTTGCTAATGTTGGTGACTTTCAAACTAAACATTTGGTTATCATCCTTATGCAACAATTATTGTTTGCGCGTTTTCAATGTCTGTTGAGAATTTCGAATGGTCTCAATAGCTTAGTGTTCCGTCCATTTCCAACCCCGATTATTCCTTTAAAAATATATGCCCTATCTGTCTTATAACCTTATAACCTTACAAACATATATATATATCACAAAACAAATAAGCACTGAGACAATTCAACAGCTAATTACCAGTTCCATAGATTCATTGATCAATATTTCTATTCACCTAAATTAAAGAGATGAAAACTTATGAACTTAGTTATATACGATCATCCCTAAGTTTGTCAGATACATCTTTACCAAACTTGTAAGAATGAGTTTAGAGACGACAATGAGAACTAACATTTCAACAAAATCATCATTCTAAACAATTCTTCAACAGATGAAAACAAATGCTTTCTATAGTTCTAGGATAATCTGCTAAAGAGTGTCAGATATGTGTGCAAGTAACTTACGAGAGTGAAAGCAAAGGACAAAGGACATTCATTTAGTAAAATCCTCATTCAATAAAATTCTTCAGCAAACAAATATTTCTCCTTGAGATCATCCCTAACATGCTCAGAGGTCTTCACCGAACTTGCAAGAGTGAACTGCTGAGGACAGGGGACAATGGTAATCAGACACTAGATACTGCAGGAGACAAGTAAGAATGCAAACAAAGCACTTCCACCCTTTGTAGAAGTGGTAACGTCATCAACTTGTAGATTTCCAGCGTCAAGCAACACAGGAAGAGTTTGTGCAGTCAGTGCCACAGATGACATGTGCATGTGACGTTATTCCTACCAGAGACAAACCAGAACCTGATCTACGTGCCACGCGACAATAGAACACACCATTTCTTCACTCCCATTCTCCCTAGCTGTCCGAATAAACATCAAGCTGTCCATTACATAAGTACAAATTGTTAATTTTTCTGAACGTGGATCTAAATATCATTGTGTTTGGGTTTCTGTTTTCTACCACTGTCACCGCTTGGCATAGTATTTCAGTATTTAGGATCACTCGACTGAAAAAAAACCCCAGAATTTTATCACTTAAATTGATGATCGCTTCAGTCCATACATATAGGAATCCATTTGAAAAAGCATTTTAATTTCAAACTTTCTGAAGTTTGTAGATTTAACTTGCAGATAGGACATAAATATTCTATTTTGTAAAGAAATGAATATGAATTGTAAAGAAAATTTTGAAAGTAGAAATCATAAAATTCCATCACATGAATGATGCAGAAGTGGCAGATATTCAGCCGAACGATCGTGAAAAAACGTCAGCAAACACCATCACACAGTTTATATTGCCAGATCAAGGTGTAAAAATGCAACTTAAATTCCCAAGTGTATTCAAAGCTGTAGATTGGAGCAGTGGTGTTCAAGACTCGATGAATGATTCAGCAGAGATCAATTTGCAGTCGAAGCAGTGCCCCTCGATGCTTCAGCTCCGTGAAAAGTCATCCGGGCATATATTTCAACAATAGGTGCTAACTACAAGCCACGCTTGTGTCAATCAGCCTTCTGAACAAGTGAAAGATATTGACTAAGTGACGCAACATATGAAATTTCAAACATCAATCTTCCAGTAGAAATTTCCTTCCTTTTGTAAGCCCTCTGAGTCAGAGGCAATTTGAGGTTTAACGTGTGAGCCTTGTTGATTAGCTCAATCAATGTTGTATAATCACCGCAGCTAATGAGCCTGCTTCTATGTCAGATGCTTTAGGTAAGGAGGAAATCATTACCAAACTGTGGAGAACAATGTAACACTTCTATCAACATCAAAGAACAGTCTCAAAATCCAATGAACATTATAAGCCCTTGAATTTAATGGCTTTCTGCCAATTACAAACGAAGGATACATAAACGTTGCATTTTGCACTTGCAATTTGAATTTGGATTTTCTGTTTGTCTTACTAAAAGGACAGTAGGAAATGCTAGAAAAATGCTTTTGGGGGTTTATTTCAAACTGGCTGCCGAACGGAACATTTTCTTGTTGAAAAGTTTACTCAAAACGTGACTACCTATCTGAATGTACGAGTGCCAGATCTTTCTCATGAAGGTATTTTACAAGAGGAAAAGGGTTAACGGTAATATCTTCAGTCAACCAACAGAAATCAGAAACAGTCTTTACAATATATGCAAAGAAGTTCATTGAAGAATAATACAAAACTTCAAAAGACGCATGTACATTGTCTAAAATATATCATGTATTGATTCTATTTAAAATATAAATACCAAAATTATTAACAATCTGCCCTGAATGCACGTTTTCTGTGTAATCAAGGGATTCTGGAAAAAAAAAATTGTCACTTAAAAAAAAAAAATTAAAATTAAATAATAAAGAAAATGTTTCACAAACACAAACACCAATTCCCCGCTGTCAATAATCTGACAATAAGAGGGTCATCTCAAAGTCTAAGTTGGAGAAAAATTCAAATATTCAAATAATTGATCATACCCTAATCAGTTTTGTTACAATTAGTGATTTCCAGATACAATTTCAAATTTGAACTCAATATGTAAACCATTCTGTTTATTCGATTTGTATAGACCGTTCAAAAAAAAATATTTTGAAACGCATCATACGACCCTTGTACACATGTGATGCACGTGTGAATATCAGGCAAGACAAGGTCAGCATTATGTAATCAAATAAGTTATTACCAATTTCACTAAGTTTTTCATATTTTTATCTTTAAATAGACGTTTCTGGAAGTATTACAGTGACATTGACAACAGACTAGAATAGGTAGATGTTTGGGAAGTTGATATCTGTAACTGATTAATCTTGATACATTGAGGTCGAAAAAGAATGTTGTTAGTATTTCAGTACTTTAGTGTTTTATTTGTGGTACGTGTTTCGATTCAATTCAAACACACAACTTAGGTGTCAATTCACTAAACTAGATTTTCTAATACGAAAAAAAATCACATGAAGTTTATATCTTACCTAAATAGAATACCGGTAGATAGTGGAAACATCTTGGAGAGAAAATAATTTTTTAAAAATAGAGGTAAAAGTTTGAAAATTGACTGCCAAACATTTCTATTTTTTATATTTCCTATCAACAGGAAGTAACATTTTGGTAGCGATCCTTATACCATGTTCATATGTTGAACAGTACAAGGATCTTCATGGAGGTCAGGAACATAATTATGTGCAACTGTTGATCCCCTGGGTGCAAGGTACTTCCCCACAAAATTTCAGCTTTTGGGTGCAGTAGTTCTGAAGGAGAAGTAAAAATTGTTAAAATTGTACAGATGCTAGAAGAAGGCCATAAACCTATGTGGCCTTATGAGCTCAAAGTGTCAAAGCTTAATCTGGTATTAATCAAATTTGAATACAGAATTTCATTTTAAAAAACTGGAATATTGCTCGTTTAAAAGGTCTCAATGATCAATTTATTGCATTTCTAAATATTTGACATTTTAAAACTGTTGAATAACGATTTACTTTAAATTCACTTTAAGAAGCAAGTCCTGTCACAGAGAGATAGAAATGGTGGCAATCCAAAAGTACCCAAGTCCTGTAATCTGACTTGCCCAAATCTGGCCTTCAAGGCAAACTGATTGGGACCAGTAATGATTGATTGTGAGTCCCCGTGTGGGCGTAGATATACAGAGCCTAGAACGAGGAAATTATAGAAACTCTCGTCTTACGGACGGCACAAATTATAGATACCTGAATCTCTTTCCATGGGACGATGCAAAAAAAATCCTCACCAAATTTTTAAAAACTCTATTAGATCAAGTTGTTGGATTGCAAGAATTCCTCTTTCAATAAGATTTTTCATTCCTCTATTGATGCAGTTGTTTATTTCAGCTTTCAAGAAATTTCTTCTAAAATTTTAAATAAATAATTTTACAGGATAAGTATGTGTGCTCATGCCGTTAGGATCTTTTCTCTTTGATTCCAAGTCTCAATCAAACTTTTTCAGCCGATTTTTTCGGTGCTTGCATAGAAAACATTAGTGAATGATCATCAATCTATTTTTTTTAAGTAATTGCACCTCCTTGGTAAAGTCGATTCCTATGTGCTTTTTTAAATAGCTTCAATGTAAGCTTATGGCTCCTAAGGGATGTCCCTCTGTTTCCCTTTCCGTAACAAAATTCTCTTTTCTCAGAAGCATCAATTAATCAGTAACTAAACCAACAGTGATGCTCCATCCTCCATTATCATGATTGCAGGCAATGTCTCACTTTAAATAAAAAAAACAAGATGCTTTCAATTAAATTAAACACAATTACTTTTTTTTGTAGTCAATCCTCAATCACTAACATTTTGTGTTTAAGAAACTGCCAATTTGAAATAGTTTGAACAAATATTTTGAATGTAATTTATAAATAGAAATAAAAGTTGTTCAATTTGGTTCTCTTCTACGAACAATAAAATTGATTTTAACTGAAAATATCACAAGGAGAATTACAGTTATGTAAACAAATATAACTTTTAAAAATTGATTCACCTTTGATATTGAAACCATTGCGTAGGGTGAGGCCATGTGATATTGTTTTTAACTGATGCCTTATTGTAGGCAAAAAGCTTGCAACACCCATGTGGCTTTGCACCGTTGTCAAACTTGCAAGAATTACATCCAACAAGTAAACATTGGGTGGTACTGCATCCTCAACTTACTGTTTGCAGAATGCATATAACCCTGCTAAATTCATGCCAGGATTTGAGCCCCACACCTCCTGTACTGAATTGCAAATACACTAACAACTGTGCTTACATATTCAAGGTTGATATTCCACTACCTGTTGTAGAAATTCAAGACTAAGTTCTCTACCAGTAACTTGTCAATGGTTACAGTATTATTGCAATGTCAGGTTCTCTATCAGTACTATTGCAATGCTGGGTTCTCTATCAGTACTATTGCAATGCTGGGTTCTCTATCAGTACTATTGCAATGCTGGGTTCTCTATCAGTACTATTGCAATGCAGGGTTCTCTATCAGTACTATTGCAATGCAGGGTTCTCTATCAGTATTATTGCAATGCTGGGTTCTCTATCAGTACTATTGCAATGCAGGGTTCTCTATCAGTACTATTGCAATGCTGGGTTCTCTATCAGTACTATTGCAATGCCGGGTTCTCTATCAGTACTATTGCAATGCAGGGTTCTCTATCAGTATTATTGCAATGCCGGGTTCTCTATCAGCACTATTGCAATGCTGGGTTCTCTATCAGTACTATTGCAATGCAGGGTTCTCTATCAGTACTATTGCAATGCAGGGTTCTCTATCAGTACTATTGCAATGCTGGGTTCTCTATCAGTACTATTGCAATGCCGGGTTCTCTATCAGTACTATTGCAATGCAGGGTTCTCTATCAGTATTATTGCAATGCAGGGTTCTCTATCAGTACTATTGCAATGCCGGGTTCTCTATCAGTACTATTGCAATGCAGGGTTCTCTATCAGTACTATTGCAATGCTGGGTTCTCTATCAGTACTATTGCAATGCTGGGTTCTCTATCAGTACTATTGCAATGCAGGGTTCTCTATCAGTACTATTGCAATGCTGGGTTCTCTATCAGTGTTATTGCAATGCTGGGTTCTCTATCAGTACTATTGCAATGCAGGGTTCTCTATCAGTACTATTGCAATGCTGGGTTCTCTATCAGTACTATTGCAATACCGGGTTCTCTATCAGTACTATTGCAATGCTGGGTTCTCTTTCAGTACTATTGCAATGCCTGGTTCTCTATCAGTACTATTGCAATGCAGGGTTCTCTATCAGTACTATTGCAATACCAGGTTCTCTATCAGTACTATTGCAATGCTGGGTTCTCTATCAGTACTATTGCAATGCCTGGTTCTCTATCAGTACTATTGCAATGCAGGGTTCTCTATCAGTACTATTGCAATACCGGGTTCTCTATCAGTACTATTGCAATGCTGGGTTCTCTATCAGTACTATTGCAATGCAGGGTTCTCTATCAGTACTATTGCAATGCTGGGTTCTCTATCAGTACTATTGCAATGCTGGGTTCTCTATCAGTATTATTGCAATGCAGGGTTCTCTATCAGTACTATTGCAATGCTGGGTTCTCTATCAGTACTATTGCAATGCTGGGTTCTCTATCAGTACTATTGCAATGCTGGGTTCTCTATCAGTACTATTGCAATGCTGGGTTCTCTATCAGTACTATTGCAATGCCGGGTTCTCTATCAGTACTATTGCAATGCTGGGTTCTCTATCAGTACTATTGCAATGCTGGGTTCTCTATCAGTACTATTGCAATGCAGGGTTCTCTATCAGTATAAATTCATGGCTCAGTTCTCTATCAGTATAAATTCAAGGCTCACTTCTCTATCAGTATCAATTCAAGGCTCACTTCTCTATCAGTATAAATTCATGGCTCAGTTCTCTATCAGTATAAATTCAAAGCTCACTTCTCTATCAGTATAAATTCATGGCTCAGTTCTCTATCAGTATAAATTCAAAGCTCAGTTCTCTATCAATATAAATTCAAGGCTCAGTTCTCTATCAGTATAAATTCAAGGCTCAGTTCTCTATCAGTATAAATTCAAGGCTCACTTCTCTATCAGTATAAATTCAAGGCTCAGTTCTCTATCAGTATCAATTCAAGGCTCACTTCTCTATCAGTATAAATTCAAGGCTCAGTTCTCTTTTAGTATCAATGCAATGCTCAGTTCTCTATCTGTATAAATTCAAGGCTCAGTTCTCTATCAGTATCAATTCAAAGCTCAGTTCTCTATCAGTATAAATTCAAGGCTCAGTTCTCTATCAGTATAAATTCAAGGCTCACTTCTCTATCAGTATAAATTCAAGGCTCAGTTCTCTATCAGTATAAATTCAAGGCTCAGTTCTCTATTAGTATCAATTCAAGGCTCAGTTCTCTATCAGTATCAATTCAAGGCTCACTTCTCTATCAGTATCAATTCGTTTATGCGTTGATACTGATCATTTATAATCTAGTTCAATGCTTTGCTTTCTTTCAGTATCCATTGAATTCTCAGTTTGCTATATCCTCAGTTCTCTATCGCTATTTATTCAGTGCTCAGGTTTCTTTCTCAATCACTTCCATTGAAATCATGTGAAGGCATGAAATGTCTGTGCCACTGCAACTGATAATGAAGAAATTGTCCAAGAGTTGCAAAGATTTAGGAGTGATTCCTTTAACTCTTTTATTGATTTCGTAACTGGTGTCGGACACACCGCTGAGTTGTTTAAACTCTCCTCTGACAATGGACACAATAGTCAAACAAAAACCCATGTCACAATCACAGTTGTATAATCAATGCTGGGAATAGGCCTTTCACAAACACAGACGTAACCAAAACACCATGGCAAATTTGACATTTGGTTATTACCTTGCTGCAAAGATAATAAAGTTAATCTAAGAATTCTGAGAAAATCTGAAGTTAGTTATTCTTTGATTTTCACGTTATTGATGCATAAAATGGAAAAAAAATATTTTGCAGAGAATTTAATTCTAAGGAGGAAATTATAGTTTTGGCTATTGATTTTTAATTACTGTTATGTCGAAAAAATAAGAAATTCATATCTAATCCAATTTTCCTCATTTCCATTAAATCACAAAAATAATTGCTTAAATTTACTCTAAATTCTCCAACATAATTTAAACGGCAAAAATGAAATTTCAATTTGGGCAAATTGTAAAGTGGACAAAAAGCATTAATAAAGGAAGATCCTTTTGAATTGATTGGTTGGCAATACCTTCGTAAAAAGCAAGTCGAAGAACTTCAACCAGCGTGTAAAATTACAAATAAAAGAAAAACCATGAAGATAAATGGAGACACTTTCTCTTTCCTACTCATATCTCAGAATCTGGTAAAAACATCTCCTTTGTACCTTTCATCCTGGAAGCTTTTAAAATACTGATGAATCACCGAATCTAAAAATTGCACAAAAGAAGGTTTTTCATAAATCCTTGAAAACAAGGAAAGTAATTAAATTAATACGAAATGCTTCTTCACTGGAAACTGTTCTACTTAATGAAAATTCTCTTCTCTTACGGAAAAACTTCTGTATGGAGGAACGTATTTAAATGTTTGATAAATCACACTTTTTTCTTAATCTTGTGTATGTATTACATAATACATATATATATAGCTTTTTGAACATCAATGGAATGCATCAGATTTGTTCCTATCAAGATCGTGCTACAATGCTGAAATAATACAATTTCTTGTGTCATGCAAAAATCTATCAAGAAATACAATCGTAATCATAATTCATTTATGTTATCGTGGAAACCATCATCAGCAAAATGATACTAGCACCGCACTGAGTACAAAACTTTTTTTATGCGATCACAGAATTTATATGGATTATTGTTGGTTGTCTTGATTAACAGCAATCATTCCAGAAGATTTCAACTGCTACGACAATGCAAAATTGTTTAATCAATATGACTATGGAGAGTTTCTTGTTTAATAATTCTGGACAGGCGGCAGGGGAATATCATTTATGTTGTGGGTGAATGTTTGACTTACAGCCCATGCCAAGTATTTTGATTGATACGTCGCTCCAACAACTTCTCCCACAATAAGGAGGGACTGGAGTCATATATGCTCCAACGAGATTACATTTATTTGGATAACGCACCAACTCGAGGTGAATTAAAATTATGGAGGTGGCACTCTAACTTGGAAATAATATCGTCTTCATGAATATGGAGATTATAAAATGCTCAAAAATGTATCTATTTGAATAATTTTAGCTTGAATTACACTCATTGTAACAATGACCATTTTCCATCAAACAGCTGTGCTTTTTTAGGCAAAAACAATATATTCTGAAATAACAAATGTTAATGCTAGGATGCTTTTTCCCTTTAAATTTCCATCAAAATGCAAAAGCATTTTACCCACTTTACATAATGTAAACCAAACTGGTTTTCTTAGTGAAGGGCATTTAAATAAATGATATACTCATAATTCCTTTGTAAAAGTCAACCACAATTAGTACTGTTTTTTGTCATATAAATAACTTTAAACTTTTATCATAAACTATCACATTTTTCTGAGGAATTAAATCATGTTTTCTCATTTACCGAAAGTGTACTTTACATTCAGTCATATATATTTTAATCATAACTGTTTTTTTCTTTTTTGTTCTTCATGATTAAATCATGAATTTTAAACAAAATACATCCACAACAGAGGCCTTCTTACATAAAAACATGGACAAACTCAAAACCTGAAATATCAAATTGCCATTTTTACATAATTTTAATCAATCAAATATCATATAATACTTTTTCTAACTAACACCAAAAGAAAAGATTATTTATTTTAAAATGCCGGATTTCTTTTAATTAAGGACGAGAATATAGCCTGCGGTTTCATTTGACACATACCCATATCAATCATATGTCGTCATAAAATAGCTGAGAATCTTCTTTAATGTCCCATGAAAAACATGCATATTGATTACATAGAAATAATGCTGTAATGTCCAATTGACTTGTTAATGTCATAGCAAAGCCTATGCATCAGTTTTCAATCACCATAATGTCAATTACGAACATCCATTTCAATAAATCATTTCCCCTTTATCACTCATATATAAATAACAGTAAAGGAGTGGAGAGTTTTTCATCCCCAGTACATCTCCAATAGACAAACAATGCACAAGTCTCATTTGACGGGATCAATGAAGTCGGGAGTCAAAGATGAGTAAACAACGCGTCTGTGATCAGTAATTAGTACATTTCCCGCGGGACGGGAGACACTAGGTATAAATGGCAGAGGTAAACACTAATCAAGGACACAATGCAAACATAAATAGGTTAATTGTAAATTGTAATCATCAGTCCCCCAATCTCCATCATGCAAATACCAATTCCAACAGGGCAATAGCCTTTGTGCATGGCAATTCTAGTGCAATATTCTATCCGCTCGTCAATTTCAGTGGTTGATTTGGAGATGGATGCGAGATACCATCTCGATGGAATGAGTATTACACAAGTACACGGACACACATTAGATGATTTGTCAGACGCTTGTGTAATGATCACGTTTCAAGATTACAAGTAATACTAATACATCTAGATATAAAATTTGTACTTACTTTGGACCTAAAAATAGATAGATTATATCATATATTATCAAGTACTGATGAAATGTTTAAAGAATATGCTTACATGTTGATATTTCCTGAGTGAGAACAATTCTCATAAGGCATGGCATGATGATAAAAAGACTATAGCATTGTTCCATTTTTTACCAAAAGTCCTGAAATTAAGAATATACAGCAAAGCTACATAGTCTTTTTGGGGTCCCATAGAAGTACCATAGTCTTGTTCCTCAAATTGATAGTTTGCACAAATGTATGACAAGACAAATATTAACCTACTGGGTAATAGTCCTTGTAGCCTAGGTAACAGAGAGGAAAGTCCCCAAAATGTTAAATTTATCCTCAGTTGATGTGAGACATAACAACCTAGCACATTTACAATGAAGCTTAAATACATGTGAGTTAGTCTATACCATGATCAGTTCAAAGCAATGGTTTCAATCTGAAAACAAATAAAGAAATAAAAAACCAAGTACCTTCTAATTTTCTACAATTTCAATTTAAATATGAAGATCAAAATAAAAACAAAATTATCTTCAGCTTCAGACTAAATTATGCTACAAGTTGACTCTGACTTAATTAAATGCTAATTTGATTCTAAAAAAAAATATATGTCATTATCAATTCAATATAAACGTTTATGTACAAGTCATCATTCAGTAGCTGCGTGAAACATCTGGCATGAATCATCAATAACTCCCATAATAACTCGACATATTCTATTCTAAAACAATTTATACACTCTTCTTTGTAAATATATGTCTATTTCAGTGACATCAATTTCAAAGTTCAACAGAATCTGAATTTTACAAATTCTATACCATTGCTCAAATTGTTTTTTTTGTTATTGCTAATCAACTTTCAATAAATCAACAATGTTATTACCCATAGTGCATGTTGCAGAATGAGATCATCATCATAATGGTTTGGATACAACCTCATAATGTAAGTGTCGTGTCACAAAAGTTTGTGACAAGTACACAATGATATACATTCAAACTAGTCTCTTTCATTTCTGAAGAAATAATAAAATACTAAGTTAATCATGTGCAATACTTTCTTTTTTATTCAACTGATATAGGTGTCTCAATTGCATTTTCTCTTCAGATAGCAACTTTTTTGTTCATTCCATTAAAAGGTATTACACATGTATTATTCACCATATACCATGTATATACTTTACATCTAGTGAAATTGTCAACCAGTCAGTGTTAAGCATTTAAAAAAAACATATGAAAACATGGCTGGCTTTATAACTTTCCCTGCACCATAAAGGATAGTGTTACACTTGAAAAAGGTGCTATAACTATGATATGAAAGTTGAACAATGGATAAATACAGTGAGTAAATGAATGAATGAATGAATGAATGAATGAATGAATAAATGAATGAATGAATGAATGAATGAATAATGAAATAAAATGAATGAATCCTACCTTCTTCCCGTGCCTGCTTTCACAGCATCTCTGTTGAAGTTTGTGTTTGCAAGTGAAAAGTCTTCAGCATTGGCACATAGTAGTTTAGGGAAGACAGATTGTCTCTCATAGCGTTCCATGTCCTCATATATATTGCCGTACATGAAGCCGTTCATTAGTGTGGAATGTGCGTGAAGATCAATGAAGAAATCTACCTCATATTTCTGGAAAAAGAGAAATACTATCTTTGATAGAAAATATTTCTTTACATAAGCCAAATATTTGGCAAATCATTTCTGTGTGGTCAAATTAAAGGAAACATGTACAAGGTTTGACAATAGGATATAGATATTAGAATACCTTGAAAGTTATTTCATTCACAGGTAAAGGGTTAAAATGTTCCGTATGTTGAAAGACACAAGAAACAAGTGTTTGCCACTCATGCAACTTCTTACTTCTAGTCACATACAAATATTGTGAAGTAAATTAAGGTGAGAAGAGATGGGGTTTAATGAACTTTCAAGAGTATTTCACAGATATCATTGTTGCAAGTATTTTTGCAAGGAGAAAGCCCCAAACGTCATACTGGCTATCCATTGCGGCAAAACCTGAAAGCTTTAGCAGGAACTGGTTTAATTTTCAACATTATAATTATTTTTCATAAATAATACTAAATATTATTTCTCAAACTCAAAGTGATCTTGTAATAACAATGTCAAGGTCATGTTGACCAATGCTTTGCTGTGACCTTGTGCGTAATGTCACCAAATCTAATCAGCCCTTCCTCTTTCCTAGGAGAAGCTGTGGATATTAAGAGAATCCAGTCAATGGTTCTTGAGATATCTCACTGACAAGGGTAAACTGGCAAAATCTAAGGTGAATGTCATAAAACTCTATAAGAACATTACTTTCACACTATGGTTAACCTAAATGTAAAATAGGAAAAGAATCCAGTGAATAGTTCTTGAGTTGTTCCTAATTGTACCTGTACGGATGTATACATGTATGGACTGACGGACACTGCCGAAGACTATTCCCCTACTTGCCGGTAAATGCAGGCGTAATTTGAAAAATAGGGCCATGGGTTCTGTAGCTCATCAGGATTCGTATTTTTATAATAAATTTGCTCAGCTTGTTCTAGAGCAGGTAAATGCTGGGGTAATTTGAACACTATCTATGATCCCTGTTATGATCTGTATATATAGCTCACGAACATCAAATGCAAGTGGTGTCATTTTTTTTAATTGTGTTATCAAACCTTTTAATCCTCCTTAAAACACAAGAGAACCCATGAGATTGTATAATTTGGAAATTTAGTAAATGCTAAAATTTTAAACAATTTCAAGAGTACAATATTCTATATGCAATGCAAATTCTTAGTCAGATATCAACAACAACAAATTTAATTCAGAGTAAAGCTAATACAGTCTCATTACAAAGTTTAAATGTCTTCAATAAAAATAGTTTCAGAGAAACAGGGAAGTAAGGTTCTAATACATTTCATTCCAATGTTGAAAGGAAATATAAACTAAATCCAATATAGATCTTTATATGAGTCGCAGATAAATGTCAAAGAAAATCCACAATAAAGTGTGTTTCAGAAACAAAAGGGCACAATTTCACATAAATATCAAGTAAATCTACAGGACTTAGGTCAGAACGACACTATTGACATTATCTGTCAATAATTAATTTCAATAGATGAAATGGGTTTAAGTCATAGACAGTTAAATGTCACCATCTTCGGACATTGGAATTGGATTGGTTTATGTTCTCGTGAGGATTTATCAGATGTTAGTATTTCACACAATTACTGAAAACTCATTAAGTTCTGTTAGTAATTTACCACAAGGAGTTGAACATTAACAGCAATGAAATTAACCCTTTAACTATCCCGCTGGACAAGGAATATTATTGACCCTTTACCTATCCGGCTGGACAAGGAATATTATTACCTGTAACACTTGACAAGGAATATTATTAACCCTTTACCTATTATTAACCCTTTAACTATCCCGCTGGACAAGGAATATTATTAACCCTTAACCTATCCCTCTGGACAAGGAATATTATTGACCCTTTACCTATCCGGCCGGACAAGGAATATTATTACCTGTAACACTTGACAAGGAATATTATTAACCCTTTACCTATTATTAACCCTTTAACTATCCCGCTGGACAAGGAATATTATTGACCCTTTACCTATCCGGCTGGACAAGGAATATTATTACCTGTAACACTTGACAAGGAATATTATTAACCCTTTACCTATTATTAACCCTTTACCTATCCAACTGGACAAGGAATATTATTAACCCTTTACCTATCCGGCTGGACAAGGAATATTATTGACCCTTTACCTATCCGGCCGGACAAGGAATATTATTACCTGTAACACTTGACAAGGAATATTATTAACCCTTTACCTATTATTAACCCTTTAACTATCCCGCTGGACAAGGAATATTATTGACCCTTTACCTATCCGGCTGGACAAGGAATATTATTACCTGTAACACTTGACAAGGAATATTATTAACCCTTTACCTATTATTAACCCTTTACCTATCCAACTGGACAAGGAATATTATTAACCCTTTACCTATCCGGCTGGACAAGGAATATTATTAACCCTTAACCTATCCCTCTGGACAAGGAATATTATTGACCCTTTACCTATCCGGCTGGACAAGGAATATTATTACCTGTAACACTTGACAAGGAATATTATTAACCCTTTACCTATTATTAACCCTTTAACTATCCCGCTGGACAAGGAATATTATTGACCCTTTACCTATCCGGCTGGACAAGGAATATTATTACCTGTAACACTTGACAAGGAATATTATTAACCCTTTACCTATTATTAACCCTTTACCTATCCAACTGGACAAGGAATATTATTAACCCTTTACCTATCCGGCTGGACAAGGAATATTATTACCTGTAACACTTGACAAGGAATATTATTAACCCTTTACCTATTGTTAACCCTTTACCTATCCCACTGGACAAGGAATATTATTAACCCTTTACCTATGGACAAGGAATATTATTAACCCTTTACCTGTCCCGCTGGACAAGGAATATTATTAACCCTTTATCTATCCCACTGGACAAGGAATATTATTTACCCTTTACCTGTCGTGCTGGACAAGGAATATTATTAACCCTTTACCTATCCCACTGGACAAGGAATACTATTAACCCTTTACCTGTCCAGCTGGACAAGGAATATTATTAACCCTTTACCTGTCCCGCTGGACAAGGAATATTATTAACCCTTTACCTATCCCACTGGACAAGGAATATTATTAACCCTTTACCTGTCCAGCTGGACAAGGAATATTATTAACCCTTTACCTGTCCCTCTGGACAAGGAATATTATTAACCGTCTAACTATCCCATTGGACAAGGAATATTATTAACCCTTTACCTGTCGGCTGGACAAGGAATTTTAATTATCCTTTACCTGTCCGGCTGGAACAGGAATATTATTAGCCCTTTACCTGTCGGCTGGACAAGGAATATTATTGACCCTGTACCTGTCGGCTGGACAAGGAATATTATTGACCCTTTCCTTGCTGGCTGGACAAGGAATATTATTGACCCTTTACCTGTCCCGCTGGACAAGGAATATTATTGACCCTTTATCTGTTGGCTGGACAAGGAATATTATTGACCCTTTACCTGTCCCGCTGGACAAGGAATATTAATAACCCTATACCTGTCGGCTGGACAATGAATATAATTAACCCTTTACCTGTCCCGCTGGACAAGGAATATTATTAACCCTTAACCTGTCGGCTGGACAAGAAATATCATTAACCCTTTACCTGTCCTGCTGGACAAGGAATATTATTAACCCTTAACCTATCCCTCTGGACAAGGAATATTATTGACCCTTTACCTGTCGGCTGGACAAGGAATAATACGAACCCTTAACCTGTCCCGCTGGACAAGGAATATTATTAGCCCTTTACCTATCCCTCTGGACAAGGAATGTTTTTTACCCTTTACCTGTCGGCTGGACAAGGAATATAACGAACCCTTTACCTGTCCCGCTGGACAAGGAATATTATTAACCCTTTACCTGTCGACTGGACAAGGAATATTATTGACCCTTTACCTGTCCCGCTGCATTGTGTCTTATTAAAGTAAACTTACTTCATTTCTGTCTATCTCCATGAGAAGGTTTTTGGTTGCGTAGAGCGTAGGGTGGGCCCAAGGTGATGGCTCCAGCCAGTGTCTGTTCAGGTCAAACCCCATCAGGGAACATCTGTAATGATAATTAATCAATTATAGTCATTTGTTCAAATTTGAAAGAACAGGTTGAGACAACAGCTCTTTATGGATGATCGTCTTCATTTTACTAATTCTATTTCATTATCAATTAGGTAACTTTACAATTATTATTTGTGCTGTTCTTCTTTGAGGGTTATTTAGAAATAAACAAGCAGACAACCTTGGTTATATCCCTGCCAAGTGGGGAAAGGTTTAGAGATGGGATTCCTTGGACAATACATTTATCATGGAACTAATACCCCAAAAGGCAAATCTACACATGATGATTGTTCCACATACCAAGTTGAGCTATACCTTAAAGTTCTTTATTTCTGCATCGGACATGACTATTTCGGGACGGACCAACGGACAAGACGGAGTCAGTGACTTTTCCCCCTGCATTGTATGCCGGGGGGATAATTACATACAAAACTGTTCAATGATACCCAAAATAACATGTAGGTGAGCACTTGAAGTCATATGAAGAAGTCATTTTAGCTTCTTAAACCTTTGCAAATTTTTAACAGTAATAAGAACCTAATGCAGATAAATTATGAAATAATCTGGAAATATTCAGATGAATTCTTGAAAAAATGAATTGTCCAAATTCATTTCCCACTATAAAACTATATTGCATTTGTACAGCACGCAATGTTGGCAGACATGTTGTAAAGCTGTGGATCATAAACTTGATGCAAATCTCAGGGGGGACATTCTGTGGATCAACTCCAAATACTGGCAAACACTCATATTCTGATATTCTCTCATCAACTGGGGTAAACTACTGCTTACCAAATCGGTTAATGAAAATATAGTTCTGGTGATGAAATACAAATCTGTTTGAATGACTGGTAGCAGTATGAGATCCATCCGACAACCCCTACATAACCTACTGACTCACTGTCCGCGATGATCATTCTTACCGGTATTAGGTTTTCATTTAACGTGACATTATATGTATTTTTAAAGTATAGAAAACATACAAAAAGTCCCCTTTGAAGGTATTACCCATGATTAATCTGAGATTATATAATTACTAATAATTAGGTGCAGAATATAAATCAAATATAAATAATTCTAACACAAACAATTTTGTTTGACATTGACACTGTCAACAAAAGGGCAAAAAGGGTGAGCAACATTGATTGCATTGCCTATGTTCTCCATACAGAAAAGTTAATAGCAGTAGGTAAACTTGCAAAGGCCCTGACAGGATTCGAACCTGATTCCTCCTGATCTGAAACCAAACATGCTAAGCACTGTGCTATCCTGACCCTTGAACTGAATGCAAATCCAACCTTACTGAATGCATACATTTCATTACAGTGGATACAAGCAGGATTTGATCCAGACTTCTTGATCACTTATGTGCTATCCCATCTCGTTAAAATATTGAGGGAAAAACGAATAACAGAAGATCTGAGAATAACTCTACCTGAGAGATCAAGTTCTCAGACATCTATCACATTCTTTAACTAATGATCATACATTATTCCAGACATTCTCATCGCTAATCATAAACACATGGTCTGTCGTTCATATCTCCCCTAAGGAGACGCAACAGTAAATTGAAAAAATCTGCCTGAAGGTTATTGTACAGTCGACACTTCCTCCTATCAGTCTCATATCCGATTGGATCAACATATAATTTCCTTAGCCAGCTGTTATCTGCATTCTGATTGGTTACCTGTAGTTTCCGAGGAAGACCCCATCTGGATTCAGCATGGGTACAATCTTGAACACGATATGTTCCCGCAAGATTTTGGCAATCGGGTGATTACTGACTAGAAAGTCTATAAAACCTGAAATCATAAAAACGAAAGTTTTGATGAATATATCTTCTTCAAAAAAGTTTTTAATATTCAAAAAAGTTCTTAAGTTGCTGCATTGTGTGATTAAAAATAAGGGCCACTGGCTCTGCGGGTCCTCAATCTTTGAATGACTTAGAATATTTATAATAATTTTACTATTATTATACATATGTTTATCACAGAACAAAATAAAACTGCTTGCATGAATTAATGTAAGCTGAACGTGATACACACAAACTATGATATCTCAAACTTTACAGCACATCGTCTGAAAATAAAAAGCGGCAGAGAAATAATGAAATTACTTTTCATACTTTTACAAATCTCTGCCATTTTAAGTTACATTTTTAATTACATTTGTCCACGGATGTTGTAAGTAAGATGTAATAAGTAAATCATTGCAGCAATAGGGATGTAAAGAAAGTAAACATATCTAAACATATTAATTCTATTTAGGAAAGTGTAAACAACACCTTAAAATAGAAACTAATGTGACACACGAACCTTGACAGACAAATGAAGAAGGTGTTTCCCCAGGGTGCACTCTGGCTGTGATGAAAACTGTCTTCTGCTTCTCTTCTCCATCAAGGTCAAGGTTGTCAGGGTGGGTAATTGTCAGCAGGTCAAGTCTTCTCTGTTGCTACAATGTACCCAGAACAATTTCCCTCAAATTCAAGATGATTTTTGCACTTTCAGTTTTTAATACCGGATGTCATTGTATTATACACCCATGTGTGACCCACTGCAATTCCAGCAAGGTGAGTTAACCCTTTGGCAGTGGTTGAAAATTCTTTCCAGTGACAAAACGTCATGGACTGACAACAGTTTTTTCTATTAACCCTTACGTTGCGTATATATATTTTACCAATTTTAGCTCCTGTGGCGGAATTTACAGGCTCGCAGCTCGCAGCAGTTGTTTGGGCTTTGGCACTAACTAGCTCTGCTGGCGGAATTTCCAGGCGGCGATTCCGGTACCGTTTTTACAAAATATACCGCATCTTCATGGCGAATAAGGACTATATACGGGCGTTCAATACAAATTCAAGTAGCGACACCCGTACACAAATGGCTAATTCACACCCGAAACTTTGAATGAATTTTCTATGGTTTTTGTTTTTATTCTATTACTTTCGAAAGATTGTCTTTAATTCGGGCCTCGTAACATCATAAATACGAAACGGAAAAAATGGCATAAAAAACAGCTAACAAATTGCCTCCAAGCCTCTACATGAGCGAGATAGTGGGTGGGTCGTAACTAACTGGGCCCCAGCCAACCTAGTGACCCCATCAGCCACCCCTTCCCCGAATTCACACATCCTTGAAGGACCAAATGTAAAACTTTTATCCCATTGGTGCCAGTTACAGCACTGTGCCATAAGTTAACAGACGGCGACTTTATTGCCATAGACTTGCATGTTAATCTAGTCCGGGATAAATAAACTTAATAGATATCATTTTTATCCAATCCTATTCACATTTATCAAGTTTGTGAGGAATCATCTTGGCTACAACTTCATAATTTATGTTTAATTTTCAGCAGTTTTGAAGGAGAAGTTGAAAATGTGAAAAGTTTGCAGACATCGGATGACCGACTGTGCCATAAGCTCCTCAGGTCTGATGAGCTAAAACAATAATGTTAAAATCAGTTAGCAATTTTAAAAGAATTTAATGGCTGCTGAAAGTTATTTCTTTCATATTGATTGCACAAAAAGCAAGCTTGTAACAACTATTCACTCATTTTAACGTCACGGTTCTCGGGGGACCACTAAGGAAGTCCCAACAGAGACTGCTCGTATTTGGAAACCTATTTACTAATAATTCTATAATTTACAACCACTCCACTTTCAGGATATTGTTTTTTCATGATCCATTTGTCATCAAAATTAGTATTGAATAACAACTTATTGCCAAACAATGTAAATTAGAAACCAGGACGAAATTAATGTACCACAACGTTTGTAAACTAAAGTTTTATGTGAGAAAAAAACTCCTTAAACATTAATAACATCCATTAATTGAGCAAACAACGACTTTTCAATTGAATGTTTGGAGAGTGCCATCCATCAAAATGCTAGGCAAATCAAATTCCCTCATGAAAAATGTTAACATTGACGAGGGCGAAGATGGGTACTGGGAGAGAAGCAGTTTGGTTGTGATACAGGCTGCACTCTCTTCTTATTGATTGCATTCCCAAGTGAATCGCTCTGCTTTTATCTGGAATAATTTCAATAAGCCATTATCGGTCGTGGGCCACATGTGCTGCTGAAATTGAGTTAGTTCAAACCAACTTTACCCACAACACCAATGAAACAATGGGAGAATAATATCAATTAGGAAATATTATGAACGCATAACCAATACCGATGCTCACAGTTTATATGAAACATGTTGCGCTCTGTGTCTTTACAGTTGTTTATTTATCGATTTGATATATAGAGTATCAATATTTTTTGTATTTGATGTTTTCACTATTTTTCTTAAATTTAATTCTTTGACAAGAAATTATGACTGTTTAACATTATTGCTCAATGTTTATGCGAAACCTGCTGAACACAATGTGTTTATAGTTATTTATATTGATAAATTGGATACAAAGGAATATAAATAATTTCATTATTTTGTATTTTGATGACTAATATTTTTCTTAAATTTGAATTTTGACAAGATACTTTGATAAACATACAATTACTGTTAAAAATGTGCGACTTTTCAGAAATGCATTGTTATAAGGGATTGTATTCCTGTTAATACACTTTCTTAACCCTTAATTTGCTGAATCAAATAGTGCCAGGACCATTCGTGATCTGCTGAATTACTACCGGCTATATTTGGTCATTAAGCATTTTGATTCCCAAACCTGTGAAAATAAGCACCAAACCATTCCCGGTGGTTAAACCATCATCCTTTTTCAGAGTATATTCAGTTACTTCAAAGGTATTTTTATTTTAACTATCCACTTGTTCAACATAATAATGCTAAATGATTCCTAGGTGGTCGAAGTACTGATCCATGTCAACAGAATATATTCAGATTCAGGCATTTTAACCCCTTACATGGTGAATCAGTTTCCACAAAACCTTTCTTCAGTGGTTAAATTACAAGAATCAAAACTTTTAATAGGCATAGATATTGCTGCATTAGTAGCTAAAGAGTTAAAGACAGTGTAAGAAATTAAGAATTATTGTATAAAGTAAGTTTTTAAGAAACTTTTAGGATTAAACCTTTGCAATAAAATCAAATAGATATTATTTGAATAGATTTTTTTCTTCATATTATGGGCAGGTTATACCAGACGTTTACTAGGGATAGCAGAAATAGTTTGCGTCAGCATATAAAGGATTAATGTAACATTATTTGTTACTCTAACCTGCGTGATGTTATAACAATATAAAGTTTAATATGAGAGCAGCCCGCCCTCTAGTCTATAACCTGGAAACTCTCTATTACCAGCAACTTTTTGAAGTTTTTTCTTCACTACAAGTTGGTGAATTAATCTGAGTGACCAATTTACAGGGTTCTCATTTACAAGGGACCCTTGGCTACTGCCTCAACAAGAGTATATTGTTGAATATTCCAAGATCCGCGGGTAGAGAGTTAAATGATCCACACAAAAAACCCTTCCATTTAAAAGGACAAAATTAAACCTTACGTGTTGCTAGCTTTCAAGCTTATTTTTAAACACTGGAGTAGTTTAATGTTTGCTAACTAGAAGAACACAGACGGTGCCATTTCACAAAGCAATTAGGCCACACAGATCATTGATCAAGATAGAACGTTGTACAATTATAGAGCATCCAGACCCTGGATACTTCAAGATCTCTCAGCACTAAGATTGTCGTAACTCCAGTGTCAATGAATGGTATCATTTCACTAAGAGAACTTCAAAACTTAAAATGCTGACATGGTAGGTCAGCTATTTAGACAAATTTGCTTTTTCTGTGAAATAAGGCTAAAATACTGATTTTTAATGGTCACCGTCAGTTCTTTTCACACATGATATTATGAATGTCTAACTGAAAATAATCTGCAGAGAGTTTTAAGGACAGTGAAATATTCTTCAGCATTGGTGGATCCAGAGGAGGGGTGCAGGGTTATACAACATGCAACATTTGAGAACATAATTTGAAAGTCAGGAACGATGCTTTTATCATGGAGTGCGACACCCCTAAAAATAAACGCTTGTTAAATTTTGGAACACTTTCACACAACACAATATTGAAGAATACATAAAAATTCAGGTAAACATTGAAAATATAAATCATCACAAGCACCTACCACTGTCAGACAGAGAAGTTCTCTTGTAAAGAAGTCCAAATTCCTTTTCTCCAGGTTGTCAAGGTAACTCTGAAGTCTCGTGTATGAGTATGGGTAGCAGTAGCCAAACTGATACACATCATCATCACGATCAAAGTTGAAAGCAAATGACATGACATAGTTCTTCCTGTGGTCGGGACATCGGTAGTAATATACATGTTTTGCTGGTATCCTAACCCTGCAAGAAAATTTACATATTTTTTAAATCCCAAAATCTTAAGAATTTCTCAAAAACATTGGAAATTATGTCCCTTCTTTTTGTTTCTTATTGGCCATTTGATCCAGGGTGATCCACACCTAGTATGTATTATTGCAGGAAGAAAGCCCTCAACTGCATTGCAATGTACTATTCTCAAACCTTTTCGCTAGGATACTTGCCATTGCAAATAGAATTCCATCTGTTCAAAACATCAATGACTACACATCATTTCAATGATTTTACATCAAGTATTACAGTCTTATCTCATAATGACATGACATGGAAACCCTGATAACATAACAATGTTACATGTCATAAACTTGATTCCATGCAATGGTGGAAGTTAAATCACAATACTGCACTCAGAAATTTTTCGGTTGAAAACTAATAAAAAGAGATGAAAATTAAGGTAATAAAGAATTACTTTAGCAGAAAACTAGAATTTCCAACTCACAAATCATCTGATTAGAAATATATATCAACATTGGCTAGAAAAATTACAAATATCCTCATAAACCGTGGATATTTGGTACTTTCATCAACTGGTGAGATTCCCTTTGTATGAAATGACAACAAACTGATATGCAAGTCGGAAGGAAAACATTACATAAATAATTACTACCATTATTATCAAATCTAAATACGCAAGTCAGACTGTCTGTTTATCCTGGCATGAAAATCATAAGTTAAGCTTCCTGCACAAAATGGTTGCAAAGTGATTTCTAAATTCACTGCCATTAACTATGATGCACCCAACAGTAAGTATAGGAGCAGAATTCTGAAGCAAGACAATGTGAAGATTGTTGTTAATTTGCTGAAAAATCTTATTATTATCTTTCTCAATGCTGACATTATCTTTCTCAAAGTTGATATGTCTCACGATATATCAAATATAATTGGTCTCCAAATTGAAAAAGAGGTACTTATTGAGAGAACTGTCAGACAAATCTTTTCACAAGAACAGATAAAAGGTTTATGAATGATAATAGACGTCATAACTACAGAGAAATGAGTAAGTGTCAAAAACACTCTTTCCCTTTAACTGACAAAAAACTTTTCTATTATTATAAATGTTTTGCAAAAGTTACAAACAAGTTTTTTAGGTCATTTTCGTAGAAAAAGTGGATAGAAATCCAGCACTCATGACTTAAGTGGTTGAATGTACAACAGGGCATGTTCAAGGAGCAGAGACATAATGCCCTAAAGCCATGTTTAATTATTGATAGAATCTCACCATTTTGGTCGACTCGTGGATTTGACTAGGGGAGACATTCCTTCTCTGTAGAGTGACTTGGTCTTGCTGAAGTTGACAATATTGAAGATGACCCGCTGAAATAAAATCATTGCTGAATACAGTTGCTTCAATTTTAAATAAAATATATAGGGCTTAAAGTGAAATATTCTGGAGTTGACAACTTCTACAGGTCAAAGGTTAATAGTGAATTTTTTCTGCATACAAATCCACACTTAATTGCGTAATAATAAGTTCATGGCGCATCAGAAATATTACCTGTACAGAGACAGTGATGTTTGTTTACTATAATGTGTGATGTTTTGTATTACCAGTTCACAAATGAAATGAAATACTTACAAGTGAAACAAAAATGTCGATTCTGACATGGTTTTGCCTAAACAGCATTAAACTCACTAAATATGAAGTTTGAGGAAAATTTAACCTGAACATATTTAAATAATTTTGTAAAAGAGGTATGTTAAATATAAAGAAACATATATATCGTATGCAATTAATTCAGTGGAATATTTTACCTCTAGGTTCATACAAAATTGGGTGTCGGAGAAAATAAAACAATTTATTCTTAATGCTGTCTTGCAATATATTTACAATATCATGTTTACATAGTTAATAATCACAACTAAGTTTCAACTTCATGTGACATTTAAGCATTTTGATAAAACTTTCTATTAATCTGTATCAAACTATGGTTAAATGGAAGTAAACTCATAACAATTCTCATTATTCTGATGAAATAACCTTCATAAATTTCCATTAACATTTATGAAAAATTACATTTACATTAATACGAAAATTAATATTCCATACAGAAATAGTTAGATTATAAGATATTACAATAATACTGAACTGTTAACCCACCTGGTCAGATTTGACATTTTCCACGGTAAAATTAAACCACACTCGGAATCGAGGATTACACGTATCAGGCCTGATAAAAAGATCATACTCATGCTCAGTGATGTAGTCAACTCGGCCAAGGTTACCTGAAGGGAGCAAACAGTTTCAAACGTAAATAACTAATTAAATAACATTGCCTTACATATTGATTCAATTGTTGAGGGTCAATGATAGCGATATTTAAAGATGTGGCACATAGCACAATATCTTGGAATGATAAAACAATAAAATAAATGTCATAATATGTCATATACTTTCTAACAAAATAACTTTTGTTATCAACAACCTAAAAGCACTGTCGCACATTTTTTACTGTTTCTTAGATTTGCCATTATTATTAAAGTTTATACGATACATTGTTACGTTACAGGGTAAAACATCTCATTAGATAACTCTATATGCCATAGTTATCCATATTGGTAGAAAATTATGCGAAATATAAAGCAACAACTTTCTGGAACTCTTCAGTGTGAGAGGTAGAATTGTAGGTCTCATGTGATTTTAAAAGTTCAGACAGCACGATGGTTGATCATTATATCATAGTGCCATATCTAAAACTCTACTCTGAGCATTAGGTTATCCCTACATCAGTCAGAACACAGAATGTGAACACCTTAAAATGGCCCTTCAAAGGGAAATGGACTTGCATGGCTTGTACGTTCGTTTTAGAGCTCTTTTTATTGATTGACAAGTAGGATTTAGCTATTGGTATTCCTTTTCATGAGAGTACCTTATACAGGGTTCATACTAGTTTGTGAACTAAAATTCAAGGCTTTTCCAAGGCTTTTCCAACGCTTGTTCAATACACAAGAACAATAATCGATTGTTTCCGTGATAAGTGTTTCGGAAAATGATACCGATGAAACATGTTTTCGAGAAAAATATCCTTTTTTAAATATTATTTAATAATATTTTGATTAATTTACACAGAAATATTTTCATGATAAGGAAATGGTAATTTTCAAGTTTTTTCTCTCTCCATTTTCAAGGACTTTTCAAGGCAAAATGAAAAATAAGGCTTTTTCAAGACAAGCAGTAAAATTCAAGGACTTTTCAAGCCTGTGCGAACCCTGTTATATCAGTAAGAATGGCATGCTACAGTGCCTTTAAATTTCAAGGCAAGTGATACATGTACTATCAAGATCATGAAAAATGTTACATTAGTATCAAAAATATAATTATTGGCACAACTCCCTTCAAAACATAATATCATTTGACTTGTTTGAACTGTTTCAAAGGACTGGATTTAGGGCTTTTAAATGATATCAGGATAAAAATCTTCTTTACTTTATTGAATTGCTCTTGTGCAGGTGAAGAAAAAAACAACGAATCATATTTTGTTACTAGATAACTGTATCTATGTAAACTAAATTGTTTTATGTGCATAGAGTTAAGAAATGAAGAATTCATTTAATATCTGTTCAGAAGAACAATTAGCAGTTCACTTGGCATATTTTCGTGTCTTTTTGCACACTTCCAGAATTAATGTTATAACAGCAAATGTTATAACTATCATTTCTATCAAGTTCATTTTCAGAATAAAAAGTCTTATCTAAAACTGTAATTTACATCATATCATATTATACTTAATTTAAACACTGAAAATACCAATATACTAACCTGAAATGTTATACAGATCTATTTCTAAATGTGTTTTCTGGGAGTAAAGGTTGTTTTTAATACATCGTATCACATTTCAATTAGTTTTTTCCTGAATATTCAAGATACTTGGAGAACCAAATATAGTAGTGTAACAAGAAATTCAATATTAATCTAGTTCTAAATGTGTTCCATTACAGTAGATTCTTGACATAGGAGTAACCATGTTTTTTTTAGAGAGTTATCATTTACAAAAGGTCTTCAATTAACTGACCAATGCAGGAGGACAGTGGACTTCTGCTTACGATAAGTCATGAGTTATCCCTATGAAAGCTAAAATGGATGATATAGAGGATATCTGTCTTTTCTTGACTAATACCATGTTTATCGAGTGAAGTAGAAAGGTTATATTTTCACGATGAGAAAAACATGGTATTTGTCAAGAATCGACGGATATTCTATTTATTATATGATATTATCCATGTAATTACATCCGAAAAGGGTCGTTTTCACGCCGAGCGGCCGCTAGGAACAGCCCGTCACCACAGTAACACTGTGACGGCATAAGCCAATTCGCCGCGTGAGACCATTGTTTTATGACGTCAAATTATATCAGTCACCGTTCGCAGTGAAAATATAAGTTATTTTCACTGTAGCTTGATAGACAGTTTATTTCACTGATAAATCCCAATATTTCACTGCTCGTCATATAATAAATTTCAATATTTTCTATCCAAATTACTCTTACATTTACAAAACATTCAGGTGAGGTGAGTTGGGGTTTAACGCCGCTTTCAAGAATATTTCACTTATATCGCGGCTGCTAGTATTATGGCAGGAAGAAAGCCCACAACGCCATGTGGCTATGCATTGCGGTGAAACCTGCGAGCATCGGCTGGAACTAGCGAAATATGGGTGGTACTGCACTGAAATTCAGTGTAGCATTGCACCCATACCTGACTGTGTGTAGAACAGTTCTCTACTGCAGACAAAGTTGCTGTGCCCCTGGCAAGAACAAAACATTGACACCAGCTTTATGTTACCACAGATGACTACTATGACATCACAAGTGAAGAATGACATTATAGTTATTTTCGGATTCCAACCCATTCAGAATGTTATACGTTGATTGAGGAAATGGAACAAGTCTATATCTTATGACTATCATACTGATGCATGGCTGAGTTTTATTACGTAAACCATCAGAAATATATTGAAAACTACCACATTGATACATGTTTTGAGTTTTAAAAAAACAGATAACATGTTTATACTAAGGCAACGTAATACTAAAGGTCTACTGGAAGTGACCAAAACCGATATTCTTCTTTATTTTGTTTAAAACTTAGTCACAGTTGTATACGGGCTAAAGTATGTGTCCTCCTTTTAAAGAAAGACTTCTAAAATGTTTTAAAATCTTCAAGTGGATACGTTTAGTCTGTTGCTGTATTTGTAAAATTTCCTAAATTCTAAAATGACGTCACTTAAACACAAGTGATAGCTGGTGGCCCATCTATAGCATAAAGAAGGTTATTATCATTTGTAGCGGCCCAATCATTGCTAATACAAACCGGGCGGTTTCTTGATAATTCTGTCCATTTTACCTAAAACAATTTTCTTTTTATTTGGTCACGACAATGGTGATTATGTGATGAAGGCAAATGCTCTCAATGTGAATGCAACTGTCTACTGCAGACATTTGTAGGCAAGCCTCAAGTGCGGTTCAAAGTCTAGATCCCCTCATAAAATGCTAAATACATTAACCAAGACACTATTGCTCCTTCATTTTGCAGGGATTTTTAAGCTGTTATATCATACTTCAAAAATATAATGTTTTATTATAAAACTTTTATCTCATTTCATCATGTAGTGTGTAAGAGTACTATGAATTTTCATTCCATTACAATTCCACTGTTTAACACAAATGCCTAACAAATACATTATATAAAGGTTTTATATCTCATTTAGTCATACTATCAAGTCCTAAAAACAGCAAGATATAAAACATAGCAATAGAGACAAGTTATATAAATCATTGGATGGCATTTGATCAGTTTAGCATGTTTACATTCAAACTAGGTTCAGCATGGATATGAATATTCCATTTAATCTAACAACACAAGAATTATTGCTCTATTATCTCTTTCAATGCATATTCAATATGATAGATGCATGTTATCTGCCCCGAAGTCCTAAATCAATAGATTGATATCACGACATGATGTGTTCATATTCATGTAAATTGGTGAGAAGGTGCTGTAATCCTATGGAATGGAGCCATATTACATAAGATATAGGCGGTTCCACGCAAGACGAATCAAAAGGGTTCACATAGCTACTTGGTTATACAAGGGTCATTCAAGTAATATCTGTAGGGAAGAGGGATCGCAATATGGATCCAACAATGGGAACTGTAATTTACCTAACTTTATTTTCATCGGTTTGTTGTCAAAAACAAACAAAGTTCCTGGAGTGGCATTAGAAAAGGTTATAATCAAAGAACTAAATGTAATTGAATAATACATACATCACTTAATTGACATGCTTTTATTGATAATTTTAATATATTGAAGTGACATGTCGCTTCTCAAGGTCCATGTGTTGACCGCCAGGTGATGGGACAAGCTTCCAATCAAGTGTATCCATAGGTCAAAATTAATCATATCATATTTTATTAAGGTCATTTTCTCTAGTCATTGCCGATGAGCTACTAGACCAGTGCTAATTTCTAATCCCGGTATATTTTGGAAAATTAAGTGTTCACTACTCTCATCATTTAGTTTTGACTCAGAAATGATGAAAATTATCTGTAACCAAGCAACAAATATGATGTCGCAAATTTTTTTTTGAGACAAACGAAAATGGAAACTTGTGCAAAGACAGTCGTTGGTTGACAAAGGAGACATGTGCCCATATGAACACTCTTGTTGTTTCTGATATGGGTAATAATGATAACTTACCACTTTCAAAGCAAGCATCAAATATCAGATGTCCTTTCTTTGGTTTTCCACTGTATCCCGGAGGAACGACAGCAAATTTGTTGACATTTCCTACAACAGGCTCCTCTGTACTATCAGAATCACTACCTATTGAAAGAAAAACAAATTTTCAAATGAACAGACTGCAGAAGTTATTTTGTTTACTACATATAATATTTCCCTTTAACGTTGCCATTTCAAATTGTGTGGTTTGAATATTTTTTTCAATTATGTGACAGTTAATGAGTAAGAATAGTAACAAGATGTGTTTGATGTTATCAGGATTAAAATATTCTCATAGTAAAAAAGAAGTTCTGCTACCACATGTGAATAAGTCTGATTAAAATCGACGTTTTACAAGGCTTGCAAACGGTGACCGTCTAAAAACTATGATATGATTGGTCAGCTATTTGACTGGGCTTTCTCTGCGGTAAACTTGTATGGAATGTGCACATATACAGGGTGTCCTCAGATTTTGTGGCAAGGAATCTACAGAACCTGTTCATATCCCTGTAGATGCATTATTTGGCAAATTTTCTTCCTCTGAACAAGGTCGATTTTAATCAGACTGACATGAGAATGATCAGTCATCTATTAAAAGTTAACTATTACTGACCAATGAATAGATATGCCCAATGCTAAATGTTTGGATGGCTTCCTGCTCCGAGCAAAGATAAATAAGGGAATCCAATGTAAAACATTTAGGCTAGTATTGCTGACCAAAAGTTATGGCAATCGTTAAAAGCATTTAAAAAGTCTCTCTGCATAAAGCTCAAGATCACAGGGTCGAAACTTGTGACCTCATCTGAAAAATCTCATCATAATGAATACACATGTGTAGTATCATAGGCCTATCAAAAGTTATGGCTAAGGTTACATTTTTTCTGACAAACAGACAAATAGTCTCGAAGCAACAAGGTCAAGAGGTCAAAATGTGTGACCTCATCACAAAAGATACACATGTAAAGTAGAAAAGGCTTATCACTGACACCGACCAATGAAAAGTTATAGCCTGAGTTACACCAAGGTAGTTTTCACAAATTATTGTAAAACGACCTCGAACAGGTCAGAAACAGGCAACTTTTGTGTAAAACTTAATTTCCATACTACGATCTAAGTACGTTTACAGACATTTCTCAGAAAGTCAATCAAGTCTTTACCCCGTCCTCTAACAGTTGATACCACATTTAGATGGGATAATATTGCCTGTTCATAACATTTTCAATCAGTTAAATCCCGTTATCAGTCAGTTTATATCAGTTCTCAACTAGAACCATCTCAATCTTAATACGCACAATACCGTTCTAGCCCGTTGGTCTCCTGATAAACTTGTTTTCAGACAATTCTTCTCGTTTAGACTACGTTTATTTCGTTCTTAGTATGGTGTTCTTATACCTTAATCAGGTCCTGGCCCGATCTCTGTAAATATCCAGCATGTTTTTGCCAGTTTTTATTCTCGTTCTCAGTTTCAATGTGAAAAAATCCATTTCTTTTCCCAAAACATTCCTGTTGTCATCTTCCCCTATGAGAGGAAATCCTAACTAGTAAGGTGAATGACGTGTTTCCAAAAATGTTTCATCATGATGGTGGAGGTGGCTCGAAGATTTGCTTGTAGTTACTCTGAAGTTGCAATAAAGTTGTTATGGTAAGATACCACGGACGATTTAAGTATGTCAAATGTATCAGGGATGTAAAGTGATAGGAGAAAACTCTTTTCGAGGATTGATTGCTTTTGCTAGGAATGAAATATCGACTTTTTTCTCGATTTTTATCGTTGTATTTCTGAGACACCATTTTGGCCCACTCAAGTTTGACGAGTAAAAAATCCTTTTTCAAGTGATAGCTTAAAAAATAATGCACAAATTTTATTGATTTTTGTTTTAATAATCGAAAGAGAAATCACTTTGCTTTAATTCTGTAGTATGTATTACGTGTAAAATGTGTGGTAACATTTATTAATGTTGACTTGTTTGGGCAGGGGGTAAAACTCGCGTTGGATCCCATTCTTTATTTATTTATACTATAGGGTGTATCATATCTAAGTATTGGACCTAGGAACTGTTTTGTTTCAACAATACAAACCCCTGCGGTATTTTACCAGTGTCCAATCTAGAACCAAAATTAGAGGGGGAATTTATCACCCCACTATGCAGAAAAGGGGGGGGGGGGGGGGGGGGGGGGGGGGGAGAGAGAGGATTTGAAAATGTTGGGAGTGGAATAGTACCTCCTTCAAAGGTAAAAATAAAATAAAAATGTCTGATAATCCCCCCATGATTTTTTATGATGGGCTTTTTTATCATTTTTAGCATGAATCAATCGCACATGCTAGATTGGACACTGTTTACTAGTTAAAATATCAGATATCTTCACTGTAGCTTGATAGACAGTTTATTTCATTGATAAATGCCAGTATGGCTAGCCTCGAATATTTTTACTTTTATCATTGAGTGTTGATATATTTGAATTCAGAAGACACCAGGGCGATATTCTATTTTATTACTCATAGGGTTAAAAATAACCGAGTTAATATTATTGATATTAGCACATGTGCACATATCACGCAGGGATCGACACTCGCACTAGTCTGCTGGCCCGAGGCTAGTGAAAATTCAGAAGGGCTAGTGAAATTTATTTGTATCACTACAGATTAACATATGTCACTTGCCCGAAGAGCACTTCGGGCTAGTAAAGATTTCCAGCGAGCGTCTACCCCTGATCACGTTAGCCTGGCAACCATTGTTTCACCGCGACTATTCCCTATTTCGTCATCTGTGACGTCATAAAATGATTGTTCGTGACGTCACTGTCGCTTGCCATCGCCTGAGAAGTGGATCGTTTCTTGACTGATTTTACCCGAATAAAATGGATAATAAAGAAATTATTACACTCGAAAGTGTGCCATATGTCTTTTACGAAACTTGTGCAAATGTATGTATAACCCTCGCTCTCGCTCGGGCAATACAAAAATTCACACTCGTTTCGTAAAAGTCATATGAATCTCTATAATAATAATAGAATAATCTCTATTTATTATATGACGAGCAGTGAAATACTGGGATTTATCAGTGAAATAAACTGTCTATCATACTACAGTGAAAATAACTTATATTTTCACTGCGAACGGTGACTGATATAATTTGACGTCATAAAACAATAGTCTCACGCGGCGAATTGGCTTATGACGTCACAGTGTTACTGTGGTGACTGGTGTGTTCCTAGCGGCCGCTCGGCATGAAAACGACCCTTTTCGGACGAAATTACAAGGATAACATCATATAATAAATAGAATATCCGTCAATTCTTGACAAATACCATGTTTATCTCATCTCGTGAGGTAGAAAAGTTATATATTTCCTCTCGTGGCTGCGCCACTCGTGAAAATATAACCTTTCTACCTCACTCGATGAGATAAACATGGTATTAGTCAAGAAAAGACAGATATCCTCTATTTATATCATCCGAAATCATTCTTTATAATATTTCAATCAAAAATATTTATCTTTATGGTATATTGTCAAAGCAAATATAGAGGATATTTTGTGTTTTCAGTGTCATATCACTTATCTCTCATCGAGTGACGGGGTAAAGCCGATATTTTCACAAGTGGTGCAGTGTTTATTATATGCTTCTGTGGTCAGAAATGTGGTGTTTTATGACCAAAATCCCTTCAATTGAGCGAATTCTGGCAACGTCATACCATTGTTGCTCTGTCACTTAGCAACTGCGATGACGTTGCGTTGATTGTAAACGTGACGTCATACCACTGTACAGATGTCATCCCCATTGTGATATTTCACTGTGTTGAGAAAGTGATATCAAACTGCAGTGATGAGAACACATTTTCTCAAACTGAGAAAACTCAGTCTCACATCGCTTAGCATATAATATAATATGATATTCCATCCATCATTTTGTAGGCCTATATTTACGATATTATGATTCTGTATCAAAATGTCCTTTCTCCCATATAAAGAAGTAGGCTAGTCATACGTAAAACTTGTCCACAGAGTTATAATAACCAACAGGTGAATTAAACCTCCAAGAGACGATTGTCATTTTTAATTTTTCTTAGATGAGTTTATCAAAACAATAACATTGCTAGATCAGAGCTTGAGTGTATTCGATTTGCATCACTGTAGAGCTAAATTGATAAAAGGGTCACTTTAAGACCACAGAACAACCATACTTTACAGGATTAACAATTTAGATCTATATTTCGTATAGGTTTAATTTGATTATTTATACAACAATGGTACTTTTATTTCTGTTGACCTTATAATGCCAATCAAAGTTTATTTATGCAGCATAGCGTCAAGTAAATTTTGGTCTAACAACATTTATCATTGCTGCATATTCGTTTAAAACATGTGCATTTTTTATTTCAAACAAATACATATCAGTCTTTGGTCAGTTTTTTAAATAAATACTGATCTATCAGTTCCAACCGGGTACTAGGCAACTGTAAACAAACCTGAATCCCCTCGCTTGTCGGCCATGTTGCTTTTCTTGTAGGTTGTGAGTCTGCGCACACCAACCTAAACCGGTGTGAAGTTCAACAACAGCCATTGGTAAATGAGTAGTACAGAAATCAAGTGTCCAATCATCGTTTTAGTACGATAAACCATAATGACAGAGCACTCGAACCGGTTTGAGAATGTGATGATTTGCATGTGACGTCAAGAGAGTCTGCCGAGCCATTCTCGCATTAAATGTCTAAGCGTAAATATGAATTATCTTTGTGTATGAATTCACGCAGTTTTCAACTGAGTGGTCCTACATAATACCATTCCAATCAATAAAGTCAAAGCCCCCATACATAAATTTCCTGCATCAACAGTATTCTCAAGAGAATTCCCGCCACCATTACGACTCGCACTTGTTTGTATCAATCCGCAACCATAAGTAGTTCCCATATAAAATAATTTGTTTTATATTTAAAAATTCCTGAATGGTCAGGATAATAGAAAATAAACAGTTGTATATCGGGTATCTTCGAATAAGAGCTGTTAAAATAATTAAAAATCACATTTCAGGAATCTATTTATTGACAGATCGATCTCGATAACGTATAAATGCGCCATGTAGAAACAGACCGATCTTTGCTGGTTATGTTCTTGTTAGTAGCTGTGGTGTGGAAGTTTGGTTACGTTTTCAATTTATTTCAGTGACATTTTCTTAAATTTAATTTATCTTGTTTGATGTAGAAGTGTTAAATTTCTATTTGGAAAAACTGTCATCATTTGAATATCATTTTGTAACAAACTGGAGTATTTTCTTCACGGAGCCAAAGCCACCAATATTTCACATCTTCCAAAGTGCGTACATGCGCACATCTAGACTGCTGCTACTTTATTGCACAAACCTTGACATATAATACAAGGAATTTACGATTTGAAGGTAGGTGAACCTTTATTTACCGTTGTCAAATAGTGTATAATCATATTCACACTGGAAATCAAGGCGAGAAGCGCACGTGGAAATTCGGCAGCATCGGTACTGCTACACTATGCACTGTCCGTCTGCTGCGTTCTGTTTGCAGAGATCGTGATGTTGTCTCCTGCCACAAGACATCACAATATTACCTAATACGTAAGATTGAAGAGTAACTCCAATTAATTTGTATTGTCGCTGCGGGTGTTGATCGCTACTGTCCACACCTCTGTTATCAAAATTTCGCGGCTTGGCGTAACGGGGACACGAAGGTGTGAGCGAGGCCAGCGCGTGCCACCTGCCAAATATATTTGGGCTGGGCACGTGGTAGTCTAGCCCGGCACGAGCCGCTTGACAACAAAGCGGCATGGCTTTCATGTAATTTACTCGTGCATGACGACTCTCTCGCCTTGATCTCCGCTGAATGTTGATAAACAATTGGTTTACTGTCGTATTGTTTGGAGAAGTTTAGGTTTATATATTCTATTTATTCAAAAATGTATCTTAATTCGAAGGCAATACCTATTTGTATATTTGTGACACATGTCTGTACTGTATAGCGTAGGTAAATTTATACGCCGACCTCAACATTTTGAAGCTGCAAAATTGTAACCTTAAGCTCACTTTATGAAACCGCCAGCTGTTCACACTTCACGTGATGATCGTACCTGGCGTGGGTTTGTGTATGTGACATGTGGACAGGACGGTGACTCAAGTCAACAGGGTTTCGTTTCATATTTGAGAGAAAATATTTTCCAAAGTTTTAGTAGGCCCTAAATATAATTTTATATTTTCCCCTGATATAACCATTTCGAAATACTGAGTTAAAGAATTTGTTTCATGTTAAACTTTTAAAATAGTTGATTTATGCTGCAACTATGAAATCCATATTTTGAAGTGACACAATAATAGTTTCACTTGATTTAGATTTCAATATAATTGGTTGTCAATTGTAATTTGTTATTTTTAGAAAAGATGATTCCCATTATTGTATAACCATGGTTTTTAAGTAACATTGGGAGAAAATTGTGTAATCAAAACAAATTTTAAATAAATCTCTTTTTGGAACCTGCATAGAAAAAAGTACAAATAGCTTCACATGCTTCTCAAACCGAGAATGTAGCGTGGTAGGAAGGCTTCCCTTTTCTGACCAACCACAGGTCTTTGTCAAGCTTTACATATCCTGTGAATATTCAGATATTGCAGTAAGCTGTTAACCAATAAAGTCAAAGTATTAGAGCCCCTCAGTTCAAGTACTACAATCACCAACACCCAGTGAGCATTTGCTGTAGTTCTCCACAACAGAAGCTGGCTTTATCGCCTGTAAGCATTCTTAATTCTAGGAACAATTTGATTGGCTGGCAGAGCATCACTATTAATTTCCCCCCTCTCGAGCAGCTATTTATGTTGAGGTCAGGCAGTGAAGCTTGTCATTCATACAGTTGACTGCTACTGTGCACACGCAGCCAGCAGTATCAAATCTTTCTGGACTTTTTCCCTTTTTTGTTCTCTCAGTTATTTTAGGATAATCTCAATGCAGGTATGTACATTGTTGTTGCCTTCAGTAAAGTCAATGTCTTTCTCTCTGTCTGCTTCAGTGGTGCTAAAACCGTTAGCTTGCTATTGAATGTGAAATTGTGGCAGAGAGGAGAACAAAGGAGCTTGATCCAACTGCAATAATATGGCACAAAACTGCAATCAGTCTAACTATCCTTTGTGTAGTCCTTGTATGGTGAGTATGTGAACAACGGATTCAAGTAACCAATGTATCGTTTCTCTGTGTTAGCTGTAATTGTAATGAGACCGAGTTGTAACAAAGAAATGCAGGAATCACGTTGGCTATAAACAGCATTGATTTTTCATTCTCGCTGCTACAACAGAGAAGTTTTTGGATTTGTCCTGAAGTATTCTGGATAGTGCTGTCTGAAGGAATAGATGATAAAATTGGTATCGGAAATACTTGTTTAATTGAGAAGAGTAATTTGATTTGTATAGTATACCTTTTTGACCACTTGGACTAGTACTTTATTCAGGCCCAAAATTTCCTCCTTTCATTCTTATTTGAAAACAGTTTTGATGTTGGAATTATTTGATAATTCGTTTTGGATTCTTTAGCTTTGATGGAAGTGTTTTGATTAATTTTAATTTTAGAAATGATGTAATCTTTTCTATTAATAGTTCTGGAGAATTTTCAGCTCGTAAGTGAGAACTTTATAATTGTAAGATGCCAATTTATATTTTGTCAGAATTTGTGTAACATTGTAATATTTAGAAAATAACGAACTAATTACATGCTTTTTCAGATCACACTGACTGACGGCCACAACATGATGGACCCACAGTCCCAGGTTGGGGTGCCCTCCCATACACAAGTAACAAATGGTGGTACTACCTCACCCACAGATTCACACTCGGATGATCTCAGTAAAACAAATTTGATAGTGAATTACTTGCCACAGACAATGACACAGGAGGATATACGATCTCTGTTTTCTAGTATTGGAGAGGTGGAAAGCTGCAAACTCATCAGGGACAAACCTACAGGTATTATACATTGCCTTCCTCAGGCTTTTCTTCTACTAACTATAGCATTTGAATAGGATGAAAGGGAAAAGTTAGGTGTTCTCTCTCCCATATCCTCTCTTCCTGCCAACTTGCCTTTGTGCTCCTCACTAACAATGAACGAGGCACCAGCTGTCTCCGATCCCAGCGAGGGGGGACTTTCAGGGGAAGGGGGATAGCTCGAACTGACAACAGATTTCCTGAATATCTTTAGTCCTTATTCTTTGTACCAGGAAGAGATGTTTGATTAAAGTTGTGTAAATAGTTTTTCTGTGAAATTTTATGATTACTGTATGTGGTAAGGGGAGAAGCTGATACAAATTTACTCATGATTTGTTCAAAATTATGATCTCTGTCAAAATTTCTGTATTTTGAATCATAATGTTCAATTTGCCAATTGTGTGGGTTTTCGACAAAATAAGTTTGATATGAAAAATGAAACTGGAAAAAGAGTTGAAATTTTAAGGCATGAAGATTTAATGAAATTTGTATTTGATAGAGTATGAACCCTTAATGGGTCCAGATTCCTTTGTTCTGTGTCACAGTTTTGTATGACTCATATTTAAGATTAAGATCTTTGCGAAAATCAAATAAGATTGAAAATGTAAAAAGTTCAACAGTTGTAGAAGAAAATTCCTGAACCAAAATTCTTGAGTAATAAAATTCCCATGATTTGAAATGAGATCATGCTGTCATGTAGCACTATGAATCAGCAGCCAAACCGGCAGATCAGTTGGCCTCGAGAATTGATTTTGAGTCATTCACTGAGACACGGCCGCATCATCGCCAGTCCTTGAGCTTGTCATGTAGGCCATGCTAGTGTTAGACAGAATAAAGCAATGAATAATGAATCGGCTAGGTTGAATCGGAATAGAGATCCAAGTAAAACATGTGCTTCATTCGGTGCAGCCATTTTGATATCCTATGTAGAAGCACGCACTACTTGGCAAGGATTGATGATGCCACGATAAAGACAAACTAGTGTGTTTGTTATGTCAAGTTCATTTGCAGTTTTTGCTAATAGGTCTTACTACATATACTGGTACTTTGGAAAAGCTGTATATGTTAATCAGGGAGGGAGGCGTGTAAAATTAAGACATTAGAATCCTCAGTTTCAAATACCCGCAGAGCATCTAATGCAAGATTTGAAATAAAACTGTTTGACATGTTTAAAAACCTTCAGTTAAAAGTCAGTTGATAAATATGAGATAAAAAGTTTTTAAGAGGATCTTGGCACTTCTATCCCTACTGATTATAGCCAGCAGATGGGGAAGTAGAGATTTGATAAGACTTTTCAAGTCAGAGACTGGGGATATTGGTTGAGGAGTACATCATCAGCAGGATACTTGATAGTTTAGATCCAACATCCTTGGCTTGTTTTTCTAGAAGACTGCCAGTTGCCAAGCCTGCAGTAGACGGCCAACATATTTTCCTCTGCTATCTAAGTGCCAGCCATAGAATTTGAAATTTGAGCTATGTATCACATTACAAGTTGGGTGTGTAATGAGAGGACCAGATATTTGCAAGCATGACTTGTACTCGAGTAAAATTTGGCAGGGTAACATCTTTTTATGAGTTCTTGGTTTTGAGGGTTAGATATTAGCATGCAGTTACTAATCAACCATGATTATGATATAAGCTTTGAAATAAACAAAAGTTTTGAAATTAACAAAAATGAGAATTTAATCTTGATGAAGTTTTCTAAGCTATAATTTGATTAATGATTTATTTTAAATAAAATTTCTGTAAACTCTGTAATTTTTTGTTCTTTCTCAATATTTCTTTTAATCATTTTGCTACATTGTTGTTGTGATTGTGACTGTGTTTTTATTTTATCTATGTTTTCTGTCCATTTGGTTTACATTTCATTTGTACATTTTGTAGATGCTCTTTCAGGACAGAGTTTGGGCTATGGGTTTGTCAACTACAAGCGGATAGAAGATGCCGAAAAAGCTATCAACACACTGAATGGACTGCGACTTCAGAACAAAACAATAAAGGTACCCGACTCGGTTTTTTTGCATCACATGTAATAAACATCGTCTTCAGTAACTTTTCTTTTTAATTACTGCATAATTTTGTAACTGCATCTTTTGAGTCTTAACTCCTCAGTTTGGTAATGGGACATTGCATCACCATTAGAATTGATTTTTAATTGGAACTTTTATTATTATTTTCTTCAATCTACCTGACAATGTTTTCAATAGAGCTCATTAAGGGTTTTTCATGAGTGACTGCATCATTCTTATATTACTGACTATGTCAAAAACAACACTCCAAGTCCAAAGTGGTCATGCAACTAAGACCTTTATTGGCACTCTACTAACTTCTATAGCAGTATTTAGGTACTTTTAGCTATGTCTTGATTAATCCATTGGCTCTGTCCCCTGTTTCTTCGCTGCACCAGAGCTTTTTCGCCGTCATAGAGACAAATTCGCTAGTTTTGCTCACATTATCCTCTTAATTTCCTTTATATTTTACTGAGTTTTCAAAATTGTTTTCATAGCATAGGTTGCAAAGGATTTGTCTCTTTTATTATGCTTCTTTTCTCATTAGCAGGTGCACTTTGCAGTTTCATTAAATATTCATTGCACAATATTCAAAATCTGTCGTGCTCGTAATTAAATGTATCCGTGTATGGTAAGTATTGAAAGCATCTGGCAATGAATTGATTTTCACGAAGCTGCCATGAAGTGTGGTAAGAAAAGGACATTAATTCACAATGTGTATCCGATCACGAGTAAGTAGGGTCTCAATTAATTCCAACAAATTAAAATCGCGGCCTGGTGTGATGAAGTCAGATGGCTCAGAGCAATGGATTCATTTTGTTGCTGAAATAAGTTGAATCTTCGGCTTCTCTTCATTTCAGTTCTTTTATTTATTTCTGTTCTTGGCAGTTCTCTCTCCAGCCTATGTTCCCTAATTTCTCCATCACTGATTTGTTTTGCATTTTAAGTCTCTTCGTTAACTTTCAGGTGTCATATGCTCGACCAAGCAGTGAAAGTATTAAAGGAGCAAACCTTTACATTAGTGGCTTGCCAAAATCTATGACTCAGTTGGACTTGGAGAAACTGTTTTCTTCATGTGGAAATATCATAACTTCAAGAATACTATATGACCAAAACACAGGTACTCTATTTGGATTTATTTGATTTTGCCAATTTATTTACCTTATTCAACAATTATTTGTAGGTATCATATGCAAGACCGAGTAGTGAAAGTATAAAGGGTGCTAACTTGTATATATGTGGCTTGCCCAAGTCTATGACACAACAGGATTTGGAGAAGTTGTTTTCACAGTGTGGAAAGATAATAACATCCAGAATTCTGTACGATAATACTACAGGTCAGAATCTTTCTCCATAGTCTGTGTGCATGGTGGATCTGTCTGTTCGTCAGTCAGTTCAGCCTATATATCAGGCGGCTACTTATTTCTTTCTGTTGACCAGTATTTTACTCCTTTCCTTATGTTATTACATTAATGCGGAATGGTATGTTATACTCATTTCTGCTATTTCAGTCATCATTTTCTACTAATGTGCATGATTTTATATTTTAACACAATTATTTTGTGCAAGGATTCGATTTTGTCAGTTTTATTTCATTTTCAAATTAATGTATTTTGTCATATTCTAACATCAAAATATATTTTCTGCATCTTTGCTTTGTAAGTGTTTTACTCTTGAGGAAGATTATTCTAAATACAAGTTTCTTGTTATTGCAAAATATGCATGAGTGTTGTAGCAGGGTTATTGTCCTAACTGAACATATGTCATTAATTATAGAAGGAAAAGTTTATTTAAAATCAAGTAAATAAAAAAAAAAGGTCCCAAAACTTGTCAACTTCATATACAAAACTGATTAATCGAGAAGCTATGACTGTAGTTTAAGAAAGTGTTGTTTGTGCAATTAAGAGAGTTGATCACAATTTGTCTATGTTCACCAGTAACTTTAGCAGGTCCCTGAATATAATTCACTTCAAAAACGTGTCATAGTTTTCGCCAAAAAACATTACTGCAATTTCATTGTACCCTATAACAAACCCCTTTTATATACATGTACTATGCTCTATTTGTATTGACGTAAATCATTTATTGTCAGGGCACCTGCTTTTGTAGCCCATTATCTTGTTTACAGTTATATAATTGTGTTTGACACATTTTGATTTTGATGTGTTGATTAAAGTAGTTTTGTTGCTACTCTGGTTATGTATGCCCTTACAAGACCCCTACCAATGTGTGTCGATGTGTTGCTTGTACACATTCCATATGCTTGGTGTTTCCTTCGAGGTTCAGTACCTGGCTTTAGCTGCGTTGTACTAAATGTTCATTATAAATCAGTAAAACAAATTTTTGAAATCAAGCATGTCAATTTGATACCATAGTTAGAAATAATTGTTGAATATGAATTAAATTTGAATTAAAAGCATGCATTTCAATATATTACAATTGTTCAAATACATTGATTTTAAATTTTAAAATTTCCTTTTGTGTAGAATGTAGAATGGAAATATAAAATGACAACATTTCTGTTTCAGGGTTATCCAAAGGGGTAGGATTCATCCGCTTTGACCAGAGGGTAGAAGCTGAACGAGCTATCAACAAGCTCCATGGGCACATCCCAGACGCAGCCACTGAAGGAATAACGGTGAAATTTGCCAACTCTCCAAGCTCCAACAAAAATATCACGGCTCTCACTCCCCTTGCCCTAGCAGCCACTTATGTATCCCCTACACGGAGATATTATGGCCCTATTCATCATCCAACAGCAGCTAGCAGATTGAGGTGGGTTTATGTTTCACTTGATGTTGTTTGATATGTGTTGAGTTATCTTCAGTTCCTGATAATTTAACGACCCCATGTTTTTTGGTTGTAAAATCTCCTTCAGTAACATACATAAAGTTGGAGTTGATAATGTCTCACCAAGCTTTATCATGTAACTCGGCCTTCTCCTAATGAAAATCTGAAGTTACTTTGTTGAATTTTTTTTTTTTTTAAATTGTTTGTTCAAATTTAATGTTTGTTGTTCACATTATATTAACAATTTCCTGTTAAAAAGTAATAGACTTGAAATTTTTAATTTCAATGTATTTTGTTTTCTATTTAAATTTAATTTTCTTCAATTTTAACATTTGTTCTCGTTTCATTAACTGTTGACTTTAAAAACTATAACTTTCTTTAATCGTTTAAAAAGAAATCACTTTTATTGTTTGTTGTGTTATGTGTCTGCATGTTTGGAGTGTTGCTAATTCATGTGAATGTTTCTAATGCAGAAATGCCTGCATGTTTCAGGTATTCCCCTATGGAGTCGGGCCTGTTACCCAACACAATCCTACCGACGGCTTCGGCGTCCACAGGAGCAGCCACCGGCGCACTCAACGGAACGGGATGGTGTATTTTTGTGTATAACCTGGCTCCGGATACCGAGGACAGTGTTTTGTGGCAGTTGTTTGGACCATTCGGTGCGGTGCAAAGCGTCAAGGTTATTAAGGATTTCCAGACCCAGAAATGCAAAGGTTTTGGATTTGTCACCATGACCAACTATGATGAATCCATGATGGCAATACAAAGCCTAAATGGCTTCAGTCTTGGAAATCGCGTACTTCAAGTGTCATTCAAAACCAACAAGTTCAAGGCATAAGACATGCGCGCTTGATCATCTAGTCACCCCCATACATTTCAAATGCTACAGCAAATTTGCGGACTTTGATTCGTCATGGCAACCATGCCACAAGGACATAATTTGTTTCTGACTGCCTATGAAAGGTAACATTCAGGAAAACCAGGACGGTAATTTGCATATATGGAGTCAAATTTGCCATTATTATTCTATCCACATCATGGGAGATCCTCCTTTTAATTAAGAAACCACTTGTGTTCATAATCACTTTGTGCATAATTTATTTGATCCCTTTTTTTCGGTGTATATTGAGTTGTCTCTATTTAATTAATATTTGTGTTCATATTCAACTAGCTTTTTTGTGTCTAGATCCTCTGGAAGAGCCAGATCTGAGAAACCATATCGCATAATTTATTATAAGTTTTTTTGAGAAATGTGCTTCGATTGCACGTATAGCAGGCTCAAGTTTGAATTGTTTCAGTATTGTTATACATGTTCCCTCAGTCTGTTTATTTATTGCATTATTTATATTGGATCCACGGTTCTTTTGTGGGTTATATTAAATTTTGGTTTATTTGATTTTGTTGTGTCTGTTTTGTCTTGCATGTGCCTACAAACTGCTAGGCCCATTCATTTTGTTTTGTTCTGACGTGTGTCGTAGTACTAATAGTTTTTGCAGTTTTTCTAACCTTTCCGTATTTTACATATAGAAAGGTTGGAACTAGCGATGACATTTGAATGTGTAATACTGAAAGGAGTTGAGTGCACAACTTTCTGAAGCAAACATTCATAACTTTTGTTTGTCTGGAATGGGAATGAGCAATTCGTTCCAGTTTTATTTCATTTTATTTTGAAGGCTGAGTTTCCTTATTTCAGTTCTCTTTCTTTTCCTCTGATTTATGCATGCATTTGGAGACTAACAATGCATGTGAATTAATTAAATCCTTAACATTTAAATGGAATTTAATTTGGAGATGACCCATCTCATGTAATTCACACTGAGAACTGTATGCATACTTTTCATAGGCATTTCAATTTTTATGACCATACATGCTGACGCATCCTGTTTGGATCTTCCACACTAAAAACTGTTGATTAAATCTATTTAGAATAATTATTACTGAAGAGGTCACAATTTCATGTATATATTATACATACATATATATATATATATATCTGATGCAATAGTCATGGCATCTTCATCATTCCCCACAGAGCATTTTTTTAATTAAACTCATTTGTTTCGGTCATATTTGACTGAGACTGTTTACACATTGTTAGTGTGTATATAAAACATTCCGGAGAGTGCGAACAAAAGACTTGTGGTATACACATGCCCACATAAATTGCATTATGTGTGATGATACAGGAAAGCCACAGTGTATATATTGAACAGCCTTCATGCTAAAATGTATAAAATGAGATGGGAACAAGCTGTATAAAAGGAGAAATGCACAAATGTGATGATTGATTCTAATTCCAAGTTTATAAAAGTTTTTATACATTTAAGAGAAACAATTGAATATATGTTTGGATCCTTTATAGCTCTTTTTTGAAGGGGCGGAAGTTTTGGCAGTCTTGTTGGAAACTGTTTATGACGTATAATTGTTCTATTTTATGGACAAACCGCAAATATTCTTTTACATAGACTTCCAAACCGATGTCTCCTTGTAGGCCAAATGGCCCGTTATATATGCAATCCCTTTTACCCATTTTAATTGTTGGAGACTATCGAAAATAATAGTGGTCAGTGGCATTTGTTACATGTGTTTTTTGACAACTATGTGTAGCCAGTATTACTCTGGCAAAACTTCTAGGCTTGTTGCTGATCTAGATCTATGATTATCTACTCCCAGTTTACAGTTAAATCATGTGCCAACTATCCTACAGTGCTATATAGTAGAGTTTCCGTTCCTTGTCTTCAACTCTGTGCTGTTCAAATTGCACATTTTACCAACTTATTTCCCAGTAGTCTCAAGATCAGACAAAAGTTATGCATGATTGTTTGACCGGGATAAATTCTTATTTCAATATTTGAATTTTCAATTGTCTTCAGTATCCACTGAAGTTATTGTGGAATTGTTGCTATATCTTGTAACCAAGTTTAGCCTTTTCCTCATAGATTTATTCAATTTATAGTTTCATCTTATTATAGATTTTATTGTATTCTTGAGAGTTTTCGATTTTCAAAGTTTTTCTTGTTCAGTGTTTTTTCTTGTTTGAGAATTTTTTCTCTTGATTCATTCCATAAAATATTGACAGTGGGGTAAGACTTTGTTCGGGTGTCATTTTCCAAAGGGGTAACTTATGTAAGACTGGTTTGGTTACGAGTAAATGGAAGGACAATCCTCCAACAAAGTCCCACCCGAAGAGTTTAGAGTTTGAATTTCACCGTCTCTGTGTGCTTTAAAGCTTTGCGTTTGTATCACATGTAGTTGATTGTCTCGTTCCCCCAGTTGCTAAAATAATCAGTATCCACAAAATCAAAATGTGCTCTCTCTCTCTCCTATCTCTACTTTCCAGCCGTATGTATTGTTGTACCCAAAGACAAAACCTTCTGAGCCGTTGTCGTTATTCGTAGTTTCAGTTGTATTGCAATATTTGTACTTTTACATGTGAAACTATTTACACAAATAAAAACTTGCAAGAAATTTTACGTTCAGGTCATTTCTTATCTTTCAACACTGCATGAGTTAGAGATCTTGTCTGTGGTCTTGGACTTTACTTCATTATAGCAGAAAGGTCAGGTTTCCTTTTACCCACCTAATTAGTTATTGATCAGCCTTAAGACGTGATATCATGGTTCTAGTCACTCACAATATTTGATTAAATTGCTGTTAACTTTAATCATACCTCATAACTAACATCCATCAAATGAAATCTATTAAACTGGAAGATAAAACATTGTAGTCCTGTTATTGCTTAGAACCACTTGGACAATATTTGGTCATTAGCAGCAATTTACTCATTAACCTTCCCACTGCTGGAGGCAACTCCGGGAACCCAAGATTTTGATATATTCTTGTCAGACAGAACATTCACCCCCTCCCTGTTCACACCATCTACTTCAACGAGGTGATCAAAAAGATTTATTAAATAATTGGTTTAACAAATATTGCACATTGTCAACTGTTGAGCCTCCCATTCTAAAGGTTGTGCCTGAATGTGTAGACTACTAACAAGCTAATCTTTACCTATCACTGAGATAGAGCTAGCCGGGGTGTGCCCTAATGCTAGGATTTCTAGTATTAACACTAGATCCTTTGATGGTTCTCAAACTTGCTCTAGACAAATGAATTGCTTTTTGTCATGGACGACCAGAAATAGCCTTGGGCTGCTCATCAAGTGATAAAGAGGCTTATCATTGTGTTAGTCTGGAGATCGGCTTGGGTGCTCCTGGTCCTGATTATCTGTTTTTGTATAACATTAATCAGAATAAATATGAAAAATATTTTAGATCTATAAACATTATGTATTTGGGGAAATTAAATACTTTGATGTATTTGGTTCCTGTTCTGTCAAATTTACAATACATATCTTGAAATAATTGATAAAAAAAATCACCAATTATTCTTACTAGTTGAAAGTAGGCAAATGAGGCATCATAGAATTCTTTTTGGATTTACTTGCTGTGAATGTAATCATCGGTACCTCTTAATATACACAGCCAAAGTAAAAATGTTATATTTGTTTTTACATTTTTGCATCTAAATAGTAAATACATTAAATATATATATTTGAAACATACATGTTTGACATAAACATTCTTACAACACCTCAAATATAGAAAAATTTTACACAGAAATTAACGACCAAAAGATATTCCTTAGATACTAAGTTGGACACTGAGCAACCAGACTTCCCAAATTGAGACCATTTAACCCTGTGTATGCCCCAGGCCAGAAAGCAGGGCATGCACAAATGTGGAGAATGAAGGTTAAGATACCAAGGGCTATTAGGTTAGCGGAGGTACACATGGTACATGGCAGTATCTAAATGAAGCATCTAGTCTCTATTGGGGCATGTGGTACACGGGATGCACCTGGTGCTGGGAATACACTGAATAGGAGGTTTCACCCCGCTGAACACGTCACGCTCGAGTGGAGGGTGGAAGAAATGGATTAACACCCTGGGGAGAGGTTCCACCATCCTGAACAACTGGAGTATGCATGTCATGGCAGCTTAATTATGTACTTTCCAGTACATAGATAATTGGATTGATTGACTGGCTTGTAGGGCCTCATCTTAATTAGACCTGTGGATGAGTCGCCCTAAGTGTATCCCAGCAAATGTATTGGCAGAGGTTTAGGTTGGAAGTTGGAACAAAACCTGGTAGTAATTAATGTTTATTTATAGGCTTCAGCGCTCTACCATAGATTCCCTTGAAGTAGGGGGTTGCGTTTATCAACATTTCCCCAGCAGTAGATATCGGGCGTGTACATGGCCATCTACAGATGGTATCAGTTGTGACATGGATCAAGGCAGGTGTATACAGTGTATCTACACACCAGTTCCAATTATCCACACCTCGAGTGGATTTCAGGCGGTCAGGGGTTCCCCGGAGGAGCCGTGTCGTCAATTCGGGAGCGTATTAACACGGTGCGTGTGTCGAGATCATTGTATCGCAGATAGACTGCTTGTTGTGGCCTCTCTCGGGACAGCTCCATGGATACAAGGCGCATCGCACCATGCCAACAAGCCCCGAGGGAGCTGCCCCTGTAGCAAGTCTCCTATCAAATTGATAAGGGAAATTGGATCAGTCCAATGGTCCATCTGCTCACAAGGGATCCTGCATTGTAGCTAAATACTGTCAGGGAGGACTAACGGGTTGTTAATGTAGAAATGTTCATCAATAACCACGTTGCTAAAGTAATTTTGTACGTTAAAGCGACGGGTTATCGTTGATTTTTACATACTTCACAAAATAACTCCACACGACAAGACAGCATGGGTAAATTCATATCGTTTACAGATTAAATTAAGAGATTATACTTTTTTTCATCATGAATTGCTCAATGTAATTGCTTATTTTAAAATCGTTCTGTCGTTGATTTGCCATGCCCTTTAAAATATCCCCGTAATCAACGTTACAAGAAATTGGTTAATTTATAACACCTAAAAGCGAAATTTTAAAATTTTATTTCTCTCATAAAATACGCTGATATCCCACGAGAGTATGCCACGCGGATACGCACAGCGTCTGTGTTGGTATTCAAGGTTTTCTCATTGCTGGAAACAGCTGGTAACAAAATGAAAGGGGGCGCATTATCTTATATTGTTCCCCTGGCAAAAGGTTTGTCCACTGGCTCGTGGCGACAGATGCTACTGAATTACGGTCCGCGTTGGGCACGCTTTCAACGTTGTCTGCACTGTGCGCATGCGTTTAAATAAAGTCGACGAGCAACCAATGGAAATTGTTCTGCGCGCAGGTGCACATTCCCGGAATCTTTTGTTGCCATGATTGCACCCTGAGATCGTCGGTCGCTTAATGCGAGAGCAGTATGGAGCAGCCATTGAGAAAGAATGTGCAGTAGGGAGTTTCCTTGCTGAACATAGCAGCTGGTTAAATGTGTACTCTAGATATACACTAATAGAATCAACATCCAATACTCAATTTATTTCTGATGTAGGCCTAGTTGTCCGTTTATGAATGCCTTTAAATAGACAAGGAATTAGATGTGATACGTCTTTGAAATAGGTTACGGTTTGATTTATATAATGTATTTTGGATTACTATCATTGTGGTATTTATGATTAAAATGAACTCTTGGAAATCATAGTAACAGTGGCGGATCCGGCGGGGTCGAGGGGGGTCCCCCCCCCCCCCCCCCCCCCCCCCCCCCCCCCCTTTCCATTGGTGGACCCCCACCCAACCCCCCTTTCAAAATTCCTGGATCCGTCACTGAGTAAAAGATTATTCAATTTGAAATTTCCATATTTATACACTAATTTAATCGATACCCACCGATTCAGTTTGCATCTACATCGCAGATAGATTTCTCAAATATCTAAGAAGGATGCATTTATATTCAAAATTCGTCTTATAAATAACGATCACCCAACGCGAGTTGAGCCCACTTAAAGTCCTTTGGGTGATCCATATTTACAAACGGACTATGATTGAATATAGATATATCATATTACACAAAAACCAAGATAACCGCAAACCACTGACGTTATAGTATGATGTTGAATGGTTTAACCGAAGTAAAGGTTGGTTTGTGAAAGCCGCCCCAGTTTACAACATCACTGACCCTAAATATGAATGATTCGAGTTGAAAATCCAAGAGACCCAGTGTCCTCTCGCACTATTTGTTATAATGTAGAAGGCTCCTCGAATCTGTCGCAGATAACATTCGTCTGCTAAATGCAGAGCTTTTAATTACCCTTTACATTGTAGTCAAAGAGATGGCTTCCGCAACCCTGCAAATGGATCCGACTCCAATCTTCTGCAGCTCCGAACAGCGCCTTGGTAACTAAAGCCTTATTCTACTCTGCAATCTTGCCCAAATATAGAATTCAGTATAAATACACGAGTCTGAGTAAAACTAAATATGCGATAATTCACTGTATATAGACTAGCCTGGCCTTCATCGATTGGAACCTGGCTACGGGCTTGCGATAATGTCTGACCGTAATATCTCGTATCGATTTTACCTCGTCAAGCTGGCATTGTTTGACACCGTTATTATTTTTAGTCCTGATTTGGTCGAACTTACCATCGCACCGGTCGAATTTTGGTGTCGACCAATATTGATCATTGACGCCATTGCGAATATGTTAAAAGGTCTATATATACGCGCGAGTTTTAGGACATGTCAATTATAATATATAGTCTAAGATATGCCTGTCCTATTTCAATGAACTGGACGATTCTTCTTCTATTTTGAAATGTTAACTTGTCGAAGTTGGCTGTCGATCACTATTGATATCTTTGTCACAAGTCCGTAGATCCCAGAAAAGCGAATATCTAGTAGAGGCGACTGACGAGCACTGTGCTTTAAAGGTGGATCCATCGTGTTTCATTAAATTATATTTGGTTTTAATACATTTCAACTCACCACATGTGCTGTTTACAGTACAAATAAATTCACACAGCTTGCATATTCATCTCCTATCGCCAAATATATCATAATTACAAGTTTCACAAGAGTAACATCATTATGCATTTGTAGAAACCGAAACTGCACGCCCCATTTACATGCACAGTAGTTATATGAGCTTTTAAACATTATCAACACAAATTTGTCATTTTGTCGGTTATAAATAAGATTCAAAATTTTCGTTTGACTCATTGACGCGCGTCAATCGCGATGCATTGTCCGGTTTTCGATCAGAAATCACTACTTTTACCTTCATATCGACTTAATATACTGAGTCGACTGTCATCAAAATGCTAGTTTTCGGCAACTGTCGGTACTTCTCGATAAAGTAACACCATTTATAACGTTTGAAATATGTGACCTCAAACAGCACAATGGATGTACCTTTAAGCACTGAGATTTAAGCTTTCTCGCTTGTAGTCAGTCTGGCTCTTACATTATACCTACATCATTAGGTTTAAAGCCAGCATTATTCTAACTAAGCATTTGAAATTTGCCCAATAATGTGTTAGTATATGAACACGTCCTATTTCCAGATCAATAATTAATTTGAGCTTAATAATGACAGTTGTACAGACAAGTACAGTTATTTTGCTTAAGAGCAAATACTGTTACCAAATCGCATCATTATCTCATGGTATCCGACACTTACAAAGTTACGCCTTTACATTCACACGACAGTGAATATAGAACTACCAATCACAAACTACCGTCGCTTGGATTAAACCAATAGAGCAGTCTTGCATGCATCCAGGATTTATCAAGCGCAATAGTTATCAGCGGGACAAATCAACCTTTTATTGTCGCATGAATTTGAAGATATGACTTCAAGGTGTCGTTGAAATGCGCAGCTATAGTAAAAAAAAGTTGGTCGGGTGAAGCAAATGAAGACAATCATTTTGCCAAGCACGTATTTTGCGCATTATATGTGCCAGTTAAAATTTAACTAAAACTCATCTTCGAACTAAGTACCAAGTACCATAACAATGAGGTTTACATACACAATTAGTTATTTCAAATTCACAGTTAGCAAGATAAAAGATAAATGTACGTAACTGCGATTATTTCATGACATCGATCTCTTGCTTCTAGTTTGGCTTGTAGTTAAAATATCAGTCACTAATGCTGTACAACTGCTTTAGATTAACGTTTACATATTTATTATAACATAAAGACACATTGTAACGAATGATTCATGGTATATTGCAATCGATGTTTCATGGTATATTGTAATGAAAAACAGGTATATTGCGATTAACTATCCGTGGTTTATTTCGATGGATGCTTCATGGTATATTGCAATAAATGATTCCTTAGAAACACTTAAAAACAAAGCGATAATGGCCCGTCGTCAGCGTTCAGAGGGCCGTTATCATTTGCAGCGGCCCGCTCATTTCTGATAACAAGAGGGCGGTTTCATAATAATATCATCCATTTTAGCTGGATGCTTCATGGTTTATTGCAATGGATGCTTCATGGTTTATTGCAATGGATGCTTCATGGTATATTTCGATGGATACTTCATGGTATATTGCAATGGATGCTTCATGGTATATTGCAATGGATGCTTCATGGTATATTTCGATGGATGCTTCATGGTATATTGCAATGTATACTTCGTGGTTTATTGCAATGGATGCTTCATGGTATATTGCAATGGATGCTTCATGGTATATTGCAATGAATGCTTCGTGGTTTATTGCAATGGATGCTTCATGGTATATTTCGATGGATGCTTCATGGTATATTGCAATTGATACCTCGTGGTTTATTGCAATGGATGCTTCATGGTATATTGCAATGGATGCTTCATGGTATATTGCAATGGATGCTTCATGGTTTATTGCAATGGATGCTTCATGGTATATTTCGATGGATGCTTCATGGTATATTGCAATTGATGCTTCGTGGTTTATTTCAATGGATGCTTCATGCTTTATTGCAATGGATGCTTCATGTTACAATTGATAATTCGTGGTTTATTGCAATGGATGCTTCGTGGTTTATTGCAATGGATGCTTCATGGTTGATTTTCAATGGATGCTTAATGGTTTATTGCAATGGATGCTTCATGTTACAATTGATAATTCGTGGTTTATTGCAATGGATGCTTCGTGGTTTATTGCAATGGATGCTTCATGGTACACATGTATATTGCAATGGATGCTTCGTGGTTTATTGCAATGGATGCTTCATGGTATATTGCAATGGATGCTTCATGGTGTATTGCAATTGATGCTTCATGGTATATTGCAATGAATGCTTCATGGTATATTGCAATGGATGCTTCGTGGTTTATTGCAATGGATGCTTCATGGTATATTGCAATGGATGCTTCATGGTTTATTGCAATGGATGCTTCATGGTATATTGCAATGGATGCTTCATGGTGTATTGCAATGGATGCTTCATGGTGTATTGCAATTGATGCTTCGTGGTTTATTGCAATGGATGCTTCGTGGTATATTGCAATGGATGCTTCGTGGTATATTGCAATGGATGCTTCATGTTACAATTGATACTTCGTGGTTTATTGCAATGGATGCTTCATGGTATTTTGCAATGGATGCTTCATGGTATATTGCAATGAATGCTTCATGTTACAATTGATACTTCTTGGTTTATTGCAATGGATGCTTCATGGTATATTGCAATTGATGCTTCGTGGTTTATTGCAATGGATGCTTCATGATATATTGCAATGGATGCTTCATGGTGTATTGCAATTGATGCTTCGTGGTTTATTGCAATGGATGCTTCATGGTATATTGCAATGGATGCTTCATGGTATATTGCAATGGATGCTTCATGTTACAATCGATACTTCTTGGTTTATTGCAATGGATGCTTCATGGTGTATTACAATTGATGCTTCGTGGTTTATTTCAATGGATGCTTCGTGGTATATTGCAATGGATGCTTCATGTTACAATTGATACTTCGTGGTATATTGCAATGGATGCTTCATGGTATTTTGCAATGGATGCTTCATGGTATATTGCAATTGATGCTTCGTGGTGTATTGCAATGGATGCTTCATGGTATATTGCAATGGATGCTTCATGGTATATTGCAATGTATGCTTCATGGTGTATTGCAATTGATGCTTCGTGGTATATTTCGATGGATGCTTCATGGTATATTGCAATTGATGCTTCGTGGTTTATTTCAATGGATGCTTCATGCTTTATTGCAATGGATGCTTCATGTTACAATTGATAATTCGTGGTTTATTGCAATGGATGCTTCGTGGTTTATTGCAATGGATGCTTCATGGTTGATTTTCAATGGATGCTTAATGGTTTATTGCAATGGATGCTTCATGTTACAATTGATAATTCGTGGTTTATTGCAATGGATGCTTCGTGGTTTATTGCAATGGATGCTTCATGGTACACATGTATATTGCAATGGATGCTTCGTGGTTTATTGCAATGGATGCTTCATGGTATATTGCAATGGATGCTTCATGGTGTATTGCAATTGATGCTTCATGGTATATTGCAATGAATGCTTCATGGTATATTGCAATGGATCCTTCGTGTTCGTGGTTTATTGCAATGGATGCTTCATGGTATATTGCAATGGATGCTTCATGGTTTATTGCAATGGATGCTTCATGGTATATTGCAATGGATGCTTTATGGTGTATTGCAATGGATGCTTCATGGTGTATTGCAATTGATGCTTCGTGGTTTATTGCAATGGATGCTTCGTGGTATATTGCAATGGATGCTTCGTGGTATATTGCAATGGATGCTTCATGGTATATTGCAATGAATGCTTCATGTTACAATTGATACTTCTTGGTTTATTGCAATGGATGCTTCATGGTATATTGCAATTGATGCTTCGTGGTTTATTGCAATGGATGCTTCATGATATATTGCAATGGATGCTTCATGGTGTATTGCAATTGATGCTTCGTGGTTTATTGCAATGGATGCTTCATGGTATATTGCAATGGATGCTTCATGTTACAATCGATACTTCTTGGTTTATTGCAATGGATGCTTCATGGTATACTGCAATGGATGCTTCATGGTGTATTACAATTGATGCTTCGTGGTTTATTTCAATGGATGCTTCGTGGTATATTGCAATGGATGCTTCATGTTACAATTGATACTTCGTGGTATATTGCAATGGATGCTTCATGGTATTTTGCAATGGATGCTTCATGGTATATTGCAATTGATGCTTCGTGGTGTATTGCAATGGATGCTTCATGGTATATTGCAATGGATGCTTCATGGTATATTGCAATGTATGCTTCATGGTGTATTGCAATTGATGCTTCGTGGTATATTGCAATGGATGCTTCATGTTACAATTGATGCTTCGTGGTTTATTGCAATTGATGCTTCGTGGTTTATTGCAATGGATGCTTCATGGTATATTGCAATGGATGCTTCATGGTGTATTGCAATTGATGCTTCATGGTATATTGCAATGGATGCTTCATGGTGTATTGCAATTGATGCTTCGTGGTATATTGCAATGGATGCTTCATGGTGTATTGCAATTGATGCTTCATGGTATATTGCAATGGATGCTTCGTGGTATATTGCAATGGATGCTTCATGGTGTATTGCAATTGATGCTTCATGGTATATTGCAATGAATGCTTCATGGTATATTGCAATGGATGCTTCGTGGTTTATTGCAATGGATGCTTCATGGTTTATTGCAATGGATGCTTAATGATGTATTGCAATTGATGCTTCGTGGTATATTGCAATGGATGCATCGTGGTATATTGCAATGGATGCTTCGTGGTATATTGCAATGGATGCTTCGTGGTATATTGCAATGGATGCTTCATGGTTTATTGCAATGGATGCTTCATGGTATATTGCAATGGATGCTTCATGGTATATTGCAATGGATGCTTCATGGTGTATTGCAATTGATGCTTCGTGGTTTATTGCAATGGATGCTTCGTGGTATATTGCAATGGATGCTTCGTGGTATATTGCAATGGATGCTTCATGGTGTATTACAATTGATGCTTCGTGGTTTATTTCAATGGATGCTTCGTGGTATATTGCAATGGATGCTTCATGTTACAATTGATACTTCGTGGTATATTGCAATGGATGCTTCATGGTATTTTGCAATGGATGCTTCATGGTATATTGCAATTGATGCTTCGTGGTGTATTGCAATGGATGCTTCATGGTATATTGCAATGGATGCTTCATGGTATATTGCAATGTATGCTTCATGGCGTATTGCAATTGATGCTTCATGGTGTATTACAATTGATGCTTCGTGGTTTATTTCAATGGATGCTTCGTGGTATATTGCAATGGATGCTTCATGTTACAATTGATACTTCGTGGTATATTGCAATGGATGCTTCATGGTATTTTGCAATGGATGCTTCATGGTATATTGCAATTGATGCTTCGTGGTGTATTGCAATGGATGCTTCATGGTATATTGCAATGGATGCTTCATGGTATATTGCAATGTATGCTTCATGGTGTATTGCAATTGATGCTTCGTGGTATATTTCGATGGATGCTTCATGGTATATTGCAATTGATGCTTCGTGGTTTATTTCAATGGATGCTTCATGCTTTATTGCAATGGATGCTTCATGTTACAATTGATAATTCGTGGTTTATTGCAATGGATGCTTCGTGGTTTATTGCAATGGATGCTTCATGGTTGATTTTCAATGGATGCTTAATGGTTAATTGCAATGGATGCTTCATGTTACAATTGATAATTCGTGGTTTATTGCAATGGATGATTCGTGGTTTATTGCAATGGATGCTTCATGGTACACATGTATATTGCAATGGATGCTTCGTGGTTTATTGCAATGGATGCTTCATGGTATATTGCAATGGATGCTTCATGGTGTATTGCAATTGATGCTTCATGGTATATTGCAATGAATGCTTCATGGTATATTGCAATGGATCCTTCGTGGTTTATTGCAATGGATGCTTCATGGTATATTGCAATGGATGCTTCATGGTTTATTGCAATGGATGCTTCATGGTATATTGCAATGGATGCTTCATGGTGTATTGCAATGGATGCTTCATGGTGTATTGCAATTGATGCTTCGTGGTTTATTGCAATGGATGCTTCGTGGTATATTGCAATGGATGCTTCGTGGTATATTGCAATGGATGCTTCATGTTACACTTGATACTTCGTGGTTTATTGCAATGGATGCTTCATGGTATTTTGCAATGGATGCTTCATGGTATATTGCAATGAATGCTTCATGTTACAATTGATACTTCTTGGTTTATTGCAATGGATGCTTCATGGTATATTGCAATTGATGCTTCGTGGTTTATTGCAATGGATGCTTCATGATATATTGCAATGGATGCTTCATGGTGTATTGCAATTGATGCTTCGTGGTTTATTGCAATGGATGCTTCATGGTATATTGCAATGGATGCTTCATGTTACAATCGATACTTCTTGGTTTATTGCAATGGATGCTTCATGGTATACTGCAATGGATGCTTCATGGTGTATTACAATTGATGCTTCGTGGTTTATTTCAATGGATGCTTCGTGGTATATTGCAATGGATGCTTCATGTTACAATTGATACTTCGTGGTATATTGCAATGGATGCTTCATGGTATTTTGCAATGGATGCTTCATGGTATATTGCAATTGATGCTTCGTGGTGTATTGCAATGGATGCTTCATGGTATATTGCAATGGATGCTTCATGGTATATTGCAATGTATGCTTCATGGTGTATTGCAATTGATGCTTCGTGGTATATTGCAATGGATGCTTCATGTTACAATTGATACTTCGTGGTTTATTGCAATTGATGCTTCGTGGTTTATTGCAATGGATGCTTCATGGTATATTGCAATGGATGCTTCATGGTGTATTGCAATTGATGCTTCATGGTATATTGCAATGGATGCTTCATGGTGTATTGCAATTGATGCTTCGTGGTATATTGCAATGGATGCTTCATGGTGTATTGCAATTGATGCTTCATGGTATATTGCAATGGATGCTTCGTGGTATATTGCAATGGATGCTTCATGGTGTATTGCAATTGATGCTTCATGGTATATTGCAATGAATGCTTCATGGTATATTGCAATGGATGCTTCGTGGTTTATTGCAATGGATGCTTCATGGTTTATTGCAATGGATGCTTAATGATGTATTGCAATTGATGCTTCGTGGTATATTGCAATGGATGCATCGTGGTATATTGCAATGGATGCTTCGTGGTATATTGCAATGGATGCTTCGTGGTATATTGCAATGGATGCTTCATGGTTTATTGCAATGGATGCTTCATGGTATATTGCAATGGATGCTTCATGGTATATTGCAATGGATGCTTCATGGTGTATTGCAATTGATGCTTCGTGGTTTATTGCAATGGATGCTTCGTGGTATATTGCAATGGATGCTTCGTGGTATATTGCAATGGATGCTTCATGTTACAATTGATACTTCGTGGTTTATTGCAATGGATGCTTCATGGTATTTTGCAATGGATGCTTCATGGTATATTGCAATGAATGCTTCATGTTACAATTGATACTTCTTGGTTTATTGCAATGGATGCTTCATGGTATATTGCAATTGATGCTTCATGTTACAATCGATACTTCTTGGTTTATTGCAATGGATGCTTCATGGTATATTGCAATGGATGCTTCATGGTGTATTACAATTGATGCTTCGTGGTTTATTTCAATGGATGCTTCGTGGTATATTGCAATGGATGCTTCATGTTACAATTGATACTTCGTGGTATATTGCAATGGATGCTTCATGGTATTTTGCAATGGATGCTTCATGGTATATTGCAATTGATGCTTCGTGGTGTATTGCAATGGATGCTTCATGGTATATTGCAATGGATGCTTCATGGTATATTGCAATGTATGCTTCATGGTGTATTGCAATTGATGCTTCGTGGTATATTGCAATGGATGCTTCATGTTACAATTGATACTTCGTGGTTTATTGCAATTGATGCTTCGTGGTTTATTGCAATGGATGCTTCATGGTATATTGCAATGGATGCTTCATGGTGTATTGCAATTGATGCTTCATGGTATATTGCAATGGATGCTTCATGGTCTATTGCAATTGATGCTTCGTGGTATATTGCAATGGATGCTTCATGGTGTATTGCAATTGATGCTTCATGGTATATTGCAATGGATGCTTCGTGGTATATTGCAATGGATGCTTCATGGTGTATTGCAATTGATGCTTCATGGTATATTGCAATGAATGCTTCATGGTATATTGCAATGGATGCTTCGTGGTTTATTGCAATGGATGCTTCATGGTTTATTGCAATGGATGCTTAATGATGTATTGCAATTGATGCTTCGTGGTATATTGCAATGGATGCATCGTGGTATATTGCAATGGATGCTTCGTGGTATATTGCAATGGATGCTTCGTGGTATATTGCAATGGATGCTTCATGGTTTATTGCAATGGATGCTTCATGGTATATTGCAATGGATGCTTCATGGTATATTGCAATGGATGCTTCATGGTGTATTGCAATTGATACTTCGTGGTTTATTGCAATGGATGCTTCGTGGTATATTGCAATGGATGCTTCGTGGTATATTGCAATGGATGCTTCATGTTACAATTGATACTTCGTGGTTTATTGCAATGGATGCTTCATGGTATTTTGCAATGGATGCTTCATGGTATATTGCAATGAATGCTTCATGTTACAATTGATACATCTTGGTTTATTGCAATGGATGCTTCATGGTATATTGCAATTGATGCTTCGTGGTTTATTGCAATGGATGCTTCATGATATATTGCAATGGATGCTTCATGGTGTATTGCAATTGATGCTTCGTGGTTTATTGCAATGGATGCTTCATGGTATATTGCAATGGATGCTTCATGGTATATTGCAATGGATGCTTCATGTTACAATCGATACTTCTTGGTTTATTGCAATGGATGCTTCATGGTGTATTACAATTGATGCTTCGTGGTTTATTTCAATGGATGCTTCGTGGTATATTGCAATGGATGCTTCATGTTACAATTGATACTTCGTGGTATATTGCAATGGATGCTTCATGGTATTTTGCAATGGATGCTTCATGGTATATTGCAATTGATGCTTCGTGGTGTATTGCAATGGATGCTTCATGGTATATTGCAATGGATGCTTCATGGTATATTGCAATGTATGCTTCATGGTGTATTGCAATTGATGCTTCGTGGTATATTTCGATGGATGCTTCATGGTATATTGCAATTGATGCTTCGTGGTTTATTTCAATGGATGCTTCATGCTTTATTGCAATGGATGCTTCATGTTACAATTGATAATTCGTGGTTTATTGCAATGGATGCTTCGTGGTTTATTGCAATGGATGCTTCATGGTTGATTTTCAATGGATGCTTAATGGTTTATTGCAATGGATGCTTCATGTTACAATTGATAATTCGTGGTTTATTGCAATGGATGCTTCGTGGTTTATTGCAATGGATGCTTCATGGTACACATGTATATTGCAATGGATGCTTCGTGGTTTATTGCAATGGATGCTTCATGGTATATTGCAATGGATGCTTCATGGTGTATTGCAATTGATGCTTCATGGTATATTGCAATGAATGCTTCATGGTATATTGCAATGGATCCTTCGTGTTCGTGGTTTATTGCAATGGATGCTTCATGGTATATTGCAATGGATGCTTCATGGTTTATTGCAATGGATGCTTCATGGTATATTGCAATGGATGCTTTATGGTGTATTGCAATGGATGCTTCATGGTGTATTGCAATTGATGCTTCGTGGTTTATTGCAATGGATGCTTCGTGGTATATTGCAATGGATGCTTCGTGGTATATTGCAATGGATGCTTCATGGTATATTGCAATGAATGCTTCATGTTACAATTGATACTTCTTGGTTTATTGCAATGGATGCTTCATGGTATATTGCAATTGATGCTTCGTGGTTTATTGCAATGGATGCTTCATGATATATTGCAATGGATGCTTCATGGTGTATTGCAATTGATGCTTCGTGGTTTATTGCAATGGATGCTTCATGGTATATTGCAATGGATGCTTCATGTTACAATCGATACTTCTTGGTTTATTGCAATGGATGCTTCATGGTATACTGCAATGGATGCTTCATGGTGTATTACAATTGATGCTTCGTGGTTTATTTCAATGGATGCTTCGTGGTATATTGCAATGGATGCTTCATGTTACAATTGATACTTCGTGGTATATTGCAATGGATGCTTCATGGTATTTTGCAATGGATGCTTCATGGTATATTGCAATTGATGCTTCGTGGTGTATTGCAATGGATGCTTCATGGTATATTGCAATGGATGCTTCATGGTATATTGCAATGTATGCTTCATGGTGTATTGCAATTGATGCTTCGTGGTATATTGCAATGGATGCTTCATGTTACAATTGATACTTCGTGGTTTATTGCAATTGATGCTTCGTGGTTTATTGCAATGGATGCTTCATGGTATATTGCAATGGATGCTTCATGGTGTATTGCAATTGATGCTTCGTGGTTTATTGCAATGGATGCTTCGTGGTATATTGCAATGGATGCTTCGTGGTATATTGCAATGGATGCTTCATGGTGTATTACAATTGATGCTTCGTGGTTTATTTCAATGGATGCTTCGTGGTATATTGCAATGGATGCTTCATGTTACAATTGATACTTCGTGGTATATTGCAATGGATGCTTCATGGTATTTTGCAATGGATGCTTCATGGTATATTGCAATTGATGCTTCGTGGTGTATTGCAATGGATGCTTCATGGTATATTGCAATGGATGCTTCATGGTATATTGCAATGTATGCTTCATGGCGTATTGCAATTGATGCTTCATGGTGTATTACAATTGATGCTTCGTGGTTTATTTCAATGGATGCTTCGTGGTATATTGCAATGGATGCTTCATGTTACAATTGATACTTCGTGGTATATTGCAATGGATGCTTCATGGTATTTTGCAATGGATGCTTCATGGTATATTGCAATTGATGCTTCGTGGTGTATTGCAATGGATGCTTCATGGTATATTGCAATGGATGCTTCATGGTATATTGCAATGTATGCTTCATGGTGTATTGCAATTGATGCTTCGTGGTATATTTCGATGGATGCTTCATGGTATATTGCAATTGATGCTTCGTGGTTTATTTCAATGGATGCTTCATGCTTTATTGCAATGGATGCTTCATGTTACAATTGATAATTCGTGGTTTATTGCAATGGATGCTTCGTGGTTTATTGCAATGGATGCTTCATGGTTGATTTTCAATGGATGCTTAATGGTTAATTGCAATGGATGCTTCATGTTACAATTGATAATTCGTGGTTTATTGCAATGGATGATTCGTGGTTTATTGCAATGGATGCTTCATGGTACACATGTATATTGCAATGGATGCTTCGTGGTTTATTGCAATGGATGCTTCATGGTATATTGCAATGGATGCTTCATGGTGTATTGCAATTGATGCTTCATGGTATATTGCAATGAATGCTTCATGGTATATTGCAATGGATCCTTCGTGGTTTATTGCAATGGATGCTTCATGGTATATTGCAATGGATGCTTCATGGTTTATTGCAATGGATGCTTCATGGTATATTGCAATGGATGCTTCATGGTGTATTGCAATGGATGCTTCATGGTGTATTGCAATTGATGCTTCGTGGTTTATTGCAATGGATGCTTCGTGGTATATTGCAATGGATGCTTCGTGGTATATTGCAATGGATGCTTCATGTTACACTTGATACTTCGTGGTTTATTGCAATGGATGCTTCATGGTATTTTGCAATGGATGCTTCATGGTATATTGCAATGAATGCTTCATGTTACAATTGATACTTCTTGGTTTATTGCAATGGATGCTTCATGGTATATTGCAATTGATGCTTCGTGGTTTATTGCAATGGATGCTTCATGATATATTGCAATGGATGCTTCATGGTGTATTGCAATTGATGCTTCGTGGTTTATTGCAATGGATGCTTCATGGTATATTGCAATGGATGCTTCATGTTACAATCGATACTTCTTGGTTTATTGCAATGGATGCTTCATGGTATACTGCAATGGATGCTTCATGGTGTATTACAATTGATGCTTCGTGGTTTATTTCAATGGATGCTTCGTGGTATATTGCAATGGATGCTTCATGGTGTATTGCAATTGATGCTTCATGGTATATTGCAATGGATGCTTCATGGTGTATTGCAATTGATGCTTCGTGGTATATTGCAATGGATGCTTCATGGTGTATTGCAATTGATGCTTCATGGTGTATTGCAATTGATGCTTCGTGGTATATTGCAATGGATGCTTCATGGTGTATTGCAATTGATGCTTCATGGTATATTGCAATGGATGCTTCGTGGTATATTGCAATGGATGCTTCATGGTGTATTGCAATTGATGCTTCATGGTATATTGCAATGAATGCTTCATGGTATATTGCAATGGATGCTTCGTGGTTTATTGCAATGGATGCTTCATGGTTTATTGCAATGGATGCTTAATGATGTATTGCAATTGATGCTTCGTGGTATATTGCAATGGATGCATCGTGGTATATTGCAATGGATGCTTCGTGGTATATTGCAATGGATGCTTCGTGGTATATTGCAATGGATGCTTCATGGTTTATTGCAATGGATGCTTCATGGTATATTGCAATGGATGCTTCATGGTATATTGCAATGGATGCTTCATGGTGTATTGCAATTGATGCTTCGTGGTTTATTGCAATGGATGCTTCGTGGTATATTGCAATGGATGCTTCGTGGTATATTGCAATGGATGCTTCATGTTACAATTGATACTTCGTGGTTTATTGCAATGGATGCTTCATGGTATTTTGCAATGGATGCTTCATGGTATATTGCAATGAATGCTTCATGTTACAATTGATACTTCTTGGTTTATTGCAATGGATGCTTCATGGTATATTGCAATTGATGCTTCATGTTACAATCGATACTTCTTGGTTTATTGCAATGGATGCTTCATGGTATATTGCAATGGATGCTTCATGGTGTATTACAATTGATGCTTCGTGGTTTATTTCAATGGATGCTTCGTGGTATATTGCAATGGATGCTTCATGTTACAATTGATACTTCGTGGTATATTGCAATGGATGCTTCATGGTATTTTGCAATGGATGCTTCATGGTATATTGCAATTGATGCTTCGTGGTGTATTGCAATGGATGCTTCATGGTATATTGCAATGGATGCTTCATGGTATATTGCAATGTATGCTTCATGGTGTATTGCAATTGATGCTTCGTGGTATATTGCAATGGATGCTTCATGTTACAATTGATACTTCGTGGTTTATTGCAATTGATGCTTCGTGGTTTATTGCAATGGATGCTTCATGGTATATTGCAATGGATGCTTCATGGTGTATTGCAATTGATGCTTCATGGTATATTGCAATGGATGCTTCATGGTCTATTGCAATTGATGCTTCGTGGTATATTGCAATGGATGCTTCATGGTGTATTGCAATTGATGCTTCATGGTATATTGCAATGGATGCTTCGTGGTATATTGCAATGGATGCTTCATGGTGTATTGCAATTGATGCTTCATGGTATATTGCAATGGATGCTTCATGGTATATTGCAATGGATGCTTCGTGGTTTATTGCAATGGATGCTTCATGGTTTATTGCAATGGATGCTTAATGATGTATTGCAATTGATGCTTCGTGGTATATTGCAATGGATGCTTCGTGGTATATTGCAATGGATGCTTCGTGGTATATTGCAATGGATGCTTCGTGGTATATTGCAATGGATGCTTCATGGTTTATTGCAATGGATGCTTCATGGTATATTGCAATGGATGCTTCATGGTATATTGCAATGGATGCTTCATGGTGTATTGCAATTGATACTTCGTGGTTTATTGCAATGGATGCTTCGTGGTATATTGCAATGGATGCTTCGTGGTATATTGCAATGGATGCTTCATGTTACAATTGATACTTCGTGGTTTATTGCAATGGATGCTTCATGGTATTTTGCAATGGATGCTTCATGGTATATTGCAATGAATGCTTCATGTTACAATTGATACATCTTGGTTTATTGCAATGGATGCTTCATGGTATATTGCAATTGATGCTTCGTGGTTTATTGCAATGGATGCTTCATGATATATTGCAATGGATGCTTCATGGTGTATTGCAATTGATGCTTCGTGGTTTATTGCAATGGATGCTTCATGGTATATTGCAATGGATGCTTCATGGTATATTGCAATGGATGCTTCATGGTGTATTACAATTGATGCTTCGTGGTTTATTTCAATGGATGCTTCATGATATATTGCAATGGATGCTTCATGGTGTATTGCAATTGATGCTTCGTGGTTTATTGCAATGGATGCTTCATGGTATATTGCAATGGATGCTTCATGGTATATTGCAATGGATGCTTCATGGTGTATTACAATTGATGCTTCGTGGTTTATTTCAATGGATGCTTCGTGGTATATTGCAATGGATGCTTCATGTTACAATGTTACTTCGTGGTATATTGCAATGGATGCTTCATGGTATTTTGCAATGGATGTTTCATGGTATATTGCAATGGATGCTTCATGGTATATTGCAATGTATGCTTCATGGTGTATTGCAATTGATGCTTCGTGGTATATTGCAATGGATGCTTCATGTTACAATTGATACTTCGTGGTTTATTGCAATGGATGCTTCATGGTATTTTGCAATGGATGCTTCATGGTATATTGCAATTGATGCTTCGTGGTTTATTGCAATGGATGCTTCATGGTATATTGCAATGGATGCTTCATGGTATTTTGCAATGGATGCTTCATGACATATTGCAATTGATGCTTCGTGGTTTATTGCAATGGATGCTTCATGGTATATTGCAATGGATGCTTCATGGTGTATTGCAATTGATGCTTCATGGTATATTGCAATGAATGTGTCGTGTGTATTGCAATGGATGCTTCATGGTATTGCAATGGATGCTTATTGGTATATTGCAATGGATGCTTCATGGTATATTGCAATGGATGCTTCATGGTATATTGTAATGGATGCTTCATGGTATTTTGCAATGGATGCTTCATGGTATATTGCAATGGATGCTTCATGGTATATTGAAATGGATGCTTCATGGTGTATTGCAATTGATGCTTCATGGTGTATTGCAATTGATGCTTCGTGGTTTATTGCAATGGATGCTTCGTGGTATATTGCAATGAATGCTTCATGGTTTATTGCAATGGATGCTTCATGGTATATTGCAATTGATGCTTCATGGTATATTGCAATGAATGCTTCATGTTACAATTGATACTTCGTGGTATATTGCAATGGATGCTTCATGGTATATTGCAATTGATGCTTCATGGTTTATTGCAATGAATGCTTCATGTTACAATTGATACTTCGTGGTATATTGCAATGGATGCTTCATGGTATAGTGCGATGGATGCTTCATGGTATATTGCAATGGATGCTTCATGGTATATTGCAATGGATGCTTCATGGTGTATTGCAATTGATGCTTCATGGTGTATTGCAATGGATGCTTCGTGGTATATTGCAATGAATGCTTCATGGTATATTGCAATGAATGCTTCATGTTACAATTGATACTTCGTGGTATATTGCAATGGATGCTTCATGGTATATTGCAATGAATGTGTCGTGGTATATTGCAAATATACTTCGTGGTGTAATGTAATGTAATTCAATGAATGCTTCGTGATAATGTACGCCTGTCTATATATCAAAGTTGATATCAACTTATGTCCAAGCACGGGAACTTAGATCACAACATCTACTGAAAGTGCCGAAGTATAACCTCAAGTGCTTTGGTCAGGGATGTTTTTAACATTTTGCTCCTCTCTCTCTTCCCAAAACTATATCTCCAACATTTCAGTTATTCAAATCAAGTCTAAAAACCTATCTTTTTGTTCAGTTCTATGGTTTGTAAGGACTTTCATTTTCCCAGCTATTGTATACATGGACTTGTTATTGTTGTTTGTATGAACTGAGCACATTCGAATGTGCCTGACCATTATTATTATTTATTAGCATTATGATGTTTAGCGCCTTGAGCATACTTTCGAGCGTGGATATGTGCGCTTTATAAATATGCACTATTATGTATCCACACATTCTCCAGAATTTATTTATTATAAATATGTTCATTCGAGGTAACGCCATTTTACGTATTGATGGAGAAACATGTGCATTAAATCAGCCGGAATGGCGCTATGTTTAGTTCATCTTTCCACACACCAAAAGAAGACCGATGTTGTTGAAAATAATATTTATCAACCAGCTTTCGACACTTTTCTGAGAGCATATATACGAGATTGAATGGAACGGTATAATCAAGGTTTGGGGCCTGCATACCATCATTGATGTAAAGTTGATGAAAGTTGGTGCGATGAAGAAGGTATGGATTTGAAACACAAAGAATCACTTGTTGTGTTATTATTAACTGCTGAAACGTCGCATAAATCATTTGAATGGCTAATTCACAGCTTCCATTACACATATACTTGGAAGAAGTTTTATGAGCATGGATCTTTCCTTTGTTAAACGTGTCGATATACTCTGGTATTAGCCGATATATATCCTTATCTTTTATATCCACATGTTTTTGTTACACGTATATTTTTTAACAACTAGGGCCTACGTAATGTGCTTATTTTTGTGTTGTCGATTTATTGTCCATAAAACTGCATAGATGAGTAGATATATGAGCGTGAACGTGCAAAAAGAAACAAGAACAATGATTTGTTTATGTATGAAAAACAATTCGCGTTGCTGCAGTGATTCACGGTGGCTGGCATTGTGTCTTCAAGGTATGCAGGAACGTTGGTGCTCGCTGAATACGATCTAACAATTTTACTCTTGTGACCTCTGTGCTCCATCAAAACGTGATGATGTAGAAACCGGAGTCAGGATGTTGCACAAAATACTGCATACGTAATTCTATAGTTACCTTGATTTTAACGTATAGGATAAGAGTCTATACCACTTTCAAACACGTCTTCAGTCGCTAGGACCAATACACTCTGTTTTTCAATTTAGACATCTATATTTACGATTGTTAATAATCTAGTTAATCAAAGATGATAAATATGTATATATGTTTCGCACTTTGAGTAAACAATAATATATAAAAGAAAACGCCATTTAACTAAATTATACACAGAGAAAATCTACTCAAAGAACTGGCGAACATTCCTCATTTACTTCCATCTACTTTTTTATCTGTCGTGGCAAGAGTTTTTAATGAATCGGCCAAAGTGTGACCTGAATTTTAAATTTACTTCAAACTATTGTTGGCGAGCTCGGCCTGATTAAAAAAAACACCACACCACACAAACACGCAACCTGTTTCCTCTTACATTATCTTCATCGCAGATCAATAGAAGATTTACGAAGACCTCGCATGCCTGGGAGGAATATAGACAAAGGCCTGTCTAAACGTACTTATCAAACAACTCTAAAACCACAGGGCCTTTAATAAACGAACGGTAACGTTACGAGAAAAAACTATTCAATGAGAACTAAATTAGAGACTCAATTGTCTTGTTTTGGTTTTATGGTGATATTTGTGTTTCTGTTTAAAACCAAATACAAGTCGTTATTCCCATTTGTTTATTAATGCAAAATAAATTACAGACCAAATCATCTCATTATGTTTCCATTATCGGTTGCAAGACGCGAAAATATATCGAGATGTTGTTTCCCTCTGTCTTTTTATGATATTTACTGTATCAATTATGCATTTATGACATACGTGCTCAATTAAAATATCTCCAATAGAATCATAATGTTATCGTACTATCATTATACAAAATTCTAAAAAAAAACGAAGTTTTATTAAAAGAGCGATAATTTGAAAAATAAAATAGTCTGTGCCTGGATGCTATTAACTGTAGTAATGCAACATTGCACCATTTCTTTCCACCAAGGCGTTTAATAAATGGACGGTAGTGAAATCTGCACTTTTGAATGATTTTCAGATTGAAAAATATTGTTTTAACGTTGTGTGCATTTGAACGCATTTATAAAAAAAGTTACAATAAAAGGGATTTACTATAACTATATGGTATGAACAACATACATCATGAAATCCCAGGTTTTGAATTTGGATATACGTAGTTCTTACTTCTATTACTCTATATATTTTCATAGAGAATAAACCAACAGCCAAACCACTTATGCATGTAATCGCTCCTTCCTAACGATTTGCTTTGTCCATCTACATGGGATTAATTCGTTTGTGTTGAAAGATACATGCCTCTTCTTAAAAGAAATTCCATTAGATATATTGGTTTAAATGTACCAATTAATAAATACATATATTTATTACATACTTAAAAGGACAAAAGTCTATACACACATAAACTAGTGCATATACATACATACATAATATAAATATGCACTACGATGATAACACATGACATTGCATAATGGACGACAATGCAAGATTTTGTAATAATTTGATCTTACTGCTCACACGAGAAGCGAAATTAACAGTAGTTGGGTGGGCCTATAGTGATTTTTCTTAATATATCTATGACGGTATGAATATGCGACAGGTAAATACATACATACATACATATAAACATTTGTATAGCGCCAATATCCAGCTAAGCTAAGCTGGTCAAAGGCGCTCGGAGAAGAAAATATACATTAATAAAGTATAAATTTTTTAAATACATTTTTATATCTCACTCTTCCTTCCTTCAATTGAATATAAACGTATATACATACGTGAGGTTTATTTCATTGTATAGATCATTTTTGAGCTTTATATATGAAACATATACTTCACAACGCCATGTTTCCAAACCACGTTCCAACCCTCCTACCCTTGTCTTGCTCCCTGGTATAACCAGTATATTACGTTTCTACAAGATGAACAGTACTGGACAAGTAAGATATGAAAGGGAAAGTAAAATAGTGAGTAAACCCTATATATTCAGTTAATGATTATCTGTATAACTAATCTCATCCTCTTCTATCCTGGTTAGCGTTACTGTAGATGGTATTCGTGAAGGTAATACAGGATAGAAACGCCTGACCTGGAAAATCTGTTGACGCGGTGCTCGGGGCACATTGTTTGTTATTGAAGAAACGGTAACGTTACAAAGAAAACACCCATCATGAAACGTGTACAAGATATTGGTTACATGATTTGCTTGACATATACGTCTTATGATTATTCGGCGAAATCAAAGCAAAAATGATACCATGAAGGCATTATCAATGATCGGTTATCATCATTTTTACAACGTAGTCCGCGGGGGAGTTAGAAAATGAACTCTTTATTGTGTACGAGCGCATTTGCTTTTCGTTTCCGGACCAGAAATCGAAAATTATGCCTACCATTGCTACTTTTAAGTTAAACCTTTGTCATCAAAATGAAAAAAAATAATGATTTAAATGACTTCATGTTATAAATAGTTCACGACTTGCTTCAAAGTTTGGCGTATCCTTAATATATCAATCTTCAATGAAAGAGTTTTGCATGACATTTTCAATAGCGAAGGATATAGATGTTTTTCTCTTTGAATATTAAGTTCATATGACAAGTGCTCCCGGAGGGGCAATACATACTATTGTGCCATCAAGGATTTCAGTGATTCATTCACAAATTTTGAATACGTCGCTTTATGTCTCTCTGCAATCTGTTTAATATCATATAAAATGTGGAATTCTTTTGAGTTGTTATTTCTGTACGTAAATATTGACAAAAACCCTACTTTGAAGAGTACGAAACAGCGTGATTCCTCTCCTTTATTCCATCACGGTTTTATAAATATATAGAATATCATACTTGTGCATTTGGATCTATTGTATTGAAGGAGAAGATGTCATGGAAGCGGAGGAACAACGAGTTCGAAGAATTCTGCCTTGATAATGATAATTTTAGAAACATTTCCCCTGCTTGTGCTCTTAATTAGATCTAAATCCAAGCTGATACTTAAATCATGCAACTGAACAAATACTAGCGGTGTTATTTAAACATACATTACGGAGATTGAATTGTGAAAACATTGAAAAGTACGGCAAATTCCGAGAAGTGCCGAAGTTTAAAGAAAGTAGAACCGTCAGCCGTATTGCACCCCTGTATTACTATCTTAAGTTTACATGGTTATATAATAATAACAAGAAATGTTTAATATTGATAATTATTACTCACCCGTTGAGGATATCACGGTTTAATAAATCTACAATATTATTACACTTTGTGTAATAACATCGCGTGCTTTCGATTGACCTGACATCATAATGGTTAAAACACGACGTCACAATATTGATCAGCGCCGTGGTCCAATGAAGTTTGTCCTCTTTATTGACGAGGTCGTGCAACTTAATCAGCGCGTAATAAATAAAATACTAAACACGGTTCCATTTAATAACATATTTATGAAACTCGTGAATGGTATCGGTATCTAACTCGCTTTCGTTCGTTGCATACCAAACCACTCACTCGTTTCATAAATATCGTTTAGTATTCTCTCTATGTATAAACTTGTTATATTTTCAATCAGACAGCATGTAGTGTGACGGACGTGAATGACTGAATAACTAATTTCAATTAATCTAACTTTTCTAAACCCGAGTATCTCAGAATGCACGATCAAGTCGCATCGAATTACACGAACTGCACTTGGTTTGCGGGATTATTTTGATTGATTGTGAATTTCGCTACTTTTTGGCAATGACACGAGTCCATCGGAGCACGGGCACGCCACAGACATCTGAAAAAGTTTTCATACTGAAATAAAATGTATGTATTTTGTTCACATTAATAAATTTATATTCACAAATATATGTGTCTTTGCAGGGTTGAAACTAGTCCTGCTCCATGACTGTGTATTATTAAGAGCCTTTAATACAGTCTAGAGTTTTATTCAGCAAGTCTAGATAAACCCAATACACATGGAACTGGAAGTATAAAATATGTGTAATCAAAAGGAGGAAGGTACAGTAATAATAAAAATTCCATAGACTAAATTTTAGTATAGGTTGAAACCAGGAGTCTATACTGTATCTGTCTTAATGTATCAGAATCGCCAGGTACTGGGAATAGCTTTGTAATCAATTAAAAAGACCAAAACTACACATATAATCTGTTTCATATAAGAAACACTATAGACTTTACGTCCAGTGAATTCTACCCTGTAATGGTTTGGTCAACTTCAGTGACATGAAATTTCGCATTTTATTATTATTGCATTATTATAATGTCTTTGGCACAAACCACAGAAACGTTCTGAACTGATTTTTTTCTATTGCATTATTGTTATGTAAATAACTATGAGAATTTATTATACTGCACTGTAAATTTCCTTCACATATCATAATGTAAATTATGTATTTATTCACATTTGTCACATATTCATAATCTTGATGATATAATCATTTGTATATAGGAGAATGCCTAGTAGGTGTCATACGTGTGCTTAATCCGTTTGACCTTTTTGTCAATAAAATATTTTTAAACCAGATAAACCAGTGTCACGAAACGAAATTTGGTGTGTCCAAATCATATTCTCTCGTTTAATTCTGTAAAACATTCGTTATTTTCTTTATCGTCAATTCATCAAGCCCTCTTCTACTCAAAAGATGCGACGAAATAACATGGAAACTTGTTTATCATGGAATGCTGTCATGGTGTAACCCGGGTCAGATCTGTAAACTCGACTAAATCAGCTTGACATCTTTGCCTTATCACGAATCATATTTTCTTTCATTTAAAGAATTTAATTTTTACTACATGTTTATTATTTGCGGGTATCAGTGAACAAAATTACACGGTAGCAAACCTGTCGACATCGAGTTATCTAAACATTCACCTTTTTATTATCAGTAATCTCGTCCTATTTGAATCAAAGGATGCTGAATAAAACTTCACACCATATTTATAATTTTGTTATCATGGATATAAACACGACCTAACCCTTAGCGTGACCTGCGAGGGTCTAGGCATCAAGCTGTTTCCCCCTCTAATTCATTACTTATCACATCCTCTTTTATATGAAGAAGCGATGACTGAATTAAATTATAACGCCATATTTATAAAATTGGTTATTGCAGCTTCCATTAACATTATGTTACACGTTTAACTGCAAGATCTGATAACGCCAAGAAATATGTGTATAAAACCCTTCCCACCACCAACATACTATATCCTATTTATTCAGTGTTTCGTTCGTACATTCTGGAATGTACACCTATAAGAACATATACGATTAGTTCCTAGTTTGGTTCCAGTGATATTTTCTTTAGGTGGCATTTAGGAAGTTAAAAGTCAATTAAAGACAACGATGTATATGAAGAAGACAAATATTTATGGATGATCAACTTCTTTATTAACAATAGCGACGTTTCGGTATAGACCCTTATACCGTTATCAAGCAACTTCTTAATTCCGAGACCACTGTGTTTCCATACACAAAATCATTCTTACAATCGTTTCCAAGCGCGGCAAAGGAAAACATTATATATATTCAAAACACAACACAATCAACAAGAAAGAAGAATATAAATAAGTCAACAATAAGTTTAAATTGGAAGTGAATATAGTTGAATGAAGAGAGACATGGGTGTTTACATTGATGTTTACACAAAAGCATGTCACTATAAATTTCTTATCTTGTATAAACCAAAGACGTATATCACATCTCAATATCCATCTAATTCCTTGTATTAACCAAGACCCCGTATCAAACGCTTTCATGTGTGGTTTAATATCCGTGAACCCTTCTCTTGTCAACAATCGGACCCTTCATTTAAAAGATTCAATGAATACATTTTACACAATTGTTTGTGTCAAAGTATGTTATCCTCCGCACGCATCGGGCGAGATATGCATTTACAATTAATTATATGAATATGAATTTCTTGTAAATGCATATCTCGCCCGTTGCGTGCGGCAGATTTAATTTAGTATGTTACGAGAAAGGGTCTTCATGTAAATAAACACGGTGTAACCCAAAACGACGGATGGGAAACTAACGTTTAACCTGTAATGCAGTACACGGTTGAGGTGGAGAAACACGCATTCATAGTTTGGTTACAAATGTGTTCGTTCAACGTCTTCATTTCATTTCAATTTATCCGTTCAAACGAGAAGAGATGGTTATCATATAAATCAAATGGAAATATGGTGTAATTAAGAACGTACAGGCTACACTGGCGGGCTTTCGTGAATAAAAACTATGTAGCCTCAAGCCAGGGAGAAAACATTGATCCTTAAAGTATCTGTTAACGTCAAATCCCTAGTAAGGTAACGACGCTTTCGATATATGAAGTTTTTATATCCAGAATGTTGGTTATCATAGAAGGCTTTCAGGGATGTAAACACGATGTTACCCTGTGTCAGGAAAGCAATGTTTTACCTGCACGATATGTTAACGTCGAGAAATGTGAGTTCCTAGCTGGGTAACAAAAAGTGTTTTTGCAGCTGGGGTTCCCAGATCGCTATGTTAAACGATGCCATCCTGGTAATGGCAAACGTTTCCCCCACACCGAGCCCTGGAGATAAATAAATACTGCTGCTTCTGATAACGGTATATACAGCATGGATAAGCCCATACGCTGTCCCTTAATAACTTTATTAACTTATCCAGCCCGAGTTTGTGCAAATTGTTACTCTACAGATGTTCTATGCCCCAGTAGACTAACACATACATCTTGAAACTGAATTTTGACATTTATATGACATAAGATAAGTTACTTTTTTAATTTCATCATAAAACTGGTGATGAAGGTTTAGCGTATAAATGTATTTCCTAGAATTACTTCATCCTTTGATGTAGGATAAAGGGCACTGTGAAGAAGAGTGTCATCTATTCATGCATTATTCCCTCATGTGTGTCATAAATTCTATTCCAGAAATGTGTTACTATGTAGTAATTCGTTGTTTTCTTAAAATATATATCTTCTTAATTATATTAATTATATAGATTAACTCATCGATATGTATGTCTTTCTTTCATGTTGGAACATCATGGACGTCAACGCCGTATATATTACCGTCAAAGATACGATACTGACAAATATGCCAGATATATTTATCAATGATTGTTAAATACGATGGGGAAATCGTTACATCATTTTTCATGAGGCCAGTTAAACTATATCTTAGATTTTAAAACATCATCTGTTCATTTTCCTGAAAAATACGCCTTGTAAAAAATCGTGCGAGTGAAATAAGACGATCATCTTTTTCGGAAGGTTTTCTGACGTTCTAAATCAATGATGCGTCCACAAATAACACCTTTTGATAACTTAATTTTTTATACTTTAAATGTGAAACATTCTGTCCAAACCCATTTTGAAACAATGATTTCAGCAACCCATATGTGTTTGAACAGTCATGAACATTAAAAGGATCATACCCTGATGAATGAAAATGTGTATCTGTCTTCATTTCAAATTCATTCAAAATCGAATTTATCCGGAACCTGTATTTCGTGTTTTACTCTGTCTGCTAGTTTATATATACTGTCTTATCGAACAATATGTATGTGCATTATAAAATGTTACCGACCTCTAAAAAACCTGTTCCAATTATTCCATGTAATCTATCCTATTTTATCAACTTATGACCTTTGATATCTCTGTATAAGGAAGACTGTCACCCCCAAACAATAAGCGCTAGAGTTAGCTATATATGTTATTTCTGAATGTTATTTCTCCATGTGTATTTGTCTTTGAACACATCTAATCTAAGTTTGTTTTTCTTGTTGGGACAATTAACGTCCAAAGAAAAGAGAACAACATGTTTTTTTCTTCTTGAAACCTTGGAAGAGAATCAAATAGCACCAGACATTTGCTAAAAGTTCTATTCCAAAATGTTATTTCTTGGTAATTCGTTTTTATATATTTGAATTATTTATGATGTCTGGCAGTTTCCAGTCTAAGTGAGAGGCCAATGTCCACTGGGTATTCATTAACTGGACAATGCAAGACTTAAGACCAAGATATAGCACATTATATACAGTAAAGGTTAGCTTCACAGGCCTTGCTGTTGGATGTTCCACCAGTATCTACTTTAGACCTGGTAAAAATATACACCGCCATCTTTACCACGTGGTCGAAGTGTGTCAACGCGTACCACTAACATCTTACCAGAGCTTACCGTATTTCGATTCAATGTCTATTTATATTGCAAGCGGAGATGAATTTTTAAGATATAAGAAACAGTGTACAAGACACAGTGTGCAAACGGTTACGTCATTGCAAATATAGATATTGGTTAAGATTTAAAACGCTCATTTACAATGAAAAAATATACAAGATATATAAGAGTAAGTTATCAAGTTAGGATGGTGGTTATGACTTCAAGGTTAACTTTGATAGTTTAGTTATGATTGAAAGCCTTAATCTACATTTAAGTGCAACGTACTTGTAGCAATCCTGTCATCTGACAATGAATACCTTAAATGAAACTAGAATCTGTTCATGATCCTGGAACCTACTTATGATCCGGGAACCTGTTCATGGACATAGAACCGGTTCATGATCCTGAAATCTGTTCTTGATCCTGGAATCTGTTCATTATCCTGGAATGTACTTATGGTCTTGGATCCTTTTCTTGGACCTAGAACCCGCTCATGATCCTGGAACCTCTTTATGATCCTGGAACCTGGTCATGATCCCAGGACCTGTTCATGAACATTCAATATTATTATTTAAATATATCATCTTGATATTATTACAAATTAAGACGTAGGATGCGACTGGTGGTGATAACGATAACTTAATAATAGTTGTCGTGATTTTCATGATAATTAAAACTCAACTTAAAATATAGTATAAAAAACCCATTCCTTTCGTTCAATTAGAATAAAGAGGTGGACGTTCATTCAAAGACAATTATTAGATAAATGACAATTTATTAACCAAGGCACCTCCAATAACGAAGTTCTGTTACGAGATAATGAAGAATTAAAAAAAAAACGAGTATACGATTATAGACTTCTGGCATGCTTTATAGCAATAAACAGAATAAAGAAGTCGTGTATCCATTAAACTATCAAGTGTATTTGTTTTTCTAGTCAAACATCATGTTACAGAATGTAATTCAGTTTAAGGATATAATTCTGTTATTTCGTTTAAATCTTCATATTATGTGCATGCTAGATATTCAAATCTCTAAAACTTTCCTCAATGTATGTTCAGCAATATTTTTCTTAATATACTAAATTCATTCGACAGAAGCCACCTCTTTAAAACTTACTAACTGAGTTTTTTTTATCGGTAGTTGACACGTTTACAGGTAAATTTGATTGAAATCACACAAAAGTAACAGATGGTTTTAAGAAGTGGAGCTTTTCTCTGTACCGATTTGTTACTTGATAAGCTTGAGACCATATGTCGACGTTGTAACGTGGAGATTTATTGTGTTGAGTGTCAACTCCAAAAAGTACTGTTAGAAAAGCCACAGCAAATCATGCCCCTGAGGGTCTTGTAACAGCTAAGTCGAGGATATGCCCACTTTGAGTATTATCCCCTGATAAACGTCGAGCATGAACTCGATGGAGACAAGAGAAGTCGCCCCCGGCGTCCAGCCGGTACAAGACACAGGTTGCCAATAAAATGTCAGAGATGTGATTAGGAGTATCTTTGATATCTTGACGACGTTTGTGTTGCAACTGAATGATAACAAATTGGATTGAAAATAACAGGGAATACTAAGCTAAGTTAAGTTGGAAAATAATGTTTTATGTTGAGAATGTTCATTTTCGGAAGACCTTGACGATTGAGTTAATATAATTTAATTGAAGACGACAAAAAGGCAAATGATAATTTTGCAGTGAAAGTTGTAATTAAAAAAGTGAAAACAACGGGTATAAATATGAAATGCCCCGAGCTGTAACTCGATGGAGACAAAAACTGTGCCTGAGGCATACATTTTTTGTATTGTTTTGTAGGCAAACACAACAGTGTAATTATTTTGCAAAATTATCATGTACTAACGCCATTTCGTCCATGAAAATCAAAATTAGGAATTTCCCATGATGAACGGCGAGCTTCAACTCGATGGTGACAAAAAAGGTCGCATAAAGTCGGCACAAACCACAGGACGGAGTAAAATCTGTAACAGAGATGCCATTTACAGTGATATATCTAGAATACATCGGATGTCTCTGTGGTCTTTTGTAAGAACTAAGCCTTAACAAATTGATCTAAACATACAGAAGAATATACAATGTTGTGATAAAACCAATTTCAGACGTCTTCATAATCTTTTTCTCAATTCAATTTAAACCTCAACGAAGAGAAATTAGTAAGGTTATCTCTCATTGATAGCCATGTTCTCTGAAAGCGTTGACTGACAGAGAGACAGATCACACATCCCTCAAAGAAGGTGACAAGTACCTTAGTTTTAAATGATTTAAACCTTACATTGAGAGACGGTACGTGTGGGACATTGTTTCACGATTAGAGATTAAATAGATTGACTAAGATATTGATCTCACATTCAATGACCACAAGATAAAACGCCTTGAGCGTCAGGCTCGTGTAACTTGTAACTTGTATGTTGAATTGAGTAAAAAGCACCTGCTCGCTGCAATTCGAAAATCGCTGGAAGAGCGACAAACTGACTTGCTGCAATTGGATACATTTTCTATGTTTGAACATTACAAAGGTTACACTTTTTATTAGAGAGATACACTTGACCTAAATGAAAACAATGAATTATTTTAAATGCACACATATCCACAACGGATACATGCTAAATGTGTTCCTCTCGTTACTACACTGATCAAACCTAAGATGCGAGCTCATCGACAACACAACCAGGTACCCAGTTATACTGCAAGATGAACAGATCTAAATTTAGAGAAAGGTATATTTTCTAAGGCGACCCACATGTATCGCAACTCAGGTTTCAGTGTGGGACAGAGGGTCACCGCAGTGTCAAACTATTCACCCATCAGGCCACATATCCGGTTTTACATCGGGCCTATTGTTGAAAAAGGTTAACAGTCAACTGAGCTGTACAGGACCAGTCGCTAAACCTTGGCTACCAAAGTAGGATGTGCACTTTATACAATGACATTGATTATATTTGAGATTGACAATATGACACAGGCACAGTATAGTCTTATTAGCCTTTATCAACTTTAATAAGAAATAAGCAAGAAAGTTTAATTAAAACCACAAAGGATACAGAACCGATGTATTGGAGCGTTTTATACAGATCTTGACTACATAATGAAATACATTACTCCAATAAAGTTAAAGTGCCACATTGAGCCCCACACGTGACATTTGACATATTCTGAACACCGACTAAGGATTGATTTGCACGTTATTTGGCTAAGTTAAAATTTGAAAGTCAATTTCATTCAAGGAAGTCAAAATTACGGATTAAGTTGTGAAAAACAGCCCGAGGTGGCAAGCTGTTGCAAATAACACGTTGAGAGTAGGACATGAGAGGAAGAAAACTGAGACGTCTTTTAAGTGTTTAGATTTGTCATTTTTAGGGTCTTTATTTTAATTTTTGGCCCTTTCTAATTTTACAGGGAAAAAAGTGAAGGATGAAAGAGACACAAGGAAGGGATGGTTAAAGGGATGAGAGCGGGGATGCGTAGGTTGGGAGTGAACCATTTGTTTTTTAATGTGGTATTAACGGGACCGTAGATGAACATTTCAACTTCATGTTTTTGCTTGATAAGTTTTATCGATCCTGGGAAATGTAAATATCTTTCTTTTATTTTACATTAGTATACACACATTTTGAGAATGGAGTCGTTATTTTCTTTGTTTAGGGCGTGATCAAACTGTAGGACACAGATATGCTTTTTCCAGTGAAACACCATTTCTGTGGGCAGGCACAACTCTGAAAACTCAAACGAATGGAAGAATTTCAGGATTTGATTGATTAAACCTAATAAAACTTACTTAATCACATTATTTGCAATAGTGAAACTTCTTGTTCTTTTCGGATAGAGTCCCGAGGCTTGTGGATGCGAATCCACACCCACACCAATCACCAGTACACATGTATCCATTCAATCACCGATACATTGTATTATTACAGACAGTGTCATCCCAAATACAACAATGATACATTTGTTCATAATCTTATTTAATTAAAACTCTTTGACATGCATTTCTCTGAAGGGTTAATTTAGAAAACGACGATAAATTGAAACTTAAAAATATTCATAAATTGATGATATAGAGGATACTAAACCATAACCTATACCATTCAAAACCATTTTAAAAGAGTTAATGATTTAGTATTAAACGAGCAAAAGCGAGTTTAATAAAATTGGTATTATATGGAAGAAGTTTAGTATTCTGTTTCCATACAATTTCTATACCACTGTTATCAAAGAAATATTACGTATACAGGCCATTCAGTACCATACATTGATCACTTTGGGTACAATAATTATAATCTTACCAGCATGTTATTTAGATAATTCAGTCATATACCTTTACTTCTCAATTACATCACTACTTTGCTAAGAATGTTGGCAGAGTGCTTTGGTGTAATTGGGGTTATTTCTTAATAATTCCTCTGATGCCTTCCAGATGCAGGATATGAAGTAATATTCACCAGCTGAAGTATAAATAGCGACAATGTGAGATTCATCTCATTCTCTTGAATTAATAGGATGTGAAAGGGCAACGTACAATGGGATTGACTTTCTACGTTTGCCCAACGGGCATAAGTGATCTTTTGTTGAGAAACGAACAAGAAATATTAGTTTATTTTTTTTATTGCAAATTTGATTTTAAACATTTAAGATGGAAATTGGTGTATCATTCTTTCACATGACGTATTTGGACATACACTGGAGCATTGGAATGCATTAAAAGAGTACAATGTAAAAGCTGGAATTAATCGATTTATTTATGTATTTATTTACCCACATGCAGAACAATTGTACGTGACATTTTGTTTAAAACATGAGAATAATAATTTTTAAATATCTTTTGTCTTTACTAACATGTATTTGGGACTCGAATGAATAATTTAAAGACCAAATGTGCGTTGCTTTAACACATCAACATCAAAATCATAAATAAGAATTCAAATATCTGCAAACAACCAGATGTTTGACGTAAAGTGGCAACTCAATAAGGACAGTGAAGGAATGAATCACTCTAAATCAATGTTGACAACACCTGATTGCTGGAATGGTTGTATGATCAACGTTATCAGGAAGATCAACTACATCAGTAAGATCAGCAACATTAGCAGGAACAACATCAGCAAGATCAACATGATCAGGAAGATCAACTACATCAGTAAGATCAGCAACATTAGCAGGAACAACATCAGCAAGATCAACATGATCAGGAAGATCAACTACATCAGTAAGATCAGCAACATTAGCAGGAACAACATCAGCAAGATCAACATGATCAGGAAGATCAACTACATCAGTAAGATCAGCAACATTAGCAGGAACAACATCAGCAAGATCAACATGATCAGGAAGATAAACTACACCAGTAAGATCAGCAACATTAGCAGGAACAACATCAGCAAGATCAACATGATCAGGAAGATCAACTACATCAGTAAGATCAGCAACATTAGCAGGAACAACATCAGCAAGATCAACATGATCAACATGATCAGGAAGATCAACTACATCAGTAAGATCAGCAACATTAGCAGGAACAACATCAGCAAGATCAACATGATCAGGAAGATCAACTACATCAGTAAGATCAGCAACATTAGCAGGAACAACATCAGCAAGATCAACATGATCAGGAAGATCAACTACACCAGTAAGATCAGCAACATTAGCAGGAACAACATCAGCAAGATCAACATGATCAGGAAGATCAACTACATCAGTAAGATCAGCAACATTAGCAGGAACAACATCAGCAAGATCAACATGATCAACATGATCAGGAAGATCAACTACATCAGTAAGATCAGCAACATTAGCAGGAACAACATCAGCAAGATCAACATGATCAGGAAGATCAACTACATCAGTAAGATCAGCAACATTAGCAGGAACAACATCAGCAAGATCAACATGATCAGGAAGATCAACTACATCAGTAAGATCAGCAACATTAGCAGGAACAACATCAGCAAGATCAACATGATCAGGAAGATCAACTACATCAGTAAGATCAGCAACATTAGCAGGAACAACATCAGCAAGATCAACATGATCAGGAAGATAAACTACACCAGTAAGATCAGCAACATTAGCAGGAACAACATCAGCAAGATCAACATGATCAGGAAGATCAACTACATCAGTAAGATCAGCAACATTAGCAGGAACAACATCAGCAAGATCAACATGATCAACATGATCAGGAAGATCAACTACATCAGTAAGATCAGCAACATTAGCAGGAACAACATCAGCAAGATCAACATGATCAGGAAGATCAACTACATCAGTAAGATCAGCAACATTAGCAGGAACAACATCAGCAAGATCAACATGATCAGGAAGATAAACTACACCAGTAAGATCAGCAACATTAGCAGGAACAACATCAGCAAGATCAACATGATCAGGAAGATCAACTACATCAGTAAGATCAGCAACATTAGCAGGAACAACATCAGCAAGATCAACATGATCAACATGATCAGGAAGATCAACTACATCAGTAAGATCAGCAACATTAGCAGGAACAACATCAGCAAGATCAACATGATCAGGAAGATCAACTACATCAGTAAGATCAGCAACATTAGCAGGAACAACATCAGCAAGATCAACATGATCAGGAAGATCAACTACATCAGTAAGATCAGCAACATTAGCAGGAACAACATCAGCAAGATCAACATAATCAGGAAGATCAACTACATCAGTAAGATCAGCAACATTAGCAGGAACAACATCAGCAAGATCAACATGATCAGGAAGATCAACTACATCAGTAAGATCAGCAACATTAGCAGGAACAACATCAGCAAGATCAACATGATCAGGAAGATAAACTACACCAGTAAGATCAGCAACATTAGCAGGAACAACATCAGCAAGATCAACATGATCAGGAAGATCAACTACATCAGTAAGATCAGCAACATTAGCAGGAACAACATCAACATGATCAACATGATCAGGAAGATCAACTACATCAGTAAGATCAGCAACATTAGCAGGAACAACATCAGCAAGATCAACATGATCAGGAAGATCAACTACATCAGTAAGATCAGCAACATTAGCAGGAACAACATCAGCAAGATCAACATGATCAGGAAGATAAACTACACCAGTAAGATCAGCAACATTAGCAGGAACAACATCAGCAAGATCAACATGATCAGGAAGATAAACTACACCAGTAAGATCAGCAACATTAGCAGGAACAACATCAGCAAGATCAACATGATCAGGAAGATCAACTACATCAGTAAGATCAGCAACATTAGCAGGAACAACATCAGCAAGATCAACATGATCAGGAAGATCAACTACATCAGTAAGATCAGCAACATTAGCAGGAACAACATCAGCAAGATCAACATGATCAGGAAGATCAACTACATCAGTAAGATCAGCAACATTAGCAGGTACAACATCAGCAAGATCAACATGATCAGGAAGATAAACTACACCAGTAAGATCAGCAACATTAGCAGGAACAACATCAGCAAGATCAACATGATCAGGAAGATCAACTACATCAGTAAGATCAGCAACATTAGCAGGAACAACATCAGCAAGATCAACATGATCAGGAAGATCAACTACATCAGTAAGATCAGCAACATTAGCAGGAACAACATCAGCAAGATCAACATGATCAGGAAGATCAACTACATCAGTAAGATCAGCAACATTAGCAGGAACAACATCAGCAAGATCAACATGATCAGGAAGATAAACTACACCAGTAAGATCAGCAACATTAGCAGGAACAACATCAGCAAGATCAACATGATCAGGAAGATCAACTACATCAGTAAGATCAGCAACATTAGCAGGAACAACATCAGCAAGATCAACATGATCAGGAAGATCAACTACATCAGTAAGATCAGCAACATTAGCAGGAACAACATCAGCAAGATCAACATGATCAACATGATCAGGAAGATCAACTACATCAGTAAGATCAGCAACATTAGCAGGAACAACATCAGCAAGATCAACATGATCAGGAAGATCAACTACATCAGTAAGATCAGCAACATTAGCAGGAACAACATCAGCAAGATCAACATGATCAGGAAGATCAACTACATCAGTAAGATCAGCAACATTAGCAGGAACAACATCAGCAAGATCAACATTATCAGGAAGATCAACTACATCAGTAAGATCAGCAACATTAGCAGGAACAACATCAGCAAGATCAACATGATCAGGAAGATAAACTACACCAGTAAGATCAGCAACATTAGCAGGAACAACATCAGCAAGATCAACATAATCAGCAACATCAACTACAGGAGTTAGATCAGCAACATTAGCAAGATCAACTACATCAGTAACATCAGTAACATCAGCAGAGTCAACGTCAGAATCAGCAGAATGTGAATGGCAATTTAGCGTTATGCACGTAGCTATAAGCTGTTAAACTATTATATGATGATATATATATACATATATATTATTTCACAATGTCATAAGGATTCATTTTTTGCTTTTGTTGCCATTTTATAAAGCGTTTGGTTAAAATTAACAATGATCCAAAGCAGTTATGAACTGTGATTCTCCATTGACCCGCCAGGGGCACGGCAACTTTGTCTGCAGTAGTGATCTGTTCTACACGGAGTAAGGTTTGGGTGCAATGCTACACTGAATTTCAGAGTAGTAACACCCATGGTTCGCTAGTTCCAGCCGCTGCTCGCAGGTTTCATCGCAATGCACAGCCACATGGCGTTGCGGGCTTTCTTTCTACAATAATACTAGCAGCCGCGATATAAGTGAAATACTCTTGAAAGCGGCGTTAAACCCCAACTCACTCACTCACTCACTCTCCATTGATTTTATTCCTCCTGTTATCATAACTTCATTCATAACTTACTCAAAGACCTGATCAACAATTTTCCAATGAGTTAAATCATCCCATAACCATATTTTCACTCTACCCTAGGAACTGGTCAATTTTCATTGACTTTAATTATCTCATAATTACACAATTACCAATAAGGCGTCCCCCGATGAGAGTCTCTACCGATTATTTATATTGTCAAGGTAGCTCCGCGTCAACCGCGCCAGATCTCCCGTGTAATTCAGAACGAGGTGATAAATTGAATTAACTGCATGCTGACGCAGGGAATGATTTAGCTTTGAATAGATTGTGAGTTGACGAGTCGGTTGCAATCAATTTATCCAGGTCCTTCCAATAATAGTGTAGTACAAACCACTCAGACGTCTAGCCTTGGTGCAAGTTGTTTTTTCTCATTAAATTTCTTTTGTCACATTGATGCAGTTTAGTACAGACGTCTATCCTTTTGTCTAATAATTATTTTGCAAATGTTACTACTTGAGTACGAATCACTACTGGTTGTCTTCCTACAATTGTCCTTTGTCACGTTGTAATGGTTAACTTAAGGGAATCGTTGCATAAAAGAACTTTGAAGCTAAAGTAACCTTAGTGCCATGTTTTAACATCACTCTGAGGTAACGTCACTGACGTTCGGCTACTGTATAACGTACATACAGTTGGAGCTGCTGAACGAGACCCAAGTACAATGGACGCGTGTGCTGAACAAATGAAGTTACACGTTTGGTTGTAACCTCCATCATTATATTGCCTCAATTTAATCGTTTTGCTCTCAGGAACAGGGCTATGCTTTCTTCAAAGAACCATCTTTTGTCAAACATATTTAAACAATGATTAAATATATTTCAGGTCCTACCGTGTATAACCGAGTCAACGCGGTTGCAAGTCAACACATTAGGATGGTCCTTCGTGTTTAACACTCGGACATAGTTTTAAGAAAGATTCTCCTTCTGTTTTTTTTCGACTATTGACTTTTGTTAATTCTGATCAAAATCTAATGCAAACCACTACAAGTAACTTGGTGCAAGTCGTCATTTCATTAAACGGTAATTGATGAAGTTGAACTATCATACATATAAATGTTAAACGCTTTCGACTTTACATATATCGCGAATGGTTAACGCTAAATAAACTCAGTTGATTTTTCTTCATTGTTCACTTTTACAATGATAATTTTACATTACGGTAATACTGAGATATGAGAACACTGTTCAATAACGATTATTATTTGATATGTCCAAATCCTTATAACTTTAGCAAATTTATGTCTACTAGGAATATCAGGGAATTGAAAAAAAATAGCAAAATGCACATGTATAATAGATATTATTCTCAAAAGATTCGTACTCGTTTAAACAAAACCTATAACTTTAGAAGTGTAGATACATCTGTAATCCATCAGCAGTTCATTCTTATGTACAATAACACTGCACACATCTCAAGACATTTCAACATCTATGTTAAAATTACGTTGTTCTTTTTTAATCACTTTTCTGAAATACCAGTCGGTCGAGCAGATTTTATTCCCTTTCCTCAAATCGCCGTCTTATTCCAAGTAAAACAAATCTGATTTCAGGTGACAGTGTCACAATTTCCACTCACAAAATAAAAACTCAAAGATGTCAACAGTTCGTGTATTAGAGAGCCACAGTAACATGTTCTCTAGTGTAAGTTGGAAGGTAATAAAGACTCTATTTTTGTATGGAATTAGTACACAAAGGAGAAACTAAAATTATTTACTATCTCCGATTCTTTATAAATGTCGCACCTTTGTTGGCATTGCACGTGCATCGCTAGAGTTTTTGTCTGAAATTTTCAGGTTGATTGCCCTGGTTTTCTTTCAAACCCTTGACATCGGTTGCATTTTAACATTTTTCTAAGAAATAATTATTCAGCGAGCGCGTGTGTAAATATCCTATTCGGCTATTGTCCTGTATCAAACCGTTAATGGCAAAGCACATATTAAGAAGGATTTCTATTCTATTTCAATGGGACCATAGAGGTGACCAGGTTCATTTAAACAAACCATTTTTACTAGACTTTGAGACAGACTTTTGTTCACCAAAATAATTTGTCACACTATGACATATTATGAACAATAGCAATTTTCAATCTTCTGCTTCACTGAGTTACATCAATTTTCTCGTTTCAGAGTTGTCGAACCATTAATGGCACATATAGTCATGTGTAAAAAAACGTTTCACATTTTAAGAGTGTATACATGAAAAATTGTTGTCGGAGAAAGTAGGTTTTAATAGCTAAGGAGAATTGAATTCTGAACAAGTACTCGAAATGTCATATGTAAAGTTTGTTAAAAATACACTTGGGGTGCTGAAACATCTTTTTCAAGATATTTTTGACCAGTGTGTAGTATTTGATCGTAGTGATTTATGCTTAACAAAAATGAAAAGTAGACATTTGATTAAAAAATATATCGACGACATAAATAACTTCATGGTTTACAATTTGTTGACGCACCATTACTGTATAGGGTGTCACAAATCGCTTTTGACGCTCCAATCTCGTCTAGTTAAGGAGATTCTTAAAATGCGTATTTCTAAAAAATATCAGAACATAATAATTTGAAAATTCATCTTTAGTATAGTGGGGTTAAAAAGACATGGTGTAATGCAGTTTCAGTCGTATTTATCACACGTGGTTTGATATATCCTTCATTTTGTATATGGTGACGTTTACGCGAGAGTTTATCAATTATCAAAAAGTTAATTTGGTTGATATGCCACCCTACAATTACCAGGCTCATTCAAACAAACCAAGACTAAAACTTAGCAAATGACATTTTATAATTGCTCTACCTTGATCAATGTTATCTTATTTTTGTGAGCTTTCAGTTCCACTTATATATATTCAGTTTGTCTAGACTTGCTGAATAAGGATCTAGACTGTATTAAAGGCTCTTATTTGATGGAAACATGGGACTGAAACAACCCTTCCGGGGTAAGGTAACTCCTTTACATAATGTGTTCTCTCAGCCAGTTCTCGTTGTCACATATATTATGGCAACCCAACATCAATAACAATTTCCAAATTTCGTTTAGTAGTGTTTGTACATTTTACAAAACTCTTCAGAGAGTTATCCCTTATGCCGTGTCAAAACGTCAATGGCCTGTGTTGCCAATGAACAGGAATTTACGATAACCTGCACGTGACAACATTCGTACAATCGTGGAATTACCATTACTGCGAGTCATTCTGCTTTGAAAACATTTTCATTGTCACTTTTATTACAAAAGAATATAAAATAAAAGGAATTCAAATACAAGAGGGGCCATCTTTCAATGTCAATTCCTTGGGGTTCTTTTTAAATATAAGATTCTGGAATGCATAAGGGTCTATATGACAATACATTTCCTATGTACCATGTCACAGAGATCGATTGCAGATCTATACCATTTATAATTATAACGATTTGTTGCACGTTGTTTCTTCTTAGCTATGGTTGGCTTCTTTCGAGGTGATTTAGACGTATTTTATCCAACAAAAGAAGAAATAGACTGGCAAACTGGCAGACTGGCCTAGATGACTTATACAAATTCCACTCCGCAATAAATGTATGGTTCACATTTATACAATATGTTCGCAAATACATTATAACATATATTATTGATTTTTTCGTGGTCGGTTGATTATTTTGAGGTTTCTTTCGTATAGCGCTAAGAAGGAGGTATATTATTAAATGATTTTATGAATATTCAACCTCGTGTTGAATGGTCATGATAATAAAGAAGTTAAACATCGATAAATGGTCGTGCGTTTTGTCAATAAATTTGGATAGAGCAGTTGATAGTTTTAATCAATATTTTAACCTGACATGATCCACCTCAAAACGTCATCAAATCTTAAAATTATTTCAAAATGATAGTGGTTTTTATTCATTATATCGTTGCATTAATTTTTGTTTAAACTACGATATTGCAATGATGGTTAAGGAAGAGGAGAACAATGGTTGGGAGACTGGTAAACAGGCTGTGACAAAGTCACATGAATCAATACTGCCCCTTTACTTAACCCTTGACCCGAGCACGACACTAGACTGTACGCGTGTCTTGATTTTCTACTCAGTAATATTGATACTGTTTTTAATATGAAATACAATATCTTTTAGATTTTCAAACTGTTTTACAAAGAACTTTGTCTTTCAAAATTGAGTTGGAAATCAGTAGTTGGAATCATTAGAATATGTTTTTCAAATGCATATTTTACTTCTTTATTATAACCGAAATGAAAACACTCAAACACTGTAACACTGTACCAATGCCAAGATCTCAAGACACAAGGAATGAACTCTTTTGACTAAATTTCATTTTTCTGATATTTCCCTTTCTTTGGTATTTTAAAGTACAAATGGAGAAATAGCAAATGCTCAAGGACACTATTCACAAAAAGACATCATGTAGTTACGTGTTTTACCAAAAGAATAATCGAAACTGACACGTTACGTTGTTTATATAACATTGCATTCCTATAACTATTAAGGGTCGTCAACCATTTTTACCACGAGTATATATGTATTCGACCTGATGAACCGCTATGTCGTCACATACAAACAAGACCATAGTCTAACACTTAGACTGTAAAAACTTTTTTTTTTAAATTGAAAAGGAGCCTTTTTTTAATACATTTTTATGAAAATACCATTTTTTACAGTCTCCTTTTCAACATTTAATAAAATGGTGATATTTTCAGAATAAATACTTTTTCATAGTCTGAGTGTAAGACTAACAAGACCACGGCGTGTAGAGATGTAGATTTCTACAAATCCTGCAATAAGAAGAATATACTACAATCATGTCATGACATACACTATGTAGATTTACTCTCGCCCGGGAAACAGGAAGACTGCCACTGTCGTTAACATAGTATGCATGGACAGTCACAAGTATGACATCGATCAAGACCCCTAAATGTAAAGAGCCGAGACAAGTATACAACGGGGCAAGTCTACAGAGCTCAGTATATCTGACATCTCTGAAGCTCCTTTTTATTTTATTCAAATTTTGAAATGTAAACAAAAATTCATTTCAGAGGCTAAGCGTCGGACAACTGTAGGACAGTCACCTGATACCCTCAGTGTCCAAGTACCTCATCAATAACACCACCCCCCACCTCTCACTCACTGTATCCCCCTCCCAGCTCCCTTTTAGCCCACAGCATATTGTCTCTACTCGCCATCTGTTCGTCCCGTGTTTCCAATGGTAACATAAACATAGAGTCGATTGCTCGCCAGTTCAAGCGCTTTACAGTCCCCTTTATAACTTGGTAAAGAGAAATATCCGATACCTTACTGCCAATCAATAGTTCCATACAATTCTCAATTCAGAGGTATTCAGAGCTCTGAAACAACTGATTGAATAAATATTCTCTCTGTCGATAAAAAGTAGCCATGCGTGCTTCCTCGAGACAATGTTTCCTGCACTACTTTTTATAACCTCTCGTGGAAAAATCAACATACTTTGCACATACATTGCAAAAAATAGCTTAAACATATTGCAATTTCAGATTCAGTTACATTTTAACCACATTCATAATTCAAAATTACATGTATCTAGAAATTTTCCCTTTGTATGTTTTACAATATGAATATATTTTCAGAACAAAAGATGACAAAAAGGAAAGAATATAAAAATATCGAACTCTTTAACAATAATGTTCAAAAAGATATATTTGGCAGTATATATAATTATTTTATATTGGAAACATTTTAAAATGTAACTATGTTTTCCCAAAGAATTCAAATGCTACCTGTGAACTGTGCTATCTTATATATTCAATATCTGTTATATTCAATATCTTGATAAAGGAAATTATGTTCATTATGTGTATCAGGTTCAATAAATGAAAGATGCAAATATAACTTTTTAACAAATAAAAAATAAATGATATGAATAAAATATTAAATAAGAAAAGAATCCTACACGAAGCATGCAGGCTATTGTGAGTAAAGTTAATTAAGTATAAGATAATATAATGAATAATTGAAAAAATCAAATGTCAGTTATATATACTGCCAAAATTCAAATGTTAATAACAGAAATATATACAAATTTAGAAAGTATTTTTTTTTAGAAACCAATTTTAAATGTTATTAATATTTAAGGTCTTTAACCTTCATGACAAGATATACATGTATTTTAACCAAGACATAACCTTTAATGACGAATAACATATGGCAGCAAAAAATAAATATGACAACCAAATAACAAATTGCATAACATAAGCGTCGATGTACTGCAACCCGAAGCAAGCAGAGATATTACGGGTCAGAGAATTGCACATTAAGAAAATCAATGAATATAGCAGAATATCTTCAACAAAGGACCTAAACCGATTATCCTGGCAGTGAGGTCACGATGACATTGATACAAATTGCTTTGTATCGCGATCAAGGCGTGGCTGACTGACAGAGGAGAATGCATGAGAATATACGAACAACGGCCACCTGGCGTCGGCTCCAGAAACTGCCACGATGACCATTACGTCACCAGGTACTCCTGACGAAGTGGCTGGACAATAGAAAGATGACAATTAGCACGTGGCGAGACTGGGATGACAGCGGTTGTCATCTGTCATCCTCGTTAGCTTGACGTTTAATAAGCTTATTTAATTCTCCAAACGCGTGCTGCTGTCAATTGAGGTTGGCCATAAAGACACCGCAAAAGGATTCCACGACGGCATGTTGTTACATTAAACAGCAATATTCTATAGTTAAATTGAGTTTAAAATGCTGGTGCTGGTTTTGTTTCTTTCAAACCATGATTTAATGTTTTATCAGGTAAATGTTCACGAAGGGATAGAACTAAAGGTTAATTTGAATATAACTAAATATTGTAAGGCTAGAGTGTACATGAGTAGCATCATAATTTATCTGAAAACCAAAGGTAAAGTTGTTTTAATTGTGATAACATATGATTACGTGGATTGAACCCCAAATCCATTCAAATCTCTTTTATATCGTCTGTAGTTTTATATATTAAAAAATGGACTATAACGATAAAATTACACTGTAAATATTTTCACAAAAATAGATGTAAAATGCTGAATTTGATAGGAAACATGCGTTCAAAATATGGACTATTCAAATATAATGTAGTATGTATAAACATGGGTTAAACAAATAAAGGAAGAAATAATGGCTAACAATAGATTAATCACTTAACCGATATCTTGATATAATAAATGTCAGATCTAGTTACGAATCTAATTTATTATTTACATCAAATATGACTTATCCATTTATTGCATACACTATTCTTATGAAAAGAAATATAAGAATATTAAATAAATGAGGAAATCGTTACGAAGAGAATGGATATAAATACTCTATGTGTGATAACACCTTTCCATTTTTTCGCCAGGTAAAGGTAAGAAAACCAACTATACATTATGTAATCATACGGTTTACAAACCAAAGAATGTCAATATGCAATTTTTAATGTTTGCATTCCAAATATACTCAAAACACATGTAGCCCATATACACAAAACATTTTTAAAAAAAACTGTAAAGTACCATTGAATAAATATTTATTTAAATCTAATATTCAGAACGTTAAATGAGAGTGACCCATGATTTACGTTTTGCAGTTTAAAGTATGGACAGAAGGAAAACTCGAGGTAAATATGCCCTACTTAATTCATTGTAAATATGATACACAATATTGAAGTGATATTGATCATCAGTAGAGATGCGGCAAATAAGGCAGATGTGTAGAGCGAATAAATTGATTGTCATCTATACCGTCACCATACCGTAATTTAGCAACTTAATATACTCAATTTGATATAAGTAGAATACAATTTGCTGTACATATGCTGTTCTTTTCTGGGTCAAATATTGAGTTTTATTCTCTTTGGTTAACTATTATTACAATTATTGTTTAAAAAGGTATACCAATTATGAATACAAATATAATTAGATCATACTTGTTTTCTAAATAATATTATTAACCTATAAGAATTCCTTACATAGGCATACAAATTCGAGATTATTCATTTATAAGTAATTGTTTATAACTTTTTTACTCCCTCCACTTGTAGACGTTTACAAAACAACTTACTATTGGTTGAAACAATATATTTATTCATGAACTTTAACAGGTACAGAAGGATTGACAGTCAGGCTTATAAATTTCTCTTTAACAGTCTCTCCTCAAATGAATACATTTACATCATAAATAGTATAGATTAATATAGAGAACAAACACGGGTAACATGACATTCATCTGAATTGTATGCATCACAAATAGTTTTATAACTTCAACATATATACTCACTCAATTATTCAATATTTATATAGCATTATATTCATCTTGATACGAACAATTATATACTTATATATTGGAGATTGGGGTGTTCCTTAACTTATTTGTTAGGTATATCACGTCCCTGCATATACAAGCACGTGTATGTGTTTATATTATCTTTGTACTAGACCAGTATCATTACTTGATTGAATAGAAAATAAATACTCTTTAAGTTAAAGAGGTATTTATAAACTTTACATATACAGTGACAAATCCTCTGAAAATGTAAAACATGTACATTTCAAAACGTTTCATTTCGTTACACAGCTGTTTGGGAAGAAAGGGCATAGTGGAGTGTTGAAAAACGAAGTAAGTAAGCAAGTTGGAGAAACAACGTGTGATTCACACATACACCAGGAACAACAGCTTATATGACGTGTACACTAGGCCACGAAGAGGTAAAGATACGATCTGGTTTGAACGTACTTTATTCAAAAGAAGAATTTGATTGGAAAGCAAGGCCTCTCCAGAGTACACAACACATAGATTCACATGCATTTAAACGGAATGTTGTATATAATTATTATAACATAAAGAGTATGAAATTAGCCGAGTATGTTTCGTGGTCAGTTGATACACGTCACTTACAATATCAGAGGAAGCTCCTTTTATGAATCAAATTGTTTTGATGAAATAATAAATTGATGAATTGACTGTACAATATGTTCTTTATGAACGTGGAGCCATTGTCTACATCTTCCCCTAAAGACGATATTTACAGTTCCTTATACTATGAAAAGATACGTTAACTTTACTACCCAATCAGTATCTGATCGTTAAGATCCACGAAGACCTGGATATACAGCATAACGATCTGCTGAGTTTATATACGACTTCATTCATCATGACATGCGATTTGCGACCTGTTACGACCTCCAGTGAAATATTGGTACAACACGGAGGTATCGTATTACCTTAATCAATGTATCTCCAGTAAGTGAAACGAACACAGATCCACCATTTCTACATTATTAACCATCTCTCAGCTCGAGTGGGATCTCTGATCTCCGACTCGTTAAGCAATGAGCTACAAATTTTCCAAATACAAGCAAATCGTTGCAATCGTGACTGAATCGTGATCTAGCGTTAACGGGGCATTGGGCTTGTGTGGAATAAAAAGGTGAAGGTACGAAACGATAGATCAAGGAGTGTAACAGATGCCTTAACACATGAGCGAACCCATTGCACGCCCCAAGTTGTGTATCATCACCCGATCTCATTGGGTGTCGGTACGTTTAGCATTTTCTCGTACTAGTAACCAAGCATTCCTTGACTTTATTACCTGCGGGATGCTTGAAACATCATCTAAACGAAACAACGCTTAAGTGATGAAAAAAAAAATCATCCTGGAAACGAGAAGGGAACCCAAACAAATAGACGCCACTCTCTGAACCCACCAGACTACAACTCAGTCTCTAAAAACAGTTTATCAAGTTATGAGGTGTTGGCTATATTACTACAAACTGAACAGGAACCACATTGGCTATGATTGCTATCAGGAGTAATTATGGTAATTTTTTATATTAATTTGTTAAATTGAGGGCCATTAAGTTACAACAGAAAGAACGACATAGAAAACAGGATCTTGAATTGCTTGTAGTGCTTGTATATCTAAGTCATATAATGGTGTATTGAAAATCGCATTTTCTTATTGTTTTCATACAATAGATATCTTAACGATTATATACTGAAATATATCTCGGGGTGATATGGGTGGAATCTTCTGAGCCAAGGGACTATATACATAGTTCGACAAACCTTTTGTGACGCATTACCGAATAAATCTGTATCCATTTATTTGCATGATAACGGTTTATTGTAATGGATGTTTAAAACTGAGCATTGGCTTGCTCTCAGAAAGTATCCTGTTTCCGGCTCGTTGTTGACATATAGACACATAATAATAAAACGGTAATGTGATACACTTCGGGCCATGACATGGTACACAACCCCACTATAATGTGGTAGAAACTGTGATGTGGTATACACCCCATTGTGATTCGGTGTAAACCCCTTCATAATGTGGTAGAAACTGTGATGTGGTATAAACCCCACTGTGATTCGGTGTAAACCCCTTCATGATGTGGTATCAACACGCCACTTTGACGTGATATGACCCCACTATGGTATGTGCTATAAGCCGCACTGTGATGCAGTACACAACCCCAATTCGATGTTGTACAAAACCCACTGTGATTTGGTATAAACCCCATTCTCATATTAAAAAACCCAAAAAACTCCACTGTGCCGTGTAATAAACTCACCGTAACGTTGTACAAGATTCACTGTGTCGTTGTACATTACCCAATTGAAACGTGGTATATTAGGATCACTGTGACGCGGTATAAAGATCACTGTGACGCGGTATTAGGATCACTGTGACGCGGTATAAAGATCACTGTGACGTGGTATAAACACCATAGTGATTTTGTACAAAACTCATTGTGACGTGCATGTTATAAACCCCACTGTGACCTTGTATCAACCCCACTGTGATGTTGTATAACCCCACTATGACGGTGTATAAACCCCACTGTGACCTTGTATAAACCCCACTGTGACCTTGTATAAACCCCACTGTGATGTTGTATAAACCCCACTGTGACCTTGTATAAACCCCACTGTGATGTTGTATAAACCTCACTGTGATGTTGTATAAACCCCACTGTGACCTTGTATAAACCCCACTGCTGTGTTGAATAAACCCCACTGTTATGTTGTATAAACCCCACTGTGATGTTGTATTAACCCCACTATGACGGTGTATAAACCCCACTGTGACCTTGTATAAACCCCACTGTGATGTTGTATAAACCCCACTGTGATGTTGTATAAACCCCACTGTGACCTTGTATAAACCCCACTGTTATGTTTTATAAACCCCACTGCTGTGTTGAATAAACCCCACTGTTATGTTGTATAAACCCCACTGTGATGTTGTATAAACCCCACTGTGACCTTGTATAAACCCCACTGTGATGTTGTATAAACCTCACTGTGATGTTGTATAAACCCCACTGTGACCTTGTATAAACCCCACTGCTGTGTTGAATAAACCCCACTGTTATGTTGTATAAACCCCACTGTGATGTTGTATTAACCCCACTATGACGGTGTATAAACCCCACTGTGACCTTGTATAAACCCCACTGTGATGTTGTATAAACCCCACTGTGATGTTGTATAAACCCCACTGTGACCTTGTATAAACCCCACTGTTATGTTTTATAAACCCCACTGCTGTGTTGAATAAACCCCACTGTTATGTTGTATAAACCCCACTGTGATGTTGTGTAAACCCCACTGTGATGTTGTATAAACCCCACTGTGATGTTGTATAAACCCCACTGTGATGTTGTATAAACCCCACTGTGATGTTGTATAAACCCCACTGTGACCTTGTATAAACCCCACTGTGATGTTGTATAAACCCCACTGTGATGTTGTATAAACCCCACTGTGACCTTGTATAAACCCCACTGTGACCTTGTATAAACCCCACTGTGATGTTGTATAAACCCCGCTGTGACGTTGTATAAACCCCACTGTGATGTTGTATAAACCCCACTGTTATGTTGTATAAACCCCACTGTGATGTTGTGTAAACCCCACTGTGATGTTGTATAAACCCCACTGTGATGTTGTATAAACCCACTGTGATGTTGTATAAACCCCACTGTGATGTTGTATAAACCCCACTGTGATGTTGTATAAACCCCACTGTGACCTTGTATAAACCCCACTGTGATGTTGTATAAACCCCACTGTGATGTTGTATAAACCCCACTGTGACCTTGTATAAACCCCACTGTGATGTTGTATAAAAAATTTTTGACGTGGTATGGAAACGTCTGCTTGGTGAAATAAACCCATTGTTACGTGATATAAAGCCCTATGAGATGAAGTAAAAACCCCAATTTGACACGGTATGAACCCCCCTGTGATGCATTTGTGTGAAGCCTTCTATGATGTGGAAAGAATATCTATGATATAAACCCAACTGCGACGTATGAATCGTCGTCTGTGACATGATAGGAAGCCTGCTGCGACGCGTCATAATCCAACTTAATTAAAACTCCATCCAATGGAGCATCCAACTAGCATTAATTATATATTTAATTACGCGGCTATTAAATTACAAGACTCATGATCTAAGCGTGAATGATAATATTAATATAAGGTGAAATAAAAGCAAATGGTAAATCAAGGGACGACGGTACAGGCTACTAGCCCCTCTGTGACGTCACAGACAGCTGTGGAGTCTCGTGGAATGGTAAAGAATCTTTAGGAGAGTCTTTAAGCGGTACTGACAGTACGAACGGTGAACACGCTTTGAGACGGTGCTACCAACATGGAGATACCATCTCATCTGGCCACACCATCATCCATCACTCATCGAGCGTGTAAAATGAACCTTACATGCCTCAACAAAGATGTTCCAAGAGTCGGCTTGGTTGGCCGTTTCATTGTAGTCTTAGGGACGAAAATAGCATCTCATGCCAAAATGTATCCATAAAGTTATGGCAAAAACATCCACGTGGTCTCCGATGTCTACATACTGCAGCGTGTGTAAACACACATCTCGTTGGTTTATTTAGAAATCGAAGTTTCACTTCATAAAAGTATTTCTGTATTGGTTTCAAAGCTTTGTTGAGGTAAACATCGCAGCTTTGCCACATGTATCAATAAAGTAAATAGGTATAACTGATACCTACACAGAGACTGTCCCTGTTCTTCACATCGTCTCGCTGATGAGGAAGTGTAATGGTGATGACTTGCTGATGGTATAGAAAGAACCAGATATATAAACCAAGGCATGGTTGAACTGGCTCACCTTTCAGACTGGTGTATGGTATTAATAGGTAATCACTAACATGCGCTATAAATATTATTCATTTGCTAATTATCCTAAGTTCATCACTTACTTACTTAGATATTTAAAAAAATGTTTTCATATAACTAAATCATATTTCAAATTTCAATTACGGTTTCTCTCGTGCTATTCGACATGCAATATTCATAAACCGATCACGTATTTAAGTAATAAAATGGTGTACATGTTTTCTTTTTAGGTTTAACACATTTAGATTGAACTAGTTGAACCTTCACTAAACGCGTATGAATATGTATATTATGAAACACTTGTCTGTTTTATCTTGTATAGTTGCGGAACATATACACGTAATTCTTATTCTCGTTCTTTGTTTTCAAACTAATATTGGGTCAGGGTTTTATACAGTATTTGATAATCTTGACAATGCTAAATAAAATTTCTAATTGATATATGGTTCTCTCTTATGCAATAATTGTTAGTATAAATTAAGTATTATTTAACCATTATATACAATCTGAAAATATATATTTTCTTCTCATGTGAAATGTTCATTTTCTAGAGCATTGCTTAAACGTTATGTGTTGTTTACACCTTATTACATGGTAGCGCTATTACTGTTTACAACATATGTTTTTTTGTTGCCCTCCCTATATTGCCTTCTTGTATATCTTAATCATGTGTAAATTGAGACATATATAATCATAATACGTGTAATTCGTTTCAGCTGATATGTTTTTCTTTGACGTTAATATCTTTCAGCATTTTAATTGATTTTCTGGTTCAATTATAAAATATCGTCAAAAATAAACTCATGCGCAAAAGAAAGAATAGGTCAGTTTGAAGATTACTAAAATAAGAACATCTGAAGATTTGATTTATGTAAAACATGTTATTTGCAGCAAATTTATTTTTACTTTTCATTTGAAACCTTATCAAAAGGGCTAACATTATCAGAACGTTATTTCTCATAAATATATCAATGACCGTAAACAAACATTTTTCCAGACCTGGGCTTCGTTCCACTAATCGATCTTAGTCCTAAGATCAATCGTAAGCCCATCTTTTAACATTGGCTAAGATTGATCTTAGGACTAAGATCAGTTGGTGGAGTTTTCGAACAAGCCAACGTAATTTAACAATAGACATATATTTAATAATATAACTGACATTTTATAATAGATAATGAAATCTAAATTAATCTAATTAAATAATTCCCTTATTAGGTAGTTTATGATCCTTCAGCGTTGGTTTGATACATATTACACAAATCAAAATAGAACTCACATAGTTGATGGATTGTTTCATCAACGGCTGTCATAATAAAACTATTACGTCCGCTTCTTTCATACATCCTCCTCAGTCGAAGCTGTACAGCTGTGTATGTGTATGTGCCTGCAGTTATATGTACGTACTGAAGTCTTACACTTTGACTCTAAAAATATTACCTTTTTATTAGATATTGAAGCATTTAAGAAATTTGATTCCGAAGAAATTTCCCAGATGCTCCTTTCAATATTAATACAATGATCTAAGTCTAATTGTTGAACTAGGTTTTTGAAATATGCACTATTTAACAGATCAACTGATTGATGGACATTTAGACGTGGAATAAATAAACAGCAATATTTCTCTATTTACTCCGTCATTCGGTAGATTCACCGTTAATGGCTACAGAATTACCACATCGGTGTTAAACAATAACCCTCTCTCGTTTTACTCCTTTATTCAGTCGACTATAAGCACTTGTACTTATAACTCAGAATTGTAAAACAACAACTATTTCAATACACGGTCATATGAATAAGAGAAGTTAGATTTCTTTATTGACTTCTTCATTCAGTTGACTCGCCGTTAATGACTACAATATTACCAAATTACCAAAGCGGCGTTAAACAATAACCCACACACATATTCTTGGGATTGAAAGATTTCTTTATATGCCCCTTCATTCGGTGGACTGTAAGCACTTGTAATTGTCACCAAGTGTTGTAATACAGCACATATTTTAATACAGAGTCATAAAGAGTATGACTACGATGTAACTAAAGTCGAAATTGCCAACGTTGCAAATTGAATTCAAACCTCAGACCCCTGATCGGAAGCCACACGCACCTAATTACCGTTGCACTATCCCACGTCTACTTGCGTTGCAAACGAATCATATCGGTAAGACGCAGGTAAAGTTGTTGAGCACAGAGAATTCACCGTGGTTTTACCTGCACTATTTTACCTTGTACTTCTGCTAATTATTTCAAGGATGGTAATTAGTTGGTCTACACGCTCACTGTTCTAACGAGCTGATGTCGAGGCCGATTTACTCTTCAGGGGCAACTCGTTAAGTGTTAAAAACAGAAACAGGATTTAGCGTTATGGTGCATCTCATGGTAAACCAATTACCCAAAATAACCCTAACACTTTAAATAAGTTGCATACATCAGTGTTCCAAGAAAAATCATGTGTTTCAGAAATTCAATGTGTAATCATTCATCAAACGTTATTATGTAATTATGTATTATGTATTCTTGTCTTTCATATAAATCATTACGATATGTTTTTCATGTATTAATCGATATGAATATTTATGAAGGGTACTTCTTAAACTATAAATCCGTTCGAAAATAAATTCCAATAAAGACATTTCTCATATTGACAAAGCTGATAATTCATCATATGATTTAAATATTTTAGGATATAAATGAATCTAGTTACGTAGAGGAATTGATAGTAGATATGATAGAAGGTGGTCATTAAACGTTATCTGAGAAAATTATAGGATTTCAATTTCACTCTTCTTTATTTTACCTTAACAAATTTAATTGTTGCAACACGACCATTATAAACCAAATCACATATAATCCATAGTTTAAAGTCAAATTAATGTTGTTTAAAAGAAACCAATAAAATGTAAGTATACAAGATTGTGGAATGTCATTGTGCAACCCCGAATACATGTATACATAAAATGACTCCGGCGCCGTGTAATGTAACTCCCTGAACATCGCTGCTAATAAGCATACACATGCATCAGCTGGTTAGCACCAGACACTAAAAGACATAAACGTGTGTCATTCCATGAACTGTAAAAATACCTCGTCGGCTGTAGAGAAAGATCTTGAATGATGTGTTCCATGGTAACTGTCGTTAACATGTCATGGGGGGAATTTTCATTGGCATTTTTGTTGACGTAATTAACCTTTCTGCAGTGAGGTTTCAAAGCCTAATTTACTCTGTGTTCACAGAATTTGTATGGTAACATGTCAATATCAAAATGCATATTTGCCAAATAATTTTAAAAAATGTTCCCAGGTAGATACTTTGCTACCCCTTATTGCGAGCACCCCTCATTATATTGTTAAATAGATAATCAACTAACCTGTAGTCAAGGAGAGTTCGTCAGCTTTGTTCTATCAACAATGACATAATTTCCGTATACAATCCAATGATTTGAAGTTTGAAGGAAATTTTAACGATTCTATAATCACACCCAAGCCGATAATTCTATTGATCGATCTGGTTGTTGCTGCAATTCTAAGACTGGAATTTTACTCCGAATTAAATGTATAAATGAAACGGCTCTCTGAATATCATTGCTAATGAAAATAGATATATACTAGGTTTTTTTACCAGACGCTAAAATCCATAAAGTAATGACAACGTACAGAAATATGTCTTAAATGTAATATATGTCATTCCACGACCTACTATAGATACGTCGTTGGCTGTAAGGAAAGATATAAGCATCTTACATTGCAAACTGTTGTTAACCTGTCAAGAAAAGAATATTAATTAGATTGTTTTGTTGATGGATTAAGTAAACATGCAGATAGCTTTCAACATATCTGTAGAATTTTCAAAATAATTGTATGGTACAAAACATATATGAACTTGCATAGTTGGCATACCCCTTGCCGATGCCATATTTCATTCTGTAATGTGGGAGACTTAAAAAGAACTCGCAGATAAAAACTCAACAACATATGCTTCTCTACTGTTTCTCATAACACACCTCATCTCATTGGTGATTTTCATTGCATTATAAACATTTAAAAAAGATTTATTCAAAAAGAAAATTGATGAAGTTTGAATAAGATAAGTTGTTCAGAAATAGCCCTGTTCTTTTTGTCAAAAGCGAGACAGTTTTTGTGTGTTCCTGAGTGTGTTATTACAATTAGGGTTATTATATATATATATATATATATATATATATATATATAATATATATATATATATATATATATATATATATATATATATATATATATATATATATATATATATATATATATATATATATATATATATATATACAAAAAGTCAAAATTCCAGGTGTATGGCTGCTTCAAATTATCAAAAAATTAAAAACATAACGCCGAGTTTCTTTCTCCTACCAGTTTCATTTCATCTTCAGGGAGAAGCTATATATATATATTTGTATTTGTCCAAACACCCATATATAGTTTTAAAATTTATTATTTAACCCGCATGATGGACAGATTATAGGAAATAAGACATTATTCATAAAACATGCCAGTAATTTAAGAGACCATTTGATAAAAAAATTAGTTATGAAGCTGTCACCTATTGTAAATATACTAATGTAAAGCTCTGTAAACTGTTAATGGACTGGAGACCTTGACTACAATAAACTTTCTTGTCTTGATTTAAGTTTATTTCACCAGAAAAGTGAGTGTGAAAGCAAACACATGATGCTTGCCTCAAGTTTTTGAATATGTAATAGATAATATTAATTTGAATGGTGTATACACAATACAGATGCACATCTCAGATCTACACATTTTTTACTGTCCATTCGTAAATGGAGGAGATGTGCACATAAAACACTCAGAACACCATTGCTAATAACCACACAGAGCGTGATGGATCACCACCAGAAGCTAGAAAGCGTAACGTAACGACAATGTAAGAAACTACTTCTTACACGTGATAAACGATGGCATTCCATGACATGTAAAAGATACCTGGTCGACTGCAATGATGTTAGCATCTTAAATGATGTTTCCATTGGTGATAAGTTGTCATGCAGGAGAATTTAATTAGAAAACTGAAGACGTAACTAACAGAATTGTAAACAGGATAAACATATGCATCTATTGATGTTTACCGTCAAAGTACAGGTTTTCCGCCATGCAAAACATTGATAACGTCTTCGTTCTGTCATTGAGGAGGATTTAATTACATGGTAATTAAGAAACAAGATAAACACAAGTTGTTGTGTTTCTCACATTTTCACCATTCTAAAAGGATGACAAGAATGCCAGGTAACACTCTGCTTTCAACTATATTTAAAACATTTCATTTTTATAAATTGAGATTATTTTGTCCATTTAACTTTATTGAAACCTGATTGTATCTGGTCAATGTATTTAAATGCTTTTATTATAAACGAAAAAGACAGTCTTGCACAAAATGAATAGCACTATGATTAATATTTCAATGGTTCCCATACACGGATATAATAAACAATAACTTAATAAAAGGTAAGATTATCTGGCGGATAATGACTTCTTCAAAAGAAAATTTGCTATGCATTTGATATCCCCTATACAATCCATCTAATGATGGAATAAGCATAAACTTGAAACGTAGTGGATATCCATAATAAAGAAGTGTTATCCAACGTTTCTTATGTATTTCACTTGTGAATGCCCTTCAAAGACTTGGGCAATATTCTGGAATACTGTCATCATTATTTCTGACATGACCTAAGAACACCAATAGATGATGTCATTAGTATGTAAACATTATATATTGCAACATATAGGTCAACACTATAATAGACATATCATTATTTCTATTATCAAGTTATGGACTGGCGAAAAAACATCAGGAGATGACAAAACATCGTTATCGATGATAGACTACCAACAGAGGCAGCAAACATAACAGGATAACCTCCTATGAAAATATATCGGGCATGTAATAAAATATTAATATGTAGAACGTAAATCAAACGGTGCAAAATATTTAACAAAATTGATGTGCTGCTGTTGTAGTAGCAATAGCGCGAACTGTAAACCTTACTAATAAAAACATAAAAAAAGTATAAGTTTCAGGTAGAAGAAGTTTATTTGAATTATGACCTCATGAGGAAGTATATATTTTGTATTTAGTATTTACATTTATGCCGACAAGCTTGCAGTAATAATCGGGAGCATATAGTATCTAGACGATTCATTTTCGATTCTTACTGATGATATATTTAGGTCATTTGTACAAATTCATTTTACCAACTGCTTTCAAAAAGTTTTAACACTAACGCCCTTCAGTACAAGATTTTCTTTGTTTTGCTACTCGTTTGCAAAATTGTCACTGATATAATATTTTCAATATTACTTTTACCATTGCATTATACATCACCGAGTAAAAGACATTCCTTCTTGAATTTTTTTAATATGACAGTCCATTGAAATCATGGGACAAGTAATTCGAGTAGATAGCTTTTAAGAAAACCAAGCCAAATGAATACTGCTAGCCTAAGTTATGCTGAACTATTAGTTAGTAGGACAGTCCATTGAGATCGTGTACAAAGTGTAATTAGAGCCAATGAATATCTGTACTTCCGGTTGTTTCACTTACGCAGAGTGACCGCGTCCATCTACAGCGTCACCATCACTTCAATGCGAATGCGTATCTGTATTGATGCCCTCGGTTGCTTGTTAATCTGTTTTGAATGTCATTTCTCTGATTAAGCACTGATTGAATACTGAACAGTTACTCTTGTCCCATTTAACAATCGCCATTCCTTTGTAACAACTTCTTAAAGATTGAACTGTTGTGCAGATATTGAGCAACTTGATAATGCTTTTAATTTTTCTACTTAGATTTTACGAAATTGTGTTTGTTTTCAGGTAGGCGTTTCTTCTGTCCAGTAGTGTATGTTATATGCATAATTACGATTTGAGAATGATCTTTTCCCTGGGAGTATATTTCACTTCAGTTACAATGAAAATAAATATCAACGATTTCATCGAATGCTCTGGAACCAGTGTAAATTAATAGTTTGTATCCTATGTTTCAATTTTAACTATGCATTAACTTCAAAATTGTTTAACATGATACAGAAATAGACAACATTCATCTTGCTATTACGTCAAGGTCTTCCCTTCACTGCTCACAAAAGTGGAAAAGATACTCTAGCGGAAACTAAAGAACACATGTTTACGAGTTGCGTTGGCTTTATAGCTTCATCGCAGTTTACCAAGCATGATAAATGGTTTTCCTGCTCTCTGGTATGCACAGTTATAACACTTGTGTTTTTGTTGCAGCTCTAATCATGTAAAGGATGCTCGTACCTCAGTTTACATGTTATTCTGCCTAATGAGCACTGACTCATCAGTATCACACCTTGGTCTGATACAGATAGTCTGTAGGAAACGGTGGTGACAAACACAACATGGAGATAATAATGGATAACATAGATGTAATAACTGCATTTTAGAAGTTAAGAGCCAGGAAAGGAATGGAGAGGTTTACATCTCCAAAATTATGATACATTTGTCAGGTGTTATTAGCTCTCAAAACACATATGGAGCCTTTTTTTACTTTATATTTACTTACAAGCATTACACCAAGGCACTCATTACAAAAGACAATGCTCTTTTTCACAAAGATTTAAAAAAAATACATACCAACGTTTCAGTTTATATAAACATAAAACATTATTTAACATGTGTGATATATTATGTGTTATTTCCCACCTTTTTTTTTTTATCTCACTATCCGCTTGGTGAAGGCAGTTACTCTTCATCTACGTGTTAACAATGAAATATGACATTCAGATATCTTACCTGACATTTCAGAGAGTATTACATTAACTCATTTAAAAAATAGTTTAATAAACAAATCTAGTTTTTACATTATCTATGTGTGTAAAACAACAAAACACTCACGACCCTTCAAAAGTATATCATATCTAAGGTATGATCGAATATCTTTAGCTTATGAAGCTGTTTTGTACAGAATTGTAATGTTATTGAAAATGAATAGCATATGAATTCATCCTTAAAAAGCATATTTCAGAATCAAAATAGCATTACTATGCATTATATATCTACGGTATAAGTGTCTAGAAATAATATATACGTATTTCAGAGTACATTGTTATCACATTGCTATCATAACGACGGTAGAACGGAAACGGATATGTAGAGATTGGTTTAAATGGAAGCCTGACTCCAGGTTCAGGAGATATGTTTGTAGTTCAAGGACATGGCAGTGTTATCTGTCTCATATACTGTGTCTTCCATGGCATTACAACAACACAGAAGCATAATATAAGCTGTTGGAAAATGTTCACGTCAAAACATTTCAGAAGTATAGCCAATACACTAGGTTTTGTTAAAAAATATCGATGGTTCAACTATTTGAATGCTGGATATAATGGAATCGTGAATTTCTATTGAAAATGCATACATTTCAGTTTACCTATATATGAATGAAGGTAAACTGAAGTTTATATATATATATTTAGGATTCATAAACATTCACAAAAGTATATGTAATGGTATTATGTTCTTAAACGTTTATTCTAGTACACACTTATTGTTTATAGAAGCATAAGTCATAAATATCCAAGTGTTCAGAAATATATTTGGTCTATTATCAATTCCTCAAGTAAAATACATTGTTGAATTGGTCATAGAACGTCTGAAAGCACTGTCCCTGGAAGCGAATCAGACATTAATTGACCTTATCAGTGCTGTCTGTATCTCACACAATCGAATTGGTAGGGACAAAGGATGTACTAAAATAACACCACAATCAGAATTTTAAGGACTGACATGTTCCACATATGACTTCTTTACATTGTTATTAATGTTTATATGGAGTATAATGTAAATATTTATATGGAGTATGAATTAAAAATTTATATCGAGTATAAAGTAAATGAGTATCTGTGTATATGTAAGATTAATCTTATAATGCAACTGTCATGTAAAAAGAATGACATGGTCAGAAATGTTTGTTATAAGATTGATACGTAAATTTAAACGTAGAGTAGATTTTCTTGGAGACTTAGTTGCGAATTCCAACCTCTGTATCCGAAGCCAATATATATATATATATATTCTTATAATGTAATATCCTTATTTTACCTTCGTTTGTACTCGGAGCATAACAGAATCAATGCAGGTAACGCTGTTATGCATTAAGGTACATACAAACTCGGCCTGCTTCTTCCTGTACTATTTACCTTGCACTGTTACTAATTATATCAAGGATGGCAATTAGCTTACTTTTCTAACGAGCCTTTGTCGAGTCCCATTAACTCTTTGTAGTTCGTTAAGTGTTGAAAACCGGAACAACTGATTTAGCGTTATGGTGTAACTCATGGTGCAACAATTATCCAAAATATCCGTTACGACTTTAGGTTAGTTATATACATCAGTGTTTTCAAAGAGCTGATACGGCGGTTCTCCTACTGATAACTATATCAAACAATACATTATCTGAATATATGTAATTTCATGTTGTGTCTCAAAGTAGTTGATAACCTCGTGAAAAAAGCAAATAAATGTGAAATAATGAAATCATGAAATAATATGGATTTGTAATTAACAAACAATATAGCACTGTAGATGAACCTCTCGTCCTTTTATCTATGACAATTTACATCATTTCTGTAACTATTTTCAAATTTGGTATTGAATGAATCTATTTCTCAGTCGATTATACTTGAACACATGTTACTAATAATTTGAGGAACTAAACAAAAGTTTTATGAAAGTGAAATTATTTCGATGAAGTGATTGCAGAAAGGATAACAGGTAGCCTCTATCACTCTCTCATAAGATCTCATTTTAGCAGTTGGATATTTACCCTGACACAGGTATTGATGAATAATAGCCAACTCAAAACGCATAACATACCACAATGTCAAAAACATATTTGCGTAGGGTTAACGGTATCAGTCATTGGCGTGTATTGCACGATACGTCAGCAGAACCAACCCCAATAACCCTATACATGTACATAGACATTATATCATTTTTATATCAAATAATATGTGGTGAATATGCAATTGATAAAACTTTATAGTTCAGAAAAAGATCCTCTCATTCTTTCTTTATTACAATTTAAATTATTTCAGTAAATAATTTCAAAGTTGTTTTTGAACGAATGTGTATCTCAGTCGATTATAATTGAACGCTTGTTTTTAATAATTTGAGGAACTAAACAAAATTTTTTATGAAAGTGAACTTATTTCGATGAATTGATTGCAGAAAGGTTTAAAGGTAGCCACTCTCTCTTACAAGATTAGCAGGTGGATATTTACCCGAAAAAAAATTAACCCAAGATTTTCACATTACAAAAATGACAGAGTATGGGTGAATAACAGCCAACTAAAAACCTACATAGACATAGATAATTTTTATTATGATCAAGTTATCGACTGACCCAAAACACCGATTAACGAATGACAGCAATAATCGTTATAGGTGATAGACGGCAAATAGAAGGTTGCAAACATAACACAATACCCTATGAAGATGTATAATACATGAAATTAAACATAACACCTCATAATATTTAAAACTTTAATCACATGACGCAAAATACGATATATTGTAAAAATCATGCTTCTGTTACAATGGCTATAAGGGATGTTAATGAATTGAATTCAAATTTACAGAGAAATAATCATCATAAATATAGTAGAAGAAGACGTTGATATTTATTTTAGTTATTCATGGCCTCATGAAAAAAAATGTGTATATATACTTGGAAATTAATTAAGCAACACCCTTATTTGTAAACTGAAGTGGGTGATCTGAGATTGTTAGGATAAACTGAACGAATTTGACATCCCAGACATAACAATTGGTTATTTAGCGACTCATTCACTGAAATAAAAATCCACCATATGCACAATTTATGAAAATTTGAGGGAAAATGTGAAGGCAGTGAATTTTTACCTAAAATAACCATTGTCAAAGAAGAGAAAATAAAACTTTAGAATTGATTTATTGTGAACAACATGTTTGATACTGCTTTGACATTCACACACCAAAACATCTTTTATCATGCATGAAATGAAGCTAGACAGACATTGAACTTCCAGTCCTTTTTTAAACATAATTGAGAAAATGCCTACAACCATAATATGATCTGTGAATAAATTTGAGATTATTTGAGTTCAATATGTTTGTTAAACACTTCATCTCACTACATTTAGATAAGCCAATGCCGTAAAAAGTGGCCCTATTTGTTCATTAAGATAAGTTTATAGAAATTGACAGTTGTCATGATGCATATGAGTTTGAAGGTGCATACTGCTTTAACGAGTGACGTTTGTTAAAACGTAAGTTAGTAAAGTGTAATCACTTCACTTGAAAGAATGACATTAATCACATTACATGACAAATAATGACTTTCATTTTATTTCATAACGGCACCAAAATACCAAATTATTGTAACAGCCGTTATCCAAAAGACAGTTAACCGTTATTTGAGTGACCTTTGTTTCAACACTGCTAAATGATTGTTCTGCATCTAAAATCACTAACCGTTTTCCTCACATATTGTCCTCTTTCAAATCGGAATAATTTTGCTGTTAAAAAAATTGTGTTTGCTTAATTAATTTCCAAGTGTATATTTTCATGACCTCAGTGAGTATATAAATCGAAGAAATGGAAATATATTCATGTTTTTATTATCCAAATACAAGGCAAAATCGTTTTAATCAGGTAAAACAATCAAAGAGAAGTTTTTTAGATTTACTATAAACTGTTTGCTAATCTTTTAATTTTTTTATCCATTTTGATTGTGTCATTATCTCTACGTGAGAAACATTAGCCAGCATGATGGTTCAGTAGCCGCTTTATAATATATGCTTCTGTTAATTACTGGCTCGAAAGAAAAACAATGAAAATATTCAGACGAGGGAGTTTTTGGCCCACGCTACAAAATTCTTTCTGTATCTGTTGTCCAGTCTAAAACGTCATCGCGAGCTCCATAGAGCGAGACCGAACGGTAGAAATACTCAAATTCAATTTAACTAAATTCAAAATCATTTAAAAATTATACACATATAGGCAAAATTTACTTTGCCACAACAGCAAAGTCTTTTCTTCAAGGATACCCTATAGTAAACCAAACAAGAAATATTTACGAGCTGCTTTGATTTTATAGCTTCCACACAGTTTGCCAATCATGATAAATGGTTTCGCTGCTCTCTGGTATACACAGCTATAACACTTGTGTTTTGTTGCAATTCTAATCACGAGTAGGACCTTTGTTAACAAATTATCCGGTCGAACGAACACAGACTCATCATTCTCAACCCTGGGCTTACATATATAGTCTGCAGAAAATGATGGTAAGAAGAACAACATTGACAAACTGAAAAAGTTACATATGCAATGAATGTTTATATGTACCTACTTTCATTTTGTAGTTAACAAATAAAGAAATAAATTAGAAATAAAATTAACTGGTTACTCCTGCTCCTAAAGGAATTTTCTCAAAAGAATCAAATGAACCATCGGGTACTCGGCTAAGCAAAATTCATATTTTGCATGATGATGCTATCATTGTAAACCAAACTGACTAATACGACCTCTTGAATAATCTTCGATCAATGAGTCCACATACACAAAGGGAACAACACATATTTAAAAACAACCCCTTAATCAAAAGAGTCAAATAAAGGTGTAAATTAGGGTTTTACTACTATTTTTGAAAATGATAAAAAATGGATATTATCAAATTAAAAAAGTATTTCAATTGAAAATTATTGAAAAAAAATGCAAAAACTAATTTGCAGGGGTATATACATATACAATGCAGATTTACAATATCATATGAAACTTGCTTTCTATTGCTGAACTTTATTTTGAAAACTTAAAACTGATAAATAAACAGAATAGTCATAAGAGTTGTCTCATATCAATGCCCCAAAACATTAGTCTCAGTCTAAAGAACGCTCTATAGAACGTCTGGCAGCAATGCCCTTGGAAGTGAATCAGATATCACTTGACCTTATCAGTGTTGTCTGTATCTTCTACAAGCGAATCAGTGTGTGGGTAAAGGATGAACTAAAATAACATAAAAGCAATAATTTCCAGACTAATATGATTTACAATTGTCGTAAATAAATAAAGTAAATACGTTTTTGCGAAGTTTCTTTTGATTCAATATGTATGTTCACTAGTTTAACATTCTTTTTTAAACGGAAGTTACATTGAATATACATACATACATAACTTTCAATGATTCTAAAATAAAATATCGGAAATTGTTTGCATGTTGCTAACTACAAGTGTGATCATGAATTATGTCAGTTCATACATGTGTCAGAAGGAAATATGTTTTAATCTTCAATACTCTGAATCCTTTTGTAATGAATATCATGAACAAGTTAAAATCTTAAACAATGACAATTTCGATACCTTGATGCATGGACTGTGATTACATTTCCCTTGAGAGAATAATTCATGAACATCTGGAATAGTTGCATTATTATGATTTTTTTTTATCTGAACAAGGAACATCACACCCTAATGTAATGTGCTATCTTCAGTAGACATACCATAATTGTCATGTTCACATCGCAACATCACAACATCATAACAAGCACATCGACAGAGAGATTGCCATCATATGCAAAACATGTCATAATAACGCATGCCGTGAACGATAGAAGTTATACCATATACCGTAACTTGCAAATCCATCGATCAAATTATGGCAAGTAAGGTAAATAGTTATTTTCGATGTTGTTATTTCCCTTGGTTTGAATTTCTTTGATACATATATGTAGTTAGTGCTTAGAGGTTTTGGATCCTATAGAATTTTGTCCATTTCAATTTTAATCTTCAATAACAATCAATGTATATGACACCAATATATACAACATTTATCTTACTGTCAAATGAAAGGTTTTCCTCAACTGCTTATAACTATTTTGAAGAAAAGTCAACATGTATGTATGCCCTGTGTAGGTTTTATAGCTGTATTTAGAATTTGCTAACTGTGACAAATGGTTTCTCTTGCACTCCCGTGTGCAGTGATTGTAAAACTTGCATTTTTTTGGCAGTTCTAATTAAGTAGATGTTTGTGCCATACTTAACATGTTATCCTGTCAAATAAGCGCTGATTCTTCAGCTTAAACAAAAATCCATCTAATGAAGGAGTAAGCATATACTTGAAACATCGCGAATGTTCACAATAAGGAAGTTGTTATCCAAAAAATCGAACTTTTCTCTTGAATTACATTAGTGAATACCCTTCAAAGAGTAAACAATTGTGAAATTTTGGAAAATATTGTTGCATAATGAAACTATTATTTCCGACATGACCTAAGAACACCAAGAGATGATGCCAATGATATATATAAATGCTATGTTGTAACAGAACACAACACAATAATCCCACACATATATATATCATTCTTTGTATTATAAAGTTATGGACTGACTAAAAACATAAGGAGATGACAATTTTTTTTATTATAGATGATTGACTACCAACATAAGGCAGCAAACATAACAGGATAACCTCCTATGAAAATATATCTCACATATAATCAAATATTAATCTGTAAAACATAAATCAAACAGTGCAAAGTATTAAACAAATTTGACATGCTGATGTTGCAGTAGCGATAGCGCGAACTATGAACCCTACTAATACAAACCATAAAAACATAAGTTTTATGTAGAAGAAGAAGCTTATTTGATTCATGACCTCATGAGGAAATATATATTTTGTATTTTGTATTTACATTGCTGTCGACGTGCTTGTAGTAATATTGTATTGTTATTTGCTTCATAACATCGGGAGCATATAGCATCAATTTACTTTTCATTTAGCAAATGAATATCTTAAGGTCATTTGTACAGCTTCATTTTACCAACGATTTAACACTTAAGTTCTTCAGTACAAGATTTTGTTTGTTTTGCTACTTGTTTGCAAACATATCACTGATATAACATTTTCAATATTACTTTTACCACTGCATTATACATTACCGGGTAAAAGAAACGCCTTCTTCATGTTTTTAGATATGCAATTAATTAAATAACCTCTAAAATATAATGAATTGTGGTCCCTAAGTTATGCTGAACTATTGGTTAGTAGGACAGTCCATTGAAATCGTGTAAAAAGTGTAATTAGAGCCAATAAATATGTCGACTTCGGGTTGATTCACTTTCCTCTACAGAGTCATCATCACTTCAATGCGAATGCGTATCTGTATTGTTGCTCTTGGTTGCTTGTTAATCTGTCTTAAATGTCTTTTCTCTGATTAAGCACTGATTGAATACTGAAAAGTTACTCTTGTCTCATTTAACAATCGCCATTCTTTTGTAACAACTTCTGAAAGTTTGAACTGTTGTGCACATTGTGCAACTTGAGAATTCTTTTAATATTGCTACTATGTTCTTTATAGATTTTACGAAATTGTGTTTGTTATCAGGGGGCGTTTCTTTTGTCCAGTAGTGTATGTTATATGCATACTTACGATTTTAGGATGTTCTATTGGTTATATTTCACATCAGTTACAATGAAAATCAATATCAATGAGTTCATTGAATGCTTTGGAACCAGTGTAAATTAATATTGTGTATCCTATGTTTCAATTTGAACTATGCATTAACTTCAAAATGGTTTAATATGATACATTCATCTTGCTATTACGTTAAGGCCTTCCCTTCACTGCTCACAAAAGTGGAAAAGATACTCTAAAGGAAATCAGAATCATCATGTAAAGGATGCTCGTACCTCAGTTTACATGTTATTCTGCCTAATGAGCGCAGACTCATCATGTGGGATGCTCGTACCTCAGTTTTACATGTTATTCTGCCTAATGAGCGCAGACTCATCATGTAAAGGATGCTCGTACCTCAGTTTACATGTTATTCCGCCTAATGAGCGCAGACTCATCATGTAAAGGATGCTCGTACCTCAGTTTACGTGTTATTCTGCCTAATGAGCGCAGACTCATCATGTAAAGGATGCTCGTACCTCAGTTTACATGTTATTCTGCCTAATGAGCGCAGACTCATCATGTAAAGGATGCTCGTACCTCAGTTTACATGTTATTCCGCCTAATGAGCGCAGACTCATCATGTAAAGGATGCTCGTACCTCAGTTTACATGTTATTCTGCCTAATGAGCGCAGACTCATCATGTAAAGGATGCTCGTACCTCAGTTTACATGGTATTCTGCCTAATGAGCGCAGACTCATCATGTAAAGGATGCTCGTATCTCAGTTTACATGTTATTCTGCCTAATGAGCGCAGACTCATCATGTAAAGGATGCTCGTACCTCAGTTTACATGTTATTCTGCCTAATGAGCGCAGACTCATCATGTAAAGGATGCTCGTACCTCAGTTTACATGGTATTCTGCCTAATGAGCGCAGACTCATCATGTAAAGGATGCTCGTACCTCAGTTTACATGTTATTCTGCCTAATGAGCGCAGACTCATCATGTAAAGGATGCTCGTACCTCAGTTTACATGGTATTCTGCCTAATGAGCGCAGACTCATCATGTAAAGGATGCTCGTACCTCAGTTTACATGTTATTCTGCCTAATGAGCGCAGACTCATCATGTAAAGGATGCTCGTACCTCAGTTTACATGTTATTCTGCCTAATGAGCGCAGACTCATCATGTAAAGGATGCTCGTACCTCAGTTTACATGTTATTCTGCCTAATGAGCGCAGAATCATCAGTACGACACCCTGGGTTGATACAGATAGTCTGTATATAGGATAGTAGGAAATATGATATATTTGTCAGGTCTTATCAGCTCTCAAAACATGTATAGAGCCCTTTTTACTTTATATCAACTTACAGGTATTACATCAAGGCATACATTACAAAAGACAATGCTCTTTTATCACAAGGGATTTTTAAAACAAATATTAGTTTAAACAGAAAATGTGCGCCGCAACCTAACACAATACTCACGACCCTTCAAACGTATATCATATCTAATGCATGATCGTATATCTTTAGCTAATGAAGCTGTTAACACGGACACAGAATTGTAATGCTGTTGAAATGAATAGCATATCATTTCATCTTTAAAAATCATGTTTCGGAATCAAAATAGCATTTGGTGTGAATTATATATCTATGGTATAAGTGTCTAGAAATAATATATACGTATTCCAGAGTACAAAGATCCAGCGCACCATTGTAATAACATTGCTTTTATAAAGAGCAACGGTAGAAGTGAAACGGATAGGTACATATGCACTAGAGATTTGTTTAAATGGAAACCTGACTCCATTGTTCTGGAGATATGTCTGTAGTTCAAGGACATGGTATTATTACTTATTTGGTCTCCTAAATTGCTCTCCCATAGAAATACAATATATATATATATATATATATATATATATATATATATATATATATATATATATATATATATATATATCACAAGAAATGTTTAAACTCTATGGTCACATATATCAAAATAAAAAAGATGAAGTTGAAATAAGCTTGGCTAACGTTTTCAATAGGTACATCATGTACCCACTTCTTCAAATCAGCTGTTTCAGAAATATAGCAAATACACTTGGTGTCGTTAAAAACATTGATGGCTCAACTATTGGAATGCTGGATATAATGGATTAGTGAATTGTTTTATTGAAATAGCATACACTTCAGTTTGAATGAATGTAGGTAAACTGAAGCATATATATATATATATATATATATATATATATATATATATATATATATATATTCACAACACTAAAGTATTTTGTTCTTAAACGTTTATTCTGGAGCACAATGATTGTTCATGGAAGCATAGGTTATAAATATCCAAGTGTTCAGAAATATATTTGGTCTGTTATCAATTCCTCAAGTAAAAATACATCCTAGAATTGTTCATAGAACGTCTGAAAGCACTGTCCCTGGAAGCGAATCAGACATTATTTGACCTTATCAGTGCTGTGTGTATCCCACACAATCGAGTTGGTAGGGACAAAGGATGTACTAAAATAACACCACGATCAGAATTTGAAGGACTGACATGTTTCACATAGTCGTTAATGTTCATGCATGTGATGTATTATTTTTATTGAGTATAAAGTAAATATTTATATGGAGTATAAAGTAAATGTGTATCTGTGTGAATGTAAGATGTACTCTTATAATGGAACTGCCATGTGAAAGGAATGACATGCTCAGAAATGTCTGTTATGAATTATTATCTGGGAAAGATTAATACAAGGTTAATTTAAACGTAAGATATACTTTAATCGGGACCTTCTTGTGATTTCCAACCTCTGTATCCAAATCCTTACAACATATATTTACTTGTAAGTAATATCACTATTTTACCATCGTTTGTACACGGACCATAACAGAATCAATGCAGGTGAAGATGTTGTACATCAAGGTACATTAAAAACTCAGCCTGTTTGTTCCTGCACTATTTACATTGCACTGTTACTAATTATATCAAGGATGGTAATTAGCTTACTTTTTTAACGAGCTTTTGTCGGAGTCAGGTTGTTAAGTTTTGAAAACAGGACCAACTGATTTAGCGTTGTGGTGTAACTCATGGTGCAACAATTACCCAAAATAGCCCTTACGACCTTAGGTTATATATAATTAGTTATACTTATCAGTGTTTTTAAAGAGCTGATACGACAGTTCTCCTACTGATAACTATATTAAACAATACATTATCTGAATATATGTACTTTCATGTTGTGTCTCAAACAATTTAATACATTCCTAGTCCAAATCATGATACCGTAGATCATAATATTTAATGATATATCTGCAGTCTGGTGTGAGGAATTATTTTAAAAGTGTTGTTGCCCATTAAGTCATGCAGAGGAAGTTCTTACCTTGATTCATATGCCACTTTGTCTAACGAGAACTGATATTCAAGTCTAAAACTCAGCGGATATATGTTGTCTGCAGGAAACGATTGTGTTAAAGCAAAACTTAATAAGTATGTATATCGTGGATACAAACATGATAATAATAGTTCATTAATGTAGTGCTCTTTCCATGCATAAGCATGCTCAAAGCCTGAAGGAATAGTACTTTCTGTGCCGCTACTAAGTGCTCCACGCGACCATATAGGTCCGCACTTCCCTGTGTTCAGGCATTTAGTTAAACAGCTTGGTGGACTGAGTGCAATATGGATGAACTACCAGGCCCAGGGACACATGAGACCCAAGCCACACATATATATGAATATGTAATATTGAGTGTGCTACCACTTTAATTTGCTGATAATATTGTCTTAACTAAAACTAAACTAGCCACCTAACTAAAAATACAGAAAATTAACTTAATCTTTATCTATATTTTTAAAGAGTGGACTAAGATAAAACGAAATCAAAACTTTTATCGTTATAATGGCTCCACAATAATTTTTGCCCCTGTTTAAAGCAATGTACCCTTTTTTATAATTTTATTTATAAGAAATCGAAAAAGCAATAGTAAGAGAACTCAGTATGTTTTAGGTACATGTATTAACATGTATTATATGTGCATGCGAACAAACATGACATACTAGAAATAATGTTCATATCAAAGACTATGTAGTTTTTGTTTGTAGTTTTTAAGATACATACACTTTCGATGGATATGCTTCAATTACCATGATGCCATGCCTTCATGGTGTACAAAAGTGAATGAAACTTCTCGAAACTACCATGTTGACAGGAAGATAGGAAATCGCCCACAAAGCATGAAAAAAGAAGTTTCATGTGAAGGTAGACAGTCTATTTTTGCTGGAATTTTTGCCCTCATGTTAAATGTGAGATAGAATTTCCCCCATGTTGTTTTCTATATCAATAATTATGCTAATTAACACTTTGAAGCAATGCTTTGAATTTGGCAATAATCTTTTGCAGTTGTCAAGAAATTCATAAGGAAGAATATCATTGGAAAATTTATTCATATGAGACAATTGTATTTATAAAAATAATGAAATGTTTCGAACTAGTATTCTCGTATTCTAAAGTAAATAAACAAGAGCTCCACTGAGTGTATTGCTAATGGTAAAGATCATTGACAGAAATGAAACAGAGATGTGAGAATACTTTAGAGTTTTATTTGGATGGAAACCTGACTCTCGAGTTCAGAAGATATTTCTGTAACTATAAGTAAAGGCATTTTCACCTGTCTCATAAATTATTCTTAAACAGCAACAGAACAGAAGTATACGTCAGTCGAATGTTTTATCAAGTGATAGGTGGACACTTCAGATGCTGAACAATACGTTTTCAGTCTATACAATTTTTTTCTTTTAATAACTTTAATTTTGCCCCACCAATTTGTCCACAGCTGTGAAAAGCTCATTTCACAAAACAACCGTTCACCATCAATTCAGTAAACAAACAATAAAATATTTATTAAACTGAACATTTAAAAAAACAACAATGGTTAACAACTGACTGAAAATTTAACCATGTCTGATGAAAGATGATCAATTGAAAACAGAAACAGTACACTTTGGTTAAAACCTTGCTGGTGAAAGGGAGGCCAAAGCACATATAACTTTATTTATTGGTTTATTTTGAATCTACAAAAACATAAATATGAAAACAAGTCTAACAGACTCATGACAGTTAGAACATAACAACAAAATTAAGAAACACATTTGAAAAATAACTGGTTGCGGCTGCTATAAAATATTGAAAAAAACTGCAAAAACTAATTTGTAGTAATTAAATTCATACACAATGCAAATTTACAATATAATTTTAATACAATAATAATAACATGCTTTCTATTGCTTAATTATATTTTGAAAACTTAAAACCGATAGGCAATACAGATTAGTAATAAGTTTTGTCTCCTATCAATGCCGTCAAAACATTAGTCTCAGTCTAAAGAACGCTCTATAGAACGTCTGGCGGCAATGCCCTTGGAAGTGAATCAGATATCACTTGACCTTATCAGTGTTCTCTGTATCTTCTACAAGCGAATCAGTGTGTGGGTAAAGGATGAACTTGAATAACATAAAACCAATAATTTCCAGACTAATATGATTTACAATTGTCGTAAATAAATAAAGTAAATACGTTTTTGCGAAGTTTCTTTTGATTCAATATGTATTTTAACTGGTTACTCTTTCCTTTTAAAACGAAGGTTACATGGAGTATTCATGCACAGATAAAATCTTATGGTTCTCTAATAAAATATCACACATCGTTTTCCTGTTGATTACTACCAGTGTGAATTATTGTCATTTCACATATTCACAATATGTCAGAAGGAAATAAATATATTGTAATCTTCCATACTTTGAACCCATTTTTTTTTTAATGATGAACAGGTTAAAAGCTTAAACAATGAAAATTTCGATTCCTGAATGAATGAATTTATTGTTAATGAAATACTTTAGAGAGGATAATTCATAAACATCTGGAATACTTACATTGTTATGATTTTTTTTATTTGAACAAGGAACAACACACTCTAATGTAATAAACTGTCTTCAGTAGATATTACATTCTTGGCAGTTTCAGAGGACATCGCAACATCACAACATCATAACATGTTAGAAAAAACTCAAGCACATAGATAAAGAGATTGCCAGCATATGCAAAACAAAACCATCAATCATGGAAAGTAAGATAACTAGTTTTTTTCGATGTTGATCTTCCACTTGGTTTGAATTTCTTTGATAAATATATGTATTGAGTGCTTAGAGGTTTTTGATCCTAAAGAGTTTCCAATTTTCACTTTTCAATTTTAAGCTTCAATAAGGTATACAACATCTATCTTACTGTCAAAACAAATGTTTTCGCCAACTGCTTGTAACTATTATGAAGAAAAGCAAAGACATATTTATGACCTGTGTAGGTTTTATAGCTGTATTGAAAGTTTTCTTACCAAGACGAATGGTTTCTCTTGCACTCCTGTGTGCAGTGATTGTAAACCTTGTAATTTTGTGGCAGCTCTAATTAAGTAGGATGTTTGTGCCTTACTTAACATGTTATCCTGTCAAATAAGCACTGACTCTTCAGCTTAACAAGATAGGCTAACACACACAGTCTGGAAGAAATAATGGTGCAAAACCCAGCGTTGAGAGAACAGGTGGATATCTGGGATACTTGTTATTTATTATCATCTAGGGAAATATACAACCATTCTCCCACACTTGTTTTCATAACCCAGATGATGATGTGTCAGCTTATAGTGTTTTCTAAGTGTGTAGTTATGGTTATGTCTTAACAATGTCACTATATTCAAGTATGTATTATATGATTAATTTGTCTTTTCTTATATTTCACAAAGTACAGACATATGAAACACTGAAAATAAATAAACTGAACTTAGATACATAAAACAGATTATTGTCGAGTACAGATTTGGGCAATGTTCAAGCACATTTGATGTAGTGTAAGGATATTGCACTCATGCACACTAAACTAAATCACTAAATCTGTACTTATGACTGCCAGTCAAGAACCACTTCTTTTGGTTTCAGCAAGTTGATGCTACATGTAATTGCCTTATGCTTTTTGTGTGACTGATTAACTGGCAGACATGTTACATGCAATTAAATGTAGAGATCACATACTCTGACAAAATAAAATTTTCAGACTTTCAGTTTATAGAGTGTAAATGGCCACAATGCACAAGGCCATTTACAATGATGAACGATGATCATTTATATTTTTGACTAATATAATGTGCCAGATGGTACTGCTTCGAATAGTTTCTTTAGCAGATATAAAAGTATCAAGTTACCTTAAGAAATAATGATACTTTCCGGTTTAATTACTTTCCTTACTTTTGGGACAGTAATTTTTAAATAAATGACAATTTCATATCCATGATCACTGGTGCAATACTTTCTCTTTCCCGCTAATGTCTGTAAAGTTGCCGAAGTGGCGTCACTCACTTTTCTTCCTCTCTTATATTATTTATTTTTTACTTCATGCATACAAGCATTTGCATTATATGAAACTGTTAGAATAAAAGATGCTACTTGTAGATCATTACATATCATTTGTATTTCTACATATCTTACTTATGGTTATTAACCATCACTGTATTACACTTCATGTACATTAAACCCTTTTATTCTGTTGGCCAATACATTTGTACCATTCACTTTGAAAATATCAACTGACATCCTTTATAGTATTTACCTTACATAACTTATTGCTAGAGTGATTATTATTATTATTATTTTGTGAAAACATTATTCTGAATAATCCATGATTCATTACTGTCTGTAGACAGTTGAATATATAATCAAGAAAACACACTTGTGTACAATAAGAAATTATGAAGACTTGTTGGTATCTTGGTATTTTAACGTTTAAATTTATACATATCATGAAGTTTAACTGTTACCATGACTAAGTATTGGTTGATGTTGATTTAATTTAGAAAGAAAGATAAGCATGATTCAACATATGACCTTAAATCATTCAAGATGTAATCATGTAATGCAACCGAAAAAACAAGAAACAACTGTTAAAGTACAAAAGTACATTGAGAACAATTGGGTAAACGTTTCTAATTGTGAAACGATTCATGAAAATGGTTTCAAATCATTACACATTGGGATACGACTATTTCTGATAATATGAACGTTTGTATATTATCATATTGTGCTTCAAAGAAAATAAATTGTAGCACTGTTGAGAAAACAGGCTTAATCGCAATGATCTATAGCAGAATGAAACCGAGATGTGAGAATGCCCCGGAGATAGAAACTCGACTCCAGAGCTCTAGAGATATTTCTGTAGTTCTAGGGCACATTCTTCTCACCTGTCACATAAAATTGCTCTCACAGCAACAGAACAGAGGCATATTCAGGAGGAATTGCCTTGTTAAGTGATTGGTGGAAAATCAGATGTTGTTCAAGGACAGGTGTTACCTCTTACTGTTATTTTCAATTTACTGTTGTTTGAGCATTTTGACAATAGTCTGTTTAGCTGAGCGGGAGGTCCTCAGTTAGCACACAGATTTGATTTAGTAAAATTGTTATTTCACAATTTACTAAACTATTCCTGTCTAATCTAACAAATGCAAACTGATTAAAAAAAATATTTATGAATAACATTTGACAAAAGTGTTTTGATCTTGAAAACAAGTTTTTAATTTGTTTAAGTGATTAAGTGGTGTTTTTTAAACATTAAATAGACATTGCTCACATCAGTATTAATAATTTTTCTTCAGATGTAAACCGACTAAACGTTAATTTATATAATTTTATAAAAGCCTTTGAATCATATTCATACCAATGTAATGTTTTTTTAAATAAAGATGACGGTCTTGTTTCACTGGTTATAAACATGTAAATAGACTTCAACAAACGACAAAACATTATTTACGATCTTGAGTAGTTTAAAGCTTTGTCAATTGTGTCAACATATTTCTCTTGTACTCTGGCATGTACCACACTGTGATTATGTCGCAGCTAGAAAAATGTTTGCATGATGCTTATAACTTATAAAAATATCATATTGTCTAATGAACACTTACTGATAAGTCTAACAACTTGATGGACATCATTTCCAGTGTCATAATCGATGTTGGAATTTACGAAAATACTAAAACACTCCTAAAACTGAAAATGATATTCGGAAGGAAACTAGATAATGCAAACTGACAACATTCGTCAGATTTATAGCAGTTTTCAAAAAATGATGAACACCCTGTACTATGGTGTTGCATCATAACACTATGTCTTATTGCAGCTATAACCGTATCTCGGATTTTCATGTCCACTAATCACCCTCCTGCAAGTGTTGTCCATTTTCATAACTGTTTTTGACATTGTGGAAAACATTCCTCTTGGCAATGTAGAATGTCTTTCCTTCACTTTACACAGGGATAGTTAAGTAAACTAAACAAAGCTCAACTGCATTGTTTTCTACCGTGATAAATGGTTTCCTTGCTCTCTGGTGGTTATTAGTATAATATCTGTGTTGTGTTGCAGCTGTAATTTCAAGGAGAATTCTCGTCTTGTATATACTTAACATTGTAGCGTGTCTATCGAGCGCTGACTACTTGGTGTCTTCCCATTTTGATTACTCCACATTATCAGTGGAACTATCTACCCATATTGTATGCCACATACAAACCGCGTAAAAGCAATTAATTGTCAATTCAGTTCAACTGAGAGTATAATATTGAGCACCAGATTCCTGAATCACTCAGCTTCTAATGATTGGACCGTGGGTAGTCCCTGGGGTGTCAAATGGGTGTTTTTCAAAGAGTAGACAACTGGCACTAATTGGCTATACCATATACAGTGATGAAGTATATATATATATGTTCATGAATAGTCAAACTTGTGTAGTGATATTTGAGTAGTCATACTGGGAGTGAACCAACGTTTTTACTCTGACATTTTAGTATAATTGTCTGCAGTAAAACAATATCATTGGGCAAACACAAAGGTGTAAATATGTTATGTATATTATTGCCAACTTGAATACATCACTCTGCTGTTTTAATTGCTTTCGAGTGTAATGTATATTATAAAGTATTGTTTTGTTTACTGACTAACATCACTCGGTAAAGTGCTTTTTCTGCAACCTGAGGCGCCATGTCATTATACCAAGCTTTCCGTGGTTCTGATTAACTGGGAGATAATGAACATGTTATCACGTGCAATGGTTACACATTCTGACAGGTACTTGAGATGGATGAAGAAAAGAAATCGTGGCCTGGTCTTATATGCATGGCTATGCCTGCCGAAAAATGCAAATCTTGTATACAATTTACACACCTGATAACAACGTTGGTGATTGTTGTTTTAGATAATGAACAACCAATGGAACCATTGTTTTTTGTACATTATATATCGCGTGATGTAAGTGAGTTTTAAAATAGTATGTTGATTTGATTCCACATTAAACAATCTCGCAGTTACAAGTTAAAATTATTTGCTCGTAATACTGCACGTTTCAGACTTTGCATTTTTGCATTTGGGTAAATCCGTTTTGATAATATGTTGTGTTTGCACTTTATGTTACACTTATTTTGATTATAAAATAAATCAAAGGTAGTCAACTACTTTCTTGCTATGAATGCAACGTTTTGGTGTAGATACTTAGTTGTTCTTTGATGTTCACATTGGGACCTTTATTGCACAAGTGGTGGTGATGATATGTTTTCCTGGATAACCAATATGATTGCAAATAGCTTTCGCAGACGATTGCAAGTGATGAAGCAGACAAAAGTAAATTGCCCGATATCGCATACAATATATTTCTAAAGACCATTTTTAACAGTTGATAGTCTCTTTTGAGTGTTCAATCGTTGTTCATTTGAAGAGGAGTTCTTCCCCATGGATATAATGTTTGTGTGGCAAAACTAAATTTTGACATCAAATTAGCAGTGTTATACAAATTGAAATAAACTCATTAACCCTTGAGCATACGTTTTGAAGTATATTGTAAAAATATTATGGTGTGGGTTAGATACAATGTACTCTTTACATTCCTTTTCATATTTGGTTGCCATATCTCATCCCCACAATTTTATTCACAGGACATATCTTTTGATTGAGACCTGTGAGTATATATTAAAACACTCTGAAATTCATTCATTACATATGGGTCGATAGAGTTTCATGAATTTACATTCAACATACTATTTAATTCATGAGCTTTCAGACAAACACTTTCTTGACGGATAGAACTGAATTGCTATTGACTTTCAAACTGCCTCTTATAGTTATAGTTATAAATAGTTATCTCATGGTGATAGAACGAATGCATTTTTCAGAAGTATAGTTTGTCAAGGGGTTACTCGAAACACCAGCCGTTGTGAAAATACAGGACCTCAATCAATTATTGAAACATACATATCAAACAGATATATTATTTCAAATCAAATAACATTGTTACTAGAAACACCAGCCGTTGTGAAAACACAAGACCTCAATTAATTGTTGTAAACTAAATATAAAACAGACATATTTTTTCAAATCAAATAACATTGTTTTTTAAATTCTCAGTTTTCATTTTTGAAGTTTTAGAAATTTTGAACCATTTAAAAAAACCAACTTATTTGACATTCAGTTTTGTATGATTTATCAGTTGACCTTTGAAGTCTTAGTATTTGTTCATTTCCTCAGTCATTTACTATTCAGTTCTTTTTCTTGTATTTTTTAATTTGAAATTCTGGGTTTAATTATACCAGTATCCGAGAGGAAAACTATTATCTTCTTTACTCTATTGGCACGTTGTTATTAACTTCTAAACCTGTTGGTAAATTTCATGACTTGATTCGATCAATTCAGACTTGAAGTATTGTATTATTGAAGTTGTCAGCTTCAATGACGGCTATTTGATGCAATCTGGAAACATTTAGGTTTATGTCAAGAAAACCAATGATGGATGACATTGAAAACTATTTCTGTCACTTTCGGTTCTTACAGGAATGTACATAGTGAACCTATTTTAGGAATGTACATAGGGAACCTATATTAGGAATAAATAAATGTTCCATCCTTTTATAAACACTATCTCAGATCAAAGTGACAATTTGTGTTAAACCAGTTTCCTTGATTAAATCAAATTGATTCTGAGTAGATGTCACATTAGGGCCAGACCTACTGTAAATGAACCTAATGTTTATCTTCCATCCATGTGGGCTAGGTGTACTTTTATATCCTCAAAAACATTATATTTGGTATGCAGAGGAAATACAATTGGAACCCTAACATATTGCAAGGAGATCTTTTTCCACGTAATATGAAAATACTATTTTCGCATTGTCAAATTAAACTATCACATACCAAAATTCCAAACCTTGATGCCCATGTCTCATGATCAATAGTCGTTTTTGTGAACGCAATAGCAAAGACAAGGATGAGTCTCTGATCTTCTACATTATCAAGAGCGGTTCCAGGTTTTGGAGGGAATAAACCTCGTCTGTCACAACTGAGAAAACCCATCAAAATAAGCATTTTTAGATTTTAACTTGAGAATATTATTTTTTATATCTGTGTACGAAATACGTCAAAATCGCTGCCTAGACTATCTAAGCAAAACCAGATCTAAAAATTAGAAGAATACAATCTTTAGATACTGTCAATTGAAAAATTAAGTATGATTCTTGTCTTTAAGATATACAAAAAGGATAGCTTTTAATGATATACTGTTTAAACAAATATGCAAATGCAAATTTACTTCTTATTTCAGATCTTGAATAATGTTTAAATTTGTTGATGTCTTTATCGTGAATTAATATGCAAATGCAAATTAACTCCTTATTTCAGATCTTGAATAATTTTGAAATTTGTTGATGCCTTTACATATAAAAGAACACTGATATAAAGGTGAATATGAGAATCAGTACTGGAAGGTGAAGCCTTTTTCAATTATTTAACCTGTCTTTGTCGATGTGTCACATTTGTCAATTCCATTCTTTTACATCCTCTTTCATGCGGTCATGATATCTTATTTTATAAATGTCTTTACATATCATTACTTCTTTCAAAGCGATAAGTGAAATAATTTATGCTATGCTCAAAGGGGTAAGTGAAATAATTCTGCGCTTATGTTATGCTTCGCAATGACATTTATTCATTTCTAATGTTCATTTGTTTCACCAACACCTGAAATGTTCTTTCAAGGAAAATAAATATACCACTAGATTTATATAAACCAATGATTACTGTGACAAAGATTCCATTACGATGATAAATGCAATAAACGAATTCATAGTTATTCTTGTTGTTTGAAGATCTTGAAATATGTTGAATAACAGATTTATGTTTATTGGTTAAAACATAAAAATCATGTAAACCTTTCAACTATTTTGAATAATACTGTCTTTAATCTTCCATGGAATCTAATTTATTTGTTATAACCAATAAATTGGAACTCTAGCATCATCCAGTTGTCGTTGGTGGAAGTCCGACATTATTTGATCTTAATATAGCGGTCTTGGCCATGAACACAAAGAAATAAAACCATAATCACTTTTGAGAAAATATCAGACGTATTTGCAGACATCCTAATATATAAGTAAAGACATAAGTCACTGGCAGTTGTGTTTTCCTAGACAGCTTAAAGGTGCTCAGAAGAGATACGTGTGACAAGAAACAGTGTTTATTTACTATAAAGGGCTAAATATTCCTGTCTGTTACATTTCCAGTATCAAAATTACTCTCATATGAAGTTTATCAAATAAGCTTGGTTTTCATTATTGACAAACTTTGACAAACATGTCAATATCTAAGCCTTTCTTTATAGTTGCATCATACAGATGTTAATGCCTGTCAGGTCAAAGATTTTAAATATCATCATTTTGTCAATACTGTATTTAGAGTAAAGAACAAAATCCATATGATTGCTTATGTAAAACAGCGTTTCTACCATGACTTGTTTTGACAAATCCTTGTTTCTGACTGGTTAATTTTATTATCGGATGAAGATTTGAACACGATTTTTGTGACATGCGATCTACATGATCACACAACATTTAAAGGCCATCGAAACAAACCTGCGTAAAACAGTGAGGCTACCTTCACTTTACGGTTTCCATATGTTTTTCATTATACACAATTTTAAAATTTTAAAACAAATGACACAACATTAGAAAATATTAATAAAAAGCAAGATCCCGTACAACCACACATGTTACATTTTTTGACAAGCAATAACAGCCAAGATTCTATAGAGCTTTACTTAAAACAAAATCAATAAAAAATCAGCACTGTGCTAAATGGAATGCTTTACTTGGACATGAAATTGATACAAACTTATGGCAACAATACAATCATATCCCGTTTCGCTGCTCAAGAGACACACAACTTCAGTGGTTTCAATACAAACTCTTACACCATTTTCTATCAACAAACAATAGACTTTTTAAGATGCAATACATTTACCATGATTTATGCAGTTACTGTTCTGGCTCTTTAGAGACTACTACCCATCTGTTTTATGACTGTAGCAAGGTAACTCCTATCTGGCAAAAACTTGAACACTGGCTTAACAGTAAACTTGATTCAAATTTGAACTTTACAAAAGAGCAAATTCTAATCGGATTCGGCCGTAAAAATAATGATCCAATCAATGTGATTGTTAATCTTTAACCGTAGAACAACAAAGCAAATTCCAACCTTTAAGTTTTTGCACCAGAAAAATTATGCATTAACCAAATATTCTGCAACAATAAGTTTGAAAATAGATCACTTTTTCAAATTCTGGTCGACCTGCCATGTCCTGTTTTCTGACTGACTATTGATTGTAGTACAATATACTCTATTTGATGTTTTTCATTATTGCCGACACTGTGATGTAACAGCACTGGAGTCAATGTACTATGTAAAAATGGAAAAATAAAAAATTATAAAATTTTTTTTATACACAATTTAATCTGTTTTGTGTTTTGGATATAATTCTGATTTGGACCAATGTTTTTAACAGTGAATAGATGATCACTACACGAGTCGTGGTTCCATCTCAAACGTACAAGATAGACTATGTACCATACGGAAACTCTCGTTGCTGGTCTACTTGTCTGTATTACACTCTGCAACAGATTCAAATTACCTGATCACATCCTTTTTATGTTTCTGTCAAACCAACCACACTGATTTAGAGTAGCACACTGACTGTACAATCATGATAAGCCGAGAGCGATTACGATTGACTACAATGATCTCATAAGCTCAAGCAGTTATGATATCACAGTAAATTGTCATGTAAATTCAGTAAGTAGTGGAAATGAATGAGGCGGTAATATGTGCAAATGTGCTTAGATCGAAAATAATAACTAGGTTATTTTCAATCATATGGGTAATAATGAACTGTACTGCAGTGGGTGTTTCGTGGTGTAAAATACTCATTAGTAACATACATATAACAGTGTTTTGTTTACTGGTTACCACTCAGCTGGTAAATGCCTTGTCACCTGCAATGTGAGACGCCACATCATCACACAACGCTTTCTGTGATACTGATTAGCTGGAGGATAATGAGCATGTTATCCTGTGCAGTAGTTTCACACTCTGTCATGCACTTCAGAAACTACTAACTGATGTAGAGGGAAGTCATGACACGTGTGGAATGCATGTCTTACTTACCAGTTTCACACTTGATGACAGTGCTGATGGATGTCTCATTTTTAAATCACATTGTTGAGGTACTTTAAGTTGTTTGTAATATATTTTGATAATACATATTTGTTGATTTAAGAAACTAAGGTATTTTCACTGCCAGTATTTACTGAGGTTAGGAACAAATTTGAATGTCTGAATGGATAACATTATCTGCATTTTGGTGTGTGTAGATTCATCGCAACAATACGAGTAGTTTTTTTTTATTATTATATTATACATGTAACTTTCTGCCGGTAATAATGACGACAAATCATCACAGAAACAACTGCTAATGCCTTTTTACCAAAATGTAAAACACAAACAACAATCAACATTCATCAGACGTTCTTGAACGGTTTTATGGCAATAATTGTCGTCAGAGTTGTGCAAATTATTATGTCAAAATGCTTTGGAAAATCTGTAACGACACCTTAATCATAACATGCACATGCATGTCTGTTAATCGTTTAAAAAGATTGCAGCTAACGATCAACATACCAAACACAATGTTTGTACTTTTATGATCGAAAATACTGTACGAACTACCGTGTAAGAGATATAACAATATCTAATAATGCTTATATGTCAGGACCGAAAGTATATAATCTCGTAATGTCTTGACATCGGTAAAAACAAAGAAAACAATGTTAGGACACTATGTCATATATTTACTTATTACTCACGTGGTACTTGGTAAAGGGTTTCAAAACAATATGTTATGACGCATATCGATATTGCAACGGAACCCTATTCTCAGTCTCTCGATGAAAACAATGTCGGAAGGGTAAACACAGTGACATCTTACTCACAAGACAAAAATAGCCGAAAGGAAAGACATTTCGACGGTGATGTTCATCTAAAACTAACATTTAATGAAGTTATAACGTTTTCGTTTTGGTTACACATTTTAACGACCAGAAACATGCGAATGGCGGCCGCCATGACATGGCGTTATTCAAAGGACGGACAAGTCTCATCGAACAGGGAGAATTTTGAGTCCACTGCCTTCAGAATGACTAATCGAACATAATGAATTATAGAATGGTTAGATTTTCGCCAATGCTCGAGGCAGAGCAGTCGGGAGATAAACTTGATATGAAAGGTGAAGCTCGTTAGATATTCTATAATTAGAAACAAGGATGACATAAATATAATTATTTACCCGATTTTAAACATATAGGAAGAATAATTCTGATTGAAATAAATAATTAAACCTTATGCTCCGGAGGTTTCGGATGTTACAGTTCAAATAACATTTACATTTGATATCATGACCCACTTGATTGAGATTCTTTGTACATTAATGAAAGTAGTGTGGCAACGTGATATTTATATGAATGGCTACTTGATAACTTTCTTGTTACATTTGTTTTCATATATTCCATAATATATTTTTTTTTCAAATACACGCGTGATATTACATTTTATCTGTGAAATGAAGTCTATGTTCAAATATATTAAGATTGCATATTTGGATAGTTTGGATATTCTTCAATCTATTCATTCAAGAAACTTTTGCAAAATGAGTAACAAAAGTAACTTAAAATTACAGATTTATTTCATCAATCATCAAACAGTTACAGAACCAAACAAAAGTCCCGCAAATAACTCTGTCCAACACGTACAATAATTTCTACTATTGCAGATAGTGTGTCCCCAAATATAAACAATGTTAGATCAATTTATGGATGTGTTGAGTATTTACTGGCAACTAGGTCAATAAAAAATGTGCCAATACAGGAAAACAAGACCAATAAAAGACAAACCGAACCAATACTAGTCTGAGCATGCGCAGTTACACATTACATGAAGGGGCAAAGCTTTTGACCAGTGATATATCTTGTTTATACCCATGAGGAAAGGCATCGAATTCTTAATTTTTTAGCAAATGGAATAAACAGAGTCAGTGGCTATCCATTTCGTTTCGGGCCAAAACAACAGAACTGTGATCTCTAACTTAGCCAATATTGAAAAACTATATTCATAGGATTATGTTATATAAAATTATGTGACCATAGATAATCAATGAATTCAACGTCATTTAAAGCAATCAATTATTGATATTAAATACATAAATAATAATTTGATGTTATGTCAATTTTTATTTCTGTATTCCTCTCACTTTCTTTTACCTAATGTATATATATATTATGGGCTGATACTGTTGAAGTCTATTTTACTTGGGTAGCATATAATAAGATAGATTAATATATTTCATAATATTTGCTTTCTTGCCAAAATAAACAAAAACAACATCAGGAAAATCATCCAAAAACATTTATTAACACAGACACGTAATCGAGGAGAGACGCGTACGGTGACCTGGAAATGGGTTCTGGTAGAAACTTGACTCCAGAGTTCCAGAGAGAAGTCTCTAGTTTCAGTGCAAGGTCTTCTCACTTGTCTCATAAATTGTTCTCACATAGTAATTGAACAGAGGCACACTTTGGAAGAATTGCCTTGTTGAGTGATTGGTAGAACATCATCAGCTGTTTAAGCTTTCAGTCCATCTGATTCACCAGGGAATGCAGTAGTTACCGACGGATGCCGATATGTTCAATTTAGATGACCACTCATGCACGTGCATCATGTCGTTATGTCAGTAAATGTTTTTCATCAGAGTATTGTCAGCGCATCTATATAGCAAATCATTCTAAAAATCTACTAATATGCAATTAAAGAATTATCGTGATCATTAACTTACAGTATAATGTGATATGGAAACCACATGACATTAATTTTATGTTATGTTATAGGCTTTACATTTCCTTTAAATATTTGAAATAGGAACATTTTATTAATTTATTGTTTTGTGACGCAATAAGTGACTGTACAACGGGAGTCACATTTTTCAAGTATGGTTTAACCGTGCAACATATCACTTATTAGGTGCCACGTTCATTGCAGCTGAAGCTCATTGACTATATTAACTAAACTGTGAAGAGGACAAAACTTGCAGAGCTTTATTGATACTGATGTTTAAACTCTTCTTGAAAGTGTCATGTAAAATACGTACAAGAATGCCAATGATTATTCATTGTTTATTAGCGTGATGTTTGTTTCAAAACGTAACTGAAACACAGTGTTTTTACTTATTGATATCTTTGTGTAACACAAACTGTGAAATCTCATCAGTATATCGTTAAGGAAATGGTTCTGATGGAATTCGTACTTACTTGTTTATGCCAATTCTTGAAATTATGAAAGAAATAAAGTGAATTCAACAAGTTATAAATAGAAATCAGAAATCTAAGTTTTTCTAAGTTTATTTTTTTAGTCCTTGTCAGAACACAAAAGTATATAATTGATTAATTCAGAGGTTTCATTTACCATCATTTATGACAATAAATCTTTCGAACAAACACGTTTTTTTTTAGTTTTCTGCTTTGAATTTTAACTCCAGTTCACTTTTACAATTCTTATTTCATAGAAAATTTGCAGTTTACTTTTACAAATCTTATTTCATAGTTTGAAAAGATGACATTTGCAGTTTACAAGTTTTTGGTCATTTTAGTAGTGAAGATGTGAAGTGATGACTGATTTACTTTAGTGAAGTTTATTATTACATGTGCATAATTCTATTATTTAAGTACACATATACTTTCTACTTTGATTAAATATTGTCACGTTGTTACTTCTTTTCCAGGTGTTAAGTGTAGTTTCTCATTTTATATTCCTTTAGTCATTAACTTTTCAGTTAATCCTTTATTGCATGAAATAATACGACTGACAAGGATCAAAGATGTTCATAGATACAATTTTGACAAATATATAGTCACGTTGTAACTCATTTCCACTTTGAATAATTCTGAATATGTTTGTAAAGCCCTGAATTTCCTCATTAAATTTTGACAAACTATGAAAGTGATTTTAGCAATTTAAATCTTGAAGAAATTTAGAATATGTCACGATAGCATATGATCCTACATATCTATTTATGTCAAGTTTAGTGTTTTTTGGAATTCTTTTGGCGCTTTTAACAGCTTTTGAATGTTTCCATTTGTTCAAAGACACTCTTAGATTGGTTATTTCATGTATTCTGTTGACAAGTGACAATTTGTAAAAACTCCCATTTCCCTGTTCAAGGTAAATTGAAGTCTACACATGAATGACCGAATAGTCCTGTTTATAAAAATAGAGGGGGCGTGATAGCGCCTGCAGTAACGTTGGGGTGCAGTGCTACATTGAATTTAAGAGCAGTACCACCCATGGTTCGCTAATTCCAGCCGATGCTTGCAGTTTTCACCGCAATGCATAGCCACAATTTCGTTGTGGGTTTTCTCCCTGCAATAATACTAACAGTTGAGATAAAAGTGAAATATACCTCAACTCACCTATAACAATTGAGTAACATTAAATAGAGTAAAAAACTTAACCCTGGACTCCTATTACATTGAGCAAGGTACAGTGATATTTCCTAAGTAACATTACATTCGATAAGTGGAGAAAAAGATTTAGAATCACAATTGTCATCATTTTGTTGATTCATATTGAAGATGTACTCATTGAAAATAAATTTTTTAAAGCTCATTGTAACACATCCAATCTCAGTACTGGTGTCTTATCGATCTTCTTCTTTTGGAATAAAATAACATGGACGGTGCCCGAGCTGATATATGGACAGTGAGTGATTCCGTTTGGTGCCCTACTCTGGTCTGGTTCGAATCCCGCATCCCGAATTTGACGTTTTAATAAGTGCACTGTACTTTTATCAACTTTTGTAATCTACACTATTGGTAAAAATTACCCTGACTTTATCTTGACTAAATATTAATCAAAAACAAGAGAGGGATATAAAAATAGTGAAAATTCCAGTATAATTCAAGATCAAGCAAATATAAAAAAGGAAGAAATATAAATTGGCTTTGGTTCATATCATAAATATGCAAATAATTCAATTAAGCAATATTGTTTTGGACATTAAACCAAACAGGAAGCCATCAATAATGAAATGTTAAGAAATGCAAGAAAGGTATGCAAATATTTATATTAACTCTTTATTTAAGATCTCAAAGAAGTGGTCGATGCCTTCACTCATCTAAGGAGCAATTATATGAAAGATTAAGTGTCACTGTCAGTGATCAAAAACGGGCTTAAATTTGCAATCAGTAACCAATGAATATTGAACAATAAAAAACAAGTTGAAGCCCTTTGAAATTTTTGATTTGTGTGTTCCATCCGCTGATGTATCATAAGCTTCTATTTTAGATATTTTGATGTCATTTTTTGTTTTACTAGTACTAGGATTAGCAAGATAAACTGAAACTATACAGAGCTGAGATTAAAGGGATTTTTCCGATGTCATCTAATAAACGAAAAAGACGTAAAGAGTACAGAAACATTTGTATTTCTATTATCAATAATCATTATTATAAGACTGAATTTGAATAATGATTACTTATCTTATTGTTATATTTTAATTGTTCATTAAAACGGAATAATTTAAATGACTTAGTCATACAAGAGTTATATTTCTATGTTTGCAGGTCATCAACAAGAAGTGTCAGGCCCTAGGCAGTCAGTTATAATGATGGATCGCATGATTCCCTGTTGTTGTGGACTGTTTATTTTTTATTTTATTGAGTTCATCCAGAAAGTGAACGATTGCAAGTGCAAACGTCCTCGGTACAATTAGAGATTATCATTGATTGAAATAGTCTTGAGCTGTAAGGTCCCAATGTGACATATCCACCATTATCAAAACAACAAGTGAATTTATACTCGGTGAACATTGAATAAAATAAACTCAGTTTTCCAATTCTGCGATGTTGATTGTCCATTACTTTTTGGATATGTAGCATATTATTCTTCTAAGTAGTCTCTTAAACTTCTTCATCTGATTTATAAATCAGTAACAGATCACGATAGATACATTTTCCTGCTAGAAATGCCATTGTATATAAACATATCTTTTTGACACTAGCATTTGGCTTCAGATTTATAATGAATCACTTCAGTAATTGTGGGTATGTGTCTCTGAAGGAAAAGAATATCAAAATATTGAGATGTTTGATTTGTCTGGATCCAGATGTGAATCTGTCCTTGCCTGGCAAGTCTAGTGATCCTCCCACAACGCTAATAATCAAGTACACCCACGCGTTTATCCTGCAATGATTTTAACTGGAATGTTTACACCATCGACTACATGTCGTTTTTAACTGATGCAACATCCTTTTCCCATGCAATAAATCTGCTCCATTCTGCTCACAATGTGGATTTATTGTTTCCTTAGATCACAATAAAACTTCTGCTGTTTATGTAACACTTTTTTATATTGGAAAGTGGTTTAAAATACCTTTCGTGATTTTCTTTGAAAAAGTACATATTGTTGATGACAGAAATGTTCTAAGAAATGTATTTTATACATATTGAGATGAAATAATTAAAGAGATAATTGATATACATCATTATAATTATATATTATTTATTTTATATTTATTATTATTATTATTTAATTATATCATTTATAAATGAAATCATATTATTTTATTTCTTTAAATTTAGATTGAGAAAATAATTAAAAAAAAATGAGGAAATAAACTTGAAGTGGTATATAATTTTACCTGTCCTGAGCAGAGTAATGAGTGTTGTCAATATAACTATAGTGTAGGACAGTCATTACGACTGGTCATTGAACATGATTGAAGAATTAATTGTAGATTAAATAAATACATAAATTCTGACACTAACCATGTGCTAATTAGATGTGCAGTTCTTTGGAAATAAATTTGATTACAATCCACTCCAGGCAGTTTCCCATGTTGTCTGTAAGCTACCTCACATCAAGAAAGTACTGTGACGTCATTAATAAATGATGATACCTGAATTGTTGACACTAGATGTGTGGCGGATGTCAGAATTCGAGTCATTCATCAAATCTGCAACGAGGGTAATTTAACACAAAAGTGTTGATGACCTTTATATAAATACACAAACTACTTACAAAATTCATGAACATACTCAACGGTCTCTCTATCGTACATTACGATATCAAATTGAACACAATTTTTCATTTCATTTTATTAACTTCAATTACATTGAACCAATGAATATAAAATGTTAATGTTAATGTAAATCTAGAACATATTGTTTATTATTGAAGTCTTTAATAGTTCATATACTGGACAAAACTAATTAGTGATATTTTGAAATTTTGAAATTACAAATACTGATGTATTCATTACTTGACATACTGATGAACTATTAATCATAAAACATCTAATATCCCTATTTTGTCCAGTATATTATGGTCTATTTAGAAATAAAACAGGATTCGGGACTTTTATCAATCTATAGAAATGACAAAATGCCTTCAGAGAAAGTTTGAATATTGCCAGAAGCAGCTAGTGATGAAATATTTACAGGGATGATCGATTCCTTTCTTGTGATGAAAAATGGACACATTTACAACTTCCTCTTTTCTATTGTCATGGAAGAAGGTATCAAATGAATTTACCATCAACTTGCATTACTTGAAAGACACAGTATGCACTAGCCTAAGGCATTGTCTGAACGAAAATACAGCATCAAAGACCTTGTGGATCGGAACTAATTTAAACATTCTGTAATAGATTTAGAAGTAGTACCTTATAATACATATCAATTACAACATAATGTATTTTTAAAGTAAAATATATAAAACATTGCTTTGATATTCGAGATCACAAAAGATTCCAACATTTTAATATCGTTTCAGTCCAGATTATAACTCATCCTTCAGTATATATTGTCTTTTGAAAGGTGATTTGGTTATTCGAATTTTGAAAACTATAACAGCACAGGGATTCATTCTTGTATACAAACCCTGAATGTGAGTATATATAGTTTAAAACATTTTCCAACTCCCAGGTTTCATATAGTAAAAATAAAATGTTCGAAGAAATTACGACGATTTAATCAGATTCACAAGCATGCTTTCGACCATTACTGGTCTCATAGGGTAAATGACGTTGAGTCGATTGAGGCGTCATAAAGTGTAATTATGACGTCACAATACATTGCATAGATACATTCATAGATACAATGCATAGACATAGAATGTATATTGAATTGAGAATGACATTACATTTCAGAATTGAGTCTTGGCTTATATTTATTAATAAACAATAATTCTTTTTCTGCCAAGCAATCAGATTCAGTTGAATCAACTTTGTATATCAGAAAAACAGAATATTTATTTTTTCAACATAGTTCAAGATGCGCACTAAGAGGGATAGTACAGTGCCGGACAAAAGTCATGGGAGTAAAATTGCAGTATTCCCGCAATCGTGTCGGAGCACAGTTGGGTCATGACTGCGTTATTCCTGCGACAGGAACGCGACAGTCTCCCGCCAAATTAGCGTCTCTGTCGCACGATAATTGCGAGATGACTGCGTTAATGTAGGCGGGGCTATTCCGATGCGTCCAGGTCCCAAATTAAGCTGCTGAGAGCTGATTGGTCTAGTACTGTAGTGGGCGGGAGTAAAGATGAAATGTGCATTTACTGTCAAATGATTGCTGAAGTTGTCGTTGCTTCACGTCGAATAAATACCATAGTGTTATGTTGTGGAATTTACCGGCGGTAACATTTCTTACTTGTATACATGTTGTATGAGATAATGTTATGTAATAGTGACAAAGTGACACACATTCAACATCTGTGTATACTTTATTTTAAATACGACATTAAATAACTAAAATGTGTTTTAAAAAAAGCCATTATTTGGCTCATGAGACAATGTTAAAAAGGTATCATATATATATATATATATATATATATATATATATATATATATATATATATGAAAAAAAAGGAAAACGGTAAGAAGCAGAATATCTGAGCGATATATATTTAAACTGTATAATGGTAGCATTATAAGATATGTTCGTGAAAGTGTACGTTTGGGGATCTAAATAATAATAATAAAACGAAACTCTGAATAAAACTCTATTCTAACAGGCACTAAAGGTTTATCAGTTTAATAATATTACTCACATTACAACAACCACTATCGACTTTAATTTTTCTCCTTTTTTTGGGACAAAATTTCTTTGTTACACTGGTCGATGACGCTTCTGTCATATCACACAGTTTCTTTTTCTGATACATTGTCTATTTTCTTATCAGACATTTAGGGGTACAATCCTTTTTCCCTGTATATATTTCCCAAAGGTAAAACAATGGTGTTGCATGTAGATGGATTAATGTTAGTATAGTGTTTCTCCAAGTACATACATGTGTATAGGGTGTGTATGTTTGTATATTATACATTTCCTTAAAGTAGATATCTTACAAAATATGATATATAAGTCTGTGATTATTTACTTGTAATCATTATCACGTTTCATAGTTCGGCAAAACCGATTGATAATGCTGTTAGTTACACGGTGTTTTGACAGGTTGCACAGAACTGTAAGACACTTGTATCTTCCGTATTGTCCAAAGGCACCGGTACCCCTATGCCCACTGCATCACCGAGTGTACCAACTCCCATTCAAATGGCAATTTAATCACATCAAAGGATACCGCCGTGTCAGATACGCGTACCGGCACACTTGTTGATCTCGTAATCTACTTCGAATAGCACGTCTCTCATAACCCCATAGTGAGTAGCTCGATGTTCTACCTGTTTCGTTTTATCAATAAATCAACATATTTATAAAAGTGCAATCGAGGTGAGATTTGAATAAAATATCTGTCTGTAAACGTTCGTGACCATTATGAAAACAATTTAGTTACTGACTTGAGATTTTAAATTGAATTCCTTATCATTATTGTGTACACTCAGTCATACCGAAGTTTGTTAAGAAAATTTAAATAAACAATGCAAAAATTATATAACGCCTACCCACATTTTGTTAATGCTTGTTGACTAGTTTATTTTGTTTCTGTGGTGTATGTAACATTTTCTGTTCTATAATCGTCACTCATTTGTTTAAGTATATGTTTGTATGGATATTTCTTCCTTGTTTAACGATCCCGTCATAATAAATACCTTGAAACCGACAGTTATATCAATTACATGAGATAAATCCTTTGAAGTTTGTGAGAAGGGTACGATTTGTCTTATCACGCATTACGTAGTGCAATATATACACATATAATGAAATATACACATGACTTTAACTGTAGAAAGCAACTTTTAAAAACGTTAGTTTGTTAATATTTTATTTGTACAAACATGTAGTCCTTCATATCCTGTAGATGAGCCCTGAGGGGTAGTTATATACCGGACAGACAGACAGACAGATATTTTATTACATAGTCTCACCTCATACAAATGTTTATATACATGTCGATAAAATATAAAGTGATGAGCCATCCCACATGGGATTATGAGAGACTACATATATAAAGGAAAAAAAAAATGTACATATTATATAGTAAACTATATTATTAAAACCCAAGGTAAATTGTTAAGGTAAAAAGAGTTGCTAGATTTATAAAAGGGATTTTCTAAAACCTAAGACTTCCATGCAGGTTTTGGCAGTAACTCTAAACATATATGGGCATGACATAATAAATGCAAGCTGTTCCACATCCGATATATTATTAAAACTAACATTCAAAGTAGAACATAAAGATAACATATTTGTGGTAACATTTTTGTATAAGGGGAAGTGTAAAAGTACATGAGCTTCATTTTTAATAAAATCGTTGCAGTTAAAACATACTCTATCTTCCAGTGGTGTGTTATTCTATACCGCTAAAACTGATTATTCAACTTATGTGGGGCCGGGGAGATATACCACCTCTCATGATGGCTCTTTTGTTTTCAACTTGTGACACTTAAACAAACTTGTCTGTCTGCATGCCTGACTATGGCGAATTAAGCATGTTATCTTTCTCTCTGTGTGTATTACGAGGGAGACACCGTTCACTCAAAATCGTTATGTAATATAAATACAACCGGTGGTAAATTCACTCAGGCGTTACGCCCGCGCCCCCCTTGTCGCAAACCGTCGCATTTGATGTCGGCCATAACCTCGCATTATCAAAATTAAACCAGAGACGTATATCCATCTAATTCCTTGTCTAATTCATTGATTAAACAATTGATATCGGCTCTTAAAGGAACATCCATTCTGTTTTTTGGGGGTCACATATGCAAAACGTTGTGTTCTAGATTATGTTATGTTATCGGGAAGTACTGACTGTTGCCGAAAATTGCCATTTTGATCTTAGTCTACTTAGTATATTGACGATATAAAGCTAACAGTAGTGATTTCTGATCGAAAACCGGACAATGTACCGCGTGTGGCGCGCGCAAATGATTTAAACGTAATTTTGGAATATTATTTATAACAGACAAACTGATAAATTTGTCACATATTTAATAGGTCATATAACTACTGTGCATATAAATGGGACGTTTAGTTTTGGTTTCTGCATATGCATAATGATGTTACTCTATTTTAATTGGAAACAAGTATTTGGTTATTCGGGATGAATATGCAAGTCGAGTATATTTATTTGCACTGTACAGTGTAAACAGCACATATGGTATGTTGGATCGTATTAAAGCTTAATAAAATTTATGAAACACAATGGATGCAGCTTTACCATAAATGCGACCTTGTGCTGAAAACATTTCGACATGTCTCAAATAAACAACCTGTAGAAATATTGTCTTGATATTTTCCCAAATATATGACGATACACGATCTATAGACTGAATGTAACCGAAAATGAAAGAATTGCATTTGGAAGGCTAGAACAGTGACTTTTTTCTCAACGCAAGAACCCAACCACCAGCACAGTTTACCAATCGGTAACCGTGACCTCGATCAACGTATCGCTTGATGACAAAAAATATGAACACTACATGTTAATAGAAGAGCATCACTAGCAGTTTAAACGAATGACGATGCGTTTGTTTCACACTCTATTGGAAAATCAAATTTTATAGATTACTTGTGACAGAGAGTTAGACAGTTAGTTTATTAAAGTGTCACGCATAGAACTCATTGTACAAATGTACAATATAGCACAAATTATTAGTAAATACCCAGCCAAATTGACTTATGAGACACATGTTACGTTTTAAAACATACTATCCACAGACTCATGTCATATCGAGCGAGACAATAAACCCGGCGAGACGCAACGAAGACGAATAAGCACACTGCTTAAAACAAGGGACGGGTTGTGTATTGAAAGTGGGTTGTGTATTGTAAGCGTGTATTCAGTCGTTAGTAATAAATGATATACCGGATTACGTAACATACATGTAGGTAGTCGCGCGTTTATCACATTACGTGACCCACTGGTCACCCACTGATCAAGCGTAATTAAAAAATTCCAAATATTCACGATTTGCTAATGGTCATATAGCTGTTATATACATTGATAGTGTCAGTGACGGTACGCTTTTATATTACGGTTTTTCTTCACTTAATTGGAGGCAAATTTACTTATACATGGAAGTTCAGAAATTATGTGCATAGGGTAATTATCAGAAAGGTTCAAGTATTGTACCTTGATATTCTGAGTCTATTTGGATTGATTAAGACGCGCGATAATAAAATACTTTGTGTTTTTATTGCCATTTTCTTTAAAGTCGTACCGACAATATATTTCCTTTACTTTGATCTTCGAATGATGATATAATTGCATCAGCCAGTTATTTAATCTACATGATTTGATACTTGTCGCACTTTCTGGATACATTGTGTAAAGGATACACGCATCTCAAATTCACTACACAGTTATTGGCATTTAAACTTTTGTTACAGATCATTCAGCATGTACATGTATCTCGGGTTTTTTTCTGTCAGAGAGCAACAATCCCTTACTCAATCTAAACACCCATTCTTCTAGCCCCAATTCTTCACTAGTGATTTCTTTTTAACTCATATACACGCAGTGCTCTGTTGGCGGGAATGAGCGGTACGCTCTTATACTAAAGTAATACTATTGAATCGGTTATGTTAATGATGTCTGGATGGGTTAATAAAATCAAGGATATAACATGTCCGGCTTTAAATATAAATGGAAAACGCCGTTTAATTGTATGGTGACATGCTAATATAAATATTCATTTCCATATATGTTTATTAAAATGGTCATGACAACTGTGTATTAATTTTTTTTTAAAAACAATCTATTTAAAATCTCAATATAAAATCACACTGAACTAATGTTGTGTACATTTTAGATCAAATATCATAGGGATTATGTGAATATAAATTCATAGTTTATTCATTAGATTATACATACAAAATTCCACTTAGAAGTGTAAATATATTCACTAAACAAACTAAGAAACCGAAGCAACAATAGTCCACAAACATACAGTATCTACTATCTAGATACAATTATTTACATTCGTCACACTTCTATCTATATGCAATAAACATCATACATGTAAATCTTTATAATGTACAGTAATAGTTATTTACATGTATCTTATAGACATGCATACATGTATTTGGGAATACATATTTGAACCTTGAATGTATATATGCGTGTCCTTTACAGATTAACCTGTCAAATTTACCTCAAACTAAAGTCCAATATCTTGAAAATGTTTTGTTTAAAAGTACAGTTCTTATCACTGAGAGATTACTACATGTATGTTAACGGTTTTGATTTATGCATCTGCCTGTATAATTAATTACACATTTCATAAACGGGAGCGAAATTAGATAAGCCAACAGTTTAATCAAATCCACTAACATACAGAAAGAAACAACCCCGAAAGAAGACCTAATTTAATGTTTTTATGACAAATGATAAGAAAGATATAACAATGTAAATGTAACGACGCCCTTACCAAATAAGTAATTGATAATGTTAATAGAAATATAAATAAAAGTATATCAATCAATATTATTGTATAACATTCTTCAATGTGAATGAACTATGATTATGGTTTCGCCGAATCGTTTCTGAGATGCTTGGTGATCATATCATCGGCAGTGAATAAAGTTGAAATGCATTTGCTGTTATGGAAATGACCCTTCCGCCGTCAGTTCTATATGTTTATGCAATTCTAAATGAACACAATCAATGTATAATACAACTTAACAGCATACTTTATCACTTTGAAAATCAGGTTTCATTTCATTTCCGGATCATCAAAATGATCAGTTCTAATATTACCCTCAAGCATTGCAGTTCAAAACCGGCTTCAGGGGAATACCCGACCCACAACTTCCCGATACCACACAAACACCTACACAAAATAATGTATCCGTTATCATATCCAAGCAGTTTACTTTTACAAGAACAATAATAAACACTACACAATATGTACACACTGTGTAACTGAATATAATTCTAAATACACTATTATGTGGACGACAATATTCAAACTTTATATCAAGTAAATTTCCCCAGTGCAATTGCATGTGTTTACAGGAATGCTATTCTCTCCAATCGCGTTTACCTCACACAGCAGTGAATAAGAAATTTAGTTTATTACAAACTGTCTCACTTTGTTACATAATCGGATAGGCGTACATGTAAATGTAGGACTTTCGAGACCCACAAATAAATAACAATAAATTCGTTATTAAGATAAATATCACTATATCTTTAGTTTATTGAGTCAACCATCCATCCAGGACCATCTTATGCACATGTCAATTTATGGCCGCAATAGCATTGATCGCAGTAATCACGAGCGCGTACATGTAAGCCCCGCCCTCCCGGTAGCCACTGAACCGCTCAGTCGCCTGTATTGCGACTCTCCCACTCTTTTACTGCGATAGTAGTGCAGAAATCACGGGCCAGTCCTGCGAGCCGACTGCATTCCCGTTGCGATAATACTGCAGTAATTTCACTTTCAGACTGCAATACAGGGGAAGTGACTTTTGTCCGGCACTGTACGATTGTGTTTTTTGTTTAATTTGAGAACGATGAAGATTCATTCTCCTTTTTAATTTCAATTCTGTTTTCCCGATGTATATTTCTTGACATCCATGACAAACAATCATATAAACAAAATATTTTGAATCATATGTCATATTTCTTTTTACAAAAAAAACATTTTATTTCGTGGGATACTAACCGATGTCCTCTCAATCAAAATGTTACATGTCGCGCATCATTTATCACAACATTTTCCAACTTGGGGATATATATATATATATATATATATATATATATATATATATATATATATATATATATATATATATATTAAAATAGGGTGTTTGTTCGAGTGCATAGTCAGTAACTTTATCCTCAGGGAGGTTTACATTACAATAATTATGACGTCACGATTCTGTGATTACACAATTACACTGATTGTGACGTCACAGCTTTTAGCTGTAACTGGCTTAGCTATTAAGGGATGGACATAGTGTTTTAATAAACTGTTCTTCTTTAATTTTACGCATAATTGTACTCGCGTTTGCAATTTTATAAACTGGATAAATTGTAAGTTGATATATCCTCATTGACAGCGCATGCATCTCAATATTCACTCGGTGGAATACATCTTGTTTCGGGGTCATTGCTCTGCTGTTTGTGAACCCGCACTCTGTCCCTTAGACATTCGGTCGATATATCGTTCTTCACATCCTTTGCATGTTATTACATAAATCACCTTTTTTGGCAGAGCAATCCAGGGTTTAAGGTACATACAAATATTTGTTCTTTTGTTTAAACAATATGTTGTCTCCTTCCACTAAGTCTTTGAACGTTCCACAATATATATATATATATATATATATATATATATATATAAATTTAAAACAAATTGTAATCTTTCAAAACTGAAATAGATGATTTAGAAATGTCCTAGCTTGAGCACGGAATGCGACATGACAACATTTTATAACATGCCATTTTTATAAAACAAAGAAAAAAACAACGTATAACTAATTTTGGGAATACTGAATGGAAAAGTGGCAGGCTGTGCTGTGGATGGGCAATGTTGAAAGAGTTGAAATCGGCAAAAAAGGTCAATTCATAATTGAGTCCGAATGATATTTATTCATTCCCAGGTGTAAATAAAATAAAATATTTACATCCTAAGTGTAAATTAATCATACCTCAAATCAACTGATATCTTAATTTGATAATCTTTGTTAAATAACGTATAATATCAGACAGAACATTAAAAAATAAACCACACGCCTCTATTTGCTTTCTGTAGGGTATAACTTATAAGCCATTTACTTATGATAAGTGGATTTATATGTTAAAGTTGAAGTTTTAGATTTCTAAGCCCTTCATTCGAAACAGGCAACAATTCTCTAATTTATTGTCGGACATTACCAATAAATTTCTTACATAGATCACTGAACTAAAAGACATTTACACAGATCAAAGGGTGATGCTCAATATAATAATATGTTTATGCCATAGAACAGTACATTGCATCCACCGATTATGATATCAATCAAACAGTGTACGACTTTCAATATCCTTTGATTGAAAGGAAAGTTGAGATAACCACTATGTATTGTTTGAAATAGTCCTTATTCAAGCCTTGCGGATTTTATCAGACTCAAATTTCACCCTATGCTTTAGTTTCATCTATGTTATTACTAGCACTACAACACATTAAAACGGTATTTCTATAAGAAAGAAGACTTTTAAAATACTGATAGACAGTATATATAGCTTTTGCCTTAGATTACCTGCCTTGACAGAAATGAAATATAACAAGTCTTTTCAAGTGATCAAGTAGGTTGCCATAATATATATACAGCTAGGAGAAATTTCGAAACTAAATAACACAACTCAATTACATTTAAGCATGTATAAAAATAAAAATTTCGTTACAATATATCAGCATAATGTTTATCAAACAAACTCTTTAAGCGAATACCTGCATTAATTACTCTGCAGGTATTAAAAGCAAACAAATGATGCAAAAACCTGATTAAGATATCTCTGTAGTACCAGCATGTTGCTACGATCCTCAACACGGTTCATCATCTCAAAACCAATCATCTCAAATTTCATTGAATTGCCTTCTTAAGACCTCAGAAACTGATTTTCTTTGATCTCTTCTGTTTGACAACAGCTTTCCTGTAGTCAGAGGGTCACATCTGACAACAACGCAAATAAAAAATCAATTACACTTAGTCTTCAAAGTCAGATCAGATGAATGCAGATTCCTCTGATAGATGAACACATGATAATGATCAATATGTCTTTACAACGTTGGAATTCATAGGACAGTCTTATCGTGTGTGTGAACAAAACACTGAAGCAAACGGGTTATCTATAGTTTTGCTCATTGACAAGACACTGAAGCCAACGGGTTATCTATAGTATAGCTCCGAGCACAAAAAATAAGACTTTTCTGAAAAGCACACCTTGCATAAGTATAACAAAATCTCTCGACAGAAGTCACTCAAGTCACTTCTTCCCAAGTAAATACAAGTATGATACAAGGGAGTCATATTTCTCGATTCCAGCCATAATCTCTGTCATATTTCTTCCCAATGATATCACGTCTTTCGTTGACTTACGTCGACCAAATTACTTAAAAAATCTTAGCCTTTGACTGAAAAGAGTATTTTTTACTTGGATATGTACTTTGAATGCAAATGATCAGGATTAAAAAAAAGCGATCTGCTTGGGAAGAAGTTGACTTGACTAACATCTGTGGGACGAGAATATAGCATGACATTCTCAGCAATTTTCAGTATTTTTCCTGTCATTGGGTCGGGTGAGGTTAAGATGTAGCAAACGATTTGCTGGTTAACGACGTGAAGTTGAAAACCGGAGCAAAAAAACTAACTTTCTAAGTAAAATTGTCTGATAGCCGACTCTTAATATTTATGCATAGCGGTGACCTAGATATCGAAAACGAGGCTGAGCCCGCAAGCTTCCAAGATGGCAGACGAAAATGCCGTGATGCGACGTGCGAGTCCAATATCGTATTTCATGAATAGCTTCACTACTAACTCACAAAAAGTTTTCTGCTTTTGCACAAAAATATGTTGCTGTTTTCTGAAGGAGTCCGTGTTAAATTTGACAAAGGTGATTAACATTTTCATTCATAAAGAGCCTTGCTGAAATGTCAAAGCATCGTGGAACGTTAATTCGCTGATATGAGTACTTGTCAAATATCTAAATTTTTTACAAAATACATGTGATATTATACGATAAGGAACACAATTTTACGTTGGAAATAGATTTTATGGGTTTTTAAAAAAAATCTATAGTTATCTAGTCATAATAATGATTGATATTTTCGCTTTTTTTTCTGCCGTGTGTACTTAATCTCTAACATTCGATCAACTTCCGGGAGGCTTGCAATCTCACAATGCGTCACCTGTGCAACTTTCCTACAGAAACACTTTTATTATCTATGTCAAACATCTATCTAGAACTCATCAATTTGATATATTTACGAGTTCACACGCTATACAGACCGACCAACGGGAAAAAGATTTGAACTTATTCACTACAGTAGCCTGTACATTATCCAATGGCGACCAATGCAGGTCTAAATAATATCGCATTTAAAATTGTATATTTAATAGATTTACAAACGATCGTTCTTCAACTGTAAACACATTTTAGTGTTTGACGTGATTAAGTAAATATGATTTTTTTTATAGTTTGAACAATAATTTCAAAATTTGGTATTATTTTTATTGCAAATACTTTGGGGGGAAATGGGTACAACGTAAACTTTCAACTGCCCTTTTCATTGGGAAATACAATTCTACAAGTGCAAATTGATTCCTGATTTTTAAAGTAAAACATTCCTCAAATAACATAATTATATAATATATGTCTGTACCTGAAACCTTTTATCAATTTAGAATTTTATGGATAATCCGATATAATTCAATTTCATATACATGTTTTGGACCTGACTCAGAAATGTACATACAGTATGGATTGATGCATGGAATTAAGTTGATCTATTTTGCTTTAGTAATTTCAGATTCAGTAGGGGCAACCATACATTTGTACATTACTCAAATTGGATTAGCAAAATTAACTACATTTTCATATTTTAAGAGTTTGGTTTGACTCAATCACGTTGATACCTGACAAAATAAAGCTACAATTTGTAAACATATTAACAGTCTTATCAAATTATTTTATCTCTGAAGGGTAGCATATTTTCAAAATGGTCAGATTGCTTTAGATATATTATACTTACAGAAAATATTAATTAAGATATTATAGCTTTATTTATGTGACTAAATCTTATCTAAAACTCCTAAGCGATTTGTTTTAACTTGACATGTAAATATTTCATTATTTTTAGGTATATTTCAGATGAAACTTAGTTCTTTAACTAAAGTTTACTTGACCCTTCTGTAAGTTCCCAAGGCATAACATTGTTTATATAGGTCTACAGCTTCAATGTTGAGAACATGAACATTCTACAATTTATGGTCAAACATGGTTTTAATGACACTTTCTCATCTATGCAAAATCTATTCATCATTACAAATTTACAAAATAAATCATAATCTTTTTAGAAGAAGAAGAAGAAGAAGAAGAGTTTTATTCAGTATGTATGGCCAAATGACCAAGAGTACAAACATGAAGGAAATGTTGAGCACATGTACAGGTGGTGAAGCATTATACAGGTAAATTGTGTTTAAGATAAATGGCAACATTTTTCAACAGTTTTACATCTTTTGTTGTGAGTAACTGGTTGAACTTTGATCTGGTAGGATTTATAGTATAGAAATTAGGGATGTACAGTGATCGTTGTTGTGAATAAAATGGACATATGAGCAAGAAATGATACTCATCTTGAACAAGATCAAATGTGCACTTATCACATTTAACAGAGTCAGTAGTTACCTTATTAAAGCGACACAGTTGTATCTTAAGTTTGTGACTCATACCACGAAACTTGAATAACACGCGTAAAAGATCTTTGTCATGGCATAACTCTAACATATATTTTTCAGGCTCAAGTATAGATTTATAAGATGAGTAATGTTTTAAGAATGAGGAAGAAGATATTTTATGGTACCAATTTTGGATATCTATATCCTTACATCTTTGTTTAAAAGCACTAATAAAACTTGTAACATCCCCACACTCTTGTGATATCCACACGTAAGAAAATCCTGAATGAAATAAAAGAAGTCGGACATGAGATACCCAAGTCCAAGTACAATTGTCGTCATATGATTTTAACATTTCGTAGGATGCCTTTGGATATCGGCAACCTTCCATATGGAGTAGTCTACACCAATACTTAATACAACGGGAAAAATAATACACGCACAGGTGGCTTCTCCCAGTTTCACCAAGCACAACATTTGAAGATACATTTTTACTGACGCAAAGATATCTTTTGAAGTATAAACTCTGTACTTTTTCAATATTTTCACGATATGTAAAACCCAATATTTCTGCACCATAAAGCAGAATTGGCGCGATTTTACTGTCAAATATTGTAGATGCAACACTCTGAGATAGATTCTGATAAGTTTTAAATAGAGAAAATATTGGAAACGAAGCCTTTCTTGCTTGTAACGCTAATGTTTTACATGCTTTGGACCAGTTTAATCTGGATGTGAAAATGATACCAAGATATTTGTAATGAGATAAAACATTCATACTTATACCATCATACAACCATTTTTCTGATTTTCTGAGATATCCACCATTCCTAAAAACTATTATAGAGGATTTCTCAAGGTTAACTTCTAGACCCCATTTGAGGCAAAATGATTTTAACACATCAAGTTTCTTCTGCAAACCTTTTACTGTGTCATCGATGAGAGTTACATCGTCTGCCAATTATATAATATGCCTCAAATCTTTGATTCATTATATATAAATATTTTTCCAAGACCCGAATAATGATGTGTATATACATCAGGGCAATCACAAAATAATTTACAAGTAAACTTCAATACATTTGTGTACATATATGGATATATATTTTTAGGAATATTTCAATCCAGATGACATTTGGTTTTGATTGTGACTTTGTCATATATTTCAGCTTATTTGAGAGTGGTAATAATATATTTCAAATGTATCATGTTGAACAAAGTATAAAATACGGCCGCACAATTTCCCATGTAACATTGTTATTAAATTGAGATATAATTAAAACTCTAATATCTAATGTATGATAAACTGAGATGATATTTTGTATACAAAATTATTTTTAGTTATTTAGTTATTTCCCTTAGACTTTACAGTTTAAAAAAAAAATCTTGCAAATGCTTTATATTGAAATTATATTAAATATGTAACTACTTACCTTATAACTAATTTATTCAAAAATATTCACTTCTGCCAGCATGAATTTGAAGAAGTAGTGTCAAGTGTGACAATACTAGTACTATATAGTAGGTTTGCTTGAATCAATTCCGCCGGCTAATTGAACACAACACATTTACGACATTATAATATTATTCTTACATTTAGGTCTATAAGTTTTCACAGAAATCTGCATGGTAACAGAAACATGTTTTTGTCAACATCACTGTTTAGCGAGACACGGCATGCGATTGTTCATGTCGATTGTTCATGTCTAGTATCTGGCTACATCGGAGAAGTCGGAGAAATAGATAAGCTCGCAATGTATTTATCATCACGATCAGATAGGGCCTAATCGTAGAATTAAGTATGAAGCAGCAATTGAATATTCGTAAAACAAATCGCTCATGTTTCAATTACTTCACTCAGTCATTAATTCAAATACTGGATTTAAACCACACATACTTTTGAGTCAAATAAACATTTGAGATGTTATTTTCGCGTTTAGTTCCGTCTGAAACTAGTGACAATGTTTAAAAGTGGTATAAAACAAACTTTTTTGGCGAGAGAAAATCGCGATCAGTCACTTCCGCGATCAGGTTGTTCGTCCATGCGGGCTTAGCCTCATTTTGGATAGCTCATGAATATTCATGACGTAATATTAAGAGAAGTCTATGGTGTGAGTTGGAATTGGAAACTTGGATTAACGTTGCTCTTGGAACTGACAGGTTGCATTGATTAAGGGATTAATTTTGAGAGGCTATTGGATTCACTGGTGGACAAAGTGGATTTCCTTTATTATACAAGAAGACAATGTCTATGTTCACTCATCCGCCCACACCAAGGCTTCGTTGAAATTACAAAATGTTTCCTCCGCGTCACCGAACCTGACACCCTTTGAAATCACTAAGGACTCGAAAGTGATACACGCTATCTGAGGAACACATAGACGGTCTGATTAATTCCTTGTCTCCACAGATATCATAGTGTTTAGAGCGACGTCTGGCCTGTTATTAACTTATTTTAAACAATTTGTAAATGAATTGAATTGAATTGAATTGAATTGACTTAAAAAATGAATTTTGAAAAAAAATGCTTACAGCTCAAGCATAATCGTATGCTTTCTGATGAATATATATACCTTTCTTGTGCCCGATATGACGTAGTCATGCTTTTCTAATTAATAATTATAATTTTACAGATGTATAGTCTTTTTGTATACAGTATACCCTGATGACTTGTTCACTATTATTCATCAACACTTGTATATAGTGGCAGCTTCATTTTATCAATGTAATAGCCAATATAACGTTTTCATTGTATTCCTACTACTCAAAAGCAGATTTAATGACTTTTGTAAAGTTTATAACCTCGGTGTCAGTTTTAATTTATTATTCACAGGAATGTTACACTGTGTGTTTAAGTACTTGTTATAAGGCTGTTTATAGTTCTTATTTATTGACAAATACATTGGGATTTAGATCAAATTAATTGAGTATAAGATGTATTATCAGAATATATTAAATATATTAATTTAATATGTCTTTTCATCTGAATTTTGCTATCTTGTTTCATTGCACATAATTGATGTAAACTGTTTCGAAATTTCAAAACATGTAGCATTCAATACATCTCTTTCAAACAAAGCAGCTTGATATTGCTATCAACAAAAACAATTTAGCTGTGGCTACCAAACACGTTGCAATTGAAGGATTTTGTTAAGTAAATAATTCAAACACCAAAGAAAATGTTCCATGACATAAAGCTCGGAAATGTCACTTCTATTTCGCCCTCTTTTTATTTGATTCATATGAAATGCGTTGTTTAATGGACATTAGTTAGTTATTATCATATATATTTATCTTTTTACGATATGACCTAATTCTCTGAAGCATAAATCATGCAACCTGGAATAATTATTTGTTAAACGTGTGTTTTCTGCCAATCAGTTTTATTCAGCCTTTTATTTAGCCATCTGAAGATGTGGTTTTCTCATCATGTGGTTTGATTCACTTCCATTTCTGAAGCTGTACTTGTCTCATTTTAGTAATGAGTGTTATTAGAAAACAATATGCGCTCCAATTCCGTTTTAAGAACTTTGAAAGAGGAAGATTTATGAAGAAATTACCCATCATAACTGTTATTGCAAAGTGATTAATTTCTACATTTCAATGACGATTGTCTATTGACTGTTCTAAGCACGCTAAATGCTAATGCATCTTCAACAGATTTCCCTTTGTGCTTTTCATTGAAAAACATCAAATAAATTATCGTATGATAAATGACCCTAAAGTCAGTTAGTAATGTTTTCAGGTATCAGATATATAGTTAAAACATCAATAATAAACTATTAATGAAATCGTACAACTTGAAATGTAATCTTAAAAGCAGCTGTCATGTGAACATAATGATGATTCAGAAATGTTTGTAGATATGCATTTTCTCTTGTGCAATATCAATTTCATTCAATAGAAACGGATGGTTTAGCTTTTAAAAATACAGTTCGTTATGATTTTAATTTGATGTATTTCAGTCACCTTTCTACATTCAATAAGCAAAGAAGATACTTCTGTGTGTGATAAATAAGTTACTTTACACATATCCACTTGCAACTTGAATCCTCTTACCTTACTGATGAAAGGAAATCCAATGAAACAACTCGGTTTTAGTGATTCACATTCAAAGCACATTTATGTTGCTTTATTTATTTTATATCTTAAAAACATAAATAATAAGACAAGATGTAATTTGGAACATTACAACAAAAAAGAAATACATTCAAAATTAACTAGTTACTGCTGCTCCTGCAGGAATCTAAGAATCAAATCAAGTCAAAGAATCAAGTGACATTGGCTACTTAGCTAACCGATATCCATATTTTGCCATAAACTGATGATGCTATCATTGTTCACATACAAAAAAGGAACAACATATGTTTAAAAACATCTATCAACTCTCAAAGGTCAAAAAAGATTGTAAACTAGGGCTTTACTGTTATTTTTCCCGGTGAAAATAAAAAAAACCCCATAGATATACTGTCGGACAAAAGAAACGCCTACCAGATATCTTATCAGATTTCGTAAAAACTATAATGAACAGTTTAACAATATTATAGCATTATGAAGTTGCACCATTCTGCATTATATATTCAAATTTCAGAAGTTGTCATGTCACAAAAGAATGGCGATTGTTAAAATGAGACAACTACAATTGTTCAGATTTTGATCAGTGCTTGATTAGAACAACATTTGAAACAGATTTTCATACCACCACGAGCAACAATACAGGGTCGCATTCGCATTAAAGTGGTGATGACTCTACAGATCTACGTGGTTACTGTGTGTAAGTAAATCAACCGGAAATAGCTGTCTTCATTGGGCTAGATTTTCATGTATGTTATTGACTCGAATCACTGTTTTTTAACGGTTTCAATGTACTTTCATATTAATTATTGTTTCAACATAACGTGGAGATCACCATTAATTATATTTCAGAAATTATTTCATCTTTCATTTTAAGGAAAATCAAGTAGGCATTTCTTTTCGCCGACAGTGTATTCTTTAACTTAAAAAAGGGTTTCAATTGTATGTTTTTAACAAAAAAGCAACAACTAATTTATTTGCAGGAATATTTAAATATACAATGCACATTGATAAACAATATGTCGATTGAAATTTGCTTTCTGTTGCTGAATCATATTTTGATAACTTAAAACTGAAAAGCAGAATAGAGTAATCACAACCTACTTCTTTCTTGTTATCTCATCTTGTTGGTTTTGTAATATCATTATCATACCAACATGTATCATGTATATAAACTCTGTTTTTTATCATCTCTCCCATAAGATTGATAACGGTATAATGATCTATACCGAAACGTTGCTATTGTTAATAAAGAAGTTGATCATAAATAAAATATTTGTCTTCTTCATCACACCAACTTCTAGAATGCCTCTCAAACAACAGAATAGAGCAGTCTTAAGGTTTGTCTCCTATCATGATCAATGCCCTCAAAACATAGTCCTTAGTCTCAGTCTAAAGAACTCTCCATACAATGTAGAACGTCTGGCGGCAATGCCCTTGGAAGTGAATCAGATATCACTTGACCTTATCAGTGTTGTCTGTATCTTCTACAATCGAATCAGTGTGTGGGTAAAGGATGAACTTAAATAACATAAAAGCAATAATTTCTAGACTAATGTTATTTACAACTGTCGTAAATAAATATAGTAGATAGGTTTTGCGAAGTTTCTTTTGATTAAATCTGTATTTTCACTGGTTAAGCATTTCCAAACGAAAGTAACATGGAATACACATGCAGACATAAATTCTATGATTCTCAAATAAAATATCAGAAATTGTTTGCATGCTGTTAACTACCAGTGTGAATTATGTCAGTTCAGACATTTATAATCTGTCAGAAGGAAATACTTTTTTTGTAATCTTCCATACTTTGAACCCTTTTGTAATGAATAACATGAATAAGTTAAAATCTTTAAAAAAAATGTTTTAAGACCTTGCTGAATCGACTTCAGTTGAAGTTCGTTAAATGTCTTTAGAGAGAATAATTCATAAACATCTGGAATACTTACATTATTAGGATTTTTGATCTGAACAAAGATCAATCACCCTAATGTAATGTACTGTCTTCAGTAGATATAACTTTCTTGCCATGTTCATATTATTAGATGACACCGCAACATCACAACATCAGAACATGTTAGTAAAACCCAAGCACATAGATAACAGGGCTTGCCAGCATATGCGACACATGTCATTGTAAGCGCATTCCATGAACCAAAGAAGATATAACAATATCATAACTTGCAAAACCATCAATCAATTGATGGTAAGTAAGATAAATAGTTCTTTTCGATGTTATCTTTCACTTGGTTTCTTTAATAACACAAGTTTTTTAACCAAATTGTGATAATTTGCCGTTTTTTACGGCCTTTGTGTCGTTACTTTTTGCTTTTGCAATTATTTTAAAATTAATCAATTAACTTAAATTTCTCTCCGCTAATGGCTGTGATATTGCGGCGTTAAGCAATAAGTCACTCACTCCAATTTTCCCATTTTTATTTTAAGTGTCATTGATAATCCTTGTACATGATACAAAGATATGCAACATTTATCGTACTGTCAAATCAAAGGATTTTCTCAACTGCTTGTAATTACTATGAAGAAAAGGATATTTACGTCTTTATGACCTGCGTAGGTTTTATAGCTGTATTGATTACAGTGATAAATGGTTTCTCTTGTGCTCTTGTGTGCAGTGATTGTAAAATTTGCGATGTTGTGGCAGCTCTGATTAAGTAGGATGTGTGTGCCTTACTTAACATGTTATCCTGTCAAATAAGCTTAAAAACTTCGGCTAGCACAGAATTAAAATTAACATGGTTCAAGAGTAAACGTTGGTTGTTGTGAAAATATATGCTAAAAATAAACTACATAACATCATGTCACCGTGACTAAGTATTCTGTAGATATTATGTTGGTTTTACTTGAACATTCTTTGGAGAACTGTTGAGAAAACAGGCTAAATCACAATGATCTATGGCAGAATGAAACCGAGATGTGAGAATGCCCCGGAGATAGAAACTCGACTCCAGAGCTCTAGAGATATTTCTGTAGTTCCAGGGCACATTCTTCTCACCTGTCACATAAATTGCTCTCGCAGCAACAAAACAGAGGCATATTCAGAAGAAATTGCCTTGTTAAGTGATAGGTGGAAAATCAGCTCTTGTTCAATGACAAGTCTTATTCTTTTGGACGTGGACATCTGATTTCCTATTTACTGGTATTTGTTGTTGTTGGAGCATTTTTGACAATAGTCTGTTTAGCTTAGTGCGAGGCCCTCAGGTCACTCACCGATTTGATTTTGTAAAATTGTTATTTCACAATTTACTATTCCTGTCTTATCTAAACAAACAGATTCTAGAAATGTATATGAATAACAAAACGATGATCTGACAAAAGCGTTTTTATTTAAGTAAGATGTTTGATTTGGTTTTAGTGAGGTTGTGGTGTTTTGTTTTATATTTAGGAAAGGTTGTAAGAAAATTGTAAGATTAATATCAAAGAAATACATCATTTGATTCTGTTAGAGGTTCCAATTGCCTTCAATGACACTCAGTTATTTCATCAAATAACATTTCTTTTAATTCTCCGTTTTCATTTTTCCTCTTTTATGTTTTAGAATTTTAGTTCATTTCCTTTATAAATCTTTCTTGACATTCGTGTTTGTATGCTTTATCAGATGACCTTTGCAACTTCTCAGTGTTAGTGCATTTCCTTAGTCATTTACTTTTCAGTAACATTTCTTGTATTTTCTAATTTGAAATTCAGGATTTAATCATATCAGTATCAGTATACTTTACTCAGTTTTAAGCCTCTTTGTAAATTCCATGTTGGCCATTTAATTAAATCTAATCTAATTTAATTTAAGCTACGTAAAAAAACAATGGTTGAAGGCATTGAACATATTTCTGTCACTTTTGGTTCTTTTAGGAATGTACATAGTGAACCTATTTTAGGAATGTACATAGGGAACCTATTTTTAGGAATACCTGGAATGTTCCATCCTTTTATAAAGACTATGTCAGATCAAAGTGACAATTTGTGTGAAACCCATTTCCTTGATTGAATCCAATTGATTTCTGAGTAGATGTCACATCAGGGTCAGACCTCCTGTAAATAGACTTAATGTTTATCTCTCATCAATGTAGGCTAGGTGTACTTTTATTTCCTCACTGACATTATATTTGATATGCAGAGGAAATACAATTGGAACCCTAACATATTGTAACGAGTTCTTGTTTCCAGGAATTGTACACTATGAAAATACTATTTTCGCATTGTCAAATTAAACTATTTTTCCCGATCAATAGTCATTTTGGGAACACAAAAGCATAGATAGGGATGAGTCTCTGATGTTTTACATTATCAAGGGCAGATCCACAACAGAAACAAACCCTCAAAATAACTTTTAAAGATTTTAACTTTACAATATTATTTTAATTATGTGTGTCAGAAAAACGCAGAATGGATGCCAAGACTTTCTGAGCAAAGCCAGATCTAAAAATTAGAAGAATATACTCTTTAGATACTGTCAAATTAAAAATGGATTGTTTATAGTTAGTACGACTCTTCTTTTTAAGATATACACAAAGGACAACTTTTAGTGATATAATGTTTACAAGTATTAAACAAATATGCAAATACAAATTCACTTCTAATTTCAGATCTTGAATAATTTTGAAATTTTCGGATGCCTTTACAAATCAAAGAACACTATTTATAAAGGTGAAAATGAGAAAATCGGTAATCAGTACTCGAAGGTGAAGCCTTTTTCAACTGTTGAACCTGTCTTTGTCGATGTGTCATATTAGTCAATTCCATTATTTTACACCCTCTTCCATACGGTCATGATATCCAACCGTATATCTTTACATATCATTACTTTCTTTCAAAGTGATAAGTGAAATAACTTATGTTATGCTGCAAGGGATAAATGAAATGATTCCACGCTTATGTTATGATTCGGCAATGTCTGATGTTCATTTGTTTCACCAACACACATGTATTCTGAAATCATCTTTCAAGGAAAATAAATATACCACTTGATTTATATAAATCAATAAATCAATGATAACCGTGGTAAAAATTCAATACTCCATGCTAAATGCAATACCCGAGTCCTTAGGTATTCTTGTTGTTTGAAGACCTTGACATTTGTTTTATAACAGATTTAGACAATAACTAACGAGTGACGGGAATGATAGACTATCTTTCCCGAGTCATATTAATTGCGTAATTCTCAAACTTTGGCGAGAGAATTACACAATTTTTATAACGAGGGAAAGATAATCTGCAATTTCCGTCATGAGTTGGTTATTGTTTATATTACCAATATAACACATTAAAGTAAAAACACGAATATTAAAAGGCAAAAGTTTCCCTAAAAAGACCCGAGATAGAGATGAATCTCCATATCCTTACAAGTGTGACTTGGATTCACTTCTTTCGTACCTATCCTTGTTAACGACACACGATTAAAATGTCCCCTGCGAAAATGTCCTTCACAATTAAAGATGTAGTTTTAGTTTTTAGTTTTGTATTTCTGCCCATTACTATCAATCCGTGATGTACGATAAAAGTTATTTCAACATTCATATCAAGAGGTCTGCGAAGCTCAAAAGCAAATCCGCTCAAGCCCTGTGACATTACAATCAACACTGTGACATCATAGCGGCTTGCGCCTTTGACATCATTGCATTTGAACGATCTCCGTCGCTCATTTCTGTGTTTAAATAGTGCAGCAGTATTCGCTAGTTTCTTTAAATTGCGGACAATTAAACTGTTTACTGTGACATTTGATTTGATTTGGCACATGTACGAAAACGCTAATTTCAACTATGGGAAACAATTAAAATATCTTTAAGTGCAGAAGACAGGCAATCAAAAGCCAGAAAAAGGTGTTACTCCCATGTGACTTACAGGAAAAATACTACCAAGTGTCCATCTTCCCATATTGGTAATATATATTTATATTGGTTAAACAAAACACTACATCTAGACCTTCAAGATTTTATGAATTAAACTCTCTTCAATCATTCCTGGAATCTAAATTATTTGCTTTAACCACTAAATCGGAACTCAAGCATCGTCCAGTTGCCATTGGCAGTAGTCCGACTTTATTTGATCTACATTGTGTGGTCTTCCGCCATGGACACGAAGAAATAAAGCCTTAATCACAGCTTTTGAGAACATCAGACGTATTTGCAGACATCCTAATATATAAGTTAATACATAAGTCACTGGCATGTGTGTTTTTCTACACACCTAAAAACGTGCTTAATGACAAGTATGACAAGAAACAGTTTTTATTGACAATAAAAAACTTAATATTCCTGACTTTTACATTTGCAGTATCAAAATTACTCTCATATGAAGGCAATTAAATAAGTTTGGTTGTCATTGTTGACAAACTGTAAAAAATGGCTAAGTGTTAGTTTAGAGTTTCATTGTACAGATGTTACTAACTGTTAGGTCAAAGATATACATGTATTGATTGATAAATTTTAAGTTTTGTGTGGATCGTTTGCAAATGAGTATTATTGTAAGGGGTTTACTATTGAGTAGATTTGAAAAAAGACAAGAAACACTCGCAATTGTATTGGATAAATCTTATATTCCGAATTATTGATTCCCTTTTTGTTTAATTGTCTGGTCAACATGTCACATATCACATATCAAAACTCAGATTAATTTATGTAGATACCTTGAGTTTAAATATCATTATTTAACAAAACATCTTTGATGTAAATGAACAAAATATATTTTAGAAAAAAATCCCACTGAGTGTTTACGTAAAAATGTAACAACAGACCACTGTTAGCGAACATGGGGACAATTCAAAACGTTAATAGTAAAATTATTCCGCCTGAGATAACGCTTTAAGAAAATGTGTCAATTTGTGTCAGAAAAGGAATTGAACCAGAAGATTTGTTCTTTGCCATAATGCATTCATCACGTCATGACACATTATTTTACCAGCAATACCGTAGTGATTTAAATTTTGTTAATGAAATACTTCACTCCCATCAGCCCACATAGATTTATTGTAATAAAAATATGTAATGTATGTAAGTAAAGTAATGGTAATGGTAATGGTAATGGATTGAAGGTACTCACCTCAGTTGATTTTATCATATGTATGGTTTTCAATTGCAAATATCTCAAGTTTTCGATGTCATAATCTAAAACTGAAAAGTACAGATGTTTAGTCAGCAGTCACAGAATATTTCTACATATTTTTTTATATTAAAAAATTTAATAAAATTTTAATTTTAAATTTCCTCAAAATGTTTATTTTGATGATACATATAACTGTTCATCGACATAAAAGACATATTCTATGTGAAAATTAATGAAGGTCCCTAATTCGACACATATTTACAATATTTTACACATGGTAGGGGTCATGTTGGTGTAAGTTTAATTTCTCACTCGTGTCTTCATTAAACAATCTTATTTTAACTTAAATTTTACCACAGTCACCAATTAATTCATTCAAACTACTGCCGATAAGTATTTTTGTATCGTGTCATAGTCAAATGCATCTGATTTCTTTTAAATATTGAATTAATTGAAACCAACTGCGGTGAGTGTATTCTTTTGCCTGGCAGTTAGATGTTGTTTATAACACAAACAACACTGAGACTGGGATCTATCCTTATACCCCATGGATTTTGCTTATATTTTACGAACATATGTTTATTCTCTTGTCAGACATACACAAACTTAAAATGCCATCGAGTATGGTAGTGT